>OZ022504.1:9797145-12197145 GCA_963989385.1 Ctena decussata
ATGTTCCTAGGTAGAGCGCTTATTGTGTCTGAGCAGGTAGGTATAAGACCAGTGTTCATCAACGTTTCTAGGTATTGCGATTAGTATGTCTTAGTAGGTAGGTGTTGGACCTGTGTTCATGGTCATGTTCCTAGGTGATGTGGTTAATGTGAGTGGGTAGGTATCAGACTGGTGATCATCAACATGTTCCTAGGTAGTGCTGTCGTTGTGTCTGAGCAGGTAGGTATTAGGCGGTTTCATCAACATGTTCCTACGTAGTGCGCTTAGTGTGTCTGATCAGGTAGGTATCAAACCGGTGTTCATGGACATGTTCCTAGGTAGAGTGCTTATTATGTCCGAGCAGGCAGGTGTCAGACCATGGTTCATCAACATATTCCTAGGTTGTGCTCTTAGTGTTATTGAGCAGGTAGGTATAAGACCAGTGTTCATCGACAAGTTCCTATGTAGTGCGCTTAATGTGTCTGAGCAGGTAGGTATCAGACAGTGTTCATCGACATGCTCCTAGGTACGGTGCTTAATGTGTCTGAGCAGGTAGGTATTAGCCCAGTGTTCAGCTACACTTTCCTAGGTAGTGCACTTAGTGTGTCTGAGCAGGTAGGTATTAGGCCGACGATCGTCAGCGTGTTCCTATGTAGTGTGCTTAGAGTGTCTGAGCAGGTAGGTATTAGACCAGTGTTCATCAGCATGTTCCTAGGTAGTGCGCTTAGTAGCAATTACAGGTGAAATTTTCTAAAGTTTAATAAATGAAAAATGCAGTTTATTTTTTCAAAATATCTTTACTAGAACTGAAGTTAAACTGTTCCGACTGATTTTCAAATTTTTTTCACCCCATATTTGCCTTTATCTTCAAGATATGACGGCACCGAAATTCAGTCAATTTCTTTTATTGATTTGCTAATATCTCAGTTAATATGCAACAGAATTTCAAAATTCACATAGCCTTTTAAAGCTTTTTATATCCTCTTTCATTTAAAAGAAAAAAGTTTGAAATTAAATTAAGTTTTGCCATTATCATTTTTGTTTGAAAAGAGGACCTTTGTGTCCAAAAAGTGGCCAGAAATGTACCATTTTGGCAAAAAAATTCGTAAAAATCAGCTAAAATTTGTTGTTTTTTCACCATCTATGAAAATATTTTCAAAATACACCTAGTCTTATGTAGCTAAATGCTTTTCCTAAGTGTATACTGAATATTGAACATGTATCTTTTGATTTGGCAAAAGGATTTTGGATTAGCTATCCATACCCTCTCATGAAAAATCATGGTCGAAAACATGAAAATTTAAGATGAAATTTTTTCTTAGTCCACAAAATGTCAACTACAATTGTAATCAGAACTAGATGTTTTATGCATCAAGCTGATCCAAATATTTTGCTCTTTCTTATGAAATGTATTTGAAATTGCTACATTTATTCCACTTCTGTACAGATCAAGTTAAGTCCAGGTACCCCAAATTTTTTTTGTCCAATTCTGAACTGATTTTCCAATCTGCTGGGGTACGCTTAGTGTGTCTGAGCAGGTAGGTATTTGACCAGTGAATATCGACATGCTCCTAGGTAGTGTGCTTAGTATGTCTGAGCAGGTAGGTATTAGACCAGTGCTCATCAACATGTTCCTAGGTAGTGGACTTAGTGTGTCTGAGCAGGTAGGTATTAGACCAGTGCTCATCAACATGTTCCTAGGTAGTGCACTTAGTGTGTCTGAGCAGGTAGGTATTAGACCAGTGCTCATCAACATGTTCCTAGGTAGTGGACTTAGTGTGTCTGAGCAGGTAGGTATTAGACCAGTGCTCATCAACATGTTCCTAGGTAGTGCACTTAGTGTGTCTGAGCAGGTAGGTATTAGACCAGTGCTCATCAACATGTTCCTAGGTAGTGCACTTAGTGTGTCTGAGCAGGTAGGTATTAGACCAGTGTTCATCGACATGTTCCTAGGTAGAGCGCTTAGTGTGTCTGAGCAGGTAGGTATCAGACCGATGTTCATCGTCATGTTCCTAGGTAGTGCACTTAGTGTGTCTGAGCAGGTAGGTATTAGACCAGTGCTCATCAACATGTTCCTAGGTAGTGCGCTTAGTGTGTCTGAGCAGGTAGGTATCAGACCGATCAGGGTTCTCACTTGAATTTTAAAAATAGGAGTCCAGGACTCCTCCTTTTCCAAAAATAGGAGTCCCATCTGAAAAGTAGGAGTCCCATCCTGAAAAATTGGAGTCCCATATGTTTTAACATTTAAATTTAGCCTATTAATAATCTTATCTAGTTTAATTTGTCCTTTTATATTGTCCCCGAGGGATACAAAAGATGAAAATTAAGGGCCTGTACAGGACTGGACAGGGAAAGGGCACTGCTTATGTGATTGGACATCAAATGATTATGTTATAGAAATGTAAAAAGATATGACATTGACAATTATTCGGTAAATCTTCCATTTTAAGTCAAAGGTATTAATTTACTTTTCCCTTCAGCAGAAGTGTAACATGTAATAGCTACAGTTCGGTACTACATGTATTCAGTGATGTCCAGTCCACTGCAACATTGCTTTCAGTAATAATTACAACTTATCTCAACCATCTCCCCCCCCCCCCCCCCCCCCCCTCCCCAATCGGCGCACCTTACCCCACCCGCTGACATCAAACGCAGAAATCCGTTTACATGTAGATCTAGATCTATTTTGCCTTTCTTAATTTGAGACACAGACTGATTGTTTATGTCCAAATCGAGTTTGATTTACACTTGAATGAATGCATACCTGTCGTTAAATCTTCCTTAGTTTATTGAATTATATACATTAACTGCGAATATCTGCGCATAAGACCGCGTATTGAAATGTCTGTTTAGAACTCGCGGATTTCCCCAAAGCGTTATTCATAGATCTGTACTGGTACTCGTTCAGCACGTGGTGCGCGAGATATAGCGGGAAACAGATTAAAAACGGCGGGAAAGAATTTTAAAGTGCACGAACCGAAGATCTAAAAAGTCACCGGTTTCCGGGAATTGCAACAACTGGCCTTGCTCAAATATAGTATAATTACCTCTGACGGCCACTTCTAGCAACTTGAAATTACCGATTACATTTTCCAAGTTAAAAAAAAAACCCTGATTTAATACACGTGTAGCGCCCATCAAGCACAGCGCACGAGCGTATTACAAACAGTCGGGAAATTATATATAGAAAGCGTGCCTTAGAAAATACTCATACTTCGGCAGGCTAGATCTACCTGACAATCAAAATTTTCTCGTAAAAGATTCTCTTTTATGAGACGGCAGTTGCCCCTCTCGGGCTCTCATCCCATTGGCGAGAGTAATATATTGTAATTTTAATTTGCTGACACAGCCACTGTAAAAGTCGCACCTTCTGTCAATTAATGTCATGCGGTACTTCTAAAGATGTAAACTGACCAATCATGCGAAGCGGTAGATCTAAGACAAAGATACCATGTTGACCAAATTTGTTTATATTTATCAAAAGATCGCCGGTTATTAGCGATTAAGAAAGTAATACTGACACATGCCCTAATTACCGTAGTGGGGATTAAGAAGGTGTGAAATTCCAGGTAGATAACAGGTAGCATTTACGACGATTTTATTGATTATCGGTTCAGATTAATAGCTCTTCTAGGTGTCAGCAACGTGTGTCTTCTTCACAACTTGTGACATTTTAGAAGATTTTAAAGGAGTACGTACAGCCGGAAAAATACCGCGTCCGCGGGAATCCTCGGAAGGCAATTATTGGCGTCCGGGTCGGAATTTACGCGTCCAGGGACGCCGAATTCGGCGTCCCCGAGATCCCTGCCGATGTTCATCGTCATGTTCCTAGGTAGTGCACTTAGTGTGTCTGAGCAGGTAGGTATTAGACCAGTGCTCATCAACATGTTCCTATGTAGTGTGCTTAGAGTGTCTGAGCAGGTAGGTATCAGACCGATGTTCATCAGCATGTTCCAAAGTAGTGCACTTAGTGTGTCTGAGCAGGTAGGTATTAGACCAGTGTTCATCAACATGTTTCTAGGTAATACAGTTAGTGTTCTGAACAGGTAGGTGTTAAATTAGTGTTCATCAGCATGCTTTTAGGTAGTGTGTCTGAGGAGGAGGGTATCATACCAGTGTTCATCAACATGTTCGTTAGTGTGTCTAAGCACGTAGGTTCAGACCAGTGTTAATCAACATGTTTCACGGTAGTGAGGTGAGTGTGTCAAAGTAGATAAGTATTCGACCAGTGTTCATCAACATATTTTTAGGTAGTGCAGTGAATGTGGCTGAGTAGATAGACCGTTGTTCATCAACATTTTTCTAGAATCTGATTGGGAAGTAAGTGCATTAAAGCAGGGGTTTTATTATGTCCCCCCACCAAAGGTGAGGGGGGTACATATTGTTTTCAGTGCGGATCCCGTCAGCGTCAGCGTGACAGTTTCTTGTATGTGGGATATCTCTTGAACCAATGGATGGAATTTCACCAAACTTGCATGGATGTATCATTGGGACAAACTTAAGATGCTGATTAGGTTTTGGTGACCTTGACCTCATTTTCAAGGTCACTGGAGGACTTAAATGAAATTTCTTGTATGCATGATATCAGAACCAATGGATGGAATTTCACCAAACTTGCATGGATATATCATTGGGACAAACATAAGAGCTGATTAGATTTTGGTGACCTTGACCTCATTTTTAGCTCACATGGCCCGAAGGGCCATAGTGAGCTATTGTCATTAGGGCTTCTACGTTTACACGGATAAACGGTAACGGTTCGTGTATATGTGCTATACGTTTACAAAATTCATACATCGTTTAACCGAACCTGAACACCTGGTAAACCGCCAACAAGTTATAATATCTTATACAGTCGTCAGTAGTCAGTTTTAACCAAATGTACTTGATGGCGTCCTCGGAAACAGCTATTAAAATCTTTATTTTCTAACCTCTGTGTACCATACGCAAAGCATGACATGTACACGTTTTGCCAGAAAAGTGTTACGTCATAATCGGCAGCTAATTTTATAAGGTACAGATCAAAGGAAAGGTTATGTCTGCCGACAACACGTGTTGTGCAATCAAAAATAGGACTATCTCGGTACTTGTGTTTCATAGGATAAGCTTACCGCGAAGGTGAGATAATTGCAGCTTGTAACGTTGACCGTAATTATCAATTAACAGGATAATTATGTCCGATGTTTTATAAATCTAGCCCATGTAATTATCAAATACGGTGGAAGTAATTGCTGTCATCGGAAATTGGTCAATACAATGTAGTAAATACGTTTTCTTTTTTAATACCTTCGGTTACTGTAAACCTCGAGTTGACCCCCGAAAATGACAGTGCATTATTGGATGTCACTGTGGTAACATAATTATAATAATTATAAGGTATGGGGGCGTCTCATAGATGTCCGATACTAAAAATAAAATTTCAACGGTAATGGTCGTTTAAACGGAATCGTTTCGTTTTCTAGCGCTCGTGTAAACGTTTACAATATTTTGTAAACCTAGAAGCCCTAATTGTCATACCAATGCGTCCGGCGTGCGTCGTGCGTCGTCCCGAAATGTGTCCATCAACACCTGAAAACAAATATTAAAACAACTTCTTCTGTAAAACTACTGGTCCCATGGTTCTCAAATTTCACATGGAGCATGACCTGACTCCAGGGTCTCAGAATTGTAAAATTGGGTCAGGTTGAAAATCCAAGATGGCCGCCATTACTAAAAATAGCAAAACCAACAAAATAAAGTTCTTCTCCAGAACCACTGGGTATATTTGTCTGAATTTTGGCATGGAACATCAGTGAAACCTTGGTATTCAAAATTATAAAAATGAAAAAAATCTGTAGCGCAGTTTTGTCACAGTGACCTACTTTCTGTTTACGAGTGTAATTTTGCTCAAATGCCACTGTCAGAAAACGACTTATTCAAACAACTTCAAACAACTTCTTCTGTAAAACCACTGAACCCATTGGTCTAAAATTTCACATGGAGCATGACCAGACTGCAGGGTTTCAAAATTATAAAATTGGGTCATGTCAAGAATCCAAGATGGCCACCGTTACTAAAAATAGCAAAAACAAAATCAACTTCTTCTCCAGAACCATTTGGTATATTTGGTTGAAAGTTTGCGTGGAACATTAATGGGACCTTGGGATTAAAAATTGTAAAAATGAAAAAAATCTATAGTGGAATTAGGTCACAGTGACCTACTTAGCGCTTACAAGACCGATTTTGCTCAAATGTCATTATCTCAAGAAAACGCAATCGATTCTGGTCAGATTTGGTCAGAAATGGTCCTTGAATGGAATTATTTCAATTTTGTGCCAGTTGACTATCCAAGATGGCCACCATGGGGGCCAATACTAAAAATAGCGCAAACATAAAAATGACAATTACTCAAGAACCCTTGAATGGAATTGGACCAATTTTGTGTCAGAATGTTCCTTACATGAAGCCGTTTCGATTAATTGCAATTTGGCATTCCAAGATGGCCGCCATCTGCCGTAACTAAAAATAGCACAAACATAAAATGACAATTACTCAGTAACCCTTGAATGGATTTTTGACGAAATATGTGTCAAAATGATTCTTGCATTGAGATGTTTCAAAAGTAACTAACTATAGATCAGTCATGTTGGCCACTGTTAGTAAAAATAGAAAAATGTGAAAATTAGAAAATCTGAGTGGAATTGGACTAATTTTCTATCAGAATGGTCCTTTCATTAAGCTTTTTCGATTTTTTGCATTTTGGCATTCCAAGATGGCCGCCATCTGCCGTTACTAAAAATAGCACCAAAACATGAAAATTACAATATCTCAGAAACCGCTGAATGGATTTTGATGAAATTTGTGTCAAAATGATTCTTACATTGAGATGTTTCAGAAATAACTAACTGTGGACCAGTCATATTGGCCACTGTTACTAAAAAATAGAAAAATGTGAAAATTAGAAAATCTCAATGGAATAGGACTAATTTTATATCAGAATGGTCCTTTCATTAAGCTTTTTTGATTTTTTGCGTTTTGGCATTCCAAGATGGCCGCCATCTGCCGTTACTAAAAATACCACAAAACATGAAACTGACAACATCTCAGTAACCCCTGAATGGATTTTGATGAAATTTGTGGCAAAATGATTCTTATGTTGAGATGTTTCAAAAGTAAATATGTAAAGACCAGACAAGTTGGTCTCTGTTACTAAAAGTAGCAAAATGTGAAAATGAGAAAGTCTCATTGGAATTGGACCAATTTTGTATCAGAATGGTCCCATTGCACAAAAGCCAGGTGAGCGATATCAGGCCCATTTGGGCCTTTTGTCAAGGTCACTGGAGGACTTAGATGACAATTTCTTGTATGCATGATATCTCTTGAACCAATGGTGGAATTTCACCAAACTTGCATGGATATATCATTGGGACCAGCTTAGAGCTGATTAGATTTTGGTGACCTTGACCTCAGGCCATTATTTTTTAATTTTCTGATTTACGAGAAATTTTTCATTTTTTTTTTTTTTTTTTTAGTCGGGGGGTCGAAATAAAGATAAAAATAAAATCTCAAAAACAGAGCAGTCTTAAAAAAAGAAAAAGGAAAAAGATACATAATATTTTTTTTTTTTTTTTTTTTGCTTTTGGGAGTACCATTACCAAAGGTAATCTAAGTGTATTTAAACTGTCCAAGAAAATCATAAATTACAATAAGAAAGGAAACCAACTAAATTCTGAAACATGTTTCTAGGTTTAAAATCACATTATAAGTTACACAAAAGATGTGAGCTGTGTGTTTTGTCCCATCGGTACCCAGCTGGAACAGTGACTTATCTATCTGGCAACCTTGGGTTTGTATGGTAAATAGGTCAACTGCTATACCACACCACATTTTTAAATCCTTGATACTTTTTAGCTCACCTGAGCCAGCGGCTCCGGGGGAGCTTATAGGATGGTAAGGCTCCGTCGTCCGTCCGTCCACACTTTCAAACGACTTCTTCTCTGAAACCGCTGGGCCGATTGTAACCAAATTTCATATAGAGCCTCCTGGGACCTTAGGAACGAAAAGTTCTTCAAACGGTCCTGGTCACATGACCAACATGGCCGCCACGCCCATATATGGTAAAAACCTGAAAAAATCTTCTGCTCCAGAACCAATAGGCCGATGGCCTTGAAACTTGGTATGTAGCATCTGGTACACGAGTACTACCAAGATTGTTCAAATTATGACCTTGGGGTGACCTTGACCTTTTTTACGGTAAGGTCAAATTTGCTTCCTTATGCTTTTATATGGCAAAATGCTGCAACATAAGATATCTTGGAAACTGTTGAAGATTTTGGCCTTAAAAATTGGTAAATACAGTCATCTTAATGACTACATGAAGATTTATGAGTACAAGAGGTCAAGGTCATTCTTTGACCTTTGGCCCAGAACTCTCATATTTTGACAATTTCAAACTTCTCTGAAACCGCTGGGCCGATTGTAACCAAATTTCATATAGAGCCTTTTGGGACCTTAGGAATGAAAAATTGTTCAAACGGTCCTGGTCACATGACCAACATGGCTGCCACGCCCATATATGGTAAAAACCTGAAAAAATCTTCTTCTCCAGAGCCAATTGACCGATGGCCTTGAAACTTGGTATGTAGCATTGGGTACTCAAGTACTATCAAGATTGTTCAAATTATGACCTTGAGTTGACCTTGACCTTTTTACGGCAAGGTCAAATATGGGAAAATGCTAGAACATATGATTTCATGGAAAGTTTTGAAGAGTAAGGCCTAAAATTGGTAAATGCAGTCAAGTACATGAAGGGTCAAGGTCATTCTTTGACCTTTGACCCAGAACTCTCATATTTTGACATTTTCAAACAATCTTCTCCAAAACCACTGGGCCAATTGTAACCAAATTTCATATTTTGCCTCTAGGGGTTGAGAGAATGAAATTTTTTTCAAACGGTTCAGGTCACATGACCAACATGGCCGCCACGCCCATATATGGTAAAAACCTTTAAAAATCTTCTTCTCCAGAACTAGTTGACCGATGGCCTTGAAACTTGGTATATATCATTGGGTACTTCAGTATTGTCATGATTGTTCAAATTATGACCTTTGCTTGACCTTGACCATTTTACGGCAAGGTCAATTATGGCAAATGCTACTACATAAGATTTCATGGGAATTTTTGAAGATTTTGGTCTAAAAATAGGTATATACAGTCGTCTTAATGAGGTCATGAAGAATTATGAGTACAAGTGGTCAAGGTCATTCTTTGACCTTTGACCCAGATCTCATATTTTGACATTTTCAAAAGTTATCTCAAAAGCCAAAGGGCCAATTGTAGTCACATTTCATATAGAGCCTCCAGGGGTTGAGGGAACAAAAATGTGTTGAAATGGTTCAGGTCACATGACAACATGGCCGCCATACCCATTTATGATATAAACCTTTAATATTTTTGTTCTCCAGAACCAATATTCCTATGGCCTTGAAACTTGGTAAGTAGCATGGAGTACTAGAGTACTTCCAAGACTGTTCAAATGATGACCTTGGATTCACCTTGACCTGTTTTGCAGCATGGTCAAATATGGGAAAATGCTAGAACATAAGATTTCATTGAAAGTTTTGAAGATTTTGGCCTAAAAATGGTATATATGGTTATCTTAATGCCTATTAGCACAATAAGATTTATGAGTAAAAGAGGTCATGGTCAGTCTTTGACTTTTGACCCTAGACTCATATTTTGACAATTTTTGAAAATAAGAAAAAGCCACTTTGCCAATTGCTCAGGTGAGCGGATCAGGGCCTCATGGCCCTCTTGTTTTTTATGCTTCCCGAAGGGCGAGCATATAGTCGCCGCTTTGTCCGTCCGTCTATCACACTTTTGTCCGGAGCATATCTCTGAAAGTATTAGGGGGAACTAAATGAAACTTCACACAATGATAGAGGACAACGAGGGGAAGTGCAGTGCACAAGAACCGTAACCCTGTCACAAGTATTTACGAAGTTAGCTCCCTTTCAAGTTTTTTAGCTCGCCTGAGCACCAAGTGCTCAGGGTGAGCTTTTGGGATACCCTGATGTCCGTCGTACGTCCGGACGGACGTCCGTCTCAACTTTTGCTTGTGTACACTCTAGCGGGCACAGTTTTGATCCAATCTTTCTGAAACTTTGTCAGAATGTTTATCTCCATAAAATCTAGGCCAAGTTCGAAACTGGGTCATGTCGGGTCAAAAACTAGGTCACTAGGTCAAATCTTAGAAAAACCTTGTGTACACTCTAGAAGGCACAGTTTTCATCCAAAATTCATGAAACTTTGTCAGAATGTTTATCTTTATAATATCTAGGACAAGTTCGAAACTGGGTCACGTCGGGTCAAAAACTAGGTCACTAGGTCAAATCTTAGAAAAACCTTGTGTACGCTCTAGAAGGCACAGTTTTCATCCAAAGTTCATGAAACTTAGTCAGAATGTTTATCCTCATAATATCTAGGACAAGTTTGAAACTGGGTCACGTTGGGTCAAAAACTAGGTCACTAGGTCAAATCATAGAAAAACCTTGTGTACGCTCTAGAGGACACAGTTTTGATCCAATCTATATGAAACGTTGTCAGAATATATATCTCCATAAACTCTAGGCCAAGTTTGAAACTGGGTCATGTCGGGTGAAAAACTAGGTCACTAGGTCAAATCTTAGAAAAACCTTGTGTACACTCTAGAAGGCACAGTTTTCATCCAAAATTCATGAAACTTTGTCAGAATGTTTATCTTTATAATATCTAGGACAAGTTCGAAACTGGGTCACGTCGGGTCAAAAACTAGGTCAAATCTTAGAAAAACCTTGTGTACGCTCTAGAAGGCACAGTTTTCATCCAAAGTTCATGAAACTTTGTCAGAATGTTTATCCTCATAATATCTAGGACAGGTTTGAAACTGGGTCACTTCGGGTCAAAAACTAGGTCACTAGGTCAAATCATAGAAAAACCTTGTGTACGTTCTAGAGGACACAGTTTTGATCCTATCTATATGAAACATTGTCAGAATATATATCTCTATAAACTCTAGGCCAAGTTTCAAACTGGGTCATGTAGGGTCAAAAACTAGGTCACTAGGTCAAATCTTAGAAAAACCTTGTGTACACTCTAGAAGGCACAGTTTTCATCCAAAGTTCATGAAACTTTGTCAGAATGTTTATCTTTATAATATCTAGGACAAGTACGAAACTGGGTCATGTTGGGTCAAAAACTAGGTCACTAGGTCAAATCATAGAAAAACATTGTGTACACACTAGAGGACACAGTTTTGATCCACTTTATAAAACATTGTCAGAGTGTTTATCTCCATAAACTCTAAGCCAAATTTGAAACTGGGTCACGTCGGGTCAAAAACTAGGTCACTAGGTCAAATCTTAGAAAAACCTTGTGTACGCTCTAGAAGGCACAGTTTTCATCCAAAGTTCATGAAACTTAGTCAGAATGTTTATCCTCATAATATCTAGGACAAGTACGAAACTGGGTCACGTCGGGCAAAAACTAGGTCACTAGGTCAAATCATAGAAAAACCTTGTGTACACTCTAGAGGACACAGTTTTGATCCAATCTATATGAAACATTGTCAGAATATATATCTCCATAAACTCAAGGCCAAGTTTGAAACTGGGTCATGTAGGGTCAAAAACTAGGTCACTAGGTCAAATCTTAGAAAAACCTTGTGTACACTCTAGAAGGCACAGTTTTCATCCAAAGTTCATGAAACTTTGTCAGAATGTTTATCTTTATAATATCTAGGACAAGTACGAAACTGGGTCATGTTGGGTCAAAAACTAGGTCACTAGGTCAAATCATAGAAAAACATTGTGTACGCTCTAGAGGACACAGTTTTGATCCAATCTTTATAAAACATTGTCAGAATGTTTATCTCCATAAACTCTAGGCCATGTTTGAAATTGGGTCATGTCGGGTCAAAAACTAGGTCACTAGGTCAAATCTTAGAAAAACCTTGTGTACGCTGTAGAAGGCACAGTTTCGATCCAAAGTTCATGAAACTTTATCAGAATGTTTATCCTCATAATATGAAGGACAAATTTGAAACTGGGTCATGTAGGGTCAAAAACTAGGTCACTTGGTCAAATCATAGAAAAACCGTTTGTATGCTCTAGAGGACACAGTTTTGATCCAATCTTTATGAAACTTTGTCAGAATGTTTATCTCCATAAACTCTAGGCCAAGTTTGAAAGTAGGTCATGTCAGGTCAAAAACTAGGTCACTAGGTCAAATCTTAGAAAAACCTTGTGTACGCACTAGAAGGAACAGTTTTGATCCAATCTTCATGAAACTATGTCAAAATGTTTATTGTCCATATATATATGCCCCTTATGAAACTGAGTCACGTCAGATCAGAAACTAGGTCACTAGGTCAAATCAAAGAAAAACTTTGTGTACACCCTAGAGGGCACAGTTTTGATCCAATCTTCATGAAACTCTGTCAGAATGTTTACCTTTATGAAATCTAGGTAAGTTTGAAACTGGTTTGTGTCGGATCAAAAACTAGGTCACTAGGTCAAATATAAGAATGACCTTGTATACGCTCCAGAGGGCACAATTTTGATCCAATCTCAATGAAACTTTGTTAGAATGTTTATTCTTACAATATCCGGTTTGAAACTGGGTCATGTCGGGTCAAAAGCTAGGTCACTAGGTCAAATTTAAATTAAGTTATGTTGCAAGAATCAGAACTAACATTGCAATGATGCCAGCCACAAACTCCTTGGAATACATTAGTTTCACCACAATGAGATAATGATGCTACCATTCTATCATCTGTGTTTGCCTAGTTAAGTCTAGTTGAAATCCATCAAAGGAACTCAACATGAACGGGAACTTTTCGGAGAAGCGACTCTGCCATTTTCAGCTCACCTGATCGAGCCTTACAGTATTGGTGTTAGCTGCCTCTTTCATCCATCCATAAACATTTTCAAACATCTCTGAAACCACTGGGCAGATCAATTTTCATATGGAGCCTGCACATGGGTCAAAGGATTGAAAGTTCTTCAAATGATCTTGGTCACATGACCAAGGTGGCCGCCATTCCCATGTATGGTAAAAACTCTTATAAATCTTCACCAGAGGCAGTGAACTGATTAATGCTCAGGTGAGCGATTCAGGGCCACCATGGCCCTCTTGTTTCAATATTTTGCTTGTCCGGAGCATATCTTTGAAAGTATAAGGGGGAACTAAATGAAACTTCACACATTGATAGAGGACAATGAGAGGAAGTGCACTGCACAAGAACCGTAACCCTGTCACAAGTATTTATGAAGTAAGCTCCCTTTCAAGTTTTTAGCTCACCTGAGCACGAAGTGCTCAGGGTGAGCTTTTGGATTACCCTGATGTCCGTCGTCCGTCGTACGTGTGTCCGTCCGTCTGGACGGACGGATGTCCGTCAACTTTTGCTTGTGTACACTCTAGCGGGCACATTTTCGATCCAATCTTTATGAAACTTTGTCAGAATGTTAATCTTTATAAAATCTAGGCCAAGTTCGAAACTGGGTCATGTCGGGTCAAAAACTAGGTCACTAGGTCAAATCTTAGAAAAACCTTGTGTACGCTCTAGAGGGCACAGTTTTCATCCAAAGTTCATGAAACTTTGTCGGAATGTTTATCCTCATAGTATCTAGAACAAGTTCGAAACTGGGTCACGTCGGGTCTAAAAGTAGGTCACTAGGTCAAATCATGGAAAAACCTTGTGTACGCTCTAGGGGACACAATTTTGATCCAATCTTTATGAAACTTTGTCAGAATGTTTATCTCCATAAAATCTAGGCCAAGTTTGAAACTGGGTCATGTCGGGTCAAAAACTAGGTCACTAGGTCAAATCTTAGAAAAACCTTGTGTACGCTCTAGAGGGCACAGTTTTGATCCAAAGTTCATGAAACTTTGTCAGAATGTTTATCCTCATAGTATCTAGGACAAATTTGAAACTGGGTCACGTCAGATCTAAAACTAGGTCACTAGGTCAAATCATAGAAAAACCTTGTGTACGCTCTAGAGGACACAGTTTTGATCCAATCTTTATGAAACTTTGTCAGAATGTTTATCTCCATAAACTCTAGGCAAAGTTTGAAACTGGGTCATGTCGGGTCAAAAACTAGGTCACTAGGTCGAATCTTAGAAAAACCTTGTGTACGCTCTAGAATGCACAGTTTTGATCCAAAGTTCATGAAACTTAATCAGAAAGTTTATTTTTTATAATATCTAGGATAAGTTTGAAACTGGGTTACGTCGGGTCAAAAACTAGGTCACTAGGTCAAATCATAGAAAAAACCTTGTATATGCTCTAGAGGACACAGTTTTGATCCAATCTTTATGAAACATTGTCAGAATGTTTATCTCTATAAACTCTAGGCCAACTTCGAAACTGGGTCTTGTTGGGTCAAAAACTAGGTCACTAGGTCAAATCTTAGAAAAACGTTGTGTACGCTCTAGAAGGCACAGTTTTGATCCAAAGTTCATGAAACTTTGTCAGAATGTTTATCCTCATAATATGTAGGACAAGTTTGAAATTAGGTCATGTCAGGTCAAGAACTAGGTCACTAGGTCAAATCATAGAAAAACCTTGTGTACGCTCTAGAGGACACAGTTTTGATCTAATCTTTATGAAACTTTGTCAGAATGTTTACTTCCATAAACTCTCGGCCAAGTTTGAAAGTAGGTCATGTCGGGTCAAAAACAAGGTCACTAGGTCAAATCATAGAAAAACCTTGTGTACGCTCTAGAAGACACAGTTTTGATCCAAAGTTCATGAAACTGTGTCATAATGTTTATCCTCATAATATGTAGGATAAGTTTGAAACTGGGTCATGTCGGGTCAAAAACTAGGTCACTAGGTCAAATCTTAGAAAAACCTTGTGTACGCTCTAGAAGGCACAGTTTTCATCCAAAGTTCATGAAACTTTGTCAGAATGTTTATCCTCATAATATCTAGAACAAGTTCGAAACTGGGTCACGTTGGGTCAAGAACTAGGTCACTAGGTCAAATCATAGAAAAACTTTGTGTACGCTCTAGAGGACACAGTTTTGATCCAATCTTTATGAAACTTTGTCAGAATGTTTATCTTCATAAACTCTTGGCCAAGTTTGAAAGTAGGTCATGTCGGTTAAAAAAACTAGGTCACTAGGTCAAATCTTAGAAAAACGTTGTGTAAGCACTAGAAGGCATAGTTTTGATCCAATCTTCTTGAAACTATGTCAAAATGTTTTTTTTTTTTTATAATTTATTTTGAAAAACAACACATCTCATCTTTGACAAAACATAGCACAGTACATATACAGTATATAAATCCAATCTTTATGAAACATTGTCAGAATGTTTATCTCCATAAACTCTAGGCCAAGTTCGAAACTGGGTCTTGTTGGGTCAAAAACTAGGTCACTAGTTCAAATCTTAGAAAAGCCTTGTGTACGCTCTACAAGGCACAGTTTTCATCCAAAATTCAAGAAACTTTGTCAGAATGTTTATCCTCATAGTATCTAGGACAAGTTCGAAACTGGGTCACGTCGGGTCGGGTCATGTCAAGTTATAAACTAGGTCACTAGGTCAAATCTTAGAAAAACCTTGTGTGCGCTCTAGAAGGCACAGTTTTGATCCAAAGTTCATGAAACTTTGTCAGAATGTTTATCCTCATAATATGTAGGACAAGTTTGAAACTGGGTCATGTCAGGTCAAAAACTAGGTCACCAGGTCAAATCATAGAATAACATTGTGTACGCTCTAGAGGACACAGTTTTGATCTAATCTTTATGAAACTTTGTCAGAATGTTTATCTTCATATACTCTTGGCCAAGTTTGAAAGTAGGTCATGTCGGTTAAAAAAACTAGGTCACTAGGTCAAATCTTAGAAAAACGTTGTGTAAGCACTAGAAGGCATAGTTTTGATCCAATCTTCTTGAAACTATGTCAAAATGTTTATTGTCCGTATATCTGAGCCTTCTATGAAACTGAGTCACGTCGGCTCAAGGTCAAATCTTAGAAAAACTTTGTGTACACCCTAGAGGGCACAGTTTTGATCCAATCTTCATGAAACTCTGTCAGAATGTTTATCTTAATGAAATCTAGGTAAAGTTTGAAACTGGGTCGTGTCGGGTCAAAGACTTGGTCACTAGGTCAAATATAAGAACGACCTTGTATACGCTCCAGAGGGCACAGTTTTGATCCAATCTCAATGAAACTGTGTCAGAATGTTTATTCTTACAATATCCAGGCCAAGTTTGAAACTGGGTCATGTCGGGTCAAAAACTAGGTCAAATGTTAGTATGGTAAAAACTCTTATAAATCTTCACCAGAGCCAGTGAACTGATTAATGCTCAGGTGAGCGATTCAGGGCCACCATGGCCCTCTTGTTTCAATAATTTGCTTGTCCGGAGCATATCTCTGAAAGTATAAGGCGAAACTAAACGAAACTTCACACATTGATAGAGGACAATTAGAGAAAGTGCAGTTCACAAGAACTGTAACCCTATTACAAGTATTTACCAAGTTAGCTCCCTTTCCATTTTTTTTCCAATATTTTGCTTGTCCGGAGCATATCTCTAAAAGTATAAGGGGGAACTAAATGAAACTTCACACATTGATAGAGGACAATTAGAAGAAGTGCAGTGCACAAGAACTATAACCCTATCACAAGTATTTACAGAGTTAGCTCCTTTTCCAGTTTTTTTAGCTCACCTGAGCACCAAGTGCTCGGGGTGAGCTTTTGGGATACCCTGATGTCCGTCGTACGTCCGTCCGGACGGACGTCCGTCAACTATTGCTTGTGTACACTCTAGCGGGCACAGTTTCGATCGAATCTTTATGAAACTTTGTCAGAATGTTAGTCTTTATAAAATCTAGGCCAAGTTCGAAACTGGGTCATGTCGGCTCAAAAACTAGGTCATTAGGTCAAATCTTAGAAAAACCTTGTGTACGCTCTAGAGGGCACAGTTTTCATCCAAAGTTCATGAAACTTTGTCAGAATGTTTATCCTCATAGTATCTAGGACAAGTTCGAAACTGGGTCACGTCGGGTATAAAACTAGGTCACTAGGTCATATCATAGAAAAACCTTGTGTACGCTCTAGAGGACACAGTTTTGATTCCATCTTTATGAAACTTTGTCAGAATGTTTATCTCCATAAAATCTAGGCCAAGTTCGAAACTGGGTCATGTCGGGTCAAAAACTAGGTCACTAGGTCAAATCTTAGAAAAACCTTGTGTACGCTCTAGAGGGCACAGTTTTCATCCAAAATTCAAGAAACTTTGTCAGAATGTTTATCCTCATAGTATCTAGGACAAGTTCGAAACTGGGTCACGTCGGGTCTAAAACTAGGTCACTAGGTCAAATCATAGAAAAACCTTGTGTACGCTCTAGAGGACACAGTTTTGATCCAATCTTTATGAAACTTTGTCAGAATGTTTATCTCCATAAACTCTAGGCCAAGTTTGAAACTGGGTCATGTCGGGTCAAAAACTAGGTCACTAGGTCAAATCTTAGGAAAACCTTGTGTACGCTCTAGAAGGCTTAGTTTTTATCCAAAGTTCATGAAACTTAATCAGAAAGTTTATCCTTATAATATCTAGGATAAGTTTGAAACTGGGTCACGTCGGGTCAAAAACTAGGTCACTAGGTCAAATCATAGAAAAAACCTTGTGTATGCTCTAGAGGACACAGTTTTGATCCAATCTTTATGAAACATTGTCAGAATGTTTATCTCTATAAACTCTAGGCCAAGTTCGAAACTGGGTCTTGTTGGGTCAAAAACTAGGTCACTAGTTCAAATCTTAGAAAAGCCTTGTGTACGCTCTACAAGGCACAGTTTTGATCCAAAGTTCATGAAACTTTGTCAGAATGTTTATTCTTATAATATGTAGGACAAGTTTGAAACTGGGTCATGTCGGGTCAAAAACTAGGTCACTAGGTCAAATCATTGAAAAACCTTGTGTACACTCTAGAGGACACAGTTTTGATCTAATCTTTATGAAACTTTGTCAGAATGTTTACTTCCATAAACTCTCGGCCAAGTTTGAAAGTAGGTCATGTCGGATCAAAAACAAGGTCACTAGGTCAAATCATAGAAAAACCTTGTGTACGCTCTAGAGGACACAGTTTTGATCCAAAGTTCATGAAACTTTGTCAGAATGTTTATCCTCATAATATGTAGGATAAGTTTGAAACTGGGTCATGTCGGGTCAAAAACTTGGTCACTAGGTCAAATCTTAGAAAAACCTTGTGTACGCTCTAGAGGACACAGTTTTGATCCAATCTTTATGAAACATTGTCAGAATGTTTATCTCCACAAACTCTAGGCCAAGTTCGAAACAGGGTCATGTCGAGTCATAAACTAGGTCACTAGGTCAAATCTTAGAAAAACCTTGTGTGCGCTCTAGAAGGCACAGTTTTGATTCAAAGTTCATGAAACTTTGTCAGAATGTTTATCCTCATAATATGTAGGACAAGATTGAAACTGGGTCATGTTGGGTCGAAAACTAGGTCACTAGGTCAAATCATAGAAAAACGTTGTGTACGCTCTAGAGGACACAGTTTTGATCTAATCTTTATGAAACTTTGTCAGAATGTTCATCTTCATAAACTCTCGGCCAAGTTTGAAAGTAGGTCATGTCGGGTAAAAAACTAGGTTACTAGGTCAAATCTTAGAAAAACGTTGTGTAAGCACTAGAAGGCATAGTTTTGATCCAATCTTCATGAAACTATGTCAAAATGTTTTTTTTTTTTTATAATTTATTTTGAAAAACAACACATCTCATCTTTGACAAAACATAGCACAGTACATATACAGTATATAAATTGGTGCATTTTTAAAATCATGATTCCATATAGCATTTCCAGATTGAGTCACACAGTAGCATCAAAATCCTCAACTAACTAATTATCTATCGTACATTTTACCTTTTTGGAGCTCACATATGAATACTTAAAAGTTTTCCCCCAACAACAAAACCATCGTTCATGCAACTGGTAACAAGTACATCATATCCTTATAAAGTTATCAATGTAAACATTGAGAGATCAGTTCCTTCCATCTATCCTCATTCATTGGGTCAATGTACAATGGGTTTTGATTGGCCACTAATAAAAAAAAAATACTAATAAAGAGGTTTTAGATGCGTATGCGAACAGCGCATGCCCAGACCAGTCTTCGCATATGAGTCTGGTCTGAGCCCTTGCTTGCCACACACACTCCGCAGGACCTTCAAGTATTTATTCTAAAAACAGCTATGACCAAACTGCAGTAATGTTCAGACCTTTCAGAGTTTTCGCCGTTTGCAAATATAGAAACTATTCTCTAGCAAGCCGACACTTAGACAAGTAAATACACACTGGTAACTAAAGTTTCGCTTCACTTACTATATTATTTATGTACAATATGTATATATAGACGTGCCGGCCACGACAGCAAATATTCATGGTGCACACATTCGTTTGGATTTATATAATGCAGGTGTATATTTTCCTGAGTAAGAGACCTTGCAACACAAACTGGACTGGAGGTATGGCATTTTTATCAACTTTTATGTATTTCAGAGGAAAATTCAGTTTTGGTTACTAATATTCAGCTACATGTAATTACCGTATTAACCCAAAGTATTTATACAAAGCTATTTTCGCAAACAGTGTGACCGAGATCAAAGCGTTTAAAGCAGCTTGATCATCGTCTACAACTCTTTTTCACATTTATAAAATGTTCTCCTAATATTGATGTGAGATTGTATCTAAAAACAAAAAAGAAAGAAACACAAAAGAGCACATAAGCGAGGTGTTGAAATGTCCGAATATAGTATTACATACGGTATGTATTACATGTTAGCAAGTACACACTATTCAAAGTATTGTCAGTATACAAAAAAAATAAAAATTAAATCAAATATATAACATAAAAAAAAGAATCACGTGAATAAGAGTTTCAGAATATTATAAACTGCAATTTACACGTTCTCTTTTTTTTTTAGAAAGCCCTTGTAAAATTGTTCATATTATGGAATGTACTTTGCTTTTCCTATCTCCATTTTATTCATTTGTTCATTAATTTTTAGGTCAAACCTCAAACAGCAAGAGCCATTTATTCCAACTTTTTGAAAACTTTTCATAGCTACTTGTCTTAATTGCTATGTACTTTTCAATAGTCAAATATTGCTTTACTTCTTTTTTCCACACTTGTAAATTAAGTTGCTTATTATTAATTTTGCATTTATATATATAGTAGCGTGTTAAAATCAGTATATAATTGATAGGTTTATTTATTGATATGTTATATGTAATACCAAATATTGCCGCCTGCCTATTTATATTTAAAGAATACTGAACAGTTTCTAAGAACCAGTTCTCAATATTCTCCCAGAATTCCATGACTAGATTACAATGCCAGAACAAATGTTGAATCGTTTCCGGAAGAGATCCACAGAAACTGCAAAGGTTATCTTGCTTAATTTTCATTTTCACCAGCAAATCGTTTGTAGCTAAAATCCTGTGTAATATACGATACTGAAACCAGTGAATTTTTGTATTATTGCAACATTTTGCTGGTAAATTATATATCAATTTCCAATCTAAATTAGTGTTTTCAAAAACATTATTCCATTTATCTTGACTTTTTATATGTAGATTTATTTTATTAAATACAGCATACATTTCCTTGCATCCTTTTTTGTTTTTCATTATTTGTTTAATATTATAAGGCAAAAAAATATAAAACATACAAGTACAAGGTGTTTCAAGTATTATTCTTTTTCTTCTAATATAATTTTCTACAGCTGACCTGACCCCCCCATATTCTAGAAAATTAACTTGAATTTGGTATTGATCGCAAAATGTATCTAAATCCATAAAATTTCCATTTGCATCAAATAAATCTTTGATATAGTATATATGTTTATTAAACCACCTTTTGTAAAAAATTGTTTTATTTGCAACTTTAATATCTTTATTGTCCCATATGTTAACTGATAAGATATCTTCTAACGTAGTAGGATTGTTAAGATTACTCAACTTAATCCAAGAATCAAGCACATCATTCCAAAATTGATTGTTTTTATTCATTTTTAGTCGTAGCACATATTCAACTCCTCTTGTAATTAACTCGCTTATTTGCATATAATATACTTGAAAAATATCTCTGTAATTTGCATCTGTAATTAACAATCTCCGTATCCACGTGCATTTTAAGGCCAAAATATAGTTATCTAATTGTATCATTTTGAGTCCACCGTTGTCGTATTCTTGCACTATCACATTTCTTTTTACTCTGTCTATATTAGATTGCCAAATGAAGTTAAAGAATATTTTATTAAGTTTGTTTATTATTTTTTGGGAAGGATTTGGAAGAGAAATAAATAAGTGATTAAATTTCGATATGATTAAGGTTTTTAAAATTGTAATTCTACCAAAGGGTGTAAGCAAACGTTTGGACCATTGCTTTAGTTCCCTTTCAACTTGCTTGATTTTTTCGTAAAAATTTATTTTTATCATATTTTCAAGATTACACGAAAATCTTATTCCCAGGATAGTAAAATCTGTTTGATTCCAGTCCAGTTTGTATCTATGATTGAATGTTTGACCACCAAACTTCTTACTGCCTATCCATACTGCTCTTGTTTTCGAGTTATTTACTTTTAAACCTGACATGTTTGCATAAAGTCTAAGGATATTCATAGCCTCAACAAACGACTGTTCGGTACCATCTAATATAATCGTAGTGTCATCAGCAAATTGAGAGAGTCTGTATTCTATCTCACCTATTTTTATTCCATTTAAATTTTCATTCTTTTTGATCATCAGGGATAAAATTTCAGCACACAGTAAGAATATGTAAGGTGATAATGGGTCTCCCTGCCTACACCCCCTATACGTTTGAAAAAAGTCTGATAAAAACCCACTTTGAATAACCGCTGAACTTATATCATTGTAAAACACTGTCATCCAATGCCTGACTGACTCCCCAAAATTGAACATATGCAGTACTCTTTGAATGAAATCCCACGAAATAGTATCGAAAGCTTTTTCAAAATCTATAATAAGTAGAAGCCCAGGAAGGTTAGATTCTTCTGTAAAGCTCATAATGTCATATATTAACCTAGTATTTTCACCAATATAACGACCACTAATGAACCCTGTTTGGTCAGTTGAAATAAGTTTTGGTAACACAGATTTAAGCCTTTCTGCTATACAACTAGATGCTATTTTATAAATTACATTTAAAAGAGTGATAGGGCGCCAATTTTTCAAAAATTCTCTAGGTTTATCTCCCTTCGGTAAGCAAGTTATTATCCCCTGACGTTGTGTAGTTGAAAGTTTGCCAATTCTGTAACCTTCATTTATAGCCCGTTGAATAAATGTTTTTAAATCTTTATGAAAAAACTTATAAAATTCTACAGTAAAACCGTCTGAACCAGGACTTTTATTGTTTTTCATTTTTTTAAGGGCATGACTGATTTCGTCCAACGTAATTTCTCCCTCTAATTTACTTTTCTTTTCTGCTGATAGTTTAGGTCCCTGTAAATTATTTAAAATATATTCAATATCTAGTTCCGATTCCATCTCTTGTTTTTGATATAGTTTAGAGTAAAAAGTTTTCACTTCTTCTAAAATATCTTCCTGTTTATTAAGAACCTTACCATCGTCTGTTTTTACTTTAAAAATAGTTTTATTTGTAAAATTTCTGGATTCTAGACCACAAAAATATTTAGTAGGTTTTTCCCCCTCTTCTGCCCACCTTACCCTTGCCCTTGTCATTATACCTTGTATTTTCTCTTTTCTAATATCTTGCAATTCCTTTTTCTTTTCATCTATTTTATTTAAGTCTAAGTTGGTATCTTGTTCTAATTTTTTTATCTCTTCAAGTAATTGTTCTTCGCGAAGTGTTCTTTGCTTTTTCTTATATGAAGAATATGAAATTGTTTTTCCCCTAATTTCCATTAAAAGTGTTTCTAAAAACAATTGGTCTGAAATCGTTAATTGAATATTGTTACTTTCCATAGTGTTCAAAAACTCTAAATCATAAACTGGGGTCATGTATTGCTCTTTAACTGTATTTATGCAAAACTATGTCAAAATGTTTATTGTCCATATATCTAAGCCCCCTATGAAACTGAGTCACGTCGGCTCAAGGTCAAATCTTAGAAAAACTTTGTGTACACCCTAGAGGGCACAGTTTTGATCCAATCTTCATGAAACTCTGTCAGAATGTTTATCTTAATGAAATCTAGGTAAAGTTTGAAACTGGGTCGTGTCGGGTCAAAAACTTGGTCACTAGGTCAAATATAAGGACGACCTTGTATACGCTCCAGAGGGCACAGTTTTGATCCAATCTCAATGAAACTATGTCAGAATGTTTATTCTTACAATATCCAGGCCAAATTTGAAACTGGGTCATGTCGGGTCAAAAACTAGGTCAAATATTAGTATGGTAAAAACTCTTATAAATCTTCACCAGAACCAGTGAACTGATTAATGCTCAGGTGAGCGATTCAGGGCCACCATGGCCCTCTTGTTTCAATATTAAGCTTGTCAGGTGCATATCTCCAAAAGTATTAGAGGGAACTAAATGAAAGTTCATACATTGAAAGAGGGCAATAAGAGAAAGTGCAGAGCACAAGAACCATAACCCTGTCTTAAGTATTTACAAAGTTAGCTCCCTTCCTATTTTTCAGTATTTTGCATGTCCATAGCATATCTCTGAAAGTGTAAAAGGGAACTTAATGAAACTACACACAATAATAGAGGATAATGAATAAAAGTGCAGAACACAAGAACCATTACCCTTTCATAAGTAATTACAGAGTTAGCTCCCTTCTTAATTTTTGCTTTATTTTGCTTGTATGGAGAATATCATAGGAAGTATTGAAGGAAACTAAATGAAATTTCACACATTGATAGAGGGTAATGGAAGGAAGTGCAGAGCATAAGAACTATAACCCTACCTTTAGTAATTACGGAGTTTGCTCCCTTCCTAATTTTTTCAGTTATTTATAAAACTGTATCCCAAGTTATATTGGAGTTACTTTCCTTCTTATTTTTTCTCAATTGTATGCATGTACAGAGCATTCCTCTAAAAGTATTGAAGAGAATTTTTTTTTCCATTTTAAATTGCATTTAATTAACACAGAAAATCACTCCTTCACCAGGATACCCATTCTCCCATTCGAAGCCTTTGGGGAGCATCCATCGGTTCCACCGATTTTCTTGTTTTACTTTAATCTGCCCTTTTGTTTGAAATCAAATTTTTTTTTATTTCACTCTGTTTGACAAAACTCACATTGTAAAAGGTATAGATATCCCATAGGCTAGTAGCCGTAGGGGCAGTTGGGGATAGAGGTCCACTGTATTTTGGGCACAGCTTATAAATGGTGGAGCCAGACTGTCTCTTTTTGCTGTCTTATCCTTCCCTTATTTGAAAACGGTACCCATTCATTGCTGGGTTGACAAGAGTGTTCCAGTCATCAGATGGCCAAGCCAAGGTTTAACTCACAACCTTCTGATGACTTTCTTCACCGTAACCAAGCGTCTCTAACCACTGCACCACAGTTCCTGTCTGAAATGATATACCGTTAAAAAGAAAAAAAGAAAGAAAAAGTGATCAGGGCTTAATTCAGACAGGTGCTGAAACAGGGGAGCCTGGGCCCAGCAAATTTTGGGGAACTGTTTTGTCTCTGCCATAGGTACTGGTCAGGTGGCTTATATTTGACTCAGACTGTAGTAATGACACGAATAGAATTGTTTTATTTATCTTTTTAGCTCACCGAACGGCATGTATACTTTTGATCGATGTAATGTTCGAAAGAAATATCAAAAGTGGCCACAACAACACATTAGAATGGCCGCTTTCGACGATGTTTTCGCGTAATGGAGAGGATAAAACTGTATAGCTGAACATTTTTATTTCGCTGGCTATTGAAACCTTGGAGTCGGCGAAGAAAAAAAGAATAAAAGAGCATTATTGCTTTTTATACCCCGCCACACGTTAGTGGCGGGGTACATGTATTATGTTTTCCCACTGGCTGTCCGTGTGTCTGTCCGTCCGTCCGTGAGCACTTCGTTTCCGTTCGATAGCTTGATTATTTATTAATGGATTTTCTTCAAACTTGGCATATGAATTGGTATTGGGAATATCTCGGTTGGGATTGTTAATGGGCAAATTTCGATATATTGTGACAGAGTTATTGCCCTTGTCAGTGTCGCAAAAGTGGTTTTTGGTCTGTTATTCCTTTGCACTTTGAAATATCGTAATGAAATTTCACAGAAATGATGATATATTTTTTCTGTTGTTAGCAGAATTTTGTCCACCCGGGTTATATGCCCCTGCCCCAGGGCTATATACATGTATAAAATCATGAAAAATTCTGTATAAAATCAGGGTTGAAAGTGATTTTCCTGAAACTTGCTACGGCTTATCAAAATCAAAATTTTGTCCCCAGGAGTTATCTGCCCCTGCCCCCGGGGCCATTTACATGTATAAAATCATGAAAAATTCTGGTTGAAAGTGATTTTCCTGAAACTTGCTACAGCTTATCTAAGCAATAGAAGCTTTCTGTCATGATCAAAATTTTGTCCCCAGGGGTTATCTGGCCCTGGCACAGTGCTATATACATGTATAAAATCATGAAAAAATCCATATAAAATCAATTTTTTGGTATATCTTTATGAAATTTCACAGAAATGAAAGAAGTAACATCAGCTTTATTTTACAACCAGAATTCAGTCCAGCAGGGTTATGTGCCCCTGCCAAGGGCATATATACATGTTTAAAATAATAAAATCAGAACTGAAAGGAATTTTTATGAAACGTGTAACAAATTATCAAAGCAATAATAGCTTCTAGTGATGGTTAAAATTATATCAGAAGGAGGTTAATTATCTGCCCCAGTCCTGTAGCTATATACAAGTATGAAATCATGAAAAAAAAGAGCTATGAAAGGTTTACAGTGGCGGGGTATTACGCAGTCGTTTACGATGCTTTTATTTATTTTTATTTTGATTTCGCCAAAAATACGGAGGCGGGTTTTGTAAATCAGAAAATTAAAAAATGATGGCCTCATTTTCAAGGTCACTGGAGGACTGGTTGAAATTTCTTGTATCCACAATATCTCCTGAACCAGTAGATGGAATTTCACCAAACTTGCATGGATACATCATTGGGCAAGTTTAAGAGCTGATTAGATTCTGGTCACCTTGACCTTATTTTCAAGGTAACTGAAGTACTTAGATGACAAATTCTTGTACCCACAATGTCTCTGAAACAAATTGATGGAATTTCTCCAAACTTTTAGGGATGCATGATTGAGACAAGTTTATGGGCTGTTTAGACTTTGGTGACCTTATTTTAAAGGTCAGTGGAGGACTAAGATTCAAATTTCTTGTACCCACAATATCTCCTGAACCAATGAATGGAATTTGGCCAAACTTTCATGGATACATAATTTGGACAAGTTTAAGAGTTGATGACATTTTGATGACCTTGACCTCATTTCTAAGGTCACTGGAGGACTTAGATGACAATATCTTAAACCCATGATATCTCGTAAACTAATGGATGGAATTTTCACAAAACTTGCATGGATACATCATTCGGACACATATTAGATTTTGGTGACCTTGAACTGATTTTCAAGGTCACTGGAGGACTTAAATGACAATTTTTTATACCCCAATGTCCCCTAAACTAATGGATGGAATTTCACCAAGCTTTCATGGATACATCATTGGGACAAGTTTACGAGCTATTTAGATTTTGGTGACCTTGACCTTATTTTAAAGGTCACTGTAGGACTTAAATGACAGTTTGTTGTACCCATGATATCTCTTGAACCAGTAGATGGAATTTTACCAAACTTGCATGGATACATTACCAGGACTAGCATAAGAGCTGATCAGATTTTGGTGACCTTGACTTTGTTATCAAGATAGCAGGAGGAGTTAGATACGATAAATTTCACTAAAATTGATATGTCACATTAGCCTTCGGCTTGATTTCCACTTTACTTTCATAGATATACCTTTGGGACAATTTCAAGAGTCTACTATGTTTTAATTACCTTGACCCCATTTTCAAGGTCAAAAGCTAAACTTACAAATGCTTATTTTTTTTCTTTCTCTTAAATGAGTTATACCTTGAACCAATTGACGGATGTTCATCAGGATTGCTTGAATATATCATTTGACAGGTTTAGGACATGTTTAGCAGTTGGTGACCATGACCCATTTTTTCAAGGACATAGTATTATATGTAGGATATCTTTAGAACCAGTGGATGGATTTACTTCAAACTTTTAGCTCACCTGAGCATAGGCTCAGGGTGAGCTATTGTGATCACCCAGTGTCCATCGTGTGTCGTCTGTCGTGCGGTGTCAACAATTTGCTTTAAATGACATCTGCTTTGAAGCCGCTAGGCCTAGGGCTTTGATATTTGGTATGAATCATTGTCTAGTGGACCTCTACCAAGTTTGTTCAAATGGTGGCCCCAGGGTTCAAAATGGCCCTGGGGCGGGGGGGTCTTGGGTTCGAAACTAAAATATACTTAAAAATCTTCTTCTCCACACTCCAGACTACCAATCCAGAGGTCGCAAGATCGATCCCAAGCTTCTCCGGTCTTTCGGATGAGACTTTAAATCCAGGTCCCGTCTCCATATGACCTCGTTGGTGGTGGGACGTTAAACCTGAGTTCACTCACTCTTCTTCTCCAGAACTGCTTGGCTCAGATGCTTGAAATTTGGTATGTAGCATTGCTAAGTGGTCCTCAACCAAGTTTTTTGCCCCCAACTTCGGAGAAGTTGGCCCCCAACTTCGGAGAAGTTGAGGGGGCATATTGGTTTGGGCCTGTCCGTCCGTGAGTCC
This sequence comes from Ctena decussata, assembly GCA_963989385.1. Taxonomy (NCBI): domain Eukaryota; kingdom Metazoa; phylum Mollusca; class Bivalvia; order Lucinida; family Lucinidae; genus Ctena; species Ctena decussata. The sequence continues at coordinate 9,824,972 of OZ022504.1, forward strand.
GTCTGTCCGTCCGTAACACTTTATGGCAGGTGGGAAACTCAAGAACCGCTAATGCTAGGATCTTGAAATTTTATATGTGACATGTACATGAAAAATGAGCAGACCTGTATTTTTTCTTTTTTTCGCCGGTCATGTATTTACCGAGTTATGCCCCTTTTTAGCTCGCCTGAACGAAAGTTCAGGAAGAGCTATTGTTGTCACCCTGGCGTCGGCGTCCGCGTCTGCGTCGGAGTCGGCGTCCGGATGGATGTTTTGGTTAAAGTTTTTTAAAGACCTATATCTCCCTAACCCATGGATGGATTCTTTTGATACTTGCACTGTAGTTAGATATTGGTCCAAAGTTTAACAGGGTACCAGCCCCACCCCACTTCTTGACCTTGATGTCAAGGTCATGGACTTAGAAAATTGGGATTTTTTTGGGACTGGATGTTTTGGTTAAAGTTTTATAAAGCCCAATATCTCCTTAACCCATGGATGGATTCCTTTGATACTTGCACTATAGTTAGATATTGGTCCAAAGTTTTCGAAGGTACTACCCCCACCCCCCTCAGTGACCTTGATGTCAAGGTCATGGACTTAGAAAATTGTCTTTTTATTGATTGGATGTTTTGGTTAAAGTTTTTTAAAGACACATATCTCCTGAACCCATTGATGAATCCTTTTTAGCTCGCCTGAACGAAAGTTCAGGAAGAGCTATTGTTGTCACCACGGCGTCTGCGTCCGCGTCCGCGTCGGCGTCGGCGTACAGATTGGATGGTTTGGTTAAAGTTTTTTAAAGACCTATATCTCCTCAACCCATGGATGGATTCTTTTGATACTTGCACTGTAGTTAGATATTGGTCTAAAGTTTCACAGGGTACCACCCCCACCCCACTCAGTGACCTTGATGTCAAGGTCATGGACTTAGAAAATTGGGATTTTTTTGGGACTGGATGTTTTGGTTAAAGTTTTATAAATCCCAACTTCTCCTTAACCCATGGATGGATTCCTTTGATACTTGCACTGTAGTTAGATATTGGTCTAAAGTTTTTGAAGGTACTACTCCCACCCCCCTCAGTGACCTTGATATCAAGGTCATGGACTTAGAAATTTGTCTTTTTATTGATTGGATGTTTTGGTTAAAGTTTTTTAAAGACACATATCTCCTGAATCCATAGACAAATTCTTTTTATATTTGCACTGTAGTTAGATCTACAGAGTACTACCCCAACCCCGCTCAGTGACCTTGATGTCAAGGTCAGGGACTTAGGAAATTTTGGTCTTTATTAAAGTTTTGTAATACTGATTCATAATGCTTTTCAGAGATTTAGTTTATACTTGAACTGATGTTAGACACTTTTTTGAGTTTTCACAAAACTCCTTATACTTACCCCACTGGTTGACCTTGAAGTCAAGGTCATCGACTTAGAATTTTGTCTTAAAGATTTTGGTTAAAGTTTTATATTAATGCAGACATAATTACACAGTGCCACAATGATGGACTCAGTTGATACTAATACTTGGACTGATGTTAGATAATGGTTCAGGGTTTTGATACATCCTAGGCCCCCCCCCCCCTGCACACACACACCACACCTTCCCCCTACCCCTCAGTTTTTTTTAGCTCGCCTGAGCACGAAGTGCTCAGGGTGAGCTTTTGGGATACCCTGATGTCCGTCGTCCGTCGTACGTCCGTCCGGACGTCCGGACGTCCGTCAACTTTTGCTTGTGTACACTCTAGCGGGCACAGTTTTGATCCAATCTTTCTGAAACTTTGTCAGAATGTTTACCTTCATGAAATCTAGGCCAAGTTCGAAACTGGGTCATGTCGGGTCAAAAACTAGGTCACTAGGTCAAATCTTAGAAAAACCTTGTGTACACTCTAGAAGGCACAGTTTTCATCAAAAGTTCATGAAACTTTGTCAGAATGTTTATCTTTATAATATCTAGGACAAGTTCGAAACTGGGTCACGTCGGGTCAAAAACTAGGTCACCAGGTCAAATCTTAGAAAAACCTTGTGTACGCTCTAGAAGGCACAGTTTTCATCCAAAGTTCATGAAACTTAGTCAGAATGTTTATCCTCATAATATCTAGGACAAGTTTGATACTGGGTCATGTAGGGTCAAAAACTAGGTCACTAGGTCAAATCATAGAAAAACCTTGTGTACGCTCTAGAGGACACAGTTTTGATCCAATCTACATGAAACATTGTCAGAATATATATCTTCATAAACTCTAGGCCAAGTTCGAAACTGGGTCATGTCGGGTCAAAAAATAGGTCACTAGATCAAATCTTAGAAAAACCTTGTGTACACTCTAGAAGGCACAATTTTTATCCAAAGTTCATGAAACTTTGTCAGAATGTTTATCTTTATAATATCTAGGACAAGTTGAAAACTGGGTCACATCGGGTCAAAAACTAGGTCACTAGGTCAAATCTTAGAAAAACCTTGTGTATGCTCTAGAAGGCACAGTTTTCATCCAAAGTTCATGAAACTTAGTCAGAATGTTTATCCTCATAATATCTAGGACAAGTTTGAAACTGGGTCACGTTGGGTCAAAAACTAGGTCACTAGGTCAAATCATAGAAAAACCTTGTGTACACTCTAGAGGACACAGTTTTGATCCAATCTATATGAAACATTGTCAGAATATATATCTCCATAAACTCTAGGGCAAGTTTGAAAATGGGTCATGTAGGGTCAAAAACTAGGTCACTAGGTCAAATCTTAGAAAAACCTTGTGTACACTCTAGAAGGCACAGTTTTCATCCAAAGTTCATGAAACTTTGTCAGAATGTTTATCTTTATAATATCTAGGACAAGTACGAAACTGAGTCATGTTGGGTCACAAACTAGGTCACTAGGTCAAATCATAGAAAAAATTGTGTACGCTCTAGAGGACACAGTTTTGATCCAATCTTTACAAAACATTGTCAGAATGTTTATCTCCATAAACTCTAGGCCAAGTTCGAAATTGGGTCATGTCGGGTCAAAAACTAGGTCACTAGGTCAAATCTGAGAAAAACCTTGTGTACGCTGTAGAAGGCACAGTTTCGATCCAAAGTTCATGGAACTTTATCAGAATGTTTATCCTCATTATATGGAGGACAAATTTGAAACTGGGTCATGTAGGGTCAAAAACTAGGTCACTTGGTCAAATCATAGAAAAACCGTTTGTATGCTCTAGAGGACACAGTTTTGATCCAATCTTTATGAAACTTTGTCAGAATGTTTATCTCCATAAACTCTAGGCCAAGTTTGAAAGTAGGTCATGTCAGGTCAAAAACTAGGTCACTAGGTCAAATCTTAGCACTAGAAGGAACAGTTTTGATCCAATCTTCATGAAACTATGTCAAAATGTTTATTGTACATATATATTCCCCTTATGAAACTGAGTCACGTCAGATCAGAAACTAGGTCACTAGGTCAAATCTAATAAAAACTTTGTGTACACCCTAGAGGGCACAGTTTTGATCCAATCTTCATGAAACTCTGTCAGAATGTTTACCTTTATGAAATCTAGGTAAGTTTGAAACTGGTTTGTGTCGGATCAAAAACTAGGTCACTAGGTCAAATATAAGAATGACCTTGTATACGCTCCAGAGGGCACAGTTTTGATCCAATCTCAATGAAACTTTGTCAGAATGTTTATTCTTACAATATCCGGTTTGAAACTGGGTCATGTCGGGTCAAAAGCTAGGTCACTAGGTCAAATTTAAATTAAGTTATGTTGCAAGAATCAGAACTAACATTGCAATGATGCCAGCCACAAACTCCTTGGACTACATTAGTTTCACCACAGTGAGATAATGATGCTACCATTCTATCATCTGTGTTTGCCTAGTTAAGTCTAGTTGAAATCCATCAAAGGAACTCAACATGAACGGGAACTTTTCGGAGAAGCGACTCTGCCATTTTCAGCTCACCTGATCGAGCCTTACAGTATTGGTGTTAGCTGCCTCTTTCATCCTTCCATAAACATTTTCAAACATCTCTGAAGCCACTGGGCAGATCAAATTTCATATGGAGCCTGCACATGGGTCAAAGGATTGAAAGTTCTTCAAATGATCTTGGTCACATGACCAAGGTGGCCGCCATTCCCATGTATGGTAAAAACTCTTATAAATCTTCACCAGAGCCAGTGAACTGATTAATGCTCAGGTGAGCGATTCAGGGCCACCATGGCCCTCTTGTTTACCTCATGCTCATGGACTTTGAAATTTCATTTCATTTTTTTTTTATTTTAATTTTATTTTAAGACTTATTTCTGAGATAGCTTTTGTTAGCTCACCAGAGCCAGCGGCTCCGGGGGAGCTTATAGGATGGTAAGGCTCCGTTGTCCGTCGTCCGTCGTACGTCGTCCGTCGTCCGTCCGTCGTCCGTCCACACTTTCAAACGACTTCTCCTCAGAAACCGCTGGGCCGATTGTAACCAAATTTCATATATAGCCTCCTGGGACCTTAGGAACGAAAAGTTGTTCAAACGGTCCTGGTCACATGACCAACATGGCTGCCATGCCCATATATGGTAAAAATCTAAAAAAATCTTCTTCTATAGAACCAATAGGCCGATGGCCTTGAAACTTGGTATGTAGCATCGGGTACGCGAGTACTACCAAGATTGTTCAAATTATGACCTTGGGTTGACCTTGACCCTTTTTACGGTAAGGTCAAATTTGCTTCCTTATGCTTTTATATGGCAAAATGCAACAATATACGATATCTTGGAAACTATCGAAGATTTTGAGCTAGAAATTAGTATCTACAGTCATCTAAATGAGTACATGAAGATTTATGAGTACAAGAGGTCAAGGTCATTATTTGACCTTTGACCCAGAACTCTCATAGTTTGACAAGTTCTAACAATCTCCTCAAAAGCCACTGGGCGAATTTGAACCAAATTTCATATAGAGCCTTCAGGGGTTGAGTGAACGAAAAAAATTTCATACGGTCCAGGTCACATGACCAACATGGCCACCATGCCCACATATGGTAAAAACCTTTATAAATCTTCTTCTCCAGAACCAGTAGACCGATGGCCTTGAAACTTGGTATGTAGCCTTGGGTACTCAAATACTATCAAGATTGTTCAAATTATGACACTGGGTTGACCTTGACCTTTTTTACGGCAGGGTCAAATATGGGAAAATGTTAGAACATAAGATTCAATGGAAAGTTTTGAAGATTTTGGCCTAAAAATTGGTATATACAGTCATCTTAATGAGTATATGAAGATTTGTGAGTACAAGAGGTCAAGGTCATTCTTTGACCTTTGACCCAGAACTCTCATATTTTGACAATTTCAAACAATCACCTCAAAAAGCACTGGGCCAATTATGACAAAATTTCATATAGAGCCTCGAGGGCCTGAGGGAATGAAAAAATTTTTCAACGGTCCTTGTCACATGACCAACTTGGCCGCCACGCCCATATATGGTAAAAACCTTTAAAAATCTGATTTTCCAGAACCAATTGACCGATGGCCTTGAGAGTTGGTAGGTAGCATTGGGTACTCGAGTACTATCAAGATTATTCAAATTATGACCTTGGGTTGACCTTGACCCTTTTTTACGGCAAGGTCAAATATGGGAAAATGCTAGAACATAAAATTTCATGGAAAGTTTTGAAGATTTTGGCCTAAAAATTGGTATATACAGTTGTCTTAATGAGGTCATGAAGAATTATGAGTACAAGAGGTCAAGGTCCTTTCTTGATCTTTGATCCAGATCTCTAATATTTTGACATTTTCAAACATTACCTCAAAAGCCAAAGGGCCAATTGTAAACACATTTCATATAGAGCCTCCAGGAGTTGATTGAATAAAAATTTGTTCAAAGGTCCAGGTCACATGACCAACATGGCCGCCATACCTATTTATGGTATAAATCTTTAATATTTTTCTTCTCCAGAACCAATACACCTATGGCCTTGAAACTTAGTAAGTAGCATAAAGTACTACAGTACCACCAAGACTGTTCAAATGATGACCTTGGGTTTACCTTGACTTTTCTTGCGACATGGTCAAATATGGGAAAATGCTAGAACATAAGATTTCATGGAAAGTTTTGAAGATTTTGGCCTAAAAATGGTATATATGGTTGTCTTAATGAGTACATGATGATTTATGAGTACAGGTAGTCATGGTCATTCTTTGACTTTTGACCCAAGATATATATTTTGACAATTTCAGACATGATTAGAAAAAGCCACTTTGCCAATTGTTCAGGTGAGCGATTCAGGGCCTCATGGCCCTCTTGTTTATAAATGTGTTTTCATTATGGACATGCTTGCCTGAAGTTTTATGCACAGTAGTCCACACCACCATAGCGGCTGTGTGATGGGCAAGCACCAATTCAGGCGAGCTATGCTGTCAGGCGACAGCTCTTGTTCAACTTAGTCTATGGAACCTTGTGAACAAAATATCTCAAGAACCCCTGATGCTAGGATCATGTAATTTTGCAGGAAGACATTGCTCAAGGTGTAGATGACCTGATTAACTTTTGAAAAAAATGTGAATTTTTGACCGAGTTATGCCCCTTTTTTGACTTAGTGCATTGTAAGCCTATGGAACCTTGTGAACAAAATATCTCAAGAACCCCTGATGCTAGGAGCATGAGTTTTTGCAGGAAGATACTGCCTAAGGTGTAAATGACCTGATTAACTTTTGAAAATAAATTGTGAATTTATGATTGAGTTATGCCCCTTTTTCAACTTAATGCATTGTTAGCCTATGGAACCTTGTGAACAAAATATCTGGAGAACCCCTGATCTAGGATCATGATTTTTGCAGGAAGATATTGCCCAAGGTGTAGATGACCTGATTAACTTTTGAAAAAAAATCGTGAATTTTTGACGTGAGTTAAGCCCCTTTTTTGATGTAGTGCATTGAAGCCTATGGTACAAAGGTACATGCATTATTGGATGAACCTTCTTTAGAGGCAAGCATATGGTTGGGGCATGGTGTTTCATAAACACATTTTCTAGTTTCAAATGGTGGCCCCAGGGTTCAAAATGACCCCGGGGCAGGGAGTCCCAGGTATGAACCATAGAAATACTTAGAAAAATATTCAAAAATCTTCTTCTTCAGAACTGCATGGCTCAGATGCTTGAAATTTGGTATGTAGCATTGCCTACTGGTCCTTTACCAAGTTTGTTCAAATGATGGCCCCAGGGTCCAAAATGGCCCCACACCAGGGGGTCCTGGGTTTGAACCATGAAATACATAGAAAAATATTCAAAAATCTTCTTCTTCAGAACTGCTTGGCTCAGAGACTCGTTTTGAATATGTAGCATTGCCTAATAGTCCTTTACCAAGTTTGTTCAAATGGTGGCCCCAGGGTCCAAAATTGCCCCTTGGCAGGGAGTCCAAAGTGTGAACCATAGAAATGCAAAGAAATATATTCAAAAGTCTTCTTCTTCAGAACTGCAAGGCTTAGATGCTTGAAATTTGGTATGATGCATTGCCTGATAGTCCTTTACCAAGTTTGTTCAAATGGTGGCCCCAGGGTCCAAAATGGTCCAGCGGCAGGGAGTGTCCTAGGTTTGAAGCACAGAAATACATAGAAAAATATTAAAAAATCTTCTTCTTCAGAACCACTTTTCATAGATGCTTGAAATTTGGTATGTAGCATTGCCTAGTGGTCTTTTACCAAGTCTGTTCAAATGATGACCCAAGGATCTAAAATGGCCCTGCCCCAGTGGGTCCTGGGTTTGAACCATAGAAATACACAGAAAATTTTAAAAAATCTTCTTCTTCAGAAGCACTTGGCTCAGATGCTTGAAATTTAATATGTAGCATTGCCTATTAGTCCTTTATCAAGTATGTTCAAATGATGGCCCCAGGGTCCAAAATGACCCCGCAGCAGGGAGTCCTGAGTTTGAACCATAGAAATACATAGAAAAATATTCAAAAATCTTCTTCTTCAGAACCTCTCGGCTCAGATGCTTGAAATTGGGTATGATGCATTGCCTGGTGGACTCCTACAAATTTTGTGTAAATGGTTGCCCTGGGATCCAAAATGGCCCTGGGGCAGGGAGTCTTGGGTTCGAAATTAAAATATAGTTAAAAATCTTCTTCTCCAAAGCCCCTTAGTGCAGATGCTTGAAATTTGGTATGATGCATTGCCTAGTTGTCCTTGACTAAGCTTGTTCTAATGATGGTGCCAGGATCAGAAATGGCCTCGCACCAGGGGTCCTGGGTTTGAACCATAGAAATACATAGAAAAATACTCAAAAATCTTCTTCTTCAGAACCACTTCAACTTGGCTCAGATGCTTGAAATTTAGTATGTAGCATTGCCTAGTGGTCCTTTACCAAGATTATTCAAATGATGACCCCATCTCAGGGAGTCGTGGGTTTGAACCATAGCAATACATAAAAAAAATATTCAAAAATCTTCTTCTTCAGAACCATTTGGAAATTGTTGCAAACTATCAGGTTTGTTCAAATGATGACCCTAGTTTGACCCTTAACCTTTTTAGCTCACCTGAGCACGAAGTGCTCAAGGTGAGCTATTGTGATCGATATTTGTCCATCGTCCGTCCGTCCGTCTGTCCGTCCGTCAACAATTTCTTCAAACGACATCTCCTCCTAGACCAGTAAGCCAATTTCAAAATAATTTCACACAAATGTTTGTGTTATAGCCCTGAACCAAAATTGCTAAAATGGTTCCGCTGCGCTGAACAAAATGGCCGCCAGAGCTAAAAATAGAAAAACCTTTAAAGGACATCTCCTCTAAAGCCAATAGCTTGATTTCAAAATAATTTCACAGAAATGTTTGACTCATTGCCCTGAACCAAAATTGCTAAAACGTTTCCACTCCGCTGAACAAAATGGCCGCCAGAGCTTAAAATAGAAATTTAAAAATAGAAAAACCTTTAAAAGATATCTTCTCTGAAGCCAATGGCTCGATTTCAAAATAATTTCACAGAAATGTTTGACTCATTGCCCTGAACCAAAAATGCTAAAACGGTTCCACTCCGCTGAACAAAATGGCTGCCAGAGCTAAAAATAGAAATAAATTTTAGAATGACACAGAGGGCACAGTTTTGATCCAATCATCATGAAACTTTGTCAGAATGTTTATCTAAATGAAATCTAGACCAAGTTTGAAACTGGGTCATGTGGGGTCAAAAACTAGGTCACTAGGTCAACTCTTAGAAAAACCTTGTGTACACTCTGGCGGGCACAGTTATGATCCAATTTTCATGAAACTTTGTCACAATGTTTATCCTTATACAATCTAGGCCAAGATTGCAACTGAGTCATGTGGGGTCAAAAACTAGGTCACTAGGTCAAATCTTAGAAAAACCTTGTGTACACCCTGGCGGGCACAGTTATGATCCAATTTTCATGAAACTTTGTCAGAATGCTTATCTTTATAAAATCTAGACCAGATTTGAAACTGGGCCATGTCAGGTCAAAAACTAGGTCACTAGGTCAGATCTTAGAAAAACCATGTGAATGCTCTAGAGGGCACAGTTTTGTTCCAATCTTCATGAAACTTTATCAAAATGTTTATCCCCAACAAATCTAGACCAAGGATGCAACTGGGTCATGTTGGATCAAAAACTAGATTACTAGGTCAAACCTTAGAAAAACATTGTGGATTCTCTAGAGGGCACAGTTTTGGTTCAAACTTCATGAAGCTTTGTCAGAATGATTATCGTAATGAAATCTAGGCCAGGTTTGAAAACTAGGTCACTAGGTCAAATCATAGAAGAACCTTGTGTACACAATTGTGGCTTTATTTTGCATTGTATCTTCATGAAACTTTGTCAGAATGATTACATGTATCTTCATGAAATGTAGGCCAGTTTGAATCTGAATAATGTCTGATCAAAAACTAGATTGCCAGGTCTCGGTTAGAAAAACATTGTGTACACTCTAGAGGGCACAGTTTTGATCCAATCTTTATGAAACGTTGTCAGAATATAGATTAGAAAGTGCAAAACTGCTGCAATTGAACCATCATCAAATAGATGATCTTCCATGTTATTTCATCATAACTCAGGTGAGCGATTTAGGTCCATCATGGACCTCTTGTTGCTCAGGTGAGTTATTCAGGGCCTCTTGGCCCTCTTGTTATTCATTAGAGGGGATGGGAAATGGGCTGGTGGGGGGGAGGGCGGGCATCAGTTTTTCTCTGAAAAACATTTCTAGTTAACCATAAGTCTGTTGGTCCTGGACCAGTGATTTTTGGGCATGTCCAGTTGATGTCTTTGGTAGCTGGTCCTGCAGACCAACTGATTTTGAAATTAAATGAAAACACATGATAACAAAGAATAGCCGAAACATCGGGAGGACCACTTAAATTGTGGACCACCTGTCATTCAGTCCTTAGCGAAATCCCTGTAAAGCAGGGAGGATAAGGAATCAGACCGGTATTCGTCAACATGTTTCTTGGTAGTGCAGTCAGTGTGTCTAAGCAGGTAGGAGTCAGACAGATGCTCATTGACATGTTTTAGGTAGTGTGGCCATTGCGTCTTAGCAGGTAGGTATCAGGCGGATGTTAATCGACAAGTTCTAGGAAAAGTGGTGTAGTTATTATACCACTGTACATTAATATGTTTCTAGATAGTGGGATGAGTCTGTCACAGCACATAAGTTTCAGACCGGTGTTCATCAACATTTTTTTTAGGTGGTTCGGTGAGTTTGTTTGAGCAGGAAGTATGCATCAGGCCGGTGTTCATAGAAATGTTTCTAGATAGTGGGGTGAGTGTGTCTGAGCAAGAAGGTATCAGGTCGGTATTCGTTGACATGTTTGTAGGTAGTGTGTCTAAGCAGGTAGAAATCAGACCGGTGGTTATAGGTATTAGGCTAGTGTTATGTGAGTCTGTCTCACCAACATACCTCAGCATTTTTACATCAAGGTGTAAGTCATTATTATAGCTAGCTTGGCCAAATGAGACCTCTATATAATATTTACCTTGTTCTCCATCCAGTAAGTACTGAACTGTTGAATCAACAAGTGTAGCTGGTTTACAAGGTATAGTTTCATGTTGAAAGAGTTTTTACTGCTGTTTCAAAGGATACTAAAATGCCTGTAAACATGAAAACACTATTGGTTTTCCTTTTCTGTGATGAACTCAAAAGAACAAAAGAACTAGACATGTATGTATCTGTCTAGCCAACTCTCGATGGCACACCACACTCACCCCCGACATATGAAGTATGTCGAGCGGTATATAGTTTTCGTCTTTCCATCCGTTAGTTTGTCTGTCCGTACTTAAGTTAACATTTGCGTTAAAGTTTTGTGTTAAGTTTTTTTCATTCAGTTCTATTATCCAGAACTTCTTTATATGTGCTTAGTGTTACTACTGGATGGATACTGATCAGTTAGCATCACCAGGATGCTGCTGCTGGCTGAAGGTCAAGGTCACAGACTTAGAAATTTGTACAACATTTGCGTTAGAATTTTGCGTTAAGTTTTGCTTTTGCTCTGATTTCTTGAAAGTCCTAACAGGAACTTGTTCATATGTACTTAGTATTACTGCAGGGTGGATACTTATCAGTTAGCATCACCCGTATGCTGCTTCTTGTCTACAGTCAAGGTCACAGACTTAGAATTTTGTGCAACAGTTGCGTTAAAGTTTTGCGTTAAGTTTTTGCTTTTGCCCTGCTAACATGACATTTTTTACTTAAATTAGTTTGTATGTGCTTACTGATACTACAGGATGGACACTGATAAGTTTGCATCACCTGGATGCTGCTGCTGGCTGAAGGTCAAGGTCATAGAATTAAAAATTTGTACAACAGTTGCGTTAAAGTTATGCTTTTGCTGTGGTTTTATTTCTGAAGCTTCAACTGTAGTTTGTTCAGATGTACTTTATTTTAGTACAGGATGGATACATATTAGCTTGCATCATCTGGATGCTGCTGCAGACCTAGGGTCAAGGTCACAGACTTGGATGTTAGTAAAACAGTAGCATTGAAGTGTTGCATAAAGTTTTATCTTCATGCTTTTATTTTAGAAGAAATCTTATGATGTAAGACTAGGATTACTTCTAGTTTGAAACAGTTCAGATGACATCATCTGGATGCTGCTGCTGACCAAAGGTCAAGGTTGCAGACTGTAAAATCTATATAACATTTCTGTTAAAATTTTAGTTTTAAGTTTGTATTCTTTTGCTTATGATGGAACCTCTTGATATGTGGCTGGGTCTGTTACTGGGTATAATTCATTATCTGCCTGTCTGTTTGTTAACATTTATATCAATGTTTTATATAGAGTTTGTTTTCTGCTGGCGGTGGCGCTGGCCGGGGGTATACGTGAGCCCCAGCTCACTTGCTCTAGTTGGGGAAAGTACCTTTTCTCCTGCTTTACACAGATATAAATCCTTGGCTTTCTTTTGGGGTTGAAAAAACTACTTAAATCAGGTTAATATAAATAAATTCATGAAATAAACAGCTGTTTAAAGCCCGTGAGAATCATGCATGTACAGTTTTATATTGGATTTCTATTCATATTCCTACTTACGTTTTGACCAGAACTCCTGTTGCGCGTGATGCATTATGGTCTACTGTAAAGTCGCGAATAAGTTTTGATATTTCTGTCTTGTGTGTCGGTATTTTTGTGTCAAAAATAGAAATTGAACATTGTTTATATAAACATTTTTAACAGCTCTAAGTACCTTAAAACAAAACTTATTTGTTTATGAAAGAGTATAAGGAAACATGGTAAATAACTGAAGCAGAAATTTAAGGGAGACAAATCTGCATGAAATCTCAAGTATAAGCTTTTGCAAAAGCTGGATTCTGTGCCAGACAGATATAAAAATAATGATAAAAATAACAGCAATATGATAATAAATAAATGAATAGGAAAATAAATAAATAAATAATAATAATAATAGTTAGAAATATGTTATAATAATTTTTAGGGTATTAAAATGAAAAAGACTATTGTGTTTGTTGAACTTTAAAAAAGAAAAAAATACAAAAAATAAAAAATGTAAAGAAAAAAAAAATAAAAATAAAACAGGACTACAACACACAAAAGCAAAAAAATACAAAGAGCAGATGGAAATTCTTCATTTATTATCATCAGATGCAGACTCTAGTAAGGTGGGGTATTAAATTTTGCTTTATATTATTCACTACATTTCAAGATAGAGATGCTGCTGCAGCTAATAAATAAGAATGATTATTAATTCATTACAAGAATAACTACAAGATTACAAGATTTTGCTCATTCTTAGCAGTATCCTATTATGATAGTGAAACAGCGATCTTTTTATGAAAGTATATACAGTGCCCTTTTTGCGAAGATCCATGCGCTAAAGTGCCCTTTTTTGAGAAAATTTACCATGCCCTTTTTCATTTCTGGGGGAAAGTTTCTATATAATGAGCCACCTCATCTAGATCTACACTGTTTGTCCTCTAGTTTTTGAATTTTCAATATGATATAGCTTGGATGAAACATATTTTGAAATTTTTGCAGACGTGAATTTTGTTGTCTGCTTTTTGGCGCTTAAAGGGTTAACACTTCTCAAGATATGCATCACTTTCCAGTCCATATCTTTCTGATTCTAACAGCACTTTGATGGAACTGCACGGATTCACACTTTGGGAAAGGACTCTGTCACAACTTTCAAGTAGGAAACTAAAATGGTGGTGTAATCTGCATGGACGTTAGTCAAAATTTTTTGACAGCGTCCTTTCTCAAAGTATCAAGGAGCGGCTGTAGTGTAGTGGATAACACTCCAGACTACCAACCGATCAATCCCCCGCTTCTCTGGTCTTTCGGATGAGACTTTAAACCGAGATCCCGTATCCATATGACCTCGTTGTTGGTGGGACACTAAACCCGAGTTCACTCACTCTCTCAAAGTACCAATCTTCAGGTTGCCATCAAAACAGGGAATTAACCCTTTTTTGACCAGTGGACTTGTCCATTCTTATCATTCAGATAATCCCATTACTAGTTTTAGGGGTTTCTGGTGAATATTTTCACTTTAATTGTACTTTGCATAGAAATTCCTGTAAGCAAACAATGTAGACCCTGATCAGACATCGCGTTTTGCGGCGTCTGAACTGGGTCTTCACTGTTTGCATAATGTCCCCAAAACGGGTATTCGGTCTAAAAAGGGTTAAATGACTGGAGAATAATTATTTGTTTGAGAAAATCTGAAGTTTCTGTTGAAAGAATTTCAGTTTGTAATGTCATTAAAAAATTGGCAGAGCACTGCATTCTGTAGTTGCCATGGTAACAGATCTGTATTGTCATTCTCTCTTATAGTTCGAGGAGAGCATGGCATACAGTGTATGCCATGCTCCCCTCGAAATGTAAGTGAGATGCTACCTGAAATTCATGCAGCGGAAAAGTGTGATTTTCTCAAACCTATAATTTATTCTCAAATAATTTAATTCTCTGTTCAAAGTGTCAATAGAAAGAATAGGACTGGAAAGTGGTTCATAGCTCAACAAGTGTAAAATATTGGAAATAGAAATAATAAGCTATTAGTCTTTACTTAAACCAAGATTCACTCATCCCATGCCGTGTACATGCTCTTAGAGAATTGACCCCGACCAACCCGACTTACTGCTATATAAACTAGGGTTACTCGGGGTATCGATTTCACATGTGTTTCTAATGAAACTGGTCGTATAATCCTCCGGTATACCAATAAATGATACAGAATTATGCAACTTCGCAGCAGTGCCCCAGGTGGTGAAGATTAAGCTGTAAACCGATTTTCTCCAGCATAAATATCCCGCATCCTAATCTTGATATAAACTAGAAAATCGAAATCCTCGTTAAAAGTTATGTTGTTTAGGCGTTTTGAAAGGATTTCTACGTTAAAATTTAAGCGTTTTGTAATATAACAATTTTGTAACGGTACGGGAACCAGCGAAACAGTATTCCCTATTTTACAGTCTTTATAAATAATAGTTCCAGTTGTTAGCTCGCCTGAGCACGAAGTGCTCAGGGTGAGATTTTAGGATACTGTGATGTCCGTCGTCCGTCGTACGTGTGGACGGACGTCCGTCCGGACGTCCGTCAACTTTTGCTTGTGTACACTCTAGCGGGCACAGTTTCGATCCAATCTTTATGAAACTTTGTCAGAATGTTAATCTTTATAAAATCTAGGCCAAGTTCGAAACTGGGTCATGTCGGGTCAAAAACTAGGTCACTAGGTCAAATCTTAGAAAAACCTTGTGTACGCTCTAGAGGGCACAGTTTTCATCCAAAGTTCATGAAACTTGGTCAGAATGTTTATCCTCATAGTATCTAGGACAAGTTCGAAACTGGGTCACGTCGGGTCAAAAACTAGGTCACTAGGTCAAATCATAGAAAAACCTTGTGTACGCTCTAGAGGACACAGTTTTGATCCAATGTTTATGAAACTTTGTCAGAATGTTTATCTCCATAAAATCTAGACCAAGTTCGAAACTGGGTCATGTCGGATCAAAAACTAGGTCACTAGGTCAAATCTTAGAAAAACCTTGTGTACGCTCTAGAGGGCACAGTTTTG
Source organism: Ctena decussata (assembly GCA_963989385.1). Taxonomy (NCBI): domain Eukaryota; kingdom Metazoa; phylum Mollusca; class Bivalvia; order Lucinida; family Lucinidae; genus Ctena; species Ctena decussata. Next base: position 9,840,429 of record OZ022504.1, read on the forward strand.
ATCCAAAGTTCATGAAACTTTGTCAGAATGTTTATCCTCATAGTATATAGGACAAGTTCGAAACTGGGTCACGTCGGGTCAAAAACTAGGTCACTAGGTCAAATCATAGAAAAACCTTGTGTACGCTCTAGAGGACACAGTTTTGATCCAAGCTTTATGAAACTTTGTCAGAATGTTTATCACCATAAACTCTAGGCCAAGTTTGAAACTGAGTCATGTCGGATCAAAAACTAGGTCACTAGGTCAAATCTTAGAAAAACCTTGTGTACGCTCTAGAAGGCACAGTTTTGATCCAAAGTTCATGAAACTTAATCAGAAAGTTTATCCTTATAAAATCTAGGATAAGTTGGAAAGTAGGTCATGTCGGATCAAAAACTAGGTCACTAGGTCAAATCATAGAAAAAACCTTGTGTATGCTCTAGAGGACACAGTTTTGATCCAATCTTTATGAAACATTGTCAGAATGTTTATCTCTATAAACTCTAGGCAAACTTTGAAACTGGGTCATGTCGGGTCAAAAACTAGGTCACTAGGTCAAATCTTAGAAAATCCTTGTGTACGCTCTAGAAGGCACAGTTTTGATTCAAAGTTCATGAGACTTTGTCAGAATGTTTATCCTCATAATATGTAGGACAAGTTTGAAACTGGGTCATGTCGGGTCAAGAACTAGGTCACTAGGTCAAATCATAGAAAAACGTTGTGTACGCTCTAGAGGACACAGTTTTGATCTAATCTTTATGAAACTTTGTCAGAATGTTTACTTCTATAAACTCTCGGCCAAGTTTGAAAGTAGGTCATGTCGGGTCAAAAACAAGGTCACTAGGTCAAATCATAGAAAAACCTTGTGTACGCTCTAGAGGACACAGTTTTGATCCAAAGTTCATGAAACTTTGTCAGAATGTTTATCCTCATAATATGTAGGATAAGTTTTAAACTGGGTCATGTCGGGTCGAAAACTAGGTCACTAGGTCAAATCATAGAAAAACCTTGTGTAAGCTCTAGAGGACACAGTTTTGATCCAATCTTTATGAAACATTGTCAGAATGTTTATCTCCATAAACTCTAGGCCAAGTTTGAAACTGGGTCACGTTGGGTCAAGAACTAGGTCACTAGGTCAAATCTTAGAAAAACCTTGCGTGCGCTCTAGAAGGCACAGTTTTGATCCAAAGTTCATGAAACTTTGTCAGAATGTTTATCCTCATAATACGTAGGACAAGTTTGAAACTGGGTCATGTCGGGTCAAAAACTAGGTCACTAGGTCAAATCATAGAAAAACCTTGTGTACGCTCTAGAGGACACAGTTTTGATCTAATCTTTATGAAACTTTGTCAGAATGTTTATCTTCATAAACTCTCGGCCAAGTTTGAAAGTAGGTCATGTCGGGTAAAAAAACTAGGTCACTAGGTCAAATCTTAGAAAAACGTTGTGTAAGCACTAGAAGGCATAGTTTTGATCCAATCTTCTTGAAACTATGTCAAAATGTTTATTGTCCGTATATCTAAGCCCCCTATGAAACTGAGTCACGTCGGCTCAAGGTCAAATCTTAGAAAAACTTTGTGTACACCCTAGAGGGCACAGTTTTGATCCAATCTTCATGAAACTCTGTCAGAATGTTTATCTTAATGAAATCTAGGTAAAGTTTGAAACTGGGTCGTGTCGGGTCAAAAACTTGGTCACTTGGTCAAATATAAGAACGACCTTGTATACCCTCCAGAGGGCACAGTTTCTATCCAATCTCAATGAAACTGTGTCAGAATGTTTATTCTTACAATATCCAGGCCAAGTTTGAAACTGGGTCATGCCGGGTCAAAAACTAGGTCAAATGTTAGTATGGTAAAAACTCTTATAAATCTTCACCAGAGCCAGTGAACTGAATAATGCTCAGGTGAGCGATTCAGGGCCACCATGGCCGTCTTGTATTGCAAACTTGTTTTCGTGTGATACTTCAAAAATATGTTTTTAAACACACTGACTGTATTTAGAATAAAAGTAGACAAAACTTTATCATTGGATATGCGATTTTCTAGAGTATTTTATGAGAGCGTTCTTTAATCGGCGCACTAATACCGTGAATCAGGTTTCAGCAGCACCGCTGATAAAAATACTATATGCTTGAATTACCTGTATTACTAACCAGGAACCAGAGCTAATGGCAAAAGTAGTTCACAGAGCATGTTTAGCCGATACCTGCAGTGTCCAGATAATTAGGGGATGGCGAAAACATCTGGTCTGATTATCAGTAAGGCGTAAATTTTAGGTTATTTTTCTCTAAGAGGATGTACACATCATGACATGTAATTGCCATTTTTGGTGCAGTGTATCAAAACAAAAAACACGATCCACCACCCTGATTGTGGTCAGAAAAAATATGTTTCAATAGTTATGAGCTCATGGGAACTTGGGCCTCTTGTTTTTGTTGTCCAAATAAGCACATTACATGTATTGTAAAATTAAGAGCTGTTGATAAGAGGGAGTATCTGGTGATAATTAGGGATAATTTTTGTTAATTCTGCATAAAAACATATGTTATGACCACTCATCTGAACCGTCTCGATGAGACGGTTCAGATTAGGGGTCACAACATATGGTTTGAATGAGAAATAAGAAAAATTGTCCTTAATTATCTTCAAATACTCCCTCTTATCTAGAGCTCTGTAAATGACTTCTTTTATTTCAGAATCTGTCAATCTGTAGCTGTTGAGAAATGACGTCAAGACTGCTTTCACAGCCCAGAAATTTCAGTTCACAGCTGATACGTCTCACTGTGACACAACATGGACAAACCTTGGAACAAAGATGCACGTGCTCAAGATGTTTCCACACATCATCTGCCAACTATAGAAAAAAATCAGGAAAAAAATCTAAAGTTCTATCATTTCTTTCATTAGTTATGCAAGATGGGAACGTCTTCAGGTTCATGCCAGCTCTTGTGAAAATTGACACAGGCTTTCATCAGACACCGATTCATAATTACTCTTACTCTGGATCGAAAAGCCGCTCCAGTGAGTTTGACCTGCAGCTTAAATTACAGCTTCAGGATGCTTCTTCGTTGCAAGATATCTATGATCGACTGCAAGTTCCCACAGACCAAATCTCAGCAGAATCAGCAGCATATGCACTGCAAAAGATCTGTTTACTAAGAGAAGAGAAAATAAAGGGGGATCACCCCGAGTCATTTATAAGTGCAGCCATATTGAATGAGTTGTATGATACAGTTTCAAGCGGGATAGACAAAATCAGTTGCTCAACATTGTTTATGTTGCTGGATTGTTATTTTTCCTTCATATGTTGGGAAGAATCATTTGGTGTTGCAATTGAAGAAGAAATCGAAAAAAGAATTGGTGGTCAGCTGTTTAATTTTGAAGAACTTTGTACTTTAAGCAACATCTTGTGTCGTTTTAAAGACTCTGCAGAATGTAGGGATTTATTAGAGAAAGTCTGGATACACGTTCAAAATCGGTGGAAAGAAATTAATGCTGACTCCATAGCAGAAATTTATACAGCAGTCCCAAACAAGTATTTTAGAGATGTTCAGACACTCCTATCAAGCAAACTGGAGTCACTTTATTGGCACCTCAATAGTTCAGATGTAAGAACTATTTTATCTGAACTCAGAACGAGAAAAAACAGGAGTCTTAATGAGCTGTCATTGTTTGGGAGATGGGTGGAGATAACATTCAATCAGACTCCTGAAGAAGACATGGCATACCTAGTGAACAGTTTCATGGATTTAAATTATGTTGATAAGAGACTACTACACGTTGGGAGCAGATATATGTTCGCCAAATTGCAGTCAGGCATGCTGGGTTTGGATTTGCTGTTGCTGTTTATACAGTACTCTGCATTTGCACGTTTTATTGACACTAAACTGCTCTCAGCTGTGAGCTCTCATTATGTCAAACATTATAAGGAATACAACCATACACAAGTGCAGAGGCTAGTCTCGGTCTTTGCCTCTTTGAGATACCTTCCAAGTAATCACACAGCTTTCTTCTTCAAAGTAAGTGTGTTTTCAATAATTTCATGCCAAAAAAATTCTAGAAAGGGGGAAGGGGTTGGGTATGTCAGACATACGTTTTTCTCTGGAAAGCATTTCTTGTTCATGTATAATTTAGATCTATAGTTGTATTCTCTTTCAGGTTGTATCAGGGCTCGGGAAATATTGAGAAATGAATCGGTCCAGCCGATGTCGTCATCACATAACTAATTTTCATAGGAAAAGAATGTACCTGTCATGAAAACTAATGACAATAAGCGATGTCCTATGAATTAATCCCGAACAATGGTCGTACATTGTTGTGTTTGGTGGAGTTCTTGGTTTCAAACATTTTAAGACGTTTAACTATGCATGTACAAGCAAATACAAGACTAGAACGTGTTCGTAGGCAGAGCGGACGTGGTAGAAGACATCATACTTGATTGACAGGTGGACAGGGGAGACAACCTGATATGGCTGAGAGTATAATTACAGGGACCATAAGACTCCGGGACAAGCAGTGTAGCTAGAGACTCTGTTTAGTGCCGTGTGCAAACCGTATGATCCGTGCCCAAACTGGTTTGAAACCAAACTTCGGATGCGCATGCTAGTCCAAGCCTTTGCTGGTTACAAAAGCCATCACAGTGAGCCTATAAATTTACAAACTTCAAACAAGCTAATCCCCGTTAATCATGCAATTAGACCAACACCTTTTGCTCAACAGTAGACTGAGCCATCAAAAGGTTAGTGGTGTGAAGCGATAATTACCTGTACAAGTGGCTGTGATGACTTGAGGCTGTAAATATTTATCCCATCTATGATAATAGGTGTTATTTTGGGGCATGCGTTTTTAGCTCACCTGGCCCGAAGGGCCATAGTGAGCTATTGTCATACCAATGCATCCGTCGTGCGTCGTGCGTCGTCACGAAATTTGTCCGTCAACACCTAAAAACAAATATTCAAACATCTTCTTCTGTAAAACTACTGGTCCCATGGTTCTCAAATTTCACATGGAGCATGACCTGACTCCAGGGTCTCAGAATTGTAAAATTGGGTCAGGTTGAAAATCCAAGATGGCCGCCGTTACTAAAAATAGCAAAAACAAATTAAATAAACTTCTTCTCCAGAACCACTGGGTATATTTGTCTGAATTTTGGCATGGAACATCAGTGAAACCTTGGTATTCAAAATTGTAAAAATGAAAAAAATCTGTAGCGGAGTTTTGTCACAGTGACCTACTTTCTGTTTACTTGTGTAATTTTGCTCCAATGCCAATGTCAAAAAATGACCTATTTAAACAACTTCTTCTCTAAAACCACTGAGCCCGTGGATCTCAAATTTCACATGGAGCATGACCAGACTGCAGGGTTTCAAAATCATAAAATTTGGTCAGGTCAAGAATCCAAGATGGCTGCTGTTACTAAAAATAGCAAAAACAACAAAATCAACTTCTTCTCCAGAACCATTTGGTATATTTGGTTGAAAGTTTGCATGGAACATAAGTGGGACCTTGGTATTAAAAATTGTAAAAATAAAAAAATCTATAGCGGAATTAGGTCACAGTGACCTACTTAGCGTTTATAAGGCCGATTTTGCTCAAATGTCAATATCTATAGAAAATGCAACCAATTCTTACCAGATTTGGTCAGAATTGGTTCTTGAATGGAATTATTTCAATTTTGTGCCAGTTGACTATCCAAGATGGCCACCATGGGGGCCGTTGCTAAAAATAGCACAAACATAAAAATGACAATTACTCGAGAACCCTTGAATGGACTTTGACCAATTTTGTGTCAGAATGTTCCTTGCATGAAGCCATTTCGATTAATTGCAATTTGGCATTCCAAGATGGCCGCCATCTGGTGTTACTAAAACTAGCACAAACATAAAAATGACAATTACTCAAGAACCCTTGAATGGAATTGGACCAATTTTGTGTCAGAATGTTTCTTGCATGAAGTCGTTTTGATTAATTGCAATTTGGCATTCCAAGATGGCCGCCATCTGCCGTTACTAAAAATAGCACAAAACATGAAAATGACAATATCTCAGTAACCGCTGAATGGATTTTGATGAAATTTGTGTCAAAATGATTCTTGCATTGAGATGTTTCAAAAATATCTAACTGTAGACCATTCATATCGGCCTCTGTTACTAAAAATAGAAAAATGTGAAAATTAGAAAATCTCAATGGAGTTGGATTAATTTTGTGTCAGAATGGTCCTTTCATTAAGCTTTTTCGATTTTTATGCCCCCAACTTCGGAGAAGTTGAGGGGGCATATTGGTTTGGGCCTGTCCGTCCGTCTGTCCGTCTGTCTGTCCGTCTGTCCGTAACGCTTTTTGGCAGCTGGGAAACTCAAGAACCGCTTATGCTAGGATCTTGAAATTTTATATGTGATATGTACACGAAAAATAAGCGGACCCGTATTTTTTTATTTTTCTGCCAGCAATGTATTTCCAGAGTTATGCCCCTTTCTCGACTTAGCCTGTGGAACCTTGTGAACAAAATATCTCAAGAACCCCTGATGCTAGGATCATGAAGCTTTGCAAGATGAGAATGCCCAAGGTGTAGATGACCTGATTAACTTTTGAAACAAATTCGTGAATTTTTGACCGAGTTATGCCCCTTTTTCGACTTAGTGCATTGTAAGCCTATGGAACCTTGTGAACAAAATATCTCAAGAACCCCTGAAGCTAGGAGCATGATTATTTGCAGGAAGATACTGCCTGTGGTGTAGATGACCTGATTAACTTTTGAAAAAAAAATCGTGAATTTGTTATCAAGTTATTCCCCTTTTTCGACTTAGTGCATTGAAGCCTATGGTACAAAGGTACCCTTACATAGTCAAGAACAATAAGAGCTAGGAACTTGAAACTTTATACACATGATCAGTATGGAAAATAAGCAGACCCGTATTTTTTTATTTTTCCGCCGGTCATGTATTTCCAGAGTTATGCCCCTTTTTCGACTTAGCCTGTGGAAACTTGTGAACAAAATATCTCAAGAACCCCTGATGCTAGGATCATGAGGTTTTGCAGGATGAGAATGCCCAAGGTGTACATGACCTGAATAACTTTTGAAACAAATTCGTGAATTTTTGACAAAGTTATGCCCCTTTTTCGACTTAGTGCATTGTAAGCCTATGGAACCTTGTGAACAAAATATCTCAAGAACCCCTGATGTTAGGAGCATGATATTTTGCTCGAAGATACTGCCTGTGGTGTAGATGACCTGATTAACTTTTGAAAAGAAATCATGAATTTTTGATTGAGTTATGCCCCTTTTTTTTGACTTAGTGCATTGTAAGCCTATGGAACCTTGTGAACAAAATGTCTCAAGAACACCTGATGCTAGGAGCATGATTTTATGCAGGAAGATACTGTCTGTGGTGTAGATGACCTGATTAACTTTTGAAAATAATTTGTAAATTTTGGATTGAGTTATGCCCCTTTTTCAACTTAGTGCATTATTTGCCTATGGAAGCTTGTGAACAAAATATCTGGAGAACCCCTGATGCTAGGATCATGATTTTTGCAGGTTGATATTGCCCAAGGTGTAGATGACCTGATTAACTTTCGAAAACAATTCGTAAATTTTTGACTGAGTTAAGCCCCTTTTTCGACTTAGTGCACTGTAAGCCTATGGTACAAAGGTACAAGCATTATTGGATGAACCTTCTCTAGAGACAAGCATATGGTTGGGGGCATAGTGTTTCATAAACACATTTTCTAGTTTGCATTTTGGCATTCCAAGATGGCCGCCAATTGCCGTTACTAAAAATAGCACAAAACATGAAAATGACAATATCTCAGTAACCGCTGAATGGATTTTGACGAAATTTGTGTCAAAATGATTCTTGCATTGAGATGTTTCAAAAATATCTAACTATAAGACCAGTCATATTGGCCTCTGTTACTAAAAATAGAAAAATGTGAAAATCAGAAAATCTCAATGGAATTGGACCAAATTTGTGTTAAAATGGTCCTTGCATGAAGGCTTTTCGATTTTTTGCATTTTAGCAATCCAAGATGGCCGCCATCTGCCGTTACTAAAAATAGCACAAAACATGAAACTGGCAATATCTCAGTAACCCCTGAATGGATTTTGATGAAATTTGTGGCAAAATGATTCTTGCATTGAGGTGTTTCAAAAGTAAATATATAAAGACCAGGCAAGTTGGCCTCTGTTACTAAAAGTAGCAAAATGTGAAAATGAGAAATTCTCAGTGAAATTGGACCAATTTTATATCAGAATGGTCCCGTTGCACAATAGCCAGGTGAGCGATATCAGGCCCATTTGGGCCTCTTGTTATTTCAAATAATCGAGGGATATTTGTAGTAAATTTACTCCATCGAGACCTAACTTTTCTTTCGAAAAATCCAATTTTTCGAATAATCAAAATTCGAATTTGCGGAAGTGTGTTTGCATAGAATTAATAGGCTTACAATTGGGACTGTGTTTCGGCTTCGAAAAATCTGATAGTTTCGAAAAATCTGTGTTTGAACTACTGAGATTCGACTGTATAGCACATCAAAGAGTCTTTAAACTTCAGTAATAGCGCCCGAAGCTAATTGCTTTCACACGACCACTGTACTCTTGTGAGATTCTAGATAACGCGATGACCTACGAGATCTCAGTTAATTCACTCAAGGCGATTATTCGATGAGTCAAGTTTAATTAATGGATTGACATCTGAGCTAGGCAGAATCAGAGAAAATTCACTAAGTATTGGGCCAGTATGGGACAGATTTTTGGTGGCTTTGGGCTGTTTCCAATCGGTCCCAATTTCTGAATTTTGGTCTGGGACGTAAAGAAATCCAGTTTTTCCGAGCCCTGGGTTGTATACTGTGAGACAATTCATGTTTTTGACTTTACCAGTTATAGATTGTACTTGTGAGTTTTAGTACGGCCAATTAGGGCTATGAAACAAAACAAAACAAGCATAGTAGCTTACAACATTTTTTGCCATTCAATAGCCAATACTGTGAGAAAATTTGTTTACCGTTAATTGCTGAGCGTGTAAAATGAGCCGCGACACGACAAAACCAACAATGTGGTTGTTCATCCAGCGCAGACTCCGATCAGTCTGGGCATCTGCCAAATTTGATCAGACTCTTTGTTAGGTGCTCAAAGGGTAGCTAAGGGTCTAAGCTACCTCCATGCGGACAGTGAAGACTCTGATCAGACTGGGCGGATGCCCAGGCTGATCTGAGTCTGCGTTGGGCGCACAACCACATTGTTGGTTTTGTCGTGTCATGGCTCAAATGTGTATGAGATGTGATGGGCCTCGAGAGACACATGACGATAAACTCGCAAGAAAAAATTTCATTCCGCGTGAGACACACAACTTTTGAGAGAAAAGATCGATTGTATTTTGTGCAGGTAAGTAATCAGAGCCAAAGTAGGTCACGAGTGACACATGTTTTCCCGTGGAAAAGATTCAGGATGCCTGACAGTTTTGCCAGGAACAGTACGAGCAACGTGAAGACTTGATCTGACCTGCTCTCCCAAGAAATTTTAATCTTTTCCACGAAAGTTTAGTGGGGGGTTTTGCATGTGAAATGCGTGGGAGATGCGAGACACTTGCGAGATACGTGACTTTAAACTCGGGAGAAAACAGTTTCTTTTCACGCAAGACACGCAACTTTCGAGAGAAGGGATTAGCTCCATGTATGCTCAGGTGAGTCATCGGCGCCAAACTTAATGAAGTGTGACACGTGTTTTCGAGTGGAAAGGATTAATGATTCCTGTCAATTTCACAGGTCATTATATGTTGTACAGGTAATTCATTTATATTTTTACATTGGGCCTAAAAAAAGTTGTGTGATTTCGTTTTCCTGAACGACTCAGACTGGTCTTTTTTAGCGCTGACTCAAAAAATTTTAGCGGCAAAAATTACTATCAGCAATTTGCGCCATTCCGGAAATAACCGAAAGTGCCGAACAAATAGACAGCGTAAACCGCGTAAAGTATACCAGTTTGTCACACTGTATTTAATATTGCGCAGGCTGATCCTAATATTTAATATCAGCGTGTGGAATAAGATTCCTTTCACTGTCTCATTCAATGTGACACGTGTTCAGGTTAAGTGCTCTGAGCGACCTCCTTTGATGTCTCACAATATGGGATAAGGCACAAGACTGACCTATAAACGTGCTGTGTTTACCGTATTTCAACAAATGCTACCGTCTGTACACATTATTATGGCTGAGGCCCTGAATGCGTACAGTCACACAATGTTTCGACACCGTATTAATATACATGTACCATTTTTTCCCTGGTCAGACTGCGCAGAAGTTTTCCGGTATCAAGATATCAAGCAGATGATCTGCTTGATATCTTGATACCGGAAAACTTCTGCGCAGTCTGACCAGGGAAAAAATGGTCTAAAGTAACTCTACATTCAAAGGAAAATTTATGCAGAAGAGGCAGGTTGAGCCGAGTCTACATTAAAAACCGTAAGGTACTCCACCTGCTCGAAATAGCACGTATACTGGTTAAGTAATAGATAAACCATGATTTGTCCGCCTGTACGGGAGATAATCCACTCACTAAAGCTCGTGGATTATCTCCTCATACAGGCGGACAAATCATGGTTTAACTATTGTATACCACCCTTATTAGTGTAGACCTTGCTCATAGCGTAATATTTCATGTTAAAGTTGGCGTTTTCTGGTAAGGGTGGTATAAGTAAACCTTTCGGCATGTGCCGCTAGCGGCTATATTTTTGAGTTCAAAAGCCGATCGAAACGCTTTGATCTTTATGACTGTTTTGACATGGATTGGGCTACTATCAGTGGCGGCTGAGCGTAATTTTTTGTCTGTGTCATCATTCTAGAATTTGAAAGAACTCCGTTTACTACAAACTAACCTTTTAACAATATTCTTTCAAACATAAGCCTCTCTAATTAAGTCGCCGCATAATTGCTACAAAGTTACGCTGATCATGAATGTTTATTAACCCATCCTTAATTCGTAAATGTAAATACCGTACGGTCAAACAATACTTGCGTTGAGGATGCAATCAATTAGCTTATTCACCCACGCTTACAATGTATTAATTGAACTGTTATCAGCGCCGAAAAAAAATGCATTGCGAATCATATGCATTGTCTGTAATGGTACTTGTATAGAAACTTGCATTAACTGTACCTACCTGGACAAAATGCCATGCGTGTGCGAGAAAAGTTTCTCGCATACATCATTCTATGAACTTCACGCGAGATGTGAGGAATTTTCTTGCGTGGAACATGAGGATTTTCAAACACGCGAGGAAGTTTAGTGAGAGTTGCGAGAGAATCTCGTGGATTTTAATCCCTTCCTTTCGATTTTAAGTGTCTTGCGAGAGCAGTCAGATCAAGTCTTCACGTTGTGCGTACTGTACATGTACATGTTGTAAGCAGCACCTGTTGCACAAAACTCATTTACATACATGTACATGTATGTATGTCCATTTATATTGTTTGAGAAACGACATCATTTATCCAGTAGTACATGTACTGTAAGCATGTGTGTTTTGTGTGTGCGTTATTGCAAAACCTCTACAGCTGATAGCATTCTGTCAGACAATGTAGAAATTTTATGCAACTGACGGACAATGAAGAAATTCAGCTAAGATTTCTCGGAACAGATTATGCTGAAAGTACAAGAATTTGTTAGCTCTTTCTTTCTCTGTCAGTCTGAAAGCGTGAGATCTCTAGATGTAGATCATACGTCATGTTCTATGCCAAATATCCCTGAAGAAAATTGACAGGCATTGCAAGAAAGGGGACATACCCCAGCAGGGACATGACGTTGAAATAACGTCGTATTGACGTCAATACGACGTTATTTCAACGTCATGTGCCTGCTGGGACAGTGCCTACAATGACTTCTCAGATAAGCCGACACATTTTATGTATGGACACTTATTTGAGTCTTCATTTTCCTTATTCAGATTCCCTGAGTCCACTGGCTGTTCTTGCCAACAGGAAAGAATCCAGTCTGTACAGTCTGGTCTGGGTTGCCCGATTGGACCAATGTAATTTTTAACGCTATGACATAATTACACCTATTGGCTGTCTTACCCCATTCCATTCAGGATACCCCTTTAGGGGTTTCTGGGCAAACAGTTTGGATCCAGATCAGGCTACACGTTTATCCAAACTGTTTACTGCCTAGACATCATTTCTACATGAGTTAGACTAATATTGTCAAAATATTCTTGATTTTTGATGCAGACAACAATTTCAGCAGACGACAAAAATACCCAGAATACAATGGGTTAAATTGCTGTGGCACTAACTTCATCTTTGATGCAACTGGAAAATCGGGTGTGCATGAAAGTGACCCAGTTAAACCTGACCAGGAGTTTGTAAGTGTGAGGTTGTTAAGGTGGTGATTTATGGTAAATGTAAAAATCTGTATAAAACCATAAAAAAGTAACGTATCTCCCTGAAAGTTAGCAGACTTCTTATTTTTGTTGTTGTTTACAGTTTAGAATACAAAATAGACGTACATGCTTCTTAAAAAAGTGTTTTTATAAGGAAAGATCAAAGGGTAATTTTCTGCGCAATAATCAAAAAAATTAACATCGTTATTGAAAATTTAGGTAGTTCTGAAGGTGCATTATTGCATAATGAAGAGCGAGCTAGCAATTATTTATTCCAACTCTTTCTCAAATTGTAATGTAGACCAGATGAAAATGGTAGCTTTTTTCTCAAATGTTCAACACGTACAAGGTAATGTACACTGGATGCATTTATTAAATATAGGGTAGGCAAGCATACCTATGTAACACCTACAGTATAAATAATACATTACTTACATGATCACTGGTGTGTAGATGAAATTGTTCAACCTTGTTAAAATAGTCTCACCTGTTTCACCTGTGTGTTTTGACAAAAAAATTTGGACACAGACCTCATCTTTTTTCATCTGCTCAGCCTGCTAATGTGTGAAAGAGTTTGAAAAAATAATTGCTAGCTCGCTCTCCATTATGCAACAAGGAACTCTCAGCACTAAGTATATTTTCAATAACAATATTATTTTTTCAGATTATTGCGCACAAAATTACCCTTTGATCTTTCCTTATAAAAACAATTTTTAACTTTAAAAAATGCTGCATTTTGGGAGTCTGAATTGTCAGAAACAACATAAAGAAGGAATATGCTAAGTTTTGGAAAGATCAGTGGTATTTTGAGTGTTTTATGCAGATTTTTGTCTTTGCCCCAAATCAGTGATTATCACCACCTTAAAGTGTGCTGCATATAATCATGACAGCTCAGGGAAAAGTATCCTACTTCAAAATGAGTGTTTCCATGAAAACTCTGCTTTGTGGCATACGCCAACATCAGAAACACTGAGCAGTAGGGCTGGCTAATCGAAGCCAAAATGGTAATCGATTATCGGTCCTGTCGTTTTGATAATTAAATGATTAGTAATCGCTGAATGAGGCAAATTGAAAATGGGTATATTAGAAGCTTCGGTGGCACAGATTTGTGCTAACGTTTTGACAAGGTACACTAACAAACAAAACAGTTGATAACTATTCAAATTATCAATTACCTTTGATTAAATCTTGTCTTCTGGTACACCAGTCCACGCTAATTGGCAGCTAATTGGCAATAACAAAACAAGCGACCATCTTTAGCTCAGTGACGTCATTCTGACAGGTAAATCGGCAGGGCAAACTGAATGACACGAATACGGACACTAAATGGTAGCACAGCCAATCGTTGATTTGTCAAAAATGTTCCAAGGTTACGGTGCTGTCGCAGGTCCTATTACCAACGATTTTTTCGAACGTTCTCTTCAGATTCAGGTAAGCAACCTTCAGTAGTTGGTAGTACCTACTTTCAGTACAGCTACCGGGACAATATCTATCGATTTGCGTGTTAATAAGGACCTAAATTCTAATATTTTATTAAAAAGACTGGATTAAAATTATAAGCGAGGCTACTGAACTGATAAAATGTTCCGGGTTTTGCGCAAAACATTAACTTGGTCATCTGAACTGACCAGAACACATCGGGTTTATGCTATTGGTTACAACCTATTCACCCTATCACAAATACTCTTCAACGTTTCTGGTTGGTCTCCGAGACTTCCGTTTTCCTTTGGAAGGAAATAAGAAGTGAATAATGAGAGAAATTTCTGATATTTTATTGCAGAAAGTGACATGACATTTTCAGCAGGGAATCGATTACTTAATTTAGTCGATCGATAATTGTTTTCATTTTGCTTATCGACCAATTAACCGATATTTCGATTAATCGTGCCAGCCCTACTGAGCAGCCTGTGCGTTTTTGCAAGATGATAGTGAATACCTAGCTGTTCTTTCACTATGTTTGAGAGGATCCTTAAGATTGTTGACGCAAACCAGGGCTGTGGAAATACCAAAATTTTCTACTTGTCCATGGACAAGTAAATAGACAAAATTAACTTGGCCAAACAAATATTTACTTGCCCAGAAAAAAGGTACAATGTATACATGAAATAAGGAAAGAATAATAGATAATGACTAGAAGAAGAGTTGAACTTGATGACAGTTTTTGGCTAACTGTCACAAAGTTTCGAATTAAAACATACGTTGTGGGCTCCTGTTAGAATTGCCTCAATGAGGCAATTCTTACAGGAACCCACAACATAAGTTTTCATGAGAAAATATGAAAAATATCTCAGAATCATCCTGAAACACTTCCACAGATGACACTTTGAATACTTGTCCCAGGGCAAGTAAAGTGAAATTTCTCACTTGTCCAGAGTGAAACGGAACAAGTAGGACAAGTCGGGCATAGTATTTCCACAGCCCTGTGCAAACATCTAGGTTGTGCAGCTGTGCAGTCAGACATGAGTCTTCACTCATCATCCATGTTCTTGTTGCATAGATCATTTATTTGTATTATGTTCTGTTATATTTAGATGATGAAGAGTTTTGTCATTTAGGGAAGTAAAAAGGAAGTCACACAAGTTGTTCCCCTTTGACGAAAAGGTGGAAAATTTTAAGGTATACCTATAGGCCTTAAGGGGCCTTAATGCAGGATCTTTTCAATTGCAGTTGGAGAGTCACTTATATGAGGAGGCTTACGATATGGACTGCACAGTATTGATGGGGATTATTACTGATATCATGATGTTGTGGAAGATACCTTTTAACCTGCATGACTGTGTATTTAACTACAGGTTCTTCTCAAAAGTACATGGTACGTACCTTTCCTTAAAGATTTACACCCTCAATATTTCTATTAACTTTTAAATTTCTCACAAAAGATTATATCCTAGGCATGATAATCTGACTGTTGCGTCATTTATAGATATTCAGCTTCGAAAATGTAAAGAGGTAAGTTTAATATAATTTGCTCTTTGGTCTTTTACTTTATTGCCCTGTGCAATGTCATGTATGGGTGGATAGTAATTGGTACAGTATTCAAATGGCCCTTGGCATGATTCTAAAACCATTTTGAGCCTTTTCTTACATGTTTTATAAAAATCTTTAAAATAAATGGAAGGCATTATCAATCTACAGTTTGTTAGTTTTGATAGTAGGATGATAGCTAGGTTTTGCACGACTCAAACTCGTGTTAAATTATCTGTTCGGAATAAAATTTCTGTGACAGCCATGAGGTTTTCATTGTACAGGGCAATGAAGTAAAAAAAACAACTTTGTGATTGTCACTGAAAATAGGAGAATTTAAGAAAATACACAAAAAAGTGCCAATAGCGGACCGCCATTCCCGTCAAAAATGAAGACTGGATACGCCCAGCAATCATAGTTAATCAGGTTAAAGTTATATCATGAATAATTTGAAGCCCTTTCTTTAATCGACTTCAGACAGTTATTGGCTGAAAAGAGCTCATGTGCACAGATTTGAGGTTAATGCTATTGTAAAGTTATTTATTCCACCAATCATAAAATTCAAAACATGCTTGCAGAAACGCCTGTGGGAGTCAATCAATTTATGACAACAAAGTACTTGTGAATATTCAAGAAGGGTATGCATTGATATATTGTCTCTGCCTCCATAACAAAGATGTTTTCGCTGAAGATTTTTTGAACACATCTTAATTATGTTGCATACAACTAACCAGTTTCATAATTTTGTGATTATTTCGTAATGAAATGCGAGGGAGTATACCTTTAAAGTGCATGGATTCTTTATATGTTGTTCTGATGGAAATGTGAAAATTTAACTAAAAGCAATGAAAATACTTAATATAAAGGCAAGGCAAGGTCTGCTGACAACCAGCCATATATTTTCTATAAAATGGTTTAAAATAGGGTTTCATTTAACTGTATATTATTTATTGCTTCATTTAACTATATGAATATGTAATAAAATTTTCTCATAGTAAAGGCAAATGATAATTTTTATGCCCCCAACTTTGGAGAAGTTGAAGGGGCATATTGGTTTGGGCCTGTCCGTCCATCTGTCCATCCATCCATCTGTCAGTCCGTAATGCTTTTTGGCAGCTGGGAAACTCAAGAACCGCTTATGCTAGGATCTTGAAATTTTATATGTGGCATGTACATGAAAAATAAGCGGACGCATATTTTTTCTTTTTTTCCGCCGGTCACGTATTTTCAGAGTTATGCCCCTTTTTCAACTTAGTCTATGGAACCTTGTGAACAAAATATCTCAAGAACCCCTGATGCTAGGATCTATGGAACCTTGTGAACAAAATATCTCAAGAACCCCTGATGCTAGGATCTATGGAACCTTGTGAACAAAATATCTCAAGAACCCCTGATGCTAGGATCATGATTTTTTGCAGGATGACGTTGCCCAAGGTGTAAATGACCTGATTAACTATGAATTTTTTTTATGAATTATGGACCGAGTTATGCCCCTTTTTCGGTTTAGTGCATTGTAAGCCTATGGAACCTTGTGAACAAAATATCTCAAGAACCCCTGATGCTAGGATTGTGTTTTTTTGCAGGAAGACATTTCTCAAGGTGTAGATGACCTGATTAACTTTTGAAAAAAATGTGAATTTTTGTCTGAGTTATGCCCCTTTTTCCACTTAGTGCATTGTAAGCCCTTGTGAATAAAATATCTCAAGAACCCCTGATGCTAGGATCATGATTTTTGCAGGAAGACTTGCCCAAATTGTAGATGACCTGATTAAGTTTTGAAAAGCACTGGTGAATGTTTGACTGAGATATGCCCCATTTTCAGACATAGGCATTTTGTATACGAACAGGCTTGTGAACAAAATATCTGAAGAACCGCATAAGCTAGGATCCTTATATTTGGCATGCAGGTTTTGACCAAGGTGTAGATGACCTTATTACACTAAGTCTCCACTTGGTTTTGACCAAGGTGTAGATGACCTGATTACCGTAATCGCCCCATTTACCGCACATGCCCCTATAACCGCACACCAAGGCCATTTCAGGAAAAAAAATCATAAGCGCACACTGCTTTTTCCTTTTGAAACTCACAAAACGCATCAAGTTCAACTTACCATTACTGTTTCAACAGCGACAGTGTTTTCAGTTTTGTTTTCCCGACGCAATGTGCGAAGAGAGCAACTCTATCTGTCTAAATGTCAATCGGGCATCCTCGCCGATATTTACGGAGTTGGCTGAAGTGTTATGATGTGTACGAGCACGAACAGCGGACTCGGATCAGCGCCGTCTGATTAGTGCATTCTCTATCTGCATCAACAATGGGAATGTACATGTTGATCCGAGAAGGATCGAGCTTACAAAGTTATGAGGTTGCGGGGGTGGGCAGGCTGAACTGAGTCTTTGCCTTTCGTACATGCGAAAAGGCGCCATTTCTCAGAGTAATTCTGGGCGTATATAGCGATAATGTGCACGTGCGCCAAAGTGCGTTTGGGAAAGATACATGAACGACAGATGAGAGACCTGGGTTGCAAAAGAAATAAATTGTCATAACGACAAAAACTCTTGTTTCCTGACAAAATCAGTCTGAATACATGTGCAAACTGAACGAAGCGACCAGCCTGCACATATGCATGGTCTGTGCATTTTAACAAAGTTCGCGGTAGTCATAGGATAGTTTTATCATTGGCATAGCTGGCCCGTGGGAAAAGGGCCTCAGGACACATCCGATCAGCAAACACCCGCATCATACAGTGCATTTGCGAACATTGACCAGTCTAACAAATCTCCAGGATTGGCCGATAGTTTGCAAAATAATTGTTTGAAGATGCGCAGACTGATCTAAGGCTTTGCTATTTGCGCATGTAATATGGTACCTTTCTCGTGACACATTGCCAATATTTCTGCACCCTTGGACGTAATATAGGACAGACAGAAATAGGGAAGATCAAAAGGATTATTTCATAAATTTTTGGTAGAATTGTTCTTGTTTTCGGCCATATGCATTTTGAATATGAAGAAGCAATATGAATAACTTTGTGAACAAAATATCTAAAGAACCGCTAAGCTACGTTCCTTATATTTGGCATACAGTTACAGGCCATGATGTAGATGGACCAATTAAAACCCCTTTCTGACTTAAACATTAGGGGATAAACCTTCTTTAGAGGCAAACATATGGTTGGGGGCATAGTGTTTCATAAACACATTTTCTAGTTACTACCATAATTCATTCTTGCATTTTAAGCTCACCTGTCAAGGTGAGCTTATAGTATAGCCTTGGTCCATTGTCCGTTGGCGTTGGCGTTCACACTTTTAAACATCTTATAAGAAACCACTGGGCTGATTGAAGCCAAATTTCATATGGAGCCATAACAGGATGGGGGACTGAAAATAATATATTTGGCCCAGGTCACTTGACCAAGATGGCCGCCATGCCCATATATCATATGCTAAAAACCTTAAAAGATCATCTTCTCCAGAACCACTGGGCCGATTGCCTTGAAACTTGTTATGTAGCATCTTGGTCTCTAGTACTACAAAGTATATACATGTATAAATCATGACCTTGGGTTGACCTTGACCTATTTTATGGCAAGGTCAAATTGGGTCCCTTCGGCTTTTGAATGGGAAAAGCTGAAAAAGTGTTGCTATTGTGCTCTGTAATATGGAAATGCAGTCATTGTCAACCCCTTTGAATACTAGCAGTCAAGGTCATTTAGTGACCTTGGCCAAAGGTAATTTGTCTGTTGTGTATCAACATTTTCAAAGGACTTCTCTTCTGAAACTACTGGGCTATAACCATATCGATGGCTGAGCGCAAAACTGACGTAACTACATATTTGTCACAAAATGACTTTTTCACACTTTTTTATTCGAAAGTAGGTGATACATCTTCTGTAAAATATTTAACCTCATATTCTTATTATTTTTCACATTTTTTGCTAAAATATGAAAAGTAGCTAACTCAGAGCAGTCAACAAGTTCCCGCAAAACTGACGCAAGTCCACTTACAACTGTTTTGCGGGATAAAATCAGTCAGCAGCTAATTCCATTTTGTCTGCAAAAGGGTTGTAACTCATGTGACTGATTTATTTTTAGGGACAAATATTAAGGAACAAATACCACAACAACAATATATTGTAACAGACTAGAAACATAGTGAAACAAACTGTGTTTCTATTTCAAAATCACTTTCTTCACATAATGAAACACGAAAGATATCAGTTGGGGTAGATATTTTGAAACACCAGGATCATATACTGTTCGCCATAGTTTGGAAACAGTGAAATGGTTGAAAACAAAACACTGCTTTTGTATTAAAATAACTGTTTTGTTATAAACTGAACAACGATACAGATCCTTTGCAGGAAATTCACCTATACTACTATATTTAGAATCAAATAAACGAGAATACACAGCAACATTTGGGAAACACAGTGAAATGGATTGAAACTAAACATGTTTCTTGTTTCAAAATCACTTTGTATCTACATGGTAACATTGTGTTGGGGGGGAGGGGGGGGGGGGGGGGGGTTGAGAATCATAGTTACGAGGATTGGGGGGGATCATAGTTACGAGGATTGAAACACACACGAAAACACAATGAAATGGTTTGAAACTATAAAAACATGTTTCTAGTTTCAAAATCACTTTGTATATGTAATTACATTCATTACAGCTCATCAATTGGAAATCAACTAGGACAAATATTTTTAACATATTTAAAAATACATAGCAACATTTTAGAAACACAGTGTACATTGAAACACATCCTGTCTCTGTTAAAGAATATTTCATTTCTGTAACAAAAACAAGGTACATGTACAACCTATCTACCAGGTATATGAATCATCTTGGGCAAATGTTTTGAAACTAATGAAACAAGAATAGTGTGCATACTAAAATTTTGGACAGAGAATACATTTATATGGTCAGATTTTGGAAACACAGTGAAATGAACAAACCATAGATGTACTTTCGTTCTGTAACCATACAAGATATGTCTCTAAAAGAAATCAACTAGGACAAATATTTTGAAACAAATAAAACAATAAAAATTCATACCTAGTATGGTCGGATGGCTGACCTGCAGTTTTACACTTATTTCAAGGGTATTTTAGGTCTACCAAGTGTATACTAGTGATATAGTTTGACGGAAACTATGTTTCTGTTGCAAAATCAGTTTTGTTAGGTTTTGAAGTATATGGCTCCACTATAGGAATAGTCCAGTCAAATTGTGGGGGAACCTAAAACAAATTGCAACAAAAGGTTTCTTTGCAGTAATAAGCTCCTAAGACCTACAATTTTAACATACTAAAAGTAGGACAAAATTGGAGAATGCGAAACTTGATTTTTTCATATGTCTTGTTTTCGAATGATTTAAACCACTGCACAGCTACTTTTGGTCGGAAAGCCACTTCTAAACAAGTTAAATCCAAAGAAGTCGTTGATAAAACAGTTATATACTGTTCTTTAGCTTTTGTCTACCATTAAATTTGCTGATTGTGCATATTCGATTGATCATATAGTATATTTCTATTGGTTTACCCCACCCACCAGTGCAAATTTTGCTTTTACCATAACCGCTATTCAGATGGCCCAATATGGATGGTAATGAAGATAGTAAACAGAATCAATGTTTTTAAATGAAGACTGTGACAGAAAATAGAAGAAAACAGCTTGATGTAACTCCTATTTATCAAATGACGGGACATCTGAGAGTGTTGTTTTGTTGCGTCACGTCCACAGTAAACAGCAATGGTCATGTCGGGCCAGTCAGTTAACGTCACGACACTATTCTTTGGCCAGCTTAGACCTCCTATGCGATTAAGCAGTACTAAGCGCACATACTTTCGTCAGTAACTGACAACTGTCCTTCTTGAGTCAGCGGAAGGAGAAACGGAAGCAAGTAGCCGGACCGATTATCGAACACAGGACCTCTGGCTCTTGAGTCAGACGCGCTTCTGACTGCACTATGTGGCCCGGCTAAATACTTCATGTGTTGAAAGGATAATCCACTAGAGGGTTAAATATGCAGAAACCTTGGACATGCTTTGAGATATTAGGTGATGGCCTCCATGACATTTTTGCATTCACAAATGGTAAAATGTTTACTATTCTGGTTCAAAATTTACAAATAATACCTCCTTCCCGCCTAACAGTCACTTCCCCACCCCGCCCACTCCCCTGGAAAGAAGTCATTGTTTTAGCTCGCCTTAACAACCTTCAGGAAGAGCTATTGTTGTCACCCCGGTGTCAGCCTCCGCGTTTGCACCCGCGTCCATGTCCACCTTATGGGTGTTACACCCATATCTCTTTAGCCCATTGATAGCCTAGGTTGATACTTTCACTTATGCTAGATAATGGTCTTACGTTTTAC
The DNA here is from genome assembly GCA_963989385.1 of Ctena decussata. NCBI lineage: Eukaryota > Metazoa > Mollusca > Bivalvia > Lucinida > Lucinidae > Ctena > Ctena decussata. The sequence continues at coordinate 9,862,118 of OZ022504.1, forward strand.
ACCCTTGCACCCTCAGTGACCTTGAGGTCAATGTCATGGAATTGGAAATTTCATATTAAAATATGGGATGTTCTTTTAGGTTTCAGCTGAGCTTATAGAATAGCCTTGGTAGGTAGTCCGTCGTCGTCTTCCATACTTTTAAGCATACCTCCTAAACCATCTGCCCAATCTTGATCAAATTCTATGTGTAGCATTGTTGGGGTGGGGGGTTGACTGCATAAGGTTAAAGGGCAGATCAGAATGGAACTTGAGTTGCCATGGCAACATAAAGCTCCCATATAAATAGGAAAAACTGAAAAAATGTTCTTTCCTGAAACCATGAGCTTATATATTTAGTATGTAGCAATGTTTAGTGGTCCCCTACATCACTCCTGCCAATCCATCCCCTGGGGTACAACCTAGCACCACCCTAGGGGCCCATTGATTATTTTGGGCTATATAGCAAAAGAACCTTAAAAAAAAAATCCACTCTAAAACCATGAGGTCCAGAGTTTACATATTTTAGTATGTACCAATGGTTAGTGGTCACGTACATAAATCCTGCCAATCATGCCTCTGGGGTCCAAATTGGCCACCCCCAGGGGTCATTAGCTCCCATAGACTTATAATGAGAAAAACTTAAAAAATCTTGTTCTCTGAAACCAAGAGGCCCAGAGCTGACATATTTAGTATGTAGCAGTGTTTAGTGGTCCCCTACATCCTGCCAAACATGTCCCTGAGGCCCAAACTGGCCCCAACCCAGGGGGACATTAAATTTTGTTTATATAGGGCTATATAGCTAAAGAACCTTCAAAAATTTTCCTCTCTGAAACCATGTGGCCCAGAGCTTACATATTTAGTATGTAGCAATGGTTAGTACTCATGTATATAAATCCTGCCACCCATGCCCCTGGGGTCCAAATTGGCCACGCCCCAAGGGCATTAGCTCTCATAGTCTTATGAAGTGCAAAAATTTAAAAAAAATCTTCTCTGTCACCATGAGGCCCAGAGCTTAAACATTTAGTATGTAGCAATGTTTAGCGGTCCCCTGCATAAATCCTGCCAACCATGCCCATGGGTCCAAACTGGCCCTACCCTGGGGGTCATTTGTTAATATGTATATAGCTGTGAAAAAAATCTTTTCTCTGTAACCATGAGGCCTAGAGCTTACATATTTAGTATATAGCAATGGTTAGTGGTCACGTCCATAAATCCTGCCAACCATGCCACTGGGATCCAAATCCCCCCCCCCCACCCACCACCACCACCACCACCCCTGGATCAATCATTGGCTCCCATAGACTTATAATGGGAAAAACTGAAAAAATCTTCTTCTCTGAAACCATGAGGCCCAGAGCTTATATATTTATTTAGTATGTAGCAATGTTTAGTGGTTCCGTACATAACTCCTGCCAATCAAGCCCCTGGGGTCCAAACTGGCCCCACCCCAGGGGGTTATTTGATAATATAGAGATATATCGCTAAAGAACCTTCAAAAATCTTCTTTTCTGATACCATGAGGCCCAGAGCTTACGTATTTAGCAATGTTTAGTTTCCACGTACATAAATCCTGCCAACCATGCCCCTGGGGTCCAAATTAGCCATCCCCAGGGGTCATTAGCTCTCATAGGCTTATAATGGGAAAAATCATAAACAATCATCTTCCCTGAAACCATGAGGCACAGAGCTTACATATATGTAGCAATGTTTAGTGTTCCCCTTCATCAATCCTGCCGAGATTTACAAAGATTATTCATAAGTATGTTGCACTGTTTGTGTTATTATGCATGTAGTCCAGTCAAATTGTGGGGGAACCTAAAACAAATTGCAACAAAAGGTTTCTTTGCAGTTATAAGCTCCTTAGACCTACATTTTTAACATACTAAAAGTAGGACAAAATCGGAGAATGCGAAACTTGATTTTTTCATATGTCTTGTTTTCAAAGGATTTAAACCACTGCTCAGCTACTTTTGGTCGGAAAGCCACTTTTAAACATTATTTTTAAACAAGTTGAATCCATAGAAGTTATTGAACAAACAGTTATATACCGTTCTTTATCTTTTGTCTACCATTAAATTTGCTGATTGTGCATATTCGATTGATCATACTGTTTATTACTATTGGTTTACCCCACCCACTAGTGCAAATTTTGCTTTTACCATAACCTCTATTCAGATGGACAATATGGATTGTAATGAAGATAGTAAACAGAATCAATGTTTATAAATGCAGACTGAGGCAGAAACTTAGAAGAAAACAGCTTGATATAACTCCTATTTATCAAATAACGGGACATCTGAGAGTGCTTCGCGTACACGGTAAATGGCTATGGTCATGTTGGGACAGTCAGTTAACCTTACGACACTATTCTTGGGTCAGCTTAGACCTCCTATGCGGTTAACCAGTACTAAGTGCACATACTTTCGCCAGTAACTGACAACTGTCCTTCTTGAAACAGCAGAAGGAGAAACAGAAGTAAGTAGCCGGACCGGGTATCGAATCCAGGACCTCCGGCTCTTGAGTCAGACGCGCTACCGACTGCACTATGCGGCCCGGCTAAATACTTCATGTGTTGAAAGGATAAACCACTAGACGGTTAAATATGCAGATAATTTGGACATGCTTAGGGATATTAGGTGATGACCTCCATACCATTTTTGCATTCACAGATGGTAAAATGTTTACTTTTCTGGTTCAAAATTACAAATTATATCCCCTGTCCCCCACCTCCTTCCTGCCTAACAGCCACCTCCCCACCCCGCCCACTCCTCTGGAAAGAAGTCATTGTTTTAGCTCGCCTGAACGACCATCAGGAAGAGCTATTGTTGTCACCTCGGTGTCGACCTCCTCACCTGCATCCGCGTCCATGTCCACCTTTTGTGTATTTTAGGCTATTTAAACACCCATATCTTTTTAACCCATAGATTGCCTAAGTTGATACTTTCACATATGCAAGGTTATGGTCTTACGTTTTACACCCTTGCCCCCCTCAGTCACCTTGAGGTCAAGATCATGGACTTGGAAACTACATGTTAAAATATGGGATCTTCTTTAAGTTTTTAGCTGACCTGTCAAGGTGAGCTTAAAGTAAGCCTTGGTGCGTAGTCCGTCGTCCATCGTCGTCGTCCACACTTTTAAACATGAATATCTCCTGAACCATCTGCCCACTCTTGATCAAATTTATGTGTAGCAATGTTGTGGTGGAGGATTGACTGCATAAGGTTAAAAGGCAGATCAGACTGGAACTCTTGTTGCCATGGCAACATATAGCTCCCATAGACTTATAATGGGAAAAACTTTTTAAAAAAATCTTCTTCTCTGAAACCATGAAGCCCAGAGCTTATATATTTAGCATGTAGCAATGTTTAGTTGTCCCGTACATCACTCATGCCAATCCATTCCCTGGGGTCCAAAGTGGCCCCACCCTAGGGGTCCATTGGTTTATATAGGGCTTTATAACTAAATAACCTTCAAAAATCTTCTCTTCTGAAACCATGAGCCCCACAGCTTACATATTTAGTATATAGCAAAGATTAGTGGTCACATACATGAATCTTGCCAACCATGCCCCTGGGGTCCAAATTGGCCACCCCCTGGGTCAATAGCTCCCATAGACTTATAATGGGAAAAAAATAAAAAATCTTTTTCTCTGAAACCATGAGGCCCAGAGCTTAAATATTTAGTATGCAGAAAGGTTTAGTGGTCCCGTACATCACTTCTGCCAATCCATCCCCTGGGGTCCAAAGTGGCCCCACCCTTGGAGCCCATTGGTTTATATAGGGCTATATAGGTGAAGAACCTTCAAAAATCTTCTTTTCTGAAACCTTGAGTCCCACAGCTTACATACATGTATTTAGTATGTAGCAATGGTTAGTGGTCACGTACATAAATCCTGCCAACCATGTCCCTGGGGTCCTAATTGGCCACGCCCCAGAGGTCATTAGCTCCCATAGTCTTATGAAGGGAAAAACTTTAAAAAAATCTTCATCTCTGAAACCATGAGGCTCGGAGCTTATACATTTAGTATGTAGCAATAGTTAGTGGTCCCCTGCATAAATCCTGCCAACCATGTCCGTGGGGTCCAAACTGACCCCACCCCAGGGGCTCATTTGTTAATATAGGGCTATATAGCTGAGAACCTTCAAAAAACTTTTCTCTGAAACCATGAGGCCCAGAGCTTACATATTTAGTATGTAGCGATGTTTAGTGGTCACATACATAAGTCCTTCCAACCATGCCCCTGGGGTCCAAATTGCCCCCGCCCTCGGGGGACCATTGGCTCCCATAGACTTATAATGGAAAAACTTATAATATCTTTTTCTCTAAAACCATGAGGCCCAGATCTTATATATTTATTTAGTATGTAGCAATGTTTAGTGGACCCCTCTGAAACCATGAGGCCCAGATCTTATATATTTATTTAGTATGTAGCAATGTTTAGTGGTCCCCTACATAACTCCTGCCAATCAAGCCCCTTGGGTCCAAACTGGCCCCACCCCAGGGAGTCATTTGTTTATATAGAGCTATATAGCTAAAGAACCTTAAAAATCTTCTCTGATACCATGAGGCCCAGAGCTTTCATATTAAGTATTCAGGAATGTTTAGTTGTCACGTACATAAATCCTACCAACCATGCCCCTGGGGTCCAAATTGGCCTCGCCCCAGGGGTCAGTTAGCTCCCATAGACTTCTAATGGGAACAACTTAAAAATCATCTTCCCTGAAATCGTGAGACCCAGAGCTTACATATTTAGTATGTAGCAAAGTTTAGGGCCCCCTACATATTTCCTGCCAAGGAGATTTACAAAGACTATTCATAAGTATGTTGTGCTGTTTGTGATATCATGCATGTAGTACTCTACTTTGTGCCTTTGTTTCGGGCTTCTCATGCCTTCAGAGATAATAGTTTAAATTGAAGCATGTTTATGCTAACCAAAGTCATCAGTATGACATATTTCTTGTTGCAGTTCAGTTACTGACCTTCAAAAATTCACTTCAGATTTTAAGGCAGAATAAAGTGGGTGGGGTAATTTATAACATTTTTAGACCTAGATGGCTTTTCAGTCAACAAGAAAATGTGCCGAATTCAATCTTAAGCTTCTAGATTCAATTCTTGCAGAGGCAGAATAGGTTCTTAGAAATAAAACTTACAACAATAATATTATGTCATATTAAACAATACAGATAATTGGTATATTTAACACGTAAATAGGCGGTTGTAAAAATGCAGAAAAAATAATTTTTGCATTATCCGATTTTATCCTACTTTTGATATGTCATGTGCGAATGTTAGTTCTCAACAAAAATGCAAAAAAAGCTTTTGTTGCAATTTGTTTTGGGTTTAGGGAAAAAATCGCCAGTTTGCCTGGACTAGAAAACAGTTCGGACAAACAGGGTCTGCAGGGATCCTTTGGCATCTTTTTTGAAGTCCCTGACTCCTACTTTTTTTTTCGGACTCTTGTTTTTCTGAGAGCTTTACTTTGAAATCCAATGAAACAAGAATATATATAGTTGCACTTTGGAAACAATAAAAATGGTGAGAAACTAGCTCAGCTTCTGTTTCTGAATCACGTTTGTTTACGTAAAGAAACAACATACTGCCCATTAACAGAGGGAATCAAACATAACAAATATTCTGAAACAATTGAGCAGTAAGAAATACTATTTTGGAAGCACAGGGAAATGGTTTGAAACAAAGTGTGTTGCTGTTTCAAAATTACTTTTGTTAAAGAACAAAACAAGGTATCAATGGCCTCTCATATGAATATAAGGTTGGACAATTATTTTGAAATCAATAAAACAATAAGAATTAGGGTAACATTTTGGAAACACCATGAAACAGTGTGAAATGAATCCTGTTTCAATTTCAAATTGAGGGCCTTGTAAAATAAAGCCATTACTTCAATTCATTTTTGTAACATAACAAATCAAGATATGACCTCTTAACATATCAACTGGGGCAGCCTAAGTCTTAGAACATTAAGGCCACCAATAGCCCCATTCCAGGGCCATTGGATATTTTAAAGAGACTCAGTGCATAAAATACAAACAGACTGACTCTGTCTGTGACGGTCATTATGGCCCCATGTTTTAGTTTGAAAAGGTCATAAGTGACTTCATATAGGCAAACTCTCTTAGGCATAACAGTGACTGGGACAAATATTTTGAAACAATGAAACAGCAAGACTGTAAAGTAAATATTTTGGAAATGCAGTGAAATGCTTTCAGTTCCAAAATCACTCGCTGCCAAAAGACGCTATGGCTTCTGATAAAGAAATCAGTTTCGAAAATAACGATACAAGAAGAATAATAAAGCAAGAGTTTGAAAATGCCTGATAGTTAAGGTTTTGTATCAGGGGCCTTTCCCAGCCTAGGATCAGCAACTGTTCCATGAACCTTAAGATATTGTTCTTAGCTGTACTTTAACCACAGCTAAATTTTAAGCATGGATAAATAACCATGATACACAATGATCAGCCTTACCTTTTCATTTTACTAAACTCTAGTGCACTCTCAACTGCCATTTCATGACGGAGAAAGGGGGAAGAAGAATGGATGGATGGATGCTTGCAGGTTAACTCCCTTTCAACTATATTTCAGTCATAATGAACCATTAGAAGGATGATAATGAAAGGATGTGTGCAGTGTAACATAACTCCATTTAAAGATTAAAAGGTTTCAACCTCTAACGGGAATCAAAACCAAACCCTTAGTTTAGCAGGCCAGTGCTTAACCGCAATGAGCTACTGGAGCACCTTAAGGGGGAAGAGATACTGACAGTAAATTCACACTGAAAGTCTTGAACGGTAAAGAATGCATAAAAATAATCCAAGATGTCTGTTTTCTGGTTTCCCCAGTTGTTAAGCTGGGAGTAGGGGCATAGTTACAAAACAGAAAACAGGTACAGCAGCCCTGTTTGTCATTTGTCTAGCATAGTATTACGTGGGTTCCCTCTGTCCGATATAGACAAATGTAAAATTGAGATTGCTTTAATTAGTAGACCAAATGAAAACAGTGCACATGAAGAAACTAATGACTGTGTATCTGGGAACCATGTAAACTATTATGATGCAAAATAAGAACTGAAGAGAAGATGGCTAATACGCTAATACTACTCTGAAACAAAGCAGCAAAATTTACTAGGATATCCCTAGACTTAAATTTCACGAGCCTTTGACATGATGTCTCATAAAGTTGTTCACAAAACAAACAATTAAGTTCAGTTCAGATGTTAAAAAATGAATAAGGTTTGAATCATGTGAACATTTTACAAAATGGTTTCAGGTTGCATATGGGCAGACTACTGTTTTTGGTATACAAATATCTGGAATAATGTAAATTAGGGAATAACTGTACTTAGAGTTGTCATTTGGGGAGATAAAAAATTAATTTTAAACTCTGCAGACATGTCTTAAAAACAAGTTTGCAACCACTAAACCCAATATTCACTTCTCTGAATAATAAGTTTCAATAAAGTTATCCCCCCACCCCCTCACAAATTTTAATGTTATCCTTTTTTATAAGTACATTAGAATAAACTATACAGAGTTTTAACAACCAAGTCATTAAAACAAACATTTTGTAATTGAGAAAATTTTATAATACATGTAGCTAGGTTTAAAAATAAAGCAAACCCGGTTTGAATATAGGTCCAGGGAGTGTAGGATTGACAGAAAACATCAGAAAATTTAATTACTGGTAGACTGGGAACAAAAGTAATTTTATAGCTTTGGTTATAACTTTTATCTATGAAAATGAGGTGGTTCTAATAGGTCAATCCAAAAACTTGCAATTGAAATGGTTCTAACAAATACCCACTACACGTACCTGTAGTCTGAGCAGAAACAAGTATTATATCTCAAACTATCATCCAATAAGGACTGTTTTGACATTTTCTAGGGCCCTGGTAAAGAATATTTAGTCATTAGGATTGTTGATATAATGAGTAGCCTCCTTGGAGAATTGATTCAACTTTCAGAATGGCAAAGAAATGCTTTGTATACTTCTCAAAAGTGTTTCAGTATACATGTACTCAGGCTGTCACCACACACCTGAGCTGCACCATATTTCAGACCAAAAATATATTAAAACAACACAGAAACTTACAGAAACATTCAAACAACCTCAGAAAAACAAAAAGGGCAAATGGCTAAAACAGATAGTATCAGCTTTATCTGTTTTACTTCAATGACACAAAAATCTCAGTGAACATATAAATGTATACATAGGACACATATGCTCGGATTCTGTGGTCTAAAAATGCCTCCAAAATATTTTTTGAAGAACAGTTGTAAGTCATTTTAGCTGTTTTGCAGTAAGACTTGACTTTAAGACAACTAATAAATATGCAGTTAAAGTTTATGAGTCAGTTACGTCTGTTTTGCAGTACAATTTAATTTTAAGATTACTGAAAAATGACACCAAAAAAGGTTGTAAGTCAACTAACCGCTGTTTTGCGGTAAGATTTTATTCTTTTGAATACTGAAAAATATGCCAAAAAATGTTGTAACTCGAAGTGTTACCAAAACACAAACATCAATAAAGCTATCACAAAAAGGGCTTCCTTGTAGTTGCTAGCATTTGTATGGAAGTCTTTATACAGAAGGGCAATTTGAAACAAGACCTGTGTGTCACAAGAAAAAGTTTTTTGCTTCCCCTGAAAAGTTTTGTAAAATGTAGTTACGTCAGTTTTGCGCTCACCCATCGATATATGATAAAAACTTGAAATAAAATCTTCTTACCTAGATGCACAGGGCCGATTGCTTTGAGACATAGTATGTAGCCACTGAGATGGTAGAACTACAAAATGTATATAAATGATGACCGTGGAACAACCTTGATCTCTTTTACGGCAAGGTCGAATTTTGTCTGTAAGGCTTTAGAATGGGAAAAGCTGAAAAGTGCATTTTTGCATTGCTATGAGACTCTGTGATATGGAAATGTTGTTGACAAGCATATAATCTCAGACACATTCGACATTAGACCATAGTATTGTACAATTTGCCTTAGAGTTACTTACCTTTAAGTGCTGAGGTTGAATGGATTCATGTGAGCTACAGGATCAATGGTCCTCTTGTTTGGCATTGTTGCATATATATTATGTGGACTATTTGTTGTTTGATGTATGAAATGTATGGGTTGATGTGCTTTTAGGCGGGCTCTTGGGAATGCAAATAAGGGCTTATGCTATACCCCTGGCATTGTAGTCTGAGTATCTGTTAGCAAAAAATGACAGTCCGGCAAGAGTCTTGCAGGTCACCACTGCTTCTGCACGAGAAACAGAAGGAAGCACACACCACTGAGTCTTGAAACGGTATACAAAAATGTAAAAGTAATGGATTTTAAAACTTAATTGTCAGTACCCTTAAAATTTCAGTATCATCATGTTTGTCATGGCCATTATTTAAGAGATGTCTGCCCATTTTACTCAGTCATGAGAAGTACTAATGCCCATTAATCAAATTTAGTGGTAGTCCTTGTCTACCATGAAAAACATTTAATGGAAATGAGTAATGGGCATAAATGGCCAATTTAAATGGTAATTTTTTATGTTAATGGGCATGAATAATTAATAAACCATGAATTTTGTAGCTTTTCATGGGCAGCTGCCCCTTAGAGTTACAGGTTTTATAATGGCCATTAAAAAGAAATAGGGCAAAACCATTAAAATTATTAATGCTCAATATTCCTGTTTTAATGACCATGATTTGCAGTCATAGCAAAATAATGACCTATTAATGGTCATAATAATTAAGTGGCTTTTTCATGGGTTGTTCATGGCTTATCCATGGCATGTTAATGGACTTTTTCTGCATTAATGCAGTATACCACAATGAAAAACCCTGTAAAACCAGTATACCAGTGTTACTGCACACCACACCTCTAATACTTTCAGAGCTTTAGATAAGAGGGGGTATTTAGTGATAATAAGGGATAATTTTTGTTAATTCTACAAAAAAACATATGTTGTGACCCCTCATCTCGAGACAGTTCAGATGAGGGGTCACAACATAAGGTATCAATGAGAAATAAAAAAAATTATCCCTCAATTATCATCAAATACCCCTCTTATCTACACAGTATCCGAACGCCCTGTACCAGCTCTTTCGGTTTTCATAGCGTCGTATCGAGAGTACAAACATTCGCTTATAACCAGTAGTCGGAAATCATTATGTTTTGAGATTTTATCCGGGATTTGCTGCGTCATTTATAGTTATTCAGCTTCGGAAATGTAAAGAGGTAAGTTTAATATAATTTGCTCTTCGGTCTTTTACTTTATTGCCCTGTACAATGTCGTGTATGGGTGGATGTAAACGGTACAGTATTCAAATTGCCCCTGGCATGATTCTACAACCTTTTTGAGCCTTTTCTTACATGTTTTATAAAAAATCTTTAAAATAAACGGAAGGTGTTATCAATCTACAGTTTGTTAGTTTTGGTAATAGGATGATAGCTAGGTTTTGCACGACACAAACTCGTGTTAAATTAAGCTGTTTGGAATAAAATTTCTGTGACGGCCATGAGGTTTTCATTGTATAGGATAACAAAGTAAAAGACCGAAGAGCAAATTATATTAAACTTACCTCTTTACATTTTCCAAGCTGAATATTTATAAATGACGCAGCAGATTCCGGATAAAATCACTAAACATAACGAATTCCGACTACTGGTTATAAGCGAACTTTGTACTCTCGATTCAACGCTATGAAAACCGGAAGAGATGGTACAGTGAGTTCGGACACTGTGATCTAGAGCTCTGACTTTGCATTTGTTTTGGTTATGGAACAAGGGATTGCATATGATTTGGATATTATGATCACTTAAGAACTTCATCTGTTATTCTTAAAGTCAGGGGACATAAATTAGTGAGTGCTTGTTTGTTGTAGATTTGAGGGGAAAAAAGTATGATCTTGTTGAAGCACAGATATTCCACTTTAGAGGCCCTTTAAGATTTGTTGGCATGAAAGAGACATGGATGTTCTCTTTACTGAAGCAGAACCCAAACGTTCCCAGACAAGTTTTATACAGTCAGACACATGGACCAATATCTGCTCAGTGTCAAAGTAAGTATGGTATTTCTTCAGTTACGCCTCATACATAAGTGCACCAATTTCAGAGCTCTAGATAAGAGGGAGTATTAAGTGATAATTAGGGATAATTTTTGTTAATTCTGCATAAAACCATATTTTGTGACCCCTCATCTGAACCGTCTCGACGAGACGGTTCAGATGAGGGGTCACAACATATGGTTTCAATGAGAAATAAAAAAATTATCTCTCAATTACCATCAAATACCCCTCTTATCTAGAGCTCTGACTTTTTTTGTCTCGCCTGCGAAGCAGAGGCGAGACATATGTATTGCTTTTCCGGTGTCGTCGTCGTTGGCGGCGTCGTCGGCGTAAACTTTTTTCGAGTTTTTGCGTTTAGGTCATTTTCTCAGAAACTATAAGGGCTAAAGCCATGAAACTTGGTTCATGCATACATCTGGAAGAGTAGATCTCAAAGCTATCAGCAATATTGAGTCTTGACCTAAATTTTTCGGTTGACTGACTTCGCAATTTTTTGTCGAGTTTTGCGTTTAGGTCATTTTCTCAGAAACTACAAGGGCTAGAGCCATGAAACTTGGTACATGCATACATCTGGAAGAGAAGATCTCAAAGCCATCATCAATATTGCGTCTTGTCCTACATTTTACGGTTGACTGACTTCGCTATTTTTGTCGAGTTTTTGTCTCGCCTGCGAAGCAGAGGCGAGACATATGTATTGCTTTTCCGGTGTCGTCGGTGGCGTCGTCGGCGTAAACTTTTGTCGAGTTTTTGCGTTTAGGTCATTTTCTCAGAAACTATAAGGGCTAGAGCCATGAAACTTGGTACATGCATACATCTGGAAGAGAAGATCTCAAAGCCATCATCAATATTGAGTCTTGACCTACATTTTACGGTTGACTGACTTCGCAATTTTTTGTCGTTTTTGCGTTTAGGTCATTTTCTCAGAAACAATAAGGGCTAGAGCCATGAAACTTGGTACATGCATACATCTGGAAGAGTAGATCTCAAAGCCATCATCAATATTGAGTTTTGACCTATATTTTACGGTTGACTGACTTTGCAGTTTTTTGTCGAGTTTTTGCGTTTAGGTCATTTTCTCAGAAACTATAAGGGCTAGAGCCATGAAACTTGGTACATGCATACATCTGGAAGAGTAGATCTCGAAGCCATCATCAAAATTGAGTCTTGACATACATTTTACGGTTGACTGACTTTGCAATTTTTTGTCGAGTTTTCGCGTTTAGGTCATTTTCTCAGAAACTATAAGGGCTAGAGCCATGAAACTTGGTACATGCATGCATCTGGAAGAGTAGATCTCAAACCCATCATCAATATTGAGTCTTGACCTACATTTTACGGTTGACTGACTTCACAATTTTTTGTTGACTTTTCGCGTTTAGGTCTATTTTTCAGAAACAATAAGGGCCAGAGCCATGAAACTTTGGTCATGCATTCATCTGGAAGAGAAGAGCTAAAAGTCATCATCGATATTGAGACTTTACAACATTTTACGGTTGACTGACTTTGCAATTTTTTGTCAAGTTTTCGCGTTTAGGTCTGTTTTTCAGAAGCCATAAGGGCTAGAGCCAAGAAACTTGGTTCATGCATACATCTTTGCTGATTTAGCTCTGTTTTGTGACAAAGCGCCAGCAGGCGAGACACCGCATTCCGCGGAATTCTTGTTGCTTTTAGGTCATTTTCTCAGAAACTATATGGGCTGGAGCCATGAAACTTGGTACATGCATACATCTGGAAGAGAAGAGCTCAACGCCATCATCAATATTGAGTCTTGACCTACATTTTACGGTTGACTGACTTCCCATTTTTTTGTCGAGTTTTAGCGTTTAGGTCATTTTCTCAGAAACTATAAGGGCTAGAGCCATGAAACTTGGTACATGCATACATCTGGACAAGTAGATCTCAAAGCCATCAGCAATATTGAGCTTTGACCTACATTTTACGGTCGAGTTTTCGCGTTTAGGTCATTTTCTCAGAAACTATAAGGGCTAGAGCCATGAAACTTGGTACATGCATACATCTGGACAAGTAGATCTCAAAGCCATCAGCAATATTGAGTTTTGACCTACATTTTACGGTTGACTGACTTCGCATTTTTTGTTGAGTTTTCGCGTTTAGGTCATTTTCTCAGAAACTATAAGGGCTAGAGCCATGAAACTTGGTTCATACGTACATCTGGATGAGTTAATCTCAAAGCCATCATCAATATTGAGTCTTTACCTACATTTTACGGTTGGCTGACTTTGCCATTTTTTTGTCTAGTTTTCGCGTTTAGGTCTGTTTTTCAGAAACTATAAGGGCTAGAGCCATGAAACTTTGGTCATGCATACATCTGGAAGAGAAGAGCTAAAAGTCATCATCAATATTGAGACTTTACAACATTTTACGGTTGACTGACTTTGCAATTTTTTGTCAAGTTTTCGCATTTAGGTCTGTTTTTCAGAAACCATAAGGGCTAGAGCCAAGAAACTTGGTTCATGCATACAGCTGTGCTGAATTAGCTCTGTTTTGTGACAAAGCGCCAGCAGGCGAGACACCGCATTCCGCGGAATTCTTGTTTTGCTATAAGAGCTCGGTCAACTATGAAAATGGGCCGTTTGACGCTGCCATATTGCAAGACTTGCTTTTGTATTCATGATATTCTTCATAACACAAAATAGGTGAATTTGTTCTAGCTGAATCGTAAAATATCAGGTGATGACATGTATGACGAGAAGGAACCACTACTCTAGCTTGCTTACTATTTTAATTAAATGCCCTTGCATAAACTTCCTGCTCACTTCGCCTGTCCGTGTAGCGCAATCGGTAGGGCACCTGACTCATAAGTCAGAGGTCCTGGATTAGATACCCGCTCTGGCCACATACTTTTGTCTCTCCTTCCACTGATTCAAGAAGGGCAGTTGTCAGTTACTGGCGAAAGTATGTGCTTTTATAGTACTGGTTAACCGCTTAGGAGGTCTAAGCCTGCCCAGGAATTGTGTGGTTAGGTTAACTGACAGTCCTGACATGACCATAGCTGTTTACCGTGGACGTTAAGCAACAAGTCAATCGAAAATCCTGCTCACTTCATGACACTGAAACAGGCGTATTATATGCCGCTTGCAAAGCTCTTATTATAGAAGTTATGGCCCTTTGAAAATTTTAGTATTTTAAACTTGTCAGTAAGATATCTCGAAAAGTATTGGAGCTATGTACTTGAGACATGGTCAGCTGATTGGAGATTAGGGGTAAATTAACTGATTATCATTCAAATAAGTTCTGTCAACTTTTTACAGTACAGACCATACCTTTCAGTGACTGTCCCTTTTAGGGTCAGGCATATGGGTGGGGGGGGGAGCAGAGTTTGTTACAAACATATTTTGTAGTTAAGCGATTTTTTTTCCATATTTCTGACGTAGAGTGTTTTAATGAGGGGCCACAACATAGGTTTTCATTGAGAAATAAGAACAATTATCTCAAAACTATCTTCATAACACCACCTCATCCACACCGGGTAGGCGGCAATCAAAAACGCTCATGCAGTTGACAAACGCGGATTAAAAACCATTAGAAACAGAGTTTTTGATTGCAAATTGGCAACAATTTGCAATTGAAAACACTGTTTCTTACGGTTTTTGATCCGTGTTAATTGATTGTTAAGAGCGTTTTCGATTGCCACATATCAGGTGTGTTACCTGTTGCTCTCATAATATTTTCAGACCAGTTGGAGATCATTGTTGAAAAACTTAGAAGAGTGTATGGAACAGATAATGTTAAGAAAAATGTGATTAGACACTTCGGCATTATTGGTATGTATGGTAATATGCCTAAAATTTGGGACTTTTGAAAATAATTAATTTTCCGTTTGAGACTAATGGAAAGTTGATTATTTTCAGGTGTACCAAAACTTAAGCACATTAAGGTATGCTTCTTGGAGAATAGCCTCATTAGAATTGTTTTCAGACCAATTTTAGCTCACCTGGACAAAGTCTGGGGCCGTATTCATAAAGCCACTTAAGTCGTTGCTATGCGGTTGCTAAGGCTAAATATCTATAAAGGAGATTCCTTACAACTATGAAATTTGGTCTGGAGGAACAGTCTTACAAAGACTGTTCCTCCAGACCAAATTTCATAGTTGTAGGGAATCTCCTTTATAGATATTTAGCCTTAGCAACAGCATAGCAACGACTTAAGTAGCTTTATGAATACGGCCCCTCGACAAAGTCCAGGGAGACTCAGAGCTATTTCACTACCCCCGGTGTTGGCGTTGGAGTCTGCGTCCTCAATTTACTTTAAAGTTCTTTTAAAGAGCTTATATTTTCTAAACCATATGATGGATTTTTGCTTATATTCGGTGTAACGATAGATATAGGTCCAAAGTCTCTTTTAGCAATGCTTTTGCTTACGCCCATGATCTCAAGGTCAAGGTCACGGGTTCGAAATTTTACATTGAAGTTTTATGTTATTGTTTTTAGCTCACCTGGCCCGAAGGACCATAGTGAGCTATTGTTATACCAATGAGTCGTGCGTGCATCGTGCGTCGTCTGTCAACACCTAAAAACAATTATTGAAACATCATCTGTTAAACTGCTGGTCCCATGGTTCTCAAATTTCACATGGAGCATGACCTGACTCCAGGGTCTCAGAATTGTAAAATTGCGTTAGGTGGAAAATCCAAGATGGCCACCATTTCTAAAAATAGCAAAAACAACAAAATCAACTTCTTTTCCAGACCCACTGGGTATATTTGTCCGAATTTCAGCATGAAACATCAGTGAAACCTTGGTATTCAAAATTATTAAAATGAAAAAAATCTGTAACGGAGTTTTGTCACAGTGACCTACTTTCTGTTTACAAGTGTAATTTCGCTCAAATGCCTATGTCAAAAAAAGACTTTTTCAAATAACTTCAAACAATTTCTTCTCAAAAACGACTGAACCCTTGGGTCTCGAATTTCACATTGTGCATGACCAGACTGCAGGATTTCAAAATTTTAAAATTGGGTCAGGTCGAGAATCCAAGATGGCCACCATTACTAAAAATAGCAAAAACAGCAAAATCAACTTCTTCTCCAGAACCATTTGGTATATTTGGTTGAAAGTTTGCGTGGAACATTATTGGGACCTTGGAATTGAAAATTGTAAAAATCAAAATAATCTATAGTGGAATTAGGTCACAGTGACCTACTCACTGTTTACAAGACCGATTTTGCTGAAATGTCAATATCTCAAGAAAACGCAAACGATTCTAGTCAGATTTGGTCAGAAATTGTCCTTGAATGGAATTATTTCAATTTTGTGCCAGTTTACTGATCAGGATGGCCACCATGGGGGCTGTTACTGAAAATAGCACAAACATAAAAATGATAATTACTGAAGAACCCTTGAATGGAATTGGACCAATTTTGTGTCAGAAACGTTGCTTGTATGAAGCCGTTTCGATTAATTGCAATTTGGCAATAAGATAGCTGCCATCTGATGTTACTAAAATAGCACAAAACATGAAAATGACAGTATCTCAGTAACCGCTCAATGGATTTTGACGAAATTTGTGTCAAAATGATTCTTGCATTGAGATGTTTAAAAAGAAGTAACTTTTTACAGTCATGTTGGCCTCTGCCACTAAAAGTAGAAAAATGTGAAAATTAGAAATCTCAATGGAATTGGACCAATTTTGTGTCAGAATGGTCCTTTCATGAAGCTTTTTTTTTTGCATTTTGGCATTCCAAAATGGCTGCCATCTGTTGTTACTAAAAAAAGCACAAAACATGAAAATGACAGTATCTCAGTAACCGCTCAAAGGATTTAGACGAAATTTGTGGCAAAATGATTGTTGCTTTGAGATGTTTCAAAAATTAACAAATATAGACCTGTCAAGTTGGCCTCTGTTACTTAAAGTAGCAAAATGTGAAAATTAAAAAATTACAATGGAACTGGTCCAGTTTTGTGTCAGAATGGTCCTTGCATGAAGGCTTTTCGATTTTTGCATTTTAGCGTTCCAAGATGGTAGCCATCTGCCGTTACTTTAAATAGCACAAAACATGAAAATGACAATATCTCAGAAACCCCTGAATGGATTTTGATGAAATTTGTGACAAAATGATTATTGCATTTAGATGTTTCAAAAGTAAATATATAAAGACCAAGCAAGGTGGCCTCTGTTACTAAAATTAGCAAAATGTGAAAATGAGAAAATGTCATTGGAATTGGACCAATTTTGTATCAGAATGGTCCTGTGGCAAAATAGCTAGGTGAGCGAAATCAGGCCCATTTGGGCCTCTTGTTTTAAGAGCTCGTACCTTCCAAACCAAATGATGGATATGGTTCATATTTTGTATGATGACAGATACAGGTCCAAAGTTTCTCCTAGTTACATCCTGCCCACACCCATAATGTCAAGGTCACAGACTTTATATACATCAAAATTATACATTAAAGTTTTTAAAGAACTCATGTTTTCCAAACCACATGATGGATATGGTTCATAATTGGCATCATGACAGATATAGGTCTGAAGTTTTATTAAGCAACACCCTGTCCATGCCCATGATCTTTAGGTCAAGATCACAGGCTTCCAAATTTCATGTTTAAGTTTTGTTAGGGCTCATATTTTCATAACTATGTGATTGATTTGGTTCGTATTTAGTATGATGAGAGCTGTAAGTCCAGAGTGTTATTCAGCTATACTCCCACCTATGCAGCAGGGCATTCCAAAAACTATTCAGTTTTAGCTCGCCTGAAGGAAGTTCAGGAAGAGCTATTGTACTACCCCCGGCGTCGGCGTTAGCGTTATCGTTGGCGGCGGCGTCAGTGTTAACAAAATGTTAAAGTTTTACGTTAAAGTTTTTTAGGTGATGGGCAAGGCGCTGTCAGGCGAGCTATCCTGTCCCGCTGACAGGTCTTGTTTTATCCCTTACATGATATCAACTTATCAGGCTAAATTTTTGTTAATTTGTTTGTTTAAGAACCTACAGTGGAACTTGATCTGTTTCAAGTTGGCTACATTGATGAAAAGCATAACTTTTGACTTCTAACGTGTTTATGAGAAAATTATATATGGGGCTTAACTGATTTTGACCAGTTTAGTTTTGTCACAGTATAAGGATCTCCTTTTTATTAGCGCGCCTTTACGAAGCAAAGGAGAGCTTATGCTATACCCCCGGCTTTGTAGTCTGAGTATGCATCAGCGTTCGCGTTCGTGTTCGCGTTCGCGTTTGTGTTGCAGCTTAACCTATGTGAGCAGCTTAACCTATGTTAACCATTTGCGTTTAGGTCTTTTTCTCACAAAGTATAAGAGCTAGAGTAAAGAAACTTGGTCCACACTTACATCAGAACATGATCACCTGAATGTGTGCACCATGTATGACCTTGACCTACTAGTCATGGTCTACTGACTTTGAAATAATTTAGGTTAATGTAGTTTAACCTATGTTAACCATTTGCGTTTAGGTCTTTCTCTCTCAAAGCATATGGGCTAGAGTAATGAAACTTATTACAAACTTACAAGAGCACATGATCACCTGAATATATGCACCATGTATGACCTGGACGTACTGGTCATGGTCTACAAACTTTGAAATAATTAGGTTAATGTATGTTAAGCATTTGTGTTCAAGTCAGTTTCAAAGTAGTTATAAAGGTTAGAGTCACAATATTTGGTCAGCCCTTGCATCTGGACGAGCCCATCAGAGTGTAACCAACCATGTAGGACAGTGACCTACATTTTCATACTTCACTGACTTTTTGCTATTTCTCAGTCCCTATATGGGTCACAGTTATGATACTTCGCATACACTTACACATGGACAAGATCATGTCAGCAGCATCATCTGTGTATGGATTTGACCTATATTTTATGCTTCATTGACTTTATGATACACTTCACTGATTTTATGATATTTCTCAGTCTCTATATGGGTCAGGGCCATGATAGTTGGTGCATTGCTATATATGGACAAGATCATTTCACTACCACCGTCCATGTATTGATTTGATCTATATTTTCGCTTCTTTGACTTTATGATACAAATCACTGACTTTGTGATATTTCTCAGTCCCTATATCGGTTAGGGCCAAGATACTTGGCACACACCTACATATGGACAGGACCATTCCATGTATGGATTTGACCTACATTTGCTTCACTGACTTTATGATACACATCACTGATTTTGTGGTATTTGATCTTGTGGTATTTTTCAGTCCCTATATGGGTTAGAGCCATTGTACTTGGCACACACTTATATATGGACAAGATGGCCAGCCGTGTATGGATTTGACATATTTTATGCTTCACTGACTCACATTTGGACAAGAGCCTTTCAATACCACCATCCCTGTGAGAGTCAAGCACCTGTAAGGTGCACTTTGTTGTCTTCTGACAACTCTTGTATAATGTTAAACATAGCAAACTAAAGGAATTGCAATGCCATAAATTACCCTTAAAATTAAACAAGAACTGTCGCCTGACAGCATAGCTCGCCTGAATTGGTGCCTGCCCATCACACAGTTGCTATGGTGGTGCGGCTTGCACTGCATAAAACTTCAGACAAGGATGTCCATACTGTCAACACATTAATAAACAAAAGCTATCTCAGAGATAAGTCTTAAAATAAAATAAAAAAATCACAAGAAATTTCAAAGTCAATGACCTTTGAGGCCAAAGTACTGAGGGGTAGAGGGAGGCAGGCTGTACCAAAACCCTGAACCATTATCTAACATCAGTCTAAGTATTAATATCAACTGACTCCACTGTGGCACTGTAAAATTATGTCTTCAAAAATACACAACTTTAACCAAAATCTTTAAGACAAAATTCTAAGTGGATAACCTTGACTTCTAGGTCACCCAGTGGAGTTAGTATATATTTACAACTCAAACAAGTATCTAAGGTCAGTTCAGGTGTAAACTAAATCTATGCCAAGCATTATGAATCAGTATGCAATTAAAAAGCTTTAATAGAAAATAAAATTTCCTAAGTCCATGACCTTGACATCAAGGTCACTGATCACTGAGCGGGGTTGGGGTAGTACTCTGTGAAGCTTTTAACAAATATCTAACTTCAGTGCGAATATCAAAAGAATCTATCCATGGGTTCAGAAGATATGGGTCTTTAAAAAACTTAAACCAAAACATCCAATCCATAATTTTTTTTTTCTAAGCCCATGACCTTGTTGCCAAGGTCACTGAGTGGAGCGTGGTGGTGCCCTGGCAGACTTTGGACCAATATCTAACTACAGTGCAAATATCAAAAGAATCCATCAATGGGTTAAGGAGATACTGGGCTTTAAAAGACTTTAACCAAAACATCCAGCCCCACCCCACCCCCCCCAACCCCCCCCCCCACCCCCACAGCGGGGAAACAAAAGTGAGTGGCTGACAAGCTCCAGTCTTAGTCATGAACACTGATCCTGACCGGACGGAGTGGTGTGTAGCTGGTAGATCCAGTAGAGTTCTCTGTTTTTTCTAGCCGTTCTACAAAGAGGCAAGACGAGTTCTATCCAGAATGGTGAACATGAGAGAACTAAGTCTCCTTCCTGACTGAGGGAATGCATTGGCAAGGACCTACCTCCCGCCGGTCTCTCAGTCAGACTACGTCCGTCCAGCTGTATGATTATGACAAACATGCTGAAATCTTTACGGGCTATACATTAGAAGAGGGTATCCGCAGAACACACTGCTACAGAGCCTCGAAAAAGCTCGAAAAGCAAATGGGGACACCCTGCTATGGCGGGGAAACAAGCCTGTTCAGCAAAACAGCCGAACCCATTTGTACTAACCCATGACATATGTCATTTCAAGAAAGCAATAATACAATTATGATCATTGCTAACAATTACCCACCACGGCTTTACCCCGAACCACAAATGTTCGCTATGAGAATAGTCACCAAGTTAGAATGACAGAACACCAGCGTGACACCCGCAATAAACGGGACACTCTGGTAGCAACACATTTTAACTTACCCAACCATTCTACAGAACACATGGGGTTTCAAATTATTGAAATCCTGTCCACAGATCCGGAACACCAAAAAAGCTGTTACTAGAAAAAACAGAGAACTCTACTGGATCTACCAGCTACACACACTCCGTCCGGTCGGGATCAGTGTTCATGACTAAGACTGGAGCTTGTCAGCCACTCACTTTTACATTTATGTCTCCTCCCGTTCCAGTACTTATTCATGAACATGCAACAAAGCGGATAGCTCAAAGCATTTGCATGTAACGGCCAGGACTACACACAACGATCCGCCATTTTTAATCTCCTAAAAACAGGAAATAAACACACTGAACCAAGCGTCACGCTCAACAGTAAGAAAATGGCGGATAGCAACGTCACCGGCCCCCGGGGGCCGGTCGACGTCGCCATACACGCCTACAATGGCGGATAGCAATGCCACCGGCCCCCGAGGGCCAGCGAGAGGCGTAAAACATGCCCACCGGCCCCCGAGGGC
The DNA here is from genome assembly GCA_963989385.1 of Ctena decussata. Lineage (NCBI taxonomy): Eukaryota > Metazoa > Mollusca > Bivalvia > Lucinida > Lucinidae > Ctena > Ctena decussata. The sequence goes on from OZ022504.1 coordinate 9,883,596, forward strand.
CGGTACCACAATGGCCGTCCATGCAGGCGCATTGGTGCCAAAAGGGCCGGTTCACCGGCCCCCCGATATGGTATATAAACAGCGCAAAAACACAGCTCGCCAGAAGCGTGACAATCCTCTGAAGAAATCCATATTATTGGAAGAAACTAGTTAGGAAAATTGCGAAAGAAAGCCATGAACCAGCATGAGCAAGACCGAGGAGCGCCTGGCCCATGTCGTCAGTCACAATCCTCTAACCTTTTCATACTTAGACATTCTGAAGTTTGGAACCTTTAGTGGCAAGCATATGGTTTGGGGCATAGTGTTTCACAAACACAATTTCTAGTTACAGTACAGTCAACTCTCGATATCTCGAACACTGATATCTCAAAGTATCTTCTTATATGAAAGAATGTATTTCCTATGTTTATACGTCCGTTTTTTCAAAACGGACGTATTATGTCATGGCACTGTCCTGCCGTAAACATTCTTGTGCACTCCATAACTCTGTAACCATTTGGGATATCTCCATGAAATTTGGTAGGAATGAATATGTATTAGGTTGGGGAAACGTGTTGTGTACAAGAATGGTTGCTCCCCCTTCCTTAGTTTCCAAGTTATGCCCCTTTGATTAGTTTTTTCCCTTCAAGTCTTGTGCGCACCATAACTAGATAACCATTTGGGATAACTTTATGAAACTTCATTGCAATGTGTAGTGAAGTCCCAATGATGTGTGGCGTGCAAGAATGGCTGCTCTCCCTTTCTTCTTTTTAGAGTTACATCCCTTTTATTAGTTCTTTTAGGCTACTTTTGTGTATACTTATCTTGTGCATACCTTACATTGGTAACCGTTTGGAATAACTTGATGAAACTTTATAGCAATGTGCATGATTACATGACGGTATGTGGCATGTAAGAATGGTTTGCTCCCCATTTCTTAATTTTGGAGTAACCTCCCATTGATTAGTATTTTTATGTGTTTCTCACTCCATATCTCCTTAACCTTTGGAAATATTAAAATGAAACTTTGTAGGTATGTGTATAATAATGAGGCAATGTATCCTGAGCAAGAACCACAACTCTGCTTTCGTACTGAATTATCTGCCCTTGCATAAATATCCTGTTTACTCTGTAACTCATTAACCGTTTAAAATATCTTAACACATCTTAATGGTGATGTGCATATATTGTCAAGGGAATGTAGTAGAACCAAGAATGGTATATCTAGTATAGTTAGTTTATCTCCCTTGTTTGACTTCGGCTTTACTAGCTGATGTTTGGGATACTAATAGTATTTGATGTGTTTAATATTTAAATAATGCTGCAGTCATTAATTATAGAGTGGTTGCCCCTGTTTGTCTGCCTGTCTATCCTCTTGTAAACAGTCTTGTTCATTCTGTAACTCCTTTATGACATTTAAACGGGCGTATTATGAGCTGCTTGCAAAGCCCTTGTTATTTACATTTCAACTCCTGTTATCTCAAACTACTGATATTTCAAAGTAAATTTTCTGGTACCAGAAAATTTACTTTGAGATATTGGTAGTTTGGCTGAACTTGGATTTCGAGATATCGAGAGTTGACCATTTCATTTGTTCATTAGTTTGAATACTGTGTCATAGAAATGCAGGAACATGTATGTTTTTAGGTCACCTGAGCCATAGGCTCAGGGTGAGCTAAATTGTGATCACCCAGTGTCCCTCGTCTGCCGTGCGCCATCCGTCGTCAACAATTTGCTTTAAATGACTTCATCTCTGATACCGTTAGGCCTAGGGCTTTGATATTTGGTATGAAGCATTGTCTAGTGGTCCTCTACCAAGTTTGTTCAAATGGTGGCCCCAGGGTCCAAAATGGCCCTGGGGCAGGGGGTCTTGGGTTTGAAACTAAACAATACGTAAAAATCTTCTTCTCCAGAACTGCTTGGCTCAGATGCTTGAAATTTGGTATGTAGCATTGCCTAGTGGTCCTCTACCAAGTTTGTCCAAATGGTGGCCCAGGGTCCAAAATGGCCCTGGGGCAGGGGGTCTTGGGTTCGAAACTAAAAAATTACTTAAAATCTTCTTCTCCAGAACTGCTTGGCTCAAATGCCTGAAATTTGGTATGTAGCATTGCCTAGTGGTCCTCTACCAAATTTGTGTAGATGGTGGCCCCAGGGTCCAAAATGACCCTGGGGCAGGGGGTCTTGGGTTCGAAACTAAAAAATACTGAAAAATCTTCTACTCCAGAACTGCATGGCTCAGATGCTTTAAATTTGGTATGTAGCATTGCCTAGTGGTCCTCTACCAAGTTTGTTCAAATGGTGGCCCCAGGGTCCAAAATGACCCTGGGGCAGGGGGTCTTGGGTTCGAAACTAAAAAATACTTAAAAATCTTCTCCTCCAGAACTGCTGGCTCAGATGCTTGTAATTTCGTATGTAGCATTGCCTAATGGTCCTCTACCAAGTTTGTTCAATGGTGGCCCCAGGGTCCAAAATGGCCCTGGGGCAGGGGTTCAAAACTAAAAAATACTTAAAAATCTTCTTCTCCAGAACTGCATGGCTCAGAAGCTTTAAATTTGGTATGTAGCATTGCCTAGTGGGGTTCTTTCAAGTTTGTTCAAATGGTGGCCCCAGGGTCCAAAATGACCCTGGGGCAGGGGGTCTTGGGATCGAGACTAAAAAATACTTAAAAATCTTCTTCACCAGAACTGCTTGCCTCAGATGCTTGAAATTTAGTATGTAACATTGCCTAGTGGCCCTCTACCAAGTTTGTTCAAATGGTGGCCCCTGTGTCCAAAATGGCCCCGGGGCGGGGAGTCCCAGGTTTGAACCATAGAAATACAAAGATGAATATTAAAAAAATCTTCTACTTCAGAACCGCAAGGCTCAAATGCTTGAAATTTGGTATGTAGCATTGCCTAGTAGTCCTTTACCAAGTTTGTTCAAATGGTGGTCTCAGGGTCCAAAATGGCCCCACAACAGGGAGTCCTAGGTTTGAACCATAGAAATATATAGAAAAGTATTCAAAAAACTTCTTTAGAACCACTTGGCTCAGATGCTTGAAATTCGGTATGTAGCTTTGCCTAGTAGTCTTTTACCAAGTTTGTTCAAATGATGACCCCAGGGTCTAAAATGGCCCCGCCCCAAGGGGTCCTGGATTTGAACCATAGAACTACATAGAAAAATATTCTTCTTCATCAGAACCACTTGGCTCAGATGCTTGAAAATTGGTATGATGCATTGCCTTGTTGTCTTTTATCAAGTTTGTTCAAGTGATGGCCCCAGGGTCCAAAATGGCCCTGCGGCAGAGAGTCCTGGGTTTGAACCGTAGAAATACATAGGAAACTACCATAAAATCTTCTTCAGAGCCACTTGGCATAGATGCTTGAAATTCGGTATGATGCATTGCCTGGTGGACTCCTACAAAATTTGTGTAAATGGTGGCCCTGGGATCCAAAATGGCCCTGGGGCGGGGATTCTTAGGTTCGAAATTAAAATGTACTGAAAAACCTTCTTCTCTAGAACCCCTTGATGCAGATGCTTGAAATTTTGTATGATGCATTGCCTAGTGGTCCCTTACCAAGTTTGTTCAAATGATGGTGCCATGGTCAAAAATGGCCCAGCCACAGGGGGTCCTGGGTTTTAACCATAGAAATACATAGAAAAATATTCAAAAATCTTCTTCTTCAGAACCACTTGGCTCAGAGGCTTGAAATTTAGCTTTTAGCATTGCCTAGTGGTCCTTTACCATGAATATTCAAATGATGGCCCCAGGGTCCAAAATGGCCCGGCCCCAGGGGGTCCAGGGTTTGAACCATAGCAATACATAGAAAAACATTCAAAAATCTTCTTCTTCAGAACCATTTGGAAATCGTTGCAAACTATCAGGTTTGTTCAAATTATGACCCTAGTTTGACCTTTAACCTTTTTGCTCAGGTGAGCAATTCAGGGCCTCAGCGGAATTGTAATTTTTCGTGGTATTTCGTGGTCACTTAGAAACTGCGATTATTAAAATCGCAAATAATTTCAATAACTCTGAAACCGTTAGAGATGTTTTCAGGAGTCTTGGTACAAATGTAAAGCATCATCAGATGATGTGCAGAGAACAAGAACCATAACTCTGCCTACATTTTTTACTGAATTATGCCCCTTTGAAATTTTGAATACAGAAATCGTGTCCGCTCCATAACTCTGACATCGTTAGAGATATTTTCACAAGACTTGGTACAATTGTAAAGCATCAGAGGATGTGCAGAGAACAAGAACCATAACTCTGCTTTCATTATTTACTGAATTATGCTCCTTTGTAATTTTGAGTACAGAAATATTGTCTGCTTCATAACTCTGAAACTGTTAGAGATATTTTCATGAAACTTGGTACAGAACTCCAGAACCAATAGGCCGATGGCCTTGAAACTTGGTATGTAGCATCCGGTGTGTGAGTACTACCAAGGTTGTTTAAATTATGACCTTGGGTTGACTTTGACTTTTTAGCTCACCTGAGCCAAAGGCTCATAGGTGAGCTTATAGTATAGGTAGGCATCCGTCGTCCGTCATCAACATTTTCAGACTTCTCCTCTGAAGCCATGAGGCTGATTCTTTCCATATTTCACGTATAGCATTTATAGATGGGGGGAATGAATAATTGTGTTTTTTGTTCCATTGGCATAAGAACTCTGGTTGCTATGGCAACTTATAGTTTCCATTGGCTTATAATGGGAAAAGTGGAAATTGGCAATTTTTGCTTCCTCACTGCAGTTATTTAGAATTTTTTTCTACAGAAATGTTTCTTGAGTAGTCCTCTAAGATTCATATGAATTTTGTTCAAATCGCTGAATTTGATTGGTTGCCATGGCGAAATAACGGGTAAATTTTCGACAAAATAAAACAAAATCTTCTTCTCAAAGCCATAAGAGGGATGAAGCTGATACTTTGCATATATGTTAATGACATAAGCCTCTACATAAATTGTGTTTTTTCTTCCAATCCCATAAGAACTCAGGTTGCTATGGCAACTTATAGTTTCCATTGACTTATAATGGGAAAAGTGGAATTTGGCAATTTTTGCTGTCTCACTGCAGTTATTTTGAATTTGTTTCCATAGAAATGTTTCTTGAGTAGTCCTTTATGATTCATATGAATTTTGTCCAAATCGCTAAATTTGATAGGTTGCCATGGCAAAATAAAGGGTAAATTTTTGAAAAAATATTCAAAAATCTTCTCCTCAGAGGTCATAATAGGGATGAAGCTGATACTTTGCACACATGTTAATGACATTAGCCTGTACCTAAATTATGTTTTATATGGTCTTTGCCCTTGTGAATTCATTGCTATGGAAACTTAAATTTTCCATAGCCGTATGATGGGGAAAGTGGAAATTTGGCATTTATTTCTGTGATACTGCAGATATTTTGACATAAGCGTTACAGAAATGTTCCTGGAGTAGTCCTCTACCAGCCATATGAATTTTGCCCAAATCCCTGATTTTGGTTGGTTGCCATCACAACCGAAAGGCAAAATTTTCGATTTTTTTTTTTTTTTTTTTTTGGGCCAAAAATCTTCTCAGAAGCCATAAAGGGGGATAAAGCTGAATCTTTTTTTGCATAAATGTTTGTGATATTATCCTCTACATAAATGGCTGTTTCATTGCTGTTGTGCATGTTGTTTTGTTGCTGTGGCAACTTAAGTTTTTTCAGCATAATCTCAGTGCTCAGGTAAGCTACAGGACCAATGGTCCTCTGGTTTTACGGTAAGGTCAAATTTGCTTCTTTGTGCTTTTATATGGCAAAATGCTAGAACATAAGATACCTTGGAAACTGTTGAAGATTTTGGGCTAAAAATTGGCATCTACAATCATCTTAATGAGTACATGACGATTTAGGAGTACAAAAAGGTCATGGTCATTTTTTGACCTTTGACCCAGAACTCTGATATTTTGACAATTTCAAACAATCTTCTCAAAAGCCACTGGGCCAATTGAAACCAAATTTCATTTAGAGCCTCCAGGGGTTGAGGGAACAAAAATCTATTCATATGGTCTAGGTCACATGACCTACATGGCTGCCACGCCCATATGTGGTAAAAACCTTTAAAATCTTCTTTCCAGAACCAATTGACAGATGGCCTTTAAACTTGGTATGTTGCATTGGGTATTCCAGTACCATCAAGATTGTTTAAAATGGTGACCTTGGGTTGACCTTGACCATTTTACAGCAAGGTCAAATATGGGAAAATGCTGAAACATAAGATTTCATGGAAAGTTTTGAAGATTTAGGCCTAAAAATTGGATAATACAGTCATCTTAATGAGTACATGAAGATTTGTGAGTAGAAGAGGTCAAGGTTGTTTTTTGACCTTTGACCCTGGATTCTCATGGTTTGACAATTTCAAACTTCTTAAAAGCACTGAGCAAATTGTAAATTTCATAAACAGCCTTCAGGGTTTAAGGGAATGGAAATTTCTTCAAATGGTCTGGGTCACATGACCAACATGGCGGCCATACCCATATATTGTAAAAACCTTTAAAAATCTTCTTCTCCAGAACCAATTGACCGAAGACCTTGAAATTTGGTATGTAGCAGTGTGTTCTACAGTACTATCAAGATTGTTCAAATTATGACCTAGGGTTGACCTTGACCTTTTTTATGGCAAGGTCAAATATGGGAAAATGCTAGAACATAAGATTTCATGGGAAGTCTTGAAGATTTTGGCCTAAAAATTGGTATATTCAGTCGTCTTAATGAGGTCATGAATTATGAGTACAAGAGGACAAGCTCATTCTTTGACCTTTGACCCAGATCTCTCATATTTTGACATTTTCAAACATTTCCTCAAAAGCCAAAGGGTCAATTGTAGACACATTTCATATAGGGCCTCCAGGGCTTGATTGAACAAAAATTTGTTCAAACGGTTCAAGTCACATGACCAACATGGCCGCCATACCCATTAATGGTATAAACCTTTGATATTTTTCTTCTCCAGAACCAATACACCAATGGCCTGTAAACTTGGTTAAGTAGCATGGAGTACTAGGGTCCTACCAAGACTTCAAATGATGACTGGGTTTACCTTGACCTTTTTAGCGGCATGGTCAAATATGGGAAAATGCTAGAACATAAGATTTCATGGATAGTTTTGAAGATTTTGGCCTAAAAATGCTAAGTGTGGTTGTCTTAATGAATACATGAAGATTTATGAGTACAAGAAGCCATGGTCATTCTTTGACTTTTGACCCAAAACTCATATTTTGGCAATTTCAGACATAAGAAAAAGCCACTTTGCCAAATGCACAGGTGAGCGTTTCAGGGCCTCATGGCCCTCTTGTTATGTTTTCGACTCTTAACCATGAAAATTTGAACCCATGAAAATTACTGCATATACAGTATCATAAACAAAGAAAAAACATCAGATATCCTTCTTACCGGATTAATCCTTATAAACGCTCCCTGCCTCTTTCCTGAAAATAGTGTTATATTAACTTGCATGAATTCCTGTTTGCTTCTCTGGATAAGGTAGCTCTTTGAAATGGGGTTTACTCTTAAAGGAAAGAATTTGCTCCTAGAGGAGCAAATTCTTTCATTTATGAGTTGACCCTTACTAAGAAGGGAGGGAAAGATAATACCAGTATTTCTTCCTCTCAAAGTAAATCCATCACCTTTATATTCCTTATTAGAGGTATTCTGGCACTGGCTGATTTACTACACTTGAGGCTCTAAATAATGCCCCCACCCCCTTTGCAAAATGCAATGCCCCCCTGGGGGTTTAATAGGATTAATATGGTATATGGGAATTTTATGTTTCAGATATTGCAGTCTTAACCGATTTCACAGTACCAGGGAAATTTTCAGGAAATAAGTAAGTCAGCCATAGATGCAGGTATATTTTTATAACCCCCAACTTTGAAAAAGTTGGTGGGGCATATTGCTTTTGGCTTGTCCGTGTGTTAGTGGGTGTGTGTCTGTGTGTCATACTTTCCATGCTTGCTGTAACTTTAGAACCCTGCTAGTGAGGGCCATGAAATTTCATATATGGATTCCTTATCGAAAATTAGCTGATGCATGTTTTTTTCTTTTCCCAGTTATGCCCCTTTTTGGAGTTATGCCTCTTTTAAAATACTGATATGACTATCTTGTTAGCAAGATATCTCAAAAAGTATTTGAGCTATGGCCTTGATATTTGGTATACTGAGGTATGAGGAGTAGATTACCTGATTAACTTTTGGGACAATTCCGTAAAATATAGATGGAGTTATGGCCCTTGTTGAATTTGGCGATTTTCCAACTTGAGCTAGGAAGCTGATTTTTGGTATAATAGTATTAGTTCTTGATGTGTTTACTACTTTAGTACAGGTTAGGTAACTCTGCATTTATTAATTATGGAGTTACTCCCCCTGAAGTTCAATACTTACACAGCTACTTAGTTCAAGAACCACTAGGAATAGGGTTTTGAAATTTCATATATTAGTTCCATATTGAAAATTAGCTGACACATATTTTTTTTCTTTTCCCAGTTATGCCCCTTTTTGGAGTTATGCCCCTTTTAGTAAAATGAAATGACTATCTTGTTAGCAAGATATCTCATAAAGTATTTGAGCTGTGGCCTAGATATGTGGTATATGGATTGGGTATGAGGAGTAGATTACCTGATTACCAATTGAGACAATTCCATAAAATATTGATGGAGTTATGGCCCTTGTTTGAATTTGGCATTTTTCCAATTTTTGAATTGCTTGAGCTAGGAAGCTGATTTTTGGTTTGATAGTACTTCTTGATGTGTTAACTCCCTTAGTACAGGTTAGGTACTCTGCATTCGTTAATGACTGAGTTGCTTGCCCTGATGATCAATACATAAGCAGATACTGAGTTCAAGAACCACTGGGCATAGGATTTAGAAATTTCATATATATGGATTCCTCACGGAAAATTAGATGACACATATTTTTTTCTTTTCCCAGTTATACCCCTTTTTGGAGTTATGCCCCTTTTCGAAAAATGGGATGACAATCTTGTTAGCAAGATATCTAAAAAATATTTGAGCTATGGCCTTGATATTTGGTATACTGATTAGGTATGAGGAGTAGTTTACCTGATTAACTTTTGGGACAGTTCTGTAAAATATTGATGAAGTTATGGCCCTTGTTTGAATTTGGCATTTTTCCAACTTCTGAATTTCTTGATCTGGGAACCTGATTTTTGGTTTAGTAGTAGTTCTTGATGTGTTAAATATTTTAGTAAAGATTAGGTAACTCCTTTTCAGACTTAGACATTCTAAAGTTTGACACCTTTAGAGGCAAGTATAAACACAATTTCTAGTTTACCAATAAATTTGAATTTATGATACACACCATAGGTCCAAGGTCAAGGTCACACTTGAAGGTCAAATGATAAAATGGTCATAAATTGAGATTGTCCAGGCTGTAACTTCTACATTTATGGATGGATTTCCAAATAATTTTGCTCAATTTTTTGCCTTGATGAGTAGAAGCACCATTTGAAATATTTGTTCAGGTAGGTCCAAGGTAAGGGTCACACTTGAAGGTCAAATGATAGAATGGTCATAAATAGAGCTTGTCTGGGCTAAAACTTCTACATTTATCGATGGTTTTCAAAAATAATTTGGCACCAAAATTTATTGTTCTCCTTGATAAGAAGAAGTTCCATTTGAAACATTTGATCAGGTATGCCCAAGGTCAAGGTCACACATGAAGGTCAAATGATATAATGGTCACAAATTTAGCTTGTTTGGGCCATTTCTGCTACATTTATGGATGGATTTCAAAATAATTGGGCACAATTGTTCTCCTTGATGAGAAGAAGTACCATTTGAAACATTTGTTTATGTTTGAAGGTCAAATGATACAATGGTCATAAATAGAGCTTGTCCGGACCATTACCTCTACATTTATGGATGGATTTCAAAATAATTTGGCACAATTGTCCTCTTTGATGAGTAGAAGTGTCATGTGAAACTTTTTTTCTGGTATGTCCAAGGTTAAGGTCACACTAGAAGGTTAAATGATAGAACTGCCATAAGTAGAGCTTGTCCCAGCTATTACTTCTACATTTATGCATGGATTTCAAAATAATTTGGTACAATTGTTCTACTTGATGATTAAAAATGTCATGTGAAACATTTATTCTGGTAGATCCAAGATCAAGGTCATAAATTGAGATTGTCTGGTCCATTACTTCTACTTGTTTTCCTGAAAAATTTAAAAAAGAAAAAGATGTCTAAGCATGATGTTGTTTAGCTTCTTTCTAATAGGGGAGTGAAGCATTTAGTCTTGACATATTTATATGTCGCTAAAGCAAACAGTGGGCTCCACAAGTTGTCCCTGGACAACCATCTAGTTATTATAGGTTATTGAATCTATATTGTGAAATATTCGGCACGAGTTCATATGGCGAAGGACGCACGAGCTTGCGAGTGCGTATCCGCCATATGAACGAGTGCCGAATATTTCACAATATAAATTCAATAACCTTTTTTAGCTCACCTGAGCCGAAGGCTCAGAGGTGAGCTTATAGGATGGGAGTCGAGCCGTCGTCCGTCCGTGCGTGCGTGCGTGCGTGGGTGCGTCAACACTGTCAAACATTAATATCTCAGAAACCAGTGGGCTGACTGCAATCAAATTTTATCTGAAGCATCATTGGGGTGGGGGAAAGGCTGCATTAGGTTTTGGTGCAGATCAGCTCAGAACTCTGGTTTCCATGGCAACAGATAGCCCCCATAGGGTTATAATGGGGAAAACGGCGTCATCACATTTTCTCGACTGTTTTTGATTAGATCCTTATCATACTTGCAGGTAATGGTGACATACATAAGAGCTTGGATGAGTTCGAAATTTGGCCGGATTCGAGCACAGACTACGGAGTTAGCTGCCCTTGAGCGTTTGAAAAAAATCCCATAGGGTTATAATGGGGAAAATGGCGTCATCACGTTTTCTCAACTGTTTTTGCTTAGATCCTTATCATACTTGCAGGTAATGATGACATACATAAGAGCTTGGATGAGTTCGAAATTTGGCCGGATTCGAGCACAGACTACGGAGTTAGCTGCCCTTGAGCGTTTGAAAAAAATCCCATAGGGTTATAATGGGGAAAATGGCGTCATCACGTTTTCTCAACTGTTTTTGCTTAGATCCTTATCATACTTGCAGGTAATGATGACATACGTAAGAGCTTGGATGAGTTCGAAATTTGGCCGGATTCGAGCACAGACTTCGGAGTTAGCTGCCCTTGAGCGTTTTGAAAAAAATCCCATAGTGTTATAATGGAGAAAACAACATCATCACATATTTTTAGAAAAAATTTGTCATCGCTCTATTGCCTACATTTCTCAATGGATTTTAAAATAAATTCACACAAATGTAGGGCATGACAAGATCTCGAGCAAGTTCGACTTTCAGGGTGCTGCACCCAAGGTCAAGGTCACCGTGGCTATTTTCAGAAAAACTTTGTCATCACTCTAGCGCCTACATTTCTCAACCGATTTTAAATAAACTTCGCACAAATGTAGGGCATGACAATATCTCGAACAAGTTTGACTTTCAGGGTGCTGCGCCCAAGGTCAATGTCACTGTGGCTATTTTTAGAAAAACGTCAGCGCTCTAGCACCTACATTTCTCAATGGATCTTAAAATAACTTCACACAAATGTAGGGCATGACAATATCTCGAGCAAGTTCAACTTTCAGGATGCTGCACCCAAGGTCAAGGTCACTGTGGCTAATTTTAGAAAAACTTTGTCATGGCTCTAGCACCTACATTTCTACATGGATTTTGAAATAACTTCACATAAATGTAGGATATGACAATATCTCGAGCAAATTCGACTTTCAGGGTGCTGCCCCCAAGGTCAAGGTCACTGTGGCTTTTTTTAGCAAAAACTTTGTCATCGCTCTAGCACCTAAATTTCTCCATGGATTTTGAAATAACTTCACACAAATGTAGGGCATGACAATATCTTGAGCAAGTTTGACTCTCAGGGTGCTGCACCCAAGGTCAAGGTCACTGTGACTATTTTTAGAAAAACTTCGTCATCCCTCTAGCCCCTACATTGGTCAACAGATTTTAAATCAACTTCACAGAAATGTAGGGCATAACAATATCTTGAACAAGTTTGACTTTCAGGGTGCTGCGCCCAAGGTCAATGTCACTGTGGCTATTTTTAGAAAAACTTTGTCAGCACTCTAGCACCTACATTTCGCTATGGATTTTAAAATAACTTCACACAAATGTAGAGCATGACAATATCTCGAGCAAGTTCGACTTTCAGGGTGCTGCCCCCAAGGTCAAGGTGGCTATTTTTAGAAAAACTTTGTCATCGCTCTAGCACCTACATTTCTCCATGGATTTTGAAATAACTTCACACAAAAATTTAGGGTATGACAATATCTCGAGCAAGTTCAACTTTCAGGGTGCTGGGCTCAAAGTCAAGGTCCCTGTTGCCATTTTTTTTAAAAACTTTGTCATCGTTTTAGCGCCTACATTTCTCCATAGATTTTAAGAAGCCAACTCTGACTATGGAGTTATCTGCCCTTGAGCTTGTAAAAATTGATGTCACCAAGTAATCCAGGTTGATATAGATCTGATCCTTTTCAAACTTGCAGGTAACAAGGGCATGCATGATATAATTCGGTGAGTTCAAATTTTGGCCAGATCGACCGAAGGCTACAGCTACGAAGTTAGCTGCCCTTGAGCATCTAAGAAATACCCCATAGACTTTAAATGGGTAAAATAGTGTCTCCACCTTTACTTTGTTGTTTTTGATTGGCTTCTTTAGATACTTCCCTGTAACAAGAGTATTCATGAAAGCTTGGATGAGTCTGAATTTCCGCCAGATCAGACTACTGACTAGTGTTAGCTACCCTGAGCATCTAAAACATTAATGTCTCCATGTTTTCTTGGTAACTATTGATCCAATCTTTTTCAAGTTGGAGGTAACATAAACATGCATAATGTCTTGCATGAGCTCAAAGTTTGGCAAAATGGGACCACTGACTATTGAGTTAGCTGCCCTTGAGCATCTAAAAAATTGATGTCACAGCTTCTTCTCGGTTGCTGTTGATCTGATCCTCTTTAAACTTGCCAGTTATAAAGGCATGCAAAAAATCTTGGACAGGTTCCAATTTCGGCCAGATCAATACACTTACTGAGGAATAAGCCACCCTTGATTGTTTGAAAAATGTTCCAAAGAGTTAAAATGGAAAAGTAATGTATCCATGCTAGTTTGTTCCTAGTTAAAAAGGACATGTTTAAAAGCTACAAGAGGTCTGTCACTCTGATTTCTGACACATTGAGACAGCTGAGTTACTAATGAAAATATAATTATGAGATCATTTAAGAGCAGTGGAAACATTCAAAAGAAATAGACTGGGCCAGACAGATCTGTTTCGGATAATCAATCCTCTTCAGTGACACTGAAATAAGCCCTGAAAAAATGCTCTCTTATTTGAATACAATTCAAATTTTGAATGACTTTACTTGCTGGCTTGTTTCCACTTTTCTGAGTTGCTATAAATTGCATGTATTTGGTACTTGCACGTAACCAGGCTATGCATAAAAAACTTTTAGGTGTTTGAATTACCTCAAGACTGAATTGATGACAACAGCGTTAGTTTCCCTTGAGTATCAAAAACAGAATTCCATCTACTAATGCTGCTTTTAACCTGGGCAAATATCCTTACGAATATGAAGAATTAATGAACATTTGAATTTTTGCTCTAAAATCACCGAAAATGATATGATTGGCCGAGAAAAAAATGAAACCTTATGAATGCTTCAGAATGTTGTAAGATCCTTGCAAATCTGTTTTACGATTGTTGTTACATTCTTAAGAATGCTTACGGATGCTGTTTTGCGAATCTTACGAATGTGTTGCAAAAGAAACAACAACACGACACACGCATACTTTATTTGCTTATACACATTGTTTCTCTTTGCCTTTTATTTGCTAGGCTGTGCCCAATTAGCTTATTCTCCATCATATTATTACTCATTGTCCGCATTTGTTCATTATACTACGAGAATGTCAATACAAATGCTAGGGAATCTTTACAAACGTCTTACAATCACTACAAATGCGTTGCCAATGATAAGAATGGCTTGTGACTGCTTCCGAATATGTTGCAAATATGTTCTTTTTTGCAAATTTTAGGAACATGTTTCTAAAATTTGCAAAACTTGGTGAATGGCCGTGATTGCTTAAGAATACCAACGAATGCATAGCAATCACCATGCGACCAGTGCGATTTGTTAGTGAATTACCATGATACTATGTAAATTAGCCCATTCGCAACATATTCACCCAGGGATAAGAGCAGTATAATAATGGGAAAATCAGATTTAAAAAAACTAAAAGGATTTTACCATGTATGTAGTAAAGAGCAAAGGCATTGATCACCCTGTGCATTAGCATAGCTGATCTGGGTTTTATGCATATACGAAAGACAGTTTTTTCATGACCATGCTCGGTTAATGTTGGTTCTTGTCTATTTTCAGATTAAACAATCCCAAGATTGCAGAAAGTTTCACAATTACAAGAGAGTATAAAGAATATATTGCAAAATAAAAAGCAAACAATGATTCTGAATTTTACTGAAAATGAAAGAAATACATGTAGTTTTACTTCACCAAAAAGAGTGAGAACGGGTTTACTTAACTTTCCCAAAAAGTCTGAGAATGGGTTAAACTTCCCCAGAAAGTCTGAGAATGGGTTAATCTTCTGCAAAAAGTCTGAGAATGGGTTAATCTTCCCTAAAAAGTCTGAGAATGGGTTAAACTTCCCCAAAAAGTCTGAGAATGGGTTAAACTTCCCCAAAGTTAATCTTCCCTAAAAAGCCTGAGAATGGGTTAAACTTCCCCAAAAAGTCTGAGAATGGGTTAAACTTCCCCAAAAAGTCTGAGAATGGGTTAAACTTCCCCAAAAAGTCTGAGAATGGGTTAATCTTCCCCAAAAAGTCTGAGATTGGGTTAAACTTCCCTAAAAAGTCTGAGAATGGGTTAAACTTCCTCAAAAAGTCAGAAATTTACTGATTCTGTTGCCAAGCAGTGTACTGATACTGATGCCAATCATTTTGCTCTTTCTGTTACTGAGACTTACACGGAGTCTAGTTTAAACTTTGCACAGTGCTCAAATTCCAAATGAATACTTGAATGTTTGTAGCGATTTTTATGAAACCTTTGCTGATGCCTATTTAAATGATGTGGCTTATGGAAACTTAAGAACTTACAAGGACTTATCTGTGTCTGTAAAACCATATCTTAAACTACCCCCAAAAGCCTGAGAATGAGTTAAACTTCCTCAAAGAATCAAAATTGCTAAAGATGATAATTTTATGCCAGTATCTGCCTGATTCTTTGCCAAGCTTTTTGCTGATTTTGCTACAGAAACGTATTCTGATTTTAGCTTGAAGTTTGCCAAGTGCTCCCCGCACTGATCTTTAGTGCAGATTATATTTTACTTTTGGTCCCTTGAGATCAAAGAATGTATTCTGAGAACTTGAAAATAGTCATATGTCTAGTTTCATTTTCTAAACAAATTTAAAAGATTTGGGTATTTTTCGACTTACCATTCTTTGAGACGAATGCCTTGTTAAATTTACCAATATACAGTGTTTTCCTCTTGCTCCCTTTGCTAGATTTTATAGGGTCACTGATGAGGCTTTTATAGCTGAAACCTAGGTATGGCTCATCTTCTGCCTTTCATATGAATATTTTCTTTGCTCTAAGAAGGATCTAAACCCTTTATTCTATTCAACAGATTGCTTTAATGTTTGTAGTGATTTTTATGAAGCATTTGCGGGTACTTAACTAAACTTTATTGTCAATATATTAGAATTATCTTTGAATGAAAATGTGAACAAAGGCTGTTCCTTTATTGCTATTAGAGAAATGGTTTTCAGTGATCAGAAATAGGTACAATCAGAGCCAAAAGCTTGCCATCGAAACAAAAGTGTGAAATTACTAAAAATTACATGAAAGACAGATTACAGCTAGACTAATGTGGTGAATCAGTTGTTAAATAATGTTTAACCAGTGATTTGACTGTATCACCGGCTTCATGGTTGGAAAAGGTGATGATCGGGGAACATCTGTTTCCTTTTCGTCACTGTTTTTTTGTCGAGCCCACTTGCGGTAAGCAAGACATAGTTGTTACAACTTCAGTTTGGTGTATGTCCGTGCGTGCGTCAGTGCGTGCGTGCGTTCGTCCATCCGGATTTATCCGGGCCATAACTTCTACATTTATGGATGGATTTCAAAATAATTTGGCACAATTGTTCTCCTTGATGAGAAGAAGTGCCATTTGAAACATTTGATCAGGTAGGTCCTAGGTCAAGGTCAAACTTGAAGGTCAAATGATAAAATGGCCTTAAATTGAGCTTGTCCGGGCCATAACTTCTACATTTACGGATGGATTTCAAAATAATTTGGCACAATTGTTTTCCTTGATGAGTAGAAGTGCCATTTGAAACATTTGATCAGGTAGGTCCTAGGTCAAGGTCAAACTTGAAGGTCAAATGATAAAATGGCCTTAAATTGAGCTAGTCCGGGCCATAACTTCTACATTTACGGATGGATTTCAAAATAATTTGGCACAATTGTTCTCCTTGATGAGTAGAAGTGCCATTTGAAACATTTGATCAGGTAGGTCCAAGGTCAAGGTCAAACTTGAAGGTCAAATGATAAAATGGCCATAAATTGAGCTTGTCCGAGCCATAACTTCGGCAATTACGGATGGATTTCAAAAAAAAAATCGCATAATTGTTCTCCTTGATGAGTAGAAGTGCCATTTGGAACATTTTTTCAGGTAGATCCAAGGTCAAGGTCACACTTGAAGGTCAAATGATAAATTGAGCTTGTCTGAGCCTTAACTTCTACATTTACGGATGGATTTCAAAATAATTTGGCACAATTATTCTCCTTGATGAGTAGAATTGCCATTTGGAACATTTGTTCCGGTAGGTCCAAGGTCAAGGTCATATGTGAAGGTCAAATGATAAAATGGCCATAATTTGAGCTTGTCCGAGCCATAACTTCAACATTTACAAATGGATTCCAAGGTCAAGGTCACACTTGAAGGTCAGCTATTGTAATTGTCTTAAATTGATCATGTCTGGGTCATCACTTCTACTTATTTTCCTTTGTGAAAATTTGAAAAAAAGAAGAAATATGCTGGCTAAGCATGATGTTGTTTCGCGACTTTCCAGAGTGAAGCAGTTACTTAGTCTTGACATACATATAGGTCACTATAACAAACAGCGGGCTTGACCAGTTGTCCCTGGACAACCT
Organism: Ctena decussata; assembly: GCA_963989385.1. Taxonomy (NCBI): domain Eukaryota; kingdom Metazoa; phylum Mollusca; class Bivalvia; order Lucinida; family Lucinidae; genus Ctena; species Ctena decussata. Next base: position 9,900,841 of record OZ022504.1, read on the forward strand.
TCTAGTTTTAAATATTTTAGCCTTGTCATGAAAAACCTTGTTTTAGTGATTTCCACCCAGGTGTGACACAAACCAGCTTCCATGGCTGCAGAAGCTGGCTATACATCAAATAATTGCATTAAAACTGAAGGTATCGTACTATCTCGGAGAGGTGAAAAACAAAGGCAATGATCAGCCTGTGCATTTGCACAGCTGATCTGGGCCTTTGTATTTTGCATAGCCGAAAAGCAAGTTTTCTCATGACCAGGCTCATTTAATGTTGTTTTTTGTCTATTTTCAGACTGTTCAGTGAATATTTAAAAACAATCGAAACCACCCTTTAACTGTCACACCGAGTGCACTGAAAATTCTGCAGCATTCTAAGAAAACAACAACAATGCCAAGAAGGAGGAAAGATTCTAAGTCACAAAGGAGAGAGAAGAACAAAGAGCTAAAGAGACAAGCGAGAAGGAAAGCAAACAATGATTCGGACTTGTTAACTGAAAGTGATAGAAAAGGGTTAAACTTCCCTAAAAAGGCTGAGAATGGGTTAAACTTCCCCAAAAAGGCTGAGAATGGGTTAAACTTCCCTAAAAAGGCTGAGAATGGGTTAAACTTCCCTAAAAAGGCTGAGAATGGGTTAAACTTCCCCAAAAAGTCTGAGAATGGGTTAAACTTCCCCAAAAAGTCAGAAATTGCTGCAAATTATATGCCAATACCTGCCAAGCATTTTACTGGTTCTGTTGCCAAGCTTTGTACTGATTCTGATGCCAATCATTTTGCTGTTTCTGTTACAGAAACTAACACCGAGTCTAGTTTCAACTTTGCAAAGTGCTTTCCAAATGAATGCTTGAATGTTTGTAGTGATTTTGATGAAACCTTTGCAGATGCTTATCCAAATGATGTTGCTGACAGAAACTGTAGAACTTACGAAGACTTATCTTTGAATGAAGAGGAAATTATTCTGAATACTGATATTGAAATTATAGAAACTAGTACTGAAAGACCTTTTGAAAATAAGGATACTGACAACCCTGTATTAACACAACGCAGTCCACTAATATGGAATGCTAGTCAAATTATGTTTGGTAGTTTTCATCAAAATGACAATAGATTTCCGGATCAATCTAGAGGATTTCAGTGTACTTGTAGTGAGTGAGTGAACTCGGGTTTAACGTCCCACCAACAACGAGGTCATATGGAGACGGGACCTCGGTTTAAAGTCTCATCCGAAAGACCGGAGAAGCGGGGGATCGATCTTGCGACCCCTGGATTGGTAGTCTGGAGTGTTATCCACTACGCTACAGCCGCTCCTCAGTGTACTTGTAATGCACTATGCATGTTAGTATGTGATGAAATACAAAACGGCTTAGAACTAGATAAGATTCTTTATGCTGGTGATGTATTGTATAATACTACTGTTAATAGTTTAAAAGCACAAGGAAAATTTGTAAACTCTTTACTGAGCTTAGAAGAAATTCCGGACGCTTTGGAATTTGAATCTGTGCATTATTTTGTTGAAAAACAACCTATCGCCTTTGGTGCTCTTGTGAGTACTTTTGAAAACGATGCTTTGTCAACTCTCCATTGTGCTCTAGAAACAGCTTTTATCAAATCAACATCTGTTCTTTTGATAATTGGATCTGTGTGTTCTGCTGTAAGTAGAAGGAATACCTCATACTTGTTTTTTGATTCACATTCTCACGGAGAAAATGGCCTGTCATCAAGTGATGGTACATCTATCTTATTGTCATTTTCTTGTCTTGAAGATCTCATTGCATACTTGTATGCATTTTATGAAAGTATGAGAATAGATTTGACAATGCAGTTTGATTTGTTGCCTATATCTATAAGAAAAAGTGAACAGCCAGAGAGCCTTCTTGAGGCCTACTTTGATGATCAAAATTTGCGACAACAACAGAAAGCTGTCATTACAAGCAATTCAGAATCCATTCTGAATGTAAAGAAAAAGAAAAACCGAAAAGACTACCACAGGATATATAAGCAAAATGCAAGGCAAAACTCCTCTTTTAAAGCAAAAGAATTATTAACTCAGCGAAAACACATGCGTAAAGCCAGGCAAGATAGAGATTTCAAAGCAAAAGAATCAGTAGCTCGGCAAAAATACATGCATAAAGCCAGGCAAGATAGAGATTACAAAGCAAAAGAATTAGTAGCTCAGCGAAAACACATGCATAAAGCCAGGCAAGATAGAGATTTCAAAGCAAAAGAATCAGTAGCTCGGCAAAAATACATGCATAAAGCCAGGCAAGATAGAGATTACAAAGCAAAGGAATTAGTAGCTCAGCGAAAACACATGCATAAAGCCAGGCAAGATAGAGATTACAAAGCAAAAGAATTGGTAGCTCAGCGAAAACACATGCATAAAGCCAGGCAAGATAGAGATTACAAAGCAAAGGAATTAGTAGCTCAGCGAAAACACATGCATAAAGCCAGGCAAGATAGAGATTACAAAGCAAAGGAATTAGTAGCTCAGCGAAAACACATGCATAAAGCCAGGCAAGATAGAGATTACAAAGCGAAAGAATTAGAAGCTCAGCGCAAATCTAAGCAGAAAGCAAGGCAAGATAGAGATTATAAGGCAAAAGAATTGGTGGCTCAGCGGAAATCTAAACAGAATATCAGAAAAAACCTATTTGTATTAGAATGTGAAAGAGTTAAGAAGCAGGAGTACAGGAGAAAGAAGCGAAACATAGATGAAGTAAATGAATATATAGACTTAGAGGAGACCCGTAAAAAACGTAAGAACAAGTTTGAGGATCAACGAGTAGAGAAGACATCTGATCAAAGCTATGTTAAAGATATCAATGAATGTATCAAACAATTTCATTCAAGTATAGCTGTAGGACCATTGTTTGTATGTACATGCTGCCATCAAACATGGTTTAGAAAAGGTGTTTGCATGTTGAAGAACATCAATTTGCCAACAAGTAGTAGACTTTACTGCACCAAATGTAAGTCAATTACTGATGAAGAGTGGATTTGTCACACTTGTATGGGAGCAATAAGAGGTGGAAAGGTTCCAAAACTGTCAGTAGCTAATGGAATGAAATGGCCAGATAAGCCACTAGAACTTGACTTGCATCAGCTTGAAGAAAGACTTATATCACTAAGAATTCCATTTATGCAGATTCGAGAGTTGCCACGTGGAGGTCAGTATTCTTTGAAAGGCAATGTTATCAATGTGCCAGTTGATATTCAACCCACAGTGAGCTGTCTTCCAAGACCAATGGATGAAAATTTTACTATTGCTGTACAACTTAAAAAGAAATTGTCATATAAAAAAGTGGATTTCAAAGAAAATGTAAGACCATTAAGAGTTTTGACTGCATTACACTGGCTGGTAAATAAGAGTGAACTGTATAAAAGATCTGGCATAGAAATTGATGTCAACTGGTTTAAGGAAGTAACTGAAAGTTCAGAGGAGACTGTCAGGGAATTTCTGCAAGAGTCAAACAAGCAAAATGAGGAGAAGCAAAAACAAAATGGAACTAATGAGGAAGATGTGAATGTACCGTCATCATCAAAGGATAGCACAACAGCTGATGACTATGATTCTGATCACTTTAGTGAGATAGACACTAATGAACAAGTTGGCAATGTAGACACTCTAGTTGATGATGAAAATCTTGAAAACAAGTATGATAAAGTTATTACTTTTGCACCTGGAGAAGGGCAGCATCCTCTTAGTTTATATCATGATGCAGATGCAGAGTATCTTTGTTTTCCTACAATATTTTGTGGTCAGAGGCGTCCTAGTAAAGAAGAAAGAACTGTCCCAGTTCATTATAGTGACATTGTGAAGTGGGAATTAAGAAGTGTTGATAGAAGAGCTGCACAATCTGTTCCAAACATATTTTTTAAACACAAAAAATTGCAGATGAAGCAAATAAGTGACAAAGTTAACCTGGCTGTTAGAAGATGTAAAGGCAAGGAAAAGAAAATTACAGCAGCTGAAGCTAGAAATTCTGAGTATTTAGACAAACTTGTCAAACTTGATGAAGGTTATTACATATTTCGTCAACTTAGAAACTCTCCTGCTTATTTACAGTCAAGAAAAAAGGATATCTTTGCGATGATTCGGCAGCTTTCTTTGCCAACCTGGTTTATGTCATTATCAGCTGCAGATACAAGATGGACTGATCTTTTGAAAATGTTGGCAAAACTTAATAAAGGGGTCAGTTATACAGACAAAGATATAGAGGGACTAACATGGCAAGAAAAAACAAAGCTTGTTCAAAAAGACCCAGTTACATGCTCAAGATATTTTGATCACCGGGTACAAGAATTCCTAAATGCTATTCTTAAAAGTAACTGTGAACCCATTGGAAAACTGAGAGATTTCTTTTATAGAGTTGAGTTTCAGCAACGTGGTTCACCTCACATCCACATGCTTGTTTGGATTGAAAATGCTCCAACATTGGAAAAGAACTCTGAAGAAGAAATTGTCGAATTTGTTGATAAGTATCTCACTTGTAGTGTGAATGATGATGAAACTGCACATCTTGTGGAACTTCAAACACACAAACATTCAAGGACCTGTAGAAAAAAGGGAAAGGCAATATGTAGATTTGGATTTCCTTTGCCTCCTTTGCCTCGAACAATGTTATTGTATCCACTAGAGGAAGAGGTAGACCAGTTCAAAAAGAAGTTTACAGAACTCCAAAGAGTAATGAATGAAAACAAAGATAATGATGTTTCATTTGCTGAATTCTTAGAGACAGTGGCCAAAATGACATTTGAAGATTACATTAAGTGTATAAGAAGTTCGCTCAGTGCTCCTAAAGTGTTCCTTAAACGCGCACCAAATGAAATGAGAGTCAATTTGTTCAATGGGAAAGTTCTTCTTGCCTGGAAAGCTAATCTTGACATTCAGATTGTTCTTGAACCATATGGTTGTGCATCATATGTTGTTGGATACATAAGCAAATCACAAAGAGGTATGAGTGCACAGCTGGAAGCTGCTGCGAAGGAAGCCAGAAAAGGAAATTCTGATATAAAAAAACAAGTGAGACATATAGGAAATGTTTTTTCAAACTGTGTTGAAGTAGGTGCTCAAGAAGCTGTCTATCTTGCTCTACAAATTCCATTGACCAAAGGAACTCGAGAGGTTGTTTATATCAATACTTGTGCTTCAAGAGAAAGAGTTTTTCTATTAAAACCCAAATCAGTCCTAGATGAACTACCTGCTGAATCCACAAATATTGAGTCAGATAATATAGTTCAGAGATATTCTAAAAGACCAAGGCAGCTTCAGAGGTTTTGCTTGGCTGATTATGTCTCAAAGGTTGATGTCATTTATCCAAAAGGAAATAAATTGCCTGAGACAATAGAATATAGAAATGATGACAGCATTAGTGATGAGAATTCAAGTGATGAAAACAGTGAGGATGAAGAGATGGTTGAAAATGGGAATACTGCATCAGACTTGATACACATAGCAAAGAATGGAACAAAATATAAGTACCGAAAAGTCCCTAAAGTCATACGCTATGTTAGATACAATCAAACTAAGGACCCAGAAAATTATTACAGAGAGCAACTCATGCTTTTTATGCCATGGCGTAATGAAATAAAAGACCTGCTTGGTTCTTTTGAGACATATGGAGCTCATTACAACACCATCAAAGAGTCACTTGAAATCAAAAGAAATCAGTATGAACATCACACTGAAGAACTTGAACTTGCCAGGCAAATGATAGAAGCTGAGGGAGCTGAATATGATGGAATTGCACCAAATGCAGAACAAGAAAATAGAGAAGCAGAAGAAGAAGGTGTAAACGAGTCTGAAAACTTTGTATATTTTAATCCAGACAGAGTGGTTGAACATAGGCACTATGACATTGGTATAGAGCTGCAGTCTACATGTTCTGTGCCAAGGGTAGAAACAACTAGTATCATGCTGCCAGATGAAGAATACTTAAGTCTGCTACGAAGTTTGAATTTAAGACAGCGGGAATTTTTATGCCCCCGAAGGAACTTCGGGTGGCATATTAAAATCGCACCGTCCGTCCGTCTGTCCGTCCGTCCGTCTGTCCGTCCGTCCGTTACAAATCGTGTGTCCACCATAACTCAAAAACCACTGAAGGGAATTTAATCAAATTTCACATAAAGGTAGACCAAATTGAGAAGGTGTGTTGCGCACAAAATTTAGGCTCCCATGACCAAGGTCAAGGTCACAATCAAAGGTCATAGGTTTGACCCTTACAAATCGTGTGTCCGCCATAACTCAAAAACCTCTGAAGTGAATTGAATCAAATTTCACAGAAAGGAAAACCATAATGAGAAGGTGTGTCGCGCACAAAGTTTAGGTTCCCACATCCAAGGTCAAGGTCACAGTCAAAGGTCATAGGTTTGACCCTTACAAATCGTGTGTCCACAATAACTCAAAAACCCCTGAAGTGAACTGAATCAAATTTCACAGACAGGTAAACCATAATGAGAAGGTGTGTCATGCACAAAATTTAGGTTCCCATGACCAAGGTCAAGGTCACAATTAAAGGTCATAGGTTTGACCCTTACAAATCGTGTTTCCACAATAACTCAAAAACCGCTGAAGTGAATTAAATCAAATTTCACAGAAAGGTAGACCAAAATGAGAAGATGTGTCCTACACAAAATTTATGTTCCCATGACCGAGGTCAAGGTCATAATCAAAGGTCATAAGTTTGTCTTGTATGTCAGCAATAACTGAAAAACCCCTGAAGTGAATTGAATCAAATTTTACAGAAAGGTAGACCAAAATGAGAAGATGTGTCATGCACAAAATTTAGGTTTCCATGACAAAGGTCAAGGTCACAATCAAAGGTCATAAGTTTGTCTCCTACACATCTTGTATCCAAGATATCTCAAATATTGCTGATGCGAATTGAATCAAATCTTACAGAAAGGTAAACCAAAATGAGAAGTTGTGTCATGCACAAAATTTAGGTTCTCACAACCAAGGTCAAGGTCACAGTCAAAGGTCATAAGTTTGTCTCTTACAAATCTTGTGTTCAAGCTGTCTCAAAAACTGCTGAAGCGAATTTAATCAATTTTTACAGAAAGGTAAATTAAAATGGTAAGTTGTGTCATGCACAAAATTTAGGTTCCCATAACCAAGGTCAATTCCACAGTCAAAGGACAGGGATCAAATACCAGGTGATAGGGGCCTTCGGGGGCATTTGTTACACACTGTAACATTTCTTGTTCAATCACATTATTCATTGCATAAAATGTAAAGACGAACCAATTTACGCTTTCTTGTCAGGCGGTGCAGGTGTTGGTAAATCAGTAGTGATAAGAGCACTTTATCAAAGTCTGTACAGAATGTTAAATCTAAAAGAAGGAGAAAACCCTGATGATATAAGAATTATTCTATGTGCTTGGATGGGCACTGCTGCTTTCAATATAGGTGGTAATACCATTTGCTCTGCTTTTCACAGAAAGATCTTTCAAGATGATCAAAGAATGTCAGCTGATGAATTGAATACATTCAGGATAAAGTACAAACACTTGAAGGTTGTGATTATTGATGAAATATCCATGGTAGGGAAAAGGATTTTTGACTTTATAGACACACGACTACAGCAGCTGACAGGTATAAGAGCCCGTTTTGGTGGTTTAAGTGTTATTGCAGTTGGTGATTTTTATCAGTTGAAGCCAGTAGGTGATAGATTGGTATTCCTTGATCTTAAAGAGGGCGCAAAAGCACTTGCACCAAATTCTTGGAAAGAGCATTTCAAAATTTATGAATTAGTAGACATCATGAGACAGAAAGACGACCTTAAGTTTGCACAATTACTGAATAGACTTCGTGTGAACGAATTGACTGAAGAGGACAAAGATGATTTACGGAAGCGTGTTGTTGACCGTGATTCAGGTGAATACCCAAGAGATGCTGTGCATCTATTTGCTGAAAAAGTAGGGGTGTATAACCATAATGAGAATATTATGAATGCTATTGATGGAGAAGAGGTTGATATACCATGCCATGACACTCTTGCTTCAGCAAACATTTCCTCGAAAAAAGCAAGGGAACTTATCAGCCAAATTCCTGATAATCCTGAAACAACAGCTAATTTGGAAAAAGTGTTGACTGTAAAGGTCGGAATGAAATATAACATATCGGTAAATGTCAATGTTGAAGATGGTATTGCAAATGGAGCTACAGGTAAAGTGAAATTCATAGAGTATAAAATTGAAGGCAGTAATCGCCCAAGCATTATATGGATGAAATTTGATGATCCTCGAATTGGAAAGGCAACAAGAGAAAAATACTTTCAAAGGGGCTTTTATAATTCAAATATTCAAAGAGACTGGACTCCAATATTTGAAACTGAAAAAACCTTTTTGTACAATCGCAAAATGTATCAGAGAAGACAATTCCCATTGCGACCAGCAGCAGCAAAAACAGTTCACAAAGCTCAAGGGATCACAGAAGATGAGGTAGTAGTTGATTTAACTCAGCATAAAGGAGTTAGGAAGGTATCCCATATTCATTATGTTGCATTTAGTAGAGTCAGAAAACTCGAAAATTTATACATTCTGAATCTAAACGAGGCTGCTATAGGTTTAGATGAACAGGTGAATGTTGAAATGCAGAGGTTGAGAACAGAAGCATCTCTTGAGCTCAGTTATACACCTTTGTATAAAATTGATCCCAGCAAAATCAAACTGGCTTTCAATAATGCAAGGTCACTACATAAACATTTTATAGATGTACAGTTTGAACCAAATGTGTTGTCTGCAGATGTTATTGGGTTTGCTGAATCTAGAATGTGTACAAGAGATGAAGATGTTCATTTTGCCTTGAATAGGTTCAGACTTGTCCGATTAGACGAAGCAGCACATGAAACCAGGCCACACCATGGACTTGCCTTATATATAAAAGAAGATTTTGAAATTCAGGAAGTGATGAAACACCATTCTCAATTTTGTGAATTCATTTTTGCTAAATTACACAGTAAGAGAAAAGGTCAACTGCAAGTTGTAGTGTTCTACAAATATCCAAAATGTTCCCAGACTGATTTGAAAAAAGACATTATCAGTGCTTTGAAGCCACTTGTAGGTCATGATGTAAAACTAGTCATAATGGGTGATTTTAATGTACCAGTAAATGAAGCTGAGTCACCTTTCGTCTGTTTTATGGAGACATTATTCTTTTGCAGTCAGTACATTCGACAACCAACGACTGATCATGGATCATTATTGGATCTGGTATTTGCAAATTGTGATGCATTCTGTGATGTGATTGAGGCTTACTGGTCTGATCATAAGCTTATTTATTGTGCCTTAGACATGTAGAGTGCTTTTATGAAACTGCACTCACAGATAGTATAGTGACAACAGAATTGTTTTAAGTATGAAAAGAAACACATTGTGTAAGTATAAGAAGTATACATTTGTAGATGAAAAAGGGTTTACATATGCTTATAGGTATAGCTTGCTCTTGTTTTGCCATCTTTTGGTTATTTAAACATATAAAGCCATTTTGATTTATCTAAAGGTACAGACTTGTTCTGCCAGGTTTTTAAGCTTAATGTGGTATATTGTAAATAAGTTTTGCAGATTGCCAGAATTTGTTTTGAAGTATCAACCCCACTTATTAAAAAATTAAGTGGCTTATGCATTAACGGGGGTTGCCACAATGTTCATGTTCCCCCAACTTAGAAGTTGGGGAGCATGCTAGTATGGGTCTGCCTGTTGGTCCCTCCCTACCACACATGTCCACAAACTATTATGCACATCATTTGTATCCATGCCCCCCCCCCTCCCCCTTGATTGTCCCTGAAGTTCTAGGGGTATAACATTTAGACCCTTAAGCTGATGAGATTTTCTGTTTTATAGGTGTGGCTAAGAACAGGGTTGTTACTATCAACTTGTCCCCACAGGGCGGAGCTTATACCAGGGCTCTGACAAGTGAAAAGTCATTATCCCCGCCCGTCCCCCTAAGTGGGGGGCAGTGGATATAAATGACTGGTGCATTAGAGCTAGACTTGCAAGAAAACTCTGCAATTACAGCCCTTGAAGAAGTTTTGGTATATTAGCTGTTTAAATAATATAGTTCAGATTCTTAATCTGCTTGATTATAGCTAGACTTTTCTTGAACAAATAAGGAATGCTGTGTACGTAGCTTAACTAATTTTGAACTAATTTTGTGATTTTTAATTTCCTTATCAGGAAAACTCAGAAAATGTATAGATGTAGTCATGAGTAAATTGTTTTGTACATATGCAAAAACAAAGGTGCATATTAGCTGCATTACTGCGGGGGCTAATCAGCACTATTTGCTTTTTCCTGCCTATGTAATGAAATTATCCAATACTTTTAAACCTTTGGCTAGCTGCTGTAGCTGAGAAGACCTGTTTGTGACTGACCTGTAAGGAAACCCTGAAAACTTGTTTTCTCATGTGATGTTCATATGCTAGATTTCAGTTTATGTTTTCAATAAATGTGTTAAACATATAGTATTAAATATTAAATATTGTACTGTTACTTGTATGCAATTGTTGTTAACATTATTCTGTTGTTTGTTTGGTTGGTTGGTTCATTTGATTCTTAACAACCCAGTTAACAATTTTTCAGTCATGTTGGGATGGAGCCATTGCTTCCTGAGTATTACCAGTACTTTTTGAGAGTAAATGTGTCTTGCTGAAGGACACCTTTCGCTCAGGAGTCCAACACCATAACCACTATGCCACGGCGCTCTCCATTGTTTGTTAGGGCCTTATTAAGATAGTGCTAGGTAGTTTCAAGTGCTGAGGCTCCTTTAGTACTTTTGCATATAGCAGGTCAAGGGATAGAATTGCTTGTAACATGTGTGGTAGGAAGATGGGTTATTTTTAGGTTTAATAATATTTTATCTATTTTTCCTTTCTTATGTCCTATTTTGAAACATCTGAAAAGCATAAAGTGTAATTTAAGGGTAGTATGCTGTTTTCAGCAAGTCTGTCATTCCATTAATATTTCAAGGTTCTTGCTGTATAACTTAAATAGCTTATGTCCTACTTTTTCATTTGCACTTCCCTGCACATTCAAGCAGTATATGATTGTATAGATCTGGCTGGAAAAGAGGAGCAAAGGGCCAGTAGGGGCAGGAGTTTTGCCACTTTGTAATTCTTACAAGGGTATTTTTGTATTGAAATTGACTGGTATTTCATATATGTAAATGCAAATCCTGTTAAAGCTTTGAGTTTATCCTTTTAATACTTTGTAGCATGTTACAGATATACTGAACATGTGCTTGAAGAAGTTTGATGCTGTCAATACTTAGCAGTTATTTACTGGTCTATTGAAAATGTGCATGAAGAAGTTTGTTGCTGTAAAATATTGTTTGACTAACCGACAAGAGTATTGAAGTTAGGTATACATGCATTCTAACCACTGCACAGTTCAAATAATGCTTGAAATGCATAGTTTTTAAAAGCCATTCCTTTCCAAGTGTCCAGTTATTCTTTCAATACTTTACAGATATGTATTAAAGAAATATATATGGAAGATGTGTATGAAGAAGATTGATACAGATCTTTTTTGAAAAAAATTAATGGAGTTTTTAACGTAGTCATTTGCTCAACGACTGCTCATAATTCAAAGAGAATTGCCGGTAATGTTTGCCTTTGTTCAAATTTCATTAAGCATATGAGTAAACTTTTAGAAGCAACTGATGATGTTGTATGATTACACTATATGCCTTGCTTGCAGCTCATTTCTTGTTTTATTGTTCAATTTGTGGTTCAGGTTAAGTGAAAATTTAATGAAAAAGTGTGTAATTATAGTTTGGCTACTGCTTTCAAAATAGATATTAAATTATTAAGTTGAAGTGCACATTTAAATATGAAAAAGTTGAAGGATATTTTAACTTAATCTGTTTTATCACATTCAAGAAAGTAGATGCTAACTCAATCTGTTTTATCACATGCTTTTTCAAAAAAGTTGCTATAAAAACTCCATCCGTTGAATCCATTTTCAAAAACATATATTTTAATATGTAATAAAGTAAACTTTTGCTGTAATCACCCTAAAATTCAAATAAAGAGGTATCCTTGGAGAAATTTGTCCAAAAGGTACAGATGGAATGACAAACAGTGTAGACCCTTATCAGACAGCTCCTCTAGGAGCAGTCTGATCTGGGTCTGCACCGTTTGCCAAGGCCTGTCTGTCCGAAAAGTTAGGGTCATTATTAATTGAAGGGAGTGTAAATTAACATTATGAGTCAATGCTTGAATTGCAGTACCAAGCCAAATATCTTAAAATCATGAGTACCAAACCCTTTAGTACATGAACTTAGAATGTGTTTTGCTCACTACAATTCTCTTGGGTTGGAAGGCCTTTCTGTGGTAAAATTCTCAGCTTAAATGCTATTAACACAGATACATGTATATATGTGTCAAGGCTATTGCTAAAATGCTGATATAAATTTGCTGTGAAAGTTAACCAACTTCATTGATACAAATGTTTATGATGACATTCTTCTAAATAAAGCTACAGGTTCTACAGACGTGACATTGCCAACCTCAAATAGATCAGTCAGAGAATATTTGATGAAACATATCCATATGCACCTTCAAGGAAAACAGTTTGTTGCAATATGACAGATCTACAACTGCACACCTCAGAACTTGCAGTATTCACAGTGTCATTCTCCTTACAACTTAGACAGGAGTTTTCATCATCACAGATACAGTCAATGTCAAATTCCAAAGCTCATATTTTCATCAAAGCCAGATGCAAGGAGCATTCAATTCATCAATTAATTATTGTTTAATGATTTCTTTTTTTAGTCATGTGAATGACACTACTGCCAAAGTGGTGACGATTTAATCTTTGAGTACTCAACAATATATACATCATGAAAGATACAAATGGCTGACTTTTGTCTAGATGAACTACATAAGACTTTTAATAAAGGCCAAACTGTCTTCAAGACTCTTTAGAGTATTCCACAGGGTGAGCATTACACTTGATAACACTAAAATACATTGGTGCATCTTGTGTCTATACTGAGAGAAACTCTTATCATTACGACTGAAATTTTATGTTTAACAAACTTTGACATTAAGTTATAAAGCTGTATGTTATCAAAAGATATTGAGCCAGCAATTTTAAGCACACAAGCAAGAAAAATTATGTTTACGAACTTTTGCTACAGAGGGTTAAGACTTTTGGAGTGGTACTGTACTTTAACAATTGATGCATGTCTTTCATTTAACACATACACTGTTTTATTGCACGAGATAATAGTTCACAGAATTGGGATCATCTTTAAGTCGTTTTCTTTCCTAATGAAGCCACCCTGTTATTCAGGATTCTCTGAATTTGTGTCTTCAGATTCATGTTTCTGTTGTGAAATTCAGTGTATAGATGTGTGTTTTCTGTTAAGAAGCATTTTAGTTTCTGCAATTGTTTTCACTTTAATACATTTGATATTGAAAGAGTATTCAATAAACATTAACAAATTAACACTTCTTTTAGCTGAAAACCCTTTATGCTATTCATTGGTTAAAATACCCTCAATGCCAAATAAAATTAAACAGTAAGCAATGACCAGGAACTGATGCAATCAGATCCAAAGTCCCACCTGGGAAATCAAACTGGAAATTAACTAAAACAAATAGACATAAAATTGTTGACAGGTATGTTAAACCTCAACAAAAGCAAACAGATAAACAAACAAAGAAGACATACCATATATCAAAGGAGCAGCTCATTAGGAGCCTCCATGGTGTTGTGGTAAAGCTACTCGCCTTGTAAACCAGGGGTTATGGGTTTGATCCTGGACTTTTCTGGTCTTTTGGATGAGACTTCAGTTTCTGTGATGATTTACCTTATGTATGTTCTTATTATTTTTGGTTCGGTTTGGGTTGCTGAGTGGCCACCTTTTGGGAACAAGCTGCTCACTTGGTTGGCCATATGTTCTCTGTATCTTGATTATTTGTAATCTTAGTTGTTTCCAACTATGGTTTGAGGGCTGGATTTGGATTTTGATTGTTTCAGTTCCTGGTCTTTGCATACTTTTTACTTTCAAACTGAGGTTCAGTTTCTATACGACCTAAGCTATTGGTGGGACGTAAAATCCTAACACAACAACAAATGAGCAGCTCTTTCCCAAATCATGGCAACTCAGCTACCTTAACCTTACTAGTCTTATGAGCCACATCAAGACAAAACCTGTCTTCGGCATTTCCGACCTTGTCCGACACAAACCAGACTGTACAGCCAGAGAAGATGGTTAAGAGGCTTGAAATTTTTTATCAAGCAAGTAGATGGGATTGTACTATGTAGCAAAAAAAAGGTGTTGATCAGCTATGCAGTAACTGCACAGCTGACCTGCGTCTTTATTTTCTCGTATGCAAAAAAGCATGTTCTCATGAAGTGGCTCATATCATCTAGAGACATAGAAGACAAAAAGAAGCAATAAAAAGAGGCAAATGAGAAGTATCATTTTGGAACGGTCAATAACACAAGGTTCAAAGGATTTAATAAGGGTGATCAAAAGGTTATGATTAGGGACCAATAGATTATACATCACAACCTCTTATTATAGCCACGCTTTGGAAAATTCGAGCTATACTGGATTTGCCCTGTCCTTCCATAATTCCGTTATTCTACGGTTCCGTAATTCTTTGGATCTGCTACCATTTCTTTTCCGCTTAATATTTTGAGAAACAATGGACAGAACTTAACCAAATTTTGTATGCACATCAGTATTGCCTTTTTTTGCAAGTTTGAACCACTTACAGCCCTACATTGTTTTAACTCGCCAGGCATAGGCTGACAATGTGAGTCGAAAGTATGAGATTGATCCAGGGTCTGTCTTTTCATCCCATATTTGTCCTATGACTAATCTTGATGGCTCTCAGGTAAGTGATCGTTGCCCTATGGGCTACTTGTGATAGAAAAAGTGATGCAGACGTTGTAAAGACGCCAAGTGCATCTAATTGCAGCAATGTTCAGACAGTTGTTTAAAATGAAATTCGTTTCAGAAGTTGGCAATATTGTCCTCTATAACTTGTATCATATCCCGGGTATCATATACATATTTTCACTGGATTACCATTTTATAAGTTATGGCAAAAATAGTTCTAAAACATAAAATCTGTATGTTAGAACCTCTTTGCCAAGATGCAACTGTTGTGACAGAGACGATTGCTTCTTGAAGTGCAGAAAAGCCCGACCATACCAATATATGCCTGTGGCGACAGCTAAACCACATTCGTGTACTCCAAATGGGGGCGGATGAGTGTTTTGAAGAGAGGAAGAAACATATCTTTATCCATATATGTGAATGTTCTTATAATTATCCCCAGCATTCTATTAGCTTTATTAGCACAGTTCAATATGTCTAAATGTAAAGGTAAAGGTTTCCCATAGCCCAATAGCCGTGGGGGCAGTGGGGGTTAGAGACCCACTGTATCTTGGGCACAGCTAATGAAAGGCGGAGCCCATCTCTCTCCTTTCGCTGCCTTATCTGCCCATCTCTCTCCTTTTGCTGCCTTATCCTTCCCTAATTCGAAAAAGGTACCCATTTACTGCTGGGTGGACAGAGAGAGTTTTCCTGTCGTCAGATGGCGACGCTGAGCCGCGAACTCACGACCTCACTGCAGCTGGTGTTGTGCCTTGTGGAGGCAATAAAAAAGTCTCCCCGTACATCATCCATAGTGCAGATCATATTTTATTTACATCCTTTGAGATCAGAGGATAGATTCTGAGAAATCTAAAATCTGAGGTCGATGAAGACTATTATTCTAGATCAACGTCTTTTATATTATTTGGATCCTTTTGAAACTAATCAGTCTTTGAATCGACTGCCCAATTAAAATTAAGAAATTACAGGGTTTTTTCTGGTTTCGTCACCAGATATTGTCAGGGTCACTGACGAAGCTTTATTAGCCGAAACTACGTAGTCTGGCCCATGTTCCTACTTCTGTATGTATTCTTTGCTATTGAAGGAACTTTTTAAGATTTTAATTAGACAATTTTTCCTGCATGTTTTTAATAGGGGTTATGCTTGCGCTATGATAGTGCATGCAGAGGTTGACCTTAGCTTAAGGTGAAGCAATTTGACATTTTGTCTTCACAATAAAGGCACATTTGACATTTGCATGAAGAAGTTTGTTGCCAAAAATATTATTGATAAAATGGCAGCTATGTCAACTTACACAGTCATTTGTATGGCCTTTGTATTCTGACATCATTTACTTTATTGACCATTAATGTGTGTGGGGGGGGGGGGGGGTCTAATAAGCATTGCTTATTGCCTTTTTTCATTGTAGCTACGAGTGACCTAGTACACGATAAGGAAGCTATATATGCCGACACCAACTGCCAACAAGATCTGGAAATATCTGAAATATAAATTATGCTTGTGAAATAGCAAATTGCATTTTCTTGGGTCTCACTCATATTTTAGCCGCATCATCAGAAAACCTATATTTTGGGTTTCCGACCAGTTCAAAACTCAGACTGTACAGTCACAGAAAATGATAAGTGGCTTAAGAAAGTAGATAGTTTTTATTATCTGTTTGGTGAAAACAAACACACTGATGAGCTACGTAATTACCGTGCAGCTGATCTGCACCTTTGTTTTCGCATATGCAAATAACTGTTTTTTCATGAAGTGGCTCATTTCAGAAAAGAAGCTATTAACAGCTATGGAAGGTCAAAGATAGCCTCCAAATTGTGCACTAGGTCAAAGAAAGCAACAACAAAATCATAATTCAATAGTCATAAATCCATGCTCATAAACACACATATTAAATGATGATTATCTAGGTTCTCTGCAGTGGAATGTTTTGATAAGAACTTGTTAGGGGTACTGTAAAACACTTATATTTGGCGGTCACTTCATTTTGGCGATATTGGCGGAAAAGCAGAAAATCGCCAAATTAAAATGCCGCCAATATAAACTCATGATACTGAAAGAAGAAAAAATATTATGTAGCATATAATCCTATTTTCTTTACTAAAATATCAAAGCTAATACACACCACATATGTTAGCGCTAAGGAAAATGCCTCGCAAACAACAAGTGGGAGGAAACAGAGTATGAAAATGTTCTCACCATACTAATTAGTGTTTCAATTAAGTTGATTAAATCAGAAAGAACATAAAATCGGTTTGTATCTTAATTTGCATTTGTTTACTTTAAACAATTAACTACGCAAAATGTAACATGATTATGATAATAATTGTTATTATTTTAATCGACATGACAATACAGAGCTCAACTCAAGAGCCAAATACGATGTCAGCAGGAATATTTTGTTCTTGAGAAATCACAAAACCGCCAAAATAAAAATCCGCCAAAAGGTCCATATTATAAAACCGCCAAATTTTGCTGCCGCCAAATATAAGTGTTTTACAGTAAGGGCGCGTTTACACGAGCAAAGTTTCTATGTCACAGAAACTTTAACAAAGAAACTATGACAAACATTTTGCGTTTACACGGAGCAAATTATTTGTTAAAGAAAATGTGCCATAGAATCTTTGTCACATAAACTTTGGCAATGAAATATTTGCTGCAGTGTTCACACGACCAAATATTATTCGTCAAAGTTACCTGCAGCGATGAAACAAAATCTTTGTCACATTTTCCACGCTTGTAGCAATGTTCTTTGTTACATAATCTTTAGCAAAGTTCTCCGTTTACACGGACAAATTTAATTTATTGAAGTAACTTTACCATATTTATTTGTCAAAGAAACATTGTCATATTTTGGCATTTACACGAGCAAATTTTTCTGTGACAAACCTACTTTGTCATAGAAACTTTGGTCGTGTAAACGCGCCCTAATAAAACTCCCTTTAGAAGTAAACATCCCTGAGGGATTAGGAATCATGCTGTTATCCCTCTGCAGAAAGTCCAGCGAGATGAAATTTGGCTGCTGGTGAAAGGTTATAGTACAAGATGACAGCTCTGTCTATTGTGCTCTTGATTGGATACTTTTTAAACTTGCATATATTAAATGAGGGCATACATAATGTTTTGGATCAGTTTAATTTTCAGTCTGATTGGACCACTGACTGTGGAGTTAGCTGCCCTTGACCATCTTAAATATCCCTATAGGTTTACAATGTCTCTCAGGTGAGCAATTGTTGCCCTTTGGGCTACTTGTATTATATACCTTTGATACAAATCTGCAAGTTTTATCAGAGCTCTGTGTGTACGAAATCAAAATATTATATCGGTAGAGCAACCACAACTTGTTTTAAATTCGAAATAACATTATGCCATTTCGTGTCTTCATACTCGCTACAAGCCACGCCTGATGGCGCGAAAGTATATATGACGTTATGTTATTGGACATGACGTCAGTAAACAAACACTGATGTTTACAATTCCTGGGCACCATTTTCGAGTCTTACTCTCAGCAGCTCTGACAAAAATCTCCCTTATTATCGCAGAATAGTAAATAAAAGAGTTACGGATCAAAGGTAAATTATATTTAATTGTCTTTTATGTAATTAATACACCTAAACCGAGACTGGTGTCATCATTCTACTTGTTTTTGAATTGCAGTCGACGACAAAATGGCCGCCAAACTTTTCTTCTTTCAAAACAAAAGTATTTCTGGGGAACGTGACTCCTTAACTCCGTGCAATATGCACTTGACTCCGTGCAATATGCAGAAAATATTGCACGGTTACTCTAATGTAAAGTAAATGGGGAACTTTTTAGGTATATAATAAATACAGTTATCCCCATTCTAATGCACTTTTACATATATTAACCTTTCTAAGTGTACTAATTTCCATCCAAAGCAAGCGCTTTCAGCAACGTAAAACCAAAAGTCGGCCAGTGAGAAGCGACATTTCATAATGACGTTTGGTTGTGACAGTATACTGTCGCAAATTTTTATACGCCTGTTTTGAAAAAATGGACGTATTATGTCATGGCGCTGTCCATCCTTTCGTCCATCCATAAACATTCTTTTGCGCACCATAACTCAGTAACCCTTTGGTATATTTTCATGAAATTTTGAAGGAATATGTATTAGGTTGGGGGAATGTGTCGCATACAAAAACCGTTGCTCCTCCTTCCTTAGTTTCCAAGTTATGCCCCTTTGATAATTTTTTCCCTGCAAGTCTTGTGCACGCCATAAGTAGATAAGTGTTTGGAATATCTGGATGAAGTTTCATAGCAGTGTGTATGAAGTCCCAATGATGTATTGCATACAACAATGTTTGCTCTCCTATCGTTTTAGAGTTACAGCCCTTTGATTAGAATTTTTAGGCTATTTTTGTGTAAACTTATCTCATGCATACCATAACTTGGTAACCATTTGGAATATCATGATGAAATTTTATAGCAATGTGCATGATCAGAAGACAATGTGTCACATATAAAAACTGTTGCCCATCCCTTACTTAATTTTGGAGTAACTTCCCTTTGATTAGTATTTGTAGGCTGTTCCCATTCACTCCATATTTCTTAACCTTTTGAAATATTATAATGCAACTTTACAGGAATGTGTATAATAATGGGACAATGTATCTTGAGCAAGAACCACAACTCTGGCTTACTTAATTCCTGAATTATCTGCCTTGCATAAATTTTCGTTTACTTTGCAACTCCTTAACCGCTAAAAATATTTTAACACAACTTAATGGTGATGTGTATATTGTCAAGGGATCATATTAGAACCAAGAATGGGACCTCTAGTATATTTAGTGTATGAATTGTCTTCCTTGTTAGACTTTGGCATTACTCAACTTCTCAGCTGCTCCACCTTGGAAGCTGATTTTTAGCTCCCCTGAACGAAGTTCAGGAAGGTGTATTGTACTACTGTCGGCGTTGGCATTGGTGTCGGCGTTAGCAAAATGTTATAGTTTTACGTTAAAGGTTTTTAGGTGACGGGCAAGGTGCTGTCAGGCGAGCTATCCTTTCCCGGTGACAGGTCTTGTAGGTATACTAATAGTATTTGATGTTTTAATTGGTTTTTAGCTAAGGTGAGCTTATAGTATAGCCTTGGTCCGTCTTCGGGGTCCTCGGCGTTCACACTTTTAAACATCTTCTCCTCAGAAACTACTGGGCCGATTGAAGCCAAATTTCATATGAAGCCTTAACAGGATGGGGGAACGAAAGTTTTTATATTTGGTCCAGGTCACATGACCAAGATGGCCACCATGCCCATATATGGTAAAAACCTTAAAAATCTTCTTCTCCAGAACCACTGAGCCGATTGCCTTGAAACTTGGTATGTAGCATGTTGGACTCTAGTACTACAAAGTTTATATAAATGGTGACCCTGGGTTGACCTTGACCTATTTTATGGCAAGGTCAAATTTGGTCCCTGAGGCTTTTGAATGGGAAAAGCTATAAAAGTGCATTTTTATATTGCTGTTGTGCTCTGTGATATGGAAATGTAGACATCATCAACCGATATGAATACTAGAGGTCAAGGTCATTCAGTGGCCTTGGCCAAAGGTCATTTGTCTGTTGTGTGTCAACACTTTTAAGGACTTCTCCTCTGAAACTACTGGGCCAATTTTAATTGAATTTCATATGCAGCCTTTAGGCAAAGGGGGAAATAAATTTTATATATTTGGTCCAGGTCACATGACCAAGATGGCCACTATGACCATATATGGCAAAAACCATAAAAGAATCTTCTTCTCCAGAACCACTGGGCTGATTGCCTTGAAACTTGGTATGTAGCATGTTGGACTCTAGTTGTACAAAGTGTATATAAATTGTGACCCTGGGTTGACCTTGACCTATTTTATGGCAAGGTCAAATTTGGTCCCTTAGGCTTTTGAATGGAAAAAAGCTATAAAAGTGCATTTTTATGTTGCTGTTGTGCTCTGTGATATGGAAATGCAGTCATTGTTAACCCCTATGAATACTAGAGGTCAAGATCATTTAGTGACCTTGGCCAAAGGTCATTTGTCAGTTGCGTTTCAACATTTTAAAAGACTTTTCCTCTGAAACTACTGGGCCAATTTTAATTAAATTTCATATGCAGCCTTTAGGCAAAATGGGAAAGAAATTTTATATATTTGGTCCAGGTCACATGACCAAGATGGCCGCCATCACCATATATGTCAAAAACCTTAAAAAATCTTCTTCTCCAGAACCACTTGGCTGATTGCCTTGAAACTTGGTATGTAGCATCTGGGACTCTAGTACTACCAAGTTTATATAAATGATGACCTTAGGTTGACCTTGACCAGTTTTGCCACAAGGTCAAATTTGGTCTCTAATGCTTTTGAATGGGAAAAGCTAAAAAAGTGCAATTTTTTGTTGCTATAGTGCTATGTGGTATGGAAGTGGAACCCCCAGGAATTCTAAAGGTCAAGGTCATTTAGTAACCTTGGCTAAAGGTCATTTGTCTGTAATGTGTCAACATTTTAAAGGACTTCTCCTTTGGAACTACTGGGCCAATTTCAATTAAATTTCATATGCAGCCTTCAGGCAAAGCGTTAAACCAAGTTTAAATATTTGGTCCAGGACACATGACCAAGATGGCCACCATGCGCATATATGGCTAAAACCTGACAGTTTACACACTCACCATCCAATCCTATAGAATTGCAGCCTGTTCATTAGCCTACCTGAGCTGAAAGCTTACATTTTGGCCAGTTGACCTGAGAATATACTGGCAGGTGAGCGATCGTTGCCCTTGGGCGACTTGTTCAATAATGTTGCTGTCATCGATTATAGAGTTCTTGCCCCTGTTTGTCTGCCTGTCCATTCTTTTATAAACAATCTTGTTCATTTTGTATCTCGTTCATGACATTAAAAATGGTCGTTAAGATATCTCAAGAACCATGAATAGAATTGAAACAACTTTGTGTCAGAATGGTTCTTGCATGAAGCTATGAAGCTCTTCCAATTCTTTGCAATTTGACTTTTCAAGATGGCTGCCAGCCATTACTGAAAATAGCGAAAAACATGAGAATGACAATATCTCTATAACAGCTGAACGGATTTTGACCAATTTTGTGTTAGACTGATTCTTGAATTTAGTTCTTTCAAACACAAAAAATGATGCACCAATCAAGATGGTTTCTGTTACATTGAATTTGTGTTTGCATCCATGTCCACATCCAAAAAAAGTTCAAGTTTTTGGTTAAAGTTTTCAGCTCACCTGAGCCTTTAGGCTCATAGGTGAGCTTATAGTATAGCCAGGCATCCGTCATCCATCCGTCCGTCCGTCCGTCCGTCCGTCGCCCGTCCCTCATCAACATTGTCAAACATCTTCTCCTCTGAAACCACTGGGCCGATTGAAGCCAGATTTCATATGGAGCCTACCTAGTTCGGGGGTCGGGTATCTGGGTCACATGACCAAGATGTCTGCCACACCCATATAGGGTAAAAACCTTAAAAAATCTTCTCCAGAACCGAAAGGCCTATGACCTTGAAACCTAGTATGTAGCATTGGGCATTCGAACCCATCATAGTTTGTACAAATAATTACTGTAGGTTAACCTTGACCTAATTTACGACATGGTCAACTTTGGTACGTTAGGCTTTTGTATGGGAAAATGCTTAAACAGTGGATTTCTCAGAAACTATTTAAGTCTAAGGTATAATATTTGGTATATATACAGTAAAACTTCAATGGCTCGAACCCTGATGGCTCGTTAACCTGCCTGGCTGGAACTCTTTCCTTGGTCCCTAGAGGTCACTTTATATAGAATTTAACCCTAGATTGCTAGAACTACCCTTGGCTGGAACTAATTTTCATGGTCCCAAGCCTGTTTGAGCCAATGAAGTTCTACTGTAGTTAACTAAGGAGTAGATGAAGAAATTATGTCCTTTAAGGTCAAGGTCATTCTTTGACCTTTGTTCAAGGACACTGAGTTTCTGTCACCTGTCAACAGTTACAAACATCTTCTCCTCTGAAACCAGTGAGCCCATTGAAGCCATATTTCATACAAAGCTTCAGTTGTCCAAAGGAATCAAAGTTCCTCTGGGGTATCTTGGTCACATGACCAAGATGGCTGCCATGCCCATATATGGTAAAAACTCTTAAAAAATCTTTTTCTCCAGAACCGAAAAGCCCATGACCTTGAAACATGGTATGTAGCATTGGGCATCCAAGCCCATCTGAATTAATACAAATGATGACCGTAGGGTGACCTTGACTTAGTTTATGACACGGTCAACTTTGGTATGTTATGCTTTGTATAGGAAAATGCTAAAAACAGTGGATTTCTCAGAAACTATTTAAGACTGAGGTATAATATTTGGTATATATGGTTAACTAAATGACTAGATGAAGAAATTATGTCTTGTAAGGTCAAGGTCATTTCTTCACCTTGTTCAAGAACACTGAGATTCTGTCACCTGTCAACAGTTTCAGTCATCTTCTCCTCTGAAACCAGTGAGCTCATTGAAGCCATATTTCATAGAAAGCTTCAGTATGCCAAAGGACCCAAAGCTTGTTCGGGGTATCTGGGTCACATGACCAAGATGGCCACCATGCCCATATATGGTAAAAACCCTTAAAAATCTTCTTCTCCAGAACCGAAAGGCCTATGACCTTGAAACCTGATATGTAGCATTGGGCATTCGAGCCCATCATAGTTTATTCAAATGATGACCGTAGGTTGACCTTGACCTAATTCACAACATGGTCAACTTTGGTACGTTATGCTTTTGAAAAGGGAAAATGCTTAAACAGGGATTTCTCAGAAACTGTTTAAGTCTAAGGTATAATATTTGGTATATATAGTTAACTAAATGTTTAGATGAAGAAAGTATGTCCTTTAAGGTCAAGGTCATTCTTTGACCTTTGTTCAAGGACACAGAGTTTCTGTCACCTGTCAGCAGTTTCAAGCATCTTCTCCTCTGAAACCAGTGAGTCTATTGAAGCCATATTTCATACAAAGCTTCAGTTGGCCCAATGAACCAAATGTTGTTCGGGGTATCTGGGTCACTTGACCAAGATGGCCACCATGCCTATATATTGTAAAAACCCTTCAAATATCTTCTACTCGAGAACCAAAGGCCTATGACCTTGTGACATGGTATGTAGGATTGGGGACTTGGGCCCATCATAGTTTATACGAATCATGACTGTGCATTGACCTTGACCTAATTTATGGCAAGGTCAAGTTTGGTATGTTATGCTTTTATATGGGAAAATGCTTCAATAGGTGATTTCATGGAAACATTTTGAGCCTAGATATAATAATTGGAAAATATGGTTAACTAAATGAATACATGAAGACATAAGATCATCAAAGGTTAAGGTCATTTTTTGAACTTTGCTCAAGGTCACTGAGATTTAAAATTAAACTATGCATTCCTTATAAGCCACTGATTTCAAATTTGTAAAAATGAACAAAATGGCAAATTGTGTCTGTTGACAGAAGGTGTCAGGTGAGCCAAAGGACCATTGGTCCTCTGGTTAGCTCGTCTGAGCCAGCGGCTCCAGAGGAGCTTAAAGGATTGGCAGGCTCTGGCAATGACAAAAGGTGAACGTACGGGACAAAACCTATATCCCCTCACCACTTTGTGGTGCAAGGGGATAATAAATTTGACCTTGCTGTAAAAATGGTCTCAACCCAACGTCATCATTTGAAAAATTTTGGGCAAGAGCCTTCTGAACTTTCCATAAAATCTTATGTACCGTAGGGTACTAGCATTTTCCCATATTTGACCTTGCTGTAAAAAAGTCAAGGTCAAGCCAACGTCATCATTTGAATAATCTTGGTAGTACTCAAGTACCTGATGCTACATACCTAGTTTCAAGGCCATCAGTCAACTGTTTCTGGAGAAGAAGAAGTTTAAATTTTTTATGCCCCCGCCACGAAGTGGGGAGGGGCATATAGTTTTGCCCTTGTCCGTCCGTGCATACGTACGTACGTCCGTGCATACGTCCGTCACACTTTGTAGTACTGTTCTTGTCTCCGCAACTCCTCCTACAGTATTCGATGCAGGGAGTTGAAACTTGGAACACAGTTCAGACATGCATTGAACATGTGCATAAAGGAAACATAACTTTGATTAAGATCTTTATTGCAGAATTATGTCCCCTTGAATAATAAACATATTTTGACCATATTTCACATCTGAGTACTGTTCTTGTCTCCGCAACTCCTCCTACAGTATTTGATATGGGGAGTTGAAACTTGCAACACAGTTCAGACATGCATTGAACATGTGCATAAAGGAAACAGAACTTTGATTAAGGTCTTGGTTGCAGAATTATGTCCCCTTGAATAATATACATATTATAACCATATTTCACATTTGAGTACTGTTCTTGTCTCCGCAACTCCTCCTACAGTATTTAATGTAGGGAGTTTAAACTTGCAACACAGTTCAGACATGCATTGAACATGTGCATAAAGGAAACAGAACTTTCAGTCAGGTCTTTATTGCAGAATTATGTCCCCCTGAATAACATAAATATTTTGACCATATTTCACATTTGTAGTACTGTTCTTGTCTCTGCAACTCCTCCAGTTGTATTTGATGTAGGGATTTGAAACTTGTAACACAGTTCAGACATGCATTGAACATGTGCATAAAGGAAACAGAACTTTCAGTCAGGTCTTTATTGCAGAATTATGTCCCCTTGAATAACATAAATATTTTGACCATATTTCACATTTGTAGTACTGTTCTTGTCTCTGCAACTCCTCCAATTGTATTTGATGTAGGGATTTGAAACTTGTAACACAGTTCAGACATGCATTGAACATGAGCATAAAGGAAACAAAACTTTGATCCAGGTCATTATGGTAGAATTACATCCCCTTGAATGACATTCATATTTTGACCATATTTCACAATTTGTAGTACTGTTCTTGTCTCTGCAACTCCTCCAATAGTATTTGATGTAGGGATTTGAAACTTGCAACACAGTTCAGACATGCATTGAACATATGCATAAAGGAAACAGAACTTTCAGTCAGGTCTTTATTGCAGAATTATATCCCCTTGAATAACATACATTTTTTGACTATATTTCCATAGCTTAAATACAATCTCACCTTTTATCGTCACTCTAGCGGCCTCATTTATTAACAGATTTTGGTATTACATCACAGCTTTATTGGGTATGACAGTACCTTGAACAACTTTGCGTTTCAGGTTTGTAGGATGAAGGTCAAGGTCACAGTTGCTATTTTCAAAAAAACTAGGGCATTGCTCAAGCGCTTTCATTTATAGATCGATTTTGATGTAACTTCACATAAATGTTAAGTATAACAATATCTTGAATAAATTACTGTTTCAGCACCGCTGGTCCAAGGTCAAGGTCACAGTTGCTGTTTTTAGAAAAAAAACTTTATCATTCCTCTACTCCTCTATTCATTGATAATTTTGATGTAACTTCACTCAAATGTTTAGGGTGACAATATCTTGGACAAGTTCGTGATCCAGAATTTCAGGGTAAAGGTCAAGGTCATATTTGCTATTTTAGAAAATATGCTGTCATCCCTCTGAAATGATTTAGGCATAACTTGACACAAATATTTAGCTTGACAATATCTGGGACAAATTTACGTTTCATCATTGTAGGCCCAAGGTCAAGGTCACAGATGCTATTATAGGTACATGTAAATCTTTGTCATGGTTCTAGCGCCTTTATTTATTAACTGATTTTGATAGAACTTCACACATATATTAAGTATGACAATATCTTGGACAAGTAAACCTTTCAGGGTTGTAGTTTCAAGGTCAAGGTCACAGTTGCTATTTTTAAGAAAAACTCAGTCATCCCTCTAGCAGCTTTATTTATTGACAGATTTTGATTTAACTTCACACAAATATGTTTTAACACATTACTTTTCTAGTGAGGCATATGGCGGGGGCATTCATCACCTTTAGCGATTGTCTAGAATATCATATATGGGCATAGTGCCCAAGGTCAAGGTCACTGTGGCTATTTTTAGAAAAACTTTGTCAGCGCTCTAGCACCTACATTTCTCAGCAGATTTTAAAATAACTTCACACAAATGTAGGGCATGACAATATCTCGAGCAAGTTTGACTTTCAGGATGCTGCACCCAAGGTCAAGGTCACTGTGGCTATTTTTAGAAAAAACTTGGTCATCGCTCTAGCACCTACATTTCTCAAAGGATTTTAAATCAACTTCACACAAATGTAGGGCAT
The DNA here is from genome assembly GCA_963989385.1 of Ctena decussata. NCBI lineage: Eukaryota > Metazoa > Mollusca > Bivalvia > Lucinida > Lucinidae > Ctena > Ctena decussata. The sequence goes on from OZ022504.1 coordinate 9,927,893, forward strand.
GACAATATCTCAAACAAGTTTGACTTCCAGGGTGCTGCGCCCAAGGTCAAGGTCACTGTGGCTATTTTTAGAAAAACTTTGTCAGCGCTCTAGCACCTACATTTCTCAATGGATTTTTAAAAAAATTCACACAAATGTAGGGCATCACAATACCTCGAGCAAGTTTGACTTTCAGGGTGCTGTGCACAAGGTCAAGGTCACTGTGGCTATTTTTAGAAAAACTGTCATCGCCCTAGCACCTTCATTTCTCCGTGGATTTTGAAATAACTTGACACAAATGTAGGGTATGACAATATCTCAAGCAAGTTTGACTTTCAGGATGCTGTGCCCAAGGTCAAGGTCACTGTGGCTATTTTTAGAAAATCTTTGTCATCGCTCTAGCACCTACATTTCTCAACGGATTTTAAAATAAATTCACACAAATGTAGGGTATGACAATATCTCGAGCAAGTTTGACTTTCAGGGTGCTGCAATCAAGGTTTTTGATTAGATCCTTATCATACTTGCAGGTAATGATGACATACATAAGAGCTTGGATGAGTTCGAAATTTGGCCGGATTCCAGCACAGACTACGGAGTTAGCTGCCCTTGAGCGTTTGAAAAAAATCCCATAGTCTTATAATGGAGAAAACAACGTCATCACATTTTTATTTTTCATCGGATCCTCTTCATACTTGCAGGTAATGAGGATATGCATAAAAGCTTGGATTAGTTAGCATTTCGGCTAGATCCCACCACTGACTATGGATTACCTGCCCTGAGCATCCAAAAAATCAATGTCGCCACTTTTTCTTGGTTTCTACTGATCTGATCCTTTTCAAACTTGCAGGTAATAAGGAAATGCATAATATCTTAAACAAGTTCAAATTTTGGCCAGATCAGGTCAACCACTATGAAGTTAGCTGCCCTTGACAGCTCTGTCTATTGTGCTCTTGATCGGATACTTTTTAAACTTGCATATATTAAATGAGGGCATACATAATGTTTTGGATGAGTTTAATTTTCAGCCTGATTGGACCACTGACTGTGGAGTTAGCTGCCCTTGAGCATCTTAAATATCCCTATAGGTTTACAATGTCTCTCAGGTGAGCAATTGTTGCCCTTTGGGCTACTTGTTTCAAGAAGTTCCAGAGTCAAGGTCACACTTGAAGGTCAAATGATAAAATGGTCATAAATTGAGCTTGTCAGAGCCATTACTTCTACATTTATGCATGGATTTCAAAATAATTTGGCACAATTGTTCTTCTTGATGAGTGGAAGTGTCAAGTGACATTTATGTTTGAGTAGGTCAAAGGTCAAGGTCACACTTGAAGGTCAGATATTGTAATGGTCATAAATTGAGCTTGTCTGGGTCATCTCTTCTACTTATTTTCCTTTGTGAAAATTTGAAAAAAAGGAAAAATATGCTGTCTAAGCATGATGTTGTTTGACTTCTTTTCAGAGTGAAGCAGTTACTTAGTCTTGACATACTTATAGGTCACTACAGCAAACAGCGGGCTCGACCAGTTGTCCCTAGACAATCTTCTAGTTTTGTACAAAAAAAAAATGGGTTCCATTCGTTATCTTTTGAAAAGATAGTGTATTGGATTCATATTTTATACACAGATATATATTTATAAAATACAGGTCAGATTTAATTTAGGGTAAAATCTGCCAATTACTTTTGGAGTTATGGTCCTTTTTCAGCTTCATTTCATACAAAAATGGTTTCCATTTGTTAGATTTTGAAAAGTTACTTGTTTCTGGGCTATTTCTTTTTGACAGTTGCATGGCATCCATTCTGTGATAAGATACAGAATGTTATCACATATCACAGTCATGACCCCCCCCCCCCCCCCACACACACACACACTTCTCTTGATCCATGAAGCACAATACATCTGCCTAAGGAAAACAATAAAACATGAACCACACAAGTCTGCCTTTGTGAACCTAGTTATCCTACAAGTGCCAGTACCTTAAACAAGGCGCCATCTTACTTAGGGCACTAGGCGGGGGCATCCGTGTCCTATGGACACATTCTAGTCATTATTGCTTTAAATAATTTGAAATCATTATAAATCTCCTTTTACATCATTCTTTTTATATATTATTCAGTTATTATCAAAAAGCCTTTGATATGTGATGCAGTATTTAATGTTTGCCCCATATGTGATGCAGTATTTAAAGATTTACTCCCATGATAATAATAACAAAAAATGATTTGATGAACTATTTCATGCAATACCTCTGACTTGGTGTAACTATACATTTGAAATAGAGTTTAGATAATAATATTTGATAAAACTGACTTTAAACAAAAAATTAGTTAAGTTTCTAAACGATGGTGGACCGCGGTCGAAATCACATTATTGGACAAAAATAATTTACCGTAATCGACCCATTTACCGCACATGCCCCTATAACCACACACCAAAGCCATTTCCGGACAAACTGCACAAGCGCACACTGCTTTTTCTTTGAAACTCTCACAAAACCCAATAATTTACAGGGAACTCATGAAAAGTATAAACACAAAGTATTTCCAGTCCTACCGATGTTGCCTCTTTCCAGTTACCCTGCATTTCATTGTTCTGAGTGTGCGGTTATTAAATACATTTTAACCACATCTTTTTGTTGCAATTTTGAAAAAGTTAAGCGCACGGTGCAGTAAATGGGTCGATTACGGTATTCATACGTCACAATCATGTGCGTGAATAAGAAAAATACTTGTACATGATCACATGGCACACGTGGTCAAAATCAATATTCTTACAGGCCGTGAGGAAACAGGTAATTTGCATTTTAATTTGAAGGTTATTTTTCATTCCACATTTATCAAAAAACATGTATTTTTTCAAAACTTGTATGATAAATTGTGACGCTATTACATATTGTCTTACGGAATTTTGTTAAAATATTTGTTTCTGAAAACATGAAATAAACGAGGGAGACAATCTTTAATGTTTGCCTCATGCTTGTGAAGTAATGCAAAATCTTGCCAAGTCATGAGACTAGGGGAGATAACAATGTGCAAAAGGTATGTTGGATCTTTAGGAAACTTGCAGATAACCAGGATTATGAGGATAGGCATAAAATCTTGGACAAGTTCGAAATTTTTATTCTCAAAAACAATTGCTGCCACAACAATGCTTGCTAGGAATCAGGTGAGCAATTGTTGCTCATTGGGGGACTTTTTTTTTGTATTTTCCTCCAAATAGATGACAACTGATGACAGAGCTTGTGTAAATATTTTATTTTCAACAGATTAGCCATTCTTCTGTGTGACAAGAAGTCTATGGGGTATATAAACAAGCCAAACCATCTAATTGGGGAGGTTCGCCGCTCTAGATATGCAGATACTCTACGGGGCCGTGGTTACTGGGTGATGATGGTAAGATTTTCAATTTTAACCCTTTTTTATCCCCGACTGAAAGGTTTGGGGGATTGAGCGATGAGCCTGTTGTCCATCCGTCTGTCCATCCATAAAACTTTTCTTGTCCATTCTATATCTTGAATACCCTTTAGAATATTTTCATGAAACTTCACAGTTATGTAGAACAGGTCATAACGATGTGTCACATACATGAACAGTAACTCTTGCTATTGTACTTATTTAGTTATCTCTTCTTTGGTGATTTATTGGCAGATTCATGTCTGCTCTGTATCTTGAATACCCTTTGAAATATTTATACCCCGGCTTTGAAAAAGTGGGAGGTATACTGGTTTACATCTGTCCATCCGTCCTTCCGTACTTCCGTCTGTCCCCTTTTTAGCTCACCTGAGCATGAAGTGCTCAAGGTGAGGTATTGTGATCGGTCTTTGTCCGTCGTCCGGCGTCCGGCGTCAACTTTTGCTTTAAACGACTTCTTCTCCAAAACTGCTAGCCGGATTTCAAAATAATTTCACAGAAATGTTCCTTGGGGGACTCTCTACCAAAATTGCTCAAATGGTTCCGCTCCGCTGAACAATATGGCCGCCAGAGCTAAAAATAGAAAAACCTTTAAACAACTTCTCCTCCAAAACTGCTGGACTGATTTTGAAATAATTTCACAGAAATGTTCCTTAGGAGACCCTGTACCAAAATTGCTCAAACGGTTCCCCTTCGCTGAACAATATGGCCGCCAGAGCTAAAAATAGAAAAACCTATAAACAACTTCTCCTCCAAAACTGCTGGGCAGATTTTGAAATAATTTCACAGAAATGTTCCTTAGGTGACCCTCTACCAAAATTGCTCAAACGGTTCCGCTCCGCTGAACAATATGGCCACCAGAGCTAAAAATAGAAAAACCTTTAAACGACTTCTCCTCCTAAACTGTTGGGCCGATTTTAAAATAATTTCACAGAAATGTTCTTTAGGAGACCCTCTACCAAAATTGCTCAAACGGTTCAGCTCCGCTGAACAATATGGCCGCCAGAGCTAAAAATAGAAAAACCTTTAAACGACTTCTCCTCCAAAACTGCTGGGCCGATTTTGAAATAATTTCACAGAAATGTTCCTTAGGAGACCCTCTACCAAAATTGCTCAAATGGTTCTGCCCCGCTAAACAATATGGCCAGAGCTAAAAATAGAAAAAAGCTTTAAACATCATCGTTTCTAAAGCCAATGGCTCGATTTCAAAAAAATTTCACAGAAATGTTTTACTCATGGCTCTGAACAAAAATTGCTCAAACGGTTCCGCTCCGCTGAATCAAATGGCCGCCAGAGCTAAAAATAGAAATAAATCTTAGAATGACACAGAGGGCACAGTTATGTTCCAATCATCATGAAACTTTGTCAGAATGTTTATCTTAATGAAATCTAGACCATCTTTGAAACTGGGTCTTGTGGGGTCAAAAACTAGGTCACTTGGTCAAATCTTAGAAAAACCTTGTGCACACTCTAGAGGGCACAGTTATGATCCAATCTTCATGAAACTTTGTCAGAATGTTTATTTATATAAAATCTAGGCCAAATTTGAATCTGAGTCTTATGGGGTCAAAAACTAGGTCACTAGGTCAAATATTAGAAAAACCTCATGTACACTCTAGAGGGCACAGTTATGATCCTATCTACGTGAAACATTGTCAGAATGTTTACTTTCATGAAATTTATACCAGATTTGAAACTGGGCCATGTCAGGTCAAAAACTAGGTCACTAGGTCAGTTCTTAGAAAAACAGTGTGAACGCTTTTGAGGACACAGTTTTGTTCTAATCTTCATGAGACTTTGTCAGAATGTTTGTCTCCAACGAATCTGGACCAAGGGTGCAACTTGGTCATGTTGGGTCAAAAAGTAGGTCACTAGGTTAAACCTTAGAAAAACATTGTGTACACTCTAGAGGGCACAGTTTTGATAACTTTGCCAGAATGTTCATATCCAAGAAATCTAGACCAGGTTTGGAACTGGGTCATGTAGGGTCAAAATCTAGGTCATTAGGTTAAATCTTATAAAAACCTTAGGTACACAATAAAGGGTTCATTTTCCATTTAATCTTTGTGAAACTCTGTCAGTCATATGGATGTCTCTGAGGTAAAGTTCACAGGATACTCAGGTGAGCCATCCAGGGCCATCATGGCCCTCTTGTAATCAAATTTTTCGTCAAAGATTTCTCCACAACCATACAGGCTAGAATGGTCATATTTGGCATACAGGTTGATGACGATCGGTTGTATCGTGGGATTGAGAACCAGCCTTCTCCTGCTTATTCTTTCCTTTATTTGTCCATTTTTCTTTATTTCCATACTTTGAATAATGAAATTTTTTGTCTGAGATTTCTCAACAACCATTCAAGCTAGAATGGTCATATTTGGCATACAGGTTGATGACGGTGTGTTGTATCGTGGGATTGCAAACCAGCCTTCTCCTGCTTATTCTTCCATGTATTTGTCCAATTTTCTTACTTTCCATGCTTCGAATAATGAAATTTTTCGTCAAAGATTTCTCCACATTTGAGAAAGGTAGAGTAGTAATATTTGGTTTGCAGGTTGATGACGATGTGTTGTATCGTGGGATTGCACCAGCCTCCTCCTGCTTATTCTTCCCTGTATTTGTCCGATTTTCTTTCTTTCCATACTTTGAATAATGCAGTTTTTGTGCAACCATACAAGCTAGAGTAGTCATATTTGGTATGCAGGTTAATGACAACTTATTATAGTGTGGGATTGAGAACCAGCCGTTTCCCGCATATGCTTCCCTTTTTATGCCCCTGTCACCAAGTGGGGAGGGGCATATAGTTTTGCTCTTGTCCGTCCATACGTCCTTCCATACGTATGTCCTTCCGTCACACTTTGTAGTACTGTTCTTGTCTCCGCAATTCCTCCTACAATATTTATACCCCCGCTTTGAAAAAGTGGGGGGTATACTGGTTTTCAGTACAGCCGTCGACATCTTACTATCAATCGCGCCTCGCCGCGTCTCTCCACGACAAATTCGCGCCGAGAAGCGTGGGAAAATCGAGGGCGCGTAGTGGGTTTAGCGCGGCGAGGAGTGGCGCGGAGAGGGCGTGGCGCGGCGCGGCGTGGAGCGGTAGATGCCGCGTGATCCTCTACCCGACTGGTAGTGGATCGCGGGAAACCGCGTTAATAGGCGCGAAAAAGATTGACGACTACCTTACGCAGAAGCTACAAACTGCAATGCCATTACACAATTCAACAGGTTTGTGTATTGTGTACAGCTGTCAGAATAAGATTCATGTTTCTATTATTCAGTCTTTTTCGTTAATTATTCGGTACCAAAATATTGCAGTTTTTTGTATGTTTACCTGTTTTTAATCGGATACTATATGGAAAACCCCTTATGTTAATTGCTTTTTTTTAAACACGTCCGAGAACTGTATGCACACTGGCCAGGGGTATCATTTTTCACGACACTATTCCGTCGCAGTACATGTACATGTACCATTCAGAACTTATACTTTGATACCTGGTACTGGATAGACGAATTAAATAGTCCTATAACATATTTTCAGGTCAGGCTGTGCACACAGTTGTGCAGGACTCTTATCACAATGCGCTCTGTAAACCCGAGCAGTGTACATATAGGTGGGAACTCGGGGTCAGTTTCCTGATCAGACTGCGCACACGGTTTACGGTGTTCAAATATCAACTGGTTATTAAGCAGACGATCTGCATATCTTCGTAATCAGACCGTACCATCGTTTTCTGGTATCAACTTCTACTCTAGACATTTAAACCTGTTTTTCTCTCTCTCTTTCGCACGCGCAGGCCCTTTCCAGACTGCGCAGACGTTTGCCGGTATCAAGTTCAAGGCTTTTCGCTAACACCCTAAACTGCCATTTGCGCAGCTGACATATGCTTGTCTTATTAAGACTGCCCGATAAGACTGCGCAGACGTATTCCGGTAGCAAGAGCTAGGCCAGCATGTACACAGCTTTAAATCGACGTTGATTCAACGTCATGTGTTTATGCCAAGCGCATTCACTTAGCCTCTAATTTCTCTGTTGTGATTAAACCAGCTTTTATTTTTTTTTCGGCACTCGGACTATCTCGATCCGGCAGACTGTCCCGCAGACTGACTTGAGTCTTCTTGTTCACACATTACGATTTAACATTCAGTGTCAGCTTCAGAACCCCCTCTCTCTTTCTCCCCCATTTGCCATTGAAAAGAAACTTGGAATCTCTTTCATACTCTCCAGACTGCGGAAATCTGCACGTGCTCAAATCATCAGTGAAGATACACAACAGGTAAATGCGCACGATATAAACACACAGAAGTAAACAAATGGAAACGATTCTACATCATGTACACAGTGAGGATTCGGGTCGGTCCGTGCAGGCAGCTGACTGCTTTGAGTATTTATGGTCGGCCAGCACAAAAATCAACTTATTGTCGGACCCTTTTTGACATCCTGAGCCTCCTACTGTAGTAGAAATCAGGACAAGCCAGATCAGCATATATATATACATGTATACGTCAATCATTATGATTTTTTTTTCATCAACTATTAAATGTGGCGTGCCTTTAGTTGATCCGGACCTTTGCCAATTTATGGGTTTTTAAAAGTGCACCGAGATGGACTAAGACAAATACGCACGAACACGCACACTATTGTCGCCAATTGTTTTGCTACACAAAGTATCTGACTCGCACGTAATTACTCTAAATACTGGGGGAAAAGAGTCTAAGCGAAGAGCGTAGATCCTGATCACACTGCGCCTTAGGCAAGGTGTCATCCCATTTAATCATAAATGTTCTTCAAGTTAGGACCCATAGAGTAACTGGTTAAATTGTCACAGTATTTAAAATGATTACGGTATAGTACACGGTATAAAAAGAGCTGCCCAGATACAGATTATCATGCGCACATACACAAACCCTTTTTTAGTCTTACTAAATATAAATTCTTCAAGATTTTGTAATTGGCAGTTTGGTACGTATAATACTTATTTGCAGGAAAAGAACGGCGTGTTTGCCGTCTTTTCTTTTTTTCTTACTGCGATTTCTCGCTACTGATGCCTCTTACCAGACCAGCGCTCAGCTCCAGACACATACATGTAGGAGTTATTACATGGGAACTGCAATGAAACTTGCGGTGTTGGTTGGTTGTTATTCTATGGACGAAGTGTGAATGCCAAAACCAGACTGCGCATGAGCGCAATCTACTCTGAGCATGCGCAGTTGTACCCATACCTCGAATTAATCATTATCTGAAAAAGGCATCGTATTACATCTGCGAACCGCAAAGCCTTAGACCAGTCTGCGCACCTAAATAATAATGATTTTGCAAAGTAAGCCTTTTGGTTTATATTCTCTTGACAAACTGTGAATGCTCCAACTAGACTGCACATGAGCGCAATCTACCCTTGGCCCATACGTCGAAAAAAACGGGACAGTGTTCTTCATCTGCGAACCACATAATAATCATTGTGAATGTTTGTAAATGCACATGGTATGATAATTGAGCGGCCGCGACACGAGAAAACCAACAAAGTGGTTGTGGGCACAGCGCAGACTCAGATCAGCCTGGGGACCCGCCCAGTCCGATAAGAGTCTTCGCAGTGATCTTAAAGGGTAGCCAAGGGTCTCAGGTACCTCCACGCGGGCAGCGAAGACTGATCAGACTAGGCGGATGCCCAGGCTGGTCTGAGTCTGCGCTGGGCACACAACCACATTGTTGGCTTTCTCGTGTCGCGGCTCATATGTATGTTCGCTGATCGGATGTGTTTTAACGTCCATTTGAAACGCGGGCTAATTTATATTACTGCACATGCGAGTAAGGTCGTAAACTCGAAGCATAAATTGAATTGGGAGCTGCGCATGGTCAAATAAGGACTCGTGGCAATTATGCCAGTGGTCTGTCTTAACGCTCCTGCAAACTTTGAATGCACATACCATGCATGTGCATAGGCTGGTTGGTGCTCTGCGTTTGACAGATTTTGTCAGGATGTTTTTCATGTCATTCCGACAATTTCTTTTTGCAACCCCGGTTTCTCATCTCCCGTTCATGCATCATTATCAAAAACTTAAAAATAAAAAAAGGAAAAAAGAAAAGAAAGATAGGAAGAAAGAAAGTACACAATACCGCACGCGCTTAAGCGCGCATGCACATTTCCACTAAATAGGGAAAGTAGACTCAGTTCAACCTGCGCACCCCACATTCTTATAAACTCGATCGTTTTTGGTTATGTAAATATGTACAGACTCCTCGGGATCAACAAACAATGCAGATACAGAGGGCGCTGATCAAATTACACAGTGTAGGCTGATCTGGGTCTTCGCTGCTTGCACTCAGTTCAAAGCACCTTTTCCGACTGCACGGCGCAAAATACCGGAAAACAAATACTAAGAGTCGCAGGAGATGACTTACACAGGAGATGACTTACATATAAGCGTTACGCTTACTGTCAGATCCTGTATTGCTTCATTGTATTATTCACATGTATGTATAAAATCTATGAATAAAATATTGTTTAAACCAAGAGTCGCACGCGCGTTAACGCACGTGCAGATTCCCGCCAAAATAACCACCATTTAGTAGTAATACAGCTGTGGCGGGGCCAATTAAAGTCCTAAAGCAGAGATTTTTTGAGAGAGTTCTTAGTCTTGGAAGTTATAATAGTGGAGATAAGTAGAAAAAAACGATGTCCCAAACTTGTGTTTGAACTTTCTAAGGGTGCCTAGGCCCTATTTACTTTTATTGCAAAAACTGCCAAAACTTCATAAAGCTTGCATCATTTAAATTGAATGAAATAAGTTAAATGAAAAACAGAGCTTTTATCATTTTCGGGAGAATGGTAACACATCGATCTTCTACAGAAGCACGAAGTTTCTCGCATCCCATCCCGCGTGAGTATTACCGCAAATATCATGCATGAAGCTTGAAACCTTCGCGCGAAACACTCCCAAAACACTTGCAAAAGTCTCAAGAAACTAGCGCTGAAAAGATGAAAATTTGGGCGTGATGCGAGATCTATCGAACTTTCGCGGCGGGTGTATTTTGTTTTAATATTTTTATATATCTACATCATCGGGTAAAACTACACACACGACTTGTGTAAAAGTTGACTACATGTATGACTGCACACATTTCAAACATCGCTAGAGGCGTGGTCGCCAGTCGTCGCGGAGCAATCGCGCTGCGTCAAGATAGGCGCGAAATATTCCCACGCCGCTCCCACGCTGCGCGGGGCGGAGCGAAGCAGGCGTGGAGTGGCGCGGCGAGGCGTGGAAATAGCGCGGGAATATCGAGGGAACAGCGTGGGATTTAATCTTTTTCACGCTCCACTACACGTCACGACGCGTAGCGATTGATAGTAAGATGTCGACGGCTGTACTGTACATCTGTCCGTCCGTCTGTCCGTCCGTCCCTCCGTCCGTCCTTCCGTCCGTCCCCTTTTAATAGAATTTTTCGTCAAAGATTTCTCCACAACCATACAAGCTAGAATGGTCATATTTGGCATACAGGTTGATGACGATGTGTTGTATCGTGGGTTTGAGAACCAGCCTTCTCCTGCTTATTCTTCCCTGTATTTGTCCATTTTTAGCTCACCTGAGCCGAAGGCTCAGAGGTGAGCTTATAGGATGGGAGTTGAGCCGTCGTCCGTCCGTCCTTGCGTGGGTGCGTCAACACTTTCAAACATAAATATTTCAGAGACCAGTGGGCCGATCGCAATCAAATTTTATCTGAAGCATCATTTGGGTGGGGGAAAGGCTGCATTAGGTTTTGGTGCCGATCAGCTCAGAACTCTGGTTTCCATGGCAACAGATAGCCCCCATAGGGTTATAATGGGGAAAACGGCGTCATCACGTTTTCTCAACTGTTTTTGATTAGATCCTTATCATACTTGCAGGTAATGATGACATACACAAGAGCTTGGATGATTTCGAAATTTGGCCGGATTCGAGCACAGACTACGGAGTTAGCTGCCCTTGAGCGTTTGAAAAAAATCCCATAGGGTTATAATGGGGAAAATGGCTTCATCACGTTTTCTCAACTGTTTTTGCTTAGATCCTTATCATACTTGCAGGTAATGATGACATACATAAGAGCTTGGATGAGTTTGAAATTTGGCCGGAATCAAGCACAGACTACGGAGTTAGCTGCCCTTGAGCGTTTGAAAAAAATCCCATAGTGTTATAATGGAGAAAACAACGTCATCACATATTTTTAGCTCACCTGAGCCGAAGGCTCAGAGGTGAGCTTATAGGATGGGAGTCGAGCCGTCGTCCGTGTGTGGGTCCGTGGGTGCGTGGGTCCGTCCGTCAACACTTTCAAACATAAATATCTCAGAAACCAGTGGGCCGATCCCAATCAAATTTTATCTGAAGCATCATTTGGGTGGGGGAAAGGCTGCATTAAGTTTTGGTGCCGATCAGTTCAGAACTCTGGTTTCCATGGCAACAGATAGCCCCCATAGGGTTATAATGGGGAAAACGGCGTCATCACGTTTTCTCAACTGTTTTTGATTAGATCCTTATCATACTTGCAGGTAATGATGACATACATACGAGCTTGGATGAGTTCGAAATTTGGCCGGATTCGAGCACAGACTACGGAGTTAGCTGCCCTTGAGCATTTGAAAAATATCCCATAGGGTTATAATGGGGAAAATGGCGTCATCACGTTTTCTCAACTGTTTTTGCTTAGATCCTTATCATACTTGCAGGTAATGATGACATACATAAGAGCTTGGATGAGTTCGAAATTTGGCCGGATTCGAGCACAGACTACGGAGTTAGCTGCCCTTGAGCGTTTGAAAAAAATCCCATAGTGTTGTAATGGAGAAAACAACGTCATCACATATTTGTAGAAAAACTTTGTCATCGCTCTATTGCCTACATTTCTCAACGGATTTTAAAATAACTTCACACAAATGTAGGGCGTGACAATATCTTGAGCAAGTTCGACTTTCAGGATGCTGCGCCCAAGGTCAAGGTCACTGTGGCTATTTTTAGAAAAACTTTGTCATGGCTCTAGCACCTACATTTCTCCATGGATTTTGAAATAACTTCACACAAATGTAGGGCATGATAATATCTCAAGCAAGTTTGACTTTCAGGGTGCTGCACCCAAGGTCAAGGTCACTGTGGCTATTTTAGGAAAAACTTTGTCATCACTCTAGTGCCTACATTTTTCAACCGATTTTAAATCAAATTAACACAGATGTAGGGCATGACAATATCTCCAACAAGTTTGACTTTCAGGGTGCTGCGCCCAAGGTCAAGGTCACTGTGGCTATTTTTAGAAAAACTTTGTCATCGCTCTAGCGCCTACATTTGTCAATAGATTTTAAAATAACTTCACACAAATGTAGGGCATGACAATATCTCGAGCAAGTTCGACTTTCAGGGTGCTGCATCCAAGGTCAAGGTCACTGTGGCTAATTTTAGAAAAACTTTGTCATGGCTCTAGCACCTACATTTCTCCATGGATTTTGAAATAAATTCACACAAATGTAGGGCATGACAATATCTCAAGCATGTTCGACTTTCAGGGTGCTGTGCCCAAGGTCAAGGTCACTGTGGCTATTTTTAGAAAAACTTTGTCATCGCTCTAGCACCTACATTTCTCAACGGATTCTAAAATAAATTCACACAAATGTAGGGCATGACAATATCTCGAGCAAGTTTGACTTTCAGGGTGCTGCAATCAAGGTTTTTGATTAGATCCTTATCATACTTGCAGGTAATGATGACATACATAAGAGCTTGGATGAGTTCGGAAATTGGCCGGATTCGAGCACAGACTATGGAGTTAGCTGCCCTTGAGTGTTTGAAAAAAAACCCATAGACTTATAATGGAGAAAACAACGTCATCACATTTTCAGTTTTCATCGGATCCTCTTCATACTTGCAGGTAATGAGGATATGCATAAAAGCTTGGATTAGGTAGCATTCCGGCTAGATCCCACCACTGACTATGGAGTACCTGCCCTGAGTATCCAAAAAATCAGTGTTGCCACTTTTTCTTGGTTTCTACTGATCCGATCCTTTTCAAACTTGCAGGTAATGAGGAAATGCGTAATACATGTATCTTAAACAAGTTCAAATTTTGGCCAGATCAGGCCAACCACTACGAAGTTAGCTGCCCTTGACAGCTCTGTCTATTGTGCTCTTGATCGGATACTTTTTAAACTTGCATATATTAAATGAGGGCATACATAATGTTTTGGATGAGTCTAGTTTTCAGCCTGATTGGACCACTGACTGTGAAGTTAGCTGCCCTTGAGCATCTTAAATATCCCTATAGGTTTACAATGTCTCTCAGGTGAGCAATTGTTGCCCTTTGGGCTACTTGTTAGAAAAACTTTGTCATCGCTCTATTGCCTACATTTGTCAACGGATTTTGAAATAACTTCACACAAATGTAGGGCATGACAATATCTCGAGCAAGTTTGACTTTCAGGATGCTGCACCCAAGGTCAAGGTCACTGTGGCTATTTTTAGAAAAACTTTGTCAGCACTCTAGCACCTACATTTCTCAGCAGATTTTAAAATAATTCACACAAATGTAGGGCATGACAATATCTCGAGCAAGTTTTACTTTCAGGATGCTGGGCCCAAGGTCAAGGTCTTTGTGGCTATTTTTAGAAAAACTTTGTCAGCACTCTAGCCCCTACATTTCTCAGCAGATTTTAAAATAACTTCACACAAATGTAGGGTATGACAATATCTCAAACAAGTTTGACTTCCAGGCTGCTGCGCCCAAGGTCAAGGTCACTGGCTATTTTTAGAAAAACTTTGTCAGCGCTCTAGCACCTACATTTCTCAATGGATTTTAAAATAAATTCACACAAATGTAGGGCATGACAATATCTCGAGCAAGTTTGACTTTCAGGGTGCTGCATCCAAGGTCAAGGTCACTGTGGCAATTTTTAGAAAAACTTTGTCATTGCCCTAGCACCTTCATTTCTTCATGGATTTTGAAATAACTTGACACAAATGTAGGGTATGACAATATCTCAAGCAAGTTAGACTTTCAGGATGCTGTGCCCAAGGTCAAGGTCACTATGGCTATTTTTAGAAAAACTTTGTCATCGCTCTAGCACCTACATTTCTCAATGGATTTTAAAATAAATTCACACAATGTAGGGCATGACAATATCTCGAGCAAGTTTGACTTTCAGGGTTCTGCAATCAAGATTTTTTGATTAGATCCTTATCATACTTGCAGGTAATGATGACATACATAAGAGCTTGGATGAATTCGAAATTTGGGTGGATTTGAGCACAGACTACGGAGTTAGCTGCGTTTGAAAAAAATCCCATAGTCTTATAATGGAGAAAACAACGTCATCACATTTTCATTTTTCATCGGATCCTCTTCATACTTGCAGGTAATGAGGATATGCATAAAAGCTTGGATTAGTTAGCATTTCGGCTAGATCCCACCACTGACTATGGATTACCTGCCCTGAGCATCCAAAAAATCAGTGTTGCCACTTTTTCTTGGTTTCTACTGATCCGATCCTTTTCAAACTTGCAGGTAATGAGGAAATGCATAATATCTTAAACAAGTTCAAATTTTGGCCAGATCAGGCCAACCACAAGAAGTTAGCTGCCTTTGACAGCTCTGTCTATTGTGCTCTTGATCGGATACTTTTTAAACTTGCATATATTAAATGAGGGCATACATAATGTTTTGGATGAGTTTAATTTTCAGCCTGATTGGACCACTGACTGTGGAGTTAGCTGCCCTTGAGCATCTTAAATATCCCTATAGGTTTACAATGTCTCTCAGGTGAGCAATTGTTGCCCTTTGGGCTACTTGTTAGAAAAACTTTGTCATCGCTCTATTGCCTACATTTGTCAACGGATTTTGAAATAACTTCACACAAATGTAGGGCATGACAATATCTCGAGCAAGTTTGACTTTCAGGATGCTGCACCCAAGGTCAAGGTCACTGTGGCTATTTTTAGAAAAACTTTGTCAGCACTCTAGCACCTACATTTCTCAGCAGATTTTAAAATAATTCACACAAATGTAGGGCATGACAATATCTCGAGCAAGTTTTACTTTCAGGATGCTGGGCCCAAGGTCAAGGTCTTTGTGGCTATTTTTAGAAAAACTTTGTCAGCACTCTAGCCCCTACATTTCTCAGCAGATTTTAAAATAACTTCACACAAATGTAGGGTATGACAATATCTCAAACAAGTTTGACTTCCAGGCTGCTGCGCCCAAGGTCAAGGTCACTGGCTATTTTTAGAAAAACTTTGTCAGCGCTCTAGCACCTACATTTCTCAATGGATTTTAAAATAAATTCACACAAATGTAGGGCATGACAATATCTCGAGCAAGTTTGACTTTCAGGGTGCTGCATCCAAGGTCAAGGTCACTGTGGCAATTTTTAGAAAAACTTTGTCATTGCCCTAGCACCTTCATTTCTTCATGGATTTTGAAATAACTTGACACAAATGTAGGGTATGACAATATCTCAAGCAAGTTAGACTTTCAGGATGCTGTGCCCAAGGTCAAGGTCACTATGGCTATTTTTAGAAAAACTTTGTCATCGCTCTAGCACCTACATTTCTCAATGGATTTTAAAATAAATTCACACAATGTAGGGCATGACAATATCTCGAGCAAGTTTGACTTTCAGGGTTCTGCAATCAAGATTTTTTGATTAGATCCTTATCATACTTGCAGGTAATGATGACATACATAAGAGCTTGGATGAATTCGAAATTTGGGTGGATTTGAGCACAGACTACGGAGTTAGCTGCGTTTGAAAAAAATCCCATAGTCTTATAATGGAGAAAACAACGTCATCACATTTTCATTTTTCATCGGATCCTCTTCATACTTGCAGGTAATGAGGATATGCATAAAAGCTTGGATTAGTTAGCATTTCGGCTAGATCCCACCACTGACTATGGATTACCTGCCCTGAGCATCCAAAAAATCAGTGTTGCCACTTTTTCTTGGTTTCTACTGATCCGATCCTTTTCAAACTTGCAGGTAATGAGGAAATGCATAATATCTTAAACAAGTTCAAATTTTGGCCAGATCAGGCCAACCACAAGAAGTTAGCTGCCTTTGACAGCTCTGTCTATTGTGCTCTTGATCGGATACTTTTTAAACTTGCATATATTAAATGAGGGCATACATAATGTTTTGGATGAGTTTAATTTTCAGCCTGATTGGACCACTGACTGTGGAGTTAGCTGCCCTTGAGCATCTTAAATATCCCTATAGGTTTACAATGTCTCTCAGGTGAGCAATTGTTGCCCTTTGGGCTACTTGTTAGAAAAACTTTGTCATCGCTCTATTGCCTACATTTGTCAACGGATTTTGAAATAACTTCACACAAATGTAGGGCATGACAATATCTCGAGCAAGTTTGACTTTCAGGATGCTGCACCCAAGGTCAAGGTCACTGTGGCTATTTTTAGAAAAACTTTGTCAGCACTCTAGCACCTACATTTCTCAGCAGATTTTAAAATAATTCACACAAATGTAGGGCATGACAATATCTCGAGCAAGTTTTACTTTCAGGATGCTGGGCCCAAGGTCAAGGTCTTTGTGGCTATTTTTAGAAAAACTTTGTCAGCACTCTAGCCCCTACATTTCTCAGCAGATTTTAAAATAACTTCACACAAATGTAGGGTATGACAATATCTCAAACAAGTTTGACTTCCAGGCTGCTGCGCCCAAGGTCAAGGTCACTGGCTATTTTTAGAAAAACTTTGTCAGCGCTCTAGCACCTACATTTCTCAATGGATTTTAAAATAAATTCACACAAATGTAGGGCATGACAATATCTCGAGCAAGTTTGACTTTCAGGGTGCTGCATCCAAGGTCAAGGTCACTGTGGCAATTTTTAGAAAAACTTTGTCATTGCCCTAGCACCTTCATTTCTTCATGGATTTTGAAATAACTTGACACAAATGTAGGGTATGACAATATCTCAAGCAAGTTAGACTTTCAGGATGCTGTGCCCAAGGTCAAGGTCACTATGGCTATTTTTAGAAAAACTTTGTCATCGCTCTAGCACCTACATTTCTCAATGGATTTTAAAATAAATTCACACAATGTAGGGCATGACAATATCTCGAGCAAGTTTGACTTTCAGGGTTCTGCAATCAAGATTTTTTGATTAGATCCTTATCATACTTGCAGGTAATGATGACATACATAAGAGCTTGGATGAATTCGAAATTTGGGTGGATTTGAGCACAGACTACGGAGTTAGCTGCGTTTGAAAAAAATCCCATAGTCTTATAATGGAGAAAACAACGTCATCACATTTTTATTTTTCATCGGATCCTCTTCATACTTGCAGGTAATGAGGATATGCATAAAAGCTTGGATTAGTTAGCATTTCGGCTAGATCCCACCACTGACTATGGATTACCTGCCCTGAGCATCCAAAAAATCAGTGTTGCCACTTTTTCTTGGTTTCTACTGATCCGATCCTTTTCAAACTTGCAGGTAATGAGGAAATGCATAATATCTTAAACAAGTTCAAATTTTGGCCAGATCAGGCCAACCACAAGAAGTTAGCTGCCTTTGACAGCTCTGTCTATTGTGCTCTTGATCGGATACTTTTTAAACTTGCATATATTAAATGAGGGCATACATAATGTTTTGGATGAGTTTAATTTTCAGCCTGATTGGACCACTGACTGTGGAGTTAGCTGCCCTTGAGCATCTTAAATATCCCTATAGGTTTACAATGTCTCTCAGGTGAGCAATTGTTGCCCTTTGGGCTACTTGTTCTTTATTTCCACACTTTGAATAATGAAATTTTTCATCAAAGATTTCTCCACAACCATTCAAGCTAGAATGGTCATATTTGGCATACAGATTGTTGACGCTGTGTTGTATCGTGGGATTGCAAACCAGCCTTCTCTTGCCTATTCTTCTCTGTATTTGTCCAATTTTCTTACTTTCCATATTTAAATCAAATTTTTCATCAAAGATTTCTCCACAACCATACAAGCTAGAATGGTCATATTTGGCATACAGGTTGATGACGATGTGTTGTATCATGGGATTGAGAACCAGCCTTCTCCTTCTTATTCTTCCCTATATTTGTCCATTTTTCTTTATTTCCATACTTTGAATAATGAAATTTTTCGTCAAAGATTTCTCCACAACCATTCAAGCTAGAATGATCATATTTGGCATACAGGTTAATGACGATGTGTTGTATGATTGGATTGCAAACCAGCCTTCTCCTGCTTATTCTTCCGTGTATTTGTCCAATTTTCTTACTTTCCATACTTTGAATAATGAATTTTTCTGTCAAAGATTTCTCCACAACTATGCAAGCTAGAGTAGTCATATTTGGTTTGCAGGTTTATGATGATGTGTTGTATTGTGGGATTGCAAACCAGCCTTCCCCTGCTTATTCTTCCCTGTATTTGTCTGATTTTCTTTCTTTCCATACTTTGAATAACACAGTTTTTTGTCAAAGGTTTTTGTGCAACTGTTCAAGTTAGAGTAATCATATTTGGTATGCAGGTTAATGACAACTTATTGTAGTGTGGGAATGAGAACCAGCCCTCTTCCGCTTATTCATCCCTGTATTTTTCTGATTTTCTTTCTCTCTTTACATTGAATAATGCAATTTTTCGTAAAAGATTTCACAGCAACCCTTCAAGGTAGAATGTTCATATTTGGTGTACAGATTGTAAACGATTTATTGTATAGTGGGATTCAACCCAGCTGTATCTGGCATATTCTTCCCAGTATTTGTCCAATTTTCTTTCTCTCTTTACACTGAATAATGCAATTTTTCGTAAAAGATTTCACTGTAACCCTTCAAGGTAGAATGTTCATATTTGGTATACAGATTGATAACGACTTATTGTATTGTGGGATTGCAAACCAGCCATATGTTGCATGTTCTTCTCTGTATTTGTCCAATTTTCTTTATCTCCATACTTTGAATAATGACTTTTTTGTCACAGGTTTCTAAGCAGCCATTGCAAGTCAGTGGAGGGATTTTTATAACAAATTTCAGAGCATCCTTTCAAGTTTGAATCTTCATATGTGGTATACAGATTGATAAAGACTTATGTCTTACGTGTATTTATTAATTTTTCTATCTGTCTATGTGAAATCACTTTATTCCGTATTACGTATACATAGAAAGGAATATATTGATATTTGGTATACATGTTGACAATGAGTTCTCTCTCTATATACTTTATGTAACGAAAATAACACCATTTGATTAAAGCACTTAAGCGGGGGTATAGTCGGATTCTCCGACAGTTCTAGTTGATGCAGGGAGTTGAAACTTGCAACACAGTTTAGACATGCATTGAACATGTGCATAAAGGAAACAGAACTTTGATTCAGGTCTTAATTGCAGAATTATGTCCCCTTGAATAACATACATATTTTGACCATATTTCACACTTGTAGTACTGTTTGTGTCTCCGCAACTCCTTCTACAGTATTTGATGCAGGGAGTTGAAACTTGCAACACAGTTCAGACATGCATTGAACATGTGCATAAAGGAAACAGAACTTTGATTCAGGTCTTAATTGCAGAATTATGTCCTCTTGAATAACATACATATTTTGACCATATTTTACACTTGTAGTACTGTTCTTGTCTCCGCAACTTCTCCTACAATATAAAATGCAGGGAGTTGAAACTTGCTGCACAGTTCAGACATGCATTGAACATTTGCATAAAGGAAACAGAACTTCGATTCAGGTCTTTATTGCTGAATTATGTCCCCTTGAATGACATACATATTTTGACCATATTTCAGTGGCTTATACAAGCTTACCTTTTGTTGTGGCTCTAGGGGCCTCATTTATGAACTGATTTTGATATAAGGTCACAGCTTTATTGAGTATGACAATACCTTGAACAAGTTTGCGTTTCAGGTTGGAAGAATCAAGGTCAAGGTCACAGTTGCTATTTTCCGAAAAACCTGGGCATCGCTCTAGCGCTTTTATTTATTGATCGATTTGATATAACTTCACACAGATGTTAAGTATGACAATATCTTGAATAAATTACCATTTCAGCACTGCAGGTTCAAGGTCAATGTCACAGTCGCTATTTTTAGTAAAATCTTTATCATCCCTCTAGCCCCTTTATTCATTTACAGATTTTGATGTAACGTCACCCAAATGATTAGTGTGACAATATCTTGGCCAATTTTGTGATCCAAAATTTTAGGGTCAAGGTCAAGTCACGGTTACTATTTTTAGAAAATATGTTGTCATCCCTCTAGAATGATTTTGACATAACTTTACACAAATATTTAGCATGGCAATATCTGGGACAGATTTACCTTTCAGCATTGTCGGTCCAAGGTCAAGGTCACATATGCTGTTATAGGTACATGTAAAACTTTGTCAAGGTTCTAGTACCTTTATTTGTTAACTGATTTTGATATAACTTCACACAAATATCAAGTATGACAATATCTGAGAAAAGTTCACTTTTCAGGGTTGTAGAGCCAAGGTCAAGGTCACAGATGCTTTTTTTAGCTCACCTGAGCCGAAGGCTCACAGGTGAGCTTATAGTATAGGCAGGCATCCGTCGTCCGTCGTCCGTCCTTCCGTCCGTCCGTCGTCTGTCGTCCGTCCGTCAATATTTTCAAACGACATCTCCTCTGAAACTACAAGGCCCTTTGTTACCAAATTTCATATATAGCATCTATGGCAGGGGGAACCAATAATACTGTTTTTTATCCAAATCGCTTCAGAACTTTGGTTGCTATGGCAACTTAAAGTTTCCATTGACTTGTATGGGAAAAATTGAAAATTTTCATTTATTGCTATGTCACTGCAGATATTTTGACAAAACTTTACAGAAATGTTCCTTGAGTATTCCTCTATCAACCACATGAACTTTATGTAAATTGCACAATTTGGCTGGTTGCCATGGCAACCGAATGGTTAAAAAATAGAAAAAAATAATCAAAAATCATCTTCTCAGAAACTATGCTACCAATAAAGCTCAAACTTCACAGAAAGGATCTTAGTACTAGCTTCTATAAAAGGACTGTTTTTCTTGGCAATTGCTCTAGCAGTTTGGTTGCCATGGGAACTGAAAGTTGCCAATGACTTATAATGGCAAAATGGAAAATTTGCATTTATTGCTATGTCACTGCAGATATTTTGACAAAACTTTTACAGAAATGTTTCTTGAGTATTCCTCTATCAACCACACGAACTTTATGTAAATTGCACAATTTGGCTGGTTGCCATGGCAACCGAATGGTTAAAAAATAGAAAAAATATTCAAAAATCATCTCCTCAGAAACTATGCAACCAATAAAGCTCAAACTTCACAGAAAGGATCTTAGTACTAGCTTCTATAAAAGTACTGTTTTTCTTGGCAATTGCTCTAGCAGTTTGGTTGCTATAGGAGCTGAAAGTTGCCATTGACTTATAATGGCAAAATGGAAAATTTGCATTTATTGCTATGCCACTGTGGATATTTTGACAAAACTTTCATAGAAATGTACCTTGAGTAGTCTTTAACCAGCCATGTTGAATTTATGCAAATTGCCCAATTTGGCTGGTTGCCATTGCAACCGAATGGTTAAAAATAGAAAAATATTAAAAAAAATTTCGCAGAAACTGTGTGGCCCAATAAAGCTCAAACTTTACAGAAAGAACCTTAGTACTAGCCTCTATAGAATTTTTGTTTTTCATGGCAATTGCTCCAGCAGTTTGGTTGCTATGGCAACAAAGAGTTTCCATTGACTTATAATGAGGAAATGGAAATTGGCAATTTTTGCTGTCTAACTAACTGCAGTTATTTATTTTTTTTTCTACAGAAGTGTTTCTTGAGTAGTCCTCTACGATTCATATGAATTTTCTCCAAATCGCTGAATTTGATTGGTTGCCATGGCAAAATATAGTGTAAATTTCGAAAAAAAAAATCTTCTGCTCAGGAGCCATATAGGGGATGAAGCTGATATTGTGCAAACATGTTGATGACAGTGGTTTCTACATAAATTTTATTCTTTTTCTTCCAATCCCATAAGAACTTTAGTTGCTATGGCGACTTATAGTTTCCATTGACTCATAATGGGAAAAGGGAAGCCATGAGGGGCATGAAGCTGATACTTAGCATACATATTAATAATTTTAACCTCTACCTAAAGTATGTTTTATATTATCATTGCCCATGTGAATTTGTTGCTATGGCAACTTAAAGTTTCCATAGACTTATAATGAGGAAAGTGGACATTTGCTATTTATTTCTGTGTTACTGCAGATATTGTGACAAAAATTCACAGAAATGTTCCTGGATTAGTCCTCTACCAGCCATATGAATTTTTTCCAATTACCCGATTTTGATTGGTTGCCATTGCAGCTGAAAGGCCAAATTTTCATTTTTTTTTTTTTTTTTTTGCCAAAGATCTTCTGAGAAGCCATTAATGGGGGATAAAGCTTATTTTTTTTGCATAAATATTTGTGATATTATCCTCTACATAAATGGTGTTTTTATTGCTGTTGTGCATGGTGTTTTGTTGCTGTAACCTCAGTGCCTCAGTGCTCAGGTGAGCGATATAGGGCCATTGGCCCTCTGGTTTTAGAAAAAAATTTGTCATCCCTCGAGCACCTTTATTATTGACAGATTTTGATATAATTTCACACAAATACCTCTTAATACATTACACATCTAGTGAGGCATATGGTGGGGGCATTCATCACCTTTAGTGATTGTCTAGTTTTGTCTGATTTTCTTTCTCTCTTTACATTGAATAATGCATTTTTTAGCGCACCTGAGCCGAAGGCTCCGGGGGAGCTTTTAGTATGGACAGGCTCCATTCTATTCTATTCTGTCGTCGGTCGTCTGTCCGTCAACAATTTCAAATGACTTCTCCTCTGAAACCGCTTGGCTGATTGAAACCAAATTTCATATGTAGACTCCTGGGGTCTTAGGAAAGAAAAGTTGTTCAAACGATCCTGGTCACATGACCAACATGGCCGCCATGCCCGTATATGGTAAAAACCTAAAAAAAATCTTCTTCTCCAGAACCAATAGGCCAATGGCGCTGAAACTTGGTATATAGCATCGGGTACGCCAGTACTACCGAGGGTATTCAAATTATGACCTTGGGTTGACCTTGACCTTTTTATACGCCCGTTTTGAAAAAAACGGACGTATTATGGCATGGCTCTGTCCGTCCGTCCGTCCGTCTGTCTGTCCGTCTGTCTGTCTGTCCATCCGTCAACATTCTTGTGCGCACCATATCTCAGAAACCGTTTGAGATATCTTCATGAAATTTTGTAGGCATATATATTAGGATGGGGCAAAGTGTCGCGTATAGTAATGGTTGCTCCCCCTTTCTTAGTTTCAAAGTTATGCCCCTTTGATTATTTTTTACCCTACTAGTCTTGTGCGCGCCATAACTAGATAACCGTTTGGGATATCTTGATGAAACTTCATAGCAATGTGTATAAGGGTGTGTTGATGTGTCGCGTATAACAATGGTTGCTCTCCGCTTCTTCATTTTGGAGTTGCATCCCTTTGATTAGATTTTTAGGGTATTTTTGTGTATACTAATCTTGTGCATTCAATAACTAAGTAACCATTTGGTATATCTTGATGAAACTTTATAGCAATGTGCATGATAACAAGACAGTGTGTCACATATAAGAATGGTTGTTCCCCCTTACTTAATTTTGGAGTAACCTCCCTTTGATTAGTTTTTTAGGCTAACCCATTCCCCCATAACTCCTTAACCTTTTGAAATATTTCAATGAAACTTTGTAGGAATGTGTATAATAATGGGGTAATGTATCATGCGCATGAACCACAACTCTGGCTTACTTCCTCAATTATCTGCCCTTGCATCAATGTCTGTTTTACTCTGTATCTCCTTAACCATTGGAAATATTTTAACAAAATTTTATGGTGATGTGTATATTGTCAAGGGAAAGTATTGCGACTAAGAGTTTATGAATTATCTCCCTTGTTTGACTTTGGCGTTTCACAACTTCTGAACTGCTTCACCCTGGAACCTGATTTTTGGTGTACTAATAGTATTTGATGTGTTGTTTTGATAACATTGCAGTCATTAATTACAGAGTTGTTACCTCTGTTTTGTCTGCCTGTCCATCCTTCTATAAACAATCTTGTTCATTCTGTAACTCCTTCATGACACTGAAACAGGCGTATTATGCGCCGCTTGCGAAGCCCTTGTTAACCATAAGGTCAAATTTGCTTCCTTGTGCTTTTATGTGGTAAAATGCTAGAACATAAGATATCTTGGAAACTGTTGAAGATTTTGGCCTAAAACTTGGTATCTACAGTCATCTTAATGAGTACATGAAAATTTATGAGTACAAGAGGTCAAGGTCATTCTTTGACCTTTGACCCAGAACTCTCATATTTTGACAATTTCAAACAATCTCCTCAAAAGCTACTGGGCCAATTGAAACCAAATTTAATATAGAGCCTTCAGGGCTTGAGGGAACGAAAATTTATTCATACGGTCCAGATCACATGACCAACATGGCCGCCATGCCCATATATGGTAAAAACCTTTAAAAATCTTTTTCTCGAGAACCAATTGACCGATGGCCTTGAAACTTAGTATGTAGCATTTGGTACTCAAGTACTATCAAGATTGTTATGACCTTGGGTTGACCTTGACCTTTTTTACAGCAAGGTAAAATATAGAAAAATGCTAGAACATGTGATTTCATGGAAAGTTTTGAAGATATTGGCCTAAAAATTGGTATATTCTTTGACCTTTGACCCAGAACTCTCACATTTTGACAATTTCAAACAATCACCTCAAAAACCACTGGGCCAATTGAAACCAAATTTCATATAGAGCCTTCAGAGGTTGAGGGAATGAAAATGTTTTATAAAGGTCCAGGTCACATGATCAACATGGCCGCCAAGCTCATATATGGTAAAAATCTTAAAAAATCTTCTTCTCCAGAACCTATTGACCGATGGCCTTGAAACTTGTTATGTAGCATCGGGTACTCCAGTACTATAGAGATTATTCAAAATGATGACCTTGGAATGACCTTGACCATTTTACGGCAAGGTCAAATATGAGAAAATGCGAGAATATAAGATTTCATGGGAAGTTTTGAAGATTTAGGCCTAAATATTGGTATATACAGTCATCTTAATGAGTACATGAATTTTGTTCAAATGGTCCAGGTCACATGACCAACATGGCCGCCATACCCATTTATGGTATAAACCTTTAATATTTTTCTTCTCCAGACCCAATATACCTGTGACCTTGAAACTTGGTAAGTAGCATGGAGTACTAGAGTACTACCAAGACTGTGAAGAATTTCAGACATAAGAGAAAGGCACTTTGCCAATTGGTCAGGTGAGCGATTCAGGGCCTCATGGCCCTCTTGTTTGTAAAAGATTTCACAGCAACCCTTCAAGGTAGAATGTTCATATTTGGTGTACAGATTGTAAACGACTTATTGTATAGTGGGATTGAAACCAGCTGTATCTGGCATATTCTTCCATGTACTTGTTTTATTTTCTTTCTCACTTTACATTGAAAAATGCAATTTTTTCGTAAAAGATTTCACAGTAACCCTTCAAGGTAGAATGTTCATATTTGGTATACAGATTGATCATGACTTATTGTATGGTGGGATTGCAAACCAGCCGTATCTGGCATATTCCTCCCTGTATTTGTCTGATTTTCTTTCTCTCCATATTTTGAAGACTGACTTTTTTGTCAAAGGTTTCTAAGCAGCCATTGCAAGTTAGAGGAGGGATATTTTGTTTGCAGGTTTATGATAACTTTTGTATTGTGGGGTCAAGAACCAGCCTTCTCCTGCTTATTCTTCCCGATATTTTTCCAGTTTTTCTTTCTCTCCTTACTTAGAATAATGCAGTTTTTCGTAACAAATTTCACAGTATCCTTTCAAGTTTGAATTTTCATATTTGGTATACAGATTGATAAAGACTTATGTCTTACATGTATATATTAATTTTTCTGTCTGTCTATGTGAAATCATTTCATTCCGTATTACCTATAGGAAGAAAGGGATTTATTGATATTTGGTATACATGTTGACAATGAGTTCTCTCTCTCTATACTTAATGTAACGAAAATAACACTATTTGATTAAAGCACTTAAGCGGGGGTATAGTCGGATTCTACGACAGTTCTAGTTTCATGATACTTTACAGATTTGTAGAACAGGTCATTGCGACGTGTTGCGAACAAGAATGACAACTCTTGCCTTCTTACTTTTTGAGTTATTACCCCTTGATGGTTTTAGGTGTGATTTCCCATCCCCTCTATAACTTGAATACCTTTTGCAATATTTTCATGATACTTCACAGATATGTAGAACAGGTCATGACAATGTGTCCCGAACAAGAATGACAACTCTTGCTTTCTTACTTTTTGAGTCATTTCAACTTGATGGTTATAGCTGTTATTTTGTGTTTGCTCCATAACTTGAATACCCTTTGAAATATTTTTATGATACTTCACAGATATGCAGAACAGATCATGAAAATTTGTCTGATACGTGATTGACAACTCCATACATGTGATGTCTCCCGGATCATCCGGGAGTCTCCCGGAAATGGAGCCCATCTCCCGCGCTCCCGGAAAGTATTCAGAATCTCCCGGATGCTGAATTTTCCTGTCATAATTTTTTTCTGAACCGTCCATTTTGCGGTAACTACTTACCCGGCAGCTGTCAAAAGAATTAACTGTCCGTGACCTAATTACCTAATTAGGGTGCAATATAGGACATGTCATTCCGAGGGGTATTCGCTGATCAAACACAGCGAGGTGTTAAATTGGCTAGCACACCAGTAAAGGTACCTGTTCTAACTGTAATAGCAGGTAACTTTTACCGAGATCATATGACTTTAATTGCGCCACGGCTTTATGCATCGGTCATTGTTTATGTCATTGATTTGCACGAATGCAATAGATGAAAGTGCCGCCAATCGACAATGATTCGATATCGATTTTTTTCAGTAAATATGTCAGATACGTAATGTACAGTCATTATAAATATCGATCATGCAAAATTTGCGCAGGCTGATCAGATCATACTTTCATGAAATCATCACGGGTGCCAGCAATTTTTTTTGTTTTATTTAAGTTGGTTCGTTCACTTTAAGAATAGTTTCCCGCGTTTTTCTATCCAGTTCCCGCCGATTCAGATGCATCGTATGTGAAATGAGAACCAGTGTGAATTTATAAATAAAATATGGGAAATCCGCGATCTTCAGCATCTGACTGAGACAGAATTATGCCATTCTACAACTTTACTGACCCAAATATGCAGCTATATTTGTTCTTAATCTAATATTCAACGAAAATAGACAGCTCTAATGACAGGTATGTTCATTAAAGTGTAGAATATAACTCGGTTTTGAGATAAACAGATTTTGAGTTTTTAATAAGTATCAGCTTTCATCAAAATAACTGGAGCAGATCGGACCCATCATCCCGGATGCAATTTTGGATGTTTATATTGAGGGTTAGGGAAAAGTGGGGAGGGGTGTTGGGTTGAGAATGCCAGATA
Source organism: Ctena decussata (assembly GCA_963989385.1). Lineage (NCBI taxonomy): Eukaryota > Metazoa > Mollusca > Bivalvia > Lucinida > Lucinidae > Ctena > Ctena decussata. The sequence continues at coordinate 9,955,792 of OZ022504.1, forward strand.
ATCAGATTGTTTATTTTTTCTTTTTTTTTTTTTCAATTTAGCAATGGAATGGTCAGCACTTACTGAACAGTACTGTATAATCACACTGTAAATTAAACTTAGGATGGTAGTGTTACTGCACTGAAATGGCATACTTTTGAGGTTATATTTGAAGTATTGGGTAACTCAAAAGTAAAGAAGTTAAACAAATTTACAACTGTACTTTAGTTCATGTTGTTTTATTTTAAACAAGAACCCCCCCCCCCCCCCACCACCACCACCACCAAAAAAAAACAGTGAAGTACTCGAAACAACGTGTCAAAGTTGCCTTCAAAAAGTCTCCCTGATGGGGAACTCAATCTCCCTGAAATGAAATCCAGATCTCCCACATGGTCCTCAAGAGATCATCACATGTATGCAACTCTGTCATTCATACTGTCCCGAGTCATTTCCCTTTGGAAGAAGTTTGAGCTGCAGTTAGCTGTCTCTGCTTTATATCTGTATAACCCTGGCTTGCTCCACAATTATAATACCCTTATGAGTTTTAGAATATTGATGATCATGCCATGATATCCTTTCATTTTCCTAACTTTCTGTGGCCCCCTCTCTCTCCCTCCCCCCCTCCCCCCCTCCCCCCTCTTTATTTTCCAGATTTGGATTCTTTGTCCTAATTCACCACTTACTAGAGAGCTCAAAATTAGATTTGTAGGGCTTGTACTTTAGAAGTTATTCACACATTTTGAAGCCGGGCCGCGTAGCGCAATCGGTAGGGCACCTGACTCATAGGTCAGAGGTCCTGGTTTCGATACCCGGTCTGGCCACATACTTTCGTTTCTCCTTCCGCTGATTCAAGAAGGGCAGTTGTCAGTTACTGGCGGAAGTATGTGCACTTAGTACTGGTTCACCGCTTAGGAGGTCTAAGCCTGCCCAGGAATAGTGTGGTTAGGTTAACTGACCGTCCCGACATGACCATAGCAGTTTACCGTGGACGTTAAGCAACAAATCAAATCAGTCAATCACACATTTTGAAATGTTGAGTGTATCATATGCTATACATTGTGTACATGGTGGCTGTATGAGATTTTACCTTTTTTAAGCAGTCTGGCATCTGTTTTGGTCTGAGTGTTAGATAATCATGCATCTGTTATCTGTTAAACAGATAATGTCAATATGTCAATCAGAAGCATAAAAGAATGACAATATATTACTTGCATGTGTTTTGAAGTGCACCCTGTTTGCTACAGCACAAGGGGCCTTCGGTTGGGGGATTTGCCATCTCCTCTGATGGCTATTTTTGACCATTCTTATCAATTAGATGGGTCCATTTCTAGTTTACAAGGTTTCTTGTGAATGTTTTCTCTTTTACTGTATTGTGCATAGAAATTCCTGTTAGCAAATGGTGTCGACCCTGATCAAATGCTGTGTTTTGAGGGGTCTGAAATGGGTCTGCACTGTTAGCATAGGTCCCCAAAATGGGTATCCAGTCCAAAAAGGATTTACTTCATAATACAATACACCATGTTGTAATACTGTAATACCTGCCACCATTGCGTCGACTACATATGAGCCGCGACACGACAAAACCAACAATGTGGTTGTGCGCCCAGCACAGACTCAGATCAGCCTGGGCATCCGCCTAGTCTGATCAGAGTATTCGCTGTCCGCATGGAGGTAGCTTAGACCCTTAGCTACCCTATGAGCACTTAACGAAGAGTGATCAAGCCGGGCGGATGTCCAGACTGATCTGAGTCTGCGCTAGGCGCACAACCACATTGTTGGTTTTCTCGTGTCGCGGCTCATATGATTTTGACGGTCATGGGTCAGAAATCATGAGTGAGACTGGAAGTATCTTCCATGGGTGTGTGATGGGGATAAAAAATCCATGGTGAGGCTTGCGGAGCGATGCCAAAGAGTGATCCTGAGTGACGGATTTTTCAATCCTCTCCTCACACCCATGATAGATACTTTTTCTTGCACACTGCTTGGTTTTCAAGGAAGAAGTTGTAAACCCATTCCATTCGGGATACCCCTTTAGGGGTATTTGGGCAAACAGTTTCGATTCAGATCCAAACTGTTTGCTGCCTAGACATAGTTTCTACAAGACATAGACCAATATTGTCAAAATATTCTTGATTTTTGATGCAGACGACAATTTCAGCAGACGACAAAAAATACCCAGAAAGCAAGTGAGTCTTGAAAGAAGCCGATGCTATCAGCGATCAACTTTCGGCTCTTTATAGCAATGCCTGACGTGGTATAATTTACTACAAACTGCCTTAATTTTCCGTCTTCTTGACGACAGCATCTCAAAAATCAAAGTCTCTTGACAACCCAGATATGTGAGCTCCTATACAATCATTGCACTGACTACATGTGAATTTTAGCTCACCTAAACGAAGTTCAGGAAGAGCTATTGCACTAACCCCGGCGTCGGCGGCGTCAGCAAAATGTTAAAGTTTTACGTTAAAGTTTTTTATGTGATGGGCAAGGCGCTGTCAGGCGAGCTATTCTGGCCCTGTGACAGGTCTTGTTGTCTGGTCCTGGGGCCGTATTTATAAAATGGCTTCAGTGGTTGCTATGCTGTTGCTAAGGGGACATTTCTATAAAGGAGATTACGTACAACTATGAAATTTGCTCTGGAGGAACAGTCTTTTTAGACTGTTCCTCCAGAGAAAATTTCGTAGTTGTAGGGAATCTCCTTCATAGAAATTCAGCCCTAGCAACAGCATAGCAACCACTTAAGTCGTTTTATAAAAATGGCCCCTGGTGTGATAACATGGGCAATAAGAGTTGTACGTACAGGTGAAACACACGGATATTTTTACTGGGTGTGCAAGAAAAATGTAGGTATAGGTAAGGGACCGACCATTTGATATTCTGGGGGGGGCCTGGTATTCTTGATGGAGACAGGACATTTTATTTCACTGGCCTCTGGAAACAATTTCTTTTTTTTTTCACCATGTGGGAGCTAATTTATTTTTTTTACAAACTAACTCAAACAGGTTATTTTTTTTTTATTTTATAGCTGAACTATCAGATCCTTGTTTACTTGACCTTAATATCCTTTTATTTTACCCACATCAGTATTTTTAGACCTTTTTTCTCACAAAAAGAACATGGTGCTGTCTTTAACCAGGCCAAGGGCATGGCTTAGCTTGCTTTTGCAAACCATTGCCTGGAGCATGTTACTCTTTTCATCTAAGGTACAGATACAAACATCCCTGTATGAGTTTGGCAAAAAATTAGGCCTTAAATTAGGGATATTTTGGCCAAAATTTAGGGCTATTTTGGCTAAGTTTTAGGGCTAACATTAGGAATTTAAGTTTTTTTTCTATCCCAATATATGCCTAGCCATGCTTATTTGTACTTTAGAAAGTTTGATAAATACTTACATGATAAATTCACATTAGTTACATGATAGAGTCACATTATACATGAATGGGCATTAATAAAATGGCTGAAAGTTATGTGCTAAGAAGTTAACAAAGGGGGGTCTGGGGGGCACAGCCCCCCAGAAGCTAAAGCAATTTCCCAATTTCAATGGCAATTTTAAGACTGGAAACAATAGAGAAAAACTAGGAATGATTATAAAAATAGGGGTTTTTATATTAGGACTTTTGCCTTTTAGAGTGTTTATTTTTCCATAACGGTTTTGTCTCCCATAAGCTAGTGACTCTTTTGCAATTTAGTTTTAGTGGAAACATTTACTTAGTAATGTGGCAGATCAATAATACATGTATGTGAATGTTGTATAGGATGTTTTTGTAAATGTATGCACATGCGGGCCCGCTGGTGTAAATCAATTGTAGATAATGTTAAAATATTACTATAAATATGGGGGTCTGGGGGCGCAGCCCCCCAGAAGCCAGAGACATTATAAAAACTCTATTCCAATGGAATTATCTGCAGACAATATTTTTTTTTTTAATTTTTTGGGTGGAGACAGGTTATTTTTTTCTCTTACTTTTGAGGCCAGATTATTTTTTTAGCTCACCTGAGCCAGAGGCTCCGGGGGAGCTTATAGTATGGTCAGGCTCCGTCGTCCGTCGTCGTCCGTCCGTCCGTCCGTCCGTCCGTCGTCCGTCAACAATTTCAAAAGACTTCTCCTCTGAAACCACTGGGCCAATTGTAACCAAATTTCATATGTAGCCTCCTGGGACCTTAGGAACGAAAAGTTGTTCAAACGGTCCTGGTCACATGACCAACATGGCCGCCATACCCATATATGGTAAAAACCTAAAAAAATCTTCTTCTCCAGAACCAGTAGGCCGATGGCCTTGAAACTTGGTATGTAGCATCAGGTACGCGAGTACAACCAAGATTGTTCAAATTATGACCTTAGGTTGACCTTGACCTTTTTTACGGTAAGGTCAAATTTTCTTCCTTGTGCTTTTATATGGCAAAATGCTAGAACATAAGATATCTTGGAAACTGTTGAAAATTTTGGGCTAAAAATTGGTATCTACTGTCATCTTAATTAGAACATGAAGATTTATGAGTACAAGAGGTCAAGGTCATTCTTTGACCTTCGACCCAGAACTCTCATATTTTGACAATTCCAAACAATCTCCTCAAAAGCCCCTCGGCCAATTGAAACCAAATTTCCTATGGAGCCTCCAGGAGTTGAGGGAACAAAAACTTATTCATACGGTCCAGGTCACATGACCAATATGGCTGCCACGCCCATATATGGTAAAAACCTTTGAAAATCTTCTTCTCCAGAACCAATTGACCAATGACCTTGAAACTTGGTATGTAGCTTTGGGTACTTGAGTACTATCAAGATTGTTCAAATTATGACCTTTGGTTGACCTTGATCTTTACGGCAAGGTCAAATATGGGAAAATGCTCGAACATTAGATTTCATGGAAAGTTCTGAAGATTTATGCCTAAAAATTGGTATATACAGTTATCTTAATGAGTACATGAAGATTTGTGAGGACAAGAGGTCAAGGTCATTCTTTGACCTTTGACCCAGAACTCTCATATTTTGACAATATCAAACAATCTCCTCAAAAACAACTGGGCCAATTGTAACCAAATTCCATATAGAGCCTCCAGGGGTTTGAGGGAATGAAAATTAGTTCAAACGGTCCAGGTCACATGACCAACATCGCCGCCAGGCCCATATATGGTAAAAACCTTTAAAAATCTTCTTCTCCAGAATCAATTGACCGATGGCCTTGAAGCTTGGCATGTAGCATTGGGATCTCCACTACTATCAAGATTATTCAAAATGATGACCTTGGGTTGACCTTGACCTTTTTTACAGCAAGGTCAAATGTGGGAAAATGCTAGAACATAAGATTTCATGGAAAGTGTTGAAGATTTATGCCTAAAAATTGATATCTACAGTCATCTTAATGAGTACATGAAGATTTATGAGTACAAGAGATCAAGGTCATTCTTTGACTTTTGACCCAGAACTCTGTCATTTTGACAATATCAAACCATCTCCTCAAAAGCCCCTGGGCCAGTTTTGAAACCAAACTTCATATAGAGCCTCCAGGGGGTTGAGGGAAAGATTTTTTTTTTCAAATGTCCTGGTCACATGACCAACATGTCCTCCATGTCCATATATGGTTAAAACCTTTAAAAATCTTTTTCACCAGAACCAGTTGACCGATGGCCTTAGAGTAATTTACCCTAGAGTACTGAGGCTGAATGGACTCGGGTGAGCTACAGGACCAATGGTCCTCTTGTTTAAGCCCCCTATGAGCCAGGATATTTTTTTCTTGCATATCCAAAGACAGGGAATTTTTTTGATAAATATACCAGGCCCCCTCCAGAATATCAAATGGTCGGTCCCTAAAACTTGTGGACATCCTTATCTGGTGTGGAAGAATCTTAACATATAGAGGATCCTACACGAGTGGTCATTTCATATGAAATTTATGAAACAAGCCTTTGGCGAGTTTCATAAATTTCATATGAAATGACCAGGAGTGTAAGATTCTGTTTATCATATGACCCTTTAAAAGGGGATTTTAACGTCTTCTAGCTTAACATTATTATGCCCCCGAAGGAACTTCCGGTGGCATATTAAAATCGCACCGTCTGTCCGTCAGTTCGTCCGTCCGTTACAAATCATGTCTCAGCTATAACTTAAGAACTACTGAAGCAAATTTGATGAAACTTCACAGATAGATAAAGCATAATGTGAAGGTGTGTCACGCACAAGACTTAGGTCCCTACACCCAAGGTCAAGGCCACAATTTGGTCAGAGGTCTAATTGTGTCTCAAAATCGTGTCTCAGCGATAACTTATAAATTACTGAAGCAAATTGAATGAAACTTCACAGAAAGATGAAACATAATGAGAATGTGTGTCACACATAAGATGTAGGTTACCACATTCAAGGTCAAGGTCACAATCAGGGGTCAAAGGTCAAATCTTGCCTCTGCAATAGCTTGAAACCTGCTGAAGCGACTTTCATCAAACTTCACAGAAAGGTAAACCGTAATGAGGAGGTGTGTTACAATATATATGATCCCAAATCCAAGGTCAAGGTCACAATCTGGGGTCAGAGGTCAAATCATGTCTCAGCAATTACTCAGAAAGGTACCAAAGCAAACATTACAGAAAGATAAAGCCTACTGAGAAGATTTGCTATTTACAAGACATACATTTCCACATCCAAGGGCAAGGTCATAGCCAGAGGTCAAAGGTCAACTCATCTATCCTTAATTACTTAAAAACTACTGAATCAAACTTCATTAATTTTCATGAAAAGGTAAAAAATAATGAGATGATTCACAAACAAATTATGGTTTTGTTGCCCAAGGTCAGGGTCACAATCAGGGCTCAGAGCTTAAATCATGTCTCTGAAATGGCTCAAAACTGCTGAGGCCAGTTTCATCAAATTTCACTGAAAGGTAAAGCATGATAAAATGGTAACTTCAAGAAAAGTAAAGTATTATGATAAGTTATGTAAGGTGTGATATTTAGGTTCCAGTACCCAATGTCAAGGACACAATACAGTTTGGTCAGTGGTTGAATTAAGTCCCCATGAATCCTCTTAAACTTCCAAAGTGCATTTAAACATCACAGAAAAGTAAAACAAATGAGAATGTATATCATGTGCAAGACTCAGGTGCCACTCTCAAGGTCAAGGTCACAACCAGAACTCAGAGGCTAGTTTAAGGGGCCTTTGGGGGCATTTGTTACACACTGTAACATTTCTTGTTTCAATAAGAAAACGCATTGTTGACATGGACGTTGTCAATGTAATTACGTGTACTCGCCAAAGTGTTATTACACGTGTGGTCATACGATTTTTATGACACAACGTTATAATGATAAAGTTATTTAAGATAATGAGAGTATATCTTTCCAGTCTTTTCACATGTATATAAATCAGTCTTGTATAATTCAGCTGTTAAATGGGATTTTCTCGTCCAAAACATTCCCAAAGATCAAGATCCATTTTACAAGATGGGTCTAGATCTTTGACAGAGCTCCAGATAATGTGGGGTTTTGAGGATAATTCAGAGATAATTTTTCATATTTCTCAATAGAAACATATTTGAGCCACGACATGACAAAACCAACAATGTGGTTGTGCAGCCTGCACAGACTCAGGTCAGCCTGGGCATCCGCCCAATTTGTTCAGACCCTTCATTAAGTGCTAAAAGGGTAGCTAAGGGCCTAAGCTACCTCCATGTGGACAGCGAAGACTCTGATCAGACTGGGCAGATGCCCAGGCTGATCTGGGTCTGCGCTGGGCGCACAGCCACATTGTTGGTTTTGTCGTGTTGCGGCTCAATTATGTTGTGAACCCTCATTCGTACCGTCTCAGCGAGACCGTTCTAATGAGAGGCCACAACATGTTTCTTTGCAGAAATTTGAAAAATTATCCCTAAATTATCCCTATTACCCCTTCTTATTAGCTCACCTGAGCCATAGGCTCAGGGTGAGCTATTGTGATCACCCAGTGTCGGTCGTCCTTCGTCCGTCGTGCATCGTCAACAGTTTGCTTTAAATGACATCTTCTCTGAAACCCCTAGGCCTAGGGCTTTGTTATTAGCTCACCTGAGCCATAGGCTCAGGGTGAGCTATTGTGATCACCCAGTGGCCGTCGTCCGTCGTGCGTCGTCCGTCGTGCGTCGTGCGTCGTCAACAATTTGCTTTAAGGTGAGGTGGGAGTAATTCAGCGCCGCCGTGCGGCAGTTTCTGTCGCAACGTTACGTAATGACGTCAAACGTTCCGTCTGAGAGAAACAAGATGGCGTCAACATTATCCGCTTCTGCGATTACATGTACTACATGGTCTGATTACTAAATGCACAGAGGCTGAGCGCTGGGTGAAATTGAAAGGAAATAGAAAATGTTGTAGAGAAGAAACTGCAAAAAAAATATAGCTAGTTACTACTAGCGGGAAAGCTTTTCTCTGGCAGTTTCTCGTCACTTTGTTAGATAGAGTTCGCAATTGCTGTTGCAATAATGTTATTACAACTTTAATACGATACCGCCTCATTAAATTGAAATGAGAAGTCAGATCACTGTCTACACTTCGACCACGCATTCGAACCTCCAGCGGTTCTCGAATCCGGGACCGCTAGATCAGCAGGCCAGCGCTTAACCTACTGAGCTACCGGGGCTCCTCGAGTGTTATCAGATAGATCCCCGGGATGGAGTGATGGATGGATGGGTGCATGGATGGAGATTTTACGTCATTTTTAACAGTAATTCAGTCAAATCAGGACCATGGTAATGTGATAATAAAATTCTGTGTGCAGTGGGGTGTTATCATACCACCCACGCTTAAAATACTAATCACTTAAAATTAGGCCACATTGCAGTGATAGTAAAAATTCTATCTTTCATTTCTTCATTTTTTTCCAAGTGTACATCAAAGAATCGATTCAATGAATCTCTTAGACACTAAAGTGAATTCAAGCTGCATTTCAGAGAGAGAGAGAGAGAGAGAGAGAGAGAGAGAGAGAGTCGCAAAGGTCCAGTCGCAGTGCGAAATATTATATGTTCCTTTCTTGGGTCGGGTCATGTACTGGAAAACTTGACTCGCTAACACTGTACAAACGACAAGGGACAGGGGAATTGTTCAAATGTCATAACACGTGGAAGCCCACCCCTAAAGTTGTTGCTTCAGAGAGTTTGTTAAGTCAGGTGTCCGTAAATTGTATGGAAGGGCGTAATGGCAATGTTTTCGATGCGTTATTTTATCATTATTAAAGAAAAGTTAGCCAAGACGGCTAATTCATTGAGAGAAAATGTACATGTATTACATCCGCATTCCCGGGAATGACAATCATGAGTGACGAAAGTCCTAGACAAATTTTGCCGGGATCCTACAATAAGCGACGGTTGATACGTGGCGCGAAAAGTAAAGTAACGTTAACGTCACCATGCGCGACGTACACATTTCAGTCTAAAGAGACAGCACGCAGGGCATTCTATGTACTTTAGCTCAAAAGTTAAGTCGGCGACCTACTATTTTTATTGCTTTAATGTAAACTTCTATCATTTGGTCATATTGTGTTAGTTTTTAAAGAAAAAAATGTGTTTTGTTTTCTCAGAATGAAGGTTTTTATCCAAGAGAGACATGCAAAAAAGTGCGTTTTCCATAGAACGCCATTATAACGTCATGTCGAAAACGAGGAAAAATTGACGTTTTCGAGGTCAGATATCTTGAAAACGACAACGGCGACACCACCTTTTTATTACATTTTCTGAAAGAGGGACTGAAATTGTACAATATAGGGAAGTATGAATAAAATCATGTGTTTTGTCAATTACTCCCACCTCACCTTAAATGACATCTTCTCTGAAACCGCTAGGCTTAGGGCTTTGATATTTGGTATGAAGCATTGTCTAGTGGTCCTCTACCAAGTTTGTTCAAATGGTGGCCCCAGGGTCCAAAATGGCCCTGGGGCAGGGGGTCTTGGGTTCGAAACTAAAAAATACTTAAAAATCTTCTTCTCCAGAACTGCTTGGCTCAGATGCTTGAAATTTGGTATGTAGTATTGCCTAGTGGTCCTCTACCAAGTTTGTTCAAATGATGGCCCCAGGGTCCAAAATGGCCCTGGGGCAGGGGGTCTTGGGTTCGAAACTAAAAATTACTTAAAAATCTTCTTCTCCAGAACTGCTTGGCTCAGATGCTTGAAATTTGGTATGTAGCATTGCCTAGTGGTCCTCTACCAAGTTTGTTCAAATGGAGGCCCCAGGGTCCAAAATGGCCCTGGGGCAGGGGGTCTTGGGTTCGAAACTAAAAATTACTTAAAAATCTTCTTCTCCAGATTTGCTCAGCTCAGATGCTTGAAACTTGGTTTGTAGAATTGCCTAGTGGTCCTCTATCATGTTTGTTCAAATGGTGGCCCCAGGGTCCAAAATGGTCCTTGGGCAGGGAGTCTTGGGTTCGAAACTAAAAAATAATTAAATATCTTCTTCACCAGAACTGCTTGCCTCAGATGCTTGAAATTTGGTATGTAACACTGCCTAGTGGTCCTGTACGAAGTTTGTTCAAATGGGCACCCCAGGGTCCAAAATGGCCTCGGGGCAGGGAGTCCCAGGTTTGAACCATAGAAATACATAGAAAAATATTAAAAAATCTTCTACTTCAGAACCGCAAGGTTCATATGCTTGAAATTTGGTATGAAGCATTGCCTAGTAGTCCTTTACCAAGTTTGTTTAAATGATGGCCCCAGGGTCCAAAATGGCCCTGCGACTGGGAGTCCTAGGTTTGAACCATAGAAATATATAGAAAAATATTTAAAAAATCTTCTTCAGAACCACTTGGCTTAGATGCTTGAAATTTGGTATGTAGCTTTGCCTAGTAGTCTTTTACCAAGTTTGTTCAAATGATGACCCCAGGGTCTAAAATGGCCCTGCCCCAGGGGGTCCTGGGCTTGAACCATAGAACTACATAGAAAAATATTCAAAAATCTTCTTCTTCAGAACCACTCGGCTCAGATGCTTGAAGATTGGTATGGTGCATTGCCTTGTTGTCCTTTATCAAGTTTGTTCAAATGATGGCCCCATGGTCCAAAATGGCCCTGCGGCAGGGAGTCCTGAGTTTGAGCCATTGAAATACATAGGAAACTATTAAAAAATTTTCTTCTTCAGAACCACTTGGTTCAGATGCTTGAAATTTCGTATGATGCATTGCCTGGTGGACTCCTACAAAGTTTGTGTAAATGGTGGCCCTGGGATCCAAAACGGCCCTGGGGCAGGCAGTCTTGGGTTCGAAATTAAAATGTACTTAAAAACCTTCTTCTCCAGAACCTCTTAGTGCAGATGCTTGAAATTTTGTATGATGCATTGCCTAGTGGTCCCTTACCAAGTTTGTTCAAATGATGGTGCCAGGGTCAAAAATGGCCCCGCCCCAGGGGGTCCTGGGTTTGAACCATAGATATACATAGAAAAATATTCAGAAGTCTTCTGCTTCAGAACCACTTGGCTCAGAGGCTTGAAATTTAGCTTTTAGCATTGCCTAGTGGTCCTTTACCAAGATTATTCAAATGATGGCCCCAGGGTCCAAAATGGCCCTGCCCCAGGGGCTCCAGGGTTTGAACTATAGCAATACATAGAAAAACATTCAAAAATCTTCTTCTTCAGAACCATTTGGAAATGGTTGCAAACTATCAGGTTTGTTCAAATTATGACCATAGTTTGACCTTTAACCTTTCTGCTCAGGTGAGCGATTCAGGGCCACTTGGCCCTCTTGTTTGGTATGAAGCATTGTCTAGTGGTCCTCTACCAACTTTGTTCAAATGGTGGCCCCAGGATCCAAAGTGGCCCTGGGGCAGGGGGTTCTGGGTTCGAAACTAAAAAATACATAAAAATCTTCTTCTCCAGAACTGCTTGGCTCAGATGCTTGAAATTTGGTATGTAGCATTGCCTAGTGGTCCTCTACCAAGTTTGTTCAAATGGTGGCCCCAGGGTCCAAAATGGCACTGGGGCAGGGTGTCTTGGGTTTGAAACTAAAAAATACATAAAAATCTTCTTCTCCAGAACGGCTTGGCTCAGATACTTGAAGTTTGGTATTAAGCATTGCCTAGTGGTCCTCTACCAAGTTTGTTCAAATGGTGGCCTCATGTCCCTAAATGGCCCTGTGGCAGGGGGTCCTGGGTTCGAAACTTAAAAATAGTTAAAATCTTCTTCACCAGGACTACTTGGCTCAGATGCTTGTAATTTGGTATGTAACATTGCCTAGTGGTCCTCTACCAGGTTTGTTCAAATGGTGGCCCCAGGGTCCAAAATGGCCCTGGGGCAGGGGGTCTTGGGTTCAAAACTAAAAAATACTAAAAATCTTCTACTCAAGAACTGTTTGGCTCAGATGCTGGTAATTTGGTATGCAGCATTGCCTAGTGGTACTCTACCAAGTTTGTTCAAATGGTGGCCCCAGGGTCCAATATGGCCCTGGGGCAGGGAGTCTTGGATTCGAAACTAAACAATACTTAAAAATCTTCTTCTCCAGAACTGTTTAGCTCATATGCGATTGAAATTTGGTATGTAGCATTGCCTAGTGGTCCTCTACGATGTGTGTTCAAATGGTGGCCCCAGGATCCAAAATGGCCCTGGGGCAGGGTGTCTTGGGTTTGAAACTAAAAAATACATAAAAGTCTTCTTCTCCAAAACTGCTTGGCTCAGATGCTTGAAATTTGGTATGTAGCATTGCCTAGTGGTCCTCTACCAAGTTTGTTCAAATGGTGGCCCCAAGGTCCAAAATGGCCCTGGGGCAGGGTGTCTTGGGTTTGAAACTAAAAAATAGTTAAAAATCTTCTTCTCCAGAAAGGCTTGGCTCAGATACTTGAAATTTGGTTTGTAGCATTGCCTAGTAGTCCTCTACCAAGTTTGTTCAAATGGTGGCCTCAGGTTCCAAAATGGCCTTGGGACAGGGGGTCCTGGGTTCGAAACTTAAAAATAGTTAAAAATCTTCTTCTCCAGAAAGGCTTGGCTCAGATGCTTGAAATTTGGTATGTAGCATTGCCTAATGGTCCTCTACCAGGTTTGTTCAAATGGTGGCCCCAGGGTCCAAGATGGCCCTGGGGCAGGGGGTCTTGGGTTTGAAACTATAATATACTTCAAAATCTTCTACTCCAGAACTGCTTGGCTCAGATGCTTGAAATTTGGTATGTCGCATTGCCTAATGGTCCTCTACCAGGTTTGTTCAAATGGTGGCCCCAGGGTCCAAGATGGCCCTGGGGCAGGGTGTCTTGGTTTCCAAACTAAAAAATACATAAAAATCTTCTTCTCCAGAACTGCTTGGCTCAGATGCTTGAAATTTGGTATGTAGCAATGCCTATTGGTACTCTACCAAGTTTGTTCAAATGGTGGCTCCAGGGTCTAAAATGGCCCTGGGGCAGGGTATCTTGGGTTTGAAACTAAAAAATACATAAAAATCTTCTTCTCCAGAACTGCTTGGTTCAGATGCTTGAAATGTGGTATGTAGCATTTTCTAGTGGTCCTCTACCAAGTTTGTTCAAATGGTGGCCCCAGGGTCCAAAATGGCCTTGTGGTAGTGTGTCTTGGGTTTGAAACTAAAAAATACTAAAAAAATCTTCTTCTCCAGAAAGGCTTGGCTCAGATACTTGAAATAAGGTATGTAGCATTTCCTAGTGGTCCTCTACCAAGTTTGTTCAAATGGTGGCCTCTGGTTCCAAAATGGCCCTGGGACTGGGGGTCCTGGGTTCGAAACTTAAAAATAGTTAAAAATCTTCTTCTCCAGAAAGCCTTGGCTCAGATGCTTGAAATTTGGTATGTAGCATTGTCTAGTGGTCCTCTACCAGGTTTGTTCAAATGGTGGCCCCAGGGTCCAAAATGGCCCTGGGGCACGGGGTCTTGGGTTTGAAACCAAAAAATACATAAAAATCTTCTACTCCAGAACTGCTTAGCTCAGATGCCTGAAATTTGGTATGTAGCATTGCCTAGTGGTACTCTACCAAATGTGTTCAAATGGTGGCCCCAGGATCCAAAATGGCCCTGGGGAAGGGGATCTTGGGTTCGAAACTAAACAATACTTAAAAATCTTCTTCTCCAGAACTGCTTGGCTCAGATGCTTGAAATTAGGTTTGTAGCATTGCCTAGTGGTCCTCTACCAAGTATGTTTAAATGGTGGCCCCAGGGTCCGAAATGGCCCTGGGGCAGGGGGTCTCGGGTTGGAAACTAAAAAATACATAAAAATCTTCTTCTCCAAAACTGCTTGGTTCAGATGCTTGAAATGTGGTTTGTAGCATTGCCTAGTGGTCCTCTACCAAGTTTGTTCAAATGGTGTCCCCAGAGTCTAAAATGGCCCTGGAGCAAGGGGTCTTGGGTTCGAAAGTAAAAAAATACTTTAAAATCTTCTTCACCAGAACAGCTTGCCTCAGATGCTTGAAATTAGGTATGTAACATTGCCTAGTGGTCTTCTACCAAAATTGTGCAAATGGTGGCCCTAGGGTCCAAAATGGCCCGGGGGCAGGGAATCCCAGGTTTGAACCATAGAAATACATAGAAAAATATTAAAAAATCTTCTACTTCAGAACCACAAGGCTCAGATGCTTGAAATTTGTTATGTAGCATTGCCTAGTAGTCCTTTACCAAGTTTGTTCAAATGGTGGCCCCAGGGTTTAAAATAGTCCTGTGACAGGGAGTCCTAGGTTTGAACCAAAGAAATATATAGAAAAATATTCAAAAATCTTCTTCTGCAGACGCAATTGGCTCAGATGCTTGAAATTTGGTGTGTAGGTTTGCCTAGTAGTCTATTACCAAGTTTGTTCAAATGATGACCCCAGGGTCTAAAATGGCCCCGCCCCAGGGGGTGCTGGGTTTGAACCATAGAACTACATAGAAAAATATTCAAAAATCTTCTTGGCTCAGATGCTTGAAAATTGGTATGATGCATTGCCTTGTTGTCCTTTATCAAGTTTATTCAAATGATGGTCCCAGGGTCCAAAATGGCCCTGCGGCAGGGAGTCCTGAGTTTGAGCCATAGAAATACATAGGAAACTATTAAAAATCTTCGTCTTGAGAACCACTTGGCTCAGATGCTTGAAATTTGGTATGATGCATTGCCTGGTGGACTCCTACAAAGTTTGCATAAATAGTGGCACTCGGATCCAAAATGGCCCTGGGGTGGGGAGTCTTGGGTTTGAAATTAAAATGTACTTAAAAACCTTCTTCTCCAGAACCCCTTAGTGCAGATTCTTGACATTTAGTATGATGCATTGCCTAGTGGTCCCTTACCAAGTTTGTTCAAATGATGATGATAGGGTCAAATATGGCCCCGCCCCAGGGGGTCCTGGGTTTGAACCATAGAAATACATAGAAAAATATTCAAAAATCTTAATCGTTAGAACCACTTGGCTCAGAGGCTTGAAATTTAGTTTTTAGCATTGCCTAGTGGTCCTTTACCAAGATTATTCAAATGGCCCGGCCCCAGGGGGTCCAGGGTTTGAACCATAGCAATACATAGAAAAACGTTCAAAAATCTTCTTCTTCAGAACCATTTGGAAATGGTTTCAAACTATCAGGTTTGTTCAAATTATGACCCTAGTTTGACCTTTAACCTTTTTTGCTCGCCTGAACGTAAGTTCAGGAAGAGCTATTGTTGTCACCACAGCGTCGGGGTCCGCGTCTGCGTCAGCGTCGGCGTCCGGATTGGATGTTTTGGTTAAAGTTTTTTAAAGACCTGTATCTCCTTAACCCATGGATGGATTCTTTTGATACTTACTCTGTAGTTAGATATTGGTCCAAAGTTTAACAGGGTACCACCCCTACCCCACTCGGTGACCTTGATGTCAAGGTCATGGACTTAGAAAATTGGGAGTTTTTTGGACTGGATGTTTTGGTTAAAGTTTTATAAAGCCCAATATCTCCCTAACCCATGGATGGATTTCTTTGATACTTGCACTGTAGTTAGATATTGGTCCAAAGTTTTCCAAGGCACTACCCCCACCCCCCTCAGTGACCTTGATGTCAAGGTCATGAACTTAGAAAATTGTCTTTTTATTGATTGGATGTTTTGGTTAAAGTTTTTTAAAGACACATATCTCCTGAATTCACAGATGAATTCTTTTTATATTTGCACTGTAGTTAGATATTAGTCCAAAGTTTTACATAGTACTTCCCCGACCCCCCGCTCAATGACCTTGATGTCAAGGTCAGGGACTTAGGAAATTTAGTCTTTACTAAAGTTTTCTAATTGCGTACTGATTCATAATGCTTGGCAGAGATTTAATTTACACTTGAACTGATGTTAGACACTGTTTTGAGTTTTTAAAACACCATATACTTACCCCACTGGATCAACTTTGAATTTTGTCTTAAAGATTTGGTAAAGTTTTATATTTATGAAGACATAATTTCACAGTGCCATGATGGACTCAGTCGATACTATTACTTGGACTGATGTTAGATAATGGTTCAAGGTTTCATACATCCTAGCCCCTGCAGCCCCCCACCCCCAGCCCTTAGTTCTTTGACCTCAAGCTCAAGCCAGAGGCTCCGGGGGAGCTTATAGTATGGTCAGGCTCCGTCGTCCGTCGTTGTCCGTCTGTTGGTCCGTCAGTCGTCCGTCCACAATTTCAAACAACTTCTCCTTTGAAACTGCTGGGCCAATTGTAACCAAATTTCATATAGAGCCTCCTGGGACCTTAGGAACAAAAAGTTGTTCAAACGGTCCTGGTCACATGACCAACATGGCCGCCGTGTCCATATATGGTAAAAACCTTAAAAAATCTTCTTCTCCAGAACCAGTTGGCCGATGGCTTTGAAACTTGGTATGTAGCATCGGGTACGGGAGTACTACCAAGATTGTTCAAATTATGACCTTGGGTTGACCTTGACCTTTTTTACGGTAAGGTCAAATTCGCTTCCTTGTGCTTTTATATGGCAAAATGCTACAACATAAGATATCTTGAAAACTGTTGAAGATTTTGGGCTAAAAATTGGTATCTACAGTCATCTTAATGAGTACATTAAGATTTATGAGTACTAGAGGTCAAGGTCATTCTTTGACCTTTCACCTAGAACTCTCATATTTTGACAATTCCATAGCCTCCAGGAGTTGAGGGAACGAAAACTTATTCTTACGGTCCAGGTCACATGACCAACATTGCCGCCACGCCCATACATGGTAAAAACCTTTAAAAATCTTCTTCTCAAGAACCAATTGACCGATGGCCTTGAAACTTGGTATGTAGCTTTGGGTACTCAAGTACCATCAGGATTGTTCAAATGATGACCATGGATTGACCTTTCTTTTTTACGGCTAGGTCAAATATGGGAAAATGCTAGAACATAAGATTTCATGGAAAGTTTTGATGAGATATGCCTAAGAATTGGTATATACAGTTACCTTAATGAGTACATGATGATTTTTGAGTACAAGAGGTCAAGGTCATTCTTTGACCTTTGACTCAGAACTCTCATATTTTGACAATATCAAACAATCCCCTAAAATAACTGGGCCAATTGTAACGAAATTTCACATATAGCCTCCAGGGATTGAGGGAATGAAATTTTTTCAAACAGTCCAGGTCACATGACCAACATGGCCGCCAGGACCATATATGGTAAAAACCTTTAAAAATCTTCTTCTCCAGAACCAATTGACTGATGGCCTTGAAGCTTGGTATGTAGCATTGGGAACTCCAGTACTATCAAGATTGTTCAAAATAATGACCTTGGGTTGACCTTGACTATTTTACTGCAAGGCCAAATGTGGAAAAATGCTAGATGATAAGATTTCATGGAAAGTTTTGATGATTTATGCCTAATAATTGGTATCTACAGTCATCTTAATGAGTACATGAAGATTCATGAGTACAAGAAGTCAAGGTCATTCTTTGACTTTTGACCCAGAACTCTCATATTTTGACAATATCAAACCATCTCCTCAAAAGCCCCTGGGCCAATTTTGAAACCAAATTTTATATGGAGCCTCCATGGGGTTAAGGGAATGAAAGTTTTTTCAAACGTCCAGGTCACATGACCAACATGTCTTCCATGCCCATATATGGTTAAAACCTTTAAAAAACTTTTTCACCAGAACCAATTGACCGATGGCCTTAGAGTAACTTACCCAAGAGTACTGAGGCTGAATGGACCCAGGTGAGCTACAGGACCAATGGTCCTCTTGTTATGTCCCCCCACCAAAGGTGAGGGGGGACATATTGTTTTCAGTGCGGTTCTCGGGCGTTGGCGTCGGCATGACAGTTTCTTGCGTGCACAATATCTATTGAACCAATGGATGGAATTTCACCAAACTTGCATGGATACATCATTGGGACAAGTTTAAGAGCTGATTAGATTTTGGTGACCTTGACCTCATTTTCAAGGTCACTGGAGGACTTAGATGACAATTTCATGTACCCACTTTGCGTGCGTGATATCTCTTGAACCAATGGATGGAATTTACCAAACTTTCATGGATACGTCATAGGGACAAGTTTAAGAGCTGATTAGATTTTGGTGACCTTGACCTCATTTTCAAGGTCACTGGAGGAGTTAGATGACAATTTCATGTACCCATGTTATCTCCTAAATCAATGGATGGAATTTCACCAAACTTGCATGGATACATTATTGGGACAAGGTTAAGAGCTCATCAGATTCTGGTGACCTTGACCTCATTTTCAAGGTCACTGGAGGACTTAGATGAGAATTTCTTGTACTCACTATATTACTTGAACCAATGGATAGAATTTCATCAAACTTGCATAGGTTACATCATTGGGGCAAGTTTACGAGCTGATTAGATTTTGATGACCTTGACTTCATTTTCAAGGTCGCTGAAGGACTTAGATGACAATTTCTTGTACCCACTATTTCTCCTGAACCAATGGATGGAATTTCACCAAACTTGCATGGATACATCATTGGGCCATGTTTAAAAGCTCATTAGATTTTAGTGACCTTGACCTTATTTTCAAGGTCACTGGAGGATTGAGATGACAATTTCCTATTACCACAATATCTCATAAGCCAACGGATGGAATTTCACCAAACTTGCTTGGATACATCACTGGGACTAGCTTAAGAGCTGATTTAGATTTTGGCAACCTTGACCTCATTTTCAAGGTCATTGGAGGACTTAGATGGCAATTTCTTGTACCCATAATATCTCATGAACCAATAGATGGAATTTCACCAAACTTGCATGAATACATCACTGGGACTAGCTTAAGAGCTGATCAGATTCTGGTGACCTTGACCTCATTTTTAAGGTCACAGACGGACTTCATTATAGGGGATGGAAAATGGGCTGATGGGGGGACATCAGTTTTTCTCTGAAAAACATTTCTAGTTTATTTTAATTTTATTTTAAGACTTATTTCTGAGATAGCTTTTGTTTGTAAATGTGTTGTCATTATGGACATGCTTATCTGAAGTTTTATGCTTAGTAGTCTACACCACCATAGCAACTGTGTGATGGGCAAGCACCTATTCAGTCGAGCTATGCTGTCAGGCGACAGCTCTTGTTCCTCAGGTGAGAAATTTAGGGCCTCTTGGCCCTCTTGTCTGGAGCACTGTTTGAGATTGTTTTGGAAAGGAAAACCCAAATTTTTAACTGAATACATACCGAAAATTCTTTGTATAGGTGCAGCTAGAAGAGATTGAGCACCTACCATGGGACCGAATTATGGAGAAGGACATTTTGACAGTGTTACACAGTTATGTACGTTGGATGCCACATACTATAACCATGGAAAAATCACTTTCGAAAGAGTCATATTTCGTAGGCAGATAGAGCCATCTGCAGGAGGGCTTTGGGAGTAATAGAGCACCCGCTTC
This sequence comes from Ctena decussata, assembly GCA_963989385.1. Lineage (NCBI taxonomy): Eukaryota > Metazoa > Mollusca > Bivalvia > Lucinida > Lucinidae > Ctena > Ctena decussata. The sequence continues at coordinate 9,975,504 of OZ022504.1, forward strand.
TAGGAGCCCCGGTAGCTCTGTGGGCTAAGCACTGGCCTGCTGATCTAGGGGACCCGGGTTTGATTCCTGCTGAACGTGACGTGACTAAAATAGTGTTGAAAAGGACATAATTGCAAGTCCATCCATAATAACAATTCTCATAATAACACAGGTTTGGATGTGACAAGATCATCTCCTAGCTCACCAATCAAGGCATGGCATACAATGTATGCTCCACCAATTTTTGAATGACTTTACAAACTGATTTTTTTTCCACAATAAATTCAGATTTCTCAAATGATTATTCTCAAGTCATTTAATTTCATGTTGTAAAGCCTGAGCTCTAGATAAGAGGGAGTATTTGGTTATAATTAGGGATAACTTTTGTTAATTCTGCTTAAAGATATATGTTGTGACCCCCTCATCTGAACCGTCTCAATGAGACGGTTCAGATGAGGGGTCACAACATTTGGTTTAAAGGAGTATTAACTATAATTATCCCTAATTATCACCGAATACTGCCTCTTATCTGGCAAAACAAAAACAAAACTCTGAGGATGAACAATAACTCTGAAGGAGTTTTAGTTTGAATCATATGTAAAGGATGTGTAAGAAAGAAAAATAAGAAGGATGTGTAAGAAAGAAAAATAAGATCTGTAAAACTCGTATAATATTATGTGTTGACAACAAAAGCATAACCAGTATTTTAGGATTAGTGTGGCTTGGAAAGAGTTTACTTAAAATACGGTTGACTCTCCTTACCTCGAGCACTGATATCTCAGTGCAGCCTCTAACAGCAAAGAATATAGTTTGAACACGTTTTCTATTTTTTTAGCTCACCTGAGCCATAGGCTCAGGGTGAGCTATTGTGATCACCCAGTGTCCTTTGTCTCTCGTTGACAATTTGCTTTAAATGACATCTTCTCTGAAACCACTTGGCCTAGGGCTTTGATGTTTGGTATGAAGTATTGTCTTGTGGACCCCTACCAAGTTTGTTCTGATAGTGGCCCTGGGGTCCAAAATGGCCCTGGGGCAGGGGGTCTTGGGTTCAAAAATGAAATAGCAAGTATTTGTTGTCTGCTATTTTGGTGCTTTAAGAGTTACCGGTAAGTTGGCAGTAAAAGCACAAATGGGGCATCAACTAAGCCAAAACTGTGATACATCCATCCATAGTGAAGAGATTACCATCATTACACATCATGTGAGGCAATGATGATGTCATTATGACATAATCGATAGCTTCATGGGTATGCTATGCATTACATCAAGGTCGACTTCACTTTGAAATACGAGGGGAGTTCAATAAATTTGTAGAACTCTGGAATTAACTCACAGATTGGATTGATTGATTGTTTGGGGTTTAACGGCCCTTTGAGACAGTATTTCAGTCTATATCGGGCCGTCACAGATTGGAAGATGGTTTCAACATTATTTTTCAATATAATCCCCTTTACTTCAATGCATTTGGCCCACTTTTTAGCTCGCCTGAGCACGAAGTGCTCAGGGTGAGCTTTTGGGATACCCTGATGTCCGTCGTCCGTCGTACGTCCGGATGTCCGTCCGGACGTCCGTCCGTCAACTTTTGCTTGTGTACACTCTAGCGGGCACAGTTTTGATCCAATCTTTCTGAAACTTTGTCAGAATGTTTATCTCCATTAAATCTAGGCCAAGTTCGAAACTGGGTCATGTCGGGTCAAAAACAAGGTCACTAGGTCAAATCTCAGAAAAACCTTGTGTACACTCTAGAAGGCACAGTTTTCATCCAAAGTTCATGAAACTTTGTCAGAATGTTTATCTTAATAATGTCTAGGACAAGTTTGAAACTGGGTCACGTCGGGTCAAAAACTAGGTCACTAGGTCAAATCTTAGAAAAACCTTGTGTACGCTCTAGAAGGCACAGTTTTCATCCAAAGTTCATGAAACTTAGTCAGAATGTTTATCCTCATAATATCTAGGACAAGTTTGAAACTGGGTCACGTCGGGTCAAAAACTAGGTCACTAGGTCAAATCATAGAAAAACCTTGTGTACGCTCTAGAGGACACAGTTTTGATCCAATCTATATGAAACATTGTCAGAATATATATCTCCATAAACTCTAGGACAAGTTTGAAACTGGGTCATGTCGGGTCAAAAACTAGGTCACTAGGTCAAATCTTAGAAAAACCTTGTGTTCACTCTAGAAGGCACAGTTTTCATCCAAAGTTCATGAAACTTTGCCAGAATGTTTATCTTTATAATATCTAGGACAAGTTCGAAACTGGGTCACGTCCGGTCAAAAACTCGGTCACTAGGTCAAATCTTAGAAAAACCTTGTGTACGCTCTATAAGGCACAGTTTTCATCCAAAGTTCATGAAACTTAGTCAGAATGTTTATCCTCATAATATCTAGAACAAGATTGAAACTGGGTCACGTCGGGTCAAAAACAAGGTCACTAGGTCAAATCATAGAAAAACCTTGTGTATGCTCTACAGGACACAGTTTTGATCCAATCTGAATGAAACATTGTCAGAATATATATCTCTATAAACTCTAGGCCAAGTTTGAAACTGGGTCATGTAGGGTCAAAAACTAGGTCACTAGGTCAAATCTTAGAAAAACCTTGTGTACACTCTAGAAGGCACAGTTTTCATCCAAAGTTCATGAAACTTTGTCAGAATGTTTATCTTTATAATATCTAGGACAAGTACGAAACTGGGTCATGTTTGGTCAAAAACTAGGTCACTTGGTCAGATCATAGAAAAACATTGTGTACGCTCTAGAGGACACAGTTATGATCCAATCTTTATAAAACATTGTCAGAATGTTTATCTCCATAAACTCTAGGCCAAGTTCGAAACTGGGTCATGTCGGTCCAAAAACTAGGTCACTAGGTCAAATCTTAGAAAAACCTTGTGTACACTCTAGAAGGCACAGTTTTCATCCAAAGTTCATGAAACTTTGTCAGAATGTTTATCTTAATAATGTCTAGGACAAGTTTGAAACTGGGTCACGTCGGGTCAAAAACTAGGTCACTAGGTCAAATCTTAGAAAAACCTTGTGTACGCTCTAGAAGGCACAGTTTTCATCCAAATTTCATGATACTTAATCAGAATGTTTATCCTCATAATATCTAGGACAAGTTCGAAACTGGGTCACGTCGGGTCAAAAACTAGGTCACTTGGTCAAATCATAGAAAAACCTTGTGTACGCTCTAGAGGACACAGTTTTGATCCAATCTATATGAAACATTGTCAGAATATATATCTCCATAATCTCTAGGCCAAGTTTGAAACTGGGTCATGTAGGGTCAAAAACTAGGTCACTAGGTCAAATCTTAGAAAAACCTTGTGTACACTCTAGAAGGCACAATTTTTCATCCAAAGTTCATGAAACTTTGTCAGAATGTTTATCTTTATAATATCTAGGACAAGTACGAAACTGGGTCATGTTGGGTCAAAAACTAGGTCACTAGGTCAAATCATAGAAAAACATTGTGTACGCTCTAGAGGACACAGTTTTGATCCAATCTTTATAAAACATTGTCAGAATGTTTATCTCCATAAACTCTAGACCAAGTTCGAAATTGGGTCATGTCGGGTCAAAAACTAGGTCACTAGGTCAAATCTTAGAAAAACCTTGTGTACGCTGTAGAAGGCACAGTTTCGATCCAAAGTTCATGAAACTTTATCAGAATGTTTATCCTCATAATATGAAGGAGAAATTTGAAACTGGGTCATGTAGGGTCAAAAACTAGGTCACTTGGTCAAATCATAGAAAAACCGTTTGTATGCTCTAGAGGACACAGTTTTGATCCAATCTTTATGAAACTTTGTCAGAATGTTTATCTCCATAAACTCTAGGCCAAGTTTGAAAGTAGGTCATGTCAGGTCAAAAACTAGGTCACTAGGTCAAATCTTAGAAAAACCTCGTGTACGCACTAGAAGGAACAGTTTTGATCCAATCTTCATGAAACTATGTCAAAATGTTTATTGTCCATATATATATGCCCCTTATGAAACTGAGTCACATCAGATCAGAAACTAGGTCACTAGGTCAAATCTAAGAAAAACTTTGTGTACACCCTAGAGGGCACAGTTTTGATCCAATCTTCATGAAACTCTGTCAGAATGTTTACCTTTATGAAATCTAGGTAAGTTTGAAACTGGTTTGTGTCGGATCAAAAACTAGGGCACTAGGTCAAATATAAGAACGACCTTGTATACGCTCCAGAGGGCACAGTTTTGATCCAATCTCAATGAAACTTTGTCAGAATGTTTATTCTTACAATATCCGGTTTGAAACTGGGTCATGTCGGGTCAAAAGCTAGGTCACTAGGTCAAATTTAAATTAAATTATGTTGCAAGAATCAGAACTAACATTGCAATGATGCCAGCCACAAACTCCTTGGAATACATTAGTTTCACCACAGTGAGATAATGATGCTAAAAACTCTTATAAATCTTCACCAGAGCCAGTGAACTGATTAATGCTCAGGTGAGCGATTCAGGGCCACCATGGCCCTCTTGTCTGTTAAGCAGTCTTTGCCTTTGAAATAAAAGTCGTCTGTTTGGTCCTCAAACCAAGCCTCTGTAGCAGCCTTGAGCTCATCATCGTCCCGAAATCTCGTTCCATGCAAGTGGGACTTCAAATTTCGAAACAGATAATAATCACTTGGGGCCAGGTCTGGACTGTATGGCGGGTGATTTAACTGCTCGAACTTGCACTCACGAATAGCCACTTGTGCAACTCTGGACTCCACTCATTGCTGACGATCTTGCATGTTCAGGTTTCTGGGTACCCACCTGGAAGATACTTTGGACATGCCTAAATGTTCATGGATTATAGTGTAAACACTTCCATTAGAAATACCACATTCTGAAGCAAGTTCGGCAACTTTGATTCTGCGATCGTTTAGCATAAGTCTCTCAACACGGTCGATCATCTCCTGGCTGATGACATCAGCAGGGCGACCTGGCCTTGGGTCATCTTCTAAGGAGTCTCGCCCAAGTTTAAATTCTGCTGACCACTTTGCCACTGTGGAATACTTTGGGCTACTATCACCATACACATCAGCCATGCCCCGATGGATTTGTTTGGCGTTTGCACCCTCCTTAGTGAGGAACTTTATGACTGCTCTGAACTCAATATTCTGACTTTCCATTTTCAGCGCGCCTTTGCAAAGCAAAGGAGAGCTTATGCTATACCCCTGGCGTCGTAGTACGAGTATGCGTCAGCGTTCGCGTTCCCGTCCTCGTCCTTGTCTGTGAGCAGTTTAACCTATGTTAATCATTTGCGTTTAGGTCTTTTTCTCACAAAGTATAATGGCTAGGGTAATGAAACTTGGTACACACTTACATCAGCACATGATCACCTGAAAATATGCACCTTGTATCACCTTGGTATACTGGTCATGGTCTACTGACTTCGAACAAAATTAGGTTAATGTAGTTTAACCTGTGTTAACCATTTGCGTTTAGGTCTTTTTCTCACAAAGTATAAGGGTTAGAGTAATGAAACTTGGTACACACTGATCACCTGAATTTATGCACCATGCATGACCTTGACATACAGGTCATGGTCTGCTGACTATGAAAAAATTTAGGTTAAACATAAAGCATTTGTGTTCAAGTCAGTTTCAGAGTAGCTATAAGGTTAGTCATGATATTTGGTCATAACTTGCGTCTGGAAGAGGGCATGTGAGTGTAAACCACTATGTAGGACAGTAACCTACATTTTTACGCTTCACTGACTTTATGATATTTCTCAGTTCAATGGGTTACAGTTATGATACTTTGCACACACTTACACATAGACAAGATCATTTCAGCAGTATCCTCTTTGTATGGATTTGATGTATATTTTATGCTTCATTGACTCTATGATACGCTTCACTGACTTTGTGATATTTCTCAGTCCCTGTATGGGTTAGGGCCATGACACTTGGCACACACCTACATATGGACAGATGGGTTAGGGCCATGACACTTGGCACACATCTACATATGGACAGGACCATTTTAACATCATCAACCATATATTGATTCCACCAATATTTTTGCTTCACTGACTTTATGACACGCTTCACTGACTTAATGATATTTCTCAATCGCTATATGGGTAAGAGCAGGGCTACTGAAATTTTGAAATCCAAATCGGTCCGGACGGCCAATGACCGAGAGCAGTAAAGATAGAAAGAAAGAAAGACGTCATACGAATTCAAAATAGACACGAAAACTAATGACTACACTGTGTATTGCACAATCCAAAAAGTCACGAAAACTAATGACTACACTGGAGCGCCGTTATAAAGCGGGTGTCATCGCTGAAGTAGCCATTTAGTCCACATGTTCTTACTTATCGTGAAAAATGCGCTTTGAAGCGCAGACACTCAGACCGAAAGTGAAAGTACACATGCGCCGTACCAATCGGACATCCTCGCCGATCTTCATTTACGGAATTGGCCGAAGTATTACGATTGATGTATTTTACTGTTGTATTCGAGTTAATTCCCTTGAAATATGAATATACTTGCAAAAAGGTGCCTTTGGACGAATAAAAAAAATATTTTTCTGCGCGAGAAATGACGTCGGCTAAAAACCTGACCAGCCTGCACATAATCAAGTCCGGTTTAAATTTTCTTTTTGCTAGTCAAATTCTTTCCTTATGCTATCTTTGAAAGTATACAGTAACCTTAAGTTGCACAGCCTTTTTCCATGCATCGGCATGTGTATGTGTGTATTACGAGTTGTGCAAAACCTTCACCGCTGGCCAAAATTGTGACACGTGCTAGTTATCGAAGATTTCTGAAAACATAATCAGTATTCACACCTTGGCAAGACAATCGACACTTTGTTTATCTGTGATAACTTTTGACAGCAGTGCGTGATTATTGGATTAATAATATGACACATGGCTAAAATCCAGGTAATTATGTCATCATACATCGCAAATTGTGTTTTGTTCGGACCGAAAAAAACGTGCCTTATGACATCTGAATCGGTTTTTCGAACTCAAAATCGGTCCGAACCGACAATAATTCGGATTTCTGTAGCCCTGGGAAAGAGCCATTATACTTGGCACACACTTATATATGGAACATTTTAACATCGCCATCCATATATGGATTCGACTTGTATTTTATGCTTCATTGACTCAATCATATTTCTCAGTCCCCATATGGATGGCAATCATTATACTCAACACTCATGTACATTTGGACCAGAGCCTTTTAATACCACCAGCTCCTGTAAGGCGCGCTTTGTTGTCTTCTTACAACTCTTGTTGCCTATGGGTATAGGTTTTCAAACAAAAAGTAAGAGCAAAAAATGTACATGTTGACTGAACAGCTGTTATCATTCAACTGACAAAGGTTTACACTGCACAAAAATGAAAAAAGAAATCTTGAATTGTATAGAAAAATATCAAGTTCTACGACTTTACTGAACTCCCCTCGTATAGTTTATCCTGTAGTAAGTATATTTGCGTATCAACACCACCAGTATACAGGGTTGCCACAGTCAGGGGAAAACTTTTCTGGAAAATGACTTTATTTCCAGGTCAGGGAAAAGTCCGGGAATTTTGTAGTTGGTCAGGGAAATTCAAAAAGAACTAGAAAAGTCAGGGAATTTAAAAATAAAAGGCAATGACCATCTTCAGAAAATATACTTATTCTGTTCTTGGGGAAAAGAAGTACTTTCTAGAGAGATAGCCTAGGCTCATTTCCCTTCGCATTGGGGGCTATTCTTAAAGGAAAACAATTTGCTCCCTCCAGGGAGGAAGCAAATTGTTTCCTTTAAGAGTAGCTCCCAGTATTTGATGTGACACAATAAGCATTGTAAAATTAATATTCTGATCCATAAAAAGGGTATAGAAAACTTTAAAATGTCAGGGAAAAATCAGGGAAAAGTCAGGGAATTTTGAGGTCGAGGATGAGTGGCAACCCTGAGTATAGACTAATTTAAAAGTAATATGTGACCATACTACAGGTACCATGCCTTGACCTGGGGCTGTAACTCTAGCTGGTTTCTAGCCACTCATCAAAAAACTTAGTGGGCTGACAACCAGTACTGAATCTGAAATGGTCAGTTCTTTATACATGGGAGAAATCGCCACCATAGAACCTACAGTTCAAGTGAAGTCTGCCTATGGAGTTGTCACATGCACCATTGTTATTGCAATAGCAAGTGAAATTCAAAAAATCAAACAAAATGTTCACAGACAAGTAATTTTTTCTTACATATCCTTAATATTGAAACAGAAATGGCACAGCAAACATTGTAGAATCAGAATAGGCTACTTCTGAGGAGCAGTATGATCTTGATCTACACAGTTTGCCAATAGCACCTTATAGGAAAAAAATGTATTCTAATTTTTCTTTCTATCCATGCTGTGTATAATGAAACTGTAACGGATTTCTCAGCAACTGTTCAAGATAGAATTCTCATACATGGTAGGTCTTTCATCCTCGGTAACCCAGGTGCACTCCATTTTGTTTACTACATTCATAGCCCCTGGGATATCTCGCCTACATTTCCTCGTACTCATGAATTATTGATGAGGCAATCTGATTGGTGATCTTAGTATTTCATGAGTAATTTTAGTCTAAGTTCATCATGCTACGCCGCAAATAACATTATCATTCTGTTTTTACTTTGCCAATATCCAATCACATCGGTTGCTGCAAATTGATATCCAGCTTGGTAATACTTCAAATATGGCGGTGTCCTTGAACAGCATTTTGTTTTGAAAGGATGTCAGTTTTCAAATTCCCAGTCTTATATTAAGTTTGCTTACACAAATCTAATACGCCTTTCCTTGGTTACCCACTCCAAAAGACTAACAGTGCACGATACTTATCAGCATTAGTGCTTGTGGACAATATTCTATAATGTTGCTTTGAATCACCGTATGGCATCACTGTTGACAAAAATGTTTATGGGGGTTTCCTGAGTTATTTTAGCAACGGAAAAAAAAGCAAATTAATCTTCAGCACAAGAGAGTATCACTGTGTTATTGACATTTCGATTGGCTATTGAGATATTTCTGAATATTTCTTGTGGTTATGAATATTCATAAAAAACATCGTTTCACAAGTCCGTTGTCCGAGGGGTGATCATTGAAGTTTATCATAATGGATTAAACCTGAGTTACCAAGGATGTAGATTTGTTTACATCATGTTTTGTTTCCTTCACAATTGTATATATTGTAAATGCTGCAGTGGGGGAATAGTCAGATCATCTGACAGTTGTAGTTTTTATTCCCATTGATAGAAAGTGTACCTTGAAATGTGCATTTCTTTTGGAAAACCAATGTTTTATCACTGAAGCAAATACATTTGTAATTGCAGTTTTGTTAGTTTTCATTTATATGAGCCACATAGCAGTTTTTGATGGCCCTTGACTCAAGTATTTGAAATTTCTTTCAAGCTGAAAGAGTTTGTCTAAGTTTTGCACATACCGCTGAAGCATTTTTGGAAAAGTTACAAAGGTATGAAGTTCTGTACATGCCTTGAAGCATTTTTGGAAAAATTATGAAGAAACGAAAATGGTGAAGATTTTTTGTGCACTAAGTTATGTACATGACTTTAAAGCATTTTTGGAAAAATTATAAAGGTATGAAAAAGGTGAAGATTTTTTGTGCACTAAGTTCTGTACATGCCCCTCAAGCTTTTTTGGAAAATTTGTACAGGAACGACAAGGTTAAGAATTTTGTGCACTTAGTTCTGTACATGTCTCAAGTATTTTTGAAAAATTTATACAGGTGTGAGAAAGAATTTTTGTGCATGCATCTTTAAAATCTTATCTAGATAATCCAGATAGGCAAAAAATAATTTTTTAACAAAATGTATTTATCCAAAATATTCAGACCCTCAGCTCTGTGTTATAAGGAGTACAGGAACACCTCCATGTTTTTCCCACCATTTTACAAAGGGGAACAACTTCTATGACTTCCTTGGATGTGAAAGAATCCAAAATAAGGTCAACTCTAAATGGAATGTACAGGAGAAAATTCTTCCCTTTAAGAGTTGACCTTCATTTAGAAGGGATGCAAACATGAAAATGGCAGAGTTGCTTCCCCTGAAAGTGTACCAGTAAGCTTAACTGACTCTGCCACATTCAAATTCAACATAGTGCAGGGCTTCCTCTGAAAGTGTACCAGTTGGCTTTACTGACTCTGCCACATTCAAATTCAACATAGTGCAGGGCTTCCCCTGAAAGTGTACCAGTAAGCTTAACTGACTCTGCCACATTCAAATTCAACATAGTGCAGGGCTTCCTCTGAAAGTGTACCAGTCGGCTTTACTGACTCAGCCACATTCAAATTCAACATAGTGCAAGGCTTCCCCTGAAAGTGTACCAGTCGGCTTAACTGACTCTGCCACATTCAAATTCAACATAGTGCAAGGCTTCCCCTGAAAGTGTACCAGTCGGCTTTACTGACTCTGCCACATTCAAATTCAACATAGTGCAAGGCTTCCCCTGAAAGTGTACCAGTCGGCTTAACTGACTCTGCCACATTCAAATTCAACATAGTACAAGGCTTCCCCTGAAGGTGTACCAGTCGGCTTTACTGACTCTGCCACATTCAAATTCAACATAGTGCAAGGCTTCCCCTGAAAGTGTACCAGTTGGCTTTACTGACTCTGCCACATTCAAATTCAGCATAGTTCAAGGCTTCCCCTGAAAGTGTACCAGTCAGCTTTACTGACTCTGCCACATTCAAATTCAACATAGTGCAAGGCTTCCCCTGAAAGTGTACCAGTCTGCTTTACTGACTCAGCCACATTCAAATTCAACATAGTGCAAGGCTTCCCCTGAAAGTGTACCAGTCGGCTTTACTGACTCTGCCACATTCAAATTCAACATAGTGCAAGGCTTCCCCTGAAAGTGTACCAGTCTGCTTTACTGACTCAGCCACATTCAAATTCAACATAGTGCAAGGCTTCCCCTGAAAGTGTACCAGTCTGCTTTACTGACTCAGCCACATTCAAATTCAACATAGTGCAAGGCTTCCCCTGAAAGTGTACCAGTCGGCTTTACTGACTCTGCCACATTCAAATTCAACATAGTGAAAGGCTTCCCCTGAAGGTGTACCAACCGACAAGAACCATAACCCTGTCTGAAGTATTTACAAAGGTAGCTTCCTTCCTATTATTTTGTTTGTCTGGAGCATATCTCTGAAAGTATAAAATGGAACTTAATGAAACTTCACACACTGATAGAGCGCAATGAGTGAAAGTGCAGACAAGAACCATTACCCTGTCATAAGTAATTACAGAGTTAGATACCTTCGTAATTTTTGCTTGTTTTGCTTGGCCCCAGCATATCCTTGAAAGTTTTGAAGGAAACTAAATGAAACTTCACACATTGATAGAGGGTAATGAAAGGAAGTGCAGAGCTTAAGAACTATAACCCTACCCTTCACCAAGATGCCTATTCCCCTATTTGAAGCCACTGGGGAGCATCCATCGGTTTCACCGATTTTCTTGTTACTTTCTGTGGTTGCCAATGGGAGAATGCTGAATGCACTGTCTAATGCTGAATGCACTGTCTAAATGATATACATATATTATGATATCACCCAGAAAGTATAATCCCTTTTGACTATCATACCAAGCATTTTTTCCACAGGAGTATAACTGAAGAAGACAATAAACATACATGTCCAACATAGAATTTATTTCACAATACAAGTTACTGTATCAAGAAAATGTGGAAATTATTACGATAGCGGTTCAGGTTCCAATCGCACTGGAGGTGGAATTCTTTTCAACCCAAATTGGGTTCCACTGCGCAAGCCTTTTATTACTACTGTTTAATAGGCTCATTATGACTGAAATACTATAGAAAAGGCCGTAAAACCAAAATTCATTCATCCATTGCTCACAAAATCTTAAGATACATGTAACCTAGAAAATCTTAGATACCCTATACAGCCCCTTTCTGTGAGGTGAAGATGAGAACATTATCCAATGGAGTGCAAAAAATTTTTTGCAAGTACATATATGATAAAATAGCCGTAGCTCTCAAATTACATGACAACAATAATACCAGATCATAACTGGGGCCGTATTCATAAAAGGACAAGTGGTTGCTATGCTGTTGCTAAGGCTAAATTTCTTTGAAGGAGATTCCCTACAACTATGAAATTTGGTCTGGAGGAACAGTCTTTGTAAGACTGTTCCTTCACACCAAATTTCATAGTTGTAGGGAATCTCCTTTATAGATATTTAGCCTTAGCAACCGCATAGCAAAGACTTAAGTGGCTTTATGAATACCACCCGAGTACTGCAGGAAATGCTCTAGAAAAAACAAATACAGGTATCGTTCATGAAGGCAATCTCCATAGTTACGTCACTTTGGAGTTAATGTGGTTGGTAAAGACCAGGGTCCTGGGGCCGTATTCATAAAACAACTTAAGTGGTTGCTATGCTGTTGCTAAGGCTAAATTTCTTTGAAGGAGATTCCCTACAACTATGAAATTTGCTCTGGAGGAACAGTCTTAAGCCCCGGTCCCACAGAGCTTGCGACCGCGCCGCGACCTATCCGCGACTAAAAAACTGACAGTCGCAGAGAGGTTGCAGAAGTCGCGGAGAGGTTTTATAATGGTCGCAACAAGGTCTCCGAGCAGTCGCCGATCAAAATTAGTCGCAGCCAGTCTTTTGAACATGCACAAAAGACTAGCCGCGACTGATTTTGATCGCCGACTGGTTGCAATGGTTTTCTGGAAGTCGCCGATCAGTCGCCAAACAGTCGCCGACCGGTCGCCGATCAGTTTCATCAACACTTTGGTTCTGAAATGTTGCAACCTTGCTGCGACTGATCGGCGACCGATTGGTGACTGACCACTGGTGAGACGGCGACTGATCGGCGACCGATCGGCGACTGGTCCCTGACAGGTTGCAGCGTGCCCCGATAGATCGCCGAACGATCGGCGACAGGTCGCCGGCAGGTTGCAACGTGCACCATTAGATCAAGGTTTGCAGTGCATTATTTTATTACCAGGGCTCAAAGTGTTCACATCATGGTACACAGAGGACCCCCCCCCCCCCCACCCCCAACCAAAAAAAAAAAAGAAACATCGTCTCCAAAATAGACAGCAGAAATGACTCCTGACGTTCAGACGCCTGCTTCAGATGAGGAATCTCAACAGTCAAAGAAGGAATCTCAATAAACTGCAGCCTTTTTGAAACCAAGATCTTATCCAGTACTGTGTTCTCCTCCTCCGTCTTAATCGCCTGTACACCATCATAGACAATAGAGCTGCATGCCGGTTGTTTCATTGCAAGCAACGAACTGAATCTGTAGCTGTGTTATTTTGACAACTTTCACTGAAATGATTTCCATTGATTTTTTTATCGCAGAACGGTCGCCAATCAGTCTCCGTTCATTTGAAACCAGTCGCCGAAGAGTCGCCGATTGGTCGCCGATCATTCTGAAGTAGTTGCAATCCTGTCGCCGATCCTACGGCGACCAGTTGCAGTGAGGTCGCCGATCGATCGCCGACTACACGCGAAAGCTGTCGCCGACTGTACGGCGACTGATCGGCGACCACATTTGAAGAGGAAAAGAAGTTGCAAAGGTCGCAGAGGTCGCAGTTCAGTCGCAGACAAAATCAGTCGCAAAGCGGTCGCATCGCAGTCGCAAGCTCTGTGGGACCGAGGCTTTACAAAGACTGTACCTTCAGACCAATTTCATAGTTGTAGGGAATCTCCTCTATAGATATTTAGCCTTAGCAACCGCATAGCAACGACTTAAATGGCTTTATAAATACGGCCCCAGTTGTTCAAATCTAACATCAGTTAACAAGACATTACATTGTCAAATTGTATGCTAAACAGTCATTTTTTTGCCAAAAAAAAGTGATGAGCTCTGCAAAGCTCTGCACATTTTTTCAGCAATTACTATAAGAACAGGATTTTATTTTATGCTAGAAAACTTAACAAATCCTTCACTTACAATTTTCATAAGCCAACGGTACTCAGAACAACTCCGCCCAGTGCAGTAAACAGGAAAATCTTGCGTAGAGCTTGATATGTATGCAAAAAGAAGAGAGATTTCACAATGGCACACTAAACATGAAACCTTCAAAGTTGTCCTTCCAACTGAAATTTGTGCAGATCTTAATATGCAAATATAATATAAAAAATGTGTGCGATGCGGACGTGAAATGAAGCATGATGCAATAAAACAACTTCTCAGAGCCCCAGCTAAGTTTGAAGATAATTCTAAGATAATAGGCTATCAAAGTACTGTAAAAACTAAGTATTAGGACAGATAAGTATAGGCCAACAGTGCAGACCCAGATCAGACTGCTCCTAAAGGAGTACCCTGATCAGGTTCAACACTTTTTGCCATTCCATCATCGTCACTTTTTGGACATACTACTGCCATTACTGTATTGTAAAACCAAGCTGTTCCATTTAAGGACAGTTGCGAAAATTATTTCAGGTGTCCCAATAAATAGAATTTTACGATAATGTCAGGTTAGCTTCAAGTGAGCATGCCCAGCTCTAACACGCATTTAAAGCCGATTTTCTTATGAAGCAACTCAGTAAAGCTTGACTAGAAAACTAAATCGGAGTTCTCGATGAGAGACTACTTGAGGATAAATTGAGATAATATCAAATCTGCATATGACCATGTTTTTGAGGAAAAATACAAAATGGTCCAAAATGATCGTCAAATACTTCCTCTTATCTAGAGCTCCATATATGGCATTATTTGAGGTTGATGTGTATGGGTACCCCTTCATTATTTTCTGCCATTTTTACAAAGGGAAACAACTTTTGTGACTTCTTGTTTGCTTCCCTGGACGATGTAGCCCTTCCAAACAGGAGTCTACTCTTAAAGGAAAGAATTTGCTCTTCCAGGAGCAAATTCTTTCAATTAAGAGTAGACCCCCCATTGAGAAGGGTAGTAAAAGGGAAAAGGTGGAGTTGCTTCCCTTGAAAATGTCCATTCACTTTCAAATCTGAAGCCTGTATGAGAAAAAAATACAACATGGCATATGAAAACAATAAAGGTCCATACAGGACTATAAAAGGTAAAGGTTTCCCATAGCCTAATAGCCGTAGGGGCAGTGGGGGTTAGAGACCCACTGTATCTTGGGCACAGCTAATGAAAGGCGGAGCCCATCACTCTCCTTTCGCTGCCTTATTCTTCCCTGATTCGAAAAAGGTACCCATTTACTGCTGGGTTGAGAGAGAGAGTTTTCCAGTCGCCGGATGGCCATGGTGAGCCGTGAACTCACGACCTTCCGGCGACTTTCTGCACCATAACCGAGTCACTTTAACCACTTGACTACGGCGCCTCTCAATATAGGACTATACCAGCCTATATATCGGACTATACCAGCCTATATATACCAAACAAAAGAAGAAACGCACAAAGTAAGATTTTACTGTTTAATTTACCTTTTAAAGCATGATTAGAAAATGTCTATAAATCTGTATTTCTAATGAAATCTCGTTCAAACTTCATCATGGCGTAGACGAGTATCTGTACCTTCCATATGAATGAAAAAATAAGCATTAATGAAATCGTTGACAAGGATTTCCATGCGTTTTTTCAAGCTTACTGTCTGCATGGACTGTAGAGTACAAATGTGTATTTGGATATTGTAAGTGAGTTTTGCTTGTGTTTTAAACCTCAAAACACGTCAGCAAATAGTCGCTGCTTTACGTCAAGAATGGAATGCGATTCCTCAGCATTCGACTTGGACTATCATCAGTTCTATGCGCGAAAGATATACGGCATGCATACGAACCAAGGGAGGTTACACTGCTTATTGAAAACTGTGATATTGAAAACTGACCCCTGCCTTGTTCAGAGACCCGTCACAAAGTACTGAATTGACGCAATTAAATCAAATTTTCGGGTTGAACTGTCTGAATGTCTACCTCTAACACTATATGCTATATTTTCTTAAAGTCTTTGCAATTTCCAAGAAAATACCAAAATAATACTGTGTGCGTTTCTTTTTTTTGTTTGGTATAATTTAGTCAGTGTGTGCTGTTCAGCTATAAAATATTACTTAGTACTAATGTAAACCAGTCTAGATCCATCCAGCTGAGAAAGCCCATCCATCCAGTTTAGTAACGGAGGAAAGGACCAGTTCTTCAAACTGGCTGAGCGCTGAAGGAGGGTCTGTAGCCATTAGACAGATTACAGAGAGGCTGCCGCCGTAAGACAGATCAAAAGAAAGATTAAGGGAGTAGGTCTAGCATCAAATGCTCCATGGTGACAATAGGTCTTGAAGAAAGAGACCCATCATGACAATGGTACAGCAAAACATGTCCAATCCTGAGAAGCTAGATAATTGCCCCCAATACAATATGAATTATGTCAGATGGTCAGTGCTCCATATAAGAAAGGGTTACAGGAAAAATTTAGGGATAATTTTCCTTATTTTTTCATAAAAACGTGTTGTGACCCCTCATTAGAACCATCTTAGATGGTTCTAATGAGGGTTCACAACATGTTTTTCATTGAGAAGAAAAATTATCTCTGAATTATCCCTGTTACCCCTTCCTATCTGGAGCTCTGGATTGTGATAATTCCTCAACATTTAAGGATTTGCAGCTATCCGATCTATCCGCAGACACCTGGACAAAACCATTACTACATTCTTCATCAACTACGTCCGATAACAGTTAAATTTTAAAGATTGAATCAAATCACAACAATTTTAGATTGTCAGAAAAAGAGGAAAACAAAAACAAGAGCAAAATTATTATAGCAGCACTGACTGGAATGTACACTCTTACATCCATACACAACCAAACACATAACATAACAATTGCACCAAATATCCCAAATTTATCCAAAATACTATGTAATGAGAAAATAATAACAGACGTTTCTTCCGTTATAAGACAAGGTTTTCCCCTTCCTAAACAATCCCAAAAATCTAGATCTGGCAGATCTAGATTTATGGGATTGTTTTAGAAGGGAAAACCTACCTCGCAGCAGAATTTCATAAGACTGCTCTAGATGTTGGTGTCATTCTAGCGATGGAAAACATAATTTATGGCCAAATAAATATGCCATATAATTATTACAGCAACATTGACTGGCATGTACACTCTAACACCCATAGACAACAACACATGCAAAACACTTGCATCAAAGATCCCAGATTGTTCATCACAAAAAACACAAAAACAAAGAGCATGTGCAGAAACACATGACTGAAATGTGCACTCTAACAGCCATAAACAACAAAACCCACATAACAATTGCACTAAATATCTCAGATTGGTATTTTATACATTAATATTTGCCAAGTTCTGAGGAGTTGTTTGAACATCTATCTTGCGCCGAGTGTACAAACTTCTTCTGAGGGACATGTCAAATGTTAATGCAATAAAAAAACTTCTGATCGCTGTTCTTGCATTTAAGAGTATGATTCCATTTAAAAACTTGTCAAAAATGCCTGGAAAATAATAAAAATAGTCACTCATGGTGCCTTGTGTATCATGACGTCATTCAGCAAAACAAAATGGCTTTGAAGCAAAAAAAGTGAAAAACAAAAGGCAGCTTTGTGTGATCAGGTAACGTCATGTAAACAATTATGGTCTGGTTGTGAATAAATGTCTGAAATGATGTTTGGACAGCAAAATGAATTCCATGATTAAAACATTTTAAACATTTTGTTTCATTCTAACATGGCCTCAAGCAGCTATGCATATACTGAAATGTGACACCTTAAAAATAATCAATTTTCTATTTGATATACTGTAATGTCACACCTGAAAAATAATCAGTTTTCTGTTTGGGATAAATGGAAAATTAATTATTTTTGGGTGTCCCAGTACTTAAGCACATTATGGTAGGTATATATGCAAATATATAGCAACCCAACTGGAATGTACATTCTATCATCCGTACACAATAAAACATAACAATTGCACCAAATATACCAGATTGCACTGGTATGTCAAATAGCAAGTACAAAATTTCAGTGAAATCTGTAAGATGCATTCACAAGTTGATGAATTTGTCATTCAAAGGCCTCAATGTCAGATCCACCCTGATAAACCATAGATTTTTTGAGTAAAACCATTTAAAATAAATGGATACACTTTCAGGGGAAGCAACTCTACCATTTCCATTTTTGCACCCTCTCCCTTCTCGTTGGGGACCAAATCTTAAAGACAAAAATTTGCTCAAATAGGAGAAATTTCTTTTCAGTTGACCCCATGCTGGAAGGGCTACATAGTCTAGGAAGCAAACAAGAAGTCACAAAAATAGTTTTCCTTTGTGAAAAAGGCTGAAATACATCGAGTTGTATGCATACACCTTATCAATGTAATGAAGCCATAGACTAAACTGCAAGCATGATAAATTTTAATTCAGGCACCTTCAGAACTAGCCATATAATGGATATTGTATACACTTTTTGGAAACACCCACCACCCATAACATCAAATTTTGTATCCAGCTAATTTCAGCAGAATATTCTGCAAAATCTGAATCATGCTTAATGGCTCCCATTACCCCAATATGATTAATTCTGGAACTGCCCCAACATAAACATATTAATTTGTGAAATTGTCAGGAACTTAAAAAGACCCAACTTTACGCTGTTTTACATATGTGTATGTTGAAATAAGCATCTACAAAAAAATCTGTGGTTAATGAAAACACATCAAAGGGACAGTACTCTTAAGCTGTTAGGGTTTTGCCTCCCCTTTCAAAGAAGGGCAACAAGCAGAAAGACAAGAATTCTGCGGAATGCGGTGTCTCGCCTGCCTGCGCTTTGTCACAGATGTATGCATGTCCCATGTTTCATGGCTCTAGCCTTTATTGTTCCTAAGAAACAAGAGTCTAACATTACCAAATTGTTGCAAAGTCGAAACATAAAATGTCAGAAGCTTTACTCTTCCAGATCTTTGCATGACCCAGGTTTCATGGCTCTTGAGGCACAGAGCTAAAGACAAAAACTTGACAAAAATTGTGAAGTCTGTGAACCATAAAAGGTAGGTTAAGAAATATAGATGGTGGATTTGAATCTTACTCTTCCAGATGTATGCATGACCCATGTTTCATGGTACTAGCCCTTCTTCTCTTTGAGAGGCAGAAATATAGGGAAAAACTTGACAAAAATTTGTAAAGTTGATGAACCATATAAAGTAGTTCAAGACTCAGTATTGATAGTGGCTTCAAGCTTTACTCTTCCAGATGTATGCATGATCCAAGTTTCATGGATCTAGCACTTAGAGTTTCCGAGAAACAGAGCTTAATGCGAAAACTCGACCAAAAATTACAAAGTCAGTAAACCGTAAAAAGGAGGTCAAGGCTAAGTATTGATGGTAACTTTGCGCTTTACATTTCCAGATGTAGGCATGACCCAAGTTTCATGGATCTAGCACTTATAGTTCTTGAGAAACAGAGCTAAATGCAAAAACTTGACAAAAATTTGCAAAGTCTGTGAACTGTAAAATAGAGGCCTAAATTCAATATTGAAAATGGCTTTAAGCTATACTCTTCCAGATGTATGCATGACCCACGTTTCAGGGCTCTAGCCCTAATAGTTTTTGAGAAAATGACCTAAACCCAAAAATTTGATAAAAGTTTATGCCGCCAATGCTGACACCTCCGCCGACTACGCCAACACCAGAAAAGCAATACACACCTCGCTTCTGCTTTGCAGGAGAGACAAAAATGTTACACTGGTGTTCAAATCCCTTCTCAAACGGGCTACTCTTGAAGCAAGAATTTGCTCCCACTTGGGAGCAAATTCTTGTCTTCATGAGTAACCCATCTGATGAGGCCGACATTATATACCAGAGTGTCCTCTCTTGGCAGTATATCCGTTCTCCTTTAACATAACACATATGTATACTGAGGTGGAAATATCAAAACATCCTTACCAACTCTCTATCTCACCAGTATCACTTAAACATGTAAACGACTGCAATTTTAAATATGAAAATGCTGAATAAATGTAGATTAAACCACTTTTATGAAATAGTAAAGGGATTGGACGCAAATTACAAAACATCACATAACTCTCTCCCTAAGACATAAATTACATTCTTTGAAGAAATATTACAAAACATACAATAATAAATATCTGTAAACTTAATTATAAAATGATTACCAAACAATCATTATGAAATCATCTAAAACGATGTAACCACTTAAGTCACAAAACTTTGTCACATGATCTCAAAGTCCTTTTAAAGACGTAAGAATCCATACTCTAATGCATTTATGAATGTAACGC
This sequence comes from Ctena decussata, assembly GCA_963989385.1. NCBI lineage: Eukaryota > Metazoa > Mollusca > Bivalvia > Lucinida > Lucinidae > Ctena > Ctena decussata. The sequence goes on from OZ022504.1 coordinate 9,995,697, forward strand.
GATGTCTGATTGGATAACGTCAAAAATTTGTGACAGTATATTCTGCGATATACGGTCACAATCTGACGTCACTATGAAATGTTGCTCCTCATTGGCTGACGTCTGTTTTACACTGCTGAAAAGCGGCTGCCTTTAGGTGCAAAGTAGAGCACTCAGAAAGGTGAAAATGCAAAACATGCATTAGAATGAGGATACATGTAACTGAATTAAAAATTGTCACTTGGGGAGGTAAATCATCAGTTTTATGGCCGCAAATTGCTTTTTACGGCTCTGCTCCAGAGCCGTAAAATGCAATTTGTGACCATAAAACCGATGATTTACCTCCACAAAAGCGGAGCTATAAAACGCAATTTGTGACCATAAAACTGATGATTAACCTCCCCAAATGACAATTTTCAAGACAGTTATCCCCTAACTGACAACACAAAAGTGGAGTTTTATGGTAAATGGGCAGTCTTTCAGGGGACGCAACTCTGGCATTTTCATGTCTGCCTCCGTCCCCTGGGAGGGACTTCTTTCCTTAAACCCCATTTTGCAAGGGATTCATCATCCAGAAAAGCATCCGTCAAACAAATGAGCCGCAACACGAGAAAACTAACAATGTGGCTATGCGCCCAGCGCAGACTCATATCAGCCTGGGCATCTGCCCAGTTTGATCCGAATCTTCGTTAAGTGCTCAAAGCGTAGCTAAGGGTCTAAGCTACCGCCATGGGGACAAGGAAGACTCTAATCAGACTGGGCGGATGCCCAGGCTGAACTGAGTCTGCACTGGGCGCACAATCACTTTGTTGGTTTTCTCGTGTTGCGGCTCACTAATGTTGTTCCCCTTTCTAAAATGGCAAAAAAAACATGGAAACTCTTAAAAGGGAAGCAACTTTTCCCATAACACAGTGATCCCCCTTCGAGATGTGCACATACACTTTAAAGCTGTTTTTGATTTCCACATAACTATACCAAAGCCCAGCTACCGGTTCCTAGTCTCTGGCACCTTGGACAATGCTAAGAATAAAGAGGAACAAGTTGATGATGTCAAGATACAGGTTGAGGGCGGCAAAGATGTACTCTTCTGGAGATATTGAGTACTTGTGTTTCCCTCCCATCATCAGCTGAGTGTCAAACACCAGGTACTGAAATATACATGAAACAGTGTTAACACAGCTGAAACAAGTAAGAATAATGTATTTACTCAAAAAAGAAAGAGAAAATAATGAAACCAGGAAGCAAACCTTGATCATATGGACTTTTAAACACGTTCAAGAAAGTGAATTCCAATATAGTCCCTATGTAACCCATTATAAAGTTGAAATGGATACATTTTCAGGGGCAACAACTCTGTCATTTTCATTTTGCCTCCCTTCTCAATGGGAGTCCACTCTTTAATGGAAAGAATTTGCTCCTTTAGGAGCAAATTCTTTCTTTTAAGAGTAGACCCCATTTCAAAGGCTTTGTTGTCCAGAGAAGCAAACAGGAAATCACAAAAATTGTCTCCCTTTGAAGAAATGGATGAAAATCCAAATCTTATCTGTAAATCCTGTAAATTCATTACAGAGGAAGAAACTGATCTTTTGAATTAACAAAACTGAGTCTTTTATAATTAGCACAAGTCCTGAGTCAAAGTTTTTTGTTCTGCGTGGCTCAATCCTATGTATGATTCTTACTTGCAGACATAGTCTTGGAAAATCTGGTACATGTTCAAATCTGTAAGCTCCTATTGGAAACTGAGGAGCTTGTTGCCTTTTTCTTAAGGCAAACGAATACACCTCCATGTTTATTCACCAATGACTCAAAGGCAAATAACTTGTGTGACTTCCTGTTTGCTTCCCTGGACAGTGGGCGACAAAGCCGATCTATAATGGGGTCAACTCTTAAAGGAAAGAATTTGCTTCTCTAGGAGCAAATTCTTTCCTTTAAGAATTGATCCCCATTAAAAAGGGAGGCAAACACCCATTGAGAAGGGAGAGAAAATGAAACTGGCAAAGTTGTTTCCCTGTAACAGTACCCATTTATCCATGATTTTTATGTCATAGTCAGTGACAGTTATGATATCAGCTACATTTCCAGCAAATTATTATAACTTTGATAGTGTAATGTTTAAGAAATAGATCAGCTCTAGCAGTGAATTGTTGAGTAATAATTCTCTGTTTGGAGGTCAGTTGTAAAGCAGATCATATCACGAGCGCGGAGAGCAAGTGATATATCTACTTACAACTGACCGACAAACGGTGAATTATTACTCAACAATTCAATGCTCGAGCTGAACTATCTAAAACGCTGAAAAACTATTCTTTTCATTCAAATTCTCCCAACCTTCCTGCCAGCGCGTTCATGATCCCGCCAATATTGTTAACTGTATCTAAGACGTTTTTATGGCAATTTAAGAAAGAAAAAGAGACGTTACATCGACTAACTTCACAAAATTACGTCAGTAATTGCAGTGACGTCAGCAATTAGACACAATGCTCTGAAGCAGTGAATTGTTGCAGAATAAAACACAGCAACTTTCCATTGCTTCTATAGGCGCACTGTGTTAGAATAATCATTTTGTTTCATAACATTACAATTAAAGACTTAACTACAAGGTGTAATGATATTTTATTCACTCTTTTTCATTTACTAGGTAAAGCTAATAGAACATGATCTATGACTTTAATATGAATTTTACAAAATATCATGTCTTACGGGATTGCACACTGTCTCAGAAACATAGCCTATAATAACCAGAATATTCGATGAAAGTTAACATCATCTATGACAACGCCATTGTAATAAGATAACAACAATGTCTTCCTTTCTGCCAGTCACAAAACAAAATCAAAATCTGAACTCCTCCACCCAGTGAGCTGTTTCACAATAATTCACCAGAGGAGATGTTATTGTATTTCCTCTAATAAACAGACCCCTCTATTAAATGCCCCCATCAACTTTTTCCAGTGAGACAGTGGCCGGCAAAATTCCACCAAGATTGGCTTTAGATGACCAACAGTTTTTCATTTATTCCCTAAGTTTGTCTCGAGAATACCATTTACTGGTTTATTAGATGTGTGAAGTGCAATTCCCACCCCCCCCCCCCACCCACCACCACCACCACCACATGGGCATCTATTAGATGAAATATGGTAACTTAAGTCAGTTATACTTACAGCAGCAAATATAAGGGCTCCAAGTGCAGCATATGCTAAGGTAGCATACTGAAATAAACAATTTGCCATAATTATCCTTGATATAAACTACCACCAATCATTTTTGTAGAAAAATAATATCTATTTGATTTTACTATCTCGCCATAAGTCAAATTTCTGGGTCTGCAATGTTTGTGCTAGCACTTCTATCCCATTATTTTGGGCCATTAAGTTTATGTCTGATGACTAAATCGGAAGAGTTTTTAACAATAAGTATGTGATATAATTTTCACCCTGGAGAAATAATGGAAAGTCATCTTAGAGTCAACAGTGAATAAGTACCTTATCTGATAATTCATTATTGCACATAATAATCTGAAACAAATTACTGTATTCATTATTATTAGAGCACATGCTCTAATAAGCCCACACCTAGGGTGTTTTGAGATGCATTCTTTACATTAAGCACACACAGTTTCTGGATATTTTCTTCCTTTATATTTATACGTCAGGCTTTAAAGTCGTATTTCACCTGTTCAAAGACTACTTTATTTTCACCTAGCATTTAGCCTGTATACGCCCGCTATTGTCAGGTGCATTTGCCCAAGCTTTGATTTGAGCCGCGACACGAGAAAACCAACAATGTGGTTGTGCGACCAGCGCAGACTCAGATCAGCCTGGGCATCCGCCCAGTCTGATCAGATTCTTCGCTGACCGCATGGAGGTAGCTTAGACCCTTAGCTACCCAATCAGCGCACTGCAATGACCCTGATCAGACTGGGCGGATGCCCAGGCTGATCTGAGTCTGCGCTGGGCGCACGACCACATTGTTGGTTTTCTCATGTCGCGGCTCATCTGTACTTGACTATGCACTTTTAATAGAATGACTCTTTAGTGACAATTTTTAACCCTTTTTTGACCAGTGGACTTGTCCATTCTTATCATTCAGATAATCCCATTACTAGTTCTAGGGGTTTCTGGTGAATATTTTCACTTTTATTGTACTTTGAATAGAAATTCCTGTAAGCAAACAATGTAGACCCTGATAAGACGCCGCGTTTTGCGGCGTCTGAACTGGGTCTGCACTGTTTGCATAATGTCCCCAAAACGGGTACCCAATCTAAAAAGGGTTAAGGTAAAAATGAAATTTCTAAGCACACTGTGGGCCTATTACACTGAGTATGGTAGAACATTATTAAAAAGACAATTCACCTTCCATCATAATACTTACCCTATTGCGTATTATTGCACAAAGTAGTCCAAAACAAATGAGGACAATGAGGAATACAAACAAAAGTCCTCCCATCATGGTGAAATCCCACTGCAAAATTAGTGACAAACAATTAGTATTCAGACTACTAATGACCAAGCTCTTCTACACAATTACTATGATGTTTGGCTACACATTCAGCAGACACAACTCTGTCAAGTTTATTTTCCCTCCTATTTGCATGGGAGTCAACTCTTAAAGGAAAATGTTTGCTCCTCTAGGAGCAAATTCTTTCCTTTATGAGTAGACCCCATTTTAGGAGTTTTCTGCCGCCAAAGGAAGCAAACAGGAAGTCTGACCTTTACAGAGCTCCAGATAACAAGGGGAAACACTGATAATTAAGGAATAATTGTCGTTATTTTCCTATAAAAGCAAACATTGTGATGCCTCATTAGAACCGTCTATTTTGATGGTTGCAATGAGGGGTCATAACATGTTTTCATTGAGAAATAAGAAAACTATCTCTGAATTATTCCTGTTGCTCCTCCTTATCTGAACCTTTCTGACAATTTAAAGTGCAGCTATGCCTCTAGTATTGATAATATCAAACTACTAAAAAGCTCCATGACAGCATTTGTCATCATATACCTATATATGGCTTTTAAAGTTGACCTTATTAGGCTTTCAAGTGAAGTTAAGATGTTTATACCGTATACGCAATAATTTTCGCAGGTTCAAATTTTCGTGTTTAAGGGTCAAAAACATAAATATTAATTTTCGCGGTTAGCAACATGCTCGAAAAGCAAAACTATTTCTTTTTCACTTGAGTCAGTTCTTTCATTAACCTGCGGCAGGGCCGCCGCAGGTTAATGAAAGAACTGGCTCAAGTGAAAAGTACCAGCAACTACCGAAGTAAATATAAACAAAATATATGAACACTGTGTCTACAGAACACACTTTGTAAGAAACAGGAAATTATTCGTGATTTTAATATTTGCAGTTTCTGAGTGACCGCGAAATACCGTGAATAATGGAACACCGCTAAAATTACCATGTATACGGTATGTTACTATCTTTATTTGGAACTGAAATATGAAAGAGAAAAAATACTAGTCATGTGCAATCATGATAGAAGATGAGGGTCAGTTTTGTAAGGCAGAAATTTCTTTAATCAGCTAAATGTCAGTCCTGTAAGGTAGAACTTTTTTTTTACAAGTTGAGAGCCTGCCTTGTAAGTACAAAAATGGGGGGATTAATTACAACTATATATATGTATATATTTCTAGAAAAGTCAACTTACCCTTGTTTGGAAAGCAAATATTGTCAGACCAAGAGAAACAACCTGTTCAAAAGAAAGCATAGTACATGTAATGTATTTACTCAAAACATTTGAACAAACTTGCATTTTTTTTTGAATTAATATCCCCAACTGAAGTGACTAATTTGTTTACAGTTTATTTACGTTTCATGGCATTTTTTTAACTGGTTATTTATGAATGACTAAACCAGCAGATTTCAAATTATTTCAAGGGCCATAACTCATGCATTAGTGAGACTATTTTGATCAACCTACATGCGCATAAACAGTTTTCATGAAATTCGGTTCATCTGTTACTTAGTTAGGGCTAAATTGTTGATTTTAAATCAATTCAAGGGCAATAACTCATGCATTACTAATGCCAGTTTTACAAAACATACATATAGTAGCTCATTATGGTGACATACATTAGAACATACATTTAAGATTCATCAAATTCTGTTTATTGGTTACTGACTTATGGCCCCAGACAGATTTTATGGATGGACAGATGGACACTGAGTAAACTAAATCCCTCTGCCCTGAGAAGGAACTTCATGCCATGTTTGAAATTGTAGGCACTGCAGTTACAGAGAAACAGACTTAAAAACCAGAGGACCCATGGTCCTATATCGCTCACCTGAGCACTGAGGTTATGTTGAAAAAAACTTTAAGTTGTCACAACAACAAAACCACAAGCACAATAGCAATAAAACACACCATTTATGTAGGAGATAATATCATAAACATTTATGAAAATAAGATTCAGCTTTATCCCCCTTTATGGCTTCTGAGAAGAAGATTTTTGGCAAAAAAAAAAAAAATGGAAATGAAAATCTGGCCTTTCTGTTGCAATGGCAACCAATCAAAATCAGGGATTTAGGCAAAATTCATATGGCTGGTAGAGGACTACTCCAGGAACATTTTGTAAAGCTTTTGTCAAAATATCTGCAGTAACACAGAAACAAATGCAATATTTCCAATTTCCCCATTGTCAGTCTATGGAAACTCTAAGTTGCCATAGCAACAAATTCACATGAGCAAAGGTAAAATAAAACACAATTTAGGTAGAGGCTAATGTCATTAACATGTATGCAAAGTATCAGCTTCATCCCTCTTTTAAGGCTTCTGCGGAGAAGATTTTGTAATATTGTTTCTAAAAATTTTCCCTTTATTTTGCCATGGCAACCAATCAAATTCAGCAATTTGGACAAAACTCATAGGAATCATAGAAACCTACTCAAGGAACATTTTCAAAGAAAAAAATTCTAAATAACTGGTGTGAGACAGCAAAAATTGCCAATTTCACTTTCCCCATTATAAGTCAATGGAAACTATAAGTTGCCATAGCAACCAAAGTTCTGATGGGATTAGAAGAAAAAACATAACTTATGTAGAGGCTAATGTCATTTACATGTATGCAAAGTATCAGCTTCATACCCCTTATGCCTTCTGAGGAGAAGATTTTTGAATATGTTTTTCTAAAATTTAGTCTATATATTGTCATGGCAACCAATCAAATTCAGCGATTTGGTCAAAATTCAAATGAATCGTAGAGGACTACTCGAGAAACATTTCTGTAGAAAAAAAATCCAAATAACTGCAGTGAGATAGCAAAAAATTGCCAATTTCCATTTTTTCCCATCATAAGTCAATGGAAATTATGTTGCCATAGCAACCAAACTGCTGGAGCAATTGCCATGACAAACAGTTATTATATAGAGGCTAGTACTTAGATCATTTCTGTATAGTTTGGGCTTTATTGGCCATAGAGATTCTGCGGAGATGAGTTTTTAATATTTTTCTATTTTTAACTATTCGGTTGCAATGGCAACCAGCCTAATTGTGCAATTTGCCGTAATCTAATACAGCTGGTTGGGGACTACTCAAGGGACATTTCTATGAAAGTTTTGTTAAAATATCTGTAGTGACATAGCAATAAATGCAAATTTACCATTTTGCCATTATAAGTCAATGGCAACTTTAATTTCCCATAGCAACCAAACTGCTAAAGCAATTGCCAAGAAAAACAGTACTTTTATAGAGGCTAGTACCAAGATCTTTTCTGTGAAGTTTGAGCTTTATTGGTTGCATAGTTTCTGAGGAGATGATTTTTGAATATTTTTTCTATTTTTAACCTTTCGGTTGCCATGGCAACCAGCCAAATTGTGCCATTTATATAAATTTCATGTGGTTGATGGAGGACTACTCAAGGAACATTTCTATAAAAGTTTTGTCAAAATATCTGCAGTGAAATGGCAATAAATGCAAATTTTCTATTTTGCCATTATAAGTCAATGGCAACTTTAAGTTCCCATAGCAACCAAACTGCTAAAGCAATTGCCAGGAAAAACAGTACTTTTATAGAGGCTAGTACCAAGATCCTTTCTGTGAAGTTTGAGCTTTATTGGTTGCATAGTTTCTGAGGAGATGATTTTTGAATATTTTTTCTATTTTTAACCTTTCGGTTGCAATGGCAACCAGCCAAATTGTGCAATTTACATAAATTTCATGTGCTTGATGGAGGACTACTCAAAGAACATTTCTATAAAAGTTTTGTCAAAATATCTGCAGTGACATAGCAATAAATGCAAATTTTCAATTTTTCCCATACAAGTCAATGGCAACTTTAAGTTGCCATAGCAACCAAAGTTCCAAAGCAATTTAGATAAAAAACAGTATTATTGGTTCCCCCTGCGTATAGATGCTACATATGAATTTTGGTAACAATGGGCCTTGTAGTTTCAGAGGAGATGTCGTTTGAAAATGTTGACGGACGGACGACGGACGACGTACGACGGACGACGGATGCCTGCCTATACTATAAGCTCACCTGTGAGCCTTCGGCTCAGGTGAGCTAACTAGGTTTGCCATAATGCTGGACATAAAATTTTATGAAGTCAGCAGAGTGAAAAATATAGATCAAAGGTAGTAATAAATGTATCTGGTATGAATCAAAGACGATTAAACGGCTCCAAAAGGAAAGTATTTGGCTTTTTCATATGCATCGACCAAGCTCAAATGGGCCTCTCAACAACCTATTTTGCCACTATGGCCACAAGAATTGAAGAAACCTTTATATCTCAAGCATAGATTCTAAATATACATGTATATCAGTTTGAACCTCGTTATTCAAAGCCCTTGATAAGCCAAACCTTCTCATGCAGATGTCTAAAAAAACATGTACAGTTGACTCTTGTTATCTCAAACACTGATATCTCAAAGCATCCTCTTACATCAAAGAACATAGTTTGGGCACATTTCCTTTTTTTTTACATTTCAGTCCTGCTATCTCAAACTACTGGTATCTCAAAGTAAATTTTCTGGGACCAGAAAATTTACTTTGAGACATCAGTAGTTTGAGATGGCATTTGACTTTGAGATATCGAGAGTTGACTGTAGTTCTGATTTCATTACAAAAAGTTTGTCACTAATCTACAGCTCTGATTGAAACTTACAGCAGTTATTCCTGCAGCCATGAGAACAGCATCTGTGTCATAGTGGCTGAAAAACATGTATATGAAATCAATGGTGAAACAGGAAACAAGGTGGAGTCTTACTATAATGTTACGTTTTTTTACTTTTGGTTATAACAACATCATGTAATAGCTCCCACTGACAGTAAACTACCAAGCAGATGAGCATTTGAGCTGCAAGACGACAAAATCAACAAAGTGGCATGTGCGCCCAGCAAAGAATCAGATCAGCCTGTGCATCCGCCCAGTCTGATCAGAGTCTTTGATGTCCGCATGGAGGTACTACCCTTTAAGCATAAAGTGAAGTCTGATCAGACTGGGTGGATGCCCAGGCTGATCTGAGTCTGCGCTGGGCACACATGCCATTTTGTTGGTTTTCTCGTATAGCGGCTCGTTTCATACTCATCTGACTGATACTACTTTGTAGTTTACAATGCTGTACACTAACCATACTAATCCTATTAACCCTTTTTTGACCAGTGGACTTGTCCATTCTTATCATGCAGATAAGCCCATTTCTAGTTTTAGGGGTTTCTGGTGAATATTTTCACTTTTATTGTACTCTGCATAGAAATTCCTGCAAGCAAACAATGTAGGCCCTGATCAGACGCCGCGTTTTGCGGCGTCTGAACTGGGTCTGCATTGTTTGCATAATGTCCCCAAAATGGGTATCCGGTCTAAAAAGGGTTAAATGGCCCACTCTGATTAACGCCCCTGTCCTCTTTTACCAAAAATAAATTAATCATGACTTGCCAAAATTGCAAAGTTCCAGGTATAAATTCCTCAGATAATTCAGGTTTATATGTGGTGGTATGTTAATCTCTTCATAGTTCACATGGTGGTTCATGTAAATATTAGCTAACTTAGTATGCCAAAGAGTTGCTTTTATTCTTACGTAATTCAAATCTCTTTCTACTGCTTTTGTTACAAGCATTTTGGAGAATGGCTGATTTGTTACTTTCAGACCCTAAATAACCTCCCCTTTGGGAAAATGCAATGCCTCTGGGTGGATTAATAAGTCTCAAATAGGTTAATTCTGTTTATAGGTGTCCAATTTTTTTAGAATTTTTACAGCTCTTACCTTGAGACAACTCCCAGCATGAAGGCTTCAAGCAGAGTCTGAAACATATAAAATGTAACTGTCAGTGCTCTAGGTATGAAGGACTAACAGGGATAATTCTGCGATAATTTTCCATATTTGAGCCGCGACACGAAAAAACCAACAAAGTGGTTGTGCGCCCAGCACAGACTCAGATCAGCCTGGGCATCCACCCAGTCTGATCAGAGTCTTTGCTAAGCGCATAAAGGGTAGCTAAGGGTCTAAGCTATCTCCATACGGACAGCAAAGACTCTGATGCCTAGGCTGATCTGATTCTTTGCTGGACGCACATGCCACTTTGTTGGTTTTCTTGTGTCGTGGCCCATTAGTCCATAAAAATGTATGTTGCGACCCTGCTGACACTGCTCAAACAAGAGCATGTGAGCAGGGGCTCACGTATACCCCCGGCCAGCGCCATCGCCTTATATAAACACACTTAATACAAAATTTTAAAGCAAATGTTAAATAACAGACAGATGAATGGACAATCATTTACAAATACAGTGAAAGGCCTATAGACAAATACACAATGGTTCCATTAAAATATGCAAATTATGTAATCAAAAGAAAATACAAATTTAACACAAAACTTCAACACAAGTTTACATAAACTTCTATGTCAGTGACACTGACCTAAAGTCAGCAACTAAAGTCAGCAACAGCATCCAGATGATGTCAACTAGTCAGTTTTATTATATAACTAAACCTAGTTATATGGCAATCTGGGAAATCTTTGACATAAATTTTCCCATTTATTCCATTGGAGATCAAGATGGAAAAACAGAAAAAATGCAAAAGAAGGCAAAAAAATAATCTTAGCGATTTGATTTTCTTTCCCACAATAAACATGGCCATTCTCAAGATGTATACAAAATTTGAAGACTGTGGCTCTCTTAGGAACAGAGAAAACTGTGACAAAAATAAATTGGAGAGAAAGAAAAATGGACAAACAAAGGGAATGATATGCAGAAGGAAGCTGATATTCTCTTACATGATGCAACCAGTCATTTCCAACATTTGCACCCAATTTCAAAATCCTAGCAGTTGTGGTTCCTGAAAAATCTTGGACAGGAAAAAAAAGTTAATTTTATAGGAGAGAATGAAAAACCGAACAAACAAAGGGAATGATAAGCAAGAGAAGGCTAATTGTCTCTTACACTGTACAACTAGTCATATCCAACGTTTGTACCAAATTTCAAAATCCTAGCTGTTGTGGTTCTGAAAAATCTGTGACAAATTTATTTTGAGAGAAAGAAAAAATGGACAAAGGATAAGCAAGAGAAGGCTGATTGTCTCTTACACGGTACAACTAGTCATTTCCAATGTTTGTACCAAATTTCAAAATCCTAGCTATTGTGGTTCCTGAGAAATCTGTGCCAGAAATTTAATTGGAGAGAGAGCAAAAATGGACAAACAAAGGGAATGATAAGAGGAGAAGGCTGATTGTCTCTTACACTGTACAACTAGTCATACCCAACTTTTGTACCAAATTTCAAGATCCTAGCTATTGTGGTTCCTGAGAAATCTGTGACAGAAATTTTATTGGAGAGAAAGGAAAAATGGACAAACAAAGGGAATGATAAGAGGAGAAGGCTGATTGTCTCTTACACAGTACAACTAGTCATACCCAATGTTTGTACCAAAGTTCAAGATCCTAGCTATCATGGTTCTTGAGAAATCTGTGAGAGAAATTTTAATGGAGAGAAAGAAAAAATGGACAAACAAAGGGAATGATAAGCAGGAGAAGGCTGATTGTCTCTTACACGGTACAACTAGTCATACCAAACGTTTGTACCAAATTTCAAGATCCTAGCTATCATGGTTCCTGAGAAATCTGTGACAGAAATTTTAATGGAGAGAAAGAAAAAAATGGACAAACAAAGGGAATGATAAGCAGGAGAAGGCTGATTGTCTCTTACACGGTACAACTAGTCATACCCAAAGTTTGTACCAAATTTCAAGATCCTAGCTATCATGGTTCCTGAGAAATCTGTGACAGAAATTTTAATGGAGAAAAAGAAAAAATGGACAAACAAAGGGAATGATAAGCAGGAGAAGACTGATTGTCTCTTACACAGTACAACTAGTCATACCCAACGTTTGTACCAAATTTCAAGATCCTAGCTATCGTGGTTCCTGAGAAATCTGTGACAGAAATTTTAATGGAGAGAAAGAAAAAATGGACAAACAAAGGGAATGATAAGCAGGAGAAGGCTGATTGTCTCTTACACGGTACAACTAGTCATACCCAACGTTTGTACCAAATTTCAAGATCCTAGCTATTGTGGTTCCTGAGAAAACTTTGACAGAAAAAATGTTAACATACACACACACACACAAACATATTTACGGAAAAACCAAAAACTATATACCCCCTATATACTTCGTATACCGGGGGTATAATGAGGATCACAATATGGGTACCAAGTTTGAAAACAGTCCACTGAAAATTGTGGGAGGAGTTGATTGCACAAACCTTCTACCCGAAAGTGTGATGAGGGGACAGACATGACAGACAGGAGCAAATTGTCATCATGAGGAAGTATTCTCTCTGGCTGCATAGGTTAGATTTTCATGTCAGGTTCGGACACACGGTATTCGACCTAATTATCGCACATGCCCCTATAAGCACACATGATGGTAATTTTTTGAGATATGACTATAAGCGCACATATTTTTATTAGTTTATCCCTTTGTTTGCTAATTAACAAGAGCTGAAAAATGCTACAGAACCTTTCATTTGTGGAGCTTCGCTATCCTTCTGTGACCATAAGCAGCTTTTTTCCTGTGCTTAACCTTTAAATTTGTTTCCTTAAATATATAACAAATCTTTGAAATGTGCCCTTATAAGAAAGAAAATTTATTACAAGTATTTACCACCAGTCTGAAAAAGTTAAGTGCATATATATGGTGTTCCGATAGGGTCAAAAGTCTATTTTTAGTGTGACACTAATATTAATTTACGTGGGACATAAATTAATTTACGTCCCACGTAAATTAATTTACGTCCCACGTAAAATAATATTAGTGTCACACTAAAAATACCTTTTGACCCTAAAGGGACGCCTGTATAGTTTCGGACCTGTTTACGTGACCATTGGCTCATTTGCATATAGCCAATCAAAATTTTCCTAACAAATTCTCTTGGCTTGTTTAGTCAAATAAAAACCCGGACTCCAGGCCGGGACTCGCCCTTCCAACGACGGAGAGGTTTGTGACGGAACAAATTAGTGAAGCTTTACAATCATAAAATATGTTTTGTGTCTTGTATATATTCTGCTAAATGATTGTCGTTTCACCGGTAAAACATTCTATTTTCGAACTTATTGCCGTAACTTTAACCTACTTCTCGTGGGAAGTAAACTCCTCAAAAGCCGAGCGGTTACTAGAAATACCGTAATACACTTAATTACCGGAAATTACCAAAATACACCGGAATATACCGGAATCTACCGGAATATACCAAAGTACACATTTTTATTTATCGAAATACACTATAATATTACCAGAATAAGCACTCAGAATAAGTGTAATATTATCCAAAATATGTCATTTAGTAACAGCTGCATGTAAAAAAACGGCAAGTGAATGACCCATACAAAGACCCTAACCAGCTTGCAATCTGCACAGTGATACGAGTACTGATACCTATTCAAGGCCCATACCCTGGTCCATTTATTCTCACTACAGATGCAAAAATAGCAATATCTGAGCTGGAAATAGTTCTTATTTACATATTCTACCAATATTTAAGTTAATTTTGATAATAAAATTGTTTTGTAATGATATTGAAGATGAACTTCATGCATTTTGTGATTGTATTAAGTATCAACCACTTCGAACTAAAATGTACCAAACTATGGGCAAAACTATAGGAAATTCAGTTTCAAATAGGGAAAATTTTATCAGTCTTATGACCAGCACAGACGAAAGTATTTTGAAAGTTGTTGGTTTGTTTGCTGAAACAGTAATTTATTCAAGATATTGTTATACTTAACATTTATGTGAAGTTACATCAAAATCGATCTATAAATGAAACCGCTGGAGCAATGCCCTAGTTTTTCTGAAAATAGCAACTGTGACCTTGACCTTCATCCTACAAACCTGAAACGCAAAGTTGTTCAAGGTACTGTCATACCCAATAAAGCTGTGATGTAATGCCAAAATCTGTTAATAAATGAGGCCGCTAAAGCGACGATAAAAGGTGAGATTGTATTTAAGCTATGGAAATATGGTCAAAATATGTATGTTATTCAAGGGGACATAATTCTGCAATAAAGACCTGACTGAAAGTTCTGTTTCCTTTATGCACATGTTCAATGCATGTCTGAACAGTGTTGCAAGTTTCAAATCCCTACATCAAATACTATTGGAGGAGTTGCAGAGACAAGAACAGTACTACAAAGTGTGAAATATGGTCAAAATATGCATGTCATTCAAGGGGATGTAATTCTGCCATAATGACCTGGATCAAAGTTTTGTTTCCTTTATGCACATGTTCAATGCATGTCTGAACTGTGTTACAAGTTTCAAATCCCTACATCAAATACAATTGGAGGAGTTGCAGAGACAAGAACAGTACTACAAATGTGAAATATGGTCAAAATATTTATGTTATTCAAGGGGATGTAATTCTGCAATAAAAACCTCAATCAAAGTTCTGTTTCCTTTATGCACATGTCCAATGCATGTCTGAACTGTGTTGCAAGTTTCAACTCCCTACATTAAATACTGTAGGAGGAGTTGCGGAGACAAGAACAGTACTCAAATGTGAAATATGGTTATGATATGTATATTATTCAAGGGGACATTATTCTGCAACCAAGACCTTAATCAAAGTTCAGTTTCCTTTATGCACATGTTCAATGCATGTCTGAACTGTGTTGCAACTTTCAACTCCTTATATCAAATACTGTAGGAGGAGTTGCGGAGACAAGAACAGTACTCAGATGTGAAATATGGTCAAAATATGTTTATTATTCAAGGGGACATAATTCTGCAATAAAGATCTTAATCAAAGTTATGTTTCCTTTATGCACATGTTCAATGCATGTCTGAACTGTGTTCCAAGTGTCAACTCCCTGCATCGAATACTGTAGGAGGAGTTGCGGAGACAAGAACAGTACTATAAAGTGTGACGGACGGACGTACGTATGCACGGACGGACAAGGGCAAAACTATATGCCCCTCCCCACTTCGTGGCGGGGGCATAAAAAAACAACAACATAAAAACATACAATGGCATTCCATCCATGTCACAACAATGCCAACAATTTACTCGTGCGCGCAGCGAAGACTCAATACAGCCTGCGCATCCGCGCATCTGATCACTGTCTTTGCTGTGCGCTCTATGGATAGCTAAGGCCCCATACCTTTTCATGTGGCAAGCGAAGACTTGACCCGACTGTGCTAATGCACAGGCTGGCCTGAGTCTTCGCTGGACGCACATGTAAATTATACGAATAGCTGGGAGCCCGGCTCATTTAGTATAGCAACTATGTCAATGAAATAGTTTCGTGTTTAAAATGTTCTTGAGTTTCATAAATATAGAATATTTCGATCATTTTATCGTTCAATTATTCATATACAGAAACCTTTCTAGAAATCTTTCCTTGGAGATAACTTCAATGGCTAAAATAATTTTAATAAATCGCGTCATCTAACTAGAAAGCGAGAAAACCCCCATTTGTTCTCAGAAACGGTCAATATACTGTCGTATCCGTTGCATGGACTAGTAAAGACAAGAAAAAAATATCTGCATCAACTTGCCCCAAGGGTTGCATCAACATGCCCCGCTACTGGCCCAAGTTGATGCATTAGACTTGCCAAAGAAATCTACTAAAACGGAGGGAAAATATACCAAAATTCAAGGATTACTTTTTGATTTTAAGTGGAGAAAAGACAGATCTTTTAGTATATACACAGATGATCAAACTTGGCCAGTCCGTTCACGGGATAAAGCAAAAAGTTTAAAAAGTGCATCAACTATCCCCGGTCTCCCCTAAGTTCGGACGAAATTTCGTTTCAGCTAAAGTTCAGCAAATTTACTTAAATTTTGAGTTTCAAATTGTAAAGGATTCTTTGGCGCTGAATTGAAAGCGAAACAACTTCAAACTGAGCGCGTACAAATAAGTTCCATGAGTTCCAATAGCTTATGTATTGTCCACTTTATAATAAAAACAGCCAATTTAGTCGCGTGCATGCAACAAGATGACGTCATATTAGAAAGTGTGACATTTACCATAGTATTTAAATAGAGTTTATACAAAACACAAGGAAATATTCGCATATTACATTTCTTTTTTAATGTCAACATTCCTTAAAGCAAAATTTTAAAAGAGCTTTTCCCAAAATATATCCAGATTTGTTCCGCATTTCTCTACCAGCCGATGAGCGGTTGCCTTAGCAACCATAATAGTGTTTCGATGATAGTGATCTAAGCGACTTTCTTTAACGTTCGACTTGGTATACATTTATTATACATATGGTAAATTTAAAAGTCCTAGTTGCATTCTTGACGAAATTAAAGCATTTTCCGGATAATTCAAATTAGTTTATACAAAGCAGTGAAATCATTGCATATCTAGAACAAATAAAACTGATTTTATCTACAGTGAAAAAGTATCGAATCAATTCACTAGTGACTGATACGATTTATCTTTTTCACTGTAGCAAACCGCGGCTGTTTTGATAGCTTAAATTTGGGCTTAATTTCTTCCCGCAAGGGTCTGAAATGTAGCATTCTTGTGCACGCCCAGTCATGCAAATGACGTCATACTTTGACGTCACTTTTTAGCTAGAGTATCGCTAATTTGCACGCGACGTCGATCCGGCGCCCGCTGCAAGCAGCTTTCTCAGATCGCCGATTTCTTTTGATTCATTCTTTAAAAGATATCAATAACAATTTGCTAACCCAAAGTATACCCACTTAAAACGGGCTGAGACAAGCAAAATTAACGAGATCTGACTAGAAACAAAGTTATTCGTGTAGTTGTCTGTTATGAAAATAAAAAAGAAATACTCTTTTTTTTCGGTAAATACCAAAAGTATTTCATCCCATGCGTTGAAAATATCAGCAATTTTACTCGTGCTACGCACTCGTGAAATGGCTGATATTTTCAACCCATTCGATGAAATATGTTTGGTAGTCACCTAAAAAAAGTAAATATCCTCTATATATTTTTGTTTTGGTTTAAACCCCCCAGTAGTTATTACTGACCGTCCCAAGGCGGTACTTTTGTTGCGGTTGCATTTGTTTTATGTTCGGTGCTGTTTAATTTATTGTGTTCTCAGTTTAATCCTTCTATCATAAAAATAGAAAATAGGTAAAAATAATTGTTAAATGTTTTTCACATAATTTGCTTAGTCCGTTGTAACCCGTCTGTTGGTCTAAATTATTTAGTTCAATAAAGATTGCTGAGTTGCCATCTATTTGGGAAAGAGCTGCTGACTCGGCTTATCACTTGTAATTTATTGTTTGTTGGGACGTCTTTGTCAATCTTTCCCTTTGATGTTGGGGATAGGGTTTGGGATCTGATTCGGTCAGTTCCTGAGGTGTAGTTACTCTTTAAATTATAATGAACATATATCTTGTTCCTTCATCCTTTATTTTGAGTAGGCGCAATGGGAAGTAAGTAAACATACCTTAAAAGCTTTTGCCATTTTGCCGACGTCGTATTTAATCATAACAAGGTCAAAGGTCAGTAAGTACGCTTTTGTTTAGTGGTTTATTATACCATTAATTCTAAAACAGTCTTTTAAGTTACCAATAGCCCATAAGCCTGCCACCACCCATCTGAAGAAGAGACTTTCTGCACTATTTGTTTTTCCAAAAGTAAATTAAAACATTACAAGATACAATTCTCTGCTGTCTGACTGTCGGTGCGTTTGACAGTCATCGCCAATTTAAACACGTTACCATATAAATCTGCTGAATTCGTCTGTTCCTATACTTCTCAATCAAACAGATATTAAAACGGATTTAAATCTTGCTGTTTAAAAATTTGCGTTGCTTTTCTGTACAGTTATAACAGTTATCTCTTGTAGAGCATAACTGTAACCTACGTTACCGAGTTTTTCCCAGCATAATGGACAGACTGTTATATTTTGGATAAAGTTACCATTTTACTGAAACCAGCAAGTATTTACCGTCCTTTTACATTAACGCAAGTAAAAACAAAAATTATGGGTGTATCAAACCATGCAGAAACTTGCAGCGTTACATACGTTACCGGGCGTATGTTATCAGACATCATAAACCAGAAACATGGAGAAAAAGCAATTGTTTTGTCCCAGGCATCTATATGATATTGCATAGCAGACCATTGTTCAAGCTCTATTTACCGAAAATCTTCATTCAGAATATTGCATCACCTCATCTGTTAAGGATAACGGTAGGCCATTGTAGTACCGGCTCATAAGATGCTGTCTATAATACACACCGTGTAGGCGGCAATCCTGAACACTCGCGGCAATCCTGAACGCGGGTCAAATATTTATGCGATTGTTTAGGGTAACACAGTTTAACATGTTATATTTCATTTAATCTAAAGGTTTTTGGTAAAACATTTAGTACGGATCTAAAGCAGTATGTCTGAAAATTTCCCTCAAAAAGAATTAACTTCACAAGGTCTTTACTAAATGTCGCAATGCCTACTTACATTTTAACTATGCAATTTTAGACTGGCAAATTCGGTTTTCTGACTCATATTCTAAATTATTCAAGGTCAAATTAAATAAAGCATAGTCTTCTGATATACTTGAATGTCTTCCCTAAACACCTGTAAAAGTTCTAGGGTCTAAGTTAAATTTTGACCGTACTGGGAGGGGGATGAAAATGCAAGGGTGAAAATTTCTGGCAATCGAAAACGTCTTTTCCTAAACTCGGTTGCAATCGACTAACGCAGGGCATGGCAATTGATGACGAAAATGCTGTAAAAACAAATTGTTTTTAGATTAAAATAGGCTGCATTATTTTGCATTTAATGACATGCACCCTCAAGATTGAGTGTTTCTGTTAACAGACACGAGATTGCATTGAAATCCATGTATGTCTTGAAGAAGATTTATGCCTGGACACATTCAAATACATTTTATATGGGTAAAAGCCTTTTGCTTGTTTTTGTCGCTGAAATTGTTGTTCTTGATATTGACTTGTTGTGGAGGTCGTTGTAATTATTGTTGTCTTTGTTTACGGTATTTCTTTAAATCCACTCTCGAAAAACACAACCAGCGCAGTACATGTATTATTGCTGTAAAAAACCATCTTTCTCCTATATCAAACAGAGTCTACTATGGTTGTTGTTGTGACTATTGTTATAGCTGTTGTCAGGCTCTCTCTCTCTCTCTCTCTCTCCCCCCCCCCCCAAAAAAAATAAAAAATACAAAGTGATCAATATTCTAATTCCCCGCATCAGTTTGCTAGCATGGAATTTGCCATTTAACGAGGAATCTCATGAATGGTATTGTCCAGCTTGGTATCGAATACCATAAGGTTTACCATTCGACAAATCCAATACATGGTATTTGAATCTTATGCATAGTATTGAATAGCATTGGATTCGTCATTCGATGAATACCATGAATGGTATTCAAATCCGATGCATGAAATTGCACATGATATCTACTAGCATGTCAGAGGTTCATTATTCATGGTATTCGAAATTGATACATAGTATTGCCCAGAATGGTACATGAGTGAACGAGCCATCAGGGTTCGAGCAATTGAAGTTCTACTGTATTTGATAACATGGGGTTCGCCATTCGACGAATCCCCTGCATGGTATTGCTCAGCTTGTTATTGGCTAATATGGGGTTTGCCAGTCAACAAATCTCATGCATACCAGTATTCAAATCCCATGTAAAGTATTGCTTAGCAAGGTATTGGCTAGCTTGGGATTCGTCATTCGATGAAATTCATGCATGGAATTTGAATGGTCAGCATGACATTGGGTCGTATGTTTGCTTTTTGACATTTGATAAATCCCATGCATGGTACGTGTACTCGAACACAATGGAATTGTTCAATACCTTATTGGGAAGCACGTGTTGGCTATTCGACGAATCTTATGTATGGTATCTAAATCTCATGCAAAGTATTGCCAAGCATGAAGCATGGTATTGGCTAGCATGGTATTAGCCATTTGATTAAACCCATGCATGGTATTCAAACCCGATACCATACTGGGTATAACACATACATGTCTGCTATTCGGATACCACGCATGACATTCCTCGAATGGCGAACCTCAGGCTACCCACAATTCTGCTGGGCAGTACTGCCCATGGGATTGGGTTCTGTGCATGGGATTCGTCAACTGACAAATCATCCTATGCTAGTCATACCATGGTGGGCAATTCCGTGCATAGACTAGCTTGATGAGTTCCACGCATAATATTCGAATCATTTACATGATATTGTCCATTATGGTATTGGCTAGCATGGGATTTGCCTCTCCACGAATCCCAGGTGTGTTATTCAAGTCCTATTGGCGAGTTTGCCAAGTATGGTATTGTCTTGCATTTTGTTTTGTTAGCACGGAATTGGCAATCGACGAATCCCGTGCATATCCCATTCATGGTTTTCCCAGCATGGTATTGGAAGTACGGGATTTTATATGTTCCGCCGGATAGTACACAATTTATTAATGTTTAGGAGAAGAGCTCTATAAGCTTTCAGCTTTCCTTTTGATCCATTTCTTTGTTTAGTTGTGTTGTCTACATATGTATTGTAATTTGAATTTATTGAAGAAATAAATATGTTTAAACCAAGTACGGGATTTTCCATACGACGAATACCATGCATGGTGTTGCCCACCATCGTGTTTGCTAGCCTACGATCACCATTTGACGATTTTGTACATGCATGGTATTGGCCAGCATCCTATGCATAATTATTCCACCATGGAACACATGCAAGCCAATAACGGGATTGGTCAAATTGTGAGTGACTTCATGCTAGCTAATACCATGCTTAGCTATACCAAGAATGGGATTAAAATAACACGCATGGAGTTCGTTGAACTTTAAACCCCATGCTTACCGATACCATGCTAGGCAGTGTCATGCAGGGATCGAATAACATGCATGGTATTTGCCGAATGAAGAACCATATGCTACTGAATACCATGGATGGTAATTGCATGCATGGGATTTGGATACCATGCATGGGATTCGGCGAATGACAAACCTTGTGCTAGCCAATACGACGCTGACCAATACTATGCACTGAAGTAGTCAAACGGTGATCCGAGGCTAGCAAATACGATGGTGGGTAATGCCATGCATATAATCCGAATGTTTTAGGGAAAAAAAAACAAAAAAAAAACATGCAAGCCAGTAACATGCTTGGCAATACCATGATTGAATTTAGAATATCATGCCTTGGAATGACATATTTACATATGTAGGAATCGTATATCATGCATGGGACTCATCAATGGCAAACCACATACTAGCCAGTACCACACTGGGCGACACCATACACGTCAAATGGCGAATTCAATGTTATTCACTGGTACCTGATACGTGTCTCTTAAGTTTGAATTTTAAACGAGAATACAAATGAATTGATTGTACTACAAAACAAACAGTACATTACATTAATGACTAGCCCATGTTTTCCTCTAACGTACAGAGAAAGTAGGGGTTTGCGGATTTGAATATTATTTACTATAATTTTCATTCAAAGCATACATGGTTGGTCCTCATTAAACGTCTCAATGGGGCAGTTATGATGAATACCACAGCTTATGTTTTGAGAGAACCTTACACGGGCCATTTATCAGGAGTATGGGAGTATTAGTGAAATGAGTCAAAATATTGATGGTTAAATAAGTTTGGTGTTTTATTGTGTCAATTCCAGAAGTTAATAATCAGTTTTGGAAACAACATTTACCACAATAGTAGGACATCTGACATATTTATCCCAAGAGTACATGTGTTGCATGTTTAATGCCTGGAGCATTTTGTATAAATAAATAAGTTAAGAAATATATAAACTCGTTCTACTGATTCTTGGTTACGTTTGTATGAAAAAAGACGAATCAAAACTGCTGAAGGTATAAATGTTCATCGATTGCCTGTCAAATGGTTGTTTGACGTTAGGCGATTGCCATGAACATCGTTTCCGATTGCCACCGTTTTTTACCCTGTCATTTTCAAATCGATGTAACTTCGTTTGTGTACAAGACAGAGTCAGTTGAATACGCACAGTCTATCCAGAATACATTCAATCTTATCTGACTATCGCGAAAATGATCACAACGTGTATCAAACTTGAGGATTTTGGTCTATTTTGTTGTTTGTGGGGTTTAAAAGTCACAGATTTTGAGTTTACGCCTAAACTACATGCAAATTGATAAAGATTCAACGACCAAAATTCGTGAGGCATATCCTTGAACATATCTAAAAAACGTGAAATGGTTACCCTAAGTTTTAACACATTCCTCTAGCTCAAAAGAGAGGTTTTGTCAGCCTACGCTAAACAGCCGCTTAAGTTTTTTTGAACCGCGTTCTGGATTGCCGTGATGTTCAGGATTGCCGCCTACCCGGTGTGTAATATCAATGTGAAGTATTTTAGTCAAGCAGCTGGCACTACAAAATTGAAAGTAACAATTTATTGACAGAATTTGAACTTGTACTACAGTGTTGATAGAGCAAATTCAGCTGAAGCACCGATATAATTGTCTTTATATTAGTGGTTTTTATGTAGTCGAATAAGATAAAGATGCAGACAGAATAAAATAAGGAATCACCGAACGGCGAGCAATGACTCTCAAGAGGCTCTGTAGTGACCCGAATTTCTAAAACCATGCCAATGCATCCTCTTTTCATGCCCTGTGGTGGTACAACAGTCTTTTGTAGATGTCTGGAAATAGACTGATCTGGATTCTGCCCGTGTCGATATAAAAGAATGAACTGCCTTAAGTTTACAATATCTTCAGAGGCATTTCGTACATTGAGCAGGTGCCATAATCGATGCTCAGGTTTTGCAGTGGCATAGATAGGTACCATGATGTCTGTTGACGTCTTTCAATAGCTTCACCCGACACTACAGTGTTTACAGACGTCTTCTAGTAGATTAAGTTGCTACCCTTTTATCTATAGACCTCTTTGTAAAGCCTTATCTGCAGTGTTAAGTACGTTACGCAGTATGCATGAGCAAACATGGATATTAGCATTATTGAGTATGAGTTTGTGTCTGCCACTACAGTGGTATTTTAACATACTGACATTGAGGACATTTGGTGGCCAGAACTGGTACAATACTCACACAACATGACTTGTAGAAGAATGAAATGGTAAAACATAGATGTCTTGTAATTTTTTTAGCTGGCACAGCAGTGGCAAACGTGACCATGTAGTAGGTTAACCTCGGATAACAATCGCCTTTGCTGTTTCCTCAAAATGCTTTCACTATCCCAACCTATTCAGATGCGCTGAGATACCAGAACAGGTTTAACAGTAGGTGATTTGATGCCGGAAGCTTGCATTAGAGCAAATGCCTTGTAGTTGTAAGAACTTGAACAACGGTTTCAGGAATGTTTCATAGTAGATTGTACTGATGATTAAGTCCGTTTTGGTGATTTGTAGTGTAGCGATATTTTCACCCCTTCCCTTCCATACATATATAAAGTCTATATATATTGACACCTTCAATTATAACTGGCTTTATTCACTTGTGATGTCATAACTGTTAAACGATAAATGTAGTATTACGATTCCTGGGGAAATAGGGTATAAACCTTGGAATTGGGGATAGCTTGGACAATTCTTACAATTTTCACCCCGCTCCCTCCCCCTACTCCTTAATTCATCTTGTTTCCTTTGTATTTATATAGGAAGCAGCATGGTTTGTTTTCTTCAATATTTTACTTGTACCGTATGCCTATTCATACGTAGACAAAGTTTCAAGTTACTTTTAAGACCTTTCTAAAAAATCAACAGTTTTCAGGTACGAAATTAAAACACTTCCTATAACGTAAACTACAAAGACTAATGCCTTTTAGTCAATTAAATTCATTATGAATCTCTAGGAGAGGCGATTCACATGAGGGCCAACATAATATCGTATGGCCAATAGCAATATTTAGATTCGATTTATCATATATGCTTCCCATAAACTTCCTATGAACCTATAAACTTGTCTGTGTTAACGTAAATTACACGCGATGCTGTAAGACTGATACAAATCGTATATGTTACAGTTTTGAACAACTTTGCATGTATAACATAAACTCCCATCAAAAGCACGAGTCGATGAGTTTCAAAATTTCTGTCGACAATTTTGATATTCTTGATTGAACATATAAAATACTCCTGTATATCTGAAAACTTATTCTAGACATGTTGATGTGCATTTTATGTCTAAAAATAGTTTGAAAATGGATCATTGCCTACTTTGTAAATTTTATTAACTAGAAAACATCTATAAACACAAAACATGAATAATACCACATAAATTTATATCATTGAATCTCTTAATATAGATTTATCTGACTAATTTACCATTTTGGTAACGTAAAGTACATGAAATTGATTTCTAAACAGTTTTTCGTGATTTTGCACTTAATGACCTTTGACCTCGTTTATACGGTACACAATGGGCAATCAGGTTTGGCAACCGGCAAAAATTAAACGAGGACATATCGGCAAGTATTTTTAGCATGGTTGCCAATCATGCCGCGAAAGTGCCCACAAACTCATTTTCTAGAGCTCTTTTCTCGAATCCGCCACATGACTATTCCCCCATAATCCTTTTTCCCCCACCGGGAAATTGGCTATTAGTGAATTTTGTATGGCTATTGGTATTTTGCGGAACGGAACGAAACGGAAGGGAATGGAACAGAGACATTTCACGGAATTAATCGCATTAGAAATGTATCAGTTTTTCAACGGAGGTAATAAACGTCATTAATTCAAAAAAATCAATATGCAAATTTAGCAACCATATTTTTATAATAATCAATAATTACTAATTTAAGAAACGCGAGGGCTGTGGATTCTTTCCATCGCAGATATTTATATACGTACACATACGCAGCAAGCTTACACTAAGATGTACGAATGGGTGCTTTGTCCAGTCATGTTTGATTTAGCAGGCAGTTAATTACATTGAAAATAATAATCAGACGAGTGTTCCGATGGGAGTCGAGCCCACGACTCCTGTATGAAAGGCGAACAGTAGTCCAGGCACTCCGCTGTACGCACGCACAGATGAACGTTTGTACAAACACAAAATTATACAAATTTATGCACACAACCACGTACACTCATAGCCTTTTTAGACTAACACGGAAAAGCAAAATGCCCGCCAGTTTTCCCCAAATCAGAAGTAAGACTGACTGATGGACACATGCATGCGGTTCTAGCATCTGTTATCCATCGACATGTTACGGACAGATACTCTGACGAAATAAAATGATTTAGCAAAAGAAATTTAGTGAAACAGTCATCTGCATAATTACTTACATTGTATTTTCTTTTTTTCTCTCTTTATTTTTCGTTTAAACTCAATAAGTAACTAGCAAAACTTCGTGACCGAAACGACTGAGATCTGGTCCTGAACGCATCAAACGCACATAGAGGCGTCCATAAATCTCGGGGGGAAATCCCCTCTCTCGTGCTCTGCCTTTGGCACTCGCTGCAATCCTCTGCCGGACCACTTTCCACTACACGGCGACGGGCCTATATACATATTCTGTAGGTTGGTTGGCTGCCTTGAGTTTAACGGCCCTTTGAGACAGTATTTCATTCTATATCGGGCCGTCTCCCAGAGAAAGAAAAGAGAAATGATAGACGAGAGAAGAAAATTTCCCAACAAGCTCCGCCCGCACCCACTGCAAGAAAAGCAGGCCCTTGTCCTATGTTTATCCAAACAAGTAGGACGCCCCGGCACTGGAAGTTATAACAGCACCATCGCCCGACCACCACCCTCATATTCTGTAGGACGGAAAGCTAAATAATTATAATAAAAAACGACGGGAGAAGTAATTCAAACGGGATTTGTACACATGTCGCTTCTATTTTCTAAAGCAGTTGTGACAGTAGAACAGACCGACCTTAACTTTTCACAGATGGACGGAAAAAAAAACACGCCACTGAAAAATAATTATCGAATAACGAATAACAAATCATCGAATAATTAATATCAAATAGCGAATAACAAACCAACTTCTCATTGCTGTAATTTTGAATTCGGATTAATATCAAGTAAAGTTTCGCCGAAAAATGATGTCCACGATGAAAGAACACAGCACAATAACGCATGTTCTTAAGGGCATATTGCATAGTATTATTTCACGACGGCTAATCCGGAGTGAATTAGTTCTCGCATCTGCCCGAAACAACATGTGCACGCACTACGTTCGTATAATGAATTATCACAAATTGACGTCTGAGTCATATATTGTATGGCCAAAGAAAAGTGTGGAGATTTATAAGCCCTTGCTTATACATGGGCTGTTTAGCCCTGACATGCTGGTGGTAGGCCATGAAGCCGGGAGATATCAGTTCATCTGCCGGCGTTTGTGAGCATGAATGGCACCCTGGGGATCGAAGTATGGTCGAATATTTCCAACTAAGAGTAAAAACAAATTTATTCAGTAATACGTTTGTCGATAATGGACAACTGGAAGGAATTACAGAGAAGCACAAAAATACCAAAATATCGTACAAACTATCTTGGTATGCATCTTTTCCATTCACTTGTGATGAGATAAAAAAGAGAGTATGGATCTTTAAGGTAACCGGGCACCAGAGGGGCTACCATCAGTTAACCTAACCACACTTTCCTGAGTGGACCCAGACCATCTTAGCGCTTAACCAGTACTCCTGCTTAACCAGTACTCCTGCAATACTTTCGCCAGTAACTGACAACTGCCCTACTTGAACCAGAGGTAGGGAAGGAATGGCCGTAGAAGGATTTCATTACTAAATCTCTACGAAAGATATATCCGGGCCGGACCAGGATTCGAACCCGCGTGGCGGATACAACCCTTGAATCGGTAGGCAGACGCGTTACCGATTTAGCTATCAAGCCCGGTTGATTGAAAAAAAGTGTCCTGGTACCGGGGTCCTACTAAAGACAGGAAAGGGCTTTTGCCACCGAAAAGAAAAGGACCAAAAAGAACATTCGGGCAGCGAAAAGGACTTTTTAAATGCCATTTTATGCAATATAAATATAAAGGGTAAAATATACTATTTCTCAACATAATTTTCTGGAACATTACGTGAAAAATATCCCTTTCGGTGCCCGAAATTCGGCATTTGCGAAGTCCTTGTCGGTACATGACATCTCTTCACTGACCAGCAGTGGAGTTCTTTTCGGTGCTGTAATATTTTTGTGAAAATTTAGGATGAAGATACTACAATTCACAACATTATTTTTCAGGTGCTGATTAACATCATGATGATGTTAAAATTTCTAAAACATATGTTTTTATGGCATTTAACGACAAAAAAGTCCTGATCGGTGCCCGGAAGTTCTTTTCGGTGGCAAAAGTCCTTTTCTGTCTTTAGTAGGACCGCTGGTACCGGCTTCTATTTCAGAGAGTCACCAAGTTGTACTTTTGTAAAACCGATTTTGATTGGCTATATGCAAATGAGCTCTGGTGTCACAAAACAGGTTAGGCGCACCGATAGGGTCAAAAGTCTATTTTTAGTGTGACACTAATATTATTTTACGTGGGACGTAAATTAATTAACGTCCAACGTAAATTAATTTACGTGGGACGTAAATTATTTTACGTGGGACGTAAATTAATTTACGTGGGACATAAATTAATTTACGTCCCACGTAAAATAATATTAGTGTCACACTAAAAATAGACTTTTGACCCTATCGGAACACCATACATATAGCGCTAAAAGGGTTGATTACGGTGTCTGCTCATAGCGTACAGTAATTGATGAATATCAGTGAAAATTATACCTTTGCAGTTAAAAAGTTTCACAAAAATAAAATAATCGTGAGACAACTATGGCTTTTTTCTGATGATAATCCTCAATCCATACTTTGTGACTGTTTTATTTGACTCTGGCTCATAAAAAAAAAACATATTTCTTTTTTCTGAAATCCCGAAGGCTATAATTATTTGACAACTTACGAAAAGTCCTAGAAGAATAAAGTTGGTGGGGTAACTTCTCCTCACATTTGGGCAGCAAGCCAGAACAATCAGCAACACAAATGTCATGACCCTGAAATACACATCATGCTCCAGCTGTTCAAAGTGTTGTTAGTTTAACGAAGTCGTTAGTCAAGAATTCCTTTAAGTCTTCTAGTACCCATAAAATCAAGTGTCTTAATATTTTTGCCAAAAAATCTGAGGTGCTTTTGCACTGCAAAAGCTCCTCACATTTTTTTTGGCAAAAAAAGGTACTCTTTTAAAATACAATACGTTTGGTGTTTTCACTTCTCATTAACTAACGAGCTTGTTCCTTTTGAACAACTGGGCCCCAAGTTCTAGGAACCACAGCTTCAGAGGAATGGAGTATACCATATCTATTCAGCTATAAGACAGGTTTTCTCTCTCCAAAAAGTATCCAAAGTAAGTTAAAAATCAGAAGTGTGTAATTTGGCTTTCAGATAGGGTTATCTTTTCAAAAGCAACCTCGAAAATCATTATCCGTCTTGTAAGATGGATATGGATTTCTGGGATTGCTTTGGAAGACAAAAATGCTAAAACTATACCCATCTTCTAAGATGGATCTAGACTTTTGGTATTGTTTTGGAAGGGAAAAACTCAACTTTTAGCAGTTTAAACAGACTGAGATATTTTGGGTTTTTCTAGTAGATGAAAACCTCCTCTTACAGCTGCATAAATATGGTAAGTCATTCAAATTCTGATAATTCAAAGCAGTGAATTTAGTTTTTTTTGATTCCTCATGCATGAAAATAGTCTATTTTTTCCTCCTAGTAACTCAAAAACCTTAAGCAATCAAAGAGAAACAATGTTCCTCTTCCATGAAAATACAGTCAAACCTATCTTAAGCAAGCAACCAAGGAAAGAGCCAAAACTGCTTGCTTAAGACAGGTGCTTGCTTAATATAGGTCAATTTACACTTTGTAACTTTGCGAAATGGCTAATGGGAGAGGTGACTAAAAAGACAGGTTTGACTGTAGTATATTTTTTCTTCATGTGATTCAGAGAAACAATGGAAACTTTGAATTAAGTTGACTTTATATACTTTCAGGGGCAATAATTAGGGGATAACTGTCTTGAAAATTGTCATTTGGGGAGGTAAATCATCGGTTTTATGGTTGGAAATTTCGTTTTACGGCGACGCGCCGGCGGAGCCGTAAAACGCAATTTGCCACCATAAAACCGATGATTTACCTCCCCAAATGACAATTTTCAATACAGTTATCCCCATTCTAATGCACTTTTCCACATTTTCACCTTTCATAATGTACTATTTTGCACCCATTTCAAGTGCTGTCAGCAACGTAAAACCAAACGTCAGCCAATGAGAAGTGACTTTACTTAATGACGTCAGGTTTGCGACAGTATATCGCAGAATATACTGTTGCAAATTTTTGACGTTATCCAATCAGACGTCGCGTTATATTTGTAAGTGCATTAGAATCATTGTTAAATGTTTGTCTTCCATATCAATGAGAGCCAACTCTTGAAGGAAAGAATTTGCTGTCCTAGGAGCAAATTCTTTCCTTTAAGAATAGACCAGCCACATGTCTTCAGTTGCCACCTTTTTGATATCCCTTAAACCAAAACACACATAAACTGCAACATATACTTTGAATTATTGCAACTTATTACATGACTATGGTGTAACCTATTCATTGGCTGATTTGGCATCATGTGCAGGTCAGTATTTTTGCGGAACATCACATAAACAGTAATAATAATGAACTTACCAGAATTATCACATAATAAAATATTTACTGACCTTTATTTCTATGACTATGCAGGTTTATAGACCAGCACTTCACATCAGTCAGTATGTAATTTGCTGATTAATAAAACTGCCTATTCACCTAAGAAAGGTCAATTATTGTATAACATTGCTAAAAGTTGTTTTGATTTAAAGAAATCATGAGAAAATAACAGCAATGATACCCTGCAATACCCCGCCACTCCAAACTTATTTTGCTTGTCAATGTCCCCCCCCCCCTTTTTTGCATTACCCTGAGCAGGGGCAGCCAAACCCCATGGAGCAAAGTTTTTGTCATGACAGGACTCTTCATTACTCTGACCACTTGCCATAAGAGTCTGATAAATCACTGACCCCCTTTATCATATACATTGTCAATGATTTTATACACCTATGTGACCAAAGTATTATGTAAAACTATTTTATCTCTGAAGACAATTGGCCGCATACTGAGGTTGGTCGTGATAACAGCGTTCGATTGGTTAAATGACGTCACCGACTTATGTAACGACGCATTTGCGACGTCAACTAGTTCAGACATAACTGCTTTTGCTATTCATCTGTTTGATTCTTTTTATGCCGAAAAATCTTCTAATGATGCTTGATAAATAGAAAACCATGTAAGTGTCTTTAGATATCAAGTTTATCAGGCGAGACCAGAAACACGTCGGACTGGCTCGGCAAGCCTCGCCATTCCTATGCTGTTTCTGGTCTCGCCTGATAAACTTGCTATCAAAAGACACTAACACGGTATTCTCTATATACAAAATATTTTACTTACATTGCCACAATCATCAGCCATGAGTGAGCATATGAAAATTCCTTCACCCCTGGGCTGCAATGTTAATACAAGAATAAATGCTAGTATTCAACAGAATGCTGTGTCTCCCACATCTGAGCATCGTCGCAGGTGAAGCAAAACCAGGCCCCAAGGTTATAAAACTTTTTTCGTGCTCAACTCAGCTGAGCATGAAATTTTACCTGCTAGTAAACAGCAAATTACTTGCTCAGTTGAGCTGAGTATAAAATTTTCTCTGCTTATGAATATGAAAATGCCAACATTAGTTGGCATTTTCATATTTATCAGCAGAGAAAATTTCATGCTCAGCTGAGTTGAGCATGAAAAAAGTTTTATAACCTCGGGGCCAGGAAACTTGACAAAAGCTTCGTAAGTTGTTATCTAAAAGCAATATGTATGTCTCAATCCTTGCTGGTCGCAGGTAAGACAAAAACCAGTAATATGTGGTATTCCCCTTACGTTCTTAAATATTGGGACACCTGAAAATTATTAATTTTCTACTTGGAAAATTAATGGTTTTAGGAGTCCCAAACATATACTTTAACACATCAGGCATATCTGTCAACTCTCCCCCATAAATAGTGAGTCTCCCTATTTTGGGAGGGACTCCCACTCTCTCTCCCTATTTTGCCAAAATGGCCAATTCTCCCAATTTTAAGAGAATCTCCTTATTTTTTTGTTTGAATTTTAAGATTTTTTTCCTTTCAATAGTATAAACGTTCCTATCGTCTTCCCCACAGATATTGTCAAGACTTTCATAGCATGTGCATCTTTGCTTATGAAGTCTTTTGAAAATGGCCATTTCATATATTTGTACTTTCTCTCCATGAAATTTTCAAAAAGTTGACATGTATGCATTAGAGTATTCATTATGTCTGGAGGTTAATGCTTTAAAAGCGATTAAAATATCCTACACAAGGGAACACACGGCACCAGATCGATCGTAATAGTTACTTGAAGACAGTTCTCTATTTTTTTCATAATTCTCTATTTCTCTATGAAATAAATATTGTAGTTTCTCATTATGACTGTACCCCTGGTTGTGAGACAGGGGCTTTCCTCTTCCAAAACAGTTTGAACTAGAAAGTTGTTCTGTAAGACACAGGTGATGCCCCTGTGCTGTCCCTCTCCTGCCCAACCTCTCTTCTCCCCCCCACTCTCTCCCCCTCCTCCCCCCCCACCCCAACATTTCAAATCTTTAATATGTCTGCAGCATCTGTGAAAAGTATAAAAGTGTTTCAAAAATGGCTGACAATGTTGAATATACAAACTTGTCATCCTATATTAGCAAGAGCTTGCAAAATTTTTAAGTTTGACAAAACTGTAATTTTGGGAAAAATGATTTTTTTTTCGGCACATGCACTTTTTTTAAGAACATCTGTAACATAGGTTCAAACTGACAGCTTAAAAACTGTGTGAACTTGCCATTTTGTTTTTAGCACGACTCCATAAATAAAGTTTGAAACAGTATTATCTTTTTCAAAAACTATTCTTTTAAAGCATATGCACATCTTCAGTATAGCTGTAACTTCTATATGAAGTTTCAAACTGATTTCTTAAAACTGTGGAAGGAGCTTATTACACAATCTTGTCAGTCTGTATTAGACATAGCCAAACCCCACTAATACTGTAAGTTTGAAAAGGCCGTAATTTCAAAAGAAAAATTTTTTTCGGCTTTAGCCCTGTAACCTTACTATTTACCTATATTTTAAGCTTTTCATTGGCCAGTATAAATACACCTGGGATTTTGATGTAAGTGGCTTACTTTCACTTTCTCTTTCTACTTTCAGTTTCATTTGACCATTAGCCTGTAAAACATGTCGTGATGAATCTAGATATTTCGGTCCAAATCACATTTTTCCAAAGTACATTTCGCCTGTTATGTCGCTCATGTAAAATATAAAACCAACAAAATAACTTGACACAGAAATCGAAGATGAAATTAAGTAATTGTTGCTGGTTGTTGATGTTGTGTTGGAACTGCAACACTTTTAAGGTTATATGTGGGGCGGTCAGCCAACCAATCCTCATTGTTATTTGCAACACATACAGACCCCAATCAAAATTCAACAGCATTTCCGAAATCAAAACCCCAGCACCAACAACAAATATGCATATCGGCATGCGCATCCGTACAATCTGATCAGCTCATTAGATATCTTACATGTACCTGACTCATACATATTACAATACACACTTCTATTAAATCTAAGCCGATTATCTTTTTTAAAGATATTTCTTGTTTACGAGGGTTGTCCCAGAAAGTCGTGGACTTTTGTAATAGAAAGAAAACTGTACAGTCTATTTCAATCAAATTTTACTTGTGAATTCCTCTATCATTTCTGTATCGACATGCAAATTTTGAAAGAAAAAACTTAAATAATAAAGATTTTGCACTATTTTTACCAGCTATAGGTCTGGCCCACCGGCACACGTCATTTTAATTATTAATCACGTCATGACGTCGAAAAGTTTGTAATTGTTACATACCGTCTATTCCTTCTCAAAGTATTCGCCTCCATGCGCTACACACTTTCTGTGGCGATCCAGCCAAGAGCTATACATGTCTTCAAACCATTTCTGGGGTAAAGTTCTATTAAAGGAGAGTATGGCATTCATTATTTTGTCCCTGCTATGAAATCTAGTACCCCGCAAGTGATTCTTCAGCTCCGGGAAGTATTTGAAGTCTAGGAACATTATGCACATCACTTTGTCGATAGATTTTACAGTTTTTGCTATTTTGGGCGGCGGGCTATCAATGTGCTTCCAAACCATGGAACTTCTCTTGTCTTAAGGTTCAAAGAAGGGAACCCAAGTCTGGTCAGTTGTAATGACTTTGTAGAGAAAGTTCCTATCACGCTCACATTTCCTGATAAATTTCCGTGAATCACTAACACGCTGAAGTTTCTCATCTTCTGATAATAAACGCGGTACCCATCTTGCAGATGCCTTTGACATTTTCAAGTCCAATTTCAATATTCTATGTACTGTAGACTTCCCACAGCCTGTCAATTCAGCTAGGTCGTGCACCGTGTGTCTTCTGTCATCACTGATGGCTGATTCAACTTTCATAACGCTACCAGTATTTTTAAGCGGCAGTCTTCCCATAGGCTCTTGTGCAGGTTTTCCCTCTCGAAATCTCGAAAATAATTTGTACACTAAAGACCGTGATACATTCTGGTGACGTTCGACTTGTTTAAATAGCTTTAAAGTATCAAGTGGTGTCATTCCTGACTCATAACAAAACTGTATCACTGTCCGCTGCTCCCCCCTTACGTCTGACGTCGTCATTTTTTCAGCACTCATGCTCGCACTGACTTGTTTTGATCGTATGCCGTCATATTGTAATTGACGTCATCGCTTTGCGATTTTGTGACTTGACGCGCAACTCCATGACGTTCCCGCCAATATCAAGGTTTTATTGGTACCATCCCTAGTTTTGATACAATCACTTGTCAAATGTGAATTATACATTTTCATCTATTTCATTTTTTGACGTGCGCCGGTGACGCATACCTTACCTAGATAATATGAACATAAAAACGGTCCCGTTACATTTTCCTTGTTGTAAATACACTCAAAATATTAATAAAAGATAGTCCAATGCTTCTACAAAATATAAATGTGATTGAGCATCAACTTTTCTTGCTATTTCAAAAGTCCACGACTTTCTGGGACAACCCTCGTAGTTGTAGTTGTTCATTTCTAAAAACTTTCAGGAAGTTTCTAAGTGGTTTTGCACTATACATATACTTACACAAACATGAAAATGCACATGATCGCTATGGTAACCAGAAGCTGAACCAGAAGGATGCCATACACTTTTCTGATAAACCCTGAAATGAAAATTCTTCATTTTGACAGTTCTTCTGAAAAGTATGAATTTGGGATGAACCGTTGAGTTAAAGTGTATGATTGCTGGATATACTGCCATGAGTTTTTTCGTTTGTTCCTTTTTTTTTTTTTTGCTATTATTTTCAAAGGAAGGCAACTTTTATGACTTCCTGTTTGCTTCCCTGGATGGCAAAATCCTTCTTTTGCAGAGAAAAAATGTTCCTACAGGTGCAAATTCTCTTCTGTAAGAATCGACCTCCACTGAGAAGTAAGGCAAAATTAAACTGACAGAGTTTCTTCCCATTCATCTTAACCTACTAAATTTCTACCAAAACGTACCATAAAACTTCTAAGTATTGGGACAGAAAGGTCTGCGCAACAAGTCTTGACCCAAATCAGACTGCTCCTAGAGGAGCAATCTGATTAGCATCTACACTGTTTGCCATTCCCCTCTGCATCTTTTGGATGCATATTTGCACTGTAAAACCAAACTGCTTTATATATAGGACAATTATGGTTATTATTTTGGGTGTCCAAATTTTTAGATTTTTTACGGTACACTGTGAGAACTCCTCACTGTTGAAATTTCACCATCCTAATAAATGCCCCTGCTCTAATAAACTCATCCTCTTTTCCAAAGAATTTGTTTTAGTGACTTGACAACCTCCGTGTTTCCCATCAGAATTCCTGTTTGCTTCTCTGGATAAGGTAGCTCTTTGAAATGGGTCTTCTCTTAAAGGAAAGAATTTGCTCCTCTAGGAGCAAATTCTTTCCTTTAAGAGTTGACCCCTTCTGAGAAGGGAGGAACAAAAAGTAGAGTTGCTTCCTCTGAAAGTATACCCATCACCTTTATATTGCCTATTAGAGGTACATGTTTTTGACAGTGGCTGATTTACTACATTTAAGGCTCTAAAGAACGGCCCCCTTTCGCAAAATGCAACGTTCCTGGAGGGTTAAATATGATTAATATGGTATTTTAGCAGTGGCTCATTTCTCGTAAGGCTTCATCTTCCTCGGAAACAAAGAAGTTACAAAAGTTGTCCTTCCCTTCTTTGTAAAAATATATCTTAAATAAGAGTTTACAGCAAAATGACTCCAGGCTTCAGCATCTGTCACCA
Organism: Ctena decussata; assembly: GCA_963989385.1. Classification (NCBI taxonomy): domain Eukaryota; kingdom Metazoa; phylum Mollusca; class Bivalvia; order Lucinida; family Lucinidae; genus Ctena; species Ctena decussata. The sequence continues at coordinate 10,031,542 of OZ022504.1, forward strand.
GCAAATGCCTTAAAGTAGCAAATATCCCATAATTATAGGAGAGCCTGAGCAAACACTGTTTACAAACAAAACGGAATTAAATGACTTGAGAATAATTATTTGTTTGAGAAAATCTGAAGGTTCTGTTGAAAAAATATCAGTTTGTAATCTCAGTAAAAAATTGGTGGAACATAGTATACATTGTTTGCCATGCTATGGAGCCAATGACATCATATATCTGTTACCATAACAACTAAAATTCCTTATTGATGTCTAAGTGACGTCCTTGAGAGGTCATTCTGCTAAGGTACTAAGCACAATGCCATGCTCCTCTCCAATTATAAGTGAGATGCATACTGAAATTCAAACAATAGGAACATGTAAATTGCTGAAACCTATAATTCATTCTCAAATAATTTAATTCTCTGTTAAATATCACACTGCAAGTCCAATCAAGATCTTCACCAACTGCCAATGGTTTGATTCCCTTAAGAAACAAGACCTGTCACCGGGACAGGATAGCTCGCCTGACAGCACCTTGCTTATCACCTAAAAAACTTTAACGTAAAACTTTAACATTTTGGTAACGCCTCTGCCGCCGCTAACGCTCACGCCGACGCCGGGGTTAGTACAATAGCTCTTCCTCAACTTCGTTCAGGCGAGCTAAAAATGGACTTTCCAGATTTTGAAGCTGGATCAGCCGTCTACTGAAATAAATGAGCTGTTATAAGGTGAATGGATACACTTTCCGGGGCAGCAACTCTACCATATCCATATTTGCCTCTCTTCTCCACCAGCTGCCAGCTGTTTTATCCCAAAAGAAACAAGAGGGCCATGAGGCCCTGAATCGCTCACCTGAACAATTTGCAAGGTGGCTTTTACTTATCATGTCTGACATTGTCAAAATATGAGTTTTGGGTCAAAAGTCAAAGAATGACCATGACCACTTGTACTCATAACTCATCATGTACTCATTAAGACAACCATATATACCATTTTTAGGCCAAAATCTTCAGACTTTCCATGAAGTCTTATGTTCTAGCATTTTCCCATATTTGACCATGCCGCAAAAAAGGTCAAGGTCAACCCAAGGTCACCATTTGAACAGTCTTGGTGGTACTCTAGTACTCCATGCTATTTACCAAGTTTCAAGGCCATAGGTGTATTGGTTCTGGAGAAGAAAAATATTAAAGATTTATATCATAAGTGGTAATGGCGGCCAAGTTGATCATGTGACCTGGACCGTTTGAACAAATTTTCATTCAACCAACACCTGGAGGCTTTATATGAAATGTGTTCACAATTGGCCCTTTGGCTTTTGAGGAAATGGTTGAAAATGTCAAAATATGAGCAATCTGGATCGAAGGTAATAAAATGACCTTGACCTCTTGTACTCATAATTTTTCATGAACTGATTAAGACAACTGTTTATACCAATTTTTTAGGCCAAAATCTTCAAAACTTGCCATGAAATCTTATGTTCTACCATTTTCCCATATTTGACCTTCCTGTAAAAGGTCAAGGTCAACACAAGGTCATCATTTGAACAATCTTGATAGTACTCAAGTACCCAATGCTACATACAAAGTCTCAAGGCCATCAGTCAATTGGTTCTGGAGAAGAAGATTTTTAAAGGTATTTACCATATATGGGCGTGGCGGCCATGTTGGTCATGTGTCCAAGACCGTAAGAATATTTTTACATTCCCTCAGCCCCTCGATGCTCTATATGAAATTTGGTTTCAATTGGCCCAGTGGTTTTAGAGCCGATTGTTTGAAATTGTCAAAATTTGAGATTTCTGGGTCAAAGGTCAAAGAATGACCTTGACCTCTTGTACTCACAAATCTTCATGTACTCATTAAGATGATTGTATATGCCAATTTTTAGGCCAAAACTTCAAAACTTACCATGAAATCTCATGTTCTAGCATTTTCCGATATTTGACCTTGCCGTAAAAAAGGTCAAGGTCAACCCAAGGTTATAATTTGAACAATCTTTATAGTACTTGAGTACCCAATGCTACATACTGAGTTTCAAGGCCATCGGTCAACTGGTTCTGGAGAAGTAGATTTTTAAAGGTTTTTACCATATATGGGCGTGGTGGCCATGTTGGTCATGTGACCTGGACTGTATGAACAAATTTTCATTCCCTCAACCCCTGGAGGACCTATATGAAATTTGGTTACAATTGGCCTAGTTGTTTTTGAGGAGATTGTTTGATATTGTCAAAATATGAGAGTTCTGGGTCAAAGGTCAAAGAATGACCTTGACCTCTTGTACTCATAAATCTTCATGTAGTCATTAAGATGACTGTATGTACCAATTTTTAGGCCAAAATCTTCAACAGTTTCCAAGATATCTTATGTTGCAGCATTTTGCCATATAAAAGCATAAGGAAGCAAATTTGACCTTACCGTAAAAAAGGTCAAGGTCAACCCAAGGTCATAATTTGAACAATCTTGGTAGTACTCGTGTACCCAATGCTACATACCAAGTTTCAAGGCCATTGACCTATTGGTTCTTGAGAAGAAGATTTTTTCAGGTTTTTACCATATATGGGCATGGCGGCCATGTTGGTCATGTGACCAGGACCGTTTGAACAACTTTTCTTTCCTAAGGTCCCAGGAGGCTCTATATGATATTTGGTTACAATCGGCCCACCGGTTTCAGAGGAGAAGTCGTTTGAAAGTGTGGACGGACGACGTACGACGGACGACGGAGCCTTACCATCCTATAAGCTCCCCCGGAGCCGCTGGCTCAGGTGAGCTAAAAATGGACTATCCCCATTTTGAAGCTGGAACAGCCCATTACTGAAATAACTGAGCTGTTAAAAGGTGGATACACTTTCAGGGGAAGCAACTCCACCATATCCATTTTTGCCTCTGTTCTCCATCGGCTGCCAGCTGTTTTATCCCCAAAGGAAAAATGGGCAATCCCTAACAGCTAGAACAGCACCATAATCATTTTTGTCTTTTTTCTCAGTAGGGGTTACCTCTTAAAGAAAACAATTTTCTCCCCTATGAGTGAATTCTTTCCTTTAAGAGAAGATTCCCTTTTAGATGGGATAGGTGCTCTTATCTAGATGTAAGGCTTGGCCAAGTATTTTTAACAATGCAGAAACACGGGAAAGCATGCCAGGGTTACAGTATAAGATCTCCTTTGCAAGGCACACTAAAAACCTTTGCTGCAGTTTTCTTCATTTCTTCTCAAGTATTTTTATATCTTTCCTATGGGGATTTTCAAGAATAATTCTTGGGCACTGTATTAATCCTATTAAATGCCCTAGGGGCATTGCATTTTGTGAAAGGGGGCGTTAGTTAAAGCCTAAAGAGTAGTAAATCAGTCACTGCCAAACTACATCTAATAAGCAGTATAAAGGTGATGGCCTACTTCAAAGGAAGCAATTCTACGATTTTTTGCCTCCCTAGTCATAAAGGAGAGACTTTGCTCCTCTAGGAGCAAATTCTATCCTTTAAGAGTAGACCCCATTTCAAACAGCTACCTTATCTGAATTCACGCAATATAATATAACATTGCTTTCGGAGAAGAGGCAGGGGGGGGGGGCCTTTATTAGAGCAGGGGTGTTTATTAGGATTGATACAGTATTCTTCCTTATTGCTTATCCAAAATATATGTTGTGGCTCATCATCATCACAGCCTTATGAAGGATGTCTAATAAGGGGTTACAACATGTTTTTAGAAATTATCTCATAGTTACCATCAAAACCCACCCATAAGGTACTTGTTACAGGGGAAGCAACTCTAGCACTCTTGCCTCCCTACTTTCTGCAACCCCCCCCCCCCCCCCCCCCCCAACCCACTAAAAAACAAGAAACAAAAAAAAGAAAAACTATTCATAATGCTGTCTGCTGATATTTAAATTTAGCAAGCCAAAGACTTAATAAATTCATATGTGACAGCAGAGCTCCAAATAAGAGGGGATAGCACAGATAATTCAGGAATATTTTTTTTATTGCTTCTCAAAAAATATCTCTTGTGACCCCTCATTAGAACCGTTTCGGTGAGACGGTTCTAATGAGGGGGTCACAAAATATGTTTTTATGGAAAAATATAAAAAAATTATCGCAAAATTATCCCTGTTACTCCTTCTCATCTGCTGCACTGGTGACTATACCATGTCTAACAGCTGTGTCATCAAATCCAGAGATGTCCCCGTCAGCAAAGCCAGTTTCTTCGTCGTACATTGTCTGAAAAAAAAAAGAAAATAAATTAAAATAGCAACAAAACACATATGAAATTCTACGAGAAACACAGTTGAAAATGGTAGCTCAAGTCGACTCTTTAAGAACTTTGTGTGTGTGAAATGATTAATATGGATAATTGAGCGGTAAATACCAGTGCTCCAGATAAGAAGGAGTAAAGGATAATTGAGGGATAATTTTCCTTATTTTTTCATCAAAACATACATTGTGACCGCTCATTAGAACAGTCTTGCCGAGACAGTTCTAATGAGGGGTCACAATGTACGTTTCCATTGAGAAATAAAAAATCATCCTTGAATTATTCTCAATACCCCCTCTTATCTGGGAGCACTGAAATACTTCCCAATTGAATATTTTACTAATACTTGAACAAATGCTTCCATTTTAATTTAAAATAGGCAAGTGAAGCAGCCACAATAATTATTGAACCACATTAAAAAAGAAAAGGAATAGTTAAATGTAAAAATTAATGAAAGGTACCATATTTCTTCGGTTATAAGACATGGTTTTATCCCTTCCAAAATGAGCCCAAAAATCTAGATCCATCTTGAAAGATGGCTCTAGATTTTTGGGACTGTTTGAGAAGGAAAAACCCATCTCATAGCAGAATTTCGTAAGACTAATTTAGATATTTGGGGACATTCTAAAGATTGAAAAACACTGTTATTTAGCTGAATAAATATGTTTAATCTAATCCTGGCTACGTTTGTGTATTATTCTACCTATAGGTTGGCAAGCCAACGTTGATCATCTGCAGGTCTAGGTCACGCCAATCATATTGAGCCTTTAGGTCTAGGTCATGTTAGTTTCTAGGATAGGACAAATATAGGCCCAGCCTACGTCCAATCCTTTGACTCATATATATATATGTTGTCAAGAAATTTCTTATAAATAAATAAATGTTAGTTATCTGGAGGTCAAGTTCACATAATCATGTAGGCATTATTGCACCGTAGCTCAGGTCAGCTGAGCCAGTATCATCTCTTTCTATCGAAATCTTTGATGGAACTTTAATCTTTGGATCTATTAAAGCTGCCTCAAAAGAGGGCATTAAAAATGGGTACCTATAAAACTAGAAACAGAACCTAAATGGAATGAAACAAAACTTAATGCAACAAAATGGAATAGCAATAAAGTATGGAACAAACTCTGAAAAACACCAGGAAATGTCACAGTCACAGTAACACATTGTGGCATATCAATGCAAAAGGAAGACTTAATATGCACCATATTTATCCATATATAATTTGTGGGTACAAAACTAAATCAAGTGAAAGCCACATGTCAAATAATTTCTCAGTCTATTTTTATGACTTACTTAGACGATATCATCAGTTCAATCATCTGGTAAAATTTCCTTGCAAAGCAAGTTCTTGAAATGTTTAAAAGTTCATTCATGGGTGATTTTAGTGATCTGTTGATACCAAATAACACCAGATTGTAAATTCATGGATGTAGTCCTCCGCCAGATAAAAAATAGACAGGTCTCTAATGTCAAGTTAGTTGTTTATTATTTTCTGAAACATTGATGCTTTTGTAACTTTACCAGATGGCAGCAGAATTATAAATAATCTAATTTCAGATATTGATGATTTATATAACTGGCCCATCTATTCAAACAAGCATCATAATACTGTTCAGTGACTTTCCTACAGCTTACGCATTTTCAACTGTAGCGTCATAGCCCTTGTACAGAAAAGGTTGAAATTCACTGCATAAAGGCATGTAGCCCTATTCAAAAGTGCTCTTGGATTCAAACATCTTTAGTTTCATTTTTATTTGGAGGTTTACGTTTTCATTTAAAGACTGAATTCAGAGCCCTATCGACATTTACAAACGAGCCGCGACATGTGCAAACCAACAAAGTGGTTGTGCGCCCAGCGCAGACTCAGATCAGCCTGGACATCCACCCAGTCTGATCAGAGTCTTCCCTGTCCACATGAAGGTAGCTTATACACTTAGCTACCCTTTATGCACTTAGCAAAGAGTCTCGTCAGATTGGGCGGTTGCCCAGGCTGATCTGAGTCTGCGCTGGGCGCACAACCACTTTGTTGGTTTTCTCTTGTTGCAGCTCAAATTAATGGAGCATCACCTTTTGCTAATGACAGGCCAAGTTAGACACAAAGTCATGCACATCAATGCTAAATTAACAAAATTCTGTCTTCTGAACTGTCAATTTAGTCACATTTCTGTAGAATTCATTTTAAAATTGAAAGGACATTTATACTTCTTGCGCCTGTCAGCCATTGAAAATCAAATTATTGGTTACATGCAAAATGCTAAAATTTTGACGAAAGGGCTTGTTATGGTTTGGGCCATATAAATTTTGGCCCCCATATTTATGAATTTTCAGAATTGTATCTTTTTACCTCTGTTAATGATATATGAGTGGTAGAACCTTTTACTATCTATTATTATTCATATTTTCTACAGTCTTTGGATTTTTATGTTTTTCTGTGTGTGTAGTTGGCTAGTTGCACCCTACTCAGCTGATTTTTGGCATTTTCGACCATTTTTCACCTGCATTTAGGCTATAAAAATATGTCAGCACAGTCAAGTGGACAGCTAATTTTTTGCACAATGATGCATTTCAATAATATCAACAATATGTGACAAATTCATTTGTGCACTTGACTGTGCTGACACTTAATTTTATACTTTTTTCAAAAAACCTTGCAGTTTTTATGGACATTTTACCAGTGATCTCAACATGAAAATGACCCTATCTCCGCTCATAGACAAAATAAACATATGTTGTGGGTATTCATTTTCTTAGTTAGAACACAGGATATCATTTGGTACAAGTTTTATTTGATCCGTTGAAATTCTTTGGATAGCGTCTATCTACTTGCTAAGTTGAGTGGGTGAGGTACCTGGAAAGGTTTGAACAGTACACAGAACAGTGGGGAGAAATTTTGGGAAGGGAATGTAGTTTGAAGTTTGAAACCCTGCTCTGCTGGGGGGCCATATGCTTTCTCATACATCTAACTTTCCAATATCTTTTGGCTCCAGGGATGAGGCTGGGGGCAAACTTTGTACATAGGCTTCAGTGAAACATGTTAGTGTCCTGCCCATTACTTCATCCTGCAAGGTGGGATTCAAAACTTTTTGGCACAACAGATCATCACGACGAACCACTAGCTCGAAGGCAAGGTTGGCAAAATGCCGGTCAATATTATTGACCAGACCAGCGGTTAAAACTGGTTTTAACCGGTCAATACTGGTCAATTGAAGTGGTCCATTAAATCACTAGAGTATATGCCCCTGTCCTGTTGCTTTACTCATCCTAAAAGCTTTCCCCCTACATCATGTACATGAGGTAGGATGCTATATTTTCAACAGTGAACAAGACAAAATAGTTTTTATTAATAACAGTAATTATTGAGGTCCTCTTATTAATTGATTTTATGTCAAAAGACATTATTACTGGTCAACTGAAGAGGTTGATTGGATTGACTGACCAGTTGAACTATTTACAGGTCTATTCTTTTTAACCAAACAATCTCTTTTATTATCTTTTATAGGTTAGATTAATTGTTCATATTTTGATTTACAGGAACATGAATAAGATTGTAAAGGATTTATGAAAGGTCCTATTTTTTTTTCAGATTTTGTTCTGTTGTACCAGACTGAACTACAGCCATGTATCTATCTCTCTTTCTCTCTCTCCCCACTCCCACCCACCCACCACCGGCTGCCATCTTCTTCGCTCTGAAACTTTGAAAATATCATTCATTTTACAAAGTCTCTGATCATAAAATTTTAAAGGTTATATAAAAAATCAGCTAATATATAATTTTCATGTTATTGCAGGAAAACTGTCAACACAGTGACAAATGTGTGAAATGCACCTGTTATTAATCTTTAGGCCTGTGAAGTGCGTCTTTAAAAGTCTGTATTCAATTATTCAAACAATGTTTGAATATATACTGATGTCTTTGAAGTATATTTAAGTATTGCAACACCTGTAAATTGCTGTCAAAACAGACTAAAAGGCCTAAAAGCTGCCCCACCCCATTGCAGTGGGTGTGGCATAGATCTAATTGCCAAAGTGATCAATCACATGTCTCTGATAGGGGTATTATACACTGACACCAGGCTTTATTCCTAATGTGTGAAATTTTGATTTATCTGCAATCTAGGTAATATCTTATCATCAAAAATCAAATCAAATCTTTTATTACTCTCAGTCCATATAACATGGCAACATGAGGCATATTTACAATATGAGATAAATAAATGAGGCTTCGTTCCATGTATGAGATACAATAATGCGATGAAATACAACTCTATATAATAGAAACTAATCTACATACTATACTGTGATAATAGCTTTACATAACTCTATTCGTGCAGACCATACTACACCTGAACATAATAACAGAAGGGGGGGGGAATTAAAAAAAAAATAATAATAATAAAAATGGGAATAAATAGGGAAAAAATAAAGCAGAGAGAATAAAGAATTGGCTAACAAATACAGGTAGTATAAGTATACCAGGAGGGCGTGCTTATGGCTATATATACCGTTATGCTCCGATAATAACGTTATATAAATCTATCCGTGCAAATCGTACTCCAGTGTTCAGACGATAGTTGTGTAAACTGGATTAAAATGCCAAGCATTCTGAGACTCTCCGCGAGAAACCCTGCCTCACGTCAACAAAGACCTATGTGCAAACCGACTATCCCTCCCGTGCATTCCGTCTCCGGACAGGATGCACAGTCGAGACAGCCGATTGTACACGCGCGAGACCGGCTTTCTCTCGGAATGGCTCAGAATGGTAGGTAAGTAAATTATTATTTCTAACAATAATAACAGTAATAATTATAATAATAGTAATAGAAACAAGAGGCCCACGGGCCACAAAGCTCACCAGATCTCTCGCTCAAAATTGCTTTCAAAATTACTGTCACATTTGTACAGGCTACTACAAAATATACAACTACAAGGTCTCAGTCTGACAGTCTGTTGAGTTGATAACAAAATATATAACTATTTTCCATATTTTGATTGCAGTAAATGCCATTTTTCAATTTTCCCTATTATAAGTCAATGCAACTCTAAGTTGCCATAGCAACCAAACGAAAGAGCCGATTTTTGTCAAAAACACAAACTTTTGTCCCCCCAGCCTAAGGATACTTAAGATGAAATCTAGGCCTTATTAGCCCAGTGGCTTCTGAGGAGATAATTTTGTAATTATTTTTTTCCATTTTTTTTGCATTTTGGTTTCCATGACAACGAGTAAAAGGAGCAGTGGGTCCAAAAACAATAAAGCTAATAGAAGACTTCTTAAGGAACATTTCTATAAAAGTTTTGTCAACATATCTGCAATGGCTAGGCAGTAAATGCCATTATTCAATTTCTCCCATTATAAGTCTATGGGAAATTTAAGTTGCCATAGCAACCAAACTAAAGGACAGAATTTCATAAAAAACACAAACTTTCAATCCCCCAGCCTACTGATACTATAGATGAAATCTGGGCCTTATTGGCCCAGTGGTTACAGAGGAGATATTTTTCAAGTATTTTTTTTCCATTTTTTCTTTCAATTTGGTTTCCATGGCAACCAATAAAAGGAGCACTGGGCCAAAAAACATACAGCTGATAGAAGACTTCTCAAGGAACATTTCTATAAAAGTTTTGTCAACATATCTACAATGGCCTGGCAGAAAATGTCATTTTTCAATTTTCCCCATTATAAGTCTATGGGAACTCTAAGTTGCCATAGCAACCAAACTGAAGGGAAGATTTTCATAAAAAACACAAACTTTCAATCCCCCAGCCCAAGGATGCTACAGATGAAATTTGGGCCCAATCGGCCCAGTGGCTTCAGAGGAGATGTTGTTTAAAAGTGTTGACGGACGACGACATACGACATACGACGACGGACGACGACGACGACGACGGACACTGCCTATCCTATAAGCTCCCCCGGAGCCTTCGGCTCTGGTGAGCTAAAAAATCAGTAACAGTATGTAGATTGCCGATGGCACAATGTATATATATATATATATAAAAAAAAAAAAAAAAAACAGACAAAGGAACTTAAACTATTGGAGAAACTAATATATTGTAGCAGACTGGTAATGGTCGTTATCTTGCCTCCTATTGGACAAGACGACGGCCGTTATCCAGTTAGCTAAACTATATAGCATGTACTTCATCAATAACTCCCATGTTTCCACCTTACCGAAATACGAAAATATAAGAAGGAGACTTAAGGAGTCATTGAGTGCACATGTTAAGAGGTACCTTCTCTCCCTCTCTCAAATATATCATGGTCTAAATGGCGACATCTTATGACAGTTGCAAACACTAGAGACCCTGACTAGTCTGTGCATCCGCCCTGGCTGATCAGGGTCTCTGCTTTCGCTGTGTAGCTTCTGAGCGACTCACGCAAGAGCGCGCTCATGTGAAAAAATATATTCAAAACATGCACAGTACAAAAGAGATAAGTAATACTTTGTAGTACCATTGGGCAAATTACGCCCAGAGAGCGCCGTATCAACGTTGGTTCAACGTCTCGGGATGGACCAAAGCTGGTACAACACGCTGTCCTAGCGCTGTGGGCCCGCATGGAAGTTTATAACTGTTCAAATCAAGTATATTCCTAAAAGACGAGTGTCCTGTCCAAAAAAAAAAAAAAAATGTGATATTGTAATATTTTTCCGTAGTGTTTTACGTATTTATATTTATGACCGTGTACTTATCAACCTACAAATCTGAATATATGCGTCCGATCAATGTCAATGTCGACACGAACCACACTATATCAACCCTTCATACGCTTCATGCCTGTCCGTTGCTAGGACTGACATGAAGTGTATGAATTTCTCCCTAGACGGATCGATATTGGTCTTTCTCGACTAATGAATATGTTCTAATGCACTCATGAGTGAACGCATATTTTCTGCATACATAAAAAAGAGAAAAGGGTCAGAGATTTTATCAATGCACTTATGGTAGTAAAAATAGGAGTTGAGAACTTGGTTTCTTAGTCTAATTATTTGTTATGGTTAAAAATTATTTCAGTTCGTTTGCTTTACAACTTCGTATATAATTTTAATAAACTTTGACAGCGAAATTAGCATTTTTTTGCTTTTTGAGTTCAGAAGACTTTCATATTTCATAACATTTGGTCGGGTAAAATAGTATTTCATTATAAATTGTTTTCTTTGCACTTTCAGCCTCTCACATGCGAGTAAATAGTGAAATTCATCACCAATTTCAAGTTTACATAAATTGCATTTTCTTTCTGACACTTCTTTATTGGACCACCTACCTGTTTCCACCGGAAGTCTATGATTTCTGGTTCTAAAGCTTGTAAAATAGTATAAAAGATTTTTAGGAATAATAGTTAAGTAAGGTTCTAATACGAATGAGTGTTTAAAAATTCGATAATTTGTATTTGATTCTATATTTTGGTACCATTCAGTGAGAAACAAATCTCGGAGTTTTTGTTTAACTGCTTTTGAAAACCAGTTTCGATTTGGAAATGAATGTAAATCCCAAATTCCGCTATAGCCTGTATTATTTAAGATAACTTTTACACTATGTATCCATTTAAAGTACAAAGACCGACTTGTTATATTACTGTTTTGATAAAAACTTTTGGAGGAGTAATAAACTAGGGTTGCAAGAGTTGTAGAATTTTCAGGAGAATTAAGTTTACTCCAGAATGATATCATTCGAGCATGTATTTCCACCTTTAACGGATAAACTCCTACTTCTCCATATACAATGTAATTCGGGGTGCAGTTTTTGATATTCAAAACGCGCTTCAAGAAATTCAATTGAACTCTCTCAACAGATTCTACGTTACCAAATCCCCAGATTTCACATCCATAAAGTAAGATTGGTTTCACCAGCTTTTCGAATAATTCTATTTGTAGATCTATTGGCAGTTTCATATTCCGTGCTTTACTTAACAAACTATACATCGCTCTTTTACCTTGCTCTGCTATGTATTTTTTCATACCAAAAAATGAATTATTGCTACTGAATAAGACCCCCAGATATTTATACTCTTTAACAGTTTCTAAAGCTATGCCACCTAAAGTAAATATAATATTGGGTTGTGTTCGCTTTGAAAAAATTATAACTTTGGATTTCGAATGATTTACTGTTAGTCTCCATAAAGTGCAATAATCATCGTATATATTCAATGAGTTTTGCAATCCATCGACTGAGTTACTGACAATTACAGTATCATCAGCGTATAGTAACAGAAAGATTTTAAAATATAGGGCTAAGGAATCATCAAGGTGATGTTCAGTGCATTCTATGCCCGAAGCGTGTCTGCTCCGAAAAAACTCTTCTAAGTCGTTCAGGAATATATTAAATAAGAATGGGGAAAGATTCTCTCCCTGGCGCACACCTATATTACTCATGAAAAAATCCGTTTTACAGTTATTAACTAGTACACACGACTTAATATTGTTATACATATTTTGTATTATACGTAGACATTTTCCATTAATACGATATTTCACCAATTTTTCCCAAAGTCCATCCCGCCATACCCTGTCGAACGCTTGTTTTAGATCTATAAACGCACAATATAATTTATGCTTACTCTTGCATACTAGTTCTATAAGATGGTGTAGGATAAATATATTATCATTGGTACTGTAGCCTTTACGAAAGCCGGCTTGACACCCGTCTATAACGTCATACTCATCTGCATATTTTTGGATGCGATTATTTAAAACAGCTGTGAATAGCTTTCCTAGACAGCTAATCAACGTAATGGGTCTATAGTTCGAAGGGTCTTTATTACTTCCTTTATTTTTGTATATAGGCTTAATGATACCTATAGTCCAGGATTCTGGGATGTATCCACTATCAAATACTAAATTAAACAAATTTGTCAGAGTAGGTACAATGCTGGTGGACAAAGCCTTTAAGTGTTCATTCAATATTAAGTCAATACCGCTAGCTTTATTGTTTTTGAGGGATTTGATCGCATCATTCACTTCAGAATCTGTTATGGGCATATTGATGCTATCGTTATCATTTTCAGAACTTAATTGGTTGTTAGTTATGTCATTATGTTGGACATTTTCGTCAAAGTTTGTGTTTTTGAAAAAATTAAATAAGGATTTTGGGTCAGCTTTGACGTTTTCATTCGTTTTTCCATTCAAAATTTTCCAGTACTTTTTAGGGTCTGTGTGTTTGAGTTTTCTTATTTTTCGTATATTATCCTCCTGAAATTTGGAATGAGACATTTTCACAGTTCTTTTGTAGGTTTTACTCGCGTTTTTTAAATATTCTTTGTTTGCACAAGTGTTCCTTAGTTTATATCGGAATCTTGCTGTATGAAATTGTTTTCTCGCTTTAAAGCAATTACGACCAAACCAAGAAGGAGATTTTGTCGTATTGTCGCTTTTCGAACGTGGGTGCAATGTACCAAAGCTTTTTTCTGCATTTGTTATGATCAAATTCGTGATGTTATCCACTACATTGTTGACGTCATTTTGACATGTTTCCTCGCTCGATTTCATCTGTAATATTTCGTTATTAACAGTATCTAACATATCGCGGTCAAGGTTGCTAACAAAGAGATCATGCTTATTCTGATCCCATAATTTAGTTTTAATTTCACTGCTAGAAGCATTACAAGTTTCGCTGCATCTTTTATCAAAATTCATTTCAAGAAAGACAGGACAATGCACGTCTGATAAGATTTCGCAGAAATTTTCCACACAAAAATCACTAACCATAGGTATCAAATTTGAGGAACAAACAAAATAATCAACCGTACTTGAGTTTTTACATGTGAGTGAACCCTTGCCTTTATCTCTGGCTGTTCGTCCGTTCAGTATATACAGGTTATTACATTTACAAAATTCAACTAATCTATAACCATAATTATTACAACCTTTGTCGCTGTTAATGCGAATTCGGTCAACACAGCTTTTTTCAGCACTGAAATATGAAATTTCTTTTTCGTATTCTGAAAATAATTCATCAGAGTTTAAACGATTACAAATATGCTTATCAATTTCAATGTGATCTTGTAAATTTTTTGTTCTCGAATTAAAGTCACCAAATAAAATTATACTTGAATATCTGTCTGTGAATGTGTACAACTCTGATTCAATTTCTTGATAAGGATAATCAACGGAGTACTCGGACGATTCAGGTGGGATATATATTACTCCGCATAAAATATCCCCCGTTTTAGTCAGTCGTTTTGAAATTACAAACCAAAGTACTAATCTAGATTTAGTATCTATGACACTAATAAACTGATTAATATTTTTCCTACATGCCAGTGCAATACCTGCAATATCATCAAGCTATTACTTAAGGTGGACGTATACGGAACAACTCTGTTCTTACTTGTTTAAAAAACAAAACAGAGTTATTGTTCATGATGAAATCGATTAACTGTGCAGTATATACAATTATAACACACACTAACAATGTCTACCGGAAAGATCCTAAGTTTTCGGGCACATAGGTCTGTATAAACAGTGGAAACCGAGATCAGACTGTTCCTTAGGAACCAGAATGATCAAGATCTTCACAGTTGCCATTCCATCTGGGCATATTTGTCAACATTACTCTATTGTAGAACCGAATAGCAGGAAAATAAATAGTAGGGCAAGGACCAGCTGTGCTTGCAGCAGGTGCAGAATTTGGGCAGTCTGTTTTGGGGGTATTATTGAACTTAAACATTGTTTTTCTAGGAAACAAAACGGTGAAATGTTTGTTTTTTTGTTTTATTCTTTAACATACAATGTAAGTTTTACTAAAATAATATGCATAAACATGCCCCATCCACTGAATATATTTTTCATGGCATTTTTCATGAAATTCAATTTTCTTGCATTTTTTTAAAGAATGTAAAAATATTCTTATCAACAAGATAACTGCAATTTTTTGTTACAAGCTTGTTTCAAATATCCTGTATTACAGATTATATGATTTGCTGAAATGAAAGTGCGTTCATGTGCTAGAGATATGAATTTTAATGGAAAATGTGTAAAAAAGTATGTAGAAATATAAAATATTGTTTTTTAGGAAAACAAAACGGTGAAAAGTGTTGTTGTTTTTTATCCAAATGTTTTATAGCTCTTTGGGTTATTTAGACGGTATAATGCTTTGAATGCCCCGCCAATATTTCTATTCAGTATTTGTCTACCTTAAGGTGTCAAAAATGAGACCTAAAGACCAAAGTTGGAACTTCTTCACCGTTTTGGAAGATAACTAAAAAAGCAATACAAGGTGCAAAGACTGTAACATTGAAGTCAGTGCTGAAGAGTCATAGACAAAAGTGTGTAGGACTAAAAAAGCCAGAAACTATTGCCAAGAGGCAACTTGAATAAATAGCATCTGAACCTGATCCACTTAAAACTCAACTGACCACCATAATATCCAACTGACCACCAAAGAAATTCAATTGACCACTCAATATTTCAATCAACTAGTGTTGACCACTTTTGGAGTATTGACCAAGGTGGTTTTAACCAGTTAAACCCGCCGGTTAAAAAAAAGCCCCTGGTTTTGACCACCCAACCTAGTCAGAAGGTAAAGGCCACACTTGCGAGCGTAAACTTTGTGTATAAGCCTAGCAAAAACATTTTTGTGCCCAGCCTATAACTTTTTCCTGCATGGTGGGATTTCAAAATTATTCGACATTAATAAGGATCATGGCAAGACAATGTGTCATGTGCAAAAACCATGTCCCTAGCTCAAGGTGAAGGTCACAGTATGCACTTAAACTTTGAGCATAGGCTACTGTGAAAACCTATTCGTTTTCGGCCCATAACTTTGTCCTGGCGTGATTACAAAACTATCTGGCAAGACTTTGTTGCGCTGAAGGACCATGTCACTAGCTTAAAGAACAAGGCCACAGTGCATACTTAAGCTATGAAAATAGGCTATAATGATAATCTGTTTGTGTCATATTCGTGTCAAAAGTTGGACTGCAAAAAATATGTTAGTCTTTCTGACCTATATTTCATGTCCCTTGATTTGCCATTTATATTATATTAGCGACACTGAAGAAGTTAAATAAAGAAACGCTCGTCTGTCGCACCAAATTTTGTATGGATTGGATTCATTTATATTATACAAGTCTGACCTATATTTCATATCCCTTGATTTGCGATTTATATTATATAAGTCTGCCTCCATGAACCTAGTTAACCTACAAGTGCCAGTAATTTAACCAAGGCGCCATCATACTCTTGGCGGGGGCATATGTGTCCTATGAACACATTTCTAGTTCTACACCACCCTACCCTACTACCATACCCTACGATGCCCATCCCATCCAAAACCTCTTACCATATACCCTACCCATAACCTACACTACCCTACCCTATCCCATACAATACAAACCCCTCCACATACCCATCCTACCCAACCTTCTCTACCTACCCCACCCCACCTATCAATGCCCCTCCCACCTCTTCCTATAAACCCTACCCCATACAATCCAAACCCATTCACACCCTACCTTACCTTCTCTACCCACCCCACCCATCAACGCCTGTCCCAAAACCTCTTATCATATAACCCACCCTGCCCTAAAAGATAGAATGCCAGTCCCACCAAAAACCTCTTACCATATACCCTACCCATACCCTATCCCATACAATACAAAACGCCTTCACATACCCACCTTATATACCCTACCTTCTTTATCCATCCCACCTATCAACGCCTGTACCACGCATAACCTTATCATTTAACCCACCCTACCCTAAAAGATGGAAGAATGCCTTCATGTGATGTCTCCCAGATCATCCGGGAGTCTCTCAGAAATGAAGCCCAGCTCCCGCGCTCCCGGAAAGCCTTCAGAATCTCCCGGATGCTGAGTTTTCCCTTCATAATTTTTTTCTGATACTCCTTTTCCAACACCATGCCCTTTTTCCCTGGCTGTGGATATCTCCTTACAGTAAGGAGATATCCACATGTGTATTCACAGCATCAAATATTGTTTTGACTGTGCAATAAACAAACACATCATGTCTGTTGACATTAATCCCATTATTCAGGTCACTAATAAACTAACTGACCCGTGAAAACACATGGCTGTTTCAAAGAGTTACAGAGGAAATGTGTTAAGAAGATATGTCACGTGAAAACAAGTCGATAGCCCTGTTTCACAACTACACAAAATAAACATGCGCAATACAGTCGGAGACTTGTTTTTAGAGGTGCAACGATTCACTTCGATGCATCGAAAATCCGGTTCACAAGGGCCGATTCGATTCCGATAAGAACTCCACTAATTTCGATTCGATTCACAATCCCCCGCATGGGCCCTCAATTAAAACGGAAGTCTGTGTTTTAGACCCGCTCTTAATATTATAACGCTGTTTATAACGTAACGTACGATTGGTCAGTAATAATTAGGTCATCCAATCAATACGGGTGTTTCGTTTCCTTATTGGTAGGGTTATCAAAATGGCATCTAACGATGACTCACAGAAACCTGTGCTCAAAGATGCACCCGTAAGATAAATAGAAGTGTAAATATAACAAAATAAAGTGATAAACATGATGAATTAAGGTATAGTCCGTTTGCTCCCAAGTGCAAACGAGGTTTTGCTTATTTTCTCGAAAACGATGAAAGTTCCACCAAATGTTCTAATGTCCTAATGATTCCTATAACTATACATAACAGAATACGGAAAGTCCAAATTTTTGGATGCTTTTGTTAAATATTTTCCATTGATAGTAATGCAAAAATTGAGCAGTTTCACTAAAGGGCGTCGTATGCTTGTTAGAACAGCCAAAATATTGTTGATAGGCAATAGCGTAAACTCGTTGTTTACTACAGGTGTGGGCGTATATGAATGAAATAGTAAAATGTGTTCACCTGTCCGCACGCGTAACGCATGTTATCACTAGTCAGGTGATACTATGTTGTAAATAAACATTGAACTATTATATTATTTTGCGAGTAAAAATTGTATGTTATAAAATTTGATAATATATGGGTGAGTCAAAAAGTAGAAAAAACTGGATTCAGAATAAAATTTCAATTATTTATGCAAATTTTGTTCAAGGGATAGCATACATTGGTCACATGCTCTAACACGTAAAACTAAACGGGAATTCCAACAGCCAACTTTTACTCCCTTGTAATCAAGAGGTGAAAGTGACATATTTAAGGTCCTGTTTTTGTATAGAAACTTATTTATGCAAAACCTCACATTTCTGAAAAATTATGATTTTGTTATGTATAGGATGAAAATTAAGAATGAGCAATTCGAAAATCTTCTACTTCTCACCAATTTCGAGAAAATATTGGGGATGCCGTTTGCATTTGGGAGCAAACGGACTATAGCATAAAATCAATCATGAATCGAATCGAATTAATCGAATCGAGGTGTCTGAAATCGAAATCGAATCGGTCGTTGGGTGAATCGTTGCAGCTCTACTTGTTTTCACTGCTTAGATTCCCTTAGACGCATAGACAATAGATGAAAAACTCTGTTTAAGACTACACAGAGGTACAGGCTGATCGGTGTCTTCACTTGTTTTTATATATGGCGGACAACTTTGATCATTAATGGTGTAAAAGTTACACATGAAAGTTTTGATATTTCTGTCTTGTGCATGGGTATAGTTTGTGTCAAAAACAGAATTTGAACATTGTTATATACATTTTTCAGTTTTTACAGCTCTGAGTACCTTTAAACAAAACTTATTTGTTTATGAAAGGAGATAAGTAGATAAACTGAAATAGAAATTTCAAGGGAGGCAAATCTGTATGAAATCTCAAGTATACCCTTTTGCAAAAGCTAGATTCTGAGCCAGACAGATATCAAAATAATGATACAAATAACAGAATTATAATAATAAATGAATAATTATAATAGTGTAGTGAAGCATCGTCTTGGCCGGACTCCCGGGTCCAGATGTAAGTACCGGGGATTAGTGGTACTAGAAGTAGGCAAGGGGCGTAATCAGTGTACTTCCGCCGCACATGCGCAGTTCCGTTCTTCCTTCCATATTGGCGGTTTCTTTCAACCCGGACAAGCTTTTGACAGCAAGCGGTGTAAGTTCCCTGTCCCTCTTGCCTTCATTCTAATACAAGGGATCTGTATATTTTAGCGGGGTTAGGAATACTTTAATGGCGACGAGGATGGGATTCGAACCCACGCAGGGAAACCCCAATGGATTAGCAGCAATTCCGGAGACTAATAAGGAATCCACGTATAGTGGCATTTGGCGAGATTGGGCTGGACCACTCAGAGCCTATGAAGCACTGGGCATCCCAAGTGGAACTGTTGGAGAAAGTGCTACCGTTCCTAGAGGATCGACATGTACTTGTGATTCACTGCCGTGGTATGCATGGAGACTGTGGGACAGAAGCCTATCTGTTACTCCTCCATTGTATGAGGAATACGTTAGATCCCACCAACCCATGCATCTTCACTGCTTCACAGGAAACAAGTATGTGGTGGAGAGATGGTTAGAGGTGTTCCCAAGGACATTCTTTGGTTTCACAAATCTCGTGGACAGATTCAACGAGCGACAGATTGCAGCATTGCGCAGTCTGGAGGAGTCTCGCTTGCTCCTGGAGTCGGATTCGCCATTTTTTCCGATTCAAGAATCCAGAGTTTCATCACCAAGCCAGTTGTGGGCCGCAGCGGCAGCCGTTGCCACCCATCGCCAGATGACGCCAGAGCGAGTGTTAGAAATAACACTGGCTAATGGACAACATCTCTAACGAGGACAGCAGTAAGCCAGTCCAGATGAGCTGGGCTTGTAGCTCGCTCATGTGTTCCATCCTGGGCTTATGTCAACACCCATTTGAGCTGGGCTTATAGCTCGCTCAAATGTTTTCCACCGAGGTCAAGACAGCGACAGCTTCCAGTTGAGTTGGGCTTATAGCTCGCTCATGAATGTGCTTCATAGTGTGGTCAAGACAACACCAAGTTGAGCTGGGCTTATAGCTCGCTCATGTCAAGTTCCAGATGTCAAGTTCCAGATGAGCTGGGCTTATAGCTCGCTCATGTCAAGTTCCAGATGAGCTGGGCTTATAGCTCGCTCATATCAAGTTCCAGATGAGCTGGGCTTATAGCTCGCTCATGTCAACTTCCAGATGAGCTGGGCTTATAGCTCGCTCATATCAGCTTCCAGTTGAGTGGGGCTTGTAGCTCGCTCAAAAGTGTGGTCATGTCAACATCAAGATGAGCTGGGCTTATAGCTCACTCAGGCGTTCCATGTTGCGGTCATGTCACCTTCATGTCAACAAGCGATCCAGATATGAACAGTCGGGGCAGACATGTTGTCTGCTCAGAGGTCATCGACGAACCTATGGTGTGTTGAGAGCTCTATGGAAGTGTGGACATGTTGTCTGGTCAGAGGCTACCAACGAGCCTATGGTTTGTCGAGAGGATTCTTGTGGACTTGTAGTTCACAACAGCGCCCTGGTTGATGTAAGCTACACCAAAGAGGTAAGGTATCTTGTGTTGGCCTGTGGCTAGCACATCTCTTTTCAGCTTCCCAGCCCTGGTGAAACCCTATCATAATAAAGTTGGGAGGAGTGTAGTGAAGCATCGTCTTGGCCGGACTCCCGGGTCCAGATGTCAGTACCGGGGATTAGTGGTACTAGAAGTAGGCAAGGGGCGTAATCAGTGTACTTCCGCCGCACATGCGCAGTTCCGTTCTTCCTTCCATATTGGCGGTTTCTTTCAACCCGGACAAGCTTTTGACAGCAAGCGGTGTAAGTTCCCTGTCCCTCTTGCCTTCATTCTAATACAAGGGATCTGTATATTTTAGCGGGGTTAGGAATACTTTAATAATCAAAGAAAAGAGGGGGGGGGGGGGGGGGGGGGGGGGGGGGGGAGGGAGTAATTCAAAAGTAAACTAAACAAACTATACTATAGTTCATGTTCTAATTTGAAATAAGAAAAAAATACAGTAAAATACGTGAAACGACGCATCAAAGTTGCTGTCAAAAAATCTCCCTGATGGAGAACTCAATCTCCCTGAAATGAAATCCAAATCTCCCACATGGTCATCGGGAGTTCATCACATGTATGAGAATGAAAATCCTGTGCAACTTCTTTGGCCCATGAATATTATGCAAATTGTAACATCCACGAATTTACAACACCCACGAATTTACAACCTTCATCGATTGCCCGTAATTTTCAAACTATGACTTTCATGTAAAGGAACTTACCACAGACGTTGTATTTACCGAAATATGTTCAAGATTTAAGCAGCTATTTCTTTCTCGAGGGATCAACAAAGTAATTTATGACACTTTTGCAAAAATAATGGATTTCCAAGAAAAGTCTGCGTCAAACAAATGCTTTACTTGCACACGTTATCTTATTCTATTCGCATGAATTTCGTGTCACTGTGTAAGTTGCGGTGTAGTGTGGTAGTTACCTCCCCTAAATCTACGCAATGGCTGCGATTATAGGAATTTAGAATTAGAATTAGAATTTATTTATTTTGCACAACTATACCCAAAGATTGGGTTAAAGGCAAATTATACATATACATGAACATATATAACACAGACAATCACAAACATTAAATATTATTACAAACACTAATATTATCGAAATGGTTTGGAGTATATGTCAGAGGTCACAATGGTTAACTAGACAATGTTGCACTGCTGCAAAAATTTACCTATCGCTTTAATAACCTTTACATTTGTATTGCCCATTAATTTGATAAAATCTTCTTTGTTTTCAAATCCTGTAAGACATCCAGACTCTTTTACCATGTCAATCATAATTTTTCTGTAGTCTATGTATTTTATACATGAAAATAAACAATGAATTTCGTCCTCAATAGTATTACAAGTTTCACAAAGTCTTTCTTCCAATTTCAAACCAAAATATCTTCCCCGTTCAATTTTCAACCTATGTGCACTTATTCTAAAGGAGCATAAAGCTTTTCTTATATTTTTGTCATGTATTTCTTCAAGATACTGCTCTAATCCAAAATTTTGTTTCATTTCTTTATATGTTTGTAATTTCTTCATTCCCTCCCCAGAGTTCATATGCTTTTTCCAGAACATGATGTACCTTTCTTTAAGTTTTTCTTTAACACATCTTAATAAACGAGTACTATTAAAAGTGGCCTGATTATGCCAGACATGTGAAAAACCAAGTTCAGTTAATACATTTTTTACAAAACTGAGCCAAGCACATTTTTCACCATCACTGTTAAATTGGTCTAAATATGCTTTAGACAGTAAAGAATCCGTATTTGCGGAAATGGCATGCAACCAAAAATTAATACAACTTGATATTATTGAAATTACTAGGGGAAATTGACCCAGTTCACTATAAACACCAAAATTACTGGCCTTAGAATGAACCCCTAATATATATTTGCAAAATCTGGTAAAGACTTTGTCAAACTCATTATTTCCTTTAAGCGAAAGTTCAAACATTTCATCAATCGACTTTTTATGATAAGTTGTTTTGTAACCAAACCAAATTTCACTACTGAATATTGCTATCGGTTTTACAAGAGAGTCGAATATATTAAATGCAATTGATGGCTTCAGATTGTTGTTGAATATACTTTGCTTTATAGAAAACAATGCTCTGCTTGCTTTAAGACTTAGGTTCTTTTCAGCCACATTAAATTTGCCATTGCTGGAAACAGTCACGCCTAAGTATTTATACTGGTTTACACATTCCAAATTACTGTCAGCTATGGTGAATTTTAAACATTCTTTCATGGGTCTGCCACTTTTCGAAAAGACCATAACTTTTGACTTGTCTATGTTGATTTTAAGACCCCAATTTTCACAAAATGCATTTACTTTTGCAATATTAGCTTTCAAACCTTCAGCCGATGTTGACAAAAGCACCAAGTCATCAGCATATAATAAATGACTTACTTTATAGTTATGTACTGACGGTGCATCATCTAATAATAATATTTGCTCACCAATAGGTAATAGGTGAGGTACCCAGTAAATCCTACACACAATATTTTCTGTGTGGGCTACTGCGCTTTCTCAACGCGCAGATTATAAAAATCGTCTGCTAGAAGTACAACACTGCAGACAAAACCGTGGTTTATCAATAAGGGGCCTTGTGAGAAAAATAGATATTTGTCTTGTTAGAACTTAAAAGAATCAGATTAGCACGGGTTACACTATGTGACCATACCCTCCATTCTTTCGTAATAATTTTGTGGTGGTTTGCACAGGTTGGGTGACTCTACAATATTATTAAACCGTTGATACCATGACGTTAAGCCACTTTTTCGCGTTGCGACCCGATTAACAGGTGTTGATACACTTCAGAGTTCTGTAGCAAATGTCAGTTGTTAAGTTATTTATGAGGTCTAATTAATCGGTATAGTTTAAACTTTGAAATGCTATTTTATGAAGTGGAATGGAATGGACAATGTTCTCCACTTCATTCCATGGATTTGGGATGTCATTTAGTTGGTTTGCCCTCAAGGCGATAAATTCCGTTCTGTACGAGTAACACCCCAAGCTCTGAGGACATACTGTAGCCCCGGCCTGTAGCCATTGGAATGTTGATTATCTCATCCATTCCATTCCATTCCATGTTTTAAACTATGCCCCGCTATCTTATGTAGCATGAATATTTTACGTTTCTATGGCAGTTAAGAAATATTAAATTCAAAACTATAATCATTAATTAATTAAAATCAAAGCTACAAAACAGTTAAAAGTGCCAAAATTTTCTATTAGCTCAGTAAAATGAAACAAGTTCAACCAGGGATATATAAAAGAAAAGCGCATTTCTCATGGTTTCAGTTCATGTCCTAATATGATATCTCTCAGCGGTAATGCTAGTGAGTAGTGATAAAACTTGATTCTAAAAATATGACAGTTACGCGATAGCTGGAGCAATACCATCCGCGGTGATGTTCGGTTTTCTTCGCTGGAGGTTTATAAAATGTCTGATTACTGGGTGTATGACCTCAAATCTTGTTGGTCATATATGATAAGACTAGTTGCGGTGACCAGATTTTTTTAGGTAATAGATTTTGCACACATTTTGGTTTAAATGCAAATTGTACATAAACATATACGTAAAACACAAAGACAACCACAAACATTTAATAGTCTCGAAATGGTTTGGAATATATGTCAGGGGTGAGTATGGTTAACTAGACAATGTTACACTGCTGCAAAAAATTACCTATCGCTTTCATAACTTTTATATATGTGTGTGGTCCATAAATTTAACAAAATCTTCTTAGTCATTCTATCTTTCTTTCTATCTTTACTGTCCTCGGTCAAGTTTGACCATGATGACAGGTTTCTGGTGTGGCGCATAAGTTGTCACAAAAATAAATAAATAAATAAATAAATGAATTTGTTACAAAGCCACCAGCAGATTAAAACTATTTACAAGAAGTCCTCAGGGGCAGGCATTCCATGCCTAACCCCTGCTCTACCCTAGGATATTAAATTTTGGCCTTAAACCCAACAACTGTCTCCGAAGAGACAGCTTCGGTTGTAAGGCCATTCCAGGTTGCAATTGTCCTGGGGAAAAAAGAATTCTTAAAACCGTCCGTGTAAGCATTTGGACGGTGGTACTGGAATGGGTGGGACCTAGTTCTCCTGCTCCCTTCACCGACCTCAGATAGGTACTTATTCTTATCTACAATGGCAAGATTATTATGAATTTTGTAGAATAAAGACAGAGAAGCCTGCTGTCGTCTTTCCTGCAGGTCTGGCCATTGGAGTTCTTCTAACATTTCTCCCACATGGCTTTGATTGCGCCAGCGCCTACAGGTCCAACGTGCAGCAGTCCTCTGTACTTTTTCTATTCTGTTAATATCAACTTGGTGATGGGGCATCCAAACTGGCGCTGCATATTCTAATTTGGGCCGGACCAGAGTTTTATATGCAGCAGCCTTGATTTCCTTCGATGCAAAAGTCAAGTTTCTACGAAGGAAACCCAAAGTCTTAGTAGCCTAGGTCATCCGTAATTTCAACTCCTAAATACTTGGCTGACGATACATTCTCTAGGACTTGGTTATGCAATGTATAACCATGGATTATTTGATTTGGAGGGGGTGCCTAGTCACCCTCATAGAGTGACATTTGGCAACATTAAATTTCATGAGCCATGCCTCTTCCCAAAGTGCCAATTTATCTAAATCATCTTGGAGTATCTGTTGGTCTTCGGACCGTCTAATATTTCTATAGAGTACACAGTCATCAGCAAAAAGGCGGACTGTGGAGCTTATGTTGTCTGGCAGGTCATTAATAAAGATTAAGAACAGGATGGGCCCTAAAACAGAACCCTGGGGGACACCAGACAACACGGGGAGAGGGTCTGAACAGACACCATCCAGAACAACTTTATGTGTCCTTCCAGATAGCCAGGCAGAGATCCACCATTCTACCACATATTTTGTAAATAAACAATGCATTACATCCTGAATAGTGTTACAAGTTTCACATAGTCTTTCTTCCAATTTCAAACCAAACTAAAAGCACCAATTCTGACAATAAGAACAAATTATACGAAAAACATTTAACCTCTAATTTTACCTTAGTGCAGGTCGCCGGCTTGTGAAAAGTGGTCCGGGCATAAATTTGTGAAAAAAAAGCACGAAAGAGGAAGTTATCTCTTGCAGGGAGGGTTCATACTTAAAGAACTTTTTTTTAGATTCAGAAAGTCTGTTGGTGCGTTTTTATTGCACTTTTTGTGCGTTTGTGTTTGAGAATTTCAATCAGCTACATAAGGCTTATAGGAGAGGGATTTTTTTCCAGTTTAAGCCATCTGCTTTAGTTTCCGACGACAAAGACGTTAAAAAGGCACATATTTCGAGGCCTTCTAGTCTCATTATGCATAGATTAGCAATTTAAAGTCCTTTTCAGGTTTTTAAAATTTAAGAAATTACAGTATGCTTTTTTCTGGTCTCGTCACTGACGAGGCTTTATTAGCCAAAACTACGTAGCCTGGCCCATGTTCCTACTTCTATATGTATTCTCTGCTCTTGAAGGAACTTTTTAAGGGAACGGTCCTTTTTTATCAACTGGGGGGTTGGAGGAATTTTCAGGAGATCCACATATTTTTTCATGACCCACCCACCCACTGACTTAGGTTTTCTTTGTCCGACCCCCTCCCCCACCATCATGGAAAATGAAAATTTGACCCCCCCCCCCCCACACACACCTTCCCCTCCCCCCCACACACACACACCTGCTCCCTCCCCCACTACCACCCGCAGCCCTCCCAAGCCCTCACTTCAACACATACATAGCAAAAGGAAAAAAACCCTTTAAAAGAAAAAAAACTTTTAACAGAAACATATGTAGGAAAATACGTTACAATTACTTAGTCTATGAATATGGACATGCAGACTGAGTATGCATCCCAAAGAGTTTTCAAAGATCGTTCTCTGTGGTGAAGCGTAGTGGCAAAGTGATAGCGCACAAGATTCATGATCATCGGATCCCAAGTTTGAATCCCACTAGGTCCCTCCGCACATTGACTTTATTGACCTTCAGCATATCTCACAGTGTGTGTGTGTGTGTGTGCGTGAGTGTGTGTGTGCCTGTTCGCGCGCGCGCGCGTGTGTGTATGTGTGCGTGTGCGTGTGTGTGTGTGTGTGAAAACCAATACTATATAAGAGACATGAGATAATTGTGCAGAAAGGGGGATCTGGAGGGCAAAGCCCTCAGAAGCCAAATGATATTGGAAAATCAAAAGTACAAGAAAGCATTTAAGCATTTCATTTTATGACCCCGCACTCCCCCCCCCCCCCGGCATTAGTCCACAAAAATGTTGACCCCCCAGCGGGGTAAGTTTTCAAATTGCACCCCCGTGAATTCCTCCCCCCCCCCCCCTCCCAGCTGATAAATAATGACCGTTCCCTAAAGACAACACCAGTACTTTATCAGCAAATTTTGGACAACATCACCATTGACGTGAGCAGAAATAAGTATTTGTGAAAATATTTATTGAAGTTCAAACACTTGTAGTTTAATTGTGAGTAGGTTTAGGGCAAACTAATAATCATTTCATATTGCAGAAATCTTTTATGTTTTTAGGTATGCAAAAATTATTATGAAATTATAAACACCAGTCTGACAGTAAAATTTCTTGCACACTTGCAAATGCACTAAAGTCAATGAAAAAATATTTGGGGGAAAACGTTAGAGTTAACATGATAGCAGCCATAGATAGCCATAGATAGGCTATACCAGCCACACACTATAAAGAGCGATGTAGGCAGTGCCTATTTTCATATTATTTAATCGTGAAAATGCTCAGAAAAGTGATATGATGCATATGTATGATTTTATAACCTAAACAAATCTTATCTTATCTTAAACGTGCACAAAATGTATGTATGTATGTATGGGCATACTCTGTGATTTTGCTCAAATGAAAAAGTAATAGTAAATTGACTACTCTATGCGTTTTGTGTATGCTGCGCGGCGGCACATTTATTCAAAGAATGAAGGGGGGGGGGGGGGTGGGGGGCGGGTGGGGTTGGGGAGGGGAGAAAATTAAAGCAGAAAGAAACGGGTACGTGTACTCACCGGATCGGACCGGATCGGACATAATCACCGGATCGGACCGGATCGGACCCGAATTTTACCATTTATAGCTATTTTATCATACTTTCTTTGACTATAAATGTTTATATTTTGCATAATATAGTGTATCCAACAGATACATTACTTTAATATGTGGGTATGAAGGAGTCCTCGTCACATCTATGACTTGCTCACGTGATGTATCCAACAGGTTTTATTTCTGCTCTAACTGCCGCAATAACCTGTATCTACAATCTATGTTTTGAACAAAAGTTAGAAGTAAAAAAAAAACAGCATTATTATACCCCCGACAAACTTGTTTGAGGGGGGTATACTGTTTTCATGTTGTCCTTCCGTCCGTCTGTCCGTCCGTTCGTCCGTCCGCAACACTTGCTCCGATTTGTTTTAAAGTTTGTCCATGAATGTAGCATGTGAAAAGAGTTGATACGTATTTTTTCCAGTTTTTCCCGGAAAGGTTTTCCTGCTGAGTTATGCCCCTTAATATTTTTCATAAAAAAAAGTTTGTTATAGCAACTCCTCCTAGACCACTTGACCGATTTTCTTTAAATCAAGTAAGTGAACACATATTGGTATGAAAATGTGCATTTACGTTTCCATTTTGAAATCTAACCCCTATTTCTTGAGTTATGCCCTTTTTGATGTTTTTGGCCCTGATTTTGGGGGTTTTTGGTCCTTTTTGCTTTGATTTTATTCAAATTTGGTTCATACATGCATCATAGGAAAATAGTTGACGCGTGTTTACCAGTTTTTTCCGGAAGTGTTTTCCTGCTGAGTTATGCCCCTTTATATTTTTCGTAAAAATAGTTTGTTATCGCAACTCCTCCTAGACCGATTGACCAATTTTCTTGAAATTAAGTATGTGTACTCATATTGGTATGAAGATGTGCATTAAGGTTTCCATTTTGAAATCTGACCCCTATTACCTGATTTATGCCCCTTTTTGATATTTTTGGCCCTAATTTTGGGTGGTTTTGGTCGTTTTTGCTTTGATTTTATTCAAATTGGTTCATAGATGCATCATAAGAAAACAGTTGACTTGTGTTTTCCAGTTTTTCCTGGAAGTGTTTTCCTGCTGAGTTATGCACCTTTATTTTTTCGTAAAAAAAAATTTATTGCAACTCCTCCTAGGCCGCTTGACCGATTTTCTTGAAATTAAGTATGTGAACACATATTGGTATGAAGATGTGCATTAAGGTTTCCACTTTGAAATCTGACCCCTCTTTCTTGAGTAATGCCCCTTTTCGATATTTTTTATCTAAATTTTGGGGATAGGGGTGGGGTTTAGTCGTTTTTGCTTTAATTTTATTCAAATTTGGTTCATACATGCATCATAGGAAAATAGTTGACGCGTGTTTACCAGTTTTTCCCGGAAGTGTTTTCCTGCTGAGTTATGCCCCTTTATATTTTTCGTAAAAATAGTTTGTTATCGCAACTCCTCCTAGACCGATTGACAAATTTTCTTGAAATTAAGTATGTGTACTCATATTGGTATGAAGATGTGCATTAAGGTTTCCATTTTTAAATCTGACCCCTATTACCTGATTTATGGCCCTTTTTGATATTTTTGGCCCTAATTTTGGGTGGTTTTAGTCGTTTTTGCTTTGATTTTATTCAAATTGGTTCATAGATGCATCATAAGAAAACAGTTGACTCGTGTTTTCCAGTTTTTCCTGGAAGTGTTTTCCTGCTGAGTTATGCACCTTTATATTTTTCGTAAAAAAAAATGTTTTCGCAACTCCTCCTAGGCCGCTTGACCGATTTTCTTGAAATTAAGTATGTGAACACATATTGGTATGAAGATGTGCATTAAGGTTTCCACTTTGAAATCTGACCCCTCTTTCTTGAGTAATGCCCCTTTTCGATATTTTTATATAAATTTTGGGGGTAGGGGTAGGGTTTAGTCGTTTTTGCTTTAATTTTATTCAAATTTGGTTCATACATGCATCATAAGAAAAAAGTTGACCCGTGTTTTCCATTTTTTCCCGGAAGTGTTTGCCTGCTGAGTTATTTCCCTTTGTAATTTTTGTAATAAAAGTTTGTTATCCATACTCCCCCTAGACTGCTTGACCGATTTTCTTGAAATTAAGTATGTGAACACATACGAGGGATGTTCAGAAAGTTCTGATCGTGACGTCTTATTTTGGTAACCATCATAAATACAGAATTTCTGGTAGCGAAAATATATAAAGGGATCATATGTCCGGACACCTCTGCAAACGTGGTGTATATTTTCTAAAGGACATATTTTTGAACGTTTTTGAAAGAGACATACCCTACAGCCACTGCAGATTTTCACTTAAGAAGGTCATGGTTCATATATGAGCAGTCGTTGATTTTTTTTCATCCTTGCTGCTGAAACTTAGACCCCAGGCAACTGTAACCTGTAAATATCGCGGAAAATATATTTAATCTAGGTTCCATACTGTCCGTTCAATTTAGATTTTAAGCATTTTATGTAGTTGCAAAGTCTCCCTTTCTACTAAAGTTATAATGATTTTGTAATGAAAACCCGGGTCTTGACGTTCAAAATCTTGTTAGGAAGAGCCTTTGCACGGGCCAATTCGAAACCGTCGAAAAAATAAAAATAATGTAAGCAACGAAGCCGCTACGAGCTTTCGAAAATGACGTTGACGTCTTTTTCAATAACGTCATAAAAACTGCGCATTGCTTTGCCAGGACGAAATCGATAACGTATGCTGCCCTTCTAACTTTTAATGGATATTGAAAGCAACGAATGACAAGAAGCTGACACAAATTTATTTTGTATTTACAATGATTTTTCATTTTAATGACATACTGAAAATAAATTCACATATGAAATTAGCTCAGTGGTATGACTGGGGCCTTATGACATGTGTTGTAACTCAATAAGAAAATATACCTTTGTATAGTGGTTGGTATCATTGTAGAGACGAAATGTAGTGCTTTCAAAACATGCACGGCATTTGTCCCCAGCATGCCACTAAACAGAGTTATGCGGCTAGAATCAGAACTTTTTGAACAACCCTCGTATTGGTATGAAGATGTGCATTAAGGTTATAATTTTAATTATCAACCCCTTTGGCTGAGTTATGCCCCTTTTTGATATTTTATGCTCGGTTTATACAGGATTTTTATAAATTTTGTCATTTATTCTTATTTGGTGCATAGATACAGGAGAAGACAACAGACGACAAATATTTTTCAGCTTTTTCCAGAGAGTTTTCCAGCTTTGTTATGCCTCTTTGTGGTTTTTGAAATCAGAGTTTGTTGCTGCTTTTTCTCCTAAACTGTTTCTCTGATATTTTTCAAATTAAGTGTGTGAACATGTACTGGTTTATAGATGTGTACTGACTTATGGGTTTGAAACTTCAGCATTTTTTCTCGAGTTATGTCCCTTCTCAGTTGTTGTTTTGCTCTTAATTTGTATTTTTTTTTTTGTCATTCTTGCTCTGATTTCTTTCAGATTTGGTCCAGAAAACCAGCGTAAGAAAAGAGTATACATGGTTATTGTCAGTTTTGCCTGCTAGAACTTTATGGATGAGCTGTACCAGTTTTTTTAAACATGTAACCTGAATGCTGTGTATATGAAAAAGTTGGATGACAAAGGCAAATTAAGGGCTAAATGCGAGGGGTATTTAGTAAGCCATGCTTACTGCCACCTCTAGTTTCATCTGATCTGACAATTTTCATTTCCATAGCCATTAAAATCACGTTGTATTGCATATATGTATGCATGTTTAAGTACCTGCCTCTGAGAAATGTCAAACATGCTGACCCAGTAACAAGAGTACGTTCATTAAGTTCAAATCTTGCAGTATAGCTATATGTTGGATACACTATCTTATGCCAAATATAATCATTAACAACCTAAGAAAGTATGATAAACAGCTACAAATGGTAAAATTCGGATCCGATCCGGTGATTATGCCCGATCCGGTCCGATCCGGTGAATTTATGTACCAGAAAGAAACTATAGGTTGAATAATACTCCCCAACTGACCTGAGATGTTTGTGTCTTGGGGGGGGGGGGGGGGGGGGGGGGGGGCTAGTTTGAATCCGGGGAGGCTGGTTTTGGGTGGTATGAAGGCTGTTTGGGTTTTGGGTGGTTTCGGGTGTTTCCACGGATTGCACGACTTCTATACGGACAGTCTGCTTGCAAGCGTTTATTTACCAGATCATTTATTTCCCATATTCGCATCTCAAATTTTACCTAAAACTAATTATTTTAGTTGTTATACATTAAAACAGTTGTTTTAGTATCATTTAAATATTAAATAATTTAATGTATGATCATCTATTATTTTTTGTTTCGAATAAATTATTACAACTTTACCTATTGGTGTTCTCCAAAATGATGAGCGCGAACGCCTGAACTTGAACGGAAAGTATGCATTCTCCCACAGACACTTGGGGTCAGTAGGTTCATTTGGTCGAAAATTGATCTCCTGCAGCTTTTTTCTCGCTTATTTTTACATTTTAGTATACCTGAACACCTCCTTAACTGAGATAAATGGTTTGGTCATAAATAGAAAACGTTTGCAATTTTCGATATTTGCTCCTTTGGCTAAATATCCCGCCTATTACTAAAACCCGGAACGGAACATTCGCGAGTTTACAGTAGACCATAATGCATCACGCGCGGGGGGAGTTCCGGTCAAAACGAAAGTAGGAATATGAATAGAAATCCAATATAAGACTGTGCCAGCGTGATTCTCACTGGCTTTAACCACAGGAGTCTGAAATTTCGTCAATAAAACAAAAAAAAAGGCAAATTCTACAGAATCGCGTTCATATTTATACATATATGTATTATAAAAATACAGGAATGCAATGCCTTTTTACCCCACCCACCACGAAAATTCGTTCTCAACACGTTTTCTTGTAGTAAACAGCAAAAAGCGTTCCAATGTACGTAGCGGTTACTTGTAACTAAATGTTTTCTATCATCCGCCACCTACAATACATCAGTATGTATTTCAAGAAAGCCACAAAAGAAGATAAAATTTGGCGACTAACAGCGAATCTGTTTTCTGAGAAACCATGTCCACTTCAGTATGACGTCACTTGTTTACATTTGACAGCGCATGAGCGGGCGCATTTAATTGGACGAGGCTATCGGCACGACGGTCGTGCGGATAAGAATCATTATCATCAACACGGTCGGGCCTTATTCGCACGCCGGCGATTATATATTCCATCATAGATGCCATGGCCTTTCTTAGAAATGGTTTCATACAACACAGTTTCGGTAATTCATATGGAGTATTCAAAATAACTAAAAACTGGTCAAAACATTTTATGACCGACTTTCTGTTGTTAAAACATCTGATATCCGGATCCCAGCTGTAACTTTATGGGACACAATCTTATTTTTGGCATGTTCCAGTTCGACATGAATAGGTTGCATCAATTATATATGTTTATGTAGAAAAGGTATTCCGTCAAGATGAGGCATCAAAAGGATGTTAAGGCCGAATGCTACAAGTCCATAAGCCGACCACAGCTCGAGTATGCTTCGACGGTATGGGACCCAGTGACAAAATTCAACATAGCCAAACATAGTCTGTATAGAGGCGTGCCGCCAGATTTTGCTTAACCGACTAACGCCGAACCTGCAGTGTCACTTCAATTTGGCCAGAACTTGGTTGGGAGGACCTTGAATCGAGGCGACACCAGAGCAAAGTCACAATGATGTAAAGGATCGTCACTAACCTCGTTGAAATCCCTCCAGACCAGTACCTGACAGCCACAGGAGTAGCAACTAGAGGACACTATGAACTATTCCTTCCAATATTTTGCTCCATCAACGCCTACCAGGGACCCTTCTTTCCATCAACAAGCCGTCTCTGGAATGGCCTGCCTGCCAATGTCATATCAGCACCGACTTTGGTTGACTTCAAGCTCCTTGTCAGTGCAGGTATCCTAAGACCGTGATTGTGAACAATATGTTTTTATCTGGTTTTAACTGTACATAAGAACCTCCCAGCACAAATGTTTTAAGGTTGTTCACAGTGCGACTATGCCAATATTGGCCATGCACTTTATTGGTAGATGTATATGTAGATAGATTGATTTAACAGATTGACAATAGCATAGCACAGGATTGATTTAAGTAACTGAAAATGAGTCCCTAGTACAATCAATTTTTCATATTTTATAATCATTTATAAACTTAAATCGGTGAATTGGCGTGGAACATTTTAGAAATGTGTATATTCATGTTTCAAGTAGGGGCTATGTATAAAATATTTTTTGTTTAGTATAGCCCCTTAAAATCAGTAAAAACCACACCTATATCAAAAATTAATTATCAGTTGAAGTATGATCCAGTTGTTGTCAAGATTTTATACTTACCATAAAACAGGCTGTATACCCCTAGTATGGGTACAATAAAATTAAAGAAATTCTGATCCCATTAAATTATACTTCAGTGCTTCTGAATGTGGGTCGTCAGGGACCCAAATGCATTAGAAAAAGCATTATCTTGTTGAACTGTATGTTTGGTTCTTGATTCCCCATGTTCAAGTTACATTAAAGTGAACTATAATCTCTGTATTATCATAATTCAGAGTTAAAACCATATCAGTGAAAATGTCACCTTGTCGAAACCCAGCAAACACCAGAAACTTTTCAGATCAAATCATTTGAGAAGAACTAGGACATCCCGTGATTCACAATACACTAGATACCTTGCATATAGTGATGTCCTGAAGATTTTTTTTCAGGACTATTTCTATGTGGAATAGTCTCCCCTCTTCGGCGGTTTCTGCCAAACCCGCTGAGGAGTTTAAGACCCTTGTTCAGATTATCAGTCAAGAGGCTCGTGTTTTAGCATACCATTGATCTGCTTCTTGTAAATAGTTTTAATGGCCCACCCCGAAAAGTTATCCCTTTGAGCTAAATTCTAAATTTAGCCACCCACCACACCTGAGGTAAAGATCAGAAAATGGTCGTCTCAGTATCGAGAGACGGATTTGGTGGGCTTCTTTTCTTTCTTTTTTCAAAACTGACCCTGTAATTACTTAACCTAGACTGACAGCATATCTTATTTGGAGCCCAGCAGAACTATTTTAGAGCCCTAGCAGTTTTAACTAACACTCACTTTTTAAGCAGTGATTTTCTCACTGATTGATGTCAAAGGTGGAGCTTTATTTCGATCTAACCCAATTCTGATTCTTATCAGACATGTCATGAGCTTTGCTCCCTGTTATGGTGCTATTTTATTTTCCATCTTGTTTCTTGTCTTATCGTTTCATTTGTGGCTCGGTGTAGTAACGAAATGCTGTTGTTGTTTTTGTTGTTGATTTATTGCTTTAGGTCCACGGTATACAGCAATGGTCATGTAAGTACGGTCAGTTACCCTAACCACACTATTCCTAGGCAGGCTTAGACCTCTTAAACGGTTAACCAGTAGTAAGTGCATATACTTTCGTCTTTCGCCAGCAGCTGACAACTGCCCTTCTTGAATCAGCGGAAGGAGACGCGAAAGTATGTGGCCTGACTGAGTATCGAGCCTGAGACCTCTGGCTCTTGAGTCAGACAAATAACCAAAGGTAAAACTGCAACAAGTTATACGATGATATAAATGCATAGATAGTGAAATTAATCAATTTGTACAAAATTCATCCATTTTCATTTGTTGGCCTACAAATCGAAACATTTAACAGCTATAACCGCTTGACGTTTATTCACCTCTAAGGACTACCTGTCCAAAGACTTTAGTGCTTAGTGATTAACCCAATCACGGTTGATAACTTTGCAGCACTCTTTAATTGCACACCGGGGGATCGGTCGTCAGACTCTATGATGGCCCCGACCTAAAGCTATATATTTTAGTTGGTTGGGACCGGAGCCTTTTTGTCTGTTGCTTGGTCCACCGGGGCTCAACTGGTGACCTTCTTTTGCTTCAGATTTCCAGTGCGGTTGTTTGGCAGGACAGGGATCTCCACCTGTCAGACGGCCCGTTGTATCTGTTGAGTCCTCGTCTTTGCTTCTTCATGGTGTTGAAATTTGATTTATGTGTTTACCGTGATGATTCATTGACGAGTTAGAGGGTTATCATGCGAACCGAACAACCAACTAAATGTTTTGTACCACTTCAGAAACTGAGGGTGAGGTTGGGCCTGTAAAATCGATTTAAGCCCCCCAGTAATTCATTACTGACCGTTCCAAGGCGGTAGTTCTGTTGTGGTTCTCTGTTGCCTGTTTTTGGTGTCAGAGTTTCTGTGATGTTTTACCTTATGTATGTTCTTATTATTTTTGGTTCGGTTTGGGTTGCTGAGTGGCCACCTTTTGGGAACAAGCTGCTCACTCGGTTGGCCATATCTTCTCTGTATCTTGATTATTTGTAATCTTAGTTGTTTCCAACTATGGTTTGAGGGCTGGATTTGGATTTTGATTGTTTCAGTTCCTGGTCTTTGCATACTTTTTACTATTAAAATGAAAATGTAGAGGAGAATATAGAGCAAATAATTAACTTATTCAAAACATTTTTCATTAATACTAGGACTTTCTAGTTGAAGACCAATAAATAATTTGA
Organism: Ctena decussata; assembly: GCA_963989385.1. Classification (NCBI taxonomy): domain Eukaryota; kingdom Metazoa; phylum Mollusca; class Bivalvia; order Lucinida; family Lucinidae; genus Ctena; species Ctena decussata. The sequence continues at coordinate 10,067,781 of OZ022504.1, forward strand.
GCAATCAGTAAAGACAAGTTCAACACAACCTAGGAGAAAAGTTCATGCTTTCTTGCAGTCAGCAACAGGAATGTCAAGAATAGATCACAGAATAGATCACCCTGTCTTACATGTGTACAACGTACGAATTTATATGGATTGACAGTTCTGAAGTAGACAGTTCCAACGATACCGATAGTCAACAAGTGAGTTTATTGTCAGCCCCAAATAAGTTGCACCTTTTCACAATTGAAAACTTATTTCTATGGTGCTGTTTCTCAACATAAGTGGTCTGTTTGCTGTCAATATGTTGATGTTGGGTTGAGTAGGCTTCCAAGCGTGCTAAGTGTCAGCTTATCTCCATCATAAACTGTGGTGCCCAGATGATTTGGATCATTCGCCTCTTATTGTTTTTTGTTTTGATTCTTCAGGGCATGGCTATTTGATGCAGTCAGGTGTTGAAGTCTTGCCTTACGCCTGTTCAGTGTATAGGCACAAGACAAAGATTTAAACAAATTAAATTTAGGGTACTAACACTTGATGCACTCAGTAGTTGCAATAAAAATAATGGATCACCCTGCCGTGACCTAGGCAATGTAAAGATAGAAGCCAAAAACACTGGCACTTGATACAGGCAGAAGTTATGAACAAAAAGTGGAACATCTTGCCTTACACCTAAGCAATATACAGATACAAACCAAAAGTTATTTTCAAAAAGAAAAAACTCAGGGTACTGATGCATGAAAAAAAAGATTGGTTTGTTTTGGGTTTAACGGCCCTTTGAGACCGTATTTCAGTCTATATCGGGCCGTCCCCCAGAGAGAGGGAGAAAGAAAAGAGAAATGATAGAAGAGAGAAAAATTTCAAACAACCCCGCCCGCACCTACTGCAAGCACAGTAGGCCCTTACCCTACTTATACCCAAATAAGTAGGACGCCCCGGCACTGGAAGTTATAACCAGCACCATCGCCCGACTACCGCCCCAGCATGAAAAATATATGTTAATACTGAAATCAGTTTGCAGAGGTGTGCGTGGGGAGAGCGGGAGGGGCAGGGGAGTATCCCCGGCTTCCAGATCTTAGCCAGATAAATTGATATTTACATTTGCAGGCAAACAGAGTGGGTATTGATGTAGGACCTCATTAATAATTAACGTCACCGATAAACAAGTGCTGCAACGAAAGATCCTACCTTTACTATGAATCAGACATTCACCGAAAAACCTGACCTATCACCATACATGTATTTCAGTTTCAAAAGCTATTTTACTGGTTTCAAAATCTTTTGAAACATTGCGCAAAAAGAGGGGACATACTTACCCTAACTTTGAATAAAAATATAGCTTGACAAATACAGTAACAGATCTAAACATTAGAATTAGTTTTCAGGCTTGATTATTTATAGCCTATTTTGACAGATTTTTCAAATTTTGGTTGATCATAAAAATGGTCGTATAAATGCCTTTGCTGCCTCTCTGATAGACACTTCTCTAAAATATTTCACCAATGCTATACCGTGTATTGTGAATTGAGATAGTCATTAAAATTAGTTAGAACACTTAAGTCGTTCTTTATTGTGTTATCACTTATTCCATAATAAGTTCATACTATTACAATTGCTATGAATCAACATATAAATTTATAATTCTCACGGTACCCGCAATTTTTTTCAGTAGGCAGCGAATGCATTCAGACTTTACTTTTAATTTGACAGGTTTTAACTTAGCTTTACCCATCATGTCTGATAAGGCGTTCTGCAGGGTGTGGCATTAAGCCCTCCATTTTATTAATTGATTTACCCCAGGTAATAAAATATTTTTATATTATATTTTTTTATTCAGCTGCTTCAACAAACATACATGAAACACAAATGACATATAATCCTATCACATTTGGCAGTATACAAGTAAGAAAGACAGAAATTCCTCTTCTGACCATGCCTCTCTGAGAGTGTAATATGATGCAACCACGATACCTTGGTGGGTAATAAAATATTAAGTATGAAGAAAATTTTAGCGTGGGCCATTTTAAAACCTTCCAACGCACCACGGCGGAGGGTGAGGGTGAAGGTTTGGACCCAGTAAAACCGGTTTAAACCCCCAGTAGTTATTACTGACCGTCCCAAGGCAATACTTTCGTTGCGGTCGCATTCGGTGCTGTTTAACTTATTGTGTTTTCTCTTTAACCCTTCTGTTGGTCTAAATTATTTAGTTCAGTAAAGATAGCTGAGTTGCCACCTATTTGGGAAAGAGCTGCTGACTCGGCTTATCACTTGTTAGTTATTGTTTGTTGGAATGTCCTTGTCAATCTTTCCCTTTGATGTTGGGGATAGGGTTTGGGATCTGATTCAGTCAGTTCCTGAAGTGTATTTACTCTTTAAATTTCCCTTTGAACAACTAAAAGTAGAAAAAAGAAAACTTAGCACGACCAAATGCAGATATAGTGGCAGGGGTGGGGTGGGGGAGGTGTGTGTGTTGGGGGTGGGGTGTGAGAGAGGGGGGGGGGGTGAAAAGCAGGATATTGCAATTGGCCAAATTATTTCAAATCATGCAGTTTGTCAGTTGAAACTGAGTTTACGCAGCTAAAATTGGCCCCCAAGTCGTTCACCTCTGTAAGAAATACCTGAAATTTTCACATTCTCTTCCAAAATCTGCGTACATGCCGGCATAATTTACTAAGATACATGTGCCAACAAAAAGAAAGTGATACCCATGGACACAAAATGGTAAAATGTTGTTTGTTTAATCACTGTTGATCCGAACTTGACTTTGATTTAACGTTTCAACGATTTTGTGTCTGCTCGGTTTGTTATATTTCACTGTACCTATGCTAATGGGCATGAATAGCCCACATAAAAACTTACAACACAAGTTCCAATATACTATGCAGAGGCAGGACAATATGACAGAGAAAATGGAAAACTGTAGACCCTACACATGACAAAATTGGAACTTTAAAGAGTGATGCCTATAACAATAACTTATTCCCGGATGTAAAAAATCTGAGAGAGAGAAAGAGAGAGAGATTATTGCTGTGTTTTTGTTATTATTTTCTTTTTTTTTTTCTTTTTTTTTTTTTTTTTTTTTCTTGTATTTGTTTCCTTTTGTTTTGACGCATCTATGAAAAGTAAAAAGATAGACAATGATCAGGAATTAATGCAATCAAATCACACATCCCGCTCTCAAAACCAATAGGGAAAGAAGCACCCACCCACGGAAAAATCGACACTAGTTCACGAAAGACACGCACAGTATGTATGTATTTATTGAAGAATAAAATACTGTTTAAACAAAAGACACGCACAGTAAACCGAATGAGCAGCCCTTTCCCAAACAGGTGGTCATTCAGCTACCCTAGGATTCTGCGTATCTATGTTTTGTCGTTTTAAGTTTGTCACAGACTCAAACAAATTTCTAAAGCAAGCCTGCATATCAGCACGTTCTTGTCATAACTTTTTCTGTTTATGCTACTTAACTGTGGACGAAAATAAAAAACCTATTCCGCTGGTCTGTGTTCTGTGTACTCAACACCCGTTCAGACCCCCTCCCGCTCTCTGTCTCTCTCTGTTTTGCTCTCTAACACACACACACACACACACACACACACACACACACACACACACACACAACTTCACATGGCAGTGTTTTCCTGCAGAATATGAGTGCTTTCCTGCGTTTTTCGGCGTTTTCCGATGATTGGCTGCTTTCCGGTCTTGATAGTTACTGAAAACGGAACTGTTTAATTAGGGGGGGGGGGGGGGGGGGGGCGGAAGGGGATATGAGAGAGAAAAAGAAAGAAACTATAGGTTGAATAATACTCGCCAACTGACCTGAGATGTTGGTGTGTTGGTTTGGGCGACTAATTTATATCCGTGGAGGCTGGTTTGGGGTGTTATGAAGGCGGTTTAGGTGGTTTGGGATGTTTTGGGGTGGTTTGGGGTGTTTCCGCGGACCGGAGTATTAATCTGTTTAGGCCTTATAACCATTTTATTTACTTATAGCTACATTTGTTATTTTCTTTAAAAACATGGATACATGTAATAAAGGGTATCATCTGTGCTATTCTGATACAAAATATCAATATAGGGCTCAAATAATGCTTTTCACCAAATAAGCCAGATAAGAACTTCGTATTAAACCCAAATAACCATTATCTTGTGGAAAACCCTTTATTTTATAGTGCGTTCCGGTAATTACAGGTGCGTTTCGGTGTTTTTGTGCGTTTCGGTATTTCTATGGACCGAAAAAAAATGTAATATTCAGGATGATCAATGGATCGCCCATAGAATAGCAAATTGCCGTCGTGCGGACAACCGAACGGCTGCGGGACGTTTCGCGCCAGAGACGTTTCGTCCCAAGACGATTCGTCCCAGACGTTTCGTCCCATTTTCCTTCTTGGGACGTTTCGTCCCATAATTCCGGGACGATTCGTCCCATCTTTTTTTGAAGCCCCAGGATACAAGGTGCCTAAAAATACCTAAAATATATATCATTTGATGTATATGTAGTATCAGGAGGTAGTTACATTTTTTTTTCATTTCTGAAACATTTCTGACAAAGGCCTTTGATAGGCTATGCAGCAATTGTGTGGCGGCAGGAAGATACAGAGAAGAGGCAAACAGACCCATAAGACAAAAAAACAGCAAAGAGGCCCATTAAGTTAGAAAAAAATACTAGCCAAATTATGTTAAATTGAAGAAAAAGTGTTATAACTCAATCAAATATTTACTAGTATCAGTTTCTTTTATTCTTTATGACAGCTAAAAGACACAGAGAGACCGCAAAAAGACCTTATCCCATTGAGAAAGGCTAGGGATACGGTACTGTACCTCTAGTCTCCACTGCCAGAATTTAATAATTGTATGTTCCGCATAATTGATGGTTTAAATATATTAAAATTTTGTATATTTCCAAAATATTTTGATCATTAATTATTTTTCTTACCTTTAATAAAATAATATTGGGACGAAACGTCCTGGGACGAATCGTCCCCGATTTTAGGCCTGTTTGGGACGAAACGTCCTGGGACGAAACGTCCCTGGCGCGAAACGTCCCGATACCCAACCGAACGACCGTCTTGCCGATAAGGATTCGAAACCGCACGACCGTCTTGCCGATAGCCACATCCAATCTTGTTGCACGCGACCGCGTGAAGTGGACATGGTTTCTCAGAAAAATAAATTCGCTGTCAGTCGCCAGATTTGATCTTCTTTTGTGGCTTTCTTGAAATACTTTCTGATGTATTGTAGGTGGCGGATGATAGAAAACATTTAGTTACAAGTAACCGCTACGTACATTGGAACGCTTTTTGCTGTTTACTACAAGAAAACGTGTTGAGAACGAATTTTTGTGGTGGGTGGGGTAAAAAGGCATTGCATTCCTGTATCTTTATTATAGTAAATATATTTAACTGGGTCTGATTTTGAAGAATATGCCTCTTTTGGTATTCTATTGACAGAATTTCAAACTCCTATGCTTTAACTAGCTGTTTATTTCATGAATTTATTTAGATTAACCTGATTTAAGCAGTTGCTTTCAACCCCAAAAAGAAAGCAAACGATTTATATCTGTGTAAAGCGGCAAAAAAGTACTTGCCCCAATAATGCGGTGTGCCGGTGAGGGTAGGTGCATATGTCTTTTTCTTTTGTTTAAAATATTATTTTCATGAGTTCAACATGGAAAAGTAAAACCAATAGTGTATCCATGTTTACAGGTATTTTAAGTATCCTTTGCAGTGCTGGAAACTCGCAAGATTAATGTGGTGGCCCAAAAGCTTCATAGGCCCCAACTTTCAGTGGCCCAAATTGTCTACTAACTAAAATTCCCATTCATTTAGCACTGCCAGAAAGATAAATTTGGGCCACTAAAGGTCATATTTTGCAGATTTCTGGTGGCCCAAGACATAAATTAGGCGCATTTGGCCACCGGGCCACTGGCTGTTTCCAGCACTGCTTTGAAACAGCAGTAAAAACTCCTTCAACATGTAAACCAGCTATACTTGTTGATTCAATAGTTCAGTGCTTGCTGGATGGAGAACAAGGTAAATATTATTTAATGTCTCATTTGGCCAATCTAGCTTTGATAATTACTTACACCTTATGTCAAAATGTTGGTGAGACAGACTCACGTAACACTAGTCTAATACCTACCTTCTCAGACACACTGAGATACCTAGAAACATGTTGATGGACACTGGTCTAATACCTACCTGCTCAGACACATTAACCACATCCCCAAGGAACATGATGATGAACACCGGTCTGATACCTACCTGCTCAGACACAATAAAAGCACTACCTAGGAAAATGTCAATGGACACCAGTCTGATACCTACCTGCTCAGACACACTAACCACACTGGCTAGGAACATGACAATGAACACTGGTCTGATACCTACCTGCTCAGACACACTAAGCATGGCCAAGCCGCATAGCGCAATCAGTAGGGCACCCGACTCATAAGTCAGAGGTCCTGGGTTCGAAACCGGGTCTGGTCACATTTCTCCTTCCGCTGATTAAAGAACGGCAGTTGTCAGTTACTGGCGAAAGTATGTGCACTTAATACTGGTTAACCGCTTAGGAGGTCTAAGCCTGCCCAGCGATACTGTGGTTAGGTTAACTGACCGTCCCGACATGACCATAGCTGTTCACTGTGGATGTAAAGCACAAATCAATCATACTAAGCACACTACCTAAGAAAATGTCGATGAACACCGGTCTGATACCTACCTGCTCAGACACACTAACCACTCTGCCTAGGAACATGACGATGAACAACGGTCTGATACCTACCTGCTCAGACACACTAAGCACTCTACCTAGGACATGTCAATGAACACTGATCATATACCTGCGTGCTCAGACACACTAATCACACTACCTAGAAACATGTCGATGAGCATCAGTCTGATACCAACCTGCTCCGACACACTAAGTGCACTACCTAGGAACATGTCCATGAACACCGGTCTGATACCTATCTGCTCAGGCTTACTATGCTCACTACCTAGTAGGGGTGCGCGATATTACCGGTATACCGGTAAATCGCGATTCCAAATTCCAACGATACGAATCACGATACGTTTTGGCCATACCGGTACACTCGGTAAATTTCGGGTGTTTTCGGACATTCTCGTGAAAACATTTTATATGCTTTTAATTAACAGTTTCCTTTTCATTTTGTGAGTATTTTGCCCCAAATATTCTTTTTTTTATAAAATGGATCTAGGTAGTAAAGTCAATTAAAGCCAATAGTCTTTAAAAACAGGTTTTGATTGTTTGCTTTTGCCAGAGGCTCGCTTCCTCTTTTGTCTTTTATCTCCGTAATTATCACCCACAAAGAAGATGTAAACAAAAGTTAACCTGATTGTAGATTAATCCTTTTGTCAGTATCCAATTAATCCTATCACTCCAACGGTATGATCATTTTGACACATATTCCCATTCATAACTTACGTAAATATTCGAACATCTTTTAGAACATTTTTTTGTGTGTGTATATCACATTTTCACTTACGGGAAGTTTCATTATTTTGTTGACATACTAGACTGCAGATCCTGATCACACTGCTCCAATGCGCTGTCTGATCTGGGTCTACAACATTTGCTCAGCAATTACTGTCCGATTATTTAGTGTATTTCCTTTTCATGTCACCGATAAAATAATTCACCTAGACTTCAGACACGTGTCAATTCTTTTGATCTTTGATGACAACTGATGTTGAAAATCTGCATGCTTTTTTCATTCTCGCCTTGGGGCAAAACTGGGTCAGGGCAGAATAACAAATAAAGAAGTCATGCACCAGATGCATGGTCACCAGGGTCACGTCAGTAAGTAAGTCAATTAGTTAAATAAAATGAGATCGCAGACCAGTAACAGTTGCATTTTAATAAAGTACATGAGCTGGTTATAATTTGTTTTGGTGTTAAAATAAACAGGTAAAGAATGGGACGTTTTTATTACAATCATTTAATAAAAGACAGAAGCAAACAACACAGTAAAAGCATGTAACATGGAAGTACATACTTAAAAAGAAGTCACGATATATCGTGATACATATCCCAATACGGACCAGTGTATCGTGATATATCGCGATACGGTTTTCAGTGGCGATACCCATCCCTACTACCTAGGAACATGTCGATGACCATTGGCCCGATACCTACCTGCTCCGACACACTAAGTGCACTACCTAGGAACATGTCTGGTAAATTGATTAAAATGCACCTGAAAATTCTTAATATTTTTACCAGACCGAATGAATTTTTACCAGACATGTCAGGCGGTCTGACAGGGTTTCGTGATGACTGCCGGTCTGATACCTACCTGGGTATGCTCACTAAGCGCACTACCTAGGATCATGTCGATGAACAACAGTCTGATACCTACCTGCTCAGACACCATAAGCGCACAACCTAGGAACATGTAGATGACCATCGGTCTGATACTTACCTGCTCAGACACACTAACCACACCGCCTAGGAACATGACGATGAACAACGGTCTGATACCTACCTGTGCAGGCTCACTAAGCGCACTACCTAGGATCATGTCAATGAACACCGGTCTGATACCTATCTGCTCAGACACCCTAAGGGCACAACCTAGGAACATGTAGATGAACACTGGTTTGATTCCTACCTGCTCAGACACACTAACCACACCACCTAGGAACATGTCGATGAACACTCAGTCGGATACCTACCTGCGCAGGCTCACTAAGTGCACTACCCAGGATCATGTCGATGAACACCGGTCTGATACCTATCTGCTCAGGCTTACAAAGCTCACTTCCTAGGAACATGTCAATGAACATCGGTCTGATACCTACCTGTTCACTAAGTGCACTACCTAGGAACATGTCCATGAACACCTGTCTGATACCTACCTGCTCAGGCTTACTAAGGGAACTACCTAGGAACATGTCGATGAACATCGGTCTCATACCTACCTGCTCCGACACCCTAAGCGCACTACCTAGGAACATGTCGATGAACACTAGTCTAATACCTACCTGCTCCAACACACTAACTGCATTACCTAGAAACATGTTGATGAACACCAGTCAGATACCTACCTGCTCAGACACAATAAGAGTACTATCAGGAACATGTAGATGGACACTGGTCTGTTATCTACATGCTCAGATACAAAGCCACACTGCCTAGGCACATGTTGACGAACACAGGTCTGACACCTACCTGCTCAGACACCCTAAGCGCACTACCTAGGAACATATCGATGAACACCGGTCTGATACCTACCTACTCAGACACACTAAGCGCATTTCCTAGGAACATGTCTATGAACACAGGTCTAATACCTACCTGCTCAGACAAACTAACCACACCGCCTAGGAACTTGAAGAACACTGGTCCAGAGTTCACAAAAGTCTGCCAGAATTTACAGGACCAAATCTGGTAAATTGATTAAAATGCACTTGAAAGTTCTTAATATTTTTACCAGACCGAATGAATTTTTACCAGACATGTCAGGGTTTCATGAAGACTGCCGGTCTGATACCTACCTGCGTATACTCACTTAGCGCACTACCTAGGATCATGTCCATATACACCGGTCTGATACCTACCTGCTCAGACACCATAAGCACACAACCTAGGAACATGTCGACGAACACCGGTCTGATACCTACCTGCTCAGACACACTAACCACACCGCCTTTGAACATGACGATGAACAACGGTCTGATACCTACCTGCGCAGGCTTACTAAGCGCACTACCTAGGATCATGTCGATGAACAACAGTCTGATACCTACCTGCTCAGACACCATAAGCGCACAACCTAGGAACATGTCGATGAACACCAATCTGATACCTACCTGTTCAGACACACTAACCACACCGCCTAGGAACATGACAATGAACAACGGTCTGATACCTACCTGCGCAGGCTCACTAAGCGCACTACCTAGGATCATGTCAATGAACACCGGTCTGATACCTATCTGCTCAGACACCCTAAGGGCACAACCTAGGAACATGTAGATGAACACTGGTTTGATTCCTACCTGCTCAGACACACTAACCACACCACCTAGGAACATGACGATGAACAACGGTCTGATACCTACCTGCGCAGGCTCACTAAGCGCACTACCTAGGAACATGTCGATGAACATCGGTCTTATTCCTACCTACTCAGACACACTAACCGCAATACCTAGAAACATGTTGATAAATACTGTTCTGATACCTACCCAGTGCTCAGACACATGCTAGTTTCAATGTCAATCTACAGTACACTTGCCTGATATCACAATACCCCCAAAGAGCTGATCAAAACAAGTCTAGCTAGACTGTTTAGATACTCTCAATGCTGCTGAATCCTGTCTGGTGCAGAATTCATGAATAATACTGACCAGATACCCAACACTTATATATTTGTTTCAAAAATTGAAATATTTTATTCACGTTTGTATTGATTTACTTCTCATCATATTAATTACTAAATAAAGCTAATTCATCTTTATTATTATATTTACACTGTCTCTATAATTAACTCGTGAAAAAAATATGACCATCTCTTAATCATATATCTGTCAGGCATTCGAAGAATCTACTCCCCTAACAGTCGATTATAATGTCAATTATCTGCTGTCCAAAGTATTTATTTTGAGAAATACTTATATTTTGCTTTTAGCTGTCTTATATATATTTTTAACAAACAAATAATTGCTATTTTACTCAATAAAAGTCACGTTTGCTCAGATATCTATTGGAATTTCTGTTTAGATATGTACTTTCGTTTTGACCGGAACTCCCCCCGCGCGTGATGCATTATGGTCTACCGTGATAAACCGAATGGAACGGAACAAGGTGGAACAATGTCAGGAACAAGTTCGGAACATCTATAGTTTTGGAACAGAACAAGTTTATAATTTCGGAACGGAAGTTAATGTTGATGTCTGTTCTAGTGATTAAAAGCTAAAAATAGCATCAAACCTTCTACAACGCGGAACGGAAGTTGCTGATTCTCGAATCGGAAGTAGCATATCTCTATGAACAAACTGTATATATCTGCGGAACAAAGGTGACTAAAAGCAAAAAATAGCATAAAACCTTCTAAAATGCGGAACAGAAGTAGCTTATATCTCGGAACAAACTGCATATCTGCGGAACAAAAGTGACTATAAGCATAAAATAGCATAAAATCTTCTAAAACGCGGAACGGAAATTACTGATGATTTCGGAACGGAAGTAGCTTATATCTCGGAACAAACGGCAAATCTGCAGAACAAAAGTGACTTTAAGCTAAAAATAGCATAAAATCTTCTAAAACGCGGAACGGAAGTTACTCATGATCTCGGGACGTCTGGAACACAATCTGGAACGACAGCGAACGACGTTGCTAAGAGACGACGTCAGACCTGCAATATATACGACGTGAAGACGTTGTCTGTGGAAAATGATAAGAAATTGTTAAAAAATGATGCCCTTGGTATATCAGAATTACTTACACTGTTTGAATATGACCAGACAACAGCAAGCATTCCTTTCCGGCCCAAGCGCCTTTGACCTGGAGATGTTTCGTTAGGAAACCGGGAACAAGGCATGGAACAACAAGAAAACCGGGAACAACACACGGAACAAGAAAACCTTGACATGGAACAACGCAAAGAACAGCAAGAATACTTGGAACAACGAATGGAACAAGAAGACATGGAACATTGCATGGAACAGCAAGAAGACATGGAACAATACACGGAACAACAATTAGACCTGTTACAACGTATGGAACAAGAAGATATCGAACAACACATGGAACAACAAGAAGGCCTGGAAAGATGCATGGAACAAGAAAAACAAGACATGGAACAACAAGAAGTCGTGAATATCACAACTGAAGAAGAAAAGATACAACAACTTTCGGAATTTTTAAAGAAATGTCTGCAGATAAAACCATGCTAACACAGTTTGTTAGACAAAAAGATATTTCATTTGAAAACATAATAACATCAACTCCAAAATCAGAGCTTAGGATAGATTTGAAGTATGGGTCCCTGCTGACAGACTGAAATTGCACCACAATTTAATTATTCATGAAAAAGGGATCTTAGAAAGCAAACAGTGGCTCAGTGACATAATAATTGATAGTGCAATGAACCTGCTTAGCTTCCAGTTCCCGGACTTGGAGGGGTTCCAGTCATGCCAGTTAGCCCATCAGCTGGATTTCGACAGACACGAGGAACTATTAATCCAATTAACAGTTCACCAAACAATGGAGGGTCACATTAGATGACAAGTAGTAATATTAACTGTATGGAAAATACAATAATTTAAGTGTATGACTCTGTCTACAGTGACCTGCCACATGAAGAAGAACTCACAATACATCTATATCTGATAGGCCAAAATTGCAAAGTGAATAACAATTAACATAATATTTGTAGGTACACAACGCATTTCTGATGTTTTATTACACTGACATAGGTAATTCAACTAATCTCTCTTGCTGTTTTATTTCTGTTCGACATCAAATCTCAACAGAAAGATATAAAATGTGATGTTCTTATACTAGACTACGAAATGGAACACCATGGACCATGGACGTGGAACAGGAAATAATGTTCTCTATGGAACATAGTCCAATCTCGGAACAGAAGTATATTCCATTCCATTCTAGTTTAAACCGTATTCTGTTCTATTCCATATTCTGTTCCGTTCCATGTTCCATTGCATACACCATTCCAGTTCCATGTTCCATTCCACGTTCCATTCCATGTTCCATTCCATATTCCGTTCCATTCCGTGTTCCGTTCCGGGTTTTAGTAACGACCAAATATCCCAGCGACATCAGTTTCAGAGCCCTTATGATCAAAATCAACTTCTTAAATGCTTATGCAGCAAGGCTGGCCCAAAAACATATTTAAAGTCCCCTGTAATGTTTATCCTACCATGACGCTTGTCCTCATGAAATATTGTGTAGAATTAAAATCAGGAGTTTGTATTTGAGGAGACTACCTATTTGCACTTATCTTTCTGGTGCGGTATGTGTTTCAGAGCCCTTTTTGAAATTTTGAGATAACATTTTCTTTGGTTTGGTGAGGAGAAAATACTGATTCCAGGAGTTAATACATTCCTGTTGACACCATTTAATAAAAGGTATACTCGAACTCCATATTCTCGCGGCAATCATATTCTCGCGGTAGTGCTTTATAAAAGCCCTCAGACATACATGTCTTCTTATTTTTATATTGGCTTACAGGCTTCAGGAATATAAAGTACCAGAACACTTTTGATTTCAGTTCTGTCTTTTTTTTTGAAGCTTTTATGACTTCTAAAAGTCAAATTAGTGAAAATTACCAAAGGTGCTAACAAGGAACATCCCAGGATGATAAAAGTGGCAATAAAATAGAGCCTAATTGACTGGTCATGTTATTTCTAGCTTTATTTAATTGAAGTATGGTTATATTAACCATTTTAAATAAGAAAATATTTCTGCTTGCATTCAGTTTGCTAACATTGAGGCAAATAGCCATGTACCGTGAGAATATGGAGTCCGTATTTCTGCCTAACCATTTTGGGGTAGTGCTGTGTGCAATTAAAAATATAAAACTCATCAGAAAGTAGAAAACACAAAACTGCCTTGCGGCTTAGATGAAATACTAGAGGGCTTAACTACATATAGTATGTTGGGTTGTTGGCTGTCCTTAATTAGCCAGACTTGCTTGTATCCTTAGTACCGTGAGAATAGGGAGTGCCAGTCTATCAATCATCAACCAATCCTTCTTGAGATGGTGGTAATAATTTCAGATAGCATGCCAACCTTGGAGCAATGGCAGCCATTTTTTTCAAACTTGTCAGCCCCGTTGCGTCAAAGTGGAAATTTCTATGAAGTTCCAAACTTCAATGTTAAAGACTGATATGCACATTGTGTTACAACTGGACCTGGTGACATAACTGGAAAAGAAAAAAATAATTTTGATCTTTACAACTCAGATTATAAACAAAAACAATACAACATACCGTTACTTACTGGTACTGCTAAAAACTTCCTTAGGATATAAGGACCCTCTTGTCATAAACATTTTTGAAAAGTATTAACATTTTTTCAGTGAACCTCAACTATTGCATGACACGAAGATATTAACCATACCGTTAACAGATAGTAAGTTTCTCTTAAAAAAATTTGCTAGTTTAAAAAATTTAGGGGTCACAACAACCATAACAAAAGTGCATTAAGAAAAATGGCTATTTAAAGCACATCATGTTTTGATTTTTAATTCCTTTTCTCCTAGATGATATTTTTGGCCATTCTTTATTATGGCAAGGAACAAGACCTTTTGCAAATTATATATGTCAGTAGAGTGCCTCAGTGCGAATGCTTTACCATGTACAGTTTATGATACTAGTTAGGGCTCTGAAACACATACCGCGCGGAAACACATACCGGGACGATACTCCTGGGCCAGACATAGGTACACTGCTCATTTTGAGGGATGAAGATTTTCCTCAGCATGACTCATTGTAAATTTTTAGTCTGCTACAAAATATAGTCTTTTTTTGCATCACAATAAGAGCAAGTCCATGGTGTATAAGCAGTATAAAAAGAAATCCTGTCTTGAGACATTAAGAAATGCATATTGCCAGAGCTAAGAAGAGCCTGCACACATGCATTATATAGACAGACCTTGCATACGTCATGTTTTAAAATCTATAGTGGTTGCTGGATAGACTGCTCAGTCTTTGATCAGACAGTGCATATGAGCAGTTCTTATGTGGTTTAAGATTAAGACTGGCTTTCCCCTCATGGGCTCGTATTATATTACAAACAATAAATCAGAGCTCCAGATTCAAACATTTTTTTTATAATTATTCTGGGATGTTTTGTTAATTATCCACACAGACCAGCAATGGCCCTTTATTAGAATTGCTTTTATCAATGCACTTCTAATAATGAGGCGCTACAACATGTCTTTGTTGAGTTTAATACAGTCAAACCTCGATAATTCGAACTGACAGGGACCTCACTATTTCTTTCGAATTATCCGTAGTTCGAATTTTCGAATTCCCGTTCATTTCCATACATTTCCGGGAATCGTAATTACGGCAGTTTTCAGACGGTCCGATATTTTATTTCTCTATGCTTACTGACGTTCATGAATTTACAAATCAATCTAAACAAAATCAGAACGTAGAATAATCAACATTACATACCGGGAACAACCAAAACATCCATGATCATTTAGCGAGACCACCCTTCGTTTTTGGCACATGTACATGTGTATTGTCCGAAAGCACCACAGCTGCCGAACATTTTCCCAGCTCTGCAAATCAACTGTTTATGACAATGCAGCACCGGCGAAGATCAAAGGATCACTGAACGCAAACAGGCTAGCTTCTTAACTGTACTTTCACTTTCTGTTTATGTTTCCGAGAACTGGGCTACTTTCGTTTACAGAAAAACGACTCACACCGGTCATCTGAGCCGTGTCATGAAAAATGTTCCTCAGTCATTTCGGAGTCAATGTATTTGGGAACAACGAATAGTCAACCAGTATGCGCAGTGTAGAGACTCTGTTTAGTGCCGTGTGCAAACCGTATGATCCGTGCGCAAACCGAACGAAAGCTCGGATGCGCATGCTTGTCCGAGCCTTTGCTGGTTACAAATGCCATGACATTTAGCCTTTAAATTTACATTTCAAACAAGATAATCCCCGTCAATTATGCAATTAGACAGACACCTTTTGCTCAACAGAAATTAATGACTTAAGCAATCAAAACGTTAGTGGTCGTGAACCGATAATTACCTGTACAGGTGGCAGTGATGACCTGAGGCTGTAAATATTTATCTCATCGATGACAAAAGGCGTTATTTTCCGACATGAAATTGGCATGATTTCGAACAATAGAGGGATTTTTATAGTGATTTTACTCCATCGGGACCTAATTTTCCTTTCGAAAAATCCGATTTTTCGAATTATCGTAATTCGAATTTGCAGAAGTGTTTTTGCATAGAATTAATGGGCTTACGATCGGGACCGTGTTTCAATTTCGAAAAATCCGGTAGTTTCGAAAACTCGGCGTTCGAACTACCGAGATTCGACTGTATAATAGTTCCAGAATCATCCCAAATACTTCCAATATCTGGAGCACTGTTAAATCAGATAAACCAACATTTTAACAAGTTCCTAACAGATGGTTCTGTTGATAGAAACAAAGTGATAGTTGCATTTCAGCCACCTCAAACTGAAACTAAAGCAAGTGAGCAGGGGCTCACGTATACCCCCGGCCAGTGCCAACCCCTAATAAAAACGCATTTAATACAAACCTTTAAAGAAAATGTTAACAAACAGACAGACAGATGGACAATTTATAACAAACCCAGTGAAAGGCCTGAAAGGTTCCATTTAAAATATGCATAAGCAAAAAAAACATAGAAATTTAACACAAAATTTACCAAAATTTCTGTGCCTGTGGCCTTAACCTTAACTCAGCAGCAGCATCCGGATGATGTCAACTAATCAGTTTCAACCTATAAGTAAATCTAGTAGCATAATAAAAGGCTCCATTGTGACATAAATCTTTAACGCAAAGAATATACAAATTTCAAAGTCTGTGACCTTGACATTAGGTCAGCAGCAGCATCCAGATGACGTCAACTAATCTGTTTCAACCTAGCTAGAAGTAAACCCAGTAGCATTGTAAAAGGTTTTATTCAAGTATATTCAAAATATAACTTAACACAAAACTTTAACAGAAATGGTATACAAATTTCTGTGACCTTGGCTTTAGGCCAGCAGCAGCATCTAGATGATGCAAATTAATCAGTTGCCATCCTTTACTAAAATAATAAGCATCTACGAACAAGTTTCGGTTAACAGAAGCAAAAAAAAAAAAACTTAACGCAAAACTTTAACGCAAATGTTAACTAACGTACGTACGGACGGACTTACAGAAAGACGGACGAACGGATGGAAAGTTGAAAACTATATACCTCTCAACATACTTCGTATGCTGGGGGGTATAATTATGCCCTGTGGAATGTTCTTTATGAGTCTTATTAGCGATTCTATTAAAGTTTATTTTTATCACTTTTGCTTATTTTAAGGAAAAAATCACATTTGTATTCAGCAGTAGTGTCGACCATGTTCAGACGCCACGTTATACTGCATCTGATCTGAGTCTTCACTGTTTGCGTATATGCTGTTTATGGGATGCTATATATACTCCTCGCCAAAAGTTTAGCGTATTTTCAAAGTAAAAATACCAGGATTGTTGGAAATCATAAAAAAAAACAGTTTATTTTTTAACCTGTAGTATGCAGATAAATTCATTCTCTAATCAACGCCAACGCTTCAGTATTGTAAAGACACCAAATTTAAATTGATTTGATTAAGCACCGCACAAAGCGAGCACGAAAATAAAAGCCTCAAAAATCCACATTTTCGAAAGCAAATATTGCTTTGTTTTAATGGTTTTAAAAGCAGTAATTTCGTATTCGCCAAAAACATTTAGTGTCACAAAACGTTGAATTTGTGTAAAAGAAAAGTCACTCATAGCACAATATTTAACATTATGCTAAACTTTTGGCCAAGGAAAATATGTTAAACATTTGTTACGACCCATTACTCGCCACAAAAATATTGTTTATGACATGTGACCGATCAGCCTGCTCATCAGAACAAAAGTCTTCACTGCTCACAATTATCTGCCCTGTATGGAACCTGAAGAGTTTTAAGTGACCAAGGAAGACAGTGATCATACTAAATGCACAGGCAGCTTAGGGTTTATCCATGTATTTTGAGAACGGGGTCTTTTTTCCTGAAATTGGAGAAAATTGGTTATTTGGGAATAAAAATTCCATAAGCCAGGTGCAATATTTGGGAATTCTGCAAGATTTAAAAAAAATCAGTTGGGAATGGGGCCTTTATTGTGCCTCTATGAATACATAGAAAATTCCCAATAGGCTGATCTGCATTTTTTTTTGCAGTTTGCATATGCCTTTTGATCCTTTTTTGTCGCACCTGCTTTAGCAAGGTGTGATATAGGCGTCCGGTTTTCGGTCCATCATTCCGTCCGTCCATCCGTCCGTCAGTCCGTTCACATTTAGGTCAACCCCGGCGTTAAGATTTGTACAGTTAATTTCTCCAAAACCACTGCAGCAACTGTCCTCAAATTTCATACGGAGCATGATCAGATTAGAGGGCTTCAGATTACAGAAATTCAACCTGGTCGAATATTTAAGGTGGCAGCTGTTACTAAAAATAGCAAAACAACATAACTAACATTTTCTCTAGAACCACATGGTATATTTGGCTGAAACTTTGCATGGAAAATCACACAACCTTCATTTTAAAAATTATGAAAATGAAAACAAATTATAGCAGAATTAAGTCACAGTGACCTACTTTTGGTTTAAGAGTCTGAATTTTGTTTGAAGCCAACAAATCGATAAACACTGGGTAGATTTTGTTCAGATTTAATCAGAATGACACTTGAAAGGAGTTTTTAGCTCGCCTGAACGAAAGTTCAGGAAGAGCTATTGTTGTCACCACGGCGTCGGCGTCAGCGTCCCCGTCCGCGTCAGCGTCCGCGTCGGCGTCCGGATTGGATGTTATGGTTAAAGTTTTTTAAAGACCTATATCTCCTTAACCCATGGATGAATTCTTTTGATACTTGCACTGTAGTTAGATATTGGTCTAAGGTTTAACAGGGTACCACCCCCACCCCACTCCGTGACCTTGATGTCAAGGTCATGGACTTAGAAAATTGGTATTTTTTTTTGACTGGATGTTTTGGTTAAAGTTTTATAAAGCCCAATATCTCCTTAACCCATGGATGGATTCCTTTGATACTTGCACTAAAGTTAGGTATTGGTCTAAAGTTTTCGAAGATACCACCCCACCCCTCTCTGTGACCTTGATGTCAAGGTCATGGACTTAGAACATTGTCTTTTTATTGATTGGATGTTTTGGTTAAAGTTTTTTAAAGACACATATCTCCTGAACCCATAGATGAATTCTTTTTATATTTGCACTGTAGTTAGATCTACAGAGTACTACCCCAACCCCGCTCAGTGATCTTGATGTCAAGGTCAGGGACTTGGGAATTTTTTGTCTTTTTTAAAGTTTTGTAATTGCATACTGATTCATAATGCTTTGCAGAGATTTAGTTTATACTTGAAATGATGTTAGAATCTTTTTTGAGTTTTTACAAAACACCTTATCTTACCCCACTGGATGACCTTGAAGTCAAGGTCATCGACTTAGAATTTTGTCTTAAAGATTTTGGTTAAAGTTTTATATTTATGAAGACATAATTTCACAGTGCCACGATGATGGACTCAGTTGATACTAATACTTGGACTGATATTAGATAATGGTTCAGGGTTTTGATACATCCTAGTAGCCACCCCCCCAACCCCCCCCCCTCCCCCCTTCCCCCTACCCGTCAGTTTTTTTTACCTCAAGCTCATGGGCTTTGAAATTTCATTTCATTTTCTTTTTATTTTAATTCTATTTTTAAGACTTATTTCTGAGATAGCTTTTGTTTATAAATGTGTTTTCAGTATGGACATGCTTGCCTGAAGTTTTATGCATAGCAGTTCACATAGCCCCCCCCCCTCCCCCTACCCATCAGTTTTTTTACCTCAAGCTTGTGGACTTTGAAATTTCATTTCATTTTTTTATTTTAATTTTATTTTAAGACTTATTTCTGAGATAGCTTTTGTTTATAAATGTGTTTTCATTATGGACATGCTTGCCTGAAGTTTTATGCATAGAGTGCACACCACCATAGCTGCTGTGTGATGGGCAAGCACCAATTCAGGCGAGCTATGCTGTCAGGCGACAGCTCTTGTTCTTCTTTTTTCCACATTTATGGGAATGTACCGTCCAAGATGGCCCCCACTGCCATTACTAAAATAGCAAAAACATGCAAATGACTATATTTCTGGAACCCCTGAATGGATTTGGACCAATTTTGTGTCAGAATGATCGATCCTTGCATATAGCTATTTTGGTTTTTGGCAGTTTGGCCAAGATGGCTGCCATCCGCTGTTACTAAAATTAGCGCAAACATGAAAATGGCAGTACCTTAAGACTCATTGGGCGGATTTTGACAAAATTTGTGTAAGAATAATGCCAGAAGCTATTTCGTTTTCTTTTAGTTTTCAGGTTTTGCTTTCATTTTCTTCTGAACATGATCCCTGCTATTGTGGAAATGCAATGCAGGTGCGACATAGCATTCCGCGGAATTCTTGTTTTATAAAGAAGCAGTTTATAAGTTAATGTTATTTATTTCTATGTACCATATATATCTTTTTTGCCGCAAAGCAGGTTATTTTAGCGAGATGCACATTTAATACTAGGCTTTTCTGGCAGGTTATGTAATAAAACTTATTCCATCATAAAGAAAACATGTATGATGTATCTCTAGAAATATCAGTCTTTTGACCGTATAGTCATTAAAAATAATGTTTGGAATTGTTATATTTGGACACAAATTTAGAAATTTAAACCACCATGTGATATTTTCTTGTATGCAAAGCCAGTGTGGTGTGGACTGCTATGTATAAAACTTCAGGCAAGCATGTCCATAATGACAACACATTTATAAACAAAAGCTATCTCAGAAATGTCTTAAAATAAAAAAAAAATCCACATGAAATTTCAAAGTCCATGAGCTTGAGGTCAAAGAACTAAGGGGTAGGGCGGAGGAGGGCAGGGCTAGGATGTATCAAAGCCTTTAACCGTTATCTAACATCAGTCCAAGTATTAGTATCAACTGAGTCCATTGTGGCACTGTGAAATTATGTCTTCATTAATATAAAACTAATCAAAATCTTTAAGACAAAACTCAAAGTCCATGACCTTGACATCAAGGTCATCCAGTCGGGTAAGTATATAGTGTTTTGTAAAAACTCAAAAAAGTGTCTAACATCAGTTCAAGTGTAAACTAAATCTCTGCCAAGCATTATGAATCAGTACGCAATTAGAAAACTTTAATAAAGACCAAATTTCCTAAGTCCCTGACCTTGACATCAAGGTCACCGAGCAGGGCTGGGGTAGTGCACTGTAAAACTTTGGACTAATATCTAACTACAGTGCAAATATAAAAAGAATTCATCTATGGGTTCAGGAGATATGTGTCATTAAAAAACTTTAACCAAAACATCCAATCAATAAAAAGACAATTTTCTAAGTCCATGACCTTGACATCAAGGTCACTGAGGGGGGTAGGGGTGGTGCCTTGGAAAACTTCGGACCAATATCTAACTACAGTGCAAGTATCAAAGGAATCCATCCATGGGTTAAGGAGATACTGGGCTTTAGAAAACTTTAACCAAAACATCCAGTCCCAAAAAACTCCCAATTTTCTAAGTCCATGACCTTGACATCAAGGTCAAGGAGTGGGGTGGGGGTGGTACCATGTTAAACTTTGGACCAATATCTAACTACAGTGCAAGTATCAAAAGAATTCATCCATGGGTTAGGGAGATATAGGTCTTTAAAAAACTTTAACCAAAACATCCAATCCGGACGCTGACGCGGACGCTGACGCGGACGCCGACGCGGACGCCGACGCCATGGTGACAACAATAGCCCTTCCTGAACTTTCGTTCAGGCGAGCTAAAAACTACTCCCTGCTGGCACAGGTTGGTGTTGTGTGTTCCTTGAATTACTACCAGTCTCTTTACTATTAACAAGTGACACACTGACAGAGTTCCATTAGATTTTAATCATTTTTTTTCTACAAATACAATTTACCCTCTTATTCATGTCCATAAAATACATTATGATTCTTAAGCAAATTTTATGTACGTATTCCATCAGTTTGATCATTTTCAAATGAGAAAAAAAGCCCCTGTAGTTCAGTGGGCTAAGTGCAGACCTGCTGATTTAGCGGTCCCGGGTTGGATCCCTGCTGGAGGTGGAAATTTATGCAGAAGTAAATTGAATTGACCTGATTTGACTGAAATACGGTAGAAGAAGATGCGAAATCGCAAGTCATCCATTCGTCATCCAAGTGAGGGCAAAATAAATATGAAATACAGCATAGTCTTCAAAATACTGACTGTGTTGTTTTATTGTTTTATGTCCACGGTAAACAGTTATGGTCATGTTGGGGCGGTCAGTTACCCTAACTACACTATTTCATACTTTCGTCAGAAACTGACAACTGCCCTTCTTGAACCAGCGGAAGGAGAAACGAAAGTATGTGGTTGGACCGGATATCGAACCCGCGACCTTTGGCTTTTGAGTCAGACGTGCTACCGACTGGGCTATGCGGACCGGCTACTGAGCATGAAAAATCTTCAAACTCATACAAAAAGACTTCTCGGTGTTAGGACCCAAAGGTTCCTTATGGCTGCAAGATAAGGGTCCGCGACTTTGGATCACGAGGCTGCTTCATTGCATTGAGCCCTCCATAATTACCCCTTCATTGTCCTGATATGCCAAATACTGTCTAAATAGTTGTATTACAACTGCCAAGTCTAGGACCCCATCTCTATCCCCCTTCCCCCCCCCCCCCCCAACAAAACAGGTGTTAGGACCCAAAGGTTCCTTATGGCTGCAAGATAAGGGTCCCCGACTTTGGATCAAGAGGCTGCTTCATTGCATTGAGCCCTCCATAATTACCCCTTCATTGTCCTGATATGACAAATACTGTCTAAATAGTTGTAAAACTGCCAAGTCTAGGACCCCATCTCTATCCCCCCCCCCCCCCCCCCCCCCCCCCCCCCCCCCCCCCCCCCCAACAAAACAGAAGCACTCCCATGTTACACAGCCAAAGACATATTCCTCACGAACTGACAAACACAAAAAAATGATAGGAAAAAATAATAAAATCTCCACTTGTTTCTATTATACACAGACACATGCATTTTGTACCTGATACTGGTATACCTTATTTCTTCTTATAAAAGCCTACTCTCTAATCAACACCCCCCTCACTTTTCCTTAGAAGCAGAGGTCCCAAAATATGACATTTTTGCCCCAACTTTTGTTTACAGGACTTGTAAATTGCAAAGCTCACGGCATTTCTATGAAGAAATACTGTATATGAAATCAAATATAATTTACCATTCTGGCAGTCTTGGTAAGAATTCCAGTCACAAAGTGTATACAAAAAGTGAGTATTTATTGTTTATTGCTTAACTTGTGAAAAAATGTGACAGGAACAAACAATCAATTTCAGAAAGCTAAAACTTTTCTTCACAATAACATAACTAGCGACAAAAGTATTCTGAAAGAGAAAACTTTACTGGCATAAGCAGGAGGAATTTGTTTATTTTGATAAACATCAGAAATCAATTAGTGAGCAAAAACCTCTGTTTGTTTTAGATAAAGACTATAGTCTATATTTAGTTCATAGGAGGGAAAGCCTGCTGCAGAGAATTTATCAGTGTGGGTTTCATATTTCCAAACACTCAGAGTTTTCTGGTGGGGCACAAGAGTATAGAAACACAAGATATGACAGTCTGTGTTGATCAATGTTGATCCCTCTCTCGGTAAACACGGCTGCGCCGTCCGAATTCAACGCAATCATTTAAGATACTTACGTCCCTCAGTTCGCCAGACATTTGGCTTTAAGTGGACACCGGCATCATTTCAAACTTCTCTCAAATTCTTGCTATTTCTCACCGAATGTGTAGAAAAATAAGGACAAAAATCTAGAGTTGCAGCGCGATGGACAATGTTTTCAGTTGACTGGTTCCCTAATATCTAGTCACAAATATTGATAGGACAACTTGGGACCAGTTTATGAACCGCAGTTGCGCATGACAGGAGACTGGTTCTCTTTCGAATTACTATACGAGAACTACCGAACGCCTACGGAATTTGAAATTCAGTCTACCTGTCGCGCGCACATGTGTAAACATTGTCCCTCGCGCTGCAACTCAAGTTTTTTGTCCTTATTTTTCTACACATTCGGTGAGAAATAGCAAGAATTTGAGAGAAGTTTGAAATGATGCCGGTGTCCACTTAAAGGCCAATGTCTGGCGAACTGAGGGACGTAAGTATCTTAAATGATTGCATTGAATTCGGACGGCGCAGCCGTGTTTACCGAGAGAGGGATCAACATTGATCAACACAGAGTGTCATATCTTGTGTTTTTTAGCTCGCCTGAACGAAAGTTCAGGAAGAGCTATTGTTGTCACCACGGCGTCCGCATCAGCGTCGGCGTCCGGATTGGATGTTTTGGTTAAAGTTTTTTTAAAGACCTATATCTCCCTAACCCATGGATGGATTCTTTTGATACTTGCACTGTAGTTAGATATTGGTCCAAAGTTTAACATGATACCACCCCCACTCCACTCCTTGACCTTGATGTCAAGGTCATGGACTTAGAAAATTGGGAGTTTTTTGGGACTGGATGTTTTGGTTAAAGTTTTCTAAAGCCCAGTATCTCCTTAACCCATGGATGGATTCCTTTGATACTTGCACTAGTTAGATATTGGTCCGAAGTTTTCCAAGGTACCACCCCCCACCCCCCTCAGTGACCTTGATGTCAAGGTCATGGACTTAGAAAATTGTCTTTTTATTGATTGGATGTTTTGGTTAAAGTTTTTTAATGACACATATCTCCTGAACCCATAGATGAATTCTTTTTATATTTGCACTGTAGTTAGATATTAGTCCAAAGTTTTACAGAGTACTACCCCAGCCCTGCTCGGTGACCTTGATGTCAAGGTCAGGGACTTAGGAAATTTGGTCTTTATTAAAGTTTTCTAATTGCGTACTAATTCATAATGCTTGGCAGAGATTTAGTTTACACTTGAACTGATGTTAGACACTTTTTTGAGTTTTTACAAAACACTATATACTTACCCGACTGGATGACCTTGATGTCAAGGTCATGGACTTTGAGTTTTGTCTTAAAGATTTTGATTAGTTTTATATTAATGAAGACATAATTTCACAGTGCCACAATGGACTCAGTTGATACTAATACTTGGACTGATGTTAGATAACGGTTAAAGGTTTTGATACATCCTAGCCCTGCCCTCCTCCTCCCTACCCCTTAGTTCTTTGACCTCAAGCTCATGGACTGTGAAATTTCATGTGGATTTTTTTTTATTTTAAGACATTTCTTAGATAGCTTTTGTTTATAAATGTGTTGTCATTATGGACATGCTTGCCTGAAGTTTTATACATAGCAGTCCACACCACCATAGCGACTGTGTGATGGGCAAGCACCTATTCAGGCGAGCTATGCTGTCAGGCGACAGCTCTTGTTTAAGCCAAGGGAGCAAATATCGAAAATTGCAAACGTTTTCTATTTATGACCAAACCATTTATCTCAGTTAAGGAGGTGTTCAGGTATACTAAAATGTAAAAATAAGTGAGGAAAAAGCTGCAGGAGATCAATTTCCGACCAAATGCACCTACTGACCCTAAGTGTCTGTGCGTTCTCCGCGTTTATGAGAAACCACAGAAATATTTTTATGTGTATATTTGCCATCTTATTTTGTTTATCGAATGTTGAACTGAAAGACCCTGCTTATATCCTAATTTTTGTAGTGGAGACTTAACTAGCCATTAAAACTTTCGCCCTGAATGAAAACACAGGAGCCTGGTTGCTTATCCAACAATTATTCACGAAGCAACAAGCTAGCATAGGTTTGTCTCTGTAATATAAAGATCCACAAGGAGTGACAGCAGCCATTTTATCCGCAACATTCTAGATATTGGTTCCCAACTCCAACCATTAGTGATAATAATACGTGCAAAAGCAACGCGCGTGAGCTTTTGCTCACGCGCACGGACGTGCGAAGCGCGTCCGTGCTGCTGCACGCCTATAGATACATATATCATTAAAAAAAGCTACTTCCACAAAGAGCAAATCCAACACTTTCCAGCTTAAAACTTATGTACAAATATGGCTGCACCCTTACCCAGCTGGCACATGACGTGAAAATGACGTTGATGCGACGTCATTACGTCGATTAAACGTCAGAACGACGTCATTTCAACGTCATGTGCCTGCTGGGTAGGCTGTTTACATTGGATTTGTCCCGTTTCTGTAATGCAAAGTAACACTGAACCGAGAGCCATCCTCGATCACATGCCTTTCCTTGACGAAGTCCCGCTTCTGAGAAAATGACCAAAAAGTTTTCTTCAATATCTATTTCTTTTTGTTTTATTTTTAAAGGCGGTCAATACAACTTAGAAGTCCAAATAAGTAAACGGTAACTGATTTAGCTGTGTATCAGCAAAAGGATAAATAAACCAACAATAAGGGACACTACGTCATAAATCACATGTCATTCATCTCGTGCGTCGATTCGATTGGATATGATGGCCGCCATCGTTAGAACTGACCTCGATATTTCGGAAAAGCGACTATTTTAAAGACAACATGGTGGATGTAGAATAAGAAGGACACGGAAATTCGTGAATGAACAAATACCTCGATGTGCAATGACTTCCATGCATAGCAAGAACCTTTAGCCATTCAAATGTAATCCAGTAGTTGTAAATTATCCAAAGCTTGGTACATCTACATTATCCTTTAAACACTTGCTTCACTTTGCGTTGGCATTGTCAAAGTATGTTTACAAACACAGCATTGACCATTGTTTTGAAGTGTGTCACGACATGATGACGTCATAAGACAACGCGGGCAACGCACCATGATCTAAGGACTTTTCATAAAACTTGTGGCCCGATTTGACAATCTGTTGGACGAAACATTCTTGGATTTCCAGGAGCCTACACATCGGGCTATCGACGTTGAATGACGTTGATTCAACACTGATTCAACGTTTGTGTGCCAGCAGGGTACCCCTTTGTATGCATGACATCCTGATTCTGGGAGCCTACAAATCGGACCTACAACATTGAAACAGCGTTGTGTGTCTGCTAGATATATACCCTTTTGAAAGATGACATCCCATGCATCGGACTCGCAATGTTGAATCAACGTTATGTGCCTACAGGATATTTATCTCTTTGCATGACACTTCCATTCTAGGAGCCTTCACATCAGGTACACAACGTTGAATTTCCGTTGTGTTCCTGCAGGATATGTACTCTTTGTAAGATGACACCCCCGTTCTGGGGGCCTACACATCAGACACAAAACGTTGAATAAAAGTTGTGTGCAGACATGGTATGTACCTCTGTGTATGCACGAAATTCCATTCTCGGAGCCTACAAATCGGGCACACAAAGTTGATTAAACGATGTGTGCCTAAAGGGTGTGTACCCCTTTGTTTGCCTTTGGGAGCCTGCATCTTGGGTACACAAAGTTGAACCAGGGTTATGTGCCTGCAGAGTGTGTTCCTTTTTGTATGCATGATATTCACATTTCAGGAACTTACACATCAGTCCTACAACGTTGAATCAACGTTGCGTGCCTGAAAGGAGTGTGCCCTTTCTATTCATGCCATTCCCATCCTTGGAGCCTAGATATTTGGCACACACCGTTAGATCAACATTGAAACAACGTTGATTCAGCGTCATGACGCTGAACCGACGCTGAATCAATATTGATTCAATGTTGTTTTCCTGCAGAATATAACCCTATTTGTATGCTTGCCCAAAACTATTGCTGTATACTGCTTCCGGTCTACTATTTACTTTTAACTGCCACATTGACTTTGCGCGCATGCCAGTTTGAGCAAACACTTGATGTGCGCACGCATGCTCTTGCGTATGCGCAAAAACTATTTGGAATAGGCAGTAGATAATGAGCAAGACACAGCAAAAAGTAAGCAGTACACAATAATCGGACCTTAAACGTTAAATCAGTGTTACAGAGATGATGTGCAAAACAGAGATAGAGGGATTATTAGCAAAGAACTATCAAAAAGAGATACTCCAGAAGAGAAACATCGGCCGTTTGCATACCAGTATCATTTAAAAAAAGAAAACTTGAAACGTAGGTCTACTTCAAGTTCCCCAAGGTCAGAATATAATTGCTTTCAAGAACTTTTTTTTTTTCTGTTCTTCCCTAAAAGTACTTTAGAATATTTTCTTGTTCCCTAAATTTCAGTGTTTTCAACCGCCTCCCCATTCCCGCACAATTACTAAAAGATAAGTCTCTAACCACGAAAACTTTGGTCATTAATCGCTTATCATAAGACCCCATTCAGACCCTCATCTATTGTCATTTAAAAGTTTTATGCTGTTAAATCTGCGGGGCGAACAAATTCAGAAATACATCAAGGACTCAAGAATAAGAAGATAAAACTGGTGGGGAAAAAATTTTAATTGCTTAACCTGTGCGCGAAAATCCAATTAAATAGTATGCAGTCTTATATACATCACGTTACTTTGTTTCTCTGACGTCAGATTTAATGCCAAACTCGTCATTAGTGCACCATTAATTTATGACAGTTTAATGACGGTTTGATACAACCGGGTCCTGAACTAACTAGAAGTTAAATTGCTGCAGATTATATGCCCTCAGCTTTGTAAAAGAAACAAAATCTGCTTTTGCACGCATTTAGGTAACACCTATTTCATATTAGTCGCAGGGGGTGCTGAGTCAGGGTAGGTATGCCCTTTGCTACTATTCCCGTAGCACTAAATGGAAGTCAGAGAAATAATGTTTTAATAGTTCAATAAAGTGCAATAAAATGTCATGATATTGAGGACATACATTTCAAAAATAAAGTTACAGCATCAAAGAAATGTTAGTTAAATCTTTCTTTAAAATCACTGCCCACTGAAAGGAACTTTATCCTGAGGTCTGTAGGTCAAACGGAATTTTTGGTTCATGAGGTCAAACGGTGGAAAAAGTTTGTAAACAGTTCAAAGAAATGGATTTGCTAACTGATGTTAGATAATGGTTCAGGGTTTTGATACATCCTAGCCCTCCCCCCTCCCCCGCCCCCCCCCCCCCCCCCCCCCCCCCCACAATTGTGGATATGTGATCTAAATCACATGACAGGTCCAGTCTGATCAGAGTCTTCGCTGTACGCTTAAAGGGTAGCTAAGGGTCTAAGCTAGCTCAATGCGGACAGCGAAGACTCTGATCAGACAGGGCGCACATGCCAGTTTGTTGATTTTGTTATGTCGCAGCTCATGTAATTTTTCACAAATTTCAGACTAATATGGGTGTGCCAGATGATGATTGTCCTGTAGCACCAGCAAAAAAGAGGCCCAGGCTGTCCCTGAAGGCAAACAAGCAGAAGGCAGAATCTGTGTCCAAGGCCGACAAAGAGAGTTCGGACAAGCAAGAGGATAAGTCTCTGACAGAAACACCTGTTAAGTAAGTATACTACCATATTGACGCTCAGTACGGAGATAAATGGGCCATGACAGGACAAAACCAACAACGAAGCATGCAGCTAGCTTAGACATTTAGCTACCTTTTAAGCACAAAGGGAAGACTCTTGTCAGACAGGGTGGATGGTCAGGCAGATCTGAGTCTTCGCTGGGCGCACTGTGTTGTTGGTTTTGTCGTGTTCCAGCTCATTTATTATGTCTCCCCCCTTTAGGGTCGGGAGACATATTGTTTTTCCCCTGGCATCTGTCCGTCCGTCTGTCCCTCTGTCTGTCACAAATCGTGTCCGTTCTATAACTTGAAAACCGCTCAAGCTATATTCGCGAAACTTCACATAAATATCAATCAACATGAGACGACGTGCAGAGTGCAAGAATGGTAACTCTGGCATTTATACTTTTTGAGTTATTTCCCTTGGAACTTAGTCCATCACAAAATTGTGTTTCAATTGTGTCCGCTCTATAACTTGAAAACTGCTCAAGCTTTATTCACGAAACTTCATACAAATATCAATCAACATGAGGCGATGTGCAGAGTGCACAAATGGTAACTCTGGCATTTATACTTTTTGAGTTATTTCCCTTGGAACTTTGTCCATCACAAAATTGCGTCTCAGTCGAGTCTGTCTATAACTTTAAAACCATTCAAGCTATATTCATGAAAGTTCATACAAATATCAATCAACATCAGACGACGTGCAGAATGCAAGAACCATAACTTTAGCATTTATACTATTTGAGTTATTTCCCTTAGAACTTTGTCAGTCACAAAATCGTGTCTCAGTCGTGTCTGCTCTATAACTTGAAAACCATTCAAGCTATATTCACGAAACTTCATACAAATATCAGTCAACATTAGAAGAATTGCATAGTGCAAGAACCATAACTCTTGCATTTATACTTCTTGAGTTATTTCCCTTGGACCTTTGTCAGTCACAAAATCGTGTCTCAATCGCTTTATTACTTGAAAACCGGACAAGCTATATTCACAAAACTTCATACAAATGTCAGTCAACACTAGATAACCTGCAGAGCACAGGATTTATACTATTTGAGTTATTTCCCTTGGAACTTTGTCATTCACAAAATTGTGTCTCAATCGTCTAAGCTCTATAACTTGAAAACCGTTTAAGCTATATTCATGAAACTTCATACAAATATCAGTCAACATATAAATAGACGACGTGCAGAGCACTGTAACTCTTGCATTTATATTTTTTGACAAAAACTAAATATGAATATCAGTCAACATTACATGACATGCAGAGCATAACAACTATAACTCTTGCATTTATAGTTTTTACTTATTATGAATCCCTGCTTCAGGGTAGGGAAACATATTTTTTTACCCTTGGCGTCTTAATGACTGATCCTTTTGACATCAAAAAGGGGGGAGACATCTGTTTTTTCGTAGAAAAACAATTCTAGTTGTGTCTATGCAAATGGTGCAGACCCAGAGATTTTGTGGAGTGCAAACAGAAATTGTCTCATCCACAGCTTTCACCCTTATCTGGACCAGGGAGTGTCTTTTGGGTTGGGGGAGGGGGGGGGGGGGTTGAAATTGAGCATCCTCTTAACAAAACATGCAGGTGGAATAGCAAACAGTGTAGACTATGATCA
Organism: Ctena decussata; assembly: GCA_963989385.1. Taxonomy (NCBI): domain Eukaryota; kingdom Metazoa; phylum Mollusca; class Bivalvia; order Lucinida; family Lucinidae; genus Ctena; species Ctena decussata. The sequence continues at coordinate 10,098,581 of OZ022504.1, forward strand.
GACTGCTCTGTATGAGCAGTCTGATCTTGGTCTTCACTATTTGCTCAGACCTTTTTCTGTTTCTTAAGCAATTTAAGTCATTTTTCAATGTTCAACAAAGAAATCTGTATCATTCCACTCTTGTTATAGCATGTTTGTTGTTTTAAGATAGTGCTAAGATAATTCTGACCCTCCTTAGAACTGTCTGAGTAAGATTGTTCTAATGTGTGTGTGTGTGGGGGGGGGGGGGGGGGGGAGGTGGGGGGTCACAACATATGTTTTTATGGAGAAATAGTATTTTCCCTAAATCATTGTCAAATACTTTAACTGGGCCTCCAGCAGATGAGGCAAGTATTGTACTATGTGTCTAACTGTCAGCTGTTGTTGTTGCCAGACCTGTATCAGTCATTATTAGCTCACGTGGCCTGAAGGGCCATAGGGAGCTATTGTCATACCAATGCGTCCGGCGTGCGTCGTGCGTCGTCACGGAATGTGTCCGTCAACACTTAAAAACAAATATTCAAACATCTTCTTCTGTAAAACTACTGGTCCCATGGTTCTCAAATTTCACATGGAGGATGACCTGACTCCAGGGTCTCAGAATTATAAAATTGGGTCAGGTTGAAAATCCAAGATGGCCGCCGTTACTAAAAATAGCAAAAACAACAAAATAAACTTCTTCTCCAGAACCACTGGGTATATTTGTCTGAATTTTGGCATGGAACATCAATGAAACCTTGGTATTCAAAATTGTAAAAATGAAAAAAATCTGTAGCGGAGTTTTGTCACAGTGACCTACTTTCTGTTTACGAGTGTAATTTTGCTCAAATGCCAATGTCAAAAAACGACATATTCAAACGACTTCAAACAACTTCTTCTCTAAAACCACTGCACCCATGGGTTTCAAATTTCACATGGAGCATGACCAGACTGCAGGGTTTCAAAATTGTAAAATTGGGTCAGGTCAAGAATCCAAGATGGCCGCCGTTACTAAAAAATAGCAAAAAAAACAAAATCAACTTCTTCTCCAGAACCATTTGGTATATTTGGCCGAAAGTTTGGGTGGAAGATTAATGGGACCTTGGGATTAAAAATTGTAAAAATGAAAAAAATCTGTAGCGGAATTAGGTCACAGTGACCTACTTAGCGTTTACAAGACCGATTTTGCTCAAATGTCAGTATCTCAAGAAAACGTTATCGATTGTGGTCAGATTTGGTCAGCAATGGTCCTTAAAAGGAATTATTTCAATTTTGTGCCAGTTGACTATCCAAGATGGCCACCATGGGGGCCATTACTAAAAATAGCACAAACATAAAAATGACAATTACTCAAGAACCCTTGAATGGAATTCGACCAATTTTGTGTCAGAATGTTCCTTGCATGAAGCCGTTTCGATTAATTACAATTTGGCTTTCCAAGATGGCCGACATCTGCCGTTACTAAAAATAGCACAATCATAAAAATGACAATTACTCAAGAACCCTTGAATGGAATTCGACCAATTTTGTGTCAGAATGTTCCTTGCATAAAGCCGTTTCGATTAATTGCAATTTGGCATTCCAAGATGGCCGACATCTGCCATTACTAAAAATAGCACAAACATAAAATGACAATTACTCAAGAACCCTTGAATGGAATTGGACCAATTTTGTGTCAGAATGTTCCTTACATGAAGCCATTTCGATTAATTGCAATTTGGCATTCCAAGATGGCCACCACCTGCCGTTACTAAAAATAGCACAAAACATGAAAATGACAATATCTCAGTAACCGCTGAATAGAGTTTGACGAAATTTGTGTCAAAATGATTTTTGCATTTAGATGTTTCAAAAGTAACTAAATATAGACAAGTCATAATAACCTTTGTTACTAAAAATAGAAAAATGTGAAAATAAGAAAATCTCAGTGGAATTGGACTAATTTTCTGTCAGAATGATCATTTCAATAAGCTTTTTCGATTTTCTGCATTTTGGCATTCCAAGATGGCCGCCATCTGCCGTTACTAAAAATAGCACAAAACATGAAAATGACAACATCTCATTAACCGCTGAAGGGATTGAGACGAAATTTGTGGCAAAATGATTCTTGCTTTGATGTGTTTCACAAATTAACAAATATTGACCCGTCAAGTTGGCCTCTGTTACTTAAAATAGCAAAATTTGAAAATTAGAAAATTACAATGGAACTGGACCAATTTTGTGTCAAAATGGTCCTTGCATGAAAGCTTTTCAATTTTTTGCATTTTGGCATTCTAAGATGGCCGCCATCTGCCGTTACTAAAAATAGCACAAAACATGAAACTGACAATATCTCAGTAACCCCTGAATGGATTTTGATGAAATTTGTGGCAAAATGATTCTTGCCTTGAGGTGTTTCAAAAGTAAATATATAAAGACCAGACAAGTTGGCCTCTGTTACTAAAAGTAGCAAAATGTGAAATTGAGAAAATCTCTGGAATTGGACCAATTTTGTATCACAATGGGGACCATTCGGATACAAAAGCCAGGTGAGCGATATCAGGCCCATTTGGGCTTCTTGTTCAGTATCATTCTTATGTATTTTTATTCAGAGATGAGTCTTCCTCAGATGTAGAAGAAGCAGCTTCAGAAAGTGCAAGTGGCGAGAGCAAGGCTTCTACTGGTGGAGACAGTAGTCATGACAGTAGGGTGCCTGCAGTGGCCTCCCTTGAAAACTTTGGTAAGCCAAAGTTGCCAAACACTGTTTTAAGTTTATTTTGTTTGTTTTTCTGCCATTTTTCAAAGGTAATCAAAATTTATGGCTTCCTACTAAAAAGGGTATACTCTTAAAGGATAGAATTGAGCCGCGACACGACAAAACCAACAATGTGGTTGTGCGCCTAGTGCAGACTCAGATCAGCCTGGAGATCTGCCCAGTTTGACCAGACTCTTCGTTAAGTGCTCTAAGGGTAGCTAAGGGTCTAAGCTACTGCCATGCGGACAGCGAAGACTCTGATCAGACTGGGCGGATGCCCAGGCTGATCTGAGTCTGCGCTGGGCGCACAACCACATTGTTGGTTTTCTTGTGTCGCGGCTCAATTCGCCTCTTGAGAGGCGTAAGAGGCGTAAAACAGCATTACATATCAATGTATTTCACCATCAAATAGAATTGTATCAATGTTAACAGCTCTGTTCTTCACCGGTCATGATATGCTTAATATCAGTCTGTTTCAAGGACCCTTTTATATGCGCTAAGCCAGTCCAAACATCAGACTAGCATAGAGTATGAAAGATTTTTCTGAAAAAATGGACCGTCCGGCCACGTAGAGTGATTGAATGTATGGGGTTGTTTGTGTTTAATATGTATTTTTATGGAAATAATTCTGATTTCTCACGCAATGTGTTGGTATGGTATGACAGTCTTTCTTGTGTGATTTTCAGGAAACACATGCTTCATGAACAGTATATTACAAGTTTTACGCTACACCCCAGGATTCCTTGACAACCTAGCGCAGTTGTTTCAAGACATTGCGGCTTCAGAGAAGATAAAGAAGAAAAACAAAAACAATGATGAAACAGAAGTAGGTATATTTTCATCAGGGTTGCCATGGTCAGGGAAAAACATCTGGAAATGTACTTTTTCCAGGTTAGGGAAATGTCAGAGAATTTTGTTATTTTCCAGGGAAATTTGGAAAGGACTTGAAACGTCAGATAGTCTTCAGAAAATATACCTATTCAAGGATGTAAATGTTTTCAGAAATCAAAATCAATGCTCTGAATCATTTTCTGTCATTGGGCAGTCACTCTTAAAGAATTTGCTCCCATTCTTTGTTATATTCTAGACATTGCATTCCATTGAATTCTTGTTAATATTCTTTTCCCTATTTTCATAGGAAGTATGCAGTTTTGAAGAAGGAAATTGTAAAAAGTGCTGGAAAGTTGTTCGTAATGTTTATAGAGTGAGTATTTACTATATTTGTGTAATGATTCATTGACTTGATCCTAATATGACATGCAGGGTAAAATGTAATGACAACACTTCATGGCTTAATTGTGCCAACGACTCCAGGGCAGCTTGAAGTATAGGGGGTGGCCTTTCCAAATCTGTCATAAACATTCTCAGATGACATCTCCTCTGAAGCCCTTACCTTTGCCTAGACTTACCTGAATATTTGGATATATGAGGAGTTTTATTATATTTCACATGCATGCTTTCAGTGGCAAAAATGCTGACAAAATTTTGCATCTGCAAAATTAAAAAGATGGTTCTGTTCAAGCTACATGAAATTGAGAATTCAGAGACTAGAGGGCAAACAGTGTAGATTCAGATGATCTGGATCTATGCTGTTTGCAAATTCAAATTGTTTTTAATTTTGGCCTTTTAAGGTTAATAACAAATGTTTTATTTTAAGGTTTATCGTGATCTATCTTTACTGGAAGACAAATATGAAGAGGTTGCCTCAGATGACGTTATGTCGATGTCTGTAAAGCCTTCCAAGATTCTCAGTTCAGTCAGGTACACTTTTCTTACGCTTAATGTAGGAATCAGGTTTGGCATATTGGTCTGGTTGTCAATTATTTTTTGTCCATCTGACATTTAATTCTGCATTTCTGAATCCCTTAATCCTTGTATCTGAGTTTCTGTCAGCCTGTCCATCAGTGCATGCACTTAGCAGCTCCATGTCACCTGTGACCATAACCTGTTCTCTCAAAAGTTGGGCATCATCCACCCTGGCAAGATTAATGCTTATGACTGAAACATGCTGGCAGGCTCAGAATGTTTAATGAGACCATCTACTTGTTATTTAACTTAATGTGTCAATCTTGTAAAACTTCAAAGATTGGAAAGTCTGTCACAGGAACTATTAAGTTACAATGTCTCATTACACACAGTTTCTATAAATCACTTGTGTCTGTGTAAAAGTTTTTTGTTCACTAGTATTTGTGCATTTTTCAGTCTGTTGCATAATGACAAATGTTGTGAGTAGTTAATCTTAGTAAAGTTATATAGGTCACAATCAATAGCCAGACAGACAGCTAATAAACAATATCATCCAAATGCTGTGCAATGTCCAGGTTATCCTGTTACACATTTACTGTAAATCAGTTAATATCTTCTTACCTTTTACTAGTAGATGGGAATCAGTTAGCTTGGGAAATTAACCTCGAGTATATTGAAATCTGAGTATAAATTGTAAAGGTAAAAACATCAAGTAGGCATACAGCTTGAAAGCAGTATCATATTTATGCTGGTGTAATGTCAGATTGATATAGTGTCACGCTAGGATGGTTGCAATATCCTTTTAACATTTAAAGCACCGAAAATGAAAAAATTTGAATTTGCAAACAGTGTAGATCCAGATGAGCCACTTCATCTAGATATACACTGTTTGCCATCTAGTCTTGTAATTCTCAGTTATACGATATAATTCAGATGAAACATTTTTTGAAATTTTGCAGATGTAAATTTTGTCATCTGCTTCTTTGGTGCTTTATGGATTGGTGTAAATTTTATAGTGGCAGCACTGAGCATGCATACAACTTGAAAACAGTATGATATTTATCCGTGTGCAACATCAGGTTGATATTGTATCATGTCAGCATGGAGACAAAGCATGATATTGATACAATGTCCTTTTAACACGTACAGCACCAAAAATGAAGAAAGGTGAATTTGCAAACAGCATAGATCCAGATAAAGTGTCCCATTATGAGCGGCTTCATGCGGATATGCACTGATTGCCCTCTGGACTTTGAATTCTCATATGATATAGCTGAGAAGAACATTATCTGAAATTTTGCAGATGTACTGTTGTGGTCTGCTTTTATACTTTGTATGGGCTATTGATGTGTGTTGCATGGCATTGGTGTTGAATAGACTTTGTTGTCGTTGCATATGCCTGACTTCTACAAAGGAGTGAAATAAAGAACACACCGAAGTAAAGTGATATACAATATTACCATCAGTCATAAACATATAATATATAACTTTGTAACAATATAAGGAGCATTATTATTTTTTGACAGTTGGAGTAGCAACAAACTAAAATGATTATTATTCAGTTATGATTTTGTCACCTGTTACAGAGAGCTGAATCCTATGTTTGAGGGTAATCTACAACATGATGCTCAAGAATTCTTGCGCTGCCTATTGTGTTACCTACAAGATGCTGAAAAAGAAGTTCAGAAATTCTACTCTCAACTTCCACCACGACTATCACCAAGAGCTGTTGTCCTCAATCCAATAATGCAGCGTTTTCTTAAGGCAGCACAGAAAGTTGGAAAGTCTCAGAAAGAAGACCTGCCAAATTCAAGTGTAGCCACTGTTACAGATTCCATTATGAAAAATGTAGAAGATATAAAAAGTGATGTTGTAAAGGTTAACTTGTTTCCTAAATCTATTACAGAAGAGAAAACAGAAGCAGCAAAATCTCCCTCTAAAATTCAGATTGCACCAAACCTTGGTGACACAGCTAGCATAGTTGACAAAAAGTCAGCAACAGATATTCAGTCTGGGGCTGTACCTAAAGCCAATAACACAGACAGTTTGGATAAAGAAACAAGCGACATTATCACTGAGAACCCTAACTCTGTTGATGTACCAAATGTAAACGGCGGTCCTTCAAGAAGAAGGGGTATTGCTAGAAGGGGAAGAAGATTTACTCCATATAGGTTAAATTCCAATTTGCGATGCAATACTGAGACAAAGTGTGATGATGCAAAACTAAATGAGAAAAATAATGAGAAAGTCAGTAAAGTAAAAAAAGGCAAGCAGGTAGCTACTCCTGACAAATTTCAACCTAGTATTTCTGATATTTTTGTTTCTAAAACATACTCATCTAAGAAAAGACTAGGAATGACAAGCTCAGTGATAAAGAAAACTTCTGAAGACCTCTTTGATGAAATGCAGAATAGTTCTAAAGGGAATAAGCAGACTCTAAATACTTCTAGCCCAATTAAGTCTCGTTCCATGCCAAGTTTAAGTGAAACTTCAAAAAATACAGATTTGCAACCATTTGTGTCATTAACAGACTTGCAGACTAAGGTAAGCCCTGAAATTAAACATGAAAGAAAATCTATTGATACTAATATTAATGCTACATCAGAAAACTGTAGTGAAAACCTAACTGAAAGTTCAAAACACTCAGAATCTGATACTGTGATAGACAAAGAAGACGAAGAAACAAATATCACATTAAATGAAGTTGGAAATTCAGACCATTCAAGATCATTTCAAGACATTTTTGCTCAGTTTCTCAAAGCACCTGGATGTGAATCTGATTCTGATTCTGTAGATTTACTGACTGATTCAGACAATGAGGATATTGTTATGCAGAAAAAAGTAGCAAAACAAATACATGAATCACCACGGAGATCTCCACGTAAGCAGCCTGAGGGTTACCAGTCATCTCCAAGAAAAACACAAAGTCTTGAAATTCAGAAAGAATCTGCAGAATGTTCTAGTCCAAGAAAGGTGCTCAGTTTTGAAAGTAAAAATAAGCTTAGCTTAAACAGGTGTAAAATTGAACCTCAGTCACCAAGAAAACTTGCAAGTGTCACCAGTCAAAATACTGATATGGGCGATACTGACTCCAAAACCTTGAATGAATTGCCAGATTGTGAGGGGGATAAGAATGATAACTTTGCTGAAAAAACTGAAACAGTTGTGGGAGATCGAAATTCACCTCTCCTTGTAGAAATGGGTGAAAGGAATCTATTTCCAGTTGTCAAGTTAGAAAAATGTGACCATGTATTTGATAGTAGCAATAGTAAATCAGTAAGTGCTAATTATGCAAGTAAATGTCTTACCCCACAAAAAAATAGTCCAAAGAAAGTAGAACCAGGGGATTCTAGTAATTATCTTAAGCGTAGGAATCTCTTGGCAGATTTTAATATAAGAGATGAAAAGGATCTTCAGCGGGCCATTGAAGAGATGTATAATTCACCTGTAAAGAGTAGGTCGAAATGTGATTTGATAGAGAGGCTTTTCCAAGGCTCTATGATGTTGAAAACTAGATGTCTACAATGTGAATCATCACGGGAGAGACGGGAGGATTTTCATGATGTTAGTGTTCCTGTAAGACTTGAGCAGTCAGACAGTGACGAGGAAGATGGTAGGTATCTTAAAAATTGGGACACCTAAAATAATTACCATAGCTGTCCTAAAAATGGAACAGTTTGGTTTTACGATGCAGTAATGCGTCCAAAAGATACAGATAGAAAGGCAAACTGTGTTGACCCTAATCAGACTGCTCCTGTAGGAGCAGTCTGATCTGGGACTGCACTGTTTGCTCAGACATGTCTGGGACTGCACTGTTTGCTCAGACGTGTCTGGGACTGCACTGTTTGCTCAGACCTGTCTGTCTCAGTACTTTGAATTTTTACGGTAACGAGCTTCTGGTAACATGAATGGATACACTGCCAAGGGTGGATATTCTGAACTTGTAGTATTGCCGTCTCCTCTTGTGGGGCCTCTCTTAAAGGAAAAACTTGGCTACCAGAAGGGATCAAATTCTTCTCTTTAAGAATACCCCCTAGGAAAAGAGATAAAGATACCATAGAAACAAGTTCTTTACTACCAGACTGACCCACATGAAAGGGGAGATGAAACTTTTCAGTCTCTCTGTTTGAGGTATATGCATGACACAGGAAATGGCATATATTAGCTGCAAAATATAGATCAGTGTGAGATTTATATGTGAGCTATCTAAAATAGTATTTCTTATTTTGTAAATTTTGTTGGAAACAAATTAATGATAGTACTGTAAAATTCTCAAAATGGGACACCTAAGATAATTACCGTAAAAATGAAACTGGTTTAAGAATGCAGAAATGCATTTAAAAGAGCAATGAATGGCAAGGAGTGTAGACCCAAGTCAGACTGCTCTGGGTCTGTACTGTTTGCTCAGACCTACCGATATCTGTCCCAATTTTTAGAATTTTTACAGTACTCAACTGAAATTGTAGGTCATCAAAGTCTGCTGTAAATTATAGGTCATCAAACTCTGCTGTAAATTGTAGGTCATCAAAGTCTGCTGTAAATTGTAGGTCATCAAAGCCTGCTGTAAATTGTAGGTCACCAAAGTCTGCTGTTTAAACTTCTATGCAAAATGTTTGCATAGAACAGTTGTAAAACAAATTGTAAAACAAATTGTTCTTCAGAATGTTGTGGGCCTAGTTGTTCCAATAATCATTAGCTTTACAAAAATTTTTAGTCAAAGATTTGTTTATGTTTTCAAGTACATATAAAATTATGTAATATATTTTGGTTGCTGAAAAATGTGAGGAGCTTTTGCAGTGCAGTGCAGAAGCGCTTCACAATTTTTTCATCAAAGACTGGCAGTGTTTCTCCATACTATACTTGAAACTGCTGAGTTTTGAGATGCCTAGTAATACTCAGATGTCAAAATAAGGCTGAAGAGGGTTGATTTTCAAGAAATCCTGGGTTGAATTGTGGTATTATACTTACAGAAACTGAAACAGACTCAAGATGTGGTTTGATGAAGCTGATAGAGGCATCTACAGAAGTTGAAAAACTGCTAGAAGATAACAAGTATTACTGCGAGGAGTGTAAATGTTATGTTGAGGCAGAGAGGTCCATGCTGTATGATGTCATGCCGGATATTCTCACCCTTCATCTGAAGAGATTCTCTGCCACTGCTGGGTAAATTTTTGTCCAGACCTAGAGATTAGACCGAGTATTTATTTAAGAAATTAATTTCATTTTTGTATTGTTCATGGAAGTATGAACTCAATGGGTCATATGCAAAGTATGCGATGCCCGAAGGGTGTTCATATTAATTTTGCATGGAATCCTTTGTGTTCATACTTCATGAGCTCCGGAATAATGAAATTAATCTCATATAATTACATTTAATTTTAAATTATTTTGAGCATCATTCTCAATTTTTAAGAGCAACATTTGTAAAATATACGACAAAAAGCCGTCACTAACCAGCAGGTTAGCCGTTTATGTTAAACGGCCATCAGCATGACGTGAAGTCAAATAGAATGTTACAACGGCCAATGGCGTCTTTTGTTTACATGTGACATTATGTACCTACGACAGCCTGTGACCGACTGTTGTTCATGGAAGTATGAACACTATTTCCCCGAAATAGGTTCATCTATGGAAAAGCGATGGGAATGGGGAATGTAATTATTGATGATTAGGGATGATATTTCTTTAAATGAATGGATGCACCTGCAGAGGAAGCTACTCTGCCATTTTCATTTTTGCCTCCCTTCTCAATTGGAGTCAACTCTTAGAGGAAAGAATTTTCTCCACTTGGAGCAAATTCTTGCCTTTATGAGTAGACTCCTGATGGAAGGGTTTTTGTTTTCCATGGAAACAAGATAGGGGTTAAAGCAAGGAAATCAAAGATGTTTCTCTTAAAAAAAATGGTGGGAAGTCCTGGCAGCATATACCACCTTAATCTCTATAAAAAAACATACCTTGTGATCCCGCATTAGAGTGTCTCACTGAGATGTCCAGATGGTGCTAATGAGGGATGACAGCATCTGATTTTTATGGAGAACCAACAAAAATTAGCTCAAAATTATAATCAAATAGTCTGTCGCATCTAGAGCTCTGGGCCCAGTTGTTCAAAGCATCATTACCATTTAAACAAAGTTGTTAGTCATGGGTTCATTAAGTCTTACCATACTCACATTATCAACTGCAGTACTTTTTTTGATGAAAAATTGTGAGGTGCATTTGCACTGCAAAAGCTCCTCAGATTTTTTCAGCAAAAAATGGCAGTGTTTTTATGTAAACTAGTTTTGAAAATTTAGCGTATCATTGACTAAGGATGTCATTAGTCGTGAACAACTGGGCCCTGGACTAATGGCATGAAGTGTCCGTCACACATATGCTAACAACACAGACTGACTGGTATGCATATCAGGGTCTTAGCTGTACACAAATTATGTGTATCTTGAGTAATTGAAACTGGAAAATTAGGGGGTATGGACACACCTCATGTTTACTTTTTATCATTTATGCAAAGGGGAACAGCATTTGTGACTTCCTGTTTGCTTCCCTCCCTATTTAGTCCTTCTAAAATCATGAGATCAGCACTTAAAGGAAAGAATTTGCTCACAAACAAAACTGGCGGAGTAGCTTTCCTTGAATGCATATAAGTACATCATAAAATATCAGTTGTAGCTTGGCAGGAAACTTGATATTTGTCATGGATTACATGCATTTAGAGGGACAGGCTGTCCTGAAAACGGATATTGAAATTAAAGAAAAAAGAAAAAGATTGTATACTATAAAAGTTCTAAGAATTAGAACAAACAGGTCAGATATGAGGGGTCACAACATATGATTTTATACTGTTTTAACAGAAATTTTCCCTCATTATCACAAAATATTGTGTCTTATCATGAGCTGTGGTATAGGTTGGAGTCATGATACTTGGCATACTATTACAAATGGAAAAGCACATATGCTTGTTAAAGTTGTTTTAGCATTTATCTAAATAGGCTTTTCTTTTATGTTTTCTGATCAAGTAACTAGTGCATGATGTAATGTTCTTGTTTTCCCTTTCAGAAAGTTTGGTAGTATAACAAAGATAAATGATGAAGTGGAGATACCATTCACATTGCCGTGCCTGAGATATAGGTGCCCAAAAGTCTGTCTTAGACCAGATCATAGGTATGTTGTCCAGATCAGATGTCATAATAGCCTAAATCATGGATTAAAAAGTTTAATGTTTATCTTTGTCTTTCTGGAGAAATATAAATTGTAAATCCAAGATTTTAAAGTGACACTTTTGATAAATCTAAAAGAGAGTCTTTAAATGAGCCACCACCACATGAGAATGCAAAGTGGCATGTGCAGCCAGTGAAGACTCAGATCAGTCTGGGCATCTGCCCAGTCTGATCAGTCTTTTCTGTGCTCTTAAAGGGTAGCTAAGGGTCTAAGCTACTGCCATGTGGATAGCGAATACTCTGATCAGACTATGCAGATGCTCAGGCTAATCTGAGTCTTCACATGGTGCACATGCCACTTTGTTGGTTTTCTGGTGTCATGGCTCAAATAAGCATTGTTACAAGTTGAGGTGCTGTAAGGCATATATGTAAACAGACTTAGATTTGGGTCCACATCTGCAAATATATTTCACTAAGCCGTATTGATTGTTGATGTGATCCAGTAAGATTGATCAGAGTTCAAATTGTGCAGCTGTGCATGATGATCTGGGTCTAGTTGTTCAAAACTAACGATGTCCTTAGTGAATGAATCGTTAAAATCTCATAAGTTAATATCTCAAATACACCAATATTTTTTGTTGAAAAAATGTGAGAAGTTTTTTCTTTGCAAAAGCTCACATTTTTAGCTCACCTGAGCACGAAGTGCTCAAGGTGAGCTATTGTGATCGAAATTTGTCCGTCGTCCGTCCGTCCGTCCGTCCGTCCGTCCGTCCGTCTGTACGTCGTCAACAATTTCTTTAAACGACATCTCCTCCTAGACCAGTAGGCCAATTCCAAAATAATTTCACACAAACGTTCCTCTTATAGCCTTGTACCAAAATTGCTAAAATGGTTCCGCTCCGCTGAACAAAATGGCCGCCAGAGCTAAAAATAGAAAAACCTTTAAACGACATCTCCTCCCAAGCCAGTGGACCGATTTCGAAATAATTTCACAGAAATGTTTGACTCATGGCCCTGAACCAAAATTGCTAAAACGGTTCCGCTCCGCTGAACAAAATGGCCACCAGAGCTAAAAATAGAAAAACCTTTAAACAACATCTCCTCCCAAGCCAGTGGACCGATTTCAAAATAATTTCACAGAAATGTTCGACTCATGGCCCTGAACCAAAATTGCTAAAACGGTTCCGCTCCACTGAACAAAATGGCCGCCAGAGCTAAAAATAGAAAAACCTTTAAACGACATCTCCTCCCAAGCCAGTGGACCGATTTCAAAATAATTTCACAGAAATGTTCGACTCATGGCCCTGAACCAAAATTGCTAAAACGGTTCCGCTCCGCTGAACAAAATGGCCGCCAGAGCTAAAAATAGAAAAACCTTTAAACGACATCTCCTCCCAAGCCAGTGGACCTATTTCAAAATAATTTCACAGAAATGCTCGACTCATGGCCCTGAACCAAAATTGCTAAAACGGTTCCGCTCCGCTGAACAAAATGGCCACCAGAGCTAAAAATAGAAAAACCTTTAAACGACATCGCCTCCCAAGCCAGTGGACCGATTTCAAAATAATTTCACCGAAATGTTTGACTCATGGCCCTGAACAAAATTGCTAAAACGGTTCCACTCCACTGAACAAGATGGCCACCAGAGCTAAAAATAGAAATAAATCTTTAAATGACATAGAGGGCACAGTTTTGATCCAACCCTCATGAACCTTTGTCAGAATGATTATCTTGATAAACTTTAGGCCAAATTTGAAACTAGGTCATGTCGGGTCAAAAAGTAGGTCACTAGGTCAAATCTTAGTAAAACCTTGTGTACACTCTAGAGGGCACAGTTTAGATCCAACCTTCATGAAACTTTGTCAGAATTATTATCTAAATGAAATGCAGGCCAAATTTGAAACGAGGTCATGTCGGATTAAAAACTAGGTCACTAGGTCAAATCTTAGTAAAACCTTGTGTACACTCTAGAGGGCACAGTTTTGATCCAATTTTCATGAAACTTTGTCAGAATATTAATCTTCATAAAGTCTAGATGAATTTTAAAACTGGGTTACATAAGATCAAAAACTAGGTCACTAGGTCAGATCTTAGAAATACCTTGTTAACACTCAAGAGGGCACAGTTTTGATCTAATCTTCTTGAAACTTTGTCAGAATGTTTATCTTCATAAAATCTAGGCAAATTACGAAAAAGGGTTATGTTGTGTCAAAAACTAGGTCACTAGGTCAAATCTTAGGAAAACCTTGTGAACACTCTAGAGGGCACAATTTTTCTTCAATCTTCATGAAACTTTGTCTTGTTGGGTCAAAAACTAGGTCACTAGGTCAAATCTTAGAAAAACCTTGTGTACACAATTGTTTTTTTATTTTGCATTGAATCTTCATGAAACATCGCTAGAATGTTTATCTTCATGAAATTTAGGCCAAGTTTGAAACTGAATACTGTCTGATCGAAAACTAGATAGCCAGGTCAGATCTTAGAAAAACATTGTGTACACTCTAGAGGGCACAGTTTTGATCCAATCTTCATGAAACTTTGTCAGAATAATATATTGGAAAGTGCAAAACTGCTCCAGTTTAACCGTCATCAAATAGATGATCTTCCATGTTAATTCATCATAACTCAGGTGAGCGATTTAGGTCCATCATGGACCTCTTGTTTCAACTAAAAATATCAGTGTATTTTGCTATAAAGTCGTAAAACTCTTAACGAGTTGACCTCTAAAATGAGCTTGTTAGGCTAATGATGCTTTGAACAACTGGCCCCTGTACTTTTGGAGTAAGGCATCATTTGGTGTAACTGGGTGTAAGGCGTCATTTCATTGGTGTATCTTAAGATGTATGGGAACTTTCCAGGTGGGAAGAGGGTAATTCTTAACTAGAAAGGGGGCTCCTCATAAAGGTAAGAATTTGCTCCCTTGAGGAGCAAATTTTCTCTTGTAAGAGTAGCCCCATTATTGAAGAGCATAATCATATATGGAAGCTACAGGAAGTCAAAGAAGTTGTTTTCTGGTTGTTTCCCTTTTACATAAAATCATTACATAGAATGGACATACCTGTGTACTAAGTATATGTATTTGGGTGGCTTTAACTATTAACAAGGAAAGGTGATGGTGTAGTGATTGTGTTTGAAGCTACCAGTCCAGAGGGGTCACGTTTGATCTCCCACTCCACCTGTTGTTTGTATAAAGACGTTAATTCAGGTCCCTGTCTCAGTTGACTTATCTGTTGGTGTGGCTTTAAACTTGAGTTCATCCTATTACCAATCAAACCAATCATTACCCAGCAGTTGTAGCAGGTAGGGCTGGGACGGGTGGAGATTTGATACCCAGGTACCTGAGTTCCTGTTACCCATGGGTATGTGTCATCATAACATTGTGATCATTTCACAGCTAGAAAATACACATTTACAACAAAATAATAAGTGAGCTATCTGTCATTTGCACATGTATGGGTAGGAATGGCTTGAAAATGTAAAAATCTGTCTTATGTGATATACAAAATGTGGTTGCAATTTACACAAGGCAGACACACTAATTTTGCCCTGTTTGCTTGTATTTGAGTTTAAATTGAATATTTATACTAGTACATTACATGAATTACATAATAATGAGCATTCCGGGAAGGGGTAGTATTTGTACCTGGGTAATTTGTGTACCCGACCCGAAGTCGGGTACCCGGGTACTCGTCCCAGCCCTAGTAACAGGCATATCTATACCTGAATTTGGATAAATCCACCTGCCATATCTGAAGCTGTTATATAAAATTATTGGCTGAGTGGCACACACTGGGTAGGCAGCAGTCGAAAACACTCTTAACAATGGATTAACATGGATCAAAATCTGTTAGAAACAGCATTTTCGATTGCTAATTGGCATTAATTTGCAGTCGAAAAGCTCTGTTTCTAACAGTTTTTGATCCGCATTTGTCGACTGCATAAGTGTTTTCGATTGACGCCTACTCGTTGCGGGCACACACTGCAAAAGGGAAAGAGAATCTGACCTGGTCTGTGTGAATGTAGCACAAACATTTTATTATGGTACTGTGAGCGTTATAGTATACATTGTAGTCAGAATTGGATGTTGTAAAGATCCCTAAAATTCCTTAATGTAAGCTCATCATCACTGATTTCCTTATTTACAGGTATTCTTTATATGCGGTAGTGACACATTCAGGAGTCACCCTTACTGCGGGTCATTACCTGGCCTATGTCCGAGCCTTGCCGAAACCAGTGGAACAAACTGAAGAAGACGTGGAAAATGATAAAGAGGGAAACATTAATCAGGAAGATGACAAAAAGGTTAAGTCTGAGAAAACCTCAGACTTTGAAAAAAATTCTGTACCAACTTTAGAGAAATCTGGAAAGAAAATTCCAATGACGCGTAAAAAGATGGGTATAACTGCTAAATTGCCGGCTAGGTTTGACGACAGTGTGACGAATACTAAAGTGAAAGCTTTCAAAGCTACGGCTAAATCAAAACCAAAGCCACGTTTGGCAGACTGTCTTATACCTTCAAAGAGGTTTAGCACCGAGTGGTTTGAATGTGATGATGAAACTGTGAGAGTATTTAATGAAGAGGATTTTAGAGATATGGTTGATGGTCGGGGAGGAGCAATGTTAGGGACACCATACCTGTTGTTCTATCACAAAGCTACAATGGGTAGTTCAGTGTGAATTAGATAGTTGTTGCTAGGTCTGTTACAAAGTTCCAGATAAAGATGGCTTTTGATGATAATTTAAGGTGAATGGGTACAC
Source organism: Ctena decussata (assembly GCA_963989385.1). Taxonomy (NCBI): domain Eukaryota; kingdom Metazoa; phylum Mollusca; class Bivalvia; order Lucinida; family Lucinidae; genus Ctena; species Ctena decussata. The sequence goes on from OZ022504.1 coordinate 10,114,931, forward strand.
TTTCAGGGGAAGCAACTCTGCTGTTCTTGTTTGCCTACCTTCTCAGTGGGGTCAACTCTTAAAGGATAAATTTGCTCCTATCTGTAGGAGCAAATTCTGTCCTTGAAGAGTAGACCCCATTTTGGAATGAGTTCTTCATCCAGGGAAGCAATCAGGAAGTCACGGAAGTTGTTTTCCATTGTGAAAATGATGGAAAAACATGGATGTGTACCCAGTCACTTTAACTTTGGTTCATTTTCTATAAATTCATAGGTGTTGACTCATTATTAGAACATCCTGAGCAAGGCTGTTTTAATGACTCAACCCTTATTAAAGAACAGTTATTTCAGAATTATCCTCAAAAATTCACTTTATCTGGAGCTGTGAATTTGTTCTGACTGTTGTCACTGGGAAGAAACGGAAGTGTATAGCCTTCTTTTTATCCCAGCCAAAGGTGGAGAGATCAGTTTTGTCAGTGTTCATCCATCCAACTGTCTGTCGACAGCATAACTTAGTAACCATTGAACAGAATTTCATGAAACTTCATATGTATCACCATAACAGGGTGGTGCACATCAAATTTTGTTGGAATGGAGTCAGTAGTGCATGAGGTGTTGCCCTTAAATTGACCATATGGTGGCTGCGCAAGTGAAATTGCTGTTGAATCAATTTGAAACCAACAAATTGAGCTATTACTAAGTAACTATTGAACAGCATTTCATGTAACATACAACAGATATGTATCACTATTACAGGGTGGTGCGCATCAAGTTTTGGTGGAATGGCATCAGTAATGTGTGAGTTACTGCCCTTGAATTGATTTACAATCCACAAGGAAGTGGTAACATGAAAATACCAATGAACAAAATTTCATGAATATCAATATAAATAAGCATCACCATAATGCAGTGATGCACTCAAGTTTATCAGAATGGTCTCTCTACTGCAGGAGTTATTGTCGCTGAATTGATTTAAAATACACAAGTTGACAGGGCATATTGCTTCTGAATTGCTCATCAGTGTGTGCATCCATTTGTCACACATACCATATCTTTAGAACTGTGTTTGCTAGAATTTTGAAATTTCGCATGGATTCATTATAAAAAAGTAGCTGACCAATATTTTTTCCTTTTGGAGCAATGCCCCATTGGAAAAAATCATAACGAAATTTTGTCAGCAAGATATCTCAAAAAGTATATTAGCTAGGGGCATGATGAAACTTGGCTTGCTTATTTGGAATAATGAGTAGGTTGACAGATTAACGTTTGAACGAATCTCATCAATTTTTTATCCCCTGACCGAAAGGTTCGGGGGATATAGCGATGAGCCTGGCGTCCGTCCATCCGTCCGTCCGTAAACACTTTCTTGTCCGCTCTATATCTTGAATACCCTTTGGAATATTTTCATGATACTTCACAGTTATGTAGAACAGGTCATGACGATGTGTCGCGTACAAGAATGGTAACTCTTGCTATTGTACTTTTTGAATTATCTCCCCTTTGGTGATTTTTTGGCAGATTCGTGTCCGCTCTGTAACTTGAATACCCTTTGGAATATTTTCATTATACTTCACAGAAATGTAGAACAGGTCATGACGATGTGTCGCGAACAAGAATGACAACTCTTGCTTTCTTACTTTTTGAGTTATTTCCCCTTGATAGTTTTAGGTGTGATTTTTTGGCAGATTCGTGTCTGTTCTATAACTAGAATACCCTTTGGAATATTCTCATGATACTTCACAGATATGTAGAACAGGTCATGACAGTGTGTCGCGAACAGGAATGACAACTCTTGCTTTCTTACTTTTTGAGTTATTTCCCCTTGATCATTTTAGGTATGATTTCGTGCCCGCTCTATAACTTGAATACCTTTTGGAATATTTTCATGATACTTCACAGATATGTAGAACAGGTCATGACGATGTGTCGCGAACAAGAAAGACAACTCCTCCTTTCTTACTTTTTGAGTTATTACCCCTTGATGGTTTTAGGTGTGATTTCGTGTCCGCTCTATAACTTGAATACCTTTTGGAATATTTTCATGATACTTCACAGATATGTAGAACAGGTCATGATGATGTGTCGCGAACAAGAATGACAACTCTTGCTTTCTTACTTTTGGAGTTATTTCCCTTTGATGATTTTAAGTGTCGGCTCCATAGCTTGAATACCTTTTGAAATATTTTCATGATACTTCACAGATATGCAGAACAGGTCATGACAATTTGTCTCATACATGAATGATAACTCTTGCTTTTAGACCTAGTGAATTATTTCCCTTTGGTAGTTTGAGCTGCTGTTTGAGTCTCTGCTCCATAACTGTATAACCCTGGCCAGCTCCAGAATTTGAATAACCGTGAACCTTTTAGAATATTGATGATCATGCTGTGATATCTTATCAGTGTTCCTAACTCTCTCTTACCCCTCCACTTTCCCGTGCCCCCTCCCGTGCCCCCCCCCCCCAAAAAAAAAAAAATCCAGATTTGGATTCTTTGTCCAAATTCACTTACTAGAGAGCTCAAAATTAGGTTTGTAGGTTTGTAGGGCTTGTACTTTAGAAGTTATTCACACATTTTGAAAGTTGAATGTATCGTATGCTATACATTTGTGTATATGGTGGCTGTTTGAGATATTACCTCTTTTTAGCAGTCAAGCATACTGTTTTAGTCTGAGTGTTAGATAATCATGCATCTGTTAACAGTTAATGTCAATCAGAAGCATAAAAGAACAACAATATATTACTAATATGTGTTTTGAAGTGCACTCTTTTTACCAAGGCCCATGGGGGTCTTCGGTCGGGGGATTTGCCATCTCCTCTGATGGCTATTTTTTTTTACACATTGTGGCCCTTTGAAAATTTTAGCATTTTAAAGCTGTCACCAAGATATCTTGACAAGTATTTGAGCCAGGGACTTGAAACTTGATCAGTTGATTGGAGATAAGTAGCAGATTGACTGATTAACTTTTGAACAATTTCTTTCAATATCTTTTAGTACAGACCATTCCCGTTTAGGGTCAGGCATATGGTTTTGGGCATAGTGTTTTACAAACATATTTTCTAGTTGGGATTGCTTATGGTTATCATCTAAACTAAAAACATTTTTTGAAACTGCTAATGATACAGTCAAGACTGTATGATATCATCAAAAATCTCCTGTGACTTGTTACAAGAAAACCAGTCTGACACCACTACCTCACATTTTATTTAGAAATTACCTGACAACGGGATAGTTCAATGCTGGACCTTTCCCATTAAACAGCTGTGAAATACAATAAATACACATGCCAAATTCATCATAGTTACCTCCATCTGATATATAGAGGAGAGTAGGTAACTTCGGACAGTGGGTAAATTTGGATAGTGACATTTTTCCTTCATTTGTCAGTTGTCTGGAACTAAAACAAAACAATAACTGGCCAAACAGTGAAAACCTGATGAGACGGCTCATTATGAGCCGTCTCATCTGGATTTTCACTGTTTGCAATGGTATGTCCGAATTTACCCACCTGTCCGAAGTTACCCGACTCTCCCCTACTTTATCTGTGGAATATGTCATACTGAGTTACTTTATCTGCTCCTCCCTACTAACCTCTCTTTTAAGGTTATAATAATCAAATTGCTTACCTGTTCTGAGTACTTGTCCAAGTTAACCTATGTAGGTTGTGATTCTCCACCTTGAATGTTTGTCGATGTTTGGCAGTACTTACAGATTTGCTTACATCTGTAACTTGAATGTGAAAAGTTTTTTTAACTATGCTATTTTAACTGATATATTCCTTATAACACTTGCAAACAGTGATGACTGAGATCAGTCAGCACATCTGTCTACCAAATTTTTGAGTCTACAATTTGTGGCTCCTACGGAACCCATTAAGGTGTATGGGTACACTGACCTTTATTTTTGTCATGCAATTTTTTGCTTCCCGGGATTAAGGAGGGAGGCAAGAAATGAAAATGGCAAGAGTTGCTTCCCCTGAAAGTGTACACATTCACCTCAATGAAGAGTGTATTGGCTGAACCGTATTGTCATTGTACCTAAGATAAGGGGGTGTTCTTATTAAGGGAAAATACGTGTTTACTCCACTTTCCTCGTGTTCTCAATGAGCTCACTGCCAATTTTATTTTACTTTATTCTGCAAACTGTTTTATTGGGATTTGTATGTTTAATTGTAGATCAATTACATGACTGTATATTAGGGTAGTTACAAGATAGAAAATGATTTCAGAATGCCTAATGCAGTTGTTTTGCTATCTTGGCAATTAAAATTTGGTTACATGAAAATGGCTTCTTTTAGTTTTAACACCCTGCACAAAAACTCTTTGGAGTCGGGGAGTAATCATACTGTATTTCTTCAGTTATAAGACAGGTTTTTTCCCTTCTAAAACAACTGTAAAGATCTAGATCCATCTTGTAAGACAGATCTAGATCTTTGGGATTGTTTTGGAAGAGCTCAACCCATTTCATAGCTGAAATACACAAGACAGATTTGGTAATTTTGGAAAGCCCTCGTTTTACAGCGGAATAAATAGGGTAGTCACAATGGACAGCTTATGTCAAGAGACTGAAGGTAAACTACATAGACTAGAACAGAAAAAGTCTCATTTTAGGTATGAAAGTTATTCTCGTCTTTAAGCTAAAGTGGACAAGTGCACAATTTGGCTTTGAAATTGGCATTGTAAGACCTTAGCTCAGTAAGTTCAAAGTTCTAAGCTTAGTTCAAAGCATTGTTAGCTTAAGTCATTAACCAAGGATTTGTTAAGTCTTCTAGTATCCATAAAATCAAGAGTGCTATCATTTTTGCCGAAACAATGAGAGGAGCTTTTAACTGTAAAAGCCCCTCATTTTCGTCGAGCCCGCTTGCGGAGAGCGAGACATTGTTGTTACAATGTCAGTTCGGTGTATGTTCGTGCGTGCGTTAGTCGGTGCGTGCATCCGTCCGTCCGGATTTGTCCGGGCCATAACTTCTACATTTATGGATGGATTTCAAAATAATTTGGCACAATTGTTCTCCTTGATGAGTAGAAGTGCCTTTTGAAAATTTGTTCAGGTAGGTCCAAGGTCAAGGTCACACTTGAAGGTCAAATGATAAAATGGTCATAAATTGAGCTTGTCCGAGCCGTAACTTCTACATTTATGGATGGATTTCAAAATAATTTGGCACAATTGTTCTCCTTGATGAACAGAAGTGCCATTTGAAACATTTGTTCAGGTAGGTTCAAGGTCAAGGTCACACTTGAAGGTCAAATGATAAAATGGCTATAAATTGAGCTTGTCCGAGCCATAACTTCTACATTTACAAATGGATTTAAAATTATTTGGCACAATTGTTCTCCTTGATAAATAGAAGTGCCATTTGAAACATTTGTTCAGGTAGGTTCAAGGTCAAGGTCACACTTGAAGATCAAATGATAAATTAATAAAATGGCCATAAATTGAGCTTGTCCAAGCCATTACTTCTACATTTATAGATGGATTTCAAAATAATTTGGCACACTTGTTCTCCTTGATGTTTAAAAGTGCCTTTTGGAAAATTTATTCAGGTAGGTCCAAGGTCAAGGTCACACTTGAAGGTCAAATGATAAAATGGCCATATTTTTAGCTTGTCTGAGCCATAACCTCAACATTTACAAATGGATTTCAAAATAATTTAACACAATTAGTCCCCTTGATGAGAAGAAGTTCCATTTGGAACATTTGTTCTAGTAGGTCCAAAGTCAAGGTCACACTTGAATGTCAAATGATAAAATGGTCATAAGTTGAGCTTGTCCGAGCCATTACTTCTACATTTACGGATGGATTTCAAAATAATTTGGCACAATTGTTCTTCTTGATGAGTGGAAGTGTCAAGTGACATTTGTGTTTGGGTAGGTCCAAGGTCAAGGTCACACTTGAAGGTCAGATATTGTAACTGTCATAAATTGAGCTTGTCTGGGTCATCACTTCTACATATTTTCCTTTGTGAAAATTTGAAAAAAAAGAAGAAAATGCTGGCTAAGCATGATGTTTTTTGGCTTCTTTCTAGAGTGAAGCAGTTACTTAGTCTTGACATACTTATAGGTCACGAAAGGAAACAGCGAGCTCGACCAGTTGTCCCTGGACAACCTTCTGGTTTTGGCAAAAATGGCATTGTTTTTGTGTAAAATCTGTTTGAAAATTTAACATCTCGTTAACCAACAATGTCGTTAGTTTTGCACAACTGAGTACTGATATACAGCATCCTCTAAAAGGCTGATTTAAAGATCCATGTATAACTTTAAACTTTTCTGGATCCATATTGAGATTTTTCCCACTCCAGATCTGTTGGTGACATTGGTTATCCATGATACTGTTTACCTGTCCATGCAGGACTTCATATGTATCTCTTACAGTGAGTTTTGGGTGTGGAATATAGGCATATCATAACAACAATGGAATCTCTTTCGGTCATGGATCATTTTGGGATGAGATTTTCAAAGATTGGTTCCAATTTTTTTTTGCAAAAAGTCATGTTGAAATCTGCTAAGTGGGTGAAAAGTGAAAAAAATAATCTCATAAAAAATGTGAATTAGCAATGAGTTATACTTTTTTTGCACTAAAGTTGTTCCATTCCAGTACCTTCTGCAACAATCGAATAGTGGTGCATCACATCTGATTATATAATTCAAGGCTGTAAAGAACTGAAACAAGACAGAAATATTTCATATTTTTTATTTTGGGTCAGGATATAACCATTTTATCACAGATCCAGTTATTCAATAAACATGAACAGGTTTCAACTTAAACACTAATTCTTATGTAATGCTATCATGTTATGGCTCCTTCAAAACCAAACTACAAAGGGATATAATGTAAGTGAGCCGCTGCACGACAAACCCAACAAAGTGGCATGTTTAGTCCAGCATAGACCAGATCAGCCTGGGCATCCCAGTCTGATCAGAGTCTTAGCTGTGTGCTTAAAGCGTAGTTAAGGGTCCAAGGTAGTTCCATGCTGACAGCAAAGACTCTGATTAGACTGGGCAAATACCCAGGCTGATCTGAGTCTTTGCTAGGTGCACATGCCAGTTTGTTTTTTTCTGTCATGTCATGGCTCAAATCATTTGCCATTATAATTCTTTGTAGTTTAGTAGCATAAATACAGTGGATGGAGTTGTCTTGCCTGTCTTTGCATTGTCATAAAACAGAGCTAAATAAAAACACTGGATGCACAGTTTACACCACCGCCAACACTGGAAATGTAATACCTGTGTCCACAGGCAAGAAACTAACACTATTGGCTCATAAGACTATGCGTTACATAGCTTAATAAAGGGACAATTCTGAATTGTAAACTTTTTCTTTCTTTCTTTTTTCTTAACATGAAAAAATTGCTAATGCTAGTCATGAGAAAGTACAGTACATTATATAAATTGGAGTACCAAAAATGATAATTATCCTTGGTATTTACACACCATATTCTCTCTCACTGTCCTACAATTTCAACCTGTTGCTTGTACTTTAAGCTGAATCGGCACAGCTTCAGGGGAAACAACTCTGCCTTTTTCATTTTTGCCTCCTTAATCAATTTGTCAACTCTTTATAAATTGAATTTCTCCCCTACAGGAAAGGGTTCCATTGTCCAGAGAAGCAAACAGTCAGAAAACTTGCCTCCCACACCCCTTTTGGTGGAAAAGGTGTACCCAATCCCTTAAAAGATGAACCCAATTACACCTTAAATGATGGGTCCAATAATTATCATTATGATGAGACAATTCAGAATTTGTGAAAGTAAATTGTTACAAACAGCACACGCTGTGTCAAGCGGCAAAACTATGAGTAAAGAATACTGGTATTGGTTTCGATAAGAGGGAGTAGTTAGCCAGAGATATAATTCAAATAAGTCTCCACTTAAAAGACCATGTCTTGACCCTTTATTGATTAGAGAACACAGCTTCCATCTTTAAAACATAACAGTTACCACAAAAATTCTAAATATTGGGACAGACAGGTTTGAGCAAACAGTCAGACCCAGATCAGACTTTATTAGGATCTACATTGTTTGCCATTTCATCTGCATCATTTAGACACATTAAACAGAGAATTAAATTATTTGAGAATGAATCATAGGTTTGAGAAAATCAGATTTTTCATTGTATGAATTCTAGATAGCATCTCACTTATAAATCGAGAGGAACATGGCATACAATGTGTGCCACGCTCCTCTCGAATTACAAGTGAGATGATGTCACAGATCTGTTACCACAGCAACTATGAAATTACAAACTGTAATGCTTCGTACCTTGGCACAATGACATCTCGATGATGTTACTTAAAGATATATATGAACTCTTAGTTGCTATGATAACAGATATATGGCGTCATTGGTTCTGGATCATGGCAAACCATGCTCTGCCAATTATACTATGACGTAAACAAGAGGCCCACGGGCCACAAAGCTCACCAGATCTCTAGCTCAAAATTGCTATCACATTTGTATAGCCTTAAAATTGTACAGGCTTATACAAAATATACAACTACAAAGTCTCAGTCTGAGTCTGTTGAATTGATTACAAAATACATAGCTATTGTCCACATTTGATTGCCATGACAACAAAAAAGGATCATTTTCAAAGGATTTTTACTATTTTTTCCTTTTGGTTGCCATGGCAACTGATTGAAATGAGCAGTGTGCAGAAAAAAAAATAGGGCTGATAGAAGACCACTCAAGGAATATTTCTGAAAAAGTAAGCTCAGACTATTTGGGATTGCTTAGCAATGAAGCCCATTTTTTGTTTTTCCATTATAAATTGCCATGCAAAACATGTCCTTTGAACAATGACAATTAATGAAGATAAACTCTGTAAAGACTAAGATGATTAGTATGTCTATGAAGTGTCGGCCTCATAGAACATATGGTTTCTGAGGAGATGATTTAATTTTTTTTTTTGTTTTTTTTTGGTTTCCATGGCAACCAATAAAAAGAGCAATGGGCCACAAAAACATATAGCTGATGGAAGCCTTATCAAGGAACATTTCTGTAAAAGTTTTGTCAAAATATCTGCAAAGGCTTGGCAGTAAATGCCGTTTTTCAATGTTCCCTATTATAAGTCTATGGGAACTCTAAGTTGCCATAGCAACCAAACTAAAGAGCCAATATTCATAAAAAACAAAAAATTTCAATCCCCCAGCACAAGGATGCTACAGATAAAACTTGGGCCAAATCGGTCAAATGGCTTCAGAGGAAATAATTTTTAAGTAATTTTTCGTTAAATTTTTGCATTTTGGTTTCCATGGCAACCAATAAAAAGAGCAATGGGTCAAAAAACATATGGCTGATAGAAGACTTCTCAAAGAATGTTTCTGTACAAGTTTTGTCAAAATATCTGCAATGGCTTGGCAGTAAATGCCATTTTTCAATTTTCCCCATTATAAGTCTATGGGAAATCTAAGTTGCCATAGCAACCAAACTAAAAAACAGATTTTCATAAAAAACACAAACTTTCAATCCCCCAGCCCAAGGATGCTACAGATAAAATTTGGGGCAAATCGGCCCAGTGGCTTTAGAGGAGATGTTGTTTGAAAGTGTTGACGGACGACGTCATACGACATACGACAGACGACGACGACGACGGACAGCTGCCTATCCTATAAGCTCCCCCAGAGCCTTCGGCTCTGGTGAGCTAAAAACTGAAATTCTTTCAACAGAAACTTCAGATTTTCTCAAAAAATTATTATTCTCAAGTCATTTAATTCCCTGTTATTTCTGCATTAGAAAACCAAACTGTTAGCCTTTTTGGAGAGTTAGGGTAGACCCTTTGGCAGGGTTTTGTCACCCAGAATAGTGAACAGAAATTCATGACAGTTTTCTTTTAACAACTTGCCCTTACTATCCCAAAAGTCAGTTGCATTAGCTTGGTTTTCTAATGCAGTAATGTCACCCTTCAATTTCACTGAAAAATGTAAGTAGGGACAAGACCAGAGGGCCAATGGCCCTATATCGCTCACCTGAGCACTGAGGTTAGGCCCTATGTTGCAAAAACTTTAAGTTGCCACAGCAACAAAACAACATGCACAACAGCAATAAAATTGGCAAAATAAAAAAATGAAAATTTAGCCTTTCAGCTGCAATGGCAACCAATCAAAATCAGGTATTTGGGCTTTATTCATATGGCTGATAGAGGACTACTCCAGGAACATTTCTCTAAAGCTTTTGTTAAAATATCTGCAGTAGCACAAAAAATAAATACCAAATGTCCACTTTCCCCATTATAAGTCTATGGAAACTTTTAAGTTGCCATAGCAACGAATTCACATGGGCAATGATAATATAAAACATAAATTAGGTAGAGGCTAATGTTTTTAACATGTATGCAAAGTATCAGCTTCATCCCCCTCATGGCTTCACTTTTCCAATTATAAGTCAATGGAAACTATAAGTTGTCATAGCAACCAAAGTTCTTGTGGGATTGGAAGAAAAAACAAAATTTATGTAGAGGCTACTGTCATCAACATGTTTGCACAGTATCAGCTTCGTCCCCCATATGGCTTCTGGGCAGAAGTTTGTTGTTTTTTTCATCGAAAATTTACCCTATATTTTGTCATGGCAACCAAACAGATTCAGCGATTTGGAGAAAATTCATATGAATCGTAGAGGACTACTCAAGAAACATTTCTGTAGAAACAAAAATCTAAATAACTGCAGTGAGACAGCAAAAATTGCCAATTTCCATTTTCCCCATTACAAGTCAATGGAAACTCTTAGTTGCCATAGCAACTAAACTGCTGGAGCAATTGCCATGAAAAACAGTAATTCTATAGAGGCTAGTATTAAGGTTCTTTCAGTAAAGCTTGAGCTTTATTGGCCACACAGTTTCTGCGAAGATGCTTTTTTAATCATATTTCTATTTTAAACTATTTGGTTGCAATGGCAACCAGCCAAATTGTGCAATTTGCATAAATTTAACATGGCTGGTTAAATATTACTCAAGGTACATTTCTATGAAAGTTTTGTCAAAATATCTGCAGTGGCATAGCAATAAATGCAAATTTTCTATTTTGCCATTATAAGTCAATGGCAACTTTCAGTTCCCATAGCAACCAAACTGCTAGAGCAATTGCCAAGAAAAACAGTACTTTTATAGAGACTAGTACTAAGATCCTTTCTGTGAAGTTTGAGCTTTATTGCTTGCATAGTTTATGAGGAGATGATTTTTAAATATTTTTTTCTATTTTTAACCATTCGGTTGCCATGGCAACCAGCCAAATCTTGCAATCTACATAAATTTCATGTGGTTGAAATAGGACTATTCAAGGAACATTTCTGTAAAAGTTATATCACAATATCTGCAGTGACATAGCAATAAATGCAAATTTTCTATTTTGCCATTATAAGTCAATGGCAAATTTAAGTTCCCATAGCAACCAAACTGCTACAGCAATTGCCAAGAAAAACAGTACTTTTATAGAGGCCAGTACCAAGATCCTTTCTGTGAAGTTTGAGCTTTATTGCTTGTATAGTTTCTGAGGAGATGATTTTTGAATATTTTTTCTATTTTTAACCCATTCGGTTGCCATGGCAACCAGCCAAATTGTGCAATTGACATAAATTTCATGTGGTTGATGGAGGACTACTCAAGGAACATTTCTGTAAAAGTTTTGTCAAAATATCTGCAGTGACAGAGCAATAAATGCAAATTTTCAATTTTTCCCATACAAGTCAATGGAAACTTTAAGTTGCCATAGCAACCAAAGTTCCAAAGCGATTTGGATAAAAAACAGTATTATTGGTTCCCCCTGCCTATAGATGCTATATATGAAATTTGGTTACAATGGGCCATGTAGTTTCAGAGGAGATGTCGTTTGAAAATGTTGACGGACGGACGGACGGACGGACGGACGACGGACGACGTACGACGGACGACGGATGCCTGCCTATACTATAAGCTCACCTGTGAGCCTTCGGCTCAGGTGAGCTAAAAAAGACAAAGCAGTAAACATAGGCACAACAGTGAATCCAGTGAACAGAGGGCTCACACATATCCCCAGCTAGTGTTACCACCTAAATATGAGCAATCAAAATGGTTTATCATTTGAAAGGCAAAAATCGAAAATAACTGTTTTTGTAAACAGTGTAGATTCTGATGAGGCGGATCATGATGAGCCGCCTCATCTAGATCTACAATGTTTGCTCTCTAGTCTTTGAATTCTCAATAATTATGATACTGCTTCGATGAAACTTTTTTTCTTCAAATTTTGCAGACTTACATTTTGTCATCTGCTTTTTGGTGCTTAAAGAGTTAATGCAAAACTTCGCCATAAAAAGTTTACAAGAACAGAAGAATGAACAGAATGACAAAGGTTATATACCTCCCCATACAGTTTGTATGCTGGGAATATATTAAAAAGGCAGATATCAAAGTGGCAGTCATACATTATTTAGGCTATATTCAGGGTTTGGCCATTGGCTCTTCCATTGGTGCCAATATTGCTAACCACTGGCTGCCAATTCTGCAGACACCCTACAGTGTGGGCAAAATTAACAAAGAGGGAAAATGACGTCATTAAAGATGGCTAAAAGTGAAGAAATCGTGAATGCTAGAAATGAGACCGGGGAAATAAACACATTTTTCCCAATGGTAATGAAATTCAATGGCAAAAAGCTACAAGTTTCTGATTACAGAAACGACAATTCAGCAAGTGTCATTAATTAGGACCTCTTGTTAATATTTCAGTGATCGTTATTTTTCAATCTTTTTTCTCTGCCCTGATTCGCAATGATGCTAAATCTGTACTGAGTAGTGTCCATGAGTGAGTGAAGTGGGCCAGTGGGATTTTCTGAAAATTGTTCATAGTCTTTGGAGTGGCAACTTGTGGAGTTAGACCTAGACCTACATAGAATGTCCGTAAAGGGGTGTGGCAGTATATAGAGATAGACCTTCCACAAGTAATTCATTTGTTTGTTTGTTTGTTTTATACATACTGCTACACCATCTCTCGAGGATAATGAGCATTGTACTCTCCATGGTTACAGGATGTCTTGTCCATGTGCAAGTGTGTTCAAAATGTTTGACTAGATAGTAAGTTGTTGATGATAGATTTAGAACCTGAATATTATAAGGATCTGTCATGGGTGTGAGGTGTGGATAGAAAAATCTGTCACGAGGGTCACTGTTCGGCATCACGAGGCTTGCCGAGTGATGCCGAACAGTGATCCCGAGTGACGGATTTTTCTATCCGCACCTCACACCAATGATAGATACTTTTTCTTGCACACCAGGTTTTGTTTTAACTTCTGAACTTCTTAAAATGCGTAATTCTAGTGCTTAAGAGGTTTCAATTTGATTTTGAAAGAAGGCGCCGCTTTCAACGACCGCCATTCGGCTCTTTACGTCAACGACTGGCGTGCATAAACTGACGTCATTTTTACCGTCTTCGTGACGTCATCATCTAAATAGCCAACGTCACTTGACGACGCAGGTACGTCAGCTCCTATACAACCAATGCATTGACAGCACGTGATTTTTTTCCGGTCTTGGGTCAGAACACCAGGGTAAGATGACATTTTCTATCCCAGGTGAAAAGAGTGGCATTTTCTATCCGGTGTGCAAGAAGTTAAGTTATATCCTTGATGCTAAAAACTAGAGCATTTTTATGTCAACCATGACACTTTGGCTTTCGGTCTTTGTACTAGAGTCAGACCACAAAACAGGCCAATCAGAAAAAAAATCAGTTTTGTGGGCTGACTTGTTGGACTACTGGATAATTATTCTGCATTCCAAAAGACTGAACATTCAGCATAAATAACTCACTCTTGCATAAAAGCAATGACTTCTAGATCAACAGGTACCAAGAGATTTGATTTTACAGATGAGCCTGAATTCAGAAAAACAGTACAAAAAAGATAGATGAATGCACTCGTGAGACCAAATTAGGGCCACAGCAGATAAAGAATTTCATTGGAAATTTTAGAAGGAAAGTGAAGGGCCCATCTGCATCTGGAACAAAAAAGCAGCCCAAATTACAAGGACCAAATGCTTTTAGCTACTTTGTAAGCAATATTCCATGACGCTCCAAGGATAGAACTACATAAATTTCAAACAGTGTGCACAAATTAAGAATAAAAATACATGTATAAATTCTTAAGCAGCCAAAAACCTTTGCCAAGACCCCACAAAGGACATGACCAGAGAGGACCTAATTAGTCATCATCTACTACTCTACTGAAGCTTTAAAAAGCTTAATTACCATGTTGAAGGTCTTGGCATACACACTGAAGGTAGCCAGCCACCTTTGGTGTTTGGGACTGACAGAGGCTTTAACTTTTTTAAGCGTCTCATTCCAACTCGAAGGAACATTCAGAGGCAATGTCAGCATACCCCTAAAACTGACAGAAAAAGGTAGGTTGAAGACAAAAGGGAGGCAGCTATTTAAAGACTTGTGATACGAGGCTGTTGGTAAGAAAGAGAACTATATGGGGAGACTGAGCCATCAAAAACAGTTGTAACAGTTGCTGGACTTCCTGATTTGCGCTCAAAGACCCCCAGCAATTACAACAAGGGCCAGTTGGTGGTAGCACTTAAAAGTGCTGAAAAGTTATCATCTAAGATTGAAAAAACATTGAAAAAACATATGGAGCGACTGAATCTTCAACAAGAACTGTATGCGTAAAGGAGAGCTCGCCTGACAGTGCCTTGCCCATCACTTAAAAAGAGTTTGTTGTAAAATTTTAAAGTGTGACCCCAAACCCAACCCGACATCAGGGTGGCAACATTAGCTTGCTATACTTTCATACAGGCAAGCTAAAAACAGTTGTGACAGTTGCTGGACTTCCTGATTTGTGTTATGCTCAAAGACCCCAGCAATTATAATAAGCGCCAGTTGTTGTCTTAATGGCAGTACTTAAATAAGCTGAAAAGCTATTGTTTCAAATTGAAGGACGGCCTATACCAGGCCCCCAGGATAGAGCTTCATATTTTAAACAGTGTGTCCAGAAATGGGAAGAGCTTGCAAAAGAAGCAAAAAAACCCCAAATATTCTGAAGCAGTCAAAACTTTTCACCACAACCCCACAAAGAGCATGACTAGAGAGAACATTATTTATCATCGGAGGTTCATCTGCAGCTCTGCTTAATTACCATGTACAACTTGTTAGTCTTCTGAGCCTACAAATACAGAAACAACTGACAGTTGGTTCTATCAAACAGCAGCTGCTCCAAAATCTACAATTATCCTGGAGAAGTTTTATCAGAAAGGAAATCCAGAATCTGTTGGTGAACATACAGCATCGACACCTACCACTTCTGAATATGGTGTCTGTAACAGAAAACACCTGCAATGGTATGTCCGATTTACCCGTCTGTCCGAATAAACCCAACTCTCCCCTATTCAATTAGCAAACAACAAAGGTGTTAATCAGACTGCTGTTAGCATTTTTATCTTCAAAACTAACAGTTGAAAGACAGGTTACAACCATGTTTACTGTCACTATTTTCATGACCTATATTTGATGGACAGTTTATGATGATATTGATCACGTTTTATGGCTCTGTTTTTACGATCAGTATTTTGACTTCCAAGGAATGTCCATAAAGAT
Organism: Ctena decussata; assembly: GCA_963989385.1. NCBI lineage: Eukaryota > Metazoa > Mollusca > Bivalvia > Lucinida > Lucinidae > Ctena > Ctena decussata. Next base: position 10,130,457 of record OZ022504.1, read on the forward strand.
TTTATGGCCTGTCAGCTGTTTTGTATAAATACTGGTCCATTTCAGAGCCTCTTCAGTGTTCAAGTAAACTTGCTATTGTAAGGTAACTTCTTACATAGTTGCTCTGCTCACTCTTATCCGCACTGGATAGTTTTCTGTAGGAACCTGTGACTGAATTATTGATTGGTATTAAAACTGTAAAACATATTGTGTGTTGTTATTCATTCAAAGCACTACACTAGGAATTTTGGTGCCGTTGACGCAAAAGATTGCAGAAACTTCAGCCAGTGGCAAAAATATCTGACGGGAACACAAGTCTGGTGAATTAAACTGTTTTCACTTTGCTTTCTTTTACTATGGCCAACACTGAATACTTAGCAGTTGTTTTTCAGACCTTTTCTACCCAAATAACTGGGCTAACTAACCAACTATCAAATGCAACTAATAGTATTGGGACTAAAAGCTCTTCGTTAATCGTACCGCCATATTCTGGAGACCCAAAACAGTTTCAGAATTGGATCAAAACAATAGACAAACAAGCTCTTTTAGATAATCTGTCCGATGAAGGGGTCAAATGTTTAACTTTTCGTACAAGTAGAGAGGCTGTCTCAGATTTTATACAAAGATTTTTGCATGACTACCCTCAAGAAAACTGGGCTAGGCTTAAACAGGAATTAACTGCCCGATTTTGTGATGTAACTGACCAAATGCATGCCTTTACCCTTCTAAGAAATGTACGCCAAAAAGTTGGGCATTTATGCAGAAAGATTATTAACTTTAGGCAAGGACAATTTTCCTCCAGATACAGATACGCAAACAATAGAAAGACAATTAATAGGCTTCTTTGTTGATGGGTTGCTTCAAGATAGCCTTAAAATGAAGCTAGTGAGAGATAATCCAAATACTTTTTAGGCTGCAGTGAACACTGCTTTGCAGAAACAAAATCTTAGGCGAAAGTTTAATTTAAGAACAAATCAAGGGGAAACATTAGGTCATAGGGACACACCACTGGAAATTGACTATATTCGCCTTTCAGATTGAAAAAACATGACATATAATGATATTCAAATTGGATGCTGATCTTGAATTTTTAATTTACATAATACTAGACAATGAATTTAATTAAAGTTGAAAAGTCATAACATTATGGAAATTAAACGTTCGATAACATATTGTTTGCCACAGAAACCTATAATCAAACAAATTACATATTAACAAACAGGTGTTACGAAATTTAAGCGAAGTCTCGAAAAGAAGAGAAAAACAACCATGATCCAGAATCTAGATTTTAATTATGACATTTCAATTTGCATATGTAGACACTTAACCTAATTTGGAACAAACATAAGACTTCTGAATTGGAAGTGTAGTTCACTTTACATTCTGACTTTCCTATCTTAGCATATTTGGGAACTAAACAAAAATTAATTTTATATTTCTATCTTCACAAAATGGAAGGATTTAAGCCTGGATGTTTTACATATGTGACAGTAGCAGACTTTAAAAATTATATGGAAACAGACGAAATTAGAGTTCATTTTGGAAATCAGAGATTAGACCAAATTATCGCAAAAATAATATGGAGTAAGGACGTTTGTATCAATTTACATTTGGTCTCACCCGACATAACGCAGACGCATGATATACGGCGACTGGTAGAAACGGAAGTAGTGGAAAGAGTGACGAATGGATTAGAACAAGGGACAATATCGGAGCTAATGGATTGTACAGTGAAAGAATTACAACCGGAAGACATTATCGAGATAAGCAGTGATGAGGAGGAGGGTGTGGAGCAGGAGGGAGGAGAAATTGGGTTATCAGAAGACAGTGACGGTGGGGGGGGGGGATTCAGGAGAAGAGACAGAAGAATATGACTGGGAGTGGGTGGAATTATTATAAATATTCATAAAAATAGGAAAGTGACTTGAAAATATGTTTAAAACTACATTTGTCTTATTACTATATTTTGAATTGTGTATTGTTTAAGTTTGAAATGTTTCATGGATATGGAAAAACGTATAAATATACATTTACTTGTTTTAGTCACAGGAGTAGTTTAAGTAATAAGGTAAAATTATTTGTTTATCTTGAAGTTTTAGAGTCATAGTATAAGAAATAAGGTTTTAATTTCTTGAAACACTATAAATACTTTGTTTATGTTAAGGTATTTAAATCAGTAATCTTTTTACTTTAAATCATTTATTAAGTATTGATGTTTTCATTAATCTGTATGGGAGTGATAAGGAAATTACATGGCCAAAGAAAAATAAGTAAAACTGGGCGTTTTAATTTTGTAAGTGTTCTTCAAAAGGATCAAAGAACACTTATGTATGATAAGGAGGAAATTGTAAAGTGAATATGCTTTGTAATACCACAGGTGTGGGGGCCATGTACTTTCTTTATATGGTAAGATAGTTCTAAGTTTAGAAGACTTGTAATGGTTTCAATGTCTGTAAATAGTAATTTACATCAATGGATGAGTGAGAGTATAAAAGGAGGGTGCAAGGGCTTGTTGGTCAGAACTAGTATTAGAATTTGTTTCGGTTCTCACTTTCGAACTTTCGTACTTTCGAATACTCCTGTGGCAATGTTATCATGAAGAAGAATAAAATTACTGAAACTTTAAAAATGACTTCTTCTTAAAAACACAACGCGAATAAAGAGGACTTAATAAAGAAGGACTCTAGACTATGCAACAATATGGGTATTGACAAAACAATTGATGCCATAGCTTCAAAGTGCTATTGGCCTACCTTGTATAAAGAAATTGCAAAATATGTATCAAAGTGTGTAACATGTCAAAAGAGGGGTCTAAGGAAACAAAAACCATCACTGCAGGAGACTGACAGTCCTCCATTCTCTTTTGCAAAGATAGGATTAGATCTTTCAAGTCCATACCCAGTGAAACTTTCAGGCAATAAGTATATAGCAACCTTTGTAGACTGGTACTCCGGTTGGCCAGAGGCATTCCCTATTCCTGATAAGACAATTTCACACTTACTCCTAATAGAAATATTTCCACGGTATGGTGCTTGTCTTCAAATTGTTACAGATAATGATACTGAATTTAAAAATAAGGTGGTAAACGAAACTCTTAAAGCATTAAACATTGATCATGTAAGAACATCAGTCTACCATCCGCAAAGTAATGCAAAAGTAGAAAGTTTTCATCGAACAATGCATGACATACTTTCCAAGATGATAGATAATAATCTTAACACATGGGACCTTTATTTGAACCGAGCCCTAGCTGCAGTCAGGTTTAATGTTTCCTATTTTCTCTTATACAATAGAGATGTGGTACTGCCTTTAGATAATTTATTTCAACCTAGGCGAAAGTATCAAGGTGAGGAAACACATAGGATTGCCATTGAACAACAGCATAAAACATTTATGCTTTTGCATAAGCATTTGAAACAGGCCAAATGCAGACAAGCAATGTATGCAAGGTCTGGAGGGAAGGACTACAGAATTACCTTCAGCACCACTTTTAGTTACTGATAACATCAGCGCAAATGTAGAGGAACTTACGACTGTATACCCAAAAATTAAATTTATTAACTGTAAAATCATAACTTTCTTGATTTTAAATAAAAAGCAAAGTCCTAGGTGTAAACCTTAAGTTGCGCTAAGATGAAGATCTTATATTTAGAAGAGAGAACCAACAACACTTTGACAAATCAAAAAGAACTTCGAGACCCAGTGAAACCAGTGTGAAATTGTGTCGTCATCGAATGATGATCCCCGTGATGGCCTGGGAAGGGAGGATGGACTTGGACCTCTTCGACACAGTGCTAAAGATATGAGACAATTTCTTCTAGCTATATATTGTAAGTGTTTTTGTTATAAAGGGTCTGTGATTCTTTTCTTAAATAATTTTAGTGTGTGTATATAGTTTATTTATTTTTACTTATATACATGAGAAACAATAGAAACCAGATAATGATCCAATGACTTCAGTGTATGTATATGGTTTGTATACATGAGAAACCAGACAGATATACGAGAAACGTGAAAAACAGACAATGATCTAATGACTTTAGTGTGTGTATGTAGTTTACTTTAATAGTTTATATACAGGAGAAACCAGAAATGAACTTACATCATCGTACATGATATCCTTGTTTAAAACAAGCAAATTCGACGAATTTATGTCCCCCGCCTTGGAAACTAGGTCTCCACTGTATATACACTTAAGTGGTTGAGCTGGGAAAGCGGATAAGTTAAAAATATGAAAAAAGTAATAAAAAAAGTAATGTGAGGATTATATCCAAACCACATGCATATCTTCAGGCCATGATCAAAACGCCTGTGAAGTTTCAAAGGAATTGGCATAAAACTGTAGGAGGAGTTGCACACACAAGGTACCAACTATCTATTTACTTTGATAGTAAAAATGTATGAAAAATGGCTAAGTTCAATTTGCGATAAAAGTAATAAAAATAACCTCAGGATTATATCCAAACCACATGCATATCTTCAGACAATGATCAAAACACCTCTTAAGTTTCAAAGGAATCGGCATAAATCTGTATGAGGAGTTGCGCACACAAGGTAGTGAAATTTAAAAATGCAAAATCATCCACCAAAAATGCAAAAATCATCCACCAGTTGGTCAAGAATTTAAGAAACTGAAGAAAGTACGAACCCTCTTGCTTCAAATTCTGTCTGAGCATATGGCCGAACATGCAAAACAATTTTCTCCTTCAACAATATTTTAACAATATTTATTTACCAAAAGAAGATTTGGTGATTAAAGGCATGTATGTAGATCCGGATAAGCTAGTTCTAATGCTCGTATAAAATCTCCCTATATTATAAATAAATAGTTTTTTCAACCCACCTTAGAACTGTCAACAAAAATGGCAGCAAATCCTACGAAAAATACCGCAATCCGGCGTGAAACCGCAAATCCTGCGTTTCGACCGCTTTTTCGGCATTACGGTTGGTCCCTGTGAATATGTTTGAATTTCAGTGCATCTAAGATTTAATGCTTGTTGATGAAGTACCAGGTCTTGACCTCTTGAATTCATAGGGGTGGAAGTTGATTGCATTTCCATATCACAAAGCATAATAGCAACAGTAAAATGCACTTGTTTAGCTTTTCCCATTCAAAAGCCTATGGGACCCAAATTTGACATTGTCACAAAATACGTCAAGGTCATTCCAGGGTCATCATTTATATAAATTTTGTAGTACTAGAGTTCTAGATGCTACATATCAAGTTTCAAGGCAATCGCCCCAGTGGTCCTGGAGAAAAGGATTTTTTCAAGTTTTTAACATATATGGGCATGGCAGCCATCTTGGTCATGTAACCTGGTCCAAGTTTATAAACTTTCTTTCCCCTTTTGCCTGAAGGCTGTTTATGAAATTTAAATGAAATTGGCCCAGTAGTTTCAGAGGAAGAGTTGTTTAAAAATGTTGACAAAGGATGGACAACTGACCTTTGGCCAAGGTCACTATATGACCTTGACCTTTCAAATTCATAATTTTGCTGCATTTCCTTATCACAGGGTACAATGGCAACAGAAAAATGCACTTTTTCAGCTTTTCCCATTCAAAGGCCTAAGGGACCAATTTTGACCTTGTCATAAAATAGGTCAAGGTCAACCCACGGTCATCGTTTATGTAAACTTTGTAGTACTAGAGTCCCAGATGCTACATACCAAGTTTCAAGGCAATCAGCCCAGTAGTTCTGGAGAAGAAGAGTTTTTCAGGTTTAAACCATATAAGGGCATGGCGACCATCTTGGTCATGTGCCCTGGACCAAGTGCATAAATTTTCTTTCCCCCTTTACCCGAAGGCTGTGCATGCAATTTAAATAAAATTGGCCTGGTAGTTTCAGAAGAAGAGTTGTTTGAAAATGTTGACAAAGGATGGACAACTGACCTTTGGCCAAGGTCACTAAATGACCTTGACCTTTGAAATTCAGGAGAGTGGAACTTTGCTGCATTTCCATATCACAGAGTACAATGGCAACAGAAAAATGCATTTTTTCAGCTTTTCCCATTCAAAAGCCTAATGGACCAATTTTGACCATGTCATAAAATAGGTCAAGGTCAACCCAGGGTCATCATTTATATAAACTTTATAGTACTAGAATCCCAAATGCTACATACCAAGTTTCAAGTCAAATGGCCCAGTGGTTCTGGAGAAGAAGATTTTTAAGGTTTTTACCATATAAGGGCATGGCGCCCATCTTGGTCATGTGACCTAAACCAAATATATAAACTTTTGTTGCCCCATCCTGTGAAGGCTCCATATGAAATTTGACTTCAATTGGCCCAGTGGTTTCTGAGAAGAAGATGTTTAAAGAGTGTTGACGACAATGACGGACGATGGAGGCCTGCCTATTCTATAAGCTCACCTTTGAGCCTTCAGCTCAGGTAAGCTAAAAACTTAACACAAAACTTTAACGCAAATATACAAGTATGTGACCTTGGCCTTTGGTAAGCAGCAGCATCCAGATGATGTAAACTACTCTGTATGAACCTAAAAGTAAACCTAATCATATATCAAAACGTTCCATCAAAGGGTATTGGAAATAAAAACAAGAGGGCCATGGTGGCCCTGAATCGCTCACCTAAGCATTAATCTGTTCACTGGCTCTGGTGAAGATTTAAAAGAGTTTTACCATACGTGGGAATGGCGGCCACCTTGGTCATGTGACCAATATCATTTGAAGAACTTTCAATCCTTTGACCCATGTGCAGGCTCCATATGAAATTTGAGTTTAGTCTGCCCAGTGGTTTCAGAGATGTTTGAAAATGTTTATGGATGGATGACAGAGGCAGCTAACACCAATACTGTAAGGCTCAGGTGAGCAGAAAATGGCAGTGTTGCTTCTCTGAAAAGTACCTGTTCATGTTGAGTTCCTTTGATGGATTTGAACTAGAATGTGGCTGGCATCAGTGCAATGTTAGTTCTGATTCTTGCAGCATAACTTAATTTAGATTTGACCTAGTGACCTAGCTTTTGACCCCACATGACCCAGTTCAAACCTGACCTAGATTTTATGGAGATAAACATTCTGACAAAGTTTCATCAAGATTGGATCAAAACTGTGCCCTCTTAGGTGTGCACAAAGTTTTTCTAAGATTTGACCTAGTGACCTTGTTTTTGACCTGCCATGACCCAGTTTCAAACTTGGCCTGGATATTGTGAGGATAAACATTCTGACAAAGGTTCATGAAGATTGTATCAAAACTGTGCCCTCTAGAGTGTACACAAGGTCGTTCTTATATCTGACCTAGTGACGTAGTTTGTGACCCGACATGATCTACTTTCAAACTTGACCTAAATATTATGACAATAAATATTCTGACAAAGTTTCAAAAAGATTGGATCAAAACTGTGTCCTCTAGAGTGTACACAAGGGTGTCCTCTAGAGCGTACACAAGGTTTCCCTAAGATCTGACCTAGTTTTTGACCCAACATGACCCAGTTTCGAACCTGGCCTAGATATTATGAGGATCATTCTGACAAAATTTCAATAGGTTTGGATCAAAACTGTGACCTCTAGAGCATTCGCAAGGTTTTCCTAATATTTGACCCACATTTTGACCCGAAAGGACCCAGTTTCAAAGTTTGCCTGGATATTGTAAGAATAAACATTCTGACAAAGTTTCATTGAGATTGGATCAAAACTGTGCCCTCTGGAGCGTATACAAGGTTGTTCTTATATTTGACCTGGTGACCTAGTTTTTGACCCGACACAACCCAGTTTCAAACTTTACCTAGATTTCATGAAGATAAACATTCTGACAGAGTTTCATGAAGATTGAATCAAAACTGTGTCCTCTAGAGTGTATACAAAGTTTTTCTAAGATTTGACCTAGTGACCTAGTTTTTCACCTGACATGACTCAGTTTCATAGGGGGCTTACATATAACGTGGACAATAAACATCTTGACAAAGTTTCGTGAAGATTGGATCAAAACTATGCCTTCTAGTGCATACACAAGGTTTTTCTAAGATTTGACCTAGTGACCAAGTTTTTGACCCGACATGACCTACTTTCAAACTGGGCCTAGAGTTTATGGAGATAAACATTCTGACAAAGTTTCATAAAGATTGGATCAAAACTGTCTCCTCTAGAGCGTACACAAGGTTTTTCTATGATTTGACCTAATAACCTAGTTTTGGACCCGAGTTGACCCAGTTTCAAACTCGTCCTACAAATTATGAGCCTAAGCATTCTGACAAAGTTTCATGAAGATTGGATCAAATCTGTGCCTTCTAGAGTGTAAACAAGGTTTTTCTAAGATTTGACCTAGTGACCTAGTTTTTGACCCGACATGATCCAGTTTTGAACTTGTCCTACAAATTATGAGGATAAGCATTCTGACAAAGTTTCATGAAGATTGGATCAAATCTGTGCCTTCTAGAGTGTACACAAGGTTTTTCTAAGATTTGACCTAGTGACCTAGTTTTAGACCCGACATGATCCAGTTTGGAACTTGTCCTAGAGTTTATGAAGACAAACATTCTGACAATGTTTCATAAAGATTGGATCAAAACTGTGTCCTCTAGAGCGTACACAAGGCTTTTGTATGATTTGACCTAGAGACCTAGTTTTTGACCCAACATGACCCAGTTTCGAACTTGTTTGAGATATTATGAGGAGAAACATTCTGACATAGTTTCATGTAATTTGGATGAAAATGATGCCTTCTAGAGCGTACACAAGGTTTTTCTAAGATTTGATCTAGTGACCTAGTTTTTGACACGACATGATCCAGTTTCGAACTTGGCCAAAAGTTCATAAAGATAAACATTCTGACAAAGTTTCAGAAAGATTGGAACAAAACTGTGTCCTCTAGAGCGTACATAAGGTTTTACTATGGTTTGACCTAGTGACCTAGTTTTTGACCCAACATGACCCAGTTTCAAACTTGTCCTAGATATTAGGAGGATAAATATTCTGACAAAGTTTCATGAACTTTGGATGAAAACTGTGCCTTCTAGAGTGTACACAAGGTTTTTCTAAGATTTGACCTAGTGACCTAGTTTTTGACCCGACATGACCCAGTTTCGAACTTGGCCTAGAGTTTATGGAGATTAACATTCTGACAAAGTTTCAGAAAGATTGGATCAAAACTGTGCCCGCTAGAGTGTACACAAGCAAAAGTTGACGGACGGACGGACGTCCGTCTGTCCGTCCGGACACACGTACGACGGACGACGGACATCACGGTATCCCAAAAGCTCACCCTGAGCACTTCGTGCTCAGGTGAGCTAAAAACAACAACATAAACTTAAAGCAAAACTTTAACGCAAATGTTTACGTCTGTGATCTTGACCTTAAGTCAGTAGCAGCATCCAGATGATGTCAACTATTCTGCATGAACCCATAAGTATACCTAGTCACATACCAAAAGGTTCCATCAAAGGATACTGGAAAATAAGCAAATAAACAAAACTTACCGCAAAACTTTAACGCAAATGTTAAAGGACGGACGGATGCACGGACAGACAGACGGACGGAAAGATGAAAACTATATTCCTCTTGACATACACCTTATGTCGTCGTATGTCAAGGGGTATAAATATGCAAGCCACCCCACCAATCACAAGAACACATGCGATGGCGTTACCGACCACGTGTGCACCCAGTGTCAGAAGGGGTGTTTATCTGCCCAGGGGCTTCGAAGTCATCTGTAACAGTGTAGTATTTACATGCAATTCTTTTGAATATTATGTAATAGGTGTAATATAAGTAAGCAACATAAGCAAAATAGTTTTCTTTCAGATGGAATAATTCAATATTTTATCACTATAAATTTAGACAAACTTTTATTTTACAAAATCAACTTTTATAAAAATTCACACAGAGACTGATAATACTTTTAGGAAATGGTCAGTTTATTACTATAATGTGACATGTACTTTCAGGCCAAAATTAAAATTATGTTGGTTTGCTGTTTACCGACCGACCCGAGGTTTTCCGTGCGACCCAAATATTTTTTTTCGATTTCCAAAAAAAAAAAAATTTTTTTCCTGACCCGTCCCGGTAAAGTCCGGATTTTAGTCACGACGTTTCCTATATCCCGGTATTATTTGTTCATGTCGCTTATTTAACCGCGTGCGCGATCCGAATCAACTTACCGCTTTAAATTTATTATTTCAACCAATGAGCGTTTCTTTAACAATGATTTGTGTTGTAAAATGGCTTCGGAGGCGAAAATCGCCGGAGTCGAAGCGACTTTCTGCGTGTCTGTCATTGTCAAAAAAGCAGAAAAAAAGTGTACAGTAGTTAAAAACGCATTGAAAAGAATCCCCACATGCAACACATGGGAAGACCTCTTCAATGATGCAATAATAAACGTTTCGGAAGACGATTTGTCCGACGATATCGTCGACAAATACTCAAAGGTCGCGTCCATATCTGTTAGCAGAGAACCAAACGGCGAAGCCTTCTACCCAGAGAACACAGAAGAGATTAGCAATACTTAAGACTTTGACTCTAATTTGAAATATGTGACTGTCAGTCTACAATTACATTCTGATTCTCCAACAAGCCACCCTGAAATAAAAGATGCAAACCAGGTTCTAATGGCATCGAGATATGCATTGAAGAATCCTCACAAGATAGGGCAAGACAGGGCCAGATTTACAGGTAATCAGATGAGTGCAACATTATTTTGATATTGTTTCAAGTATCTCTTTGAAATCAAAATATATAAGGTCCAGGGAATGCCGCAAAATTTGGTTAGTGGTTGTTATAATTGACCTAGTGCACAATGCAAAGGCTATATTTCCATTATGCAAACATGCCCATGCAATATACTGTAATTTTTGGCAATATACCGTCATCCTCCCATCCCTGTATGTAGCAAGGCCTGTTAAAATGGTTATAAGATTTCATCATTGCAAACCATACTAACACTAACTTTCTGTGCCTGCCATACATATATATGTATAATATACAAAAAAAAAAAAAAAAGCATACCGACCGACCCACTTCTACTATTAGAAAAAAAAAATAAAAAGCCTACCGACCGACCCACCTCTAATTTTCTGGGTCGGTAAACAGCAAACCAACAATTTTTTAAGGTTGGCCTCATTAGGCTTTTTCAAATGGACACTGATCAACAGGATTTAGAGATCTTTATTACTAGCCACTGGCATGATGCTAGTAAGCAAAAGATAGCAATCCATTTACATTTCAAGTTTGATCAATATCTATGAGGAATAAAACAGAAATTATTTGATTGGCTAATTTTTACAATTATTTATGTGGCATATTTTCATTGGTCAAAGATTTATGTTTTTGATACCTGTAATTTTCATATTCTGTTACTTTTTGAAATTCAGTCTTAGGTTAGCCATGTGATGTGATGGGTCGTTTTCCCTGGGAAGCTCATCCCTTAAACATTGGGGAAAATGATGCCACTTGGACTCTAAATTATTATCGCTAAATTGTTGAATGAAATTAGAAGTTAAAACTTATAAAATGTTTTCTACACTATGAACATTTGTCATCGACGTTAAAATACAGAACTACGTAAAGAAAGAAGGACTTTGTGTTTTATTCAACCCAAGGCTAAAGTATTAGCCTGACCCCCTGTAACTGACAAAGCAACTTGGCACAAGGGTTTCCTAATAAGCTAATTCCCCAATGGCAAAATAGAGGCCCTGTGCCAACGTTGGTTACACATCTACAACGGCACGCCGAAGGCCACGACGTCGAGGATAGGAACAAAGAAAGATTCAACCTCCACCCAGTTCTGCATCTAGCAAGCCCTCTTACTCCACTGGAGTAAGAGGGCTTGCTAGATGCAGAACTGGGTGCATCTAGCAAGCCCTCTTACTCCACTGGAGTAAGAGGGCTTGCTAGATGCAGAACTGGGTGGATAACTCCACCACCACAGCAGGGCCTTGCAAACAGTACCATGCCGTCGATGCTCCAATGCCTTTGAAAATCCACATGACCTTTATGTACACGGTATGCGAGCCCATCACCAGGTCAGTGGGGCTCTGCAGCTACGCCACTGGGGTCAGAATAATTTGGCACCATGACAGCATGAGGACGGTACAATGGATGAACCCCTGCGCGATGTCTATGAGGCCAATGCCCCCCTCATTCTTGAGGCCGGGCGACTACAGCCCATTCAGTCCATCTACAATTTTCCACTGACCAAGGAGGTCAGTATTAACCAAATCATGATCTTCGCAGACATCGTGTTAAAGCAACAACATCATGCCTTCCGTCTCAATCTTGTGTTTGGGGTCATTCTGTGCAATAGGGAGATGGGACAGTACCAATATTTCATCCCCTACACCAACAGCGGGGTTCTGGAACGGGCTCTGTACGTCTCCAGAAGGGCTGACCTAGAGCGTCTATGCGTCCAACTGCAACAAAGAGACATCACCACTGAGCTGTTGTGCAACCGTCAAGACAAGAAATGGATACCAGTGCTAGTCACAAACGTTTGATTCCCCGTTTGGAGCACTCACTACCCCATCAGTCAACGCCCGCTGCCTGACTTCCTATTGAAAAAGGTCAGCCTCTACCCCCTGGCCAAAAATCGACATACTGGCAAACTGTACAAGGACAATCATTGTGCCTTTTGCTGCCTGGCTCGGCACCGGGGTCATGACACCAAGTCCGTAGAAGTCCCCACCCAGGCCTTTTATCAACAATGCATGGTAGATAAAGAAGATGACAACTTTGATGGATTGACCTACGACGAGTTCCCCGAGTTCGCAAGACATTTCAGTCTCAATCTAGTACACAAGGTTTTTCTAAGATTTGACCTAGTGACCTAGTTTTTGACCCGACATGACCCAGTTTCAAACTTTGTCTAGATTTCATTTAGACTAACATTCTGACAAAGTTTCATGATGACTGGATCAAAACTGTGCCCTCTGTGTCATTCTAAGATTTCTATTTTTAGCTCTGGCGGCCATTTTGTTCAGCAGAGTGGAACCGTTTTAGCAATTTTGGTTCAGGGCCATGAGTCAAACATTTCTGTGAAATTATTTTGAAATCGAGCCATTGGCTTCAGAGGAGATGTCTTTTAAAGGTTTTTCTATTTTAAGCTCTGGCTGCCAGTTTGTTCAGCGGAGTGGAACCATTTCAGCAATTTTTGTTCAGGGCTATAACAGAAACAATTGTGTGAAATTATTTTGAAATTGGCTGACTGGTCTAGGAGGAGATGTCGTTTGAAGAAATTGTAGACGACAGACGGAGGGACAGATGGACGGACGGACAGACAGACGGACGGACGATGGACAAATTAATATCCATCACGATAGCTCACCTTGAGCACTTCGTGCTCAGGTGAGCTAAAAATTCTTGGAATAAAAGGAGACTCTTACAAGAGAGAAAACTAGAAAAGATGCACTGAGGGTCAGGTCAAACAAAACAAGAGGGCCATGAGGCCCTGATCCGCTCACCTGAGCAATTGGCAAAGTGGCTTTTTCTTATGTCTGAAATTGTCAAAATATGAGTCTAGGGTCAAAAGTCAAAGACTGACCATGACCTCTTGTACTCATAAATCTTCATGTGCTAATATCCATTAAGACAACTATATATACCATTTTTTAGACCAAAATCTTCAAAACTTTCCATGAAATCTTATGTTCTAGCATTTTCCCATATTTGACCATGCTGCAAAAAAGGTCAAGGTGAACCCAAGGTCATCATTTGAACAGTCTTGGAAGTACTCTAGTACTCCATGCTACTTACCAAGTTTCAAGGCCATAGGCATATTGGTTCTGGAGAAGAAAAATATTAAATGTTTATACCATAAATGGGTATGTCAGCCATGTTGGTCATGTGACCTGGACCATTTGAACACATTTTTGTTCCCTCAACCCCTGGAGGCTCTTTATGAAATGTGACTATAATTGGCCCTTTGGCTTTTGAGGAAATGTTTGAAAATGTAAAAATATGAGAGATCTGGGTCAAAGGTCAAAGAATGACCTTGACCTCTTGTACTCATAATTCTTCATGACCTCATTAAGATGACTGTATATACCAATTTTTAGGCCAAAATCTTCAAAAATTCCCATGAAAGCTTATGTTGTAGCATTTTGCCATATTTGACCTTGCCATAAAAAGGTCAAGGTCAAGCAAAGGTCATAATTTGAACACTCTTGATAATACTGGAGTACCCACTGCTACATACCAAGTTTCAAGGCCATCGGTCAACTGGTTCTGGAGAAGAAGATTTTTAAAGGTTTTTATCATATATGGTCATGGCGGCCATGTTGGTCATGTGACCCAGACCATTTGAAGAATTTCTTTTCCTCAACCCCTGAAGACTCTATATATTTGGTTACAATTGTCTTTTAAAAAGAAGTTTGAAATTGTCAAACTATGAGAATTCAGGGTCAAAGGTCAAAAAATGACAATGACCTCTTGTACTTATGAATCTTGATGTACTCATTAAGATGACTGCATTTCCCAATTTTTAGGCCTAAATCTTCAAAACTTTCAATGAAATCTTATGTTCTAGCATTTTCCCTTATTTGACCTTCCCGTAAAATGGTCAAGGTCAACCCAAGGTTATCATTTTGAACACTCTTGATAGAACTGGAATACCCAATGCTTCATACCAAGTTTCAAGGCCATCGGTCAACTAGTTCTGGAGAAGAAGATGTTTAAAAGTTTTTATCATATATGGGCGTGGCGGCCATGTTGGTCATGTGACCTGAACCTTTTGAACAAAATTTCATTCCCTCAACCCCTGGAGGCTCTATATGAAATTTGGTTACAATTGGCCAAGTGGCTTTGGAGAAGATTGTTTGAAAATGTCAAAATATGAGAGTTCTGGGTCAAAGGTCAAAGAATGACCTTGACCTCTTACACTCATAAATCTTCAGGTACTCAACTGCATTTACCAATTTTAGGCCTTACTCTTCAAAACTTTCCATGAAATCATATGTTCTAGCATTTTCCCATATTTGACCTTGCAGTAAAATGGTCAAGGTCAACCCAAGGTCATAATTTGAACAATCTTGGTAGTACTTGAGTACCCAATGCTACATACCAAGTTTCAAGGCCATCGTTCAATTGGTTCTGGAGAAGAAGATTTTTAAAGGTTTTTACCATATATGGGTGTGGCCGCCATGTTGGTCATGTGACCTGGACAGTATGAATAAATTTTTGTTCCCTCAACCCCTGGAGGCTCTATATGAAATTTGGTTTCAATTGGCTCAGTGGCTGTTGAGGAGATTGTTCGAAATTGTCAAAATATGAGAGTTCTGGGTCAAAGGTCAAAGAATGACCTTGACCTCTTAAAGTCATAAATCTTCATGTACTCATTAAGATGACTGTAGATACTGGTTTTTAGCCCAAAATCTGCAACAGTTTCCAAGATATCTTATGTTCTAGCATTTTGCCATATAAAAGCACAAGGAAGCAAATTTGACCTTGCCGTAAAAAAGGTCAAGGTCAACCCAAGGTCATAATTTGAACAATCTTGGTAGTACTCGCGTACCCGATGCTACATACCAAGTTTCAAGGCCATCGGCCTATTGGTTCTGGAGAAGAAGATTTTTAAAGGTTTTTACCATATATGGGCGTGGCGGCCATGTTGGTCATGTGACCAGGACCGTTTGAACAACTTTTCGTTCCTAAGGTCCCAGGAGGCTATATATGAAATTTGGTTACAATTGGCCCAGCGGTTTCAGAGGAGAAGTCGTTTGAAATTGTGGACGGACGGACGACGGACAGACGACGGACGACGGACGGACGCCGGAGCCTTACCATCCTATAAGCTCCCCCGGAGCCGCTGGCTCAGGTGAGCTAAAAAAGGATAGGCCAGTGACACAGTGCCATGTGTTGACCAATTTCCTGTTTTTAAATCTGGAGGTAAACTGAAAGCAAGCTTATTGTGCTTTTGCAATTTTTTTAGTTAGTTTCCTGGATTAAATTTGCTGCAGTAAGTAAATTGTGAAGTTTCCTTGGCAAAAGTTTAAAGAGCATGTTTACTCTAGGCAGAAGGTTTAAAAATTTAATGCTTGTAGACTGCATATAAAACAACTTATTTGTTACGTGTGTTTCCCCATCCACCCTTTTCATAAGAGACAAGAATTCTGCGGAAGGCGGTGTCGCAGAAGGAGGAATGAAAGTAAGTGGCCAGACCAGGTATCGAACCCAGGACCTCTGGGTTATAAGTCAGACGCCCTACCAATTGCGCTACGCCGCCCGGCATTATGTGGATATATGTACATTTATTTTCTAGACAACAGATACTGTAATGAATGTTCGTCTGGAATGGAACCAAAGAACAGTCAGTCAGCATGACTTGTGGAACTAATTAGACATTTTAAAATGATTGGAGGAAAAACAGCATAGTATGCAGAGAAATACAAGACCTGCCCAACTACAGAGTAGCTCTACTGACAGCTCATTGTGATCATATTAAAAAGTAATAAACTACCGTATTCTACCTAATTAGCGCACATGCCTCTATAACCGTACGCCATGGCAATTTGTGAGGCATGGGACTATTAATGCACATATTTTCACTTGGTATATCCCTTTGCTTTCTCGTTTACAAGAGCTGAAAATGCAGTAGAATATTTAATTTTTTACTTCTAAATCTTCTCTATCCTTCTACATGTATATCCATACGAATTTAACGGTTAAGCGTCAGAGAAAAGCTGCTTATAAGCAGCTTTTCTCTGATGCTTTACCTTTAAATTCGTTCCCTTCAATATATAATAACCTATTAACATGTGCGCTTATATGAAAGAACGTTTACTACAAGTATTTGCCGCCATTTTGAAAAAGTTAAGCGCACAGGGCGCTAATAAGGTCGATTACGGTAATTAAAACATCCAGTGTGGCTGCTGAGGCCAACATCTTAAGTGACAACAATGGCTCTTCCTGTATACTGTGTACAGGCAAGTTAAAAGGTTATTCATTATTCACTTACTTTAAGACACTGTAAGATAACTTTATGAATTTATGCCACTGATATAGTAATGAGTATCATATATACTTGTTCAAAGATATTTATCTGTAAATTATTTTATCTAGTTTACTTATCTGCAATAACAGGCAGGTCACATTCAGGCAGAATGTAATGCTAGGAGGCCCAATCAATCTAATCAGGGAAACTAGGGCGCTCTGTGCAGTCTGAAGCCGCTGCAAGGAGCTTTAATAGTGCTCAGGTGAGCTAAAAACCATATACACCATTTTTTAGGCCAAAATCTTCAAAACTGTCCATGAAATCTTATGTTCTAGTATTTTCCCATATTTGGCTATGCCACAAAAAAGGTCGAGGTAAACACAAGGTCAGCATTTGAACAGTTCTCTTATACTCCATGCTACTTACCAAGTTTCAAGGCCATTGGTATATTGATTCTAAAGAAGAAAAATATAAAAGGTTTATACCATAATGGGTATGGCAGCCATGTTGGTTATGTAACCTGCACCGTTTGAACATATTTTTGTTCAATAAACCCCTAGAGGCTCTATATGAAAAATGTTTTCAACTGGCCCTTTGGCTTTTGAGGAAATGTTTGAAAATGTTTAAATATGAGAGATCTGGGTCAAAGGTCAAAGAATGACCTTGACCTCTTGTACTCATGAATCTTCATGACCTCATTAAGATGACTGTATGTACCAATTTTTAGGCCAAAATCTTCAAACTTCCCAAGAAATCCTATGTTTTAGCAGTTCCCATATTTGACCTTGCCGTAAAAAAGGTCAAGGTCCACCCAAGGTCATAATTTGAACATTCTTGATAGTTGTTGAGTACCCAATGCTACATACAAAGTTTCAAGGCCATCGGTCAGTTGGTTCTGGAGGAGAAAATTTTTGAAGGTTTTTACTATATATGGACATGGCAGCCATGTTGGTCACGTGACCTGGACCGTTAGAAGCAATTTTCATTCACTCAACCCCTGAAGGCTCTATATGAAATTTGGTTACACTAGCCCAAATGTTTTAGAGGCTATTGTTTGAAATTGTCAAAATATGAGAGTTTAAGAACGACCTTGACCTCTTGTACACACAAATCTTCATGTACTCATTAATATGACTGTATATACCAATTTTCAGGCCTTAATCTTCAAAACTTTCCATGAAATCTTCTGTTCTAGCGGTTTTGCATATTTGATCTTGCTGTAAATAGGTCAAGGTCAACCCAAGGTCATAATTTGAACAATCCTGATAGTACTAGAGTACCAAATGCTACATACCAAGTTTCAAGACCATCGGTCAATTGGTTCTGGAGAAGAAGATTTTTAAAAGTTTTACCATATATGGGTGTGGCCGCCATGTTGGTCATGTGCTCTGGACCGTTTGAATAAATTTTTGTTCCCTCAACCCCTGGAGGCTCTATATGAAATTTGTTTTCAATTTGCCCAGTGGCTTTTGAGGAGATTGTTTGAAATTGTCAAAATATGACAGTTCTGGATCAAAGGTCAAAGAATGACCTTGACCTCTTGTACTCATAAATTTCATGTACTCATTTAGATAACTGTAGATACCAATTTTAAGCCCAAAATCTTCAAAAGTTTCCAAGATATCTTTTGTTCTAGCATGTTGCCATATAAAAGCACAAGGAAGCAAATCTGACCTTACCGTAAAAAGGTCAAGGTCACACCAAGATCATAATTTGAACAATCTTGGTAGTACTTACATACACAATGCTACATACCAAGTTTTAAGGCCATCGGCCATTTAGTTCTGGAAATGAAGATTTTTAAAGGTTTTTACCATATTTGGGCTTGGCGGCCATGTTGGTCATGTAAGCAGGACCGTTTGAACAATTTTCGTTCCCCTGCCCCAAAGAGGGTCTACATGAAATTTGCTTACAATTGGCCCAGTGGTTTCAGAGGAGAAGTCTTTTGAAATTGTTGACGGACGACAACGGACGACGACGGACGCTGGAGTCTTACCATCCTGTAAGGTTCCCCGGAGAGGCTGGCTCAGGCGAGCTAAAAATTTTGGTTTAAGAAGTTGGGTTTTGGCAAACAAAATACTCCATTTGGGCTTACAAGTTTTCTATTTCGAAAAAAAGGAACATAAGGAAACAAAGGAACAGAGAAAAAAAGTAAGATAAACAAGACCTGTCCGCATACAGGATAACTCGCCTGCAGTGCCTTGCCAATCACATAAAAAAACTTTTAAAGTGTGACGCCATGCCCATGCCAACGCCCATGCTTACGTCCAAGTGACAATAGCTCTCTGTACTTTCGTACAGGCGAGGTAATAATGAAAAGAAACAAAACATGCTAAGGAAACATTGTACATAAAGCTTTTAGTGAACAGTTTAGCAGCAGGTTTAATTCCTGTTTTCATATAGTATTTCATTGATGGTATAAGAGTCTTGAAAGCACAAAGGTATTGTCAGAAATATAATCTTTGTCATGTGTAAGGCTGGTGGGACTATCTGCCAAAGATTGTTCAAAGCTTGGGGGAGACTTTCCCACATCAGTGACTTTACTTACGCTGGTGGTCGAACTGTTGAAGGATGCACAGTTTAGTATATAAGCTTACTGCAAGAAGAGGAGCTTTTGCAAATGGTCATGGCTGTAATTGCCAGAGCGTCTGTAATGCTTTAGGGGATAGCTTACCTCTGCACCAGAAAGCAAAGCTGTTTTTGCTTCAGTGGAGAACTATTGGCGGGATCTGCATTCTGTATGTATGTGAGTGTGGTCCTTCTAAGTGTTGTTTATATAAATTTTTATCAGTATGTAAGGACAGAGAGTCTGCACGAGTTTGAAGCTTGTTGATTGGTCCCTACATTTATCATTCTTTGTGGAGATGTAAATCGGTAGATAGGAGTAAGCCAAATGACCAAGAGGCAAGGGTGTCCTTGGTTAATGAAAAGGATGAAGTGAATACACTTTAGGACAGCGAGTAGTATGTCCCACCTGTTGAGTAATGACACAAGTGTATGATCAACAGTGGTTACCGGTACGTCATGGTTGTTGAATGTACTTCACTGGTGGACCTTGAATTGCAGCTTTACATGTCAGCATTATAATTTTCTGTGTAAGTTAAAACTAGACAAGGTGATGAATGCCCCTGCCAATGCCTCACTAGATGAGTAATTTGTTAAGACAGATTTGTGAGAAGTTATATCAAAATCTGTCAATAAATAAATGTGCTTGAGCGATGACAATTTTTTTCTAAAAATAGCAACTGTGACCTTGACCTCGGATCTACAACCCTGAAAGGTGAACTAGTCTAAGATATTGTCATACTTAATATTTGTGTGAAGGTATATCAAAATCAGTTAACAAATAAAGGCACTAGAACCATGAGAAAGTTTTACGTGTACCTATAACAGCATCTGTGACTTTGACCTTGGACCTACAATGTATCGCAGATTCTCGCCACGGACTTATCCTACAGTGGTTTCAAATTCCCAGATGGTCAACAGCAGCTAAATTTTTGCATGGCAAACTTCCGGCTACTAGTGGGACTTAGAACAGACCCTAACCACATAGCAACGTGGATAGAGGAATACGAAATCTTATTCGAACTTGCAGAAACTGTGCCACCCCTGAACGAAAGGGAACAGGTGTATGTGGACATTATGATCGATAGGTTGTCGACCTTAAGTCATACTAAACCCACAAAACAAAATCTTCCACAATTATACCTATGGGCCATAGGACAGGCTATACACGATAAGCCTGTCCTAGAGAAACGACATATTCGGTAATAAACTTAGTGTTCTATGTTTGCTTCTACTTAGCCGTTGAGATATATCAAGGACAGGGACATCACTACAAATCATATATTGAACCATGTTATTTGGAAGCAAGGTTCGAGTGGATATGCGATTTCCGATGGAAATCGCACCATCTAACCTGACGTTATCGCCGACAGGACACTGGGCTTGGCGGGCAGAAGACCCGGCAATCAACTAAGATAGAGCTAAGTGTCCCAACGTTCAGCAGCAACACTGAGTGGCGAAGATCTGCAAATGATTGGTGTCAACTCTATGAAACGGTGTCAACTAACTCTATGACAAAAAAATGAACAAATAACTTTACTATTCATAACTTTTGCATTTCAGTTAAATACTTCATAAGCTACATGACAAGTCTTCTTTCTCTAGTGGATTGCTCTAACTGTGCCCCGATAAGCGATGTATTTCTCCCCGTGGACTAATTCTTTGAAATAGTTTAGTGATACCTATTTCTACTTCTACTTAAAGGCATCGGGCATGGTCAGAGTAATGACACTTGTTGATTTTGCTTTTACGATATTATACTGCATAAATGATGTGTCAAGGTATATCGTATGATATACCTGGTTAATGCGTGTAAACTCTGTCACTTTACTGTTCTGGATTTCCAACCACCAGAAATGGTGTTCGAAACCTAAGCGATGGGGTGATGTGACAAAGTACACACAAACGATATATACTGAGTAATGTTCGCTGACTGGGAAGGCCTCGGTGGTTGAACGGTCAATGTACAATGACAAAGTACACACAAACGATATATACTGAGTAATGTTCGCTGACTGGGATGGCCTCGGTGGTTGAACGGTTCGAAACCTAAGCGATGGGGTGATGTGACAAAGTACACACAAACGATATATACTGAGTAATGTTCGCTGACTGGGATGGCCTTGGTGGTTGAACGGTCAATGTACAGGGAGGAAAACATTAAACTGTCCACAACCCATGTTTGAATCTTATCAATCAGCTTTTCTGAAGTTTTAAAGGCTCTTCAGGGGTTTAGAGTTGAGACAGCTCGTTCAATCAGTATGATAATTATCATGCCTAAAGCTGGCTTATACAACGCCTGTGCCTATATAAGCTGGGCCATTCCAGGGCGGCTTACAGTTACGACCACGATCTTAAAGTGAGTGCTTGGCGCGCTCTCTGGGGAGAGGGCTGTTTTTGTGTACATACAAACATGTAAAATAAATAAAATTAACTTATGATAATGGCTTGTTATCTCAATCGAACTCAGATGTTATGTTACAAAAGCATAAAACTGATATACAGTAAAACCTGTTTTAAGGGGTCATCCAAGGGAAGGACAAAAACTGGCTGCTTAAGGCAGGTGACCCCTTAATACAGGTTCATTTGGAAACATTTGTACTTATTGATACAGACTACTTTCACAAATTAAGTTAAAAGACAGGACTGTGTTATTTTGTGTAATTGTGTAATTCACATATAAAAGATAGTTTGAAGCACGAGCCGTCGTATTGGACCATGGGTTAAGCTTACATGAAAATCTTTATATTTTTCAGAATGACTGTCAACCTGCTACAACTGTTTAAATCCAGGACATCTGCTTCTCCTATCCTAAGAGTGTTGAGGCTACTGTCATTGGGGTACATCCGCCAGTCAATTACACATCAAATGGGGAGAAAAAGAGCATGCTAAACTGTGTGGTAGCAGATAATTCTAAAGCTGTCAAAGTCGCCGTGTTTGACACAAGCAATTTCTCAAGATTCACTCAAGGAGCTTGGATCATGAGAAACATAATATCAAAGCCTGAAACAGAAAGCCTGACTGTTACCACCCAGTCTCAAGTATTTCCGAGTTCAGTGATCGAGGTGGAGGCCTCTATCAGAGAGGAAGGCATGAGACTGTTTAGGCCTCCACTTGCAGAGGTGGTGTCCATTGAGATGGCGTTGGCGGCACATATCAAGACAAAGGTGTCCGTCAAAGGGCAGATTATTATGGTAACTGTTGTTAAAGATTATTATTCAATTTGAACTGGATATATTTGTTTACTAAGTATTGTGTTACATTATCATATGTAGTGTCAGAGAGTAGGGCATGGTGCAGTCAAGTACACGAACACGGGATTATGGCTTCCAGAACTAGAAGGAATCACACAACTGGACATATAACTGACGGTGTTTTACATTCTGGCACTAATGCTGTTCAGCAGTCTAAATTCTCATTATGACAGGAGCTATCCACAGAACTGGACAGTAGCTCAACTTTGTGCACAGCTAGAACAGAATAACATTGCTTACAATAAGGCTAAAAGAAAATCTGAGATGTGACACGACAAAACCAACAAAGTGGCATATGTGCCCCTAAAGACTCAGATCAGCCTAGACATCCCTCAGGTCTGATCAGAGTCTTTGCTACGCGCTAAAAGGGTAGATAAGGGTCCAAGCTAGCTCCAAGCGGACAGTGAAGACTCTGATCAGACTGGGCGGATGCCCAGGCTGATCTGAGTCTGTGCTGGGCGCACAACCACTTTGTTGGTTTTCTCATGTCGCAGCTCATCTAGACTTATTCAGCTATGCAGAGAAAATGGATTGGTAGGAAATGCAACCAACAGTGAGCCAAATATCAGTGAGAGCACAAAAAATTAAAAAGATTTTTCAAGACTTTCCAAGTCAGTTGAGGAGTTACAAAAGACAGTTCAAATTCTGTCTGGACATGTGAGCAAACTGATAAAAAATTCATCTGTCCCTTGGCAGGACACAACAGTGACCAATAGTGGTACTATGTCAACCCCTTCATCCAATCTGCCAAGTGTCACATCCAACCTTATAAATGATACAGGGACACCAGTGCACTCAGGACATTCATTACTGGATAGACATACCTACACTGGAGAAAACAACTCTGTGACACCAGTGGACTCAATTCTCAATTTCAGACACAGTAACAAGGAATTCCACTCCTTCAGGAAATTGTGGTCAGCCAACTAGATCTTAATGTTTTGCAGAACCTTCGATCACCTGTTATTGAAACTATTCATCCATCACTTAGGAAACAGATTATAGAAGGTAAGGATGTCAACTTAGCACTCTTCTAATACCATATTACATGGGTCCCCATGCTGACCCATCAATAACTACCAAGGCAAAGCCAGATCCAACGCTCATTAAATTTCTGACACTGCCACAGTTTGTTTTTTATTCATGATTTTGGAATTTACCAAAGTATAATGTGTGTATAATGTCACGCCACCAGGAACTGGACTTGTATTGACCATGATATTGTATATGGTATATGGCTACGAGATACTAAGGCAGAGGATTTCTATAATACCATATAAGTTTCTCTGCTGAGGCTGCTGCACACTTGGATTGGTCAGTGGGAAACAAAAAGCTGTTCACAAGCATCTTTGTAAATCACAGAGCCAGTTCCTGTATGCTTTGCAACAGTTCCCTTCACATGGCTGCATTCTGCCAATAACATTTGGAAGGCAAATATTCCAGAGCTTACACATCAAATCAGTTGACAACAGACAAAACTGCTAGCAGAGCACCGATTAAGTTCAAAGGCAAAGAAATTTGTAATAATTTCATTTCAAACTCAGGATTTGCTTTTACTCAATGTAGAAGGGTGCATGTATGCTTAACATGCAAAAAGGAACATTCACAGGCAAATTGTGATTAGAAAAAAACAAACTCCCAAACTCCAACATCAGCCCCAAGAAATAAATACTCCGAAAAGTCCAGTTAGTGTTTACCAGCAGGAGGTAGAATTAACTACTCATCCAGATATATACTTTGTGAGATATTTGACAAAGGGATTCACAAATGGATTTGACACTGGGCTAAGTGACTTGCCTCATATGTTTTTTCTTAAATTTGACAACTTGCTTTCAGCCAAAAAGGACCCCATTGTGACCACTTAACTTCTAAAAACAGAATTAGACAGCGGATACCCTCTAGAAATAAAGTCTATTATTATCACCATTAATATATTATTTGGTATCTCATTGGTCCCTTTGATTCTGTGCCTTTTAAGACTTATCATATTAGCCCTTTTGGTATAGCTATAGGTAAATACTCTGAAAAAAGTGGTTAATAGTTGATTTATCAGCTCCACCCAGAATTCTAGATAAGCTAATAGATAAAGAGGAATTTTCAGGGCCTTATGTCACCATTAATGCCATTCAAAAAATTAAGGCTGTGGCATCAAATTCTTGGCAAGCTGGTACCCATAAAAGAAACACTATGGCCTTATTATGTGTAAAGTGGAGTAAGTTTTGTTTTTATACTAGACTTGTCTTTGGAAGTCGGACAAGTCCGAAAATCTTTGATTCTTTACCTGAAGCTATATGTTGGATTTCACAGAACAACTGTGACATTCAGCAAGTGATTTCATGAAAAAGGAATCTATTCAATTAGATTTCAGTTTTAGAATCATGCATGCGTAAGAAAGAACACATCAAGTCTTTAGTGGTCTGCTTTTACCTATTTACTGTCCTAAACCTGCTTTCTCAAACCTCTTTCTTCTCATGCGGTTCCACTTCAGTCAGAACATACATTTCCAGTGAAATTAGATAAGTTTCAAGACAATGAGGTTGTTCTTTTAGAACCACCAAAAACACGTAGCAAAAGATATGCTTGTTGGTGGTAAATGGCTAGCTACTATTTCAGATGGAAAGGCTCAGGAATCCAACAAACATGCCGGTCTTTTTAAAATCAAATTCTGTTGTTGCTGTTGCCACTGAAATTGTACATTCACATAATCAGAAAGTTTAATCAACCCTTTACCTACTGATATGCATGCAAAATGACAATACACAGAATACTGCAGAACCATATGCACAATCAATACTGCTTAACTGACATACAAACCACAACTAATGACAAGTTATGTCAACACTATGCATTTACAACTGAGCAATACATTGAAATTGCGAAAGAAGTTGGTCTAAATCTTGTTAATGCCGACCTTACAAATGCACAAAAACCCAGGCTCTATGACTTCTAAGGGCAAGACAGATAGACTTCTCTGAGTTAGGCAAAACTCCTTTACATCCACACAGAATAGAATCTGGCTATAACAGACCTGTCTCTAAAGCTCCCTATATTCAGTCTCCTGACATGAGGCGTGAAACTAAACGTCAGACCCAGCAAATGCTTGATGGCAGTATTATAGTAGAATCTACTTCTCCCTATCATTCTCCAATTGTTCTTGTAAGAAAAAAGTATAATGAGTGGCGTTTTGCAGTATATTATAGAGATTAAGCAAGTTATCGATTTAAGCCCCCCAGTAATTCATTACTGACCGTTCCAAGGCGGTAGTTCTGTTGTGGTTCTCTGTTGCCTGTTTTTGGTGTCAGAGTTTTTGTGATGTTTTACCTTATGTATGTTCTTATTATTTTTGGTTCGGTTTGGGTTGCTGAGTGGCCACCTTTTGGGAACAAGCTGCTCACTCGGTTGGCCATATGTTCTCTGTATCTTGATTATTTGTAATCTTAGTTGTTTCCAACTATGGTTTGAGGGCTGGATTTGGATTTTGATTGTTTCAGTTCCTGGTCTTTGCATACTTTTTACTTTTACGGAGCCACAATCTTTTCCTTTGCCACACACTGTTGATGTTTTTTATGCTATTGCAAATGCAAAAGTTATTGGCAAAAGCCTCTTGACCCAGAAACAGCTCACAAAAGTGCCTTTATCACACACCAAGAAGTTGATCAGTTTACCAGACTCCCATTTGGATTAATGAATGCTGCAATGACTCTCCAAAGCTTACTGACTAAAGTTTTGAGAAATCTTAATTGGAATGTAGCTCTTGTCTATAATGGCTACATTCTTCTTTTCAGTCAAAATGGATAATCTGAAACTTGTGTTTTCTAATCTAAGTGCTGCAAATTTGACCCTTCAAACGTCTAAATGTAGATTTGCTGTTAGATAAGTCTGGCCTTGGACACATCAGTTCGAAACAAGGAAATAAGGTTAATCCTTTGAAAAGCCATGCAGTTGACAGCTATCCACTGCCAAAAACTGCAAAGCAAGTTAAGTCTTTCATGGGAATGAAATCCTACTATCTATAATATGCAGTTCATTAGAGACTACTCTTTTATTTCTGGCCCTCTAAGACACAAAATTTAAATGGACTCCAGAATGTGAAAAATCATTTCAAACCCTTAAGAATGCTCTCTCATCTGCTCCTATCTTGGCATTTCCATAATTTGATAGGGAATTTATCATTAGTGCGGATAGCTCTGAGTATTCAATAGGGTTTGTGTTAAGTCAGCATAGAGAACACCCAATTGTTTATGGTGGCAGAACTTTACATAATCATGAAACCAGGTGGCTCATCATAGACAAAGAGGGGTTAGCTCTAGTAAAAGCTGTCATAAAAGTTTCGGCCCTACTTGGCTAACAACAAGTTTACAGTGTACACTGATAACATATCAGTGAAGTGGATAAAATAGATAAAAAAAATTCAAGGACAACTCGGAAGATGGGCCCTATCCCTTCAGGGATACAACTTCACAATAGACAACAAAAGTGGATCTGCAAATGGGAATGTAGAAGGACTGTCTCGACAATTTTACCCCTGTAAGTCGACAGTTAGTATGGACAGCCATAATGAACTTGCAGACTTATGAGAAGAAGCTGTCAGTTCAATTCAGAACCAAATAGAAGGTAAAGATCTGACAGCAGTCACTCTCTTCTATGGTCATGAAGAGCAAGTTTAGACTGCAAAAGTTTTCCCGCCACTACCAACACTGATGGTCAGCCTAAGACCACATTTTCTAATGAAGTAGTTTATAATGACAGATATAAAGACCTCATTAAACCACAGAGGAACTGTGAATTTTACAAATATACTCTGCAAAGAATTGCCTGATGAGCTGAAAAGGCAAGATCTATTGTTGCATAGTCATACCAGTTTGAAAGAAATAGGCCCTCAAGGTCTTCTTTTCCATTTATATACACCTAGCCAAAAAAAAAAAAGAACCTGCTTCAGCTAGCAGTCCCAAAGAATGTACAAGACGATATACTGAAGTAATTCCATGACAGACTTGCAGGTTGTGGTCACCAGGGTTTTGAGGGAATGCCTCAAATACTTCTGGCCATCTACATGATCATAAATATCAAGCAAATGCCATTTTCTCTGTGAATAACAAACAATAATGTGCAGACAAACAGACACATTGTCAGTGGTTAGTAGTGGAAGTTCCAGTGACATTCCTTCTATAAGAGACTGCATTTTCTTTCCAAAACATGACAAAAACCTCATGTAGGCCCATAAATAATAAAAAAAAAGGTGTATTAGCTTATTGGAGAAAAAAGGAATACAGTTATTTTGTAATGTTTGATAAGGAAAAAAACTGAAGACACTTTGTGGCAATTAACTGGAATATTAACTTCCCATGATTTCGGAGCTAGACAATTTCCACAGGTAAATGCCAGACAGAAATAAAAGGGGCCAAATTCAAATTTAAATCCACAAACTTTAAATGGATCTTTAGTCCATGCTAAATTATCCTAACCCTTGCAACACGTGAAAAAAGGACTACTTTTACAGACTGAATTTTTATAAATTCAAAAGTGACAAAATTTATTATTATTCACTAGGATACATGACAGTTGTATGGGATGGCAGAAAGGCCATATATCTTCACACAAAGTTCCTGGTGGCTGGTAACCTTGGGAAACTTGTTAGGCGAGATGTCACCAATCAAAAGAGCATCACTACCGTGGCCCCCGCCACCGGATTGGACAATTATGGCCAAAATTATATGGTTATGGATGCCTGTGAAATGATTCACCCAGAGGTGCACAACCAAGGCACACTTTGCTGTCCTCCAGTGGAATACTGTAAGATTTTCGTAATAGCACAAGTGGGCAGGCCAGCTAGAAGAAGTCTCTGAGAAGGAAACAGAACCTTATAGCTAAGACTCCAAGATCTGTGTCCGATGACTTTTTTTACTTTCTTAAATTAGCGTTACATGTCACAAGGCTCTGAGCTTGTGTATATGAAGGCTAGTGCATGACAAGGTAGATTTTAGTCTCACTTTCATAAGGTAACATCTTTCATTTTTGGGTAGGAGTGGCTGTAGTGTAGTGGATAACACTCCTGACTACCAATCCAGAGGTCGAATGATCAATCCCCCGCTTCTCCGGTCTTTCAGATGAGACTTAAAACCGAGGTCCCGTCTCCATATGACCTCGTTGTTGGTGGGACGTTAAACCAGAGTTCACTCACTCATTTTAGGGTACTCCTGAGGCAAAGGTTTGATGAATTGACACATTTAATAAAACTGAAGAAATATTAACTGGACTACCTGACGCGAGCGTTTTTTTTTTTTTTTTATGGTAAAATATACCATACCCGTCTGTATTTACACCTGAACAAATATGTTGGAAAAGTCTGATATTCGTTCGTTTTTCAAGTGTAGCATGGGCCCCAAAGGGGCTGATGACAACAAGTGCAGGGTTAATCAAGGGGGCGGAGACAGTGAAAAAGCTTTATTAAA
Source organism: Ctena decussata (assembly GCA_963989385.1). NCBI lineage: Eukaryota > Metazoa > Mollusca > Bivalvia > Lucinida > Lucinidae > Ctena > Ctena decussata. The sequence goes on from OZ022504.1 coordinate 10,159,575, forward strand.
GCAAGCTGCCAAAAGAAAAGAGCAGCAACTTAATTATGATAGGAGTAAAAGACATAGAACTATGGAAAAATACTGGGCAAAAGAATATAGTTGGATGGAATTTGATCAGGAAGAAAATGCTCTCTAAGAACACATTTACTCCTATACACGACAGCACAAAGTTAGGTAACTATAAATCATGCCCAGGTAAAATCATTGACATTTTGATATAGGATGAGGAAAATTATGTAAGGATGAGTGAAATTACAAAAGCACTCATCCTACAGGACTAGCAGACCTTTGAAAAAATTTCCAGGCATGAGGTGGACTTGTAAAATGTGTGGGGGAACTTTTGGAAACACGCATATCTTAAGAAACACAGAGAGAACCAGTAAAATGAGAACATGGAAAAAGTTAATACGGTTGTGTTCAAGCATGCAGGTAGTAAGGGTGAGAAATGTGAAAGTGTCATAACATCTACCAAGTCTACCAGTGTTAGGAACTTAGAAGGTAAGGACAGTGGCGGAAGGGTTATTGTATGAAGGGTGATTGTAGAAAAAAAGGAACTAACACTGTGCTTAACCAAGGAGAAGATTCAGACTGGAAGGCATCACCAGATGTTTCACTTGGAAGATCAGAGTAGGGCAGCAATAGGGAAGATTCCGATGGAGGTGATGTCTTTGGCTCTTTTTTGGACAGTGATGACCAAAAAGTCAGAAAGACTGTCATTTTGCCTCCTCATCTGGATAGTGAAAACGACTACTCCCACTAATTTCTAAGTCAGTGATCTTGACCTCAAGGCTACAAATGGGGTGATACTGGTATTGTATAATCAGTTAAAAACGGAAAGCAATATGAAACTCTCTTAATAGGAGAGTGTCTGGAAATTTTATCATAACATGGAATCGAGGGTCTTGAACTGTGCAGGAAAGGAAACATTAATCCAATGAGCATTCCCGGGGTCTGTACAAGTAATGCTCAGCCCTTAGATGTGGTAATAACAAGCCTTACAAAGACCAGATTCGCAAACTGTGGAAATTGTTCATGCAGGACAGACAGATTCAGGCAAAGGATAGCCTTTCATTTGTAGGGCCATCTCACCAGGATGTTATAGGGTGGATGGAGGGTGCCCAAAATATACAACAGCAGACGGCTTACATCAGTAAGTCATGTAAGGTTACAGGCATCTCAACCTCATTAGGAGGTGCCGAGGAACATATAATCAGGGATCCCAGCCTGATCCCAGAAACTGACAACAACAGCGACAAGGAAGATGACAAGTTTTCTGGGTTTGAAGATGAAAAGGTTGATGACCTGTTCACTGACCTGTGTCATGACTACTAAAAGTTTCATGTGAATTATGTAAGACAGTGTACCAGCCCAAGCAGGCTGTGACGTCAAACTGACATCAATGCAGTCCGAAGAATGTTGTTTTGATGTCAGTAAGACGTCATTTCGCCATCATGTGCCTGCTGGTACATGTTGTGTTCACAGTGTCATGGTGATTCAGTCATTTTGTGTAGATATTTATATTGCTTGGATATGTACAAAGAGTTGATACATGTACATGACAATGGTTGAACCGTAACAAGTAAAGTTTACTACATGTACTGTTGGATGTACTGTTGGTTTCTACTGTTGGTATAATTTTCCGTGGTGACTAAGTCAGTTTGTGTAGTTATTTATATTGCTTGGACATGTACAAATGAGCCGCAACATGATGCCAGATAAGGTGGGTTTTGAGGTTAATTTTGAGATAATTTTTTTATTTTTCAAAGAAAACATTTGTTGTCTAGGCACGACGGTTCTAATGAGTGGTCACAACATTTTATGGGTAAATACGGAAAACTATCCGTAAATTATCCCCGTTACCCCTTCTTATCTGGAGCACTGCCAGCTGTATTACAATACTAAATATTTAGCACAGAAGGTGAGTAAAGACAATGTATGACTGCCACTTTGTAAAATAAAATGTTAGGAGTAGTACAAGAAAAAAATCCCAATAACATGGATGGACAAGCGTTTTAGTCAAGAAAGGGTTGAAGCTCCCTTGTGGAGGCAAAATTATCCCAAATTTCAAAGGTAGATCTGTAGCCATAGGTAAAATTGAACAAATACAAACCCTTTCACTCATAGAGGGAATGTTTATGTTTCAATGAAACATTAATCAGAGCTCTAGATAAGAGGGAGTATTTGATGATAATTCAGGATAATTTTTCTTAATTCTCATCGAAACCATATGTTGTGACCCCTCATCTGAACCGTCTCGACGAGACGGTTCAGATGAGGGGTCACAACATATGATTTTATGCAAAATTAACAAAAATTATCCCTAATTATCACTAAATACTCCCTCTTATCTAGAGCTCTGATTAATTTGTGATTTGTGATACAGTGCATGTGACAAAGTAACTTAAACAGATCATAATATGTTTCACTTCTGAAAATAAAATGCAATTTGTGACTTAACCTATAGGGCAAATGCATTTTGGTATTATTAAAGATAAGTTGGTTAGTACAATCATCTCAGTAGCCAGCTGAATCCTTTGTATTCAACATAAGTTTCTATGCTGGAAAAAAGCAGGAAGAATAAGGGCAGACAATTATACAGTCTATAAACTGAAGTAATGCCATATATAACGTAATTGATCATGAAGCTCCCAAAGGGGGTTTGTCACATTTGAGCTGCGACACAACAAAACCAACAAAGAGGCATGTGTGCCCAGGGAAGACTCAGATCAGCCTTGCCATCTGCCCAGTCTAATCAGATTCTTCACTGTATGCTTTGAGGTAGCTTAGACCCTTAGCTACTATTTAAGCACACAGCAAAGACTCCATCAGATCTAATGGATGCTCAGGCTGATCAGAGTCTTTGGTGGGCACACATGCCGCTTTGTTGGTTTTCTTGTGTCGTGGCTCATTTTCTATCTATTATACACATTCTTTCTCAGCAAATTTTATGATATGCTTATGCTCATCTGGCCCAAGACAGCTTGCAGGGTATGTTGTTTGTTAATTATTTTGTTTTGTTTTTTAATATTTTAGAAAGTGGAACAACTTCTGGCCTTTTGGGACTTCCTGTTAGCTTTCCTGGAGCCCGAAACTCTTTCTAAGGGGAGTCTACTTGTATTAGGAATGAATTTGCTTTTAAGGGAGCAAATTCTTTCTTTTTTTACTCCCCCCCCCCCCCCCCCCCCCCCTGCCGCTAAGAAGGGAGGCAAAAATTAAACTGGCAGAGTTACCGACCTTAAAATTGTACACATGTATTTGAAATGACATATCATATTAACTAAAGTCAGGAAGAGTTTGGAGGATGATTCTGTAAAAAAAAAAAATTCTCCATAAAACCCTTATTAGAATTGACTCCATAATTAACTGCAAGTTATCATTAAACCCCACCTCATCTGAAGCTGCGTAAATTGCAATAGAAATCTTGCAGGAGTTTCCATAAATAAAAATTCAAAAACCTTGTAGGAATTTTCCATCAAAAATGCATTTTTAATGGAAAATTCCTACAAGAATTTTGCTGCAAAATCTATTCAGTGATATATAAGCATGAAAGTGTTAATACTTTTTTTCAGCTACCCAAGCTAAAAATATCTGTTGAACACATCACTTTACCAAGAATTCACTTCCTGAATCAACATATATGGTGACCTTCCAAGGTCATGAGACAGAATAGAATAAACATACCTGTGTTTTCTTTTCTCTGAGCACATCACTTTGAAGTTTTTTTTCTTTTTTGTTTCTTTCAATACCATTTTCAATCATATTGTTCACTTTTAACAAACATTCGGATACAACATCTATGTAAGTAAATGCAAAGTTTTGGCAAACATCACGTTAACAAAATTAAAAATAGCAAGATAAAGATATAATAAACATAAATGTGTAAAAAAATGTAAATATAAAAGAAACTGGATTCTTCGCTAAAATAAACTAAAAAGGACGGAGTTGAGTGACAAATGTTAAATACCCTAAAGCCTTGAAAACATCTTGCAAACTGAATATGTCATAGTTTCCATTTATAAACACTTGGCTGAGTGTGTCAGTGACTTAATACACTTCACCTTTCAGGCCTTGTGTTTCCTCAAGATTTGAGTGTATACAACAGGGACATTAGCACAGCCAAAACTGTATGAAAGGACAATAAAAAGCTGTAAATTAAAACATTCTTAGATGGCATGCTGACAAATTTTGGGCTTTGCTGAAAAACTATAAATGCTTAACAAAAATTCCACTGAAGACTGTGTCTCACTTGCAAGCATACTGTCACAAAATAGAGCTAAATCTGAAAACCTGACTTCAGTTTACACCCACTACAACAATGCCACTAATACTGGAAAAGTAATACGTACGTCTTGCATTCTACTAGCTGTAGGTGAGACAAAAATTGTTACATCTAAAGATATCCTATGTCATGTGTAGTCTCTCTCTGGGGACTGAGTTGTGTTTCTGCCTAAAAGACGATCTGTGTTCCCTGTAATTTTACCCAACAAATGCTGAGACTCCTGCATGTAGTATTCCAACTTCCTCAACACTGTTTCATTAGAGAGTCTGTCACTGGCTGGTTTCACTGCAGTCTTATCCAATGAAAATTCATCTGACACAGCACCAGCTCCTTTGATTGGTCGCCTTGGGATCTGAGTTGTTTCTGGAGGAATTCTTGCTTTTGCTTCATTAACATATTGCCTGCAAGAGAAGAAACAATTTTTGCAGGATATATGAGCCACGACACGAGAAAACCAACAATGTAGTTGTGCGCCCAGCTCAGACTCAGATCAGCCTGGGCATCTGTCTGGTTTGATCAGACTCTTCGTTAAGTAATCAAATGGTAGCTAAGAGTCTAAGCTACCCCCATGCGGACAGTGAAGACTCTGATCAGACTGGGCGGATGCCCAGGCTGATCTGAGTCTGCGCTGGGCGCACAACCACATTGTTGGGTTTGTCGTGTCACGGCTCATATGTAAAATTATTGAAAGTTCCATGACAATTTTGAGTATAATTGGGACAGATAGGTCACAGCAAACAGTGCAGACCCAGATCAGACTGCTCCTTTGAGCTATCTAAGTTGAGTCTATACTGTGCAGAGAAGCATAGCCAGACCAAATACTTTGTTGTAGCCCAAAGCTAACATTAAGGTGTATGGATACACCACCAAGGAAGATCATTCTGCTATGGAAATATTTGCCTCCCTTTCAATGAGGCTTCTCTTAAGGCCTCTTCTTGAGGCTACTTTAGGAGCTGTCCCCTTGAGAAAGGGAAGCAAACATTATCCACCTGAGTTGCCTCCCTTGTAAAAATGACCACCAAACCATGGTGGTATAGTTGTACATCTAAATAAAGAAAGAAAGAAGTGCCATGGTGAAGCAGTTAGACTGACTTGGTTATGGTGCAGGAGGTCCCCAGAAGGTCGTGAGTTCAAGTTTTGGCTTCACCTTCCACTGAAAAACTCTCATTAAATCCAACAGTAAATGGGTACCTGTTTCAAATCAGGGAAGGATAAGGCAGCAAAAGGAGAGAGATGGGCTCTGCCTTTCATATGCTGTACCCAAGAAACAGTGGGCCTCTAACTCCTCCTGCCCAACAGCCGCCAGGCTATAGGAAACCTTTAGCTCTGCCTACCTAAAATGACATTAAGAAAATTTCCATCAACATTCAACATGTGGCAATAGAATAAAAGTTGTACCTTAGCTTTCTCAGTGCATCTTTGAAGTCCTCGCACTCCTGCCTAGTGTCCATGACGAGGCGCTGAACGTGTTGCCATGCTGCCCGCTCCTCCATGAGACATGTCTCTGTAACATTGCGTAACTGCCCCTCTTGTTTCACCTGAGCCTTTAGCTTATCAATTTCTTCAACAGCCTAGAATCAGTGGAACACATTGTTATATCATACATCATACAGTTAAGAATTGAAATCTACTGTTCAATGTTCATTGGAAGATGAAACTAGGGGGAGGAACTATAATTACATGAAGTACAGTAGGAAGTACAAAGCACTTCTGACAACCATTAGCTTCATCTCCTGATAAACGTTTGAAAGCACAATTTCAATTCTTATATTGACACTTAGTTTTTTGCTACTGGTATTTATCCTTTGTACTACAGATGCTTTTAAATCCAAAAATATGCAAAATTATTAGAACAGAAGTTTTCAACGGCCACATTTTGTTTTTACATCAACCAGCTGTAACCATGGCTGAATGTCGTTCAAATTTTATCCAGTCAACTCGCAGAGTGTCTTGGTCTTTAAACAAGAGAATGTGAGCAGAGGCTCACGTATACCCCCGGCCAGCGCCAGCGCCTAATAAAAACACACTAAAGCAACTGTTAAATAACAGACATATGAATGGACAATCTATTACAAATCCAGTGGAAGGCCTTTAGACAAATACACAATGGTTCCATTAAAACATGCAAATTATGTTATCAAAAGAAAATACAAATTTAACACAAAATTTCAACACAAATTTACATAAAGTTCTATGTCAGTGACCTGGACCTAAAGTCAGCGGCAGCATCCAGATGATGTCAACTAGTCAATTTAAACCTATACCTAAACCTAGTCACATAGCAAACTGAGAAATCTTTAACATAAATTTTACTATTTATTCCATTGGAGATAGAGATGGAAAAAAAGAAAAAATGAAGGCCAAAAGAAATCTTAGCATTTTGATTTTCTTTCCTACAATAAACTTGGCCATTCTCAAGATGTAAACAAAAATTGAAGACTGTGGCTCTCTTAGGAACATAGAAAACTGTGACAAAAAATAAGCTGGAGAGAAAGAAAAATGGACAAACAAAGGGAATGATAAGCAGGAGGCCGATACTCAATTACACCATACAACTAGTCATACCCAACATTTGCACCAAATTTCAAAATTCTAGCTGTAGTGGTTCCTGAGAAATCTTGGGACAGAAAAAGTTTAATTTTAAAGGAGAGAAAGAAGAAATGGACAAACAAAGGGAATGATAAGGAGGAGGAGGCTGATGTTTTCTTACACAATACAACTAGTCATACTCAATGTTTGTAATAAATTTCAAAAACCTAGGTGTAGTTGTTCCTGAGAAATATATGATAGAAATTTAATTGGAGAGCAAGAAAAAATGGAGAAACAAAGGGAATGATATGCAGAAGAAAGCTAATTGTCCCTTATACTGTACATCTAGTTATACCCAACATTTGAACCAACCTTATAAATCCTAGCTGTTGTGGTTCCTGAGAAATCTGTGACAGAAATTTAATTGGAGAGAAAGAAAAAATGGACAAACAAAGGGAATGATAAGCAGACGGAGGCCAATACTCTCTCACACTGTACATCTAGTTATACCCAACATTTGTACAAAATTTCAAAATCCTAGCTGTTGTGTTTCCTGAGAAATCTGTGACAGAAATTTAATTGGAGAGAAAGAAAAAATGGACAAACAAAGGAAGAGAATGATAAGCAGAAGAAGGCTGATTGTCTCTTACAAAGTACAACTAGTCATACCTAACATTTGTTCCAAATTTCAAAATCCTAGCTATTGTGGTTCCTGAGAAATCTGTGACAAAAATTTAATTGGAGAGAAAGAAAAAATGGACACACAAAGGAAAATGATAAGCAGGAGAAGGCCTATTATTTCTTACACAGTACAACTAGTCATACCAAACATTTGTACCAAATTTCAAAATCCTAGCTATTGTGGTTCCTGAGTAATCTATGACAGAAATTTAATTGGAGAGAAAGAAAAAAATGGACAAACAAAGGGAATGATAAGCAGAAGAAGGCTGATTGTCTCTTACAAAGTACAACTAGTCATACCTAACATTTGTACCAAATTTCAAAATCCTAGCTATTGTGGTTCCTGAGAAATCTGTGACAAAAATTTAATTGGAGAGAAAGAAAATATGGACAAACAAAGGGAATGATAAGCAGGAGAAGGCCTATTATCTCTCACACAGTACAACTAGTCATACCCAATGTTTGTACCAAACTTCAAAATCCTAGCTATTATGGTTCCTGAGAAATCTGTGACAGAAATTTAATTGGAGAGAAAGAAAAAATGGACAAACAAAAGGAATGATAAGCAGGAGAAGGCTGATTGTCTCTTACACGGTACAACTGGTCATACCCAACGTTTGTACCAAATTTCAAAATCCTAGCTATTGTGGTTCCTGAGAAATCTGTGACAGAAATTTAATTGGGGAGAAAGAAAAAATGGACAAACAAAGGGAATGATAAGCAGAAGAAGGCCTACTGTTTCTTACACAGTACAACTAGTCATACTCAATGTTTGTACCAAATTTCAAAATCCTAGCTATTGTGGTTCCTGAGAAATCTGTGACAGAAATTTAATTGGAGAGAAAGAAAAAATGGACAAACAAAGGGAATGATAAGCAGGAGAAGGCCTATTAATTCTTACAAAGTACAACTAGTCATACCCAACGTTTGTACTAAATTTCAAAATCCTAGCTATTGTGGTTCCTGAGAAATCTGTGACAGAAATTTAATTGGAGAGAAAGAAAAAATGGACGAACAAAGGGAATGATAAGCAGGAGAAGGCTGACTGTCTCTTACAGGGTACAACTGGTCACACCCAACATTTGTACCAAATTTCAAAATCCTAGCTATTGTGGTTCCTGAGTAATCTGTGACAGAAATTTAATTGGAGAGAAAGAAAAAATGGACAAACAAAGGGAATGATAAGCAGGAGAAGGCCTACTGTTTCTTACACAGTACAACTAGTCATACCCAATGTTTGTACCAAATTTCAAAATCCTAGCTATTGTGGTTCCTGAGAAATCTGTGACAGAAATTTAATTGGAGAGAAAGAAAAAATGGACAAACAAAAGGAATGATAAGCAGGAGAAGGCTGATTGTCTCTTACACGATACAACTTGTCATACCCAACGTTTGTACCAAATTTCAAAATCCTAGCTATTGTGGTTCCTGAGAAATCTGTGACAGAAATTTAATTGGAGAGAAAGAAAAAATGGACAAACAAAGGGAATGATAAGCAGGAGAAGGCCTATTATTTCTTACAAAGTACAACTAGTCATACCCAAAGTTTGTACTAAATTTCAAAATCCTAGCTATTGTGGTTCCTGAGAAATCTGTGACAGAAATTTAATTGGAGAGAAAGAAAAAATGGACGAACAAAGGGAATGATAAGCAGGAGAAGGCTGACTGTCTCTTACAGGGTACAACTGGTCATACCCAACGTTTGTACCAAATTTCAAAATCCTAGCTATTGTGGTTCCTGAGTGATCTGTGACAGAAATTTAATTGGAGAGAAAGAAAAAATGGACAAACAAAGGGAATGATAAGCAGGAGAAGGCCTATTGTTTCTTACACAGTACAACTAGTCATACCAAATGTTTGTACCAAATTTCAAAATCCTAGCTATTGTGGTTCCTGAGAAATCTGTGACAGAAATTTAATTGGAGAGAAAGAAAACATGGACAAACAAAGGGAATGATAAACAGGAGAAGGCCTATTATCTCTCACACGGTACAACTGGTCATTCCCAACGTTTGTACCAAATTTCAAAATCCTAGCTATTGTGGTTCCTGAGTAATCTGTGACAGAAATTTACTTGGAGAGAAAGAAAAAATGGACAAACAAAGGGAATGATAAGAGGAGAAGGCCTATTGTTTCTTACACAGTACAACTAGTCATACCAAATGTTTGTACCAAATTTCAAAATCCTAGCTATTGTGGTTCCTGAGAAATCTGTGACAGAAAAAATGTTAACACACACACACACACACACACACACACACACACACACACACACACACACACACACACACATATTAACGGAAAAACCAAAAACTATATACCCCCTATATACTTCGTATACCGGGGGTATAATCAAACAGCTGTAACCATGGCTAGATGTCATTTGAATGTTATAAGATCCGATCAAATTGCTGAGTTATCACTACATGTCAGTTTGAGAGTTAACAGGACATGTCTGGCAGATGCAGATAGCTGCTCCAGACAGGTTTATTGAAGGAAAATGACAGGAAGTGGATATATTCAAATATAAACAGACCTATCAATGCTCATCATAATATGTGTCATGCCAGACGTTTTTTTTTTTTTTTTTTTTTTTCAGAACCAATTTTTTCATGCTTATGTCAGTCCTATGTTCAGACATACAACCTACTGCTCCTATGGCCACAAGACAACATGACATTTTTACTCACCATTTGTAGTTGGACACCCATCTCTTGCATTTCTCCCTCCAGTCTGTCAGCATAACACTGTTCCAGGTCCCCGAGGGCTGGCCGAGCTTTACTGTGCCATCTTGCAATGGCATTCATAAGTTTTTTCCTTGGGCCAAACAGTCTGAGAAATAATACATATAAGAGAGAAATGAGTGGACTACCAGGCAAATTATTTGAGCTGCGACACAACAAAACCAACAAAGTGGCATGTGCACCTAGCAAAAACTCAAATCAGCCTGGGCATCCGCCCAGTCTGATCAGAGTCTTCACTGTGCACTTCAATGGAAAAGCCAACAATGACCCCTCAAAGAACTTTATCAGTCTTTGCATATTTTGAACGACCAACTCCAGGTGCTAGCTTGATAGTATATTCTACAATGGCAAAATATCATTTAAAGTTCCAAAAAAAAGAAATTAGCAAGTTTTCAAACACCAAAGATCCAGATGAGATGGCTCATAATGAGCACCCTTATGTGGATCGATTCTGGTCTAGTCTTTGAATTCTTACTGGATACAGCTTGGATGCAACATAATTTGAAACTTTGAGGACATAAATTTTGATGTCTGCTTCTTTGGTGCTCTAAGAGTTAAAATAAGTGTCATACAAGTATACAAATATTTACAGAAAAGTTGGAGCTCATACCAGTCCAACAGGATAGACAACCGAGAATAATATGTTTTAATTCCCCCTCCCGACAGCCCCCACCTTTGGTGACTGATATCCCAATTTATCTCAGCCCAGATGTCCAAAGCATTATCAGCTACATGAGCTTGTTAACAGATTGACCTGTTGATTATTTTGAGCAAATTCAATGTTAAATACATCATTTTTTTCTGCTGTAAAAATGTGAGTTTTGCAAAGCTACTTATATTTCTTTGGTAAGATGCATAAGCTATTTACATTTTGTTTGGCAAAACAATTCAATGTATATGTAGTTCTTTACAGCAGGATAAAAATTTAATGGTATAGTCCGTTTGCTCCCAAATGCAAACGGCATCCCCAATATTTTCTCAAAATTGGTGAGAGGTAAAAGATTTTCGAATCGCTCATTCTTAATTTTCATCCTATACATAACAAAATCATAATTTTGCCGAAATGTGAGGTTTTGCATAAAAAAGTTTCTATACAAAAGCAGGACCTAAAATATGTCATTTTCACCTCTTAATTACAAGGGAGTAAAAGTTGGCTGTTGGAATTCCTGTTTAGTTTTACATGTTAGAGCATGTGACCAATGTACGCTATCCCTAGAACAAAATTTGCATAATTAATTGAAATTTTATTCTAAATCCATTTTTTCTACTTTTTGTTTCACCCACATATTATCAAATTTTAAAACATACAAATTTTACTCGCAAAATAATATAATAGTTCAATGTTTATTTACAACATAGTATCACCTGACCAGTGAAACCATGTGTTACGCGTGCGGACAGGTGATTACATTTTACTATTTCATTCATATACGCCCACACCTGTAGTAAAATACGAGTTTATGCTATTGCCTATCAACAATATTTTGGCTGTTCTAACAAGCATACGACGCCCTTTAGTGAAACTGCTCAGTTTTTGCATTTCAGTCAATGGAAAATATTTTACAAAAGCACCCAAAAATTTGGACTTTCCGTATTCTGTTATGTATAGTTATAGGAATCATTAGGACATTGGAACATTTGATGGAACTTCCATCGTTTTCGAGAAAATAAGCAAAACCCCGTTTGCACTTGGGAGCAAACGGACTATAAGTTTACTAACTTAATCCTTAGCTTTGATTGGGTCCAAGTTATTAGCTGACGTTAAAATACAATTTCAAATGCATTATACACAAAAACACTGCTATTTTTGCTGGAAAAATGTGGAACCTTTTGCACTGTAAAAGCTGTTTACATTTTTTTTTTCAGCCTAAAAATATAAGCATGCTTGATTTCATGTGTACTAAAGACATAATAAATTCTAAACTAAGGACTCAAGTTCTAGACTTTTGTCTTATTAAAACATACTTAATTCCTATCTCTTTTAAGTCATTATCCGTTAAGGAGAGAAACACTTGCAGGTCCACATCTTGTTCTTCAAAGATTGGTAGATATTTTGTCAGTCCCAGCTGATCTAGCATGGTGGGCAAGTCTGGAGGAGTGTCCTTCTACAATAAACACTTATAAAAGTTATTTGATTTTTTTCAGCGTATAGACGGTACCATATTCATTGTGCTATAAAATGGAGTTCATTTTAATAAACACATCAAAAGAAACTGATGCTTGCAGTTGCAGGCCACAATAAAATCTCACATCAGCTCAACAAATGATGTTTGCAGTACCATTGCAGCATGCTTACATCTACCACAAAATTTAAACTAGAAATGTTTTTCAGAGAAAAACAGACGTTCCCCCACCAGCCCATTCCCATTGGTATCAATAAATTTTGCTCTAGTAAGTAGCCTTTTACGTTTTCTTTGCTGGCGTTTGCTTTTAATTATTTGGTATTCTTTAAGTATTTCTTTCATCCTGGAGGAGCAGCTGTAGTGTAGTGGATAACACTCTGGACTACCAATCCAGGGGCCGCAAGATCGATCCCCTGCTTCTCCTGTCTTTCGGATGAGACTTTAAACTGAGGTCCCGTCTCCAAATGACCTCGTTGTTGGTGGGACGTTAAACCTGAGTTCATTCACTCACTCACTTTCATCCTGGTGTAAGATAGGTATGTTTTGTCACATTGCATTGACTAATTCTGGGTTTTGGGGGCTGCAAATATTGTCCCATACTAGAACTGCAATAGAAGCTATTACTCACCACTTTCTCCATAAAATTGCTTGGAGGATAAACAGTGTCCTTTTTAACCCCCTCTGGTATGGTGGCTGTCCCTAAATCTGGAGGAAACATCTGATAGGTATTAAATGGAACTTGGAAACCAGGAGGAGGAAGGAATGGCCTCACTGGTTGCTGGTTGTCATAGTTACTGCTTGGACTGACATGCTGGTTGTGGTAGTTACTGCTTGGACTGACATGCTGGTTGTCATAGTTACTACTTGGACTGACATGCTGGTTGTCATAGTTACTACTTGGACTGACATGAAATGGGCCAGTCTGAGGTGTTGGTGTTTTAGAGTCTGTCTGACCTTGAAAACTGTTTGTCACAAGATTTGTAGAAGCAACAACCAATGATGAAGTATCTGTATTAAGAATGTTCAAAGCTGACACTGGTGAGACATTTGATTGATAAGCAGGCGCTGTCATGGGTCCCGGTCCTACACTGGGTGATAATATAGATGTTGTCGGAATCGCCTGCTCTTGATTCTGTTGACTAGCTGTCCAAGATGGTGATGGTAGGACAGGGTTTGATGTAATATGAACAGTGCCTAAATTATGGTCATGGTGTTGACTAGAGTTATTGCTGTTGTCATGGGTTTGAGGGACAGAAATTTCATGCTGAATAATACCAGAATTTTGCTCCATACACTGTAAATTATGAAACATAGGTGACTGTCCTTGTAAATGTTTTTGCTGATCTAGCATTTCATTAGAAATGCCTGAAGAAGTTTCTGTCATATACTGCTGAATTGGCTCTGACTGAGTATTGCTTGGAAATGGACCCCTTAATAAAGCAGGATTGTCCATGTTTTGATTGTATAGCTGTATTTTAGGACTAGGATTACTCTTGTGCTGATCTGATGGGTTATTCACAGCTTCTGACATACTTATATTGTCTGTCATTTTCGATAAAGTTTCAGTGACTGATCCAGCATCAATGCTATTTACACTCTCAATCCAATCTGAAACACTATTTTTCACCTCTTCAATTTCATTCACTTTGTCTTTTGTTAAATTTTCCTTGTTCTTTTTAAACTTCACTTTACTTGCACCTTTAACTATATTCCCATCTCTGTTCCCATTATTACCCTGCTCCCCAATATCACATTTAGCTTTCATTATGTCATGTATTTGCTCTATTTCATCTGCTGATTTTTCATCTCCACCTTCCTCTGAAGAACTATCCCCACTATCTCCATGTGGTCTAGAGTCACATGATGAATCATGTGGAAATTCGTCACTGTCTAGGCTATCTTCTCTTCTAATACCGAGAGCAGCAGCCAACCCTCCACTAGACCCAGAGCTACTCTTAATCGTCAGTGCTCCTGTTTTTGAAAATGCATTGGTATCGTCTTCATTCTCAAAAGATTCTAGAAAAGAAAAACAGATTATACATGCTTTGATATGTATGTTCAAACTTCTATCAATATTCTCTTACACACTCGGGGATAGTATAACCAGACTTTGTTCATACATAAATATATGTTCCCATAAATGATCTTCCTGTTAAACCTCCCACAGTCAGCTTGAGCACTGTGGAAGTGGTTCTACTTTGGCCTTGAAATTAATCAACTTTTTATCACTAAATGCAGCAAATAAATAAATAATATATGCATTGTATATTTTACCAAAACTATGCAAATTCTTCACTTCTGACTCTGACTGCCTGCAAAATGCACACTTTAAAGATCTTGTCTCTCTGTTACATGACAAATAAAATTAACTCCGTAGAAATTAATCAAATGAACTGAATAAATTCAAAAATCAATTTGAAAGAAGAACACTCAACCCCTCCTATGTTTGTGTTCAACAACTGTGGCAGCCCTTGGTTGAGGTTACAGACCTCTGCTTTGCAGTGACTCTGACCTGCAACTTATGTTAAACACCTCAAACCTCATCACTATTATTACCCTTCTGTGCTTAAAACCATTAATTTTCCGTTTGGAATAAATGGATTTTTTACTTGGAACAAATGTAAAATTAATGTTTCTAGGTGTCTCGATATTTAAGCACATAATGGCAATTTTTTTTTATTTTTAATATACATTTTTATATTTCCTCTAACTTTTTTGAAGGTATAAACTGCAACCTTTTCCTCCTGAGCTGTCTAGAGTATAATCTTGAGGATTTATTGGTGAGGTAACATCCCTGAATGACAGTTTCTGTGGCCTTGGGTCTTGTTCTTCTGCTCCTTCTTCTTGAAAGGTCACGTAGCCCTTAGGTACCACATCTGCAGGAAAATACATGCTGTATTACTCTTAATATTGTGACATCTTTATGATAAACACTTATAATGATTATCTTAACATTATGAGATAGACATGAAAAACTTCAATTCATTCATTCATTCATCATTCTAATGCACTTACAAATATAACGCGAGATCTAATTGGATAACACCAAAGATTTGTGACAGTATATTCTGCGATATACTGTCGCAAACCCGACGTCATTATATAATGTTGCTTCTCATTGGCTGACATTTGGTTTTACGTTGCTGAAAGCGCTTGCAATGGGTGCACAGAAGTACACTGAAAGTTGAAAATGTGAAAAGGTGCATTAGAATGGGGATATTATAAACTATATTGAAAATTGTCATTTGTGGAGGTAAATCATTGGTTTTATGGTCGCAAATTGCATTTTGCTGACGCGTAACTGTAAAACGAAATTTTCGACCATAAAACCGATGATTTACCTCCACAAATGACAATTTTGAATACAGTTATCCCCTAAATCTATTATGGTAAAATGAAACAAAATGATTTCTCATATTTCTTCCGTTATAAGATGGGGGATTTTCCATTCCAAAATAATCCCAAAGATCTAGATCCATCTTATTAGATGGATCTAGATCTTTGGAATTGTTTTGGAAGAGAGAAGATCCAATTTTACAACTGAATTACACAAGATTGATTTACATATTTGCGGTAATTTTGGGAGTGTAAACTTCTGTCTTATAACACAAGAAATACGGCTGAAACGTAACGAAGCTATAGATCATCACAGTGATTCTTTTACCCCTGCGTCCTGCGTCCTAGACCCATAATTTTCCCAGAGGATGCAACATATATCCTTGGCTGCGTTCCGGGACGCATAAAAATAGCCGATCGGTAGTCCAACTTCCGATTTCGGCTTCGTTTACAAAGCTACTTTCGTTTTAAGAATATAGCAACGGTGCATTAGCAGATTGTTATATTACTGGTAAAAAACAGTACCATAGTCTTTCCTACTCCGGCTAAATACCGAAGTCTACCTGTAATACCAATAATCAATAGTAGTTGTCCAGTACCGGAGGAACATAGTATTATCGACCACGGTGATGTCTTTTACCTAAGTGCAAACTTTTATCAATACACCGGGTCAATAAGTAATCATGCCTCCGAAAAACAAGAAAAAGATCAAACTTGATTCAAAGCAGCAAACATTATTTGGTCTTCTTGGGCAAGACAAACACGCAAGGCCAGATGTTGCAGATCATGATGCAACCGATCAAACTTCCGAATCCGAAATGACAACGGATGTCTCCAAATCCAATACGCTGTCTGACAATGAGACAACAGGTGATTTATTTTATTCCTGTGACCACAGGAGCTTGACGTTGGTTATTTTTTACTTATAGGGCTTGTCCTTTGAAGCCCTTTAAGTTTGGGATGCAGAGAAAATATTGCTTTTGCATCCCAGTAAAGATGCAAACCCTTGAGCTTGGGGTGCAAAGATTTTAGGTCTTGTGAGTCCTGGGACTCAAAGAAGGAGATTTGTAAAAGAATCACTGTGATCAACGGATGATAAAGTGTTTTACGGTCCTGAAGAGTATTTGAGTATTCACAATTTGCCCAGATATGAATTTGCACGCCAAAGCATTCAGTCTTTAGCTAACACAACCAAATTAGTTACCGTTAATAAGCCCTGGAATGGTATATCACGCCTGTGTACACACTGTCAGAATAAAGAGCTTAACCAGAAAACATGACGTGAAGTCTATGCCCCCCACAGCCACTGCCACCACCGCAAAAGCAATACCAATGTCGGGCTTCTGCTACTCCCAGGTGAGACAGAAACTGACCATATACCCAAAACGGCTACTAAATAACTGAACATTCTGTGGTATTGCTTCATTAAGAGGATAAAACATTCTTTTCAGTGGCTTAACATTTGCCAAGCCCGAGAGTATTAACGTGTTGCAGCACGAACCGCACAGCGGTGAGGGCTGCAACATGTTAATACACGAGGGCTTGGACAAACGTTAAAATATAGGAAAAGAATGTTTTATCGTCAATGCTATATACCTTCTTACGGACGCCATCTTGATTCCAGAGCTCTGCAGATGACAGGAAAGCAGGCTTTAATGGTGTTTAAACCCTGGCCCACCCGTGTTTTAACAGTGTTGAAGCCCTGTATCAGTGATTCAGTCGCATTGCAACAATTTTAAATAGAATGAAACCAACGTAAAATGCTGTTGATTACAACACAGTTGTTTTCTATAGTAAAGTCTCATTAGGTATATAACAATGCTGTTTAAACCCTGGCGCACCCGTGTTTTAACAGTATTGAAACCCTGTGTCAGCAATTCTGTCGCAATGCGACAATTAAAAATAGAAGGAAACCAATGTAAAAGGCTGTCAATTACAACATGGCTGTTTTCTATAGTAAAGTCTCATTAGGTATATAACAATGGATATTAAAACAGTCTTGGTCAGTAGAAGAAGAAAACAAAGATTTCATATAAGTAAGATTTACCTGGGTAATTATCTTTGTCAGTGTGTCTAGTCCTGTCTATCAACCTGGCTATTGCATCTGGCCCGTCCCTGATACTTGGTCCCCCACCTCTTCCTGTAATTTACCATATATTTAGACATGAATATGCAAATTTAGACATGAATATGCAAATTAGTCTAGCCATCAATCTCATATCCAGTGCTTCAAATAAGGAGTAACAGAGATAGCTGTCCATATTTTCTACAAAAATGTATGTTGTGACCCCTCATTATAACTTCTGGTTGAGATGGTTCTAATAAAGGACCACAACATATGTTTTTGTTGAATGGGTACACTTTCATAGAAAGCAATTCTGCCATTTGCATTTCTGCCACCCTTCTCAAAGGGGTTCAACTCTTTAAGGAAAGCCTTTGCTCCTCCTGAAGCAAATTCTTTACTTAAAGAATAGAGCTAAAAAATAGGGCTACATAATCCATGGAAGCAACCATTTAGTTATGGAAGTTGTTCCCTTTTGTAAAAAAAGCACTGCATGATACCCCGCCACTGCTGGACGTCGTAACTTAACGCATTTCTTTGAGCTGAGAAACTCTGTTTCTTATTCTATGGTGTTAAACATATCTTCATTCAGATATTCCATATAGTATAGGAACTATCAAAGGTAAACAACTCATGAACTGGAAAGGTCAGCGTGACCGTCCTTATTCACAATATGTAAGCTTTGATGTTAAATATACAGATCTGCAAAGTATCATTTAGATATTCCATACAGAAAAGGAACAACAGGTCATAAACCATGTTTCAGATCTATCAAGGGCAGATAAATAATGAACTGGAAAGGTAAGAGAGACGGTCCTTAATCAAAATATGTAACCTTTGATGTTCAATATATATCTGTGAAGTTTCATTCAGATATTTAAAATAGTAAAGGAACAACTGTTCGAAACCATTTTTAGATCAATCAAGGGCAGATAACTAATGAACTGGAAAAGTAAGAGCGACGGTTATTGTCACAATATATAATTTTTGATGTTCAACATATCTGTGAAGTTTCATTCAGATATTCCTTATAGTACTACAGGTCAAAAACCATTTTTCAGACCTGTCAAGGATGGATAACTCACTAACTGGAAAGGTCAGAGTGACAGTTCTTAGTCACAATATGTAACCTTTGATGTTCAACATGTCTGTGAAGTTTCATTTAGATGTTCCATATAGTAAAGGAACCATATGTTCCATATAGTCAAAAACCATTTTTCAGACCTATCAAGGGCGGATAACTCACAAACTGGATAAATAAGAGTGACAGTTCTTAATCACAATATGTAACCTTTGACGTTTAACATATCTGTGAAGTTTCATTCAGATATTCCATGTAGTATTCCATTTATTCTGACAACAGCCAGTTAGGTTATCAATCTTGAGACAAAACAAGAATTCCGGGGAATGCTGTGTCGCACCTGCATTGCGCTTCCACAGTAGTATAGACTATAATTAAAAAGAACGTGTATAAGAAATGGACAAAAGTGCTAGGGTCAACACAATTTTGAATGTAAAATTTTACTTAGTCAGAATAGCATAAAAAATAGGTCAAGGGTAGGAATAATTGGAACATCCCTCATGAACATTCCAAAGAGAAACTTTACGCCAGGTGTGATGACTACAGGTATCATACTTCGGGACAAAAGGACTACAATGCTAGGGCCGACACAATTTTGGGTGTAAAATTTTGCAAAGTCAGCAAAGCATGAAATATATGTCAAAAGTAAATTAATTGCAACAGCACTCAAGAACATTCTAAGAGAAAACTTGATGCCAGGTTTGATGATTCTAGGTATCATAGTGTGTGAGAAAGGAACTTAAACACTATCATCAACATAATTTTGAATGAAAAATTTACAAAGTCAGCAGAGCATGAAATATAGGTCAAGGTAAAAATAAGAGCAACAGCCCTTGAGAACATTCTCAGAAGAAGCTTTATACCAGGTCTGATGATTGTAGGTATCATAGTTTGCGAGAAATGGACTCAAACGCTAGGGTCGACGTAAATGTTGGTGTAAAGGTTTACGAAGTCAGCAGAGCATGAAATATGGGTCAAGGGTAAAAATAAGAGCAATAGTCCTCGAGAATATTCTTAGAATAAGCTTTATGCCAGGTTTGATGATTGTAGGTATCATAATTTGCAAGAAATGGACTTATACGCTAGGGTCGACGCTAGGGTTGACGGACAGTTTTACAAAGTCAGCAGATCATAAAATATAGGTCAAGGGTAAAAATAAGAGCAACAGCCCTCGAGAACATTCTAAGAAGAAGCTTTATGCCAGGTTTGATGATTGTAGGTATTATAGTTTGCGAGAAATGGACTTAACACTAGGGTCGACGCTAGGGTCGACGTAATTGTTGACGGACAGACGTACGGACGGATGTACGGAATGACTGACGGACGGACGGAAAAGTGAACTCCTATATCGCACCTTGCTAAAGCAGGTGCGACAAAAAATGTACATCCAGGAAAATCAAATGAGCTGCGACATGACAAAACCACATGTGCTCCCAGCAAATACCCAGATCAGCCTAGCCATCCGCCCAGGTTGATCCGAGTCTTCACTGTGTGCTTTAAGGGAAGCTATGGGCCCTAAGCTAGCTCCATGCAGACAATGACGACTCCAATCAGACTGGAATGCCCAGGCTGATCTGAATCTTTGCTGGGCACACATGCCACTTTGTTGGTTTGGTCATGTCATCATTCAAATCTGTAACAATTTACCTCTGCCTGTTTTGCTCCTAGGACCTCTAGGATGTAAATGTCTATTACGTGACAATGCATCATCAGACGAGCTCAAATCCTGCTCCAGCCCTGCCTCTGCTCTTAATGAAGTAATGGGCATCACATGGTTGTCTATCAAACTTACAATCTTCATATTTCCATTGATTAAAGCCAGGGACCTAGCGGTATCCCCGTTGTCGGCCTTTGCATTCACATTAACACCCTGAAGGTATAAACAACATTCTATTCAAACACTTACAATAGCTGTAATTTAGTGGCTTTAGTCCTTATTTGTATATATATTCTTTTAATACTTAGTGCAGATTTCACATCACACATAAATCACCCTCTGTGGTTTAAACCAAGAATTATCCCATAGACAATAATGCAAATTAAATCTTATTTTATAGAGACTAACCGAGATTTTAAAGTGACAGGAACAGAAGATTAAAGCACCAAAACTGAAAACAGTTGAATTTAGAAACTGCATAGCTCCAAAGAAGGCGGCTCGTAGTGAGCCACCTGATCGGGATCTAAACTGTTTGCTCTCTAGTCTTTACATTCTCAATATAATGAAGCTTGGACAAAGTATATTTTTAAATTTTAAGGCAGTTCTAATGAAGGGTCAAAATGTATCTTTTATGGAGAAACAAGAAAAAAATATCACAGCTCCAACTTACATGCTGTAGAAATAACTGCAGGATAATCTCATGGCCCTCTGATGCTGCTTCCATGAATGGTGTCATACCCATACTCTTCTCACTGAAATTTATAAACCAGGGCCCAGTTGTTCAAAACTAACGATGTTGTTAGTTAACGTTTCGTTAAAATTTCAAACATTGATATTTCAAGTACGCCATTATTTTTTGTTGAAAAAATGTGAGAAGCTTTTGCATTGCTGCAAAAGCGTCTCACATTTTTTCAACAAAAAATATCAGTGTGTTTGGTTATGAAGTCATATAACACTTAACAAGTTGACCTCTTAATGAGCTTGTTAGGCAAATGGTGCTTTGAACAACTGGGCCCTGCTGGTAGCGTAAAGCTTCTAAAAGGCAGGACACCAAAAATATTTGCTGTATGGTCCTAAAATGGAATGGTTTTGTTTTACAATTAGGTATACATGCCTTCAAAAGATGCAGATGGATGGCAATCCCTGATAAGACAGCTCCTTTAGGAGCAGTCTGATCTGGGTCTGCACTGTTTGCTCAGACCAATCTGTCCCAATACTTACATTTTTTATGGTAGTGTAACGACCAACCTCATTGTACACACATATCAAGCTGCTGTTTTCAGCTCAGGTTATCAACAAACACAGAAATTTTTCACACTTTTCTTTTCAGTTTATTCATCGCAGGAGGTGAAATGATTTACATGTACCAATACTACGGTAGTACAATGCAGTATGAGCAGATCAAACATTGCCCATTTTACTTAACTGATTTTTTTTTTTTTTTAGTCAAGACTATAGCATGGGTGAAAGTTCCAAAATATAAAAATCCTGAAGTTAATGGTTTATAATCCTGAAATGAGGAGTTTTCCTATACTTTATATAGGGACAGTTGACCTCAAAAAATCCTTAATTCAGGAACAATTCTGAAAACTTTCACCCATGCTATAGTGTTAATCCTATAGAGGTATTAAAGAGCTCCCTGTCCTTCCTGCCTTTATATCCTGCTATTTTGCCCTCCAAACTATTTCCTCTTCTCTGAAAAGTAAGTCCCTTTAGTCTCTAGATTAAAGTACCTTTTCTACCAGAGTTTCAGTCAATTGCGGCTAAGACTTCTACACACCTGTAGATCTGTATATGCCTAAAACTGCCTTTTAATACAGTTTGACTGATAAGTGTGTAAATTTGAATAGTCAGAGCCCTAGATAAGAGGGAGTATTTGGTGATAATTAGAGATAATTTTTGTTAATTCTGAATAAAAACATATGTTGTGACCCCTCATCTGAACCGTCTCGACGAGACGGTTCAGATGAGGGGTCACAACATATGGTTTCAATGAGAAATAAAGAAAATTATCCATCAATTATCATCAAATACCCCTCTTATCTAGAGCTCTGATAGTAAAGGTTGACTTACACAGCATTCATGTTAGCCCCCTGTTGGAGGAGAAATCTGACCATGTTCTGATGTCCGGAGTAGGTAGCATGAAACAGAGCAGTCCAGCCTCTCTCATCATGAGCTTCCAGTTCAGCTCCTTGCTGCAATGAAAATACAGTAGAACCATATCTATTCAGTAATAAGAATTTCGAAATTGCCATAGATATGTAACTAAGTACAGGTATTATATAATTCAGCTATGAAATGGGGTTTTCACTTCCAAATAATCCCAAAGATCTATATCTGTTTAGCAAGATGAATTAGCTCTGCAAGATGGTTCTGGCAGTGAAAATGTTTTACTGAGAATTAACAGAAATTACAGTCAACCCTTTTTACAATGGCACTCATTACAACAGCAAAGTTCTTTATAATGTCATTTTGATTTGTATGAATGTTCTAAGTATGCATTCTTTACAACAGTATATTCAGTTTAACATAGAAATATTTGGGAACAAATGCTGTCATTGTAAAGAGAGTCCACTGTACTTCAGAATTTTTTGCCAATATTCAACCATGGATGGATGACTCGAAATTTTATGTCCTTTTCAACAGTACTCAGGACAATGGGAGGGTGATAATGAAAGGCTGTGAACAATGAAACCCCATTCACAGTTGGAAAGATTACTGCCTCAGGCGGGTCTCATACCTAGGACTGCTAGATCAAAGGCAAGCACTTCACCATCCGAGATACCAGGGCTCCTCCAATATTTAGGACACCAGATAGAAAAGCCCGGGATGATTTTGCTTAACTTTCCCTAAAACATGCTGTGACCACTGATCAGAACTGTCCTGTTGTGACAGTTCTAATGAGGGATCACAACAAATGTTTTTTTATGCAGAATTAACAGAAAGTAGCTCAGAATTTTTTCCCCAAATATTCACCCTTATCTGGGCCTCTCTGATCAGTGCTTCAGATAAGAAGGGATAACAGGGATAACTTTCTATATTTCGCTAAAAAAAATAATTCTGTTGAGACCACTCATTAGAACCATCTCACCGAGATGGTTCTAATGAGGGGTCACAACATAATGTTTTTACTTTATGGCAAAATTTAAAAAGTTGTCCCTAAATCATCATCAAAATCCACCTTATCTGGAGTTCTGTATGATACAGTAACAATAAAAAGGTTCACTCACCTGGCAAAGATAATATCCCACACTTTCATTTCCACAGCTTGCCGCCAACATGAGAGGTGATTCCCCCTTTAAGTTGCGTATATTCACACTAACCCCTGCCTCTAGCAGCAAATTAACAATACTGTCATGGCCGATGTAGCAGGCATACATCAGAGCTGTCCATCCACCTCTATTTCTCTTGTCAAAGTCAATTTCACCCCTGTAAAAAGTGTACCATGTTTTTCCTAGGCAAATCAAGTGTGCTGGGTACAGGTATGCGGTTAGACACAGGGTATAAACCAGTCCGCCAATTTTCGCTTCCTGCAGAGACTGTACATCATATTTGACTTCCACTGAGACTGTCTGCAATCTCTTGCTTCCTGCCGAGACTTCTGTACATGACAAATGGCTTCCTGCAGAGACTGTCCGCATGATTCTGCTTCCTGTCGAGGCTCTCGGCAGGAAGCAGAGTCACGCGGACAGTCTCGGCAGAAAGCCATTTTTCGAGGACAGTAGTCCCTGCAGGAAGCAAGAGTTCGCGGACAGTCTTGGCGGAAGCCAAATATGATGGACAGTCTCTGCAGGAAGCGAAAATTGGCGGACTGGTTTATACCCTGTGTTAGAGGTGGTCCATCATTACCGACAATTAAGTCTTAAGGTGTCTGGGTACACTTTCAAGTTTTTCTGCCCTTTATTCAAAGGGAGACAACTTATGTGACTTTCTGTTTACTATTTTTTTTATGGAAAAGCCCTTCATAAATGGGGTCTACTCTTATAGGAAAGAATTTGCTCTGAAAGGAGCAAATTCTTTCCTTTAAGAGTTGACCCAAATTGATGAAGGATACAAAACTGAAAACGTCAGAGTTGATTCCCTTGAAAGTGTACCCATTCACCTTAATTATTTGTGCTGTTGTAAAGCTACATGTAATAAAATACCAATTCTAATTACAGGTTGACTGCCTGTCAGCTTCATCATATGATAAAAAGACAGTAAATCCAATTATTTATGGTTGAACTCTTCATGAACTGATTCAAAGGACTCAGAAATAAGATCAGGCCCCGAGGTTATAACTTTTATTTCGTGCCAAACTCAGCTGAGCATGAAATTTTCTCTGCTGATAAACGGCCCGATATAACCTGAAAAACTGTCTCAAAGGGCCGTTAAACCCAAAACAACCAACCAACTCTGCTGATAAATAAGAAAATGCCAACTAGCTTATATTTTTCTTTCAATATTCGTTTTCTAAATACAGTTAAACCTTAAAGACACCAAAAACCAAAACAGCTGACATTGTATACAGGGCAGATCCAGTTGAAGCGGCTAAATATGAGCCACCTCATCTGCGTCTACTCTAGGAACCTTGGTTGGTCAGTAGGTTAAGCTCTGGCCTGCTGATCTTAGTCTGCACTGGTAACCAGAGCTCCAGATAAGAATTTTTGAGGAAAAAAAAAGAAGTGAATTTCCCTTATTCATCAAGGAAATCATATGTTGTGACCCCTCATTAGAACCGTCTTGTTGCGAGGGTTCTAAGGAGGGGACACAACATACATTTTTATGAACAAAAACAAAAACTTATCCTTAACTTATCCCTATCACTCCTTTTTATATGGAGCACTGGGTAACCAGGGCTCAACCTAGAGGGGGATTTGGAAGAAATAGTCTCCATAAGTTGGCTGACTTCTCCCTATTTTGAGCTGAGGGAGAAGTGAAAATGTATAGAACATATAGGGAAATCCAAAATTTGGACCAAACTTCTCCCTAAAGTCCAGAAAATGTCACAAAACTTCTCTCTATCTGAAAGCTCTAGGCTGACCCCTGGGTAGCCCTTACAGAACATGCACAAACCTGGTAATAAGATTCTTGACACACTCATACTGTCCAAGACTAGATGCTGTATGTAGGTCAAGTGGTATCGGTTCAAACTTTTCTTTCCCCACCGCACTCTTCCCCTTCCATACTGACAGGCTTTTGTCAAGAAGCTCGCTTTCCGAAGCTTCATCCGAGCCCTCATTCTCTGCCATTGGATATTAATAGGTCCAGAACTACCAGCTAGACCTCCATCTGAAATGATCAAATCAAAGCTATAGGTTATGAGGTGCCGTTTTACTAAAAATTCAGTATTTTTGATATCACAAATTCAATTTTTTGAAATCACAAAAACATTTTTGAAATAAAAAAATAAGCTTGATTTTTTGATATCACAAAACAGATTTTGTGATATCACAAATTCTATTTTGTGATATCAAAAAATAGATTTTGGGATATCAAATAATCTCAATTATCTTTTGACATCAATAAAAGCAATTTTTAATGTCACAAATTCTATTTTGTGATATCACAAAATCCATTTTGTGATATCAAAATATCAGGCTCATTTTATGATATTATGATTTGTATTTTGTGATATCACAAAACAGAATTTGTTATATCACAAAATAAAGGCGATTTTTTTTATATCACATATTCGATTTTGTAATATAAAAAAATGTGTAAATTTTTCCAAGAAATGCCTAAACGATTTTGTGATATCACAAAATAGATTTTATGATATCACAAAATCACTAAGATTTTGTGATATCACATATTCTATTTTGTGATATCATAAAATCGAATATGTGTTATCAATAAATACATCTGCTTTTGTGATATCACGAAATCGATTTTTAGATATCACTAATTTAATTTACTGATATCACAAAATTGATTTTGTGATATCATAAAATTCCTATGATTTTGTGATATCACAAAATTGAATATGTGATATCATAAAATCTATTTTGTGATATCAAAAAATAGTAATGATTTTTTTTATATTACTATGTCTATTTTGTGATATCACAAATTCTATTTTGTGATATCACAAAATAGGGATTTTATAGTAAAATGGCACCTCATACTAGATAATAATAATCACCAGATAAGGTGGGGTTATCAAGATAGTTCTGGGATAATTTATCTTAGTTCTCAGTGAAAACAGCAGTTGTGACTTCTTATTAGAGCACCCCTGGGCGAGAAGGTTCCAATGAGCAGCCACAACATGTGCTTTTATGCAGAAATATGATGAACTATAGCAAGTGAGCAGGGGCTCATGCATACCCCTGGCCAGTGCCTCCACCTGAATGGAATCTGCGAGTAAGAGCCGACAAGGTACAAGTGTATTATTGGTCAATTTCTTGGATGTTACAATTACACAGGCTGAACATGGAAAAATCCATACAAATACACCAAGCCGACAGATGCACACATCTACTTACATGTACACTATAGCTCATTCCATCCGAAACAGAGCATACCTTTCAGCAAAACCATAAGACTTTGTCGTTTCTACAGTACAGAATGTCCTTTTCAAAACTGCATCTAAACTTGATGAGAACTTCAGATGGAGAGGATACCCCCACACTATCAATCTGCAGCGCAATCAACAAGGTGACCTCCATGAACAGACAAGCCTTATTACAACCACAACTACACACTCCACCGACAAATATTATCCCCTTCAGCTTTACCTACAATCCTTACAACCCACTAATATTGTATTAATCGTTATTAATGTCCCCTGCTCTTATACCCCCCCCCCCTGCTTTTTCTGAAACCCCTGCTCTTATACCGCCCCCCCCCCCCCCCCCCCCCCCCCCCCCCCCCCCCCCCCCCCCCCCCCCCCCCCACCCCCCGCTTCTTTACCTCATACTAGATAATAATAATCACCAGATAAGGTGGGGTTATCAAGATAGTTCTGGGATAATTTATCTTAGTTCTCAGTGAAAACAGCAGTTGTGACTTCTTATTAGAGCACCCCTGGGCGAGAAGGTTCCAATGAGCAGCCACAACATGTGCTTTTATGCAGAAATATGATGAACTATAGCAAGTGAGCAGGGGCTCATGCATACCCCTGGCCAGTGCCTCCACCTGAATGGAATCTGCGAGTAAGAGCCGACAAGGTACAAGTGTATTATTGGTCAATTTCTTGGATGTTACAATTACACAGGCTGAACATGGAAAAATCCATACAAATACACCAAGCCGACAGATGCACACATCTACTTACATGTACACTATAGCTCATTCCATCCGAAACAGAGCATACCTTTCAGCAAAACCATAAGACTTTGTCGTTTCTACAGTACAGAATGTCCTTTTCAAAACTGCATCTAAACTTGATGAGAACTTCAGATGGAGAGGATACCCCCACACTATCAATCTGCAGCGCAATCAACAAGGTGACCTCCATGAACAGACAAGCCTTATTACAACCACAACTACACACTCCACCGACAAATATTATCCCCTTCTGCCTTACCTACAATCCTTTCAACCCACTAATATTGTATTAATCCTTATTAACGCCCCCTGCTTCTTTTCTGAAAATAATGTTATATTAACTTGCATGAATTCCTGTTTGCTTCTCTGGATAAAGTAGCTTTTTGAATTTGAAATGGAGTCTACTCTTAAAGGAAAGAATTTGCTCCAAGAGTTGATCCCTCCTGAGAAGGGAGGCAAAAATAGTAGAGTTGCTTCATCTGAAAGTATACTCATCACCTTAATATTACTTATTAGGGGTATATTGGCAGTGGCTGATTTACTACATTTTAGACTCTAAATAATGCCCCGTTTTGCAAAATGCAACCCCCCTGGGTGTTTAATAGGATTAAAAAGGTATGTAAAAATTACAGAAGTATTAGGGATTTTTGGAATATTATCATATTATCAAACTCCAACCAATAGTAGGCAGCCAAATCTTAGTGGTTCGCAAGAGAGCCTCTAACTTAAAACAGTTACTGGTCAAAGCCATGGTTAATTCACCCAAAAAGGACTAAGGGGATGCACCGTGCAACAAACCCAGTTTAACATGCTCTTTCATATAAACAAAACCCCGGCTAGTTCAGCAACATAAAACTTGTCACTCTTTGATCTGATATTTCATTTTATTACTCCTGGGACCTTTGGGTCTTGTTGGGTCTAGTTATTCAGCCTGTACTCAAGGACTTCACGCAAAATAAAGTCAATGGGGATTGGGGAACTAGAGAAAGTGAGCAGGGGCTCACATATATCCCCGACCAGTGCCACCGCGAAACTAAGTCCTAACTATTATGGAACCCTGGTCCCATCCTGAGGCATGACCCCAATACTTAAAGATATTTCAAATCAAATGTAATGTCATGCAAATATCAGGCAGCAAATAAGATTTGTTTACATAGATATGAGCACTTAAAAAGGTTTAACCAACAAAGCGGGTCCTAATTATTGACACCCCGACCCACCCAGGAACAAACCAAAATGCTTCTAAAGGTATTGCATATCAATGGTAATGCTACAGAGACATCATGAACCACATATGAAAAGAATCTGACATATTGTTACAGAGATATGAGCAAAACAAAGGTGTATAAGTTATAACAAAACTTTGAACTAATTTAAGCCCTAATTATTGATCCCTGGCCCTACCAAGAAGCCTGACCCCAGTGCTAAGGCATTTCATATCAAAAGCAGTGCTATTGAGATATCATTGACCAAAAATGAAAAGAATCTGATATGCTGTTAAAGAAATATGAGCAATCCAAACAGTTAATGGCAAAACTATGATGTCCTAATTACTGACTGCCTGGCCCCATCCTGGGGCCTGACCATGAGGTTGAGATATTTCATATCAAAGGCAATGCTATAGAAATATAAGGAACAAAAAATGAAAAGAATCTGACTAGTGGTTACAGAGATATGAGCCAAACAAAGGTTTAACACAAAACTTTGATGTAATTTAAGTCCTAATTATTGATCCCCTGCCCCCACCCAGGGGACTGACCATGGGGCTGAGATATTTCACATCAAAGGCAAAGCTACAGAAATATCATTATCCCAATATGAAAAGAATGTAACATGTGGTTACAGAAATATAGCAATCCAAAAGGTTTAACACAAAACTTTAACGTAAACTAAGTCCTAATTATTGCCCCCTGGTCCCACTAAGGGGCCTGACCCCGATGTTAAGATATTTCATATCAAAGGCAATGCTATAAAGAAATCATGAACCAATTTTGAAAAAAGTCTGACCAGCTGTTCAAGAGATATAAGGTTTAATGCAAAATTTGATGTAAAAGTTAACTAGCGGATAGATGGACGAACGAACAAACGGACAACCAACCAAAAACTATATACCCCCTGACATCCTTATATAAAAGGGGGTATAATATACTTAGTATGTCGAGGGGGTATAATATACTTAGTATGTCAGGGGTATAATTAACTCTTGTTCGACCCTAAAACCCTGGTACCCATAGAAGGGGTCCGATCTAATTCCGGGTAAAACTAATTAGACTGTAAGTTTCAAACTATAAACAAGTCTGAAAGAGTTCTTGAAGTTTCCAAAATTTAATAACTTTCTTCTAAGTAAATGTCCAAAGTTCAATTAACAAAATTAACACATAAAAGTTCTTACATGAATATTAATGTATGATGATAATAGGTAAATCTCACATAACTCTCTAATTAATCTGAAGACAAACTAATTGTTCTTTAAACCAGAAATGTTCTGTATTGAAGATTAAAGTTTCCTAAATACTTTGTTAAATATGTAAAAGTTATTTCCCTTGTTATTCTTTAAATTTACAAATCCAAGTTGCGATATTAGTCCTTTATAGTTCCTGACATATAGTTCTTAATATCCAAACATGAAAAAAACTGGTTCCAAAACACATATTAAATCATCCCGACATGCAAACTTATCGAAATGGATGGCTGAGTCTGAGACCTGATGTTTGCAGTGACTAGACTACCTAGACTGAGACTCGACTGAAGATTTCTGTTTTCATCCAACCTTATTTATGATTTTGAGCCCAAAAGTGTCATAATTTCTTGAGGAAGTTATAAATGCCAAAATCCTTTGTGGAGAGTAAGTTTTGAATGATAAGATCATGATCTGAAGATGAGAAATACCAAGTCTCACTATCTGCCAAATTATCTCCAAAGTTAGGTCAATATGAACGGTCAAATTACTCATCTATTCAGCACCATCTCCAAGTGTCATAATTAAATTACTTCCTACAATCTACAGATGCAAATCATTTTCCCTTTCAGCAAACACTACTGATATTGAATGAAATTTCAAATAGTGAGCTTGTGAGCATTTTTTTAAAGCTAAATTATGAAATTTTATGGAAAAATGAATTTTAATAATTGTGACAACTATTGATGTAATATGCAAATTCTTGAAATAAAAAATGCATGCAAGTCAAACATTATCAGTTTATCAATATTCATATTCTATACATATTTTCTACATATTTTTATAATTATCTTCTTTTTTTAATTATATTTACACATGTATTTATATTTAATGGGACAAAATTGTCACTTGGTGACACTCCTATTTTTACATTTCTACTTTCATTTTCATTTCTTGGATCTACCATCTACTTCTGGCAAACACTTCTGGTCAAATCTGTAGGAAATAACAACTGAGTAATATAGAACAATATATAAACTGTCAATAATCATGAAACTTCCATGATTTGAACACTCCACTTTGATATGTTTATCTGGATCCTTTGAAGAGTTTTTCACTTTCCATTGGCGTCCATTTTTTTTTGTCGGTATATAACTAGATATTAAAATGATAATATTCAACAAAAAGAACAAATACAATAGAAGTTCTCCCATAACATGAGATATGGGGAATCCGGTAGTCTGATGTCCATATTTTATGTTTTTATGCTGATATTTACATTTTTACATTCACTGAATACACGATATTTACATTTTTACTGTCACCAAATACCCGATATCTACATCCATATCATAAGATCTACATTTATATTTACATTTTTACTTTCACTGAATACTCGATATATAGCATAAAAACCTAAAATATGAATGTCAGACTACCCGCTATCTACTGTATTTTATGGGAGGAAAGCCCAGCATGAGATCAAGGGCAGGTTTGAATGCATATCCAAAAACATAATATATGTGATCAGCTGCAAAAAATGCAGCCTCCAATATGTAGGCCAGTCTGAGAACATGTTTAATGAATGTCTCAGGGGACATTTAGCTGACATTTGACAAAAAATACAACTTGAAACCATTACTGTGTCACTTTACTTTGCCAAACCACATGACGGACAACATCCTAACCCAATTGTAGCTCAGATAACAGACAGCGTCAACAGAAGTTTGGATTAAAAAACTACAAAACTAGAAAATGTGTTTATGAAACACTATGCCCCCAACCATATGCTTGTCTCTAGAGAAGGTTCATCCAATAATGCTTGTACCTTTGTACCATAGGCTTACAATGCACTAAGTCGAAAAAGGGGCTTAACTCAGTCAAAAATTTACGAATTGTTTTCGAAAGTTAATCAGGTCATCTACACCTTGGGCAATATCAACCTGCAAAAATCATGATCCTAGCATCAGGGGTTCTCCAGATATTTTGTTCACAAGCTTCCATAGGCCAATAATGCACTAAGTTGGAAAAAGGGGAATAACTCAATCCAAAATTTACAAATTATTTTCAAAAGTTAATCAGGTCATCTACACCACAGGCAGTATCTTCCTGCATAAAATCATGCTCCTAGCATCAGGTGTTCTTGAGATATTTTGTTCACAAGGTTCCATAGGCTTACAATGCACAAAGTCGAAAAAGGGGCATAACTCAATAAAAAATTCATGATTTCTTTTCAAAAGTTAATCAGGTCAACTACACCACAGGCAGTATCTTCCTGCAAAAAATCATGCTCCTAGCTTCAGGGGTTCTTGAGATATTTTGTTCACAAGGTTCCATAGGCTTACAATGTACTAAGTCGAAAAGGGGCATAACTTTGTCAAAAATTCACAAACTTGTTTCAAAAGTTAATCAGGTCATCTACACCTTGGGCATTGTCATCCTGCAAAACCTCATGATCCTAGCATCAGGGGTTCTTGAGATATTTTGTTCACAAGTTACTTTAGGCTAAGTTGAAAAAGGGGCATAACTCTGGTAATACATGACCGGTGGAAAAATAAAAAAATGTGGGTCTGCTTATTTTCCATACTGATCATGTGTATAAAGTTTCAAGTTCCTAGCTCTTATTGTTCTTGACTAAATGTAAGGGTACCTTTGTACCATAGGCTTCAATGCACTATGTCGAAAAAGGGGAATAACTTGATAAAAAATTCACGATTTTTTTTCAAAAGTTAATCAGGTCATCTACACCACAGGCAGTATCTTCCTGCAAAAAATCATGCTCCTAGCTTCAGGGGTTCTTGAGATATTTTGTTCACAAGGTTCCATAGGCTTACAATGCACTAAGTCGAAAAAGGGGCATAACTCGGTCAAAAATTCACGAATTTGTTTCAAAAGTTAATCAGGTCATCAACACCTTGGGCATTCTCATCTTGCAAAGCCTCATGATCCTAGCATTAGGGGTTCTTGAGATATTTTGTTCACAAGGTTCCACAGGCTAAGTCGAAAAAGGAGCATAACTCTGGAAATACATTGCCGGCGGAAAAATAAAAAAATACGGTTCTGCTTATTTTCCATACTAATCATGTGTATAAAGTTTCAAGTTTCTAGCTCTTATTGTTCTTGACCATGTGTAAGGGTACCTTTGTACCATAGGCCTCAATGCACTAAAGCAACTAGAAAATGTGTTTGTAAAACACTATGCCCCCAACTATATGCCTGACCCTAACAAGGTCAATGAAAATATTTTCTACCTACCTATAAAATATCAAGGCCAAAGCAGCTACAATTCTTGAGTAATAGACCAACCCTAAAATATTATGTACAGACAAGAAAAAAGGACAAAACTCTGTCAATAATGAATGCATCATAACGTAACCATCATTAGATTGATCGACATATCAAATACTATTAATATACCAAAAACAAAATGGCAAGGTTAAAAAGTTCAAAGGTTGACAAACTGCCGAAGTCAATCAAGGGGCCTCATTCAGTCAAATATTTACGAAATTAGCTCAAAAGTTAATCAGGTGATCTACACTTTAGACCCTACCAGAATGCCAAATATTAACAACCTAGCTCAATTACTTTTTCCAAAATTTTGCTAACAAACTTACACTTATTTTTCGAAAAGGGGCAGAACTCTGTCAATAATGAACTCAATATAGTTTGATTATAATCAAAATGATCAACACATCAAATACTATTACTACATCAAAAATCAGGTCTCTAGGTCAAACAGTTCAAAAGTTGAAAAATGCCAATGTTAACAAAGGGGCATAATTCAGTCAATTTTTTATGAAATTAGCCTAAAAGTTAATCAGGTGATCTACACCTTAGGTCCTACCAGTATGCCAAATATGATAAACCTAGCTCAAATACTTTTTCCAAAATTTTGCTAACAAACTCAAATCTAATTTATCGAAAAAGGGCCATAACTCTTAAACTACATGGTCTATGGAGAAGAAATAATATACGGGTCTGCCTATTTTCTATGGTCTCTCCACCTATGCATTATCAAGGCTCCAGCAGTTACAGTTCTTGAGAAATGGATCATACCTATGCTGTTTTGTACAAATAATAAAAAGGGGCATAACTCTGTCAATAATGAACTCAACACAATGTAAGTATCATCAAAATAATCAACACATCAAATACTATAAGTATACCAAAAATCAGGTCTCTAGGTCAAACGGTTCAAAAGTTGGAAAAATGCCAAAGTTAACAAAGGGGCATAATTCAGTCAATTTTTTATAAAATTAGCCCAAAAGTTAATCAGGTGATCTACACCTTAGGTCCTACCAGTATGCCAAATATGAACAACTTAGCTCAAACACTTTTTCCAAAATTTTGCTAACAAACTTACATTTGATTTTTCGAAAAAGGGGCATAACTCTGAAAGTACATGGCTGACGGAAAAGAAAAAAAATATGGGTTCACTAATTTTTTATTACCTGTCCACCTATGAAATATCAAGACCCCAGCCTTTACAGTTCCTAAGTTACAGAGCATACCCAAAGTGTTACGGACGGACGTAACGTACGGACGGACGGACGGACGGAAGGACGGACAAGCCCAAAGCAATATGCCCCCTCAACTTCTTCGAAGTTGGGGGCATAAAAAAGGGGAAAAAATCGATCAAAACTTCACGATTTTTTTTCAAAAGTTAATCAGGTCATCTACACCACAGGCAGTATCTTCCTGCAAAAAATCATGCTCCTAGCTTCAGGGGTTCTTGAGACATTTTGTTCACAAGGTTCCATAGGCTT
This sequence comes from Ctena decussata, assembly GCA_963989385.1. NCBI lineage: Eukaryota > Metazoa > Mollusca > Bivalvia > Lucinida > Lucinidae > Ctena > Ctena decussata. The sequence goes on from OZ022504.1 coordinate 10,194,470, forward strand.
ACAATGCACTCAGTCGAAAAAGGGGCATAACTTTGTCAAAAATTCATGAATTTGTTTCATAAGTTAATCAGGTCATCTACACCTTGGGCATTCTCATCTTGCAAAGCCTCATGATCCTAGCATCAGGGGTTCTTGAGATATTTTGTTCACAAGGTTCCACAGGCTAAGTCGAAAAAGGGGCATAACTCTGGAAATACATTGCCGGCAGAAAAATAAAAAAATACGGGTCTGCTTATTTTCCATACTGATCATGTGTATAAAGTTTCAAGTTCCTAGCTCTTATTGTTCTTGACTATATGTAAGGGTACCTTTGTACCATAGGCCTCAATGCACTAAGTCGAAAAAGGGGAATAACTCGATCAAAAATTCACGAATTTTTTTCAAAAGTTAATCAGGTCATCTACACCACAGGCAGTATCTTCCTGCAAAAAATCATGCTCCTAGCTTCAGGGGTTCTTGAGAATTTTTGTTCACAAGGTTCCATAGGCTTACAATGCACTAAGTCGAAAAAGGGGCATAACTCGGTCAAAAATTCACGAATTTGTTTCAAAAGTTAATCAGGTCATCTACACCTTGGGCATTCTCATCCTGCAAAACCTCATGATCCTAGCATCAGGGGTTCTTGAGATATTTTGTTCACAAGGTTCCGCAGGCTTAGTCGAAAAAGGGGCATAACTCTTGAAATATGTGACCCGCGGAAAAAAGAAAAAACACGTGTTTGCTTATTTTTCATACTGATCATGTGTATAAAGTTTCAAGCTCCTAGCTCTAACGGTTCTTGATATGACAGACGGACAGGCCCAAACCAATATGCCCCCACAATTTCTCCGAAATTGGGGGCATAAAAATACGGGTCTGCTTATTTTCCATAATGATCATGTGTATAAAGTTTCAAGTTCCTAGCTCTTATTGTTCTTGACTAAATGTAAGGGTACCTTTGTACCATAGGCTTCAATGCACTATGTCGAAAAAGGGGAATAACTTGATAAAAAATTCACGATTTTTTTTCAAAAGTTAATCAGGTCATCTACACCACAGGCAGTATCTTCCTGCAAAAAATCATGCTCCTAGCTTCAGGGGTTCTTGAGATATTTTGTTCACAAGGTTCCATAGGCTTACAATGCACTAAGTCGAAAAAGGGGCATAACTCGGTCAAAAATTCACGAATTTGTTTCAAAAGTTAATCAGGTCATCAACACCTTGGGCATTCTCATCTTGCAAAGCCTCATGATCCTAGCATTAGGGGTTCTTGAGATATTTTGTTCACAAGGTTCCACAGGCTAAGTCGAAAAAGGAGCATAACTCTGGAAATACATTGCCGGCGGAAAAATAAAAAAATACGGTTCTGCTTATTTTCCATACTAATCATGTGTATAAAGTTTCAAGTTTCTAGCTCTTATTGTTCTTGACCATGTGTAAGGGTACCTTTGTACCATAGGCCTCAATGCACTAAAGCAAAAAACGGGAAAAAATCGATCAAAACTTCACGATTTTTTTTCAAAAGTTAATCAGGTCATCTACACCACAGGCAGTATCTTCCTGCAAAAAATCATGCTCCTAGCTTCAGGGGTTCTTGAGACATTTTGTTCACAAGGTTCCATAGGCTTACAATGCACTAAGTCGAAAAAGGGGCATAACTTTGTCAAAAATTCACGAATTTGTTTCATAAGTTAATCAGGTCATCTACACCTTGGGCATTCTCATCTTGCAAAGCCTCATGATCCTAGCATCAGGGGTTCTTGAGATATTTTGTTCACAAGGTTCCACAGGCTAAGTCGAAAAAGGGGCATAACTCTGGAAATACATTGCCGGCAGAAAAATAAAAAAATACGGGTCTGCTTATTTTCCATACTGATCATGTGTATAAAGTTTCAAGTTCCTAGCTCTTATTGTTCTTGACTATATGTAAGGGTACCTTTGTACCATAGGCCTCAATGCACTAAGTCGAAAAAGGGGAATAACTCGATCAAAAATTCACGAATTTTTTTCAAAAGTTAATCAGGTCATCTACACCACAGGCAGTATCTTCCGGCAAAAAATCATGCTCCTAGCCTCAGGGGTTCTTGAGATATTTTGTTCACAAGGTTCCATAGGCTTACAATGCACTAAGTCGAAAAAGGGGCATAACTCGGTCAAAAATTCACGAATTTGTTTCAAAAGTTAATCAGGTCATCTACACCTTGGGCATTCTCATCCTGCAAAACCTCATGATCCTAGCATCAGGGGTTCTTGAGATATTTTGTTCACAAGGTTCCGCAGGCTTAGTCGAAAAAGGGGCATAACTCTTGAAATATGTGACCCGCGGAAAAAAGAAAAAACACGTGTTTGCTTATTTTTCATACTGATCATGTGTATAAAGTTTCAAGCTCCTAGCTCTTACGGTTCTTGATATGACAGACGGACAGGCCCAAACCAATATGCCCCCACAATTTCTCCGAAATTGGGGGCATAAAAATACGGGTCTGCTTATTTTCCATAATGATCATGTGTATAAAGTTTCAAGTTCCTAGCTCTTATTGTTCTTGACTAAATGTAAGGGTACCTTTGTACCATAGGCTTCAATGCACTATGTCGAAAAAGGGGAATAACTTGATAAAAAATTCACGATTTTTTTTCAAAAGTTAATCAGGTCATCTACACCACAGGCAGTATCTTCCTGCAAAAAATCATGCTCCTAGCTTCAGGGGTTCTTGAGATATTTTGTTCACAAGGTTCCATAGGCTTACAATGCACTAAGTCGAAAAAGGGGCATAACTCGGTCAAAAATTCACGAATTTGTTTCAAAAGTTAATCAGGTCATCAACACCTTGGGCATTCTCATCTTGCAAAGCCTCATGATCCTAGCATTAGGGGTTCTTGAGATATTTTGTTCACAAGGTTCCACAGGCTAAGTCGAAAAAGGAGCATAACTCTGGAAATACATTGCCGGCGAAAAAATAAAAAAATACGGTTCTGCTTATTTTCCATACTAATCATGTGTATAAAGTTTCAAGTTTCTAGCTCTTATTGTTCTTGACCATGTGTAAGGGTACCTTTGTACCATAGGCCTCAATGCACTAAAGCAAAAAACGGGAAAAAATCGATCAAAACTTCACGATTTTTTTTCAAAAGTTAATCAGGTCATCTACACCACAGGCAGTATCTTCCTGCAAAAAATCATGCTCCTAGCTTCAGGGGTTCTTGAGACATTTTGTTCACAAGGTTCCATAGGCTTACAATGCACTAAGTCGAAAAAGGGGCATAACTTTGTCAAAAATTCACGAATTTGTTTCATAAGTTAATCAGGTCATCTACACCTTGGGCATTCTCATCTTGCAAAGCCTCATGATCCTAGCATCAGGGGTTCTTGAGATATTTTGTTCACAAGGTTCCACAGGCTAAGTCGAAAAAGGGGCATAACTCTGGAAATACATTGCCGGCAGAAAAATAAAAAAATACGGGTCTGCTTATTTTCCATACTGATCATGTGTATAAAGTTTCAAGTTCCTAGCTCTTATTGTTCTTGACTATATGTAAGGGTACCTTTGTACCATAGGCCTCAATGCACAAAGTCGAAAAAGGGGAATAACTCAATCCAAAATTCACGAATTTTTTTCAAAAGTTAATCAGGTCATCTACACCACAGGCAGTATCTTCCTGCAAAAAATCATGCTCCTAGCTTCAGGGGTTCTTGAGATATTTTGTTCACAAGGTTCCATAGGCTTACAATGCACTAAGTCGAAAAAGGGGCATAACTCGGTCAAAAATTCACGAATTTGTTTCAAAAGTTAATCAGGTCATCTACACCTTGGGCATTCTCATCCTGCAAAACCTCATGATCCTAGCATCAGGGGTTCTTGAGATATTTTGTTCACAAGGTTCCGCAGGCTTAGTCGAAAAAGGGGCATAACTCTTGAAATATGTGACCCGCGGAAAAAAGAAAAAACACGTGTTTGCTTATTTTTCATACTGATCATGTGTATAAAGTTTCAAGCTCTTACGGTTCTTGATATGACAGACGGACAGACGGACAGGCCCAAACCAATATGCCCCCACAATTTCTCCGAAATTGGGGGCATAAAAATACGGGTCTGCTTATTTTCCATAATGATCATGTGTATAAAGTTTCAAGTTCCTAGCTCTTATTGTTCTCGACTATATGTAAGGGTACCTTTGTACCATAGGCCTCAATGCACCAAGTCGAAAAAGGGGAATAACTAGATAAAAAAATCACGAATTTTTTTCAAAAGTTAATCAGGTCATCTACACCACAGGCAGTATCTTCCTGCAAAAAATCATGCTCCTAGCTTCAGGGGTTCTTGAGATATTTTGTTCACAAGGTTCCATAGGCTTACAATGCACTAAGTCGAAAAAGGGGCATAACTCGGTCAAAAATTCACGAATTTGTTTCAAAAGTTAATCAGGTCATCTACACCTTGGGTATTCTCATCCTGCAAAACCTCATGATCCTAGCATTAGAGGTTCTTGAGATATTTTGTTCACAAGGTTCCACAGGCTAAGTCGAAAAAGGGGCATAACTCTTGAAATATGTGACCCGCGGAAAAAAGAAAAAACACGTGTTCGCTTATTTTTCATACTGATCATGTGTATAAAGTTTCAAGCTCCTAGCTCTTACGGTTCTTGAGTTATAGATAGAGGACAGACGGACAGGCCCAAACCAATATGCCCCCACAATTTCTCTGAAATTGGGGGCATAAAAAAACAAACAAAAGCCTGCTACGCTGCATAGAATGACATCAAGAATCACACATACAGACATCAAGAATCACACATACAGACATACGACTAATATCACTACCTTAGTTCACTGGACATGTGCCTGTAAAGGCTAAGGTAGTATTATTATTTCTAATATGTCCACAGTGATTTTTTCTCTATATAAGTGGTGCCCATAAAAGGCACCGTTCCCAATTCAAAATAGTATCTTTTTTTCCCAATTGCAAGTTGAAAAATTCCCAGTTGTAGAAAAAAAAATCTAGGGACCATATTACAAAAACAAGCATAAATTTACTTGCTTGCTTAGAGAACTGGCAGAAATTTAGCTATAATTCAATATAAATATTATATCTGTTTCATGTCCCCTTCCTACCACTAGAGGCTTAATAAAGGTGTTTCTGAAATTCCAAATTTTAGGAGCATATGACAAGATTTTCCTAATTCTGCCGGCACCAGCACCATTCCCCCAAAAAGTGAAAAACAAATCACTGAGACATAGCAGATTTGCGTGGTATATAGAAAATACCATGTTAGTGTCTTTTGATGTCAAGTTTATCAGGCGAGACCAGAACAGCGTAGGAATGGCGAGGCTTGCCGAGCCAGTCCGACGTGTTTCTAGTCGAGCCTGATAAACTTGATATCAAAAGACACTTACATGGTTTTCTATTTATCATGTATCATTCGAAGACAAACAAACGTAGTTTTGTTCGAACTTGCTGACGCTGCAAATGTGTTATGATTAGTAGTTATGATGTAAGTCAGTGACGTCAATTATAAGGGTAACTATTGCAGGCAAAAATGACTATTGCAATACTATTACTATTGCAGAAATCCCTATTGCAATACTATTACTATTGCAGGTTACTCTTGCAATGCATTGCAATAACTATTGGAGACAGCATTCTTATCCAGAAATTCTGCTTTTATGTATAAAATCTTGTTTGTTCACATAAGTTTGTGGCTAAAAAGCATTATTCAATGACTGTCATTTCACAATGTGCACAACATGACAATACAGCCCGTTTCATATTTACGCAAAATCTGACTGTCTGAAATGTTTCTCTTTTTAAACTGAATTAGACAGGATAACGGTTTTCTCCGCTACTAAAGTGCAGGTGTACAACGGTAGTTTAGCTTCAAAGCAAACCGTCTTGTCACAAACTTAACGGTACCTGTCAGCGGTATTATTAACGCATAAATCACCAAGCACGTGGCAATGCTCTTCAACTGTGAAGTTACAAAATACGGTGAAATCAATCGAATAATAATAGTAATAAAGGATAAGCAGTCAAGCCCGACTGCGTAAATAATGCGCTATAAAATGAGATAAGGCATTGTTATTATTATTATTTGATAGAAAAGTGCAGAGTTCCTGGTGGTTTAAAACGGCGGTGATAGTTTAGCACTAAGGGGTAAAGATGAGACAATCTGCAAGTATACGACACTCGGGCAATAAAGATAACATAATTCGCCGCCCGTGTACATACTGGTAATACTGGTCAATACCCCTACCTGAGCTGTCGTTTTAATTGAGTCGCGACGTGAGAAAGAAGTACCTTTAGACATGGGCAAATAGCGAATATTAAGAACAGCCTGCAAGTCTGATCTGTGCAGAGTGTTCGCTATTTGCTGTAGACTTCATTTATTGTTGATCAGGAACGAGGTGATTTTGCTAACATTGCATATGCACAGGCTGATCCGAGTTTGATCGAATAATCATTATATACGTGCAAAAGTGGCTGTCGTTCGAGACAGTCTATAAAAGGATCTACTCAGTCGACAGGGGAAGACGACTCGGCTTTTGGGACGCTATTATTAAAAAGATCCGCGTGTTATGTGTATCTGCGCAGTTTACTGTACAGTCTGGTCAGAGCATACACCGTGTGATTCACCTATCCTGCAACATGTGCCTATCATGCTGTTTTTACATATAGGCTTGTTTGGGCAACGACGCGGCTTGAATCCAAATGATGTCATTTTCATAGGGTCAACACTTTTAATAAGAAAAGGATTTGCTCCATTCAGAAAAGGATGTAAAAATGAAAATGGCAGTGTTGCTTCCCCGAAAAGTGTGCCCATTCACCTTAAGACAGATCTTTCCCGATATCAACCAATACGGGACATACCATGTATCCTTTTCACTTCTAAAGTTTGATCAAATACATTATAAGATCAACTCTTAACCAAAACAAACTGGCCAATCTGATCTGAGTCTGCGCTTGGCGCACAACCACACTGCTGGTTTTCTCGTGTCGTGGCTCATATGCAGGTGTACCCACACACATTAAAAGTTTGTAAAGGCGACCATTTTACACATAGGGTATTTAGATAAAATTTTCAATCACAGAAATCATTTCTCCGATTCTGAAAGGACGCCATCAGACTCAGTGCCGGGCTCAGATAGAAGATACACATCAATGATTCTTCCTTGGCTTCCTGGGAAACAACTTTGAAAAGAAAAAATAAGATATTCGAACACGCAGCAAAACGAGGGAAAACTGTTACATGTATGAGCTGTAGGCCTAATGTTTAATAGTCCGAAAACTTTGAGAATTTATCCGCGCGGCAGAGTCAGTTTCGTTTTCATGTAAATACAAGTACTGTGATTTTGCCATGCGGAGTTCTGATTTATAAAACAAACTTCTCACCTCTTATTTTTCCTTCATTTCGATGCATCTTTTAAAGTCCGAACATTTGATTATTGATCCGTGCGGCAAAATTATGTTTTCTATATTTCATGAATGAACTAATTAATAAGCTGTGACGTATATCTTTTAGCTATCAAACCAACAGTTTTACGGATTTGCATATCTAGGATAGTCAATTCAGTGAACGTCAATCAACTTTGAGACTGCCCTGTTGCAGCGTTCGCTAATCAAGACACGCCACTTATTATTGTCGCGTGCAGGTTTAGTGATACAATCGAAGGTAAAACTTGACAGTTCTTACATCAGAAAGTCTATGCTTACTTGTCCGGGGGCTTATCAAAATACGAAGTTTTACATTTGCAAAGGCATTTGAGCCGCGACACGACAAAACCAACACTGTGGTTGTGCGCCCAGCGCAGACTCAGATCAGCCTGGGCATCCGCCCAGTCTGATCAGAGCCTTCGCTGACCGCATGGAGGTAGCTTAGACCCTAAGCTACCATTTGAGCACATAAAGAAGAGACAGAGTAAACTGGGCGGATGCCCAGTCTGATCTGAGTCTACCCTGGGCGCACAACCACATTGTTGGTTTTCTCGTGTCGCGGCTCATTTGTTTTTGTTAAAATCGCTAAAGGGAAAATCGGCACGCACAAATTAACACTTACATGGACCACAAAAGTTAAAAAATAATCGCACAAATAGAAAATAATTTATTCTGTTCATAGCTCTAGTGACCTGGTGGGAAAGAGCGCTGGCTCTTATACGTCATCTCTGTGACTGCTGTGGGTTCGAGCCTCGCTCAGCGCACAGGCCGACAACAGTTCTGCTTGCGAAACGTCAGGAGTTTTTCCCATGAGCTCCGGTTTTGGCTATTAAAAGGGCCTGTTAAACACTAGTTTTCTTTTTTTCTCTTTTTAAGCTTGCCAATGACTATATCATTAACATCATGTCAAATAAAAGGGTCTCATTTTGTACATATTGCAGTTTAGTTAAATTGCGCTCGCTACGCATTTGAAGATCGGGTGTGAAAGGGAGGCGGGTAATATAGATCAATAATAATCATGAGACTACCAATAAGACTGATGTTCTTTAAGCTGACTAAATAAATTTTGACAGACATAACAAGTTAGTTCGACACAACCGTAATAGCTTTGTTTACGGTATCTTGACCACGGGCGTAATGTGGATCCTGACAATACGGCTCTTCCCAAATGGATTTGCAGTCTAGTTCTTTTGACCGTTCCAAGGCGCCACTTCTGTTGTGGTTCTTCAATTTTACGTGTTCTTAGGTCCGCTTGTCTGTGGTCTTCTGTCAATATGGTCACCTGTGAAGCTGCCCACTTTGCTCTCTCTCTCTCTCTCTCTCTCTCTCTCTCTCTCTCTCTCTCTGTGTGTGTGTGTGTGTGTGTGTGATTTATAATAGAAAATAGGTAAAAGTAACTGTTACTGTTGTTTTTGATGACCGCCTATTTGGGAAAGAGCTGTTCAAATGAAATCAAAAACTGTAAGTTAGTGTAAAGAAACCATAATAAATAAGACGAAGCAACATTGGGCATAACATCACCTGAAACTGAACCTTAAAACGAATGGGGGAATAAGGAAGGTAAAGATCAGCCTGCGCTTCCGCGCAGTCTGATTGCTTAGATAATCTGATACTGGGGAATAAAAGTGAGGATTCAGTTTGATCACTTTACATGTAGCGTGATGGCATAGCTTGCATTTTTTGGCGAGGCATATCGTATCGCGAGTGTGTTGTCCATAGTCGAAGTCATCAGCTCAGCTGCATGCAGTCATGCATCAAGAGGTTAATCTTTTACTGCTGGGTTGACAAAATTTTCAGTCGTTGACCGGGCCCGGTTTCGAAGCTGCGACTTTCTGTGCAATAGCTATGCGCTCTAACAAATGGACTACGGCGTGACACACAAATCACTAGAAAACTGTGCAGTCCAAAAGTCTGTAACTCTGGTAACACACGTTGGTTGGTTGTTTTGAGTTTAACGGCCCTTTGAGACAGTATTTCAGTCTATATCGGACCGTCTCCCAAAGAGACGGAGAAAGAAGAGAGGTGTGATAGCTCGAGCAAAATGTCCAAACAGCCCCACCTGCATCTACTGCAAGCAAGGACGCCACGGAATTGGAAGTTATACCCAGCACCATCGCACCACCAAACCACCCCGATAACACACGTGAGAGTCGTCAGGCTAAAAGTAATGCTTTAGCTGTTGTGCACAAAACACAGGTTGGTGTGAGTCACCAAAGCCTACATATGCCCTAACGCCCTTTTACGCATCGGTAAAAGGGACGATGGGAAATTAGCGAGCTGCCCAGTCTGGGATTAGACTCTGCATTCGTACATCAATCCCGGGCTCGAGACGCATTGGAAGCGGGTATCTTTTCAGTCATAAACAGCCTTTCATTATCACCAACCCATCGTCCTGATATGGCTGAAATTATGTTAAAAAGGGCGTAAAATCGTGATTCATTCAGCATCGACAAAAAATTATAGGTTTGATTTTCAACACATTAATTTAATAAAGGTAGCAGATCCGAATTTGTTAGCTTGTCAAAGCAGCTAAACATCTTTTCAAGCGCAGAAATTGATTGACACTTCCGGCTACTGATTACATCTCTCTACCGTTATATTGTCATGTGTACTCAATACAAGAGTCACAGGTCTTTGAGATGTTACAGTTATGTCTGTCACTGACCCGTTAAATCGTCTAGAGAAAGTAAACGTTGTAGACGCACAGATTTCGTCTATTTATGAAATTTGCCATAAAATACAAGGAAATGTTATATTTCGGTGCGTTCTTTGAAATCCAATACAAGCTAAAACACATCCTTTCCTATTATTCGCCGGGCCGGGTAGCGCAATCAGTAGGGAACCTGACTCGTAAGTCAGAGGTCCTGGGTTCGAATCCCGGTCTGGCCACATACTTTCGTTTCTCCTTCCGCTGATTCAAGAAGGGCAGTTGTCAGTTACTGGCGAAAGTTTGTGCACTTAGTACTGGTTAACCGCTTAGGAGGTCTAAGCCTGCCCAGGAATAGTGTGGTTAGGTTAACTGACCGTCCCGACATGACCTTAGTTGTTTACCATGGACGTTAAGCATCAAATCAACCAACCAACCAACCAATCCTATTATTCTTTTAGTTAAAAATACTTCCTTCAAGAAATAGATGCAGGTCTAGAAACTATTGCGATATTGGAAACGCTATTGCCGATAGTATTGACATTGCAGCTTTCCCTATCGATAGTGACTATTGCCAGTGTCACTACTGCGATATATCGATAGTCCAACGTGTTGTTACACCCCTAGTCAGTTAACCATTCTAAACTTGATATCACGGCCAAAGTCAGTATGCAGCCAATCGTCTACAGAGATCGCTTCTAAAGGCACCTGATAACATTGGTGCAAGCGCAGTTCTAGACATGATATCATACCCGTTATCAGGTCAATTTTGCAGCAGATGCATGATAAAATGGTTGTAGTAAGTTAAAGTTAGGTGGCAACAGAAGTTGGGCACACTTAATGTCTGTGACTCTTTCGGTTCAGCACTGAAAAAATGTATAACGCGCATATATGCCGACAATAATTGCTGAGCGAAATCTGGTTCATATGACAATTTACCTTATGGTACTAAACTATTAAAATTAGTATAAAACTTGTGTGCCCCAAAACAGGAACATCAATGTTTGTTAAAGAGGGGGTACCATTATTAAATTTTCGTCATATTATCTTCAAATTCATAGGTGTTTGTTCAAATTAATGCTAATTTTGAACGTGTTCGTTAATTAGCCTGCAGCAGTTGCCCACGCGCTTGATTTAATTATATCATACAAACCGGTGTAACATTTACGGCCGGCTAAAAACCGGAAACACCTGGTCCATCGAATCCCAAAGGAAGTGTCTCCGGGTACGGTACCGTATCCCTAGACCCTGGGTCTCCAGGTACGTAAACGTACCCCGAGACGGGTCCGTGGAAACACCCCAAACCACCCCAAAACACCCCAAACCACCCCAAACCTCTACCAAACCACCCCAAACCAGCCTCCCCAGAATCACATCACCCCCCCCCTCCTGTCCCCTCCAGACATATACCAACACCGCTCCCACCCATCCCAAACAGTATTTATATAGATTCAAAATAAAAAGAACACTTTAATAAGTGTTTACCCATGATATGTAAGTATGTATCCCCTTTAATAACTCCGGGTTTAAATATTAACGAAAAATTAATAATCTCAGTATTATAAAGTAAATTATTTTGTACGTTTATGTATGTCACGCAGGGTGGGGCGGGGGTGGGGGAGGAGAGGGCAAACCATTTATACCACTCCAAACCAGCCACCCTGGATACAAACTAGAACCCTACCCCATGCGCAGTTGCACGTTAATTAAAGAATGAAGGGGTGGAGGGGAGGAAAGAACTTATACTCGCCAATTGACCTGAAATGTTGGTGTCTCGGTGGGGGAGGGGTGGGGTTCTACTTTGTATCCAGGGAGGCTGGTTTGGGGTGGTATGAAAGTGGTTTGGGGTGGTTTGGGGTGTTTTGGGGTGGTTTGGGGTGTTTCTACGGACCGCCCCGAGACTCTGGGTCTCCAGGTACGGAACCATACCTGAAGACAGTCATATGGATCGGGTATGAAACCCACCACCCGCACCCGCACCCGTGCTCAAAACCCACCACCGGAAATTTTAAAGTTGTAATATAGAGTGGTGGTGGATTCGACCATTTTAACATTGAGAACTGTTTTACTCCAACTGGAGGTGTGCCGAGACGGGCAGAATTTCTACACAACAACAACAACAAGTGGCGACATTTGAAATATAAACAAACGTTCAATTCTAGATTTTTGTGGTTATATATATGGGGGGTTGGTATGAACTATTTATGGTATAAAAGTCTTTTCCGACAGATTTAGTTTTAAGACGAAAAAGAGAATTGTTGTAATTTCGGGGGTATGAAACCCACCACTCGCCACCGGGAAATTTTTATCGGTTATTTCCATTTATTGCTTAATTAACTAATATAATTTACATTGCTTGTTACTATTTCGACTCTTTAACCAAAACCTCGCCAATTCCATTTGAAAAAATTAAAAAAATTATAATATATAGAGAAATATACGACTTTTTGCGAAAATAAAATTTGTTCTAAAAATAGATATCCATTATGGCATTTAGCTACACCAAGAAACCGCAACGTACTGAAATATAGGGGACAACAAACAGTAATTGAAAGGAGTCTAAGGGCTTATTGTGGTGAACCCCAAACAGTGTTTATCTAAAGATACGTTATTGGCAGAATAATACCTTTTTGATTGTTCAATACTTAGAACTTTCATGAGGTTAAGCCAACAGAAACTGTTAAGCTCAGCATGGTATGAAACACACCACCAGCACCCGTACTTAAAACCCACCACCAGAAATTTTAGTGTGGCCTATCTTGGTATACATATAATTTTATTATCATTATTTATCATTGTAGATTTAAGTTTTTAGTATGCAAAAACTGGTTAAAATTTTTTTCTGGTATATATTATCAGAAAGCAACATTATTCCTGTCAAGGTTTGTGAAACCCATCACTTGACACTGTGTCTGAGAGCGAGGTACACAACATGTATTGTGGTTGTTGGCATTTGGAGAGTTCCAAACTTAGGAAGCCATGAAGGAAAACAATAAAGAAATTTTCAGGAATTGGAGTCCTCCTATGGCACCATAAGAAGCATAGTAAGGCATGAAACCACCAAACGCTGACACATACGTAGACGGCCAGCAAAGCGTTCAGCTCCTTCTTTCCTCATGATGTGATCACAATGCCAGATAGGACACACACACACACACACACACACACACACACACACACACACACACACACATCTTCCATTACTTGACCAGCATTTTCTATGCTTCTATGCTCTCATTATGCCTCAGACATCTTTGACCATAACACAGTCAGGTCCAGGTATGAAATTTATGAGTATGTGTATAACGTGTTGTGTTCCATGTGTAAAATTTGTAGTTTCTAACAATTCTTGAACTGTATCTAGGTATCATTATTTAACAGACTCTAAATGTCTGTGTGTGTGTGTGTGTGTGTGTGTGTGTGTGTGTGTGTGTGTGTGTGTGTGTGTGTGTGTGTGTGTGTGTGAGAGAGAGAGAGAGAGAGAGAGGCGGACAGACAGACTATGAGACGTATGTTCTTCGTCAGGGTTTTGTACCATGCTGAGAGTAGCTTTGCTGTTGTAAAAGGTTATAGCTTGACTTCATGAAAGTTTTCTAAGTACTGAACAAGTAATAATAATAAATGAAAGGTGTCAGTGTTTCGCCACTATTACCCCTTAGACTCCCTCTGCAATTATTGATTGTCCCCTTTATTTCAGTACGTTGCGGTTTCTCTGTATAGCTTAATGCCGTAATGGATATATATTTTTAGAACGAAAATAAGTTTCACAAAAAGTTTATTTCTCTATATATTATTAATTTCATAATATTGTCAAACGAAATTGGCGAGGTTTTGGTTAAAGAGTCGAAATAGTAACAAGCAATGTAAATTATGTTAGTTAATTAAGCAATAAATGGAAATAACCGATAAAAATTTCCCGGTGGCGAGTGGTGGGTTTCATACCCCCGAAATTACAACAATTCTCTTTTTCGTCTTAAAATTAAATCTGTCGGAAAAGACTTTTATACCATAAATACTTCATACCAACCCCCATATATATAACCGCAAAAATCTAGGATTAAACTTTTGTTTATACCTCAAAGGTCGCCACTAAAATTTCCGGTGGTGGGTTTTGAGCACGGGTGCGGGTGCGGGTGGTGGGTTTCATACCCGATCGTCATATGAGGGTTGGCTCCGATTACGGCAGTAAGTTTTCAATCCAGCAATTCTTTTTGTTATAATATTTTGCATAAAAAATAACATGACGCTGTCGCGTTCACACCAATAATTGTTGTTTCTCACACCTGTTTTGTCCAAATTAATAATTAAATTCAACAGTGAGTAACGGTGCAATGTTCAGTAAAGGGGCAAAATATATAAAGATTTGCTGAATATGTGTTGAATTAATAATAATAATCACCATCTTGAATATTGGCTGGGTATCCATGTTATTTATTGGTAGTATTAGTTTTTGTTAGATTCCAGGAGGCCATACATACATACATACATACATACATACATACATACATACATACATACATACATATGGTGGCAACAAGGATAATGCATTTAGCGTCAGGCCCGGGGATATCATACATGAAAAATAGACGTAATACTATGATTCCCTGAATAACTGGCAACTAAGATAATGCATTTAACTATATAGTGTCAGACCAAGGGGGCGGGGGGGGGGGGAGGGGGAATCATACATGAAATATATTTCTTAATACTATGACATCTTGAATAACTCTACATTTTTTTCTGTCGGAACGTTCTAAATTTAACTTAAATTATGATACCTATGCAGGGACTTTATAGAGTAGGGGTACGAACTGACCGGGGAGAGGGTACGAACCGACCAGGGCTAGGGTACAAATCGACCAGGATCAGGGTACGAATCGACCAGGATAGGGTACGAATTGACTCTGGTACGAAACGTCTAGGGTACGAATCGTCTTGCACCCACAGTGTTTATTCATGGACGGACGAACGGCGCACCGTTACTGCGGCTATGGATACGTTCCGCTGTGGTGCAATTAAACAAATGTCTTTCAGCATGATATAAATATGTATATACTTCCAGTACATTGACATGTCTAGTAAATAAAACTTATTTACAAAATCAGCAATAACTAAGTAACATACCCTTCGCCTACGGTAGAGTCCATAAAATTCGGTAGGATTCGGAAATATTCGACGGTGTGGCACCATATCTTACCCCAGTGCGGTGCGGTGCGGTACGGTACAAGGTTTCAGTTATAGCCTTTTCTCTATATCAGTAATCCGCATTATTATTATTCTTTGTTGTGCCCAAATAATTGTGACATTTAAAGACATGCCATTTGTGTTTACAACAAATAAGAGTACGCAAAAAATAAGACTACAAAAACAAGAACAACAACAACAACAAAAAAACAAAACAAAAACAACAACAATGTATTCCTCCTGGCACCCATAACATCGAATTAAATATATAAGATTCTCACGTGACATGACATGGCTGTTCTAACCTTGAAAGCATTTCCGCACTGAAAGCTGAGTTCATCTTCAGTTATCAAATGCTCAAATAATCCACAATTCTGCCTATTGCATTTTGTCACTTCAGGAATTTTCTGAGTGTCTATATATCTAGCACTGAAGTTGCAATGTTTTTTTTTTCAATGAGGTTATTTCATCATTATAAATATGTTTGATCTAATATCACATACATAAGAGAATGAGAGAAAGAGAGAGAGAGATACTGAGACAGACAGACAGACAGACAGACAGACAGACAGACAAACAAAGTTTTACAATTTAAGGCTGAACGCAATACATGTTCCCTCCTTACTTTCAGAGCTCACAGGAGTTTTCAGACAACATATGAAATGCGGAGCCCATCCCTCTCCTTTCGTTGCGTTATCCTTCCCTGATTTGAAAAAGTTACTCATTTACTGCTGGCTTGACAAAGATACTTTTCCAGTCGCTGGCTGGCCAAACCCGGATTCGAACCCGCAGCCGTCTGCATTATAACCGATGGTCTCTAATCACTCTTCCGCAGCGCTGATGGCATTGCTCATTCGAAGTAATTTTTAAACCAAGTAAATGTGTGCCAGCTGATTTTTAGAGCTCTATGGGATCGGTCTGATATATTAAAGGTAGGTTCCTGGACTAGCGATAACAATTATGTCCACAAAATAATTTCGTCTTTTTCTGAGCAGTATTGAATTCTCTTATTTTTCTGAATTTGTTGCTACTGAGAAACTCGTCAGATGTTGAAGAAAATAGTCGTTTTCCCATTTGGTTTATTTTCTTTTGTTGGAATTCCAGTTCTAAAAATAATTATGTTCATTATGTCTATAAGTGGGCGATTTCTGATGCCATTCTCTAAAAGGTCAATTTTCCCTTGTCATGAGCTCTCCTAGAGGTCCTGGCATGGTGGATGGGTTAAAACTATCCCAAAATGCAATGCAGCATGACGTCAGCCACGTTATCTATTTTTGGCGTGAACTGAAAATAGCGCTAACCGGTGTGCGAAGCAGAGTTAGGAAATCCCTTGCAAAACAACTTTTCTAATATTTTTTTGATTTACACTTTTTAGTGAAACTTGTTCATTCCCTTTTGTAAGTGCTTTCCAACAACTTGGATGAACGATCATCAAAATTATGATGCATTCCAAAGAACAGGAACCTACCTTTAACTATAATGTCGCTTTTTGCGATTTTGATATACATGTCCTTTTTGGACATCGATAATTTCATTTTGATCACAAATACGAATGATACAATATTTCCTCCACTTGTTGTATGGCTTTGACAAGATACAGCGGGCCTCTTACCCACACCGCTCCTACGGCCACTAGGCTACAAGAAGCCTCTACCTTTACCTATCCGGCCAACGGTGGAGTTTGGCCTTTTAACTTTTCAATATCATCCTACCATCATCTCGATATGACTGAAATACTGTCCAAAAGGGCGTAAAGGTCAATTTTATCTCATAACCATGTGCCACACAGAAAAAAAAACACGAGCCGTCAGTAAATATACATGCACACGGATCAGCCTGCGCATACGCGCAGTCTGATAAATTTCTGCCCTGAGTAGTACTCACGGAATCATTGTACCAGAGGACAACAAAGGCTCTGTTTAGTTTGGGCGGGTGCGCAGACTGATCTGAGCTGCCCCAAAGACACATTCTATCATGGCACGGCGCATTTTGTGATATCATATTTTGAATTACCGTAATAAGGTAGCGCAGTTTTCTTTTCAGAGGAATTTATGTTTACTCATAGGGCTTTTCCTTTTTCGTTGTTTCGGTTGCAGTAACCATATTACTGTTAAAGAGTTCCTTCAAGAGCAGATAACATATTCAGAAGATGGAACATGGGCAAGACTATGTAGTTTCGGCTAATAAAGCCTCCTCAGTGACCCTGACAATATCAGGTGACGAAACTAGAGAAAAGCATAAATTATGACCTTGGGTTGAGCTTGACCATTTTACGGCAAGGTCGGACGGACGACGGAGCCTTCCCATCCTATAAGCTTCCCCGGAGCCGCTGGCTCAGGTGATATAAAGAAACATATTATATGCAAAGTCTGGTCACAGTATGCTCTGTTTATTATCCGTCTATCGTTGTAAGAGAGAGAAACCAACATGTCCTGGAGCGGTCTGATCAGGGTTTACAATGTTTAATATAACTCTAGCATTAATGGAAAACATTAAGGCACTGTCTGAACAGGGTCTGTTCTGTTTACTGTCAGGCTAGTAGAGTTAGAGAGTGAAATCTACGTGTGCCAGAACAGTGTGATCAGAGCTATACTATCTGAAATGCAAAACTAGTATATGTAAGCACAGTCTGGTCATGGTTTACCCTGTATAATTTTTCTTTCAAAAGTGATGAATAGACCTGGGTATCGGGTTACCGGAGACCTGTCAAGACTGATGGATGACTGTCCTTTTATATTCTAATGAGAGCCGAGCGCCGAGCAATCGGGGCAGCTGGCCAGTATACTATACTACTCATGTCTTATAACGTCTTCTGTAAATGACTGCAACGTCGCTAAAAACGACGTCAACGAATGGAGTAAATTATATATACCTATGCTTGCTTAGCAAGCGCTACTAGAAAAACGAACCCTGAAGTCAAGAACTTTTTTTACCTTATTTTAATCGACAGATCCTGTGACATAAAGTATCAGTTTTTGAAAAAAAGTCAGATTATCTATGTAGTGGTAAACAAGCTGTGTACGTTTAAATTTTAAAATCTGAGTAGTTTCACCGCGTTATCATTGCCATCAATGGAAACGGCCTCGAAATTTCACGATTTTCAATCTGATCTAGCGACTAAACGAACTCGGTGACCTATCTCTTTTATTGCACATTTTGATGTAACACATGAAAATGAACTCTTGTGCAAAATTTAAAAAATATCTATGTATGTGCCATTTACGTATTCTTGACCTTAAGATTGATTGTTTTTCACTTCCTTCGCTCATTTTCTTTCATTGTACATGAAACACGTTTGATATACGCGTGTAAACAACCCCATAAAATATTTCGCAAAGGAAACCCACTAATCGGGCATTGCTGACTGAAAAATTAATAAGTTACTATGGTTTGAGGGCTGGATTTGGATTTTGATTGTTTCAGTTCCTGGTCTTTGCATACTTTTTACTTTTATTATTTGAGGTGTCAAACAGTATTTGGCACAATTTCACCCTATGGAAACGGTGACAACGATACTTGGTGAAAACTCGGGGGAGAATTGGTATAAAGTGTAAATTCGGGTGAAGAGCCAGAGAAAAATCGGGATTTATACTGTTTTGAAGGTGTTTATTTTGTTTACTTTCAATTTAAAGCAAAAGCATAACTAACTCCTGCGGAATTTTAGAATTTGGGCACTTGCAGGAGCTGTAGATGTTCTTCATTCATTTGTTGATAGCAAAAGTTTGTTGAAAATATCTTCTGCGTTCTCGCCACAGTGCGCCCCATTTTACAGGTAAACATTCTCAGGCGCCTTGCTGAACTAATTTTGTTAATTGTTCCACGTGTACTTAATGACTGGATCAAAATAAATCTGCGTTTTGATAGAGTTAGGGAGGCTTTGTAAGCCCCTTATCACCGACAGGGAGCAAATTGTTAAAAACAAGGAGATTATCGAGTTTCACGCTCGTGTATGGTGATATGGTGAATTAACGGACAGGTGAAGTAGATCATCGGACAGCAACCAAATTTCTGCCAGTATGCAAAAGAAGTTTTACCCCGACTCCTTTTGTTTTCCAGTTTGCAATGAGTTCTAATCAGTAAAATATTAATTCTCGCTACCTTTCTATTGGCCTCCGTCATTTTTCATCGCAATCTATGCCATGGACTCTGGCAGAAAAGGCTCTGTGAAGTAAATGGGAACGTAGACATGCTTTTTGCAAGCATGCGTATGTCCGCTGCCAATATGAGTAGTCTTCGGGACTAAAAACACAGCTTTCTCGAATGTAAGCTGTGAAAAAATGTTGTGACAGGAAAAGAAAACCCTTCCCATAGGTTTAAAATGAATAACTGAATATTTCATGTCATTTTTTGTGTGTGTTTAAAATCTTCTGTTATTAAAGATCGTTTCCTGAAAACACCTGGTTTCTTCTACACTTTAAAAGACTCGTATATTTTACTATAAAATAACTGGCAAATGGCGGCCTGTCCATTTACCCTTATTTTTTTGCGGGTGCTTGAAAATATTTTCTGGAATTTGATCGAATATGGCAGGTACTGTTTTGGATACACAGCCAAAATATAGCTGACTCGCTTCAAGTGAGTCCATGCATGACCGGTAACGAAATGGGCAACACTGGTCACGCCCTCCTCCCCCAAGCGCCTGCTTCAGCGGAACATTGTTTTCCAACAGCCGGGAGATTTCGCGATCCGAAAACAAAAGGAAAGTGCTTCAGATGTACATAACGGTATATTTTGAACTGCTAGCAGGAGTTTCCAGTCAGAATTTTTTTTCTACATGTATTTATTTTGCTGACTGCAGCTGAAATCACATGTGACCATACTGAGAATTTTCACGCATATATTCCATACAACGAACAAGCCATACCCAGATTAGTCAGTGTCTTGGAAAACACTGGTCACGGTCAATACATATCGGTCTATAAATTTTTTCAGGGTCTAAAAACTTCCGTTCCAAAAGGGAGAACTGTAATAAGACCACCAAAACGCTGTTTATACGTGTGTGTGTGTGTGTGGGGGGGGGGGGGGGGTTGCTGATTGGTCTATCGCGTAATGCATGTAACACATGGCATAAGAAACAATGGACACAGATCAGACTGCGCTTTCAAAGTCATGCCGGTTCGAATAAAGCAAGGAATGGGTAAGTCAAAAGTGAAAAGGGGCTGATCATTTCGCTCAGTTGTTCAGGTTGATTGGAACATCTGATGTTCGCAAAGGCAACAAGAGCCAAAGGCCCCTTTTCTCATGCGGTCTCATATTTATACAGTACATGTAAATCCCTTTATCGTTTTGGACAAACTGAATATTTTACAGCCACTGTATTATGACACAATTTTTATCAAGTGTTTTGCCTGATACACAATCCAATCTAAAGCAAGGACCTTGCAAATCCATTTTAAAGACACTATGTAAACATACAAATTGGTTTTCACGGTTAAACGGTTTAACAACGCCTTTTATACAAAATGACCAGAATCTAATTCGCAGATGCTAGTTTGATTTTGAGATGTTAACTGCCTCATACCATATCAATTATTGAAAAAAAAAGCGATCTGATTCTTTTTATCTGAATCGCTTTTTGTAAATTTTGCAGACTGAGGTATAAGTCAGTTTTTTTCTTCTGATATTATTTAGTGCATACTGTGGATATTAAAGGAACTCTAAATTTAAGTGGTCTGCAGATATTGCCCTGTACAGGTATTTTATTTTTGAGGACGATCCAAGGAGCTATTCGAGAATAAATGAACTCCAGACCATGGTCAAGAATCGGAAACTAAGGTGGTTTGGCCATGTCTCAAGGTCTTCTGGTTTAGCAAAGGCAATTCTACAGAGCATAGTGAAAGGAAAAAGAAGAGGTAGACAGAAGAAGAGCGTGGGAAGACAATATTAAAAAAGTGTACAGGAATGGACTTTGCGAGCGCAACTAGGGCAGCTGAAAACAGGATGAGGTGGAAAGGGAGCGTTTGGACGTCATCTGTGGTGCCCCATCGACCTTGTAAGTTTATTGGATAGAATAGAATAGAATATTTTCGCGACGATGTCAAAGCAACGATGCAGTGGATAGGAATGGACTTTGCCAGGGAAACTAGGGCAGCTGAAAACAGGACAAGGCGGAAAGGGACCGTTTGGAAGTCATCTTTGGTGCCCCAATGACCTAGTAAGTTTATGGATTGGAATAGAATAGAATAATTTCGCGACGATGTCAAAGCAACGATGCACACCATGCGACACTACCACGTGACACCAATACCAAACTGTCAAAACATGCGACGTCACATGAATAAGAAGGCAATATCAGCTCGTACACCCTAAAACAGACCCGTTCAACGCAAGCCATTATAAGAGCCACGGACGTCGGTCTCGCAGTAAAACCCATTTGCCAATCCCTATAACGCCCAATTCCAGTTTTAAGCACAAGACCGGCAGAGGTGCGCACGAGGTCATTCCCACAAGGGCAATACCGATCACCCCACGACCGACAAGGATCAGATCCGCCACATCTGAGTCTAGGCTGAGATGCGCCAATACCGCTTGGAGACACATATCTAACATGCGACGATGTCCGATCGACCTTGACATGACGTTTCAGTGATGTTGATACGACGTCGCTACGACCAACAGAAATTATTCGTCAGCTGTGCCCAAGATACAGTGGGCCTCTAACCCTCACTGCCCATATGGCTATTAGGCTATGGGAAACCTTTACCTTTACCTACCCTAATACAAACAGATCCAAACAGCACACGACACGACACGAGCCGCCCAATTATGTCTTAGAAGCTCACACACTCCACACCCGTCAGCATATCCGACCGGCAAGGCCCGAAAACCGGTACCCATCGTATAGCTTGAGATGAGGTGGGATATTGAGGATAATTCTGAGATATTTTTCTAGTTTGCATCAAAACATACGTTTTACCCCTCATTTAAATCGTCTCGATAAGACGGTTTAAATGAGGGTTCACAACATATGTTGTCATGAAAAATGGAAAATTATCACTAATTGTCTTTGTAAAACTTCTCATCTGGAACGCTGGGATACACGCTACACGATACAGGCTACTGAATTACTGATGACAGGCTGTCATCAGTAATTCAGTATTCTAAACAGCCAAAATCTCAAAATAACTAAATGAATTCAACAAACCACTGCCTGTAGAATGTTTGCTACGACATCGACTCGGCGTATGTGCAAACGCACAATTACGCACGATCAATGTCATGGCAGA
This sequence comes from Ctena decussata, assembly GCA_963989385.1. Classification (NCBI taxonomy): domain Eukaryota; kingdom Metazoa; phylum Mollusca; class Bivalvia; order Lucinida; family Lucinidae; genus Ctena; species Ctena decussata. Next base: position 10,216,933 of record OZ022504.1, read on the forward strand.
CAGTGTAAGGAATATGTATGGAATTTACATGTATATAAAACTGACAATTCTAGGATTCTTATATTTCAAAATATAAAACATATCAATTCACAAATCAGGGTGTCACTTTCTTCCAGTCCGGAGTGTCTGGTTGGCCAGACCGTCTTACCATTGGCGGCGTCAGTTCTTCAGGTCGCTGAATCTGAAAGCATAAAAAATGAGCCGCGACACGAGAAAACCAACAGCGTGTTTGTGCACCCAGCCCAGACTCAGATCAGCCTGGGCATCCGCCAATTCTGATCAGACTCTTTCTAAACGCTTAAAGGGCAGCCAAGGGACTAAGCTACCTTCATGTGGGCAGCGAAGTTTCTGATCAGACTGGGCGGATGCCCAGGCAGATCTGAGTCTGCGCTGGACGCACAACCACATTGTTGGGTTTCTCCTGTTGCGGCTAAAATATACTGTTTGGGGCTATACTGCCATGTTTCCGCCATTTTTACTTATGTTTCTGCAGTTGTTATTTCCTGCGACGATGCTACGTTTCAAAAAAGGGGTTGACTACTCTTAAAAGAATTGGCTCCTAGAGCGGTAAGCTGTTTCATTTACGTGTTGACCCCTTTTGAGAAGCGATGCGGATGGAAGGTGGATTCCTCTGAAAGTATACCCATTCACTTTGATCATGTTAGTTAAAATACCAACAGCGACGTGATTTATACAGAGGGTACACCACGATGAATAGCGCCGGAGCGTTATAATGTGCATAACCCAGCGTTAAAAATTCCAATACCTAGGGGATGTGGGGGAAAGTAATGGCTGAACGGATGACTTGCGATTTTACGCCCCTTCTGGCAGTATCAGTCATATCAGGGCGATGTGCGAGTGATAATGAAAATCTGTGAGCGACGAAAACCTGTTTATGACGGAAACGATTTCCGGCTGCAGCCGGAATCACCCAAACTAAACTGTTTGTTGCGGATCAGGCTGCGAGAATGCGATAGCTGATCTGAGTCTCCAGCTGTTTTTAAATGTCCAACAGTACAGTTTCTTGTTGAGCGGTTCTAATAACGTTATACTTACGTTCAGTTCAGCTGACTCAAGACAGGCTCCGAGTCGGGTTACTATATCCCCTTCGTATTCTGGTGGAGCAAAGATGGAGTATGTCACTGGAACCACAGCATCACCCCTGGGATCTTCGCTGTAATACTTGTAATATCCCATACTGAAAGACCTTGTCTTAATCCACAATTTCTTTCAAATCTCGACATTTGACAGTACATAATACAACACCTAATGGCACAACACTGAATCAACATTAAATCAACGCTGATTCAATGTCATGACGTTGAATCAACATTGATTCGATGTTGCGTCCAATGTTGTGCGCCTGCTGAACATATTCTACATGTGCAAAGAGAGATTCAGATGAGCTTTGGCATATGCAGAGCCCGATCGCCCTTTGCGTTTAAATCGACTGTCAGTTGCATAATTTATATGATATAAGGCAGTGTCCAAAATTTGTGACTAACAAATCTAGTGTTAACATTCTAAATCCTTGAATCTGACTGGCCTTTGTGACTAGTATGTAAGCTTAATTTGTGAATGACGCATTATATTATTGAAATTGACATCGGTCAGTTTGATACTGCTTACACAATATCATTATTACAGGTTCAAGTTTTAGAAGTATTTTGACACTGCTTTCCTAATTTAGACCTCATGGAGGGTGTATGTGATATACGGGATACATAAAAGGGTTTGATTTATTTGAGTGGCTTAATACATCATACAAATTTACCCAGATTAGGATCTGATCGGTATCACGTAAAAAGGAACCATAGAAACATCATCGGCTCAGTCTTCCCTCAGATGAATAGTCTTTGGACCCTGAGGTGCTCATATAATGATCTGAGCCTGTGCTATCACATATGCTGCCCGGTATCTTTTTTTTTTTTTTTTTTTTTTTTTTCGTGATACCCTGGTGGCTCAGTAGCTGGCCTGTTGATCTACCTGTCCCGCGTTCGAGACCTGCTGGAGACGGGAATCTTTCCAACGGTATACGGGGTCTATTGCTCACGGACTCTCGTCGTCCTGATATAACTGAAATTATACTGTTAAAAAGGGGCGTAAAATCTCAAGTCATCATCATCATTAGCATCGCACTAGACATATCTCACTACATCGGTTGTCTATACACAGACAAGCGAAACAAGAGTGAAGCGGAAGTATTTCCCGAACGGGAAACAGAACTGAGAAAATTCTCATCGATTACACCGGTGTTTTCAAATTGCTGTCAAAAAAAAAATTGAAGGCCTTAATAACAAAATCCGACTCGGACAATTTTTAGAAAAATTCATGTAGTTTTAAAAGTATTAGTTCAAAACTGAGATGCACGAGCCATGCTTAATAGAGGCACCCTAAAGTCATAAAATTGGCTAAAATGCTTCCCGTTCGGGAAACAAACTGGATCGGCATGCACTGCGATATATACCGGCATGCATCTCAAAAGCACTTCCTTCCTGTTTCCCGAACGGGAAATCGACCCTACTGTCAAAGGGGCGCAGCCCCAGCCAGAAGAAAGCTTACCTCGGCTGGGAATGGAACGAAGAGCGAATGCAAAACTAGTGATGATCTACAAAATCATCTGTGGACCCACTGTCATACCCCCGTCCGCATATTGCACCCATCAACTGAGCACCAGTTGCCAAACCATGCGATGTATGGTTCTGTATCGTCAGACTGACGTCTACCAGCGTACATTTTTCCCTTCTGCCATCAGACAGTGGGATCAGCTGCTGGAGTGCGTTGTGAGCGCCCCCAACGTTTGAAGTTGGGGTTGGCCAAACAGAAATAACTATGCACCGACTGTTGTTTTTATCTGTCTTTATTGTTCGAGCCCCAAGATCACAATGTACATAGGCACAAGAGTGCGATAAAGCCTCGGGGAAGGTTTAGCATTTTATTAGAAGAGAAGTTGAGTGAATAAATAAAAAAATGTTTATATGAGTCGCAACACGAGAAAACCAACAATGTGTTTTTGCGCCCAGCGCAGACATAGATCAGTCTTCGCTGTCCGCATGGAGGTAGCTTAAACCCTAAGCTACCCTTTGAGCACTTAACGAAGACTCTGATCAAACTGGGCGGATGTCCAGGCTGATCTGAGTCTTCGCTGGGTGCACAACCACATTGTTGGTTTTCTCGTGTCGAGGCTCATATAAAATAAGAAAAATGAATGAATTTGTCCATATGCCATAAACAGGAATGCCTACAACATAGATGGGTCGATGACTTGCGAGTTTACATCACTTTTTATTAGTTTTTCAGTCATATTAGGACGATGGGTGGGTGATAATGAAAGGCTGTGTGTAATGGAACCCGATTACGATTGAAAAGAATTGCCTACGCTCGAACGCGGGACCGTTAGATCAACAGGCCAGCGCTTAACCTACTGAGCTAGCGGGACTCCAAAGCCCCTAAGAAATGAAATGTGGCACCAATTTGTGTCAACAGTATGAATTTGAAGTAAACTGCGTACTTTAATATGTGAGAATTTCCGTGGGCCGACATGGATGGATGGGTGACTTGCGATTTTTCGCCCGGTCAAATAGGATTTCAGTCATAGAGTGATAATGAAAGGATGTGTGCAATGAAACCCCGTTTACGGTTGGAAAGATATCTACCTCGAGCGGGGCTCGAATCCGGAATAGCTAAATTAGTAGGCCAGCGCTTAACCTGAGCTACCGGGGCGACCTCGTAGGCCGACATCGACCATACAATGATCTAATTATCTAATTGTAGATATAAAAGTCCTACGGGACACACAATGTTGAATCAATATTGAATCAACGTTATTCAATGTCATTATGTTTGATCAACGGTGATTCAGTAGTGTGTGCCCAGGGGGTGTGAAACCTTATTGGGATTCGTAAAAACAGCATTTAATGCTTGAAATTTCTATCTCCTTACCTCAAAATTGTCCGTATCTATCCGATGAACTTACAGTAACCATAAAAATCTATACAATGGGGAGTTTCTTAAACATACACGATTTTGAATAATGAGAATATAAGGTATTCTTGACACTTTTGGCCTTTATAATTATTTACACAAGCGATTACGTATCGCATGGCCTTTTTCCATTCATTTCTTTTGTAAACATTGATTTCAGAGCAAAGGGAGCTGGCGTAAATATTCATCTATTATTATATTCATGAAAAACTGTGCGATGCGACTTTGAAATTTTCATAGGCCAGGCAAATGCGAATGATTTCACAAAAACAGAAAAAAGAAAAAAAAAACGTTGATACTGACATTTTCCTGGCGCAGGTTCTTTGTATATGCAAGCTTCGCATACTTTGACCCAGGCGGGCACATGACGTCGAAATGACGTCACACAGACGTATGTGTGACGTTATTACGTCGCACCGACGTCAGTACGACGTCGTTTTGATGCCATGTGCCTGCTGGAGCCAGACTGGATGCTCATGCCCAGAGAAGACTCGTCAAGGCATAATCATGTTTGTTGTTCAAAATTCGATGTCAAATTATGAGATTATGGGATTAGACCGATATTGCGCTCCATGATCAGTGTCCTTACCCTGGATGCATTCAAACATCAGCTTTCACAGAGAAAACTATATTTTTTTTCTGAGGCTAGAAACCACATTTATAGCACTTTGTGCTTTCTTGGACAAATTATGCAAGTTCTTTAGCGCTCAGTCTAGGCCCGCCCAAACATTCTGACAACACTGCTAAGAGATATGAAGTTTAACTCTGTTTTTCTTTTAAAGCGTTCTGTCATGCTATGTCGAGGCAAAGTACTTATAGTATGTTCTCACTGCCGATCAGATCAACTCGACAAGCTCAACTCGTCAAGCCAGCTCGATCGGCAGGGGTGGTCGGGGTGGTCTGCCTTGTTCGGCATCGCTCCGGCATCCTACCCGAAAATTTTGGGCATTTTTCAATAAATTCGAGTAGAGATCGAGGAAGTCAAACCCTAGAAGCTCGGGAAGCGAGTATTGGCTCAGTAGACATCGACTTAATCGGGAAACGATCGTGCAGCCATCTAGTTTGTGTGGGATAAAAACATATGGATCAGTATCCGATGAACTCGACCTCTCTTCGACCAGTACCCTATTGCTTTCCGATCAACGCGATCCCTTTTCAATTTGTTACCCAGATCAACTTGACCACTACCCGATTGCTAGTTGACCGCACTTGATAGCTACCCGATCTTACACGAGCGCAATGCCATCCTTCAAACAAGGTATGCAGTACTGACAATATCCTAAGCCGTACTAGCATAAAAAGATCACAACTACAACTACTAAAATCCCGCAAAGAGACAGATGCTGCCTTTTTGATAAGGAAGTCACAACCACATCACCTCCACCAAGCCCTCAAGAGGCTTAGATGGGAGGGAAAGAAAGCCAGCAGTCGGCATCACCACTACCCTTTCGAACATACCAGGGAGCAAGAACAGCCTGGTTCTCCTTGACAAATTGAGGTTTTTAGACTAAGATTGTCTACAGTGGCCGTACATGAATAAAGATATAGGTCAATTTGGTCGAATAGAGATCGTGTAGAGATCGTGTAGGGATCGAGATGACCGCATAGAGATCTGGCTGATTGTCGGGTTGATGTGGTGTAGTCGTGAGTGGTCATGTTTGGGTCTTGTACGGTCGAGAAAAAGTCCTCTACTAGCCCGATCAAATAATTGGTCGAACTTGGTTAGAGAATTCGGGCGATCGAGACGATCAAGTTGATCAATGGGAAAATACCTTTAATAATGAAGAAGTACAGGAGAGAAAGGAAATACGGGATAAAACGCACATGCTTCTCACATCAGCTGCACAGCCGGCCAACCAAAATTTATAGATTTCGTAGTACTCTCCCACTACGTTTGTAAAGGCGATTTTCCCGTTCCGTCTAAGACAATGTATACGCCTACTTTTATATGATGACACACTGGCCGCTGGTGTATCAGTCGTTAATATATGTATTCCATCGCTATAAAACATTTACAATTGACCTAGACTGCTCAGTACATGAATCGTGATGTCAAATTTCCATAAGACAATGAGAAGTCTCGTTTTTTTTATCCAAAATTGCCCTCAAAACTAATACATGTCCGATGATTCACAAACTTTTATCCGATGATTCACTCCACATACCCGACGACTCGCACTGTATACAGTCACGTGGCATTATATCCTTTTTCCATGCTGAATGAATTTTGATTTTTGGGGGTATTATCAAGTATTTAAAGCTTCGGGTACATATATCAAAATGAGCTCTCTGACCATTTGCGTTTGTTAGAAAATCAAAATCAAACTGTACAAAATGAGATTTTCCTACCTTTTTACACACAGCCTGAGAAACGGGGCGCCAAATTGCGGCTATCATTATATTTTTTTCATAGCATGCTGTCATCCCATATGACAAAATTGATTTCTATAGCTCCTGCAATAAGTAGATCTTTACTTTTTAACCTCGCTTGGCCATGCCGGGAACACAAAATTGAGAAGATCAAAAGTACATACCGTGTAAACAAAGAAAATCCCGACTTCACACTTACACTTCGTCCGAATTTACACTGTATACCAATTCACCCCCGAATTTTCACCAGGTACCATTGTCACCGTTTCCATAGGGTGAATTTGCTTGAAACAGAAATGGAACAAAAAGTTAAGAAAGTTATCATTGTTTTAAAAGTGTCTTTAATGTGTCGGCGAGCTGGTATATCTGTTGGTATTTTCATCAAATAGGCAAATAGGCCAAAGTACTGATTATGGCAAAAAAAAAAAAAAAAAAAAAAAAAAAAAAAATAACTCAACCACCCTCTAGAATTATAGTTATAGACTGCTCATTTTTACTGAATGATACTGACAAGAAAAGAAGGTATAAAGTACAGGATTTGGAATTTCATAATAGACATCTTATCTATGCGGTGCATGTGACAAAATACAACGTACTGGCCAGGCCACCAAAGTGATATGTGAACCTATGAAAAGGAAGTACAGATGTATATGTCAAAAATATATATTGACTTGTATATATAAACATGCAGTTGATGGTGATGGATGGTAATATTTTATCGCCCTCCAGAATTTTAAGACTGTAAATATTTATGTATCAGTAGACTTTTACTCAAGAAGATTTTATTCATCTTTCGTTACGTCGTACAAGTATTGTATGGTTCTCCTACGATGGAGGTGAAAATACAGAAACAAGAAATACATTATCCTCCACCGTCTTCCAACAATTATAAATGACGCTTATCAATTTTGTTTCAGTTTATGTTTATTTAAATTTATTTGAATTTTATTTGAGTTTAATAGTACAATTATTTGGTCAAAGATAGACTGATTAAACACTGGCAACGTTTTTACAAGCAATTACCATGCTATATGTTAGACTATGGGCATGGGATATAAGAGTATGAATCGACCCGTTACTAGGTTTTATCTGATACGGTGCGGTACAGGGCTTTAGTAGTGTGAGGAAGGTTAGAGACACAGACATATTCATGTATAATCAAAAGATAAAGAATAATGAAAGTGAAATGCATAGAGATGTGTCTGGGAAGTCTGATATTGAAGGTAAAATAAGTTTGGGTAGAAAAACAGCACATTATCTTATGGGCGCCGTGTTTCATGGGGGTGGGGGCTTGAAGGCGTCACAAAATGGGTATATATGGCCAACCTTTGTCGTTCCGAGGTTGCTGTTTGGTATGGAAGCGCTTTTCTCAGAACGAAGGATATCGATAGTCTTGAGGGGTTTCAGAGGCAGTGTCTAAGGCAAATTCAAGGGCTCCCTGACAAAACTGGAAATTCTATCACTCTAGCCTTGTTAGGCATTTTGCCATTAGATGCAGTGTTGCATAAAAATGCACTCACTACATTTGTAAACATGATAAAGCATACATCCTCGGTTAAAAATGCTATAGCTTTGAGACAAATTGTAATGAAGGATGAGTCAGATAAGAGCTGGTTTATGCCCATCAAAAAGACCCTGAAACAATACAACCTCCCATCTATATTTCAACTTTTGAGAAGTACTCCTTCTTAAACTGAATCAAAAAAGCTCTTGAATAATGCTGTGCACAGTGCAGTTGAAGCTTCTTTATTAGGCATACAGAGCAAGCCCTTCCTAAAGTATGTAAATTCAGACTCCCTGAAAATTGGTAAAAGTCATCACGTGTGAGCCATGGTCAGAAACAGCATCCATGATAGCCGAAGAGCCCAACTTAAGTGTAAACTACTAACAGGGACGTATAATTTGCAAGGAAATAGGGCAGCCTTCAACCAACATCAAGTAAACGCAACCTGTAAACTGTGTTCATCAGCTCCAGAAACAAGACAACACTTCTTTAGTGAATGTTCATCTCTTCATACAGAAAGAGTGACGTATATAGATAAACTACTCAGCAATGCAGCTTTACGAAGTATCTCAGCCTCAAAAGTACATAATACAGTGCTCTTGACACAGTTAACATTGGATGTTTCAGCAGTTCTTGAAATGGAGCAGATTGACAAGGATACATGGTATGTATAGCCAAGATCCATAATAAGAGACTCACAGTGTTAAAATGATGTCAGACTTCTGAGCGACGATTAATACAGAATATATGTACAAAATCACTTGTAAATAAAGACTCACCAGTTCTTAGTACTTAATATGAAGATATACGAGCTCAATTTTCCCTACTACGTCGAAAGGCGGTTCTCCGAAAAGTCAGCGGAGGAAATATTTTTCGAAATAGAACAGAACAGTGGCCACTAAAAGTTTATTCAATATATTTAAGGGGACTTTTTTGCTGCCTTTACAGATCTTTTTGCCGTCTTTCCGGGTCTTTTTGCGTCTCTCCGTTTTTTGTATGCATCTTTTCGGGTTCTTTTTTGGATATTTTGTCTTCCCGGGTCATTCCGGTATTTAGGTCCCATTTGTTGTTGTTGTTGGTATCTTCCTCCACTGTCTGGAGAACTTCACATATGTAAATATATCTTATATGTTTACAAATGATATAGCACCCGACCATTTAATAATGACTGACTATTAATAAACTACTGAAGAAGAATGTCATTCAAGTTACAAGTTCGTTTACGATGCAGAGCATAACATAGTCCTCTGGAGACTGATTCAACTTGATGTAGGAAGTTATTCCTTTGGGTTTCATTCTATTTCAGATCTACAGTTGTATAATCCAAGATTATACAAGTATCCCGTTATTAGGGCTATTACTAAAACCTTGTACCGCACCCTACCGCACCGCACTGGGGGTAAATTAGAGTACCGCACCGCCGAAGATATCCGATCTCTACCGAATTTTAGGGACTCTACCATAGGCAAAGGGTATGTTGCTTAGTATATGTAGTTACTTACATGGTATATGTTGATTCTGTGAATGGCTTTTTATTAGACATGTTAATGTATTGAATTATAGCCATAGTTGGTTGGTTGTTCGTAGAGCTCCGCCGTTAATTTGTCGGCGCACCCGGATAACCGGTAAAAGTGTTTATTATGATAAGAATTAAAGTTTCCTGCACCAATGAATAATCCACCACCACTTATATACACATACACAATGTTAAAGTTTCAGAACAATGTCAATATCCCTCCACCAAAGCACTTTCCGGAGATCAGGTGTTGAGTCTACTGAAGCTTAGGGAGACCTTGAATGGCCTTGCAGAGGGTTTTGTGAGATAACCAGTGTCCTGCTTCGCACTCTTTGCTGCAATACTTAATAAACCTGCAGCCTGTACAGCGTCACAGGTCAATTTTATTTCCTAAAGAATAACAGTTTGCACACTAGTCGGGGGAGTTATCATCCGGTTCTGTATAACAATCCAAGGGCGACAACTCTTTTTTCCGAACTCAACACAACAGGAATCTTAGGAGAGTGAACATGTTCATTTAAATCACTTTGAATGGATAAATTCAAATCAGGATCCAATTGACTGGAAATGTGTTTACAGGCACCAGAAGAATCCGAATCTGTCTGAATGGAATTTTCCTGTTCAAGAATGGTATCCTCTGGCTGTCGCCGGGCGTTCAGAGAAGAAGTTTGGGCAGAGTTCTTCTTTTTCCAAAACTTTAGTCTTCGTGCACTATCCCTTGCAACGGTTGATGGGGATTTATGTTTCCGCTTTGGTCTTTTCAGTGGGAAGTCATTGGTAGATTTGTCCTGATGTTTTCCTTGCTGACATCCGAAAGCAGAGTGACCGTCCTTCAATGGCGTGACATTTTTGGTGGCAAACGTCCTGATCACGAGTGAGAATCCCTTCGAATTTATGCTGATACCTTAATTGCCCAACCATAAAAAGGATTTAAGTAGGTTTTATCCATTTCAGTAACTTCTCAGGATTTCTATTGCATGGTAGTCCGAGGCGTTTAGATTAGGTCGGTTTTACTGAGAACAAAAGCCTTAAGACATACTTTCAATATATATTTTTGTTTAAAGTAACTTTACCCGTATAATTTCTTAGATTTAAACATAAAGCATATACATAAATATTATATCTACCAGTATCTAAAAATTTCCTACATGGGTTGGAAGTAACTTGATCTTAAAAGATTCTATGTCTGTGTTACAATCACCAGAAACATTCATGTATAATTTGTTTGGAGAAAATGTCTGTAAAGTGTAACGTCAGTTTGTCATATTATCATGCATAGAAGATATTCAAAGTATTTAAGAAACTGAGGGTGAGGTTGGGCCTGTAAAATCGATTTAAGCCCCCCAGTAATTCATTACTGACCGTTCCAAGGCGGTAGTTCTGTTGTGGTTCTTTGTTGCCTGTTTTTAGTGTCAGAGTTTCTGTGATGTTTTACCTTATGTATGTTATTATTATTTTTGGTTCGGTTTGGGTTGCTGAGTGGCCACCTTTTGGGAACAAGCTGCTCACTCGGTTGGCCATATGTTCTCTGTATCTTGATTATTTGTAATCTTAGTTGTTTCCAACTATGGTTTGAGGGCTGGATTTGGATTTTGATTGTTTCAGTTCCTGGTCTTTGCATACTTTTTACTTTTAAATTGAGATATTGCTTGCAGAAAATTGAAAAGTGATCCAATGTATTTATAGGCACATAGAGAAATATTTTTGTTGACATAAATTCGACATGAAGTAAATACTTATCAATAAATTCATTATTTACTTTCACAAAGAAAGACAGGAACAAATTTGTAGAGAGCGCGGTAAAGTTCGGAATTTACCCGACACTGCACGGAAATTTCCGTAAGTGCGGTACAAGGTTCTCTGTATATGTTCTCTGTATCTTGATTATTTGTAATCTTAGTTGTTTCCAACTATGGTTTGAGGGCTGGATTTGGATTTTGATTGTTTCAGTTCCTGGTCTTTGCGTACTTTTTACTTTTAGCCAGTTCTTGTTCTTGTTCTTCTTCCAAACCTCCTTCAAAGGAGAACCGCGCCAGAGTGCGTCGTCACGGCTGGTAGAATATCACTTCTATATCCCTCCACCAAGAATATACATATGTACACTTGCTCTGTGTTAAAGTTTCATTATAATATTTATTTATTTCTAGGTATTGGTATCAGTGTCCGCCTTGCTGGACCTATTCGCCACTGACTTTAAAAGTCTAAATCTATGTGTATGCAGGATGTATAGCAATCTTCGACTATGATACTCAACTGCTGTCAAATCCTTCAGCTTAATCCGCCCGACAGCAAGCAGCACTGAACTGTCAATAATAATCTGAACTTTCTGCTCCACAGTAAGGTTAGTCCAAACAATATTAGAGAGTTCTGAGAATTCCTTAATAAGCTGACTCAAAGCTGGACGTCTAACGTCACCAAGAAGTGGAGAAATCAAAATGAAATGCTCGGCTGTCTCTGGATCAGTACCACACAATGGACAGGTTGAACTAATCTCGTTCCCGTTGAATTTTGCCCGATTTGTTTGAAGGATATATGTACCAGTTATTATTTTCAATTTTACTGGAAAACGTGTATTTTCTCTAGCTGAGCCTGTACTATTTTGCAGAACTGGGTGGTAATTTTCCAAGTCTGACTGAGTCAGAATGCAGATATTTGAGAGATCCATATAATGGCTTAAGAGTTTGCAATTTCTCTAGCCAATATGAGAAAATTGTTGTATTCACTGTAGATTTCCATAGTTACCGTTCAACCGGATTGTCCAAATAAATTTCCATGTCGTCAAGATCGTAGAGCTACAAGATCATCTTAACTTCAATAAACCAGCTGTTACTCTTAACATTCTTAACTGCATACTGACGCCGAGCAAGTCTCTTTTCAATACTGTCCTCGGACTGATTACAGATATTATTAAAAAAGATAAGTACTTTCAAATGAATTCCGGCTTCCACTTGTAATATGCCTGATAGTAGATACACTGCCACATCTGCAGTATTCGACGGGAGAGACAATATTCTTTTCAGAAATTTCTTTTGAAACAGTTCTAAACGTTCTAAATGAGGTCCCTTAGGTACCAAAAGCTCCATTCCATACAGAAGTACCGGTAGAACATATGTTTTATAAAGATGAACAGATGTCACTGGGTCCAGTCCATTATGACCGTGTAGTCCACTCGGTATCAGGCTATAAACTGTTCTAGTGGCTTTTTTTTATGTTTTCCTCAACATTTTCGACTATATTCTCTTTCTTTCTTTCTTTCTATACTGCTACATCCTCTCTCGAGGATTGTGAGCAGGTGTACGATGTACGCTCCAGTTTTGCAGGATGAACCTCCTTGTAGCCATGTAAGTACAGAAGGGATCTTTAACCTGCACAGGGGATGTCTCTCCCAGCACAGGGGGCCTCCAGTTAACGCCCCGATCCGAAGGACGGCACACTTTTTTAATGTCATCCCTGCAAATGACATTAAGGAAGCGTGTTCGGACACCGAAATTCAAACGCCGTTACCCGGGTTCGAACTCGGGACCTTTAAAAAGTAAAAGCCAAGATGTCAGGGAGTCAGCCTATAACACCATTGTTAGGCTCCAGTTAGACTATGCTTCTGCGGTATGGGACCCGCGTGCCAAAGAACATATTTCTAAAATAGAAATGGTCCAGCGAAGGGCTGCTCGCTGGACGGTTGGTAATTACACGAACCTGGCTTCTGTAACTGAGATGCTAGAAAAACTGGGATGGAGAACATTGGCTCAAAGGCGGGCTGACGCTCGTCTTTGTCTTTTCTATAAAATTGTCTATGGGCTTGTAGCAGTCCCTCTCCCAGAGTATGTGCAGTATAACAACAGAATCTCTAGATACTGCCATTCTATGACCTTTAGGCAGGTGTTGACCTCTACAGATTATTACAAGTATTCATTCTTCCCCCTTGCCATTGTCCAGTGGAATGCCCTCCCGGAGTCTGTTGTATGCTTACAGAGTTTGGATGCCTTCAAGGCTGCTATCTGTAAACTACAACACTCCAGACCATAATCCCCATAAAGCATGTTTTTAACCTGATTTTAGCTACTCTTACCTATTTTAACATATCATCTGTTTTTATCCTTCACTATCACCCCTTCATTCTTGTCTATAATTTTCATCCTTTAACCTGTCTAATATTAACAGACAATGGGCACACCTGCCTAGAATGTCCGCGAGGGCGTATGGCAGTATATAGAGTTAGATAGATAGATAGATTTAGCATCAGAGGCTAGTGCTCTTTCACTGTAGTGCACCGTTTCATTCCCAAATGGGTACCAGATTTAACATCAGGCATTTCTGTCTCTTTAAGTGCGGTGCGGTACGGTGCGTAGACTGATTTCAGTCGAAGATGTTAAAAATTCTCTTAACCCTATATTCATATTTTACAAATTTTACTTCTCTCTAAAATATACTCCTGGCTCCAACATCTTCGACTGATCAAATCTGTTTCTCTGATACAGAATGGCGCCCTTCCATATAATTTCACTAACAGTACTTGATCATTTCTTGAATAGGCATTTTATAATAGTGGTCAAGTGCTGACCACAGAATGATTAATGACCCTTATAAAAGGGCTCCCCAGACGATGCTGATCTTCGTCTGTATGTAAACCATGGTCAAAATTAGATTTGGATAGGTTATATATGCCAAAATTGTTATGCAAAATTCTTTACTGCTAGCAAAAAGTGAATGTTGTGGTGAAATCTAAAGAATTTAAACTGGGAGAATTAGATAAAAAAAAAAAAAGACCAACAAACTGAAAGCTTAAAGTAAGAAAATCAAAATGCGGGGCATACCATGTGGCCTCAACCTCCTTAGTGTTAGGGTAGGTCAAATCCAAACATATGGGGTGTCTGATTTATGGGGTGTCTGATTTAAGTTTAATTATTATTATTTTAATTAAATGCCTGTATTTAAATATATAAACAGTGTGGGCCCTGATTGGTAGCTGCATTTCTGGCTATACACTGTATGCCACCCCCTACCCAACTTTTCCGAGCTTCTAACCTACATGCATTATGGCAAGAGCATATTACTCATAAGCTACTTGATTATGGCAGTGACCTATAAATACATATAGGTCACTGATTATGGGTAAAAAAAACTAAGCCTCTGGTGTTCTCATAAAGCGTTGCTCTTTTCATCTCAACCAGTAATGCAAACCATACATGGAAGTAGGTTATAGGGTGCAAAATAGATGTGTTTAATGTACAATAGATAATTTGTAAATCCTGAAAAAAGCATGTGTCTCAAGATACTGAGCCCTCTTTATTAGAAGTTAATAAGTAAGATTATTGGTTTTTAGCTTGAAAATGTACCTTATGGCAAAGGTTCAAATAGGGCACACACAGATCAGCCTGCACGTCCGAGCAGACTGATCAAGTGTCACGTTCGCATAACCAATATATGGGAATCTGAAAAGTCAAGGAGGACTACTCTGATCGGCTTGCACAGAAGGCTCAGCTATTATGAGTATTAAGTGACCCTGTCCTATACACGTCTTAAAGTTCCTTTTCACATGGTTTCACTAACCTTATTTACTTTACAGAATATTAATTTTTGCACAAGCAAACTTTTTTTTCATTATTCAATTATGCTGGATTCATTGAATGTTTGTTCAAACAAACATGGCTCTGCTGTGTCTGCATAAAGGCTGAGTTTGCCTTGAATGCATCCATCGTTGTGTTTTTTTCACGCCATGCTACTCAGTTTAGCACAAAATAGACAAATACCATAGAACAATTAATGGACATGGCTGTCAGAACAAACCGTTCAGCCACAGATCAGACAGCTCCTTTTAAATGAAGTATGAACAGGGTTTCCACCATTTGCCAAGTGTTTTTAAAACAAATGCAAAAGTGCAAACTTTATTAGCTATACTTTTCCAACCTTCTTAAACTTATAATCCTTTTTTTAACTAACAACCTGCTTTATTGAAGGGAAACAAGCAAATCTGAGTGAGAATCTATCTCATTCTATCAAACAGCATATCTGTGTGTGAACAGGGTAATAAAACTTCTGGTTCTCAGACTAAGCAATAAATCGCTTAGGCTTTGTATGGGGTCTTGATAAGCCACTGATGGCATAGTGGTCAGCTGTAATCACAGCACATGTGTTATTATTTTGAGATTTATTGGCCCGTCAAGAAAGCTACATGTTTCTTGCAGAGTTGAAAAGTCTATACGGTGCGGTACAAGGTTTTAGTAACAGCCGTTATTAGAGAGCTAAACGACCACAGCTCATCGAGTCTAGATCCGGGCAATCGCTGTCAAGTTCCGACAAAATAAACTCGTCTCTCTTTACTTTAATGAAAGTATCGGTAAATAAAGTAAACACGTTTGAAATATGGCGGAGTTTGTCAGATAAATCTGAAAGATTATGACTAAGAGGAAAGGTTAGACATTTTTATAGGTCTCTTGATGTTTTAGTTCTTTAAATTCTCGGCGTCTGCAAATGGGATCATTGCACCGGAAGTCACCAGGTTGTGTACATAATTACTATGACATCCAATATGGAAAAAAAAGGTTTTTATGAACTTCAGTAAAATGTGTTCAGACATACAAGGATACATCTGTAAAGGGGTGGGTGCAGTCACCCATGGTACCCGATAAGGCAGGAATACACGAAAGCACCTGCATAAAGGAAAAGGCAAGATAAAAAAGTCAGTGTTCATGGCTCTCGATCACCGAAATTTGGGGCCGAAATTCGGCCCCATTCCCAATGCCAAAAAGTATGTTTTTTTCCAATTCCAGATAAAAAATTCCCAATCTGACTAAGCCTGTTTGGTCGAAGAATACTGCAGTTGTATCAGTGCAAAATGGATGAAAAAGCACTTAAAACTAAAAATGTTAACATAATTTATAACTTTAAAAATCAGGAAGCGATTACATTTTCAATCACGATTGTCATGTTTTGTTACTTAACTGGAAACCGGCACTGGGTTTTATCATGTACTGTTAGAGTTACTTCCCTTTCATTAGAGGGCGAATAGCCTAGCGAATTTGGCTGCAATATGTTAATATTTTCTTTGCTTCAAGGGCCAATATTGTTGTGGTGAACAATATTATGACTTATTCTTTAATTTAATGCTGAGGATATCGGCACGACCGTCGTGCCGATAAGAATCCTTATCGGCAAGACAGTCGTGCGGATAACAATCCTTATCGGCAAGGCGGTCGTGCGGATAAGAATGCTTATCCGCATGACGGCGATCATACATGTGATGTCTCCCGGATCATCCGGGAGTCTCCCGGAAATGGAGCCCATCTCCCGCGCTCCCGGAAAGTATTCAGAATCTCCCGGATGCTGAATTTTCCTGTCATAATTTTTTCTGAACCGTCCATTTTGCGGTAACTACTTAGCCGGCGGCTGTCAAAAGGATTAACTGTCCGTGACCTAATTACCAAACAGGGTGCAATATAGGACGTGTCATTTCGAAGGGTATTCGCTGATTAGACGCAGCAAGGTGTTAAATTGGCTAGCGCACCAGTAAAGGTACCTGTTCTAAATGTAATAGCAGGTAACTTTTACCGAGAGCAAATAACTTTTATTGCGTAGCGGCTTTATGCATCGGTCATTGTTTATGTCATTGAGTTGCACGAATGCAATAGATGGAAGTGCCGCCAATCGACAATGATTCCATATCGATTTTTTTCAGTAAACATGTCAGATACGTAATGTACAGTCGTTATAAATATCGATCATGCAAAATTTGCGCAGGCTGATCAGATCATACTTTCATGAAATCATCACGGTGCCAGCAATTTTTTTTTGTTTTATTTAAGTCGGTTCCTTCACTTTAAGAATAGTTTCCCGCGTTTTTCTATCCTGTTCCCGCCGGTTCAGATGCATCGTATGCGAAATGAGAACCAGTGTGAATTTATAAATAAAACATGGGAAATCCGCGATCTTCAGCATCTGACTGAGACAGAAATATGCCATTCTACAAGTTTACTGACCCAAATATGCAGCTATATTTGTTCTTAATCTAATAGTCAACGAAAATAGACAGCTCTAATGACAGGTATGTTCATTAAAGTGTAGAACATAACTCGGTTTTGAGATAAACATATTTTGAGTTTTTAACAAGTATCAGCTTTCATCAAAATAACTGGAGCAAATCGGACCCATCATCCAAGATGCAACTTTGGATGTTTATATTGAGGGTTAGGGAAAACTGGGATGGGGTGATGGTTTGAGAATGCCAGATTATCAGATTGTTTATTTTTTTTTACAATTTAGCAATGGAATTGTCAGCACTAACACTATGAACAGTACTGTTCAATTACACTGTAAATTAAACTTAGGATGGTAGTGTTACTGCACTGAAATGGCATACTTTTGAGGTTATATTTGAAGTATTGGGTAACTCAAAAGTAAAGAAGTTGAACAAACTATACAACTGTACTTTAGTTCTTGTTGTTTTATTTTAAAACAAGAAGCCCCCCCCCCCCTGCCCCCACCACCAAAAAACAAAACAAAACAAAAAAAACAGTTAAGTACTCGATCGAAACAACGCGTCAAAGTTGCCGTCAAAAAGTCTCCCTGATGAGGAACTCAATCTCCCTGAAATGAAATCCAGATCTCCCACATGGTCCTCAAGAGTTCATCACATGTATGGGCGATCAGATACTCCATTACAGTGCGATGGTCTTTCTTACAATGGTTTCATACAACACTGTGTCAGCAATTCATATGGAGGATGTTAAATAACTTTAAAAATAGTATAAAAGCATCTTATGGCCATCCTTTAGTTGTCAAAACGTCTGAGAACCGGCACCCAGCTTTACCGCTAACGGGAACAATCTTATTTTTGGCATATTCCAGTTAGATGTGCACAGGTTGTATCGTTTATACATATGTATGTAAAAATGTATTCAGTCAGAGTGACAGTATGAGTTAGCACAGAAAATTTGGTTTAATTACCATTTTTTAATTTAAAGAAATTTTATTTGTTCTGCTTATGTACAAATCCTGAGAATTAAAGAGATTGATAAATAAACAACAACAACTAATAAGTGCAACCCAACAATTGTTATATCTGACAATATTTATCAGACAAGTAAAACAACTGACTTTGACCGACAAGTTATCAAAAGAAAGTTAGGCATGATTTATCAGACTAACTGTCTTTAACTTAACTTGTCGGTCAAGGTCAAAGATTTATTTCAGTTGTCGGACAAGGGCAAAGATTTTTTGACTCATTTCATATCAGTTAAGTCTGCTACAATAAATCTGATTTTGTTCGATAATACATTTACATTATCAGGGATTATTCTGGCCCAAGATTTTTGTGAGATAAAAAATCCCATTAGGTCAAAATTAATGAGAAATTTTCAAATCTGATGAGATTTTTTCTCTCGCTGGGTCAAAGTTAGTGAGAAAATTTCAGTTCCTGTTGATTCTTTTCATTGCATGAAATATAAATCATAATGGTTAATATAAAGAAATTAGGTTTTGTTTTTCTTTATTTCCAACAATTTATTAAGGAAAATAATTTCATTAAAATGATCAAATATCTACTTTCAAACAGTTTATCTCATACCGTATAACCGTAATGGTCCCAAGTTTTTTGACAGATATGTCTGGGCAAGTAGTGCAGACCCAGACCAGACTGCTCCTAGATTGGGGTCTTCACTGTTTGCCATTCCACCTGCATCTTTTGTAGGCATTACTATATGGTAGGTAGAACCTCAAGTCTTTGTTTGAACTTTAGGTTTACAGCAATTTTTTTGTCTGTCAAAAAATTTAGGAACATTACAGTAATTAACCCTTGTCATGCTGAACCTGGATATGCCCCATCTTTGCTAACAGTGCAGATTGAGATCAGATGGCTTCTGAAGAAGCTATCTGATCTGGATCTTCACTCTTTGATATTCAGTTTCTGAAATTGTAAGAATAAATTACATCAAGAAATCTGACTGGTTGATAATCAGAAGTGTGAATTGACAGGGGCCTTGCTGTTATTATTTTCGTCGACACCCTCCCCCCCCCCCGACCCCGGGTTTTCGGCTTGTTTATCCACTTTCTCGGTCGCGGAGTCTTGGAAGGCAGATAATGGGGTCGCCAAGGTCTCTACAGTGGAGCGAAACTATCTCAAAATGCCCTCTCGGCTCGTTTGGGCCGATATCAGTTTTCTTTTCTTCGTTTCTGCCTTTGAAGACTCCATTTTGCAATGTAGTAGTAGTAGTAGTTCCGTAGATCCCGCCAATCAGTGGCGCACCGGTGATCCATGGATGAAGAATCTCCATAATCCAAGTGAATATAATCCAATGAACTACAAAAGCGCTTGCAAAATATGAAACACTGATAGCAGATTTTCGCAAGAAGCTTTGCAGTGACATAGACGATGCTGGTTACCCGCATATGTAATGCAAGTCGTTTGGCGCCAAACATTTCCGGAAACCAAAGCCTACAAAACAATCCGAATGTACCGAAATGGTCCGCATGTGCGAATACAGAAAAACACGGTGCGAATTAAAAGAATTTCTAGGTGCGATTTTTTTCTCAATCAGCGAACTTTTATGCGATTTCGTGTAAAAAAATGCGAGAATATCGCGAAATCGCGCCAGAAAATGATCCCTGCATTATGTAATGCTATTTATTAATAGGTTTCGACATTTTCCTAAAAGGATTTATTAGTCTAGATTTCTTTCAGTAATTTGTCAGTCAGAATCAAAGATTAGTTTCTATTGCTAATTCAAATCAATGGTTTGTTTCAACACATTTTATATCGGTAACACATATTATAAATTGATAAATTTAAAACAATTGGAATGAGACGGAATTAGGCCGTAAACAAAATATTGACAAAAACTTTGCTGGGAAAAAAGTCTGCCACAAGCAGGTCACAATCAAACATTTTCCTGGTTCAGTTTGTCTGTTAAGGTCAAAGATTTGTTTGAAATAAGTTTATGTCAATTAACAAAATAAACTATTAATTGGCAAATGTTTTATGCGACAAATGATTTTTTATTTTAAAAAAATGCAATGTGGAGTCTTGAACCCGGGTCACAGGTTTCCAATTCCGCGCACAATTCCACTGCGCTACTGTCGCTGATAGTATTACAGCGATAATCTGAATTACTTAATGTCAAATGTTCAATATACAGCTAATGTCATACCCACATCGGACTGTGTTTTAACTGTAATAAACTTGTTTTAAACGTTAACCTGATCATCCGACCCGATAAAAGGTATTCAGCAACTGATGTTGAAATATATAATTGGCATTTTCGCAATTATTCGCCGGCTCTATGTTCGACAGTCAAAAGGCTTCCATGATGAAATATAAGAAAATAAATGAAATTTACATTGTGTGTTGTGACTCAAATACTTATGAACAATTATTTACAAACAGATATGAAATAATATTATTATACCATAATAATTCTCAGAATGATTGCAACTTTGTCTATAGAATATCTGACCGCCGTCGTGGGGATAAGGATCCTTATCGGCACGGCCGTCTTGCGGATAAGAATTCTTATCGGCAAGACCGTCGTGCCGATAAGGATTCTTATCCGCAAGAAGGTCGTGCCGATAGTCACTCCCTTAATTTAAAGCCTTCCAATGCTAAAATTTGATCGGAGTTTTCACCTATGGTGGATGATTCAGTTGTTTTTGCGTTTCATACCTGAATCGATTTTCACAGACATTTTCGGCCATATCCAAAATCATAAACGGGATGACCGGGACATCCAAGAGTTAGTACAGTGATAGTAACATACCGTGGATGTTTTGTACTGGCAGGACTGAAAGTTTTGTCATGTTCTGCATTGTGACAGTCCACTTTCTCCCAACATAACTATTGTACTTTGTTCTACATAGCCAGTCATGGCAGTAGAAAAGATTCCTTTTCCAATAGTAACAGCAACATAACCTGAGGTCTACTGAGGTGTCTGAGAGTAAGTTTTTTGACCTCTGATATATTGTTTTCAGGGATATAGGGAATTCAATCTGAAGGAAGAGGGATATTTTTCTAAGTACAATTGTCATATTTTGCAACATAAATTTTGAATAAATTAAACATCCAAATTGTTCTAGAAATTGCATAAAAATGATCAGTGAATGATGATATTCACAGCTTAAAATGGATAAATTCTAAGTTTAAAGTCTAATTATGCTTACTTAGTTCACAGATACTTCAAACCTAGAGTGTTATACTGTTGTCATATTGTAACCCTTTATTCTAGGTCCCAATCTTGTCTCCAACTTGAGAGTGGCAAGATAGGGAAGTTGCCAGTTCAAAGGAAAGAAAGAAAAACTCAACATACACACAAATAGTTTTGTTATTATCTACTATCCCAACTATTTGATAAATTTATTATGATTCGCTTTCTGCTATGTCTGCTTACTGACTGGATTCCTCTGAAAATATAACAATACCATATGTAAGTTGTGTTGGTCTGACAATGTAAACTTCACTCATAAAACAATGTAAATTTTCCCAATTTTCGACAAAACGACGCTATTTTTCCCAATTTTAAAGGCCCCGGCCCCATTCCCAAAAAGGGGTGTGAGAGCCCTGATAAAAACATAGGCTTAGGCAAGAGACAGAACAGGGGACAGGTGTTTTAAAGAGAGAGAGAGACAGTGAGAGACAGACAGACAGACAGAAAGAATGGTATCATTGGCAATCGTAAAACCCTGCACAATATCGGCAGCCAATGGTGCCATTGGCAACTATTGGCACCACTGGCAAAATTGCCAATGTCACCACTGGCAGTTCTATTGGTAGAGCCAATGGCGCCTATGATACCATTGGTAGAGCCGATGGCGCCTATGGTACCATTGCAGAGCAAATATTTTTCTGTGCTTAGAAATTTTTAGTTTTTCTAATTTTCTTACATTATTGTGGGGAAAAATTCTCCTGTGTCAACTCGAGTATTTATGATGGGTTCAATCAATTGCCATATTGAATGACGCAAATTACCCGCCATGGCAATTTTTCCCACGCCCTAAATTTTACTTGTTGTCAGTCCAATAACTGTATTTCAGAACAATAAACTGATATGATTTGAAGACATTGCTAATTCAGCCTCCTACCCATTAGCCTGATTGTGTAGGAAAGAGTATCAGCAACAGGGTCATACACTGGAGTAATACATAGTAGAAAAAAAATGGGTGGGGAGGTGGGGGTCCTCAATTTTTTGTAGCCCACATCTGCCGTCAAGGCATTATTTTTCCAGGTTCAACTCAGGAACTGGGCTATTATTGTTGTTGTAGGGTAGAGTAGGGTAACTTCGGACAGCAGGTAAATTCGGACACTGACATTGTTTCCTTTATATGTCAGTTTTTTTTTAATTGAAACAAAACTAATGGATAAACAGTGTAAATGTCTCTTCTGGATTATCACTGTTTGCTATGGTGTGTCCGATTTTATTACCCTCTGTCCGAAGTTACACGACTCAACCCTATCTATTTTCCAGCCTGTACAGGCTCTGTCCTACGTGCCCCAAGGCCGTCATGCCATCAACAAACTCTGAAAAACTTCAAGGTTTTAATGTTTATTTTGCAATCCTTTAGACAGCACGAAAAGTCATTCCAGTGTATTGGCCAGCTTCTGTATTTGAATGTTGAAAGAACCAAAGCAGACCTGCTTGGTATGCAGACGGAACCAAAAAATGTAGTCTCATTTTCTTCAGGTATCAGAGACCAATGGTTTGCTGTCCGAAGTCAGAAACCTTAACAAACATTAAGCTACCATCTGGCAATGTTGAGCTATGTACACTAATAAATAGTCATGTTTCCGATGACATGGCCAAAAACAATAGGGTTGGTAGGTTGGCAAAACTTTTTTTTTAAAAATTAACTTTTTATTTTATCTTTTCATTTTACCCCATCCGGTCCCAACCACCTTCTCTTGTACTTTAGTCTTAGAAAACGCAATAATAATACTCATAAAGACTTAGTCAACAGTCCTCAAGGTGCTACCACTAATAAATAGTGCACTTCAGTCTTTTATCTGTCAGCAAAATGCATGAAAAATTAATATAATCTAGTAGACTTTATTAACTTTGCTTCATCGCGGGTACCACCATCGGTGGTGGTGTTGAAAGGTACTGCTAACTACCGAAAAAGACCTAATCGGCCATAATAAACCACAACTGATTATGCTGGAAAAAAGTTTTAGGGTCGGCGGGAATTCATAAGGGTCGGTCGGGTCATTGGAAAAATGACAATTTTTTTTCATGGCCTAAGCCTTCCTCAGCAATCTGCATCATTAGGAGGCAGCGATTCAATGGCCTTCAAAACAATACTATCGGAAGCTAATATCCTGCTTCAATCCCTCTCTCAACAAGCTCAATACTCTGCAGCTGATGGACACATACTGCAGAGCTCTAGATGAGCAGGAGTATTTGATGATAATTTAGGGATAATTTTTCCTTTTTTTCAAAACGAAACCATTTGTAAAAATTATGTTGTGACCCCTCTTCAGATGAGAGGTCACAACATATGTTTTTATGCTATATTAACAAAAAATGTCCATAATTATCACCAGAATATATTCTATTTTTGATTACCATGTATTCAATTGCCATTTATTCAGTTCCAAAGATAAAGAAAATATGCACTAAAACAGGGATATTGCTGTGCCATGGTGGTGTGGACCTTTGTACAATTTAAGCTAATTTTCTGCTACTGAGATAAGCAACACACGTTATTTTAGATGCAGAACTTTAATTCAGACACTTCTGACATTTAAGTTAGCTCATAATCTTTACTGAAAAAGATCACTATGAGAATGGAGCAAACAGAAGATTCCCACTGACAGAGACCTCCTGCATAAATTGGTTTTGTGGTAGATCCGCTAAATGGGTCGAAAATAGCTTATGAAATATGACATGCTTTCTGCTAGCAAGAATCATATTTGAGCCGCGACACGACAAAACCAACAATGTGGTTGTGCGCCCAGCGCAGACTCAAATCAGGCTGGGCATCCGCCCAGTCTGATCAGAGTCTTCGCTGTCCGCATGGAGGTAGCTTAGACCCTTAGCTACCCTTTGGGTACTTAACGAAGAGTCTGGTCAAACTGGGTGGATGCCCAGGCTGATCAGAGTCTTCGCTGTCCGCATGGAGGTAGCTTAGACCCTTGGCTACCCTTTGGGTACTTAACGAAGAGTCTGGTCAAACTGGGTGGATGCCCAGGCTGATCTGAGTCTGTGCTGGGAGTACAACCACATTTTTGGTTTTCTCATGTCGCGGCTCATTTCATGAAGTTTCAGTCTTCTCCTTTCTGCAAGATCACCTGAAAATCAACTGCTTTGAAAAAAGAAGCTTGTGGCATAGATTTCTTTCTCCTGTTTTCACGTTTATCGTTTTAAATTGCATTGTGATATATGTAAACATATTAGCTAGTCAGCAAATCATTCGGTATTGATCTAATTTTGGCAACCTTTCAACTGATTTTATAATCTGACCTTATATTAAGGGCATTGAATAGGGTGAGAGACAGCTGAAATTGTTATAGCCAGTCAGTTTTGAGGACATGAAAATTGGCAGACTGGAGTAAAAGCCAAAAAGAAAAAAAAAATAATAATAATAAATAAATAGAAATAGTAATAATGATTGATGCTAACTTTTTGAGTTGATGGTGTTGTAATAAAGGCAAGTTTTACTATGTCTTATCAAACAAAAAGACAAAGTCAATGAAGGACTTATAGCATTAAAGGCAAGTTTTTAATTTTCTATCACCCAACATAGGAGGTCTAATAAACTTTTTCTAGAACATACAATGTATCTTATTATTTTTTCTAGAACATACATGTACTGTGCAGAGCTCTAGAAAAGAGGGCATATTTGGTGATAATTAGGGATAATTTTTGTAAATTCTGCATAAAAACATATGTTGTGACCCCTCATCTGAACCATCTCGACGAGACGGTTCAGATGAGGGGTCACAACATATGGTTTCGATAAGTAATAAGAAAAATTATCCTTAATTATCATCAAATACTCCCTCTTATCTGGAGCTCTGCTGTGAATGGTAAACAGTCAGTACTCTCTAACAGTGTCATTTAAGGTCATGGAATTAATTTCAGGCACTGGTTTTTGTATTTCAAGAATTCCTTCTTCAAGTTCTTGGATTTCTGTTCATTCGATTGTTGCATTATATGATTTTATTGTATGGCCCTTTTTAACAGTATTTTAGTTATTTTCTGGCTGTAGGAGGAAGTAGGCAAGATCATGATTGAGATATAACAAGCGCACATTGACCTGTCTTTCTTACCCTAATTATACCCCCATGTCAGGGGGTATATAGTTTTTGTCATTCCGTCCGTCCGTTGGTTTGTTTGTTTGTTCGTCCGTCCGTTCGTCAACTTTATGTCAAAGTTTTTTGTTAAACCTTTTTTGATTGCTCATATCTCTGTTACTACTTATCAGATTCTTTCCATATTTGATCTATTATATCTCTATAGCATTGCCTTTGATGTTAACTGTCTAAACCCCTGGGTCGGGCCCCAGGGTGGGGCCAAGGGTCAGTAATTAGGACTTAGGCATTATCATTATGTCAAAGTTTTGCGTTATACCTTTTTGATTCCTCATATCTCTGTAACTGCATTGGAGATTTCTTCCATATTTGGTTCGTGATATATCTGTAGCATTACTTTGGATCTGAAGCTGCAGGGTCAGGCATGGGTGGGGCCTGGGGTTAATAACTTTTTGTTGTATAGTTTTGGATTATAGCTCTATAAATTTTCTTGAATGGAGCTTAATAATACATGACTATGTTTATATCATACTAGTTTACACATTTAGGTGCTGCTGCTGACATGAGGTCAAGGTCACAGACTTTGAATTATGTACATGTATGACAATAACATTGAGCTTAATAATACATGACTATGTTTATATCATTCATACTAGTTGACACATATAGGTGCTGCTGCTGACATAACGTCAAGGTCACTAACTTTGAATTATGTACATGTATGACAATAACATTGCAGTTTTGTGGTAAAGGATGCTTTCATTAGGCGGTGGCACTGGTCGGGGGTATATGTGAGCCCTTGCTCACTTGCTCTAGTTTGAATAGGTTCAGTTGAAATCATAGATATAGGATGCATGAAAAACATGTATAATGTTTTTTGAGGTATGTATAAAAATCTGATGTTTTCCATGCTCATAGTCAGATGTTTTCTGGTGGGTAGATGGGTAGAATTTCTTTTCAGGGGCCAAACAGTACTGCTAGCAAGCAAAATGCATTTGCCCACAATACAGGCCCAGATTGACTGACACTTAGGAGCAGTCTGATGATTGTCATCTTATTTAACCATCTATAAAACCTCCTTTAAGCAGTTTACTCTTCACAGTAAATTGATGAGGATTAAAAAAATCTTTTATTGGGATGTCCCCCCCCCCCCCCCCCAAAAAAAAAAAAACAAAAAAAAAAAAGAAAACTTTGGGTAATATCAGACTTGTTGCACAAACAAACATGTTTTTATGGGTGGCCTAACATCATGTAAAAATATAATCCTCACATTTCCAAGTGACAATGAATGAGAATATGGATGGGGTTTACTGATTAAAGAATAACGGCCATTTTTTTATACAGATTAGAGAAAAACTAGTTAAAAAATTCTGATTAGAGAAAAATGAGGGCTTAACTCTTTAAGCACCAGTGACGAAATTAGCAGAATTTGCAAACAGCATAGATCCTGATGAGGCGGCTCATAATGAGCCGCCTCATCTAGATCTACACTGTTTGCCCTCTAGTCTTTGAATTCTCAATATGAAATGTCTTGGACAAGGCATTTTTCAATTTTTGCAGACGTAAATTTTGTTGTCTGCTTTTTGGTGCTTTAAAGAGTTAAAGAATAAGGAAAATCTGAAAATTTCAAAGAATAGCAGAACCTACCCCCCCCCCTCCCCCCCCCCCCCCCCCCCAAAAAAAAAAAAAAAAACAAAACAAAAAAAAAAAAAAAAAAAAAAAAACTGATTAATGAGAAATAGAAATTTAAAGAAAAAGGCTAAAAAAATTAAAGACAGAGTAAACCTGCAAATCAAAAACATTGATGTTTTTAAGAATAATGAATGTTCTCAAAAGAATAAGCAAAAATTTTAAAGAAAGAGAATGATGGGCTTAATTTTTACTGACTAAAGAATTCCAGACCCCCATCCCTATCCGGACCCTCATGAATTACTTCATGATTTTGTTGTTAGTTGTTATACATTAGTTGTATTCATTAATTCTTTATTGAATGCAGCCCATTAATTTTTAGAACAACTGTATGCTATAACATTTGCTAACTACCTTATAATAAATATTTATCAGGTGTCTGCTGCAAAATTCACCTGGTAACAGGGGTATGATAACATGATGTGATATCATGTTACTTTACCACTGCGCTTGCATGAATTTTATCAGGCGATGCCTTTAGGAGAGATCTCTGAAGGTGATTGGCTGCATACTGGCGTTGGCCGTGATAACAATGTTCGATTTGTTAAATGATGTCACCGACTAGCGTCATAATGTGTTCGCGACGTCAGCAAGTCAGAATAAAACTGCGATTGTTTTTCATTTGTTTGACTCTTATTACGCTGTAAAATAATCTAATGATGCATGATAAATAGAAAACCATGTAGGTGTCTTTTGATATCAAGTTTATCCGGCTCCACCAGAGGCACATCAAACTGGCTTCGCAAGCCTCGCCATTCCTACACTGTTTCTGGTCTCGTCTGATAAACTTGATATCAGAAGACACTAACATGGTATTCTCTGTATACCCCTATTATGCATGCAGTGAAGCTTTGACAGAATTGTCATTTAGTTTATGCATAGCACACTGAATTAGGCCAGAATTATCAATTTGATGCACCCCTGAGTTACCAATACACCAGGGGACTTAGTAAGGAAAATGTTGTAGTACCATTAAACTACTCATTTTATTTCAGGCATGACAATGGAGCTACCAGCTGACGATGGCTCAGGGGAAGTGGCATCATCCCTTGACGCCCCAACAGATGATATTGCTGCAGCTGCCAGCTTCAGTCTTCCTGCTTCGGGACTCAAACCTAAACTGGACTCCATTTTTTCTGAAGTGGAAAAGAATCTGCCAGAGATAGACTTTGATCTCTCAGATGTAAGTTTTTGTTTCTCAATACATTTTACCACATAACCCATTGATTCTTAGCAGCCCCAAAAAGGGGTCTTGATTGTGTAGATCCAGATCTGGGCCTATAGTGCAAAGTTGCAAATAAGGGGTAACACTGATGTCAGAGAAAAATTTACTTTTTTCAGTGAAAACATACGGTATGTTGTGACCACTCATTAGCTCACTGAGACAGTTCTAATGAAGGGTCAAAACATTATTATGTTTGTATGGGAAATTAACAAATGTCATCTCTGACTTATCTGTCTTATGCTTTCTTTTCTGGAGCTCTGCTCTACCCCTGTTACCCCTTCTTATCTGGGGCAATGTTGTATTTCATACAAGGATTTCTGATGAAAAGAAAAATGATACGTTGTATAACTAAAATCAAATCAGATATTGGAAAAAGACCTATCTGAACTGTAAGGTGGAATAGTCCACTAAACATTAATTGGTTAACTCACCCACTTTTACTTGAAAGAGATTTGTCATTTTCACTGTATTACAGAGCAACTTTAACAGATTACTTCTACATGCAAGAAGCTTCCCCAATTTTCACAAGCAACACAACAGTATTTATTTTATAGTTGTAAAATTTAGAATTAGTAATTTCTCCTTCAGGTTGGCTCAGACAATGAGGAACCTATAATATTTCACCAGCATCTGAAAACAATGGCTTTAGATGAAGAAAAAGATCTTGATACAAGTCAGGGAAGTGGTAAACTCTCGGATATATTCAAATCAGATAACTCTTTCAGTGCTGAAATTAGTAATGCCAACACTGTCACAAGTGAAACTCCAACATCTATTGATTCCTTGATATATTCAGTGCCTGTTAATGACACTTCATTAGACAAAAACCAATCAAAAGAAACAGGAACAGACCCAATACATATATTTGATAATGACTTAGCATATGAATTACAACAAAGTGGAATAAACATGGGTTCTCCTACTGTAACATCATGGGCAGACATTCCAAAGGAGAATAAAGACAAGGATAATAAATCTAGTGAAATTTCAAATGTTGATACTCAGAATGGCAGTTTACAGGATAAAACAGTGGCTAATCTAGATAAAACAAAGGCTGATGATAAGAGTAAGTTAAGAAAGGATAGACCACTGTCTGAGACTGAAAGGAATGATAAACAGATGAAGAAAAGATTGGAAAGAGAGAAGAACAGGAATGAAGAGAGGGAATTGGTTACAAATATAGTTTCTCCACGAGGACCAATGCTTTCTATGCAAGCTCTAGATAATATAGATTTAGGTAAGTGCTGTGCAAATTCTAATAATTGGGACACCTAAAAATTACTGTAATTGTCCTAAAAATTGAACAGTTTGGTTAAATTACAGTACTGTAATGCATCCACAAGATGCAGATGGCATGGCAAACAGTGTAGACCCAGATCAGACTGCTCTGGGAGCAGTCTGATCTGGGTCTGCACTGTTTGCCCAGAACTAAGCTGTCCCAATACTTAGAATTTTTACAATGGTCAGAATGTGAGAATCTATTGAGGGATGTTTTCCTAACCAAACACACTATCAAAATATAACTTGAAGATATTATCCTAGAATAAAATGAGATTTGAATAATCTGATTTTAGTTACAGATCTTAGTTCAGAAAGTTCTGCGATGCTGCAATGCAGTGAACTTAGTATCAGGAATACAAGTCATAAATACTGCTTTTATGAAACTACCCTGGAAAGATAGATGTTGGGTGTTGCGGTGGGATGGGGGTGATTTCGTGTTAGAGAAAAGTTTTCTTAGGTCTTAAGACATCTGCAAATATAGGAAACTGCCTGTGCAATCTCTATGTTATGAAAAATCTAATCAATCTGTACAGATGTATACATACTAAATCTGACTAAGTAAGAAAAACATCTCACTAAATTTTGCCTCACTGGGAACCCATTTCCATAAGATTTTCAAATTACACTTATTTTTCTGTAAGAAGATCCAAACAAGAATTGTAATTTAATATAGTTGTTCTTGCATTAAAGTAGGTACAAAATGAGTTTTAAATCTGTTTATATTAGCTTGGTAATAATTTCTAGCGAGATTCTCACTTGAATTTATGGCATTTCACTAAAATGTCTTCAGGTCTTACGTATTCTGTTCAGACTGAAGGCTTATGGCAGGTGTGCAAACGTGTAAGCTACAGTACTCCAGATAAGAAAGGTTCAAAGGGATAATTTGGAGATTATTTCCCCTATTTCACCACATAAAAACATCTATTTTGACCACCATAAGAACCGTCTTTATGAGACGGTTCTTTATCTTTGAATTATCCTCAGAAATATTTTATATTCTGGAGTTTGGTATGTATATGTGATATTTTTATGTTTACAGATAATTTATTACACAGCATCAATGAAGACAATCAGCTTCGTCCTCCTGTGTCAAGGCAGGCCTGGACAATAATGGACCTAGCTCAAGCTGACTCTATGTACGGTGCAGGGGAAGGAGTGAGAAGGAGAAACACAGGTTAGTTACGCTGCAATGTAGTTTTCTTAATTGTTTAGCAGGGTTTTCCCTGATGCAGTATCCTGCGTAATATACTCCCAAAATCAGGACTAAATCGCCCTGTCGGCTGATACTCTCAGATGTAGAGTACAGTGTCCTTTGGGACTCTCAGATTTAGAGTACAGCATAAGCAGGAGATTATGAATTCTAGTGTCATACCAATTGTCATACCAATGCTACTGGCGTAGGGTCAGAAGTGGTTGCAATTACTGGATAAAAAATTAGTATGAAAATAAAGCACAGAATCCCTATTTTCAAATGCTTTAGAGAAAATTAAAGAAATATTAAAATAAATAATAGAACAGTACCCATAATTTTCTGCATGTGATCCTTAAAAAACAAAAACGAGGGTCCAAAGGACTCCTCAGATTTAGAACTGAGGGAAAACCAGAAATGCTTCCACTTTAAGTTTTAACTAATGTCAGATTACACTGGATCAGACTTGTTTTGCACAGGCACTTTATTCTTTAAGTGCATACACCATTTTCAAAATCTTTCCTCCAAGAGTTGAGCCCTATTAGGCAAAAATGAAAATGGAGTGGCTTCTCCTGAACTTATATCCATTCACGTTAAATTTCAGAAAATGATGGCATGACTCTGATACAGAAACTTGCCAAGATGACCATGGAACAGAATGGTGAAGATCTATCTGACATTGACCCCAGGACAGGGGCCAGAAGAAAGACCACAAAAATTCAAGATAATAGAGTGGTGGGAGAGGAGGAAGAGGGGGTAGATGAACAGTCTGAGGTGATACAGCCAGAGATAAGGTCAATGGATAATGAAAGTAGAGCAGCCAAGGAGGAGGCAGCAGCTATAGCTGGGTATATAGATGTTGAGAGCACAACAAAGAAAGAAGGTAAATACCAGAATGATACTATGTTATAGTATGAGCTTGGGTGTATTATGAGCCACCTCATATGGATCTACACTGTTTGCCAATTCAACAATTTTAATTTTTGGCGGTTTAAGGGTTAAAGCATGAACTGTTAAAAGGGCCATAAACACCAAATCTTCAATCCATCCATAACCTTAAATACATGTATTGAGAAAAATTTCTGAGCAATCTGTGTGCAGTCTGTAAATGAAATCTGACTTGTCCTGAAGGAACTATCTAATCCGGGTCAGCACTGTTTGGGATCATTCTAGAGATGAAAAAGCTCTGATTCAAAGTCAAATATTTACATTCTCAGTGCATTTATTGAAAAGCCCTATGGTAAACCATGAGAACAATGTAATTTTATACTTCAATAACTACATCGGTTCACATGACATTACATCAGGCTAAGTGACGTCAAAATAAACCATGGTTTTCTCCAATCCGATAGGACGTAGCCAACCTTATGACGTCGTTGACGCTGTTCCGTTGTTAGTAGAAAAACTGCGTATGAATGTTTTTCCGCTTCAACTGTAGCCCCTAAACACAAATTTGTGGTCAGTGAATAGCTAGTAAAGAATGTAAATATAAGCAATGAACTTAATTTTTCTGGTGTTTATCGAAGTATAAAATACATTGGGTGGCTAGCAGAGTTTACTTGAACCCCTTCAGGGTTCACTTACTTTCCATGTAACCCAATGTACGGTAGTTTATACTTTGATAGACACCAGAAAAATGAAATTCAATCCTTAAATAAATCTGGTACTTTTAAAGAATTGTCTGCTATCCCTTTCTGTGGGTTAATTTCAGAGAAACCTAAGAAGCAGACGAGCTCCTGTGGCACCAACACCAATGACTTTGTACCCAGAATTTTAACACCAAGAGTTCCTCCTTCACAACCACCGCCCAAGTCTTCCAGTCCAGGTAAGCCATGTACAGGGACTCAGAGTTCCAGGTTAGCAGGGATTTTGATAGTATTATAAGAGATTTAGCTATGGATTTGAGGTGTGTAACATTTGAGCTTAGACATGACAAAATCTACAAAGTGGCATGTGCCCCCCAGTGAAGACTGAGGTCAGCATCTGATCCGAGTCTGCCCTGTCTGCATGAAGCTAGCTTAGCCCCTTAGCTACTTTTCAGTGCACAGCAAAGACTCTGATAAGACTTTGCGGACACCCAGGCTGATGCGAGTTCATGTGGCACACATGCCACTTTGATGGTTTTGTCATGTCACTGCTCAAAATTCTGTTGCAGCCCAAGATTTTAACGACAAATGCAAAGAGGTCAAGGTTGCCATGTTCAAGGAAAAACTGTTGGAAATTTTTTTTTTTCGGGGCAGGGAAAAGTGAGGGAGTTGTGTGATGTGTGATTGGTCAGGAAAATTTGGAAAGGAAATTTGGGGAATATGAAAATTAATGGATGAAGTGGTCTGATAAAAATGCATTTACAGTAGAACTTCATTGGCTCGAACAGGCTTGGGACCATAAAGATTAGTTCCAGCCAAGGGTAGTTCTAGCCATCCAGGGTTAGTTTCCATATAAAGTGGCTTCTAGGGACCAAGAAAAGAGTTCTAGCCAGGCAGGGTGCTCGAGCCATCAGGGTTCGAGCCATTGAAGTTCTACTGTATACTTATTCTGCACTACAGCAAAAGCAGTGGATATACTAAGTGTTGGACAAATTGGTATGATAGTTGGCATCAGGTGAAAAGTTAATCAAGGCAAGTGTGAACAGGAAATATTCAGATCGGTCTATACATTTGTGCAGCCTGATCAGCTTTTCCTGTTTGTACGAACAATCTATAGACCTTGGGGAATCCATGTAGTGACAAGTGAAGACTGTGCTTAGTCTAAGCGCATGCTCAAGTTGATTTGAATTGCATAAGGTGGATGGATACATTTCCAGGGAAAGGAATGCTACCATTTTTTTTGCCTCCTGTCTGACTGTGGATTTAACTCTTAAAGGGAAGAATTTTCTTTAAGAGTAGACTCCATTTTGGTAGGGCTTCATTGCCTAGGGAAGCAAACAGGAAGTTAAAGAAATTGTTTCCCTATATGTAAAAATAGCAAAAAAAAAAATAAATAATAAAAAAAAAAAACAAATAATAAAAAAAAACAACATAAAAAACACACACAAAAAAACCCCGCAACAAAACATGGAATTGTATCAGCTTTCTTTAAGACCCCATTTCATGCAGTGCCATTCATTTGAATATTTTATTTTTTTAACAGAACCAAAGTCCGAAGATAGAGAGCCAACAGTATTCATTGATTTACGTAATTTTGACCAGATTCGTCAGGAACAACAGCAGAGTATTGAGAAAGTTCAGAAGGTCCTGGGTATTGATCCAAGTGAAAGGTAGGGAAACAAGAAAATCATTTTGTCTGTCTCCAGTTATTTTGACCTTTGCATTTAGATCCATTTTTCACAAGCTATGATACCCACAGTATGCAGTCACCCAACCATACATATAGTATATTCGTAGAATGGTTTCAATGACTGCCGCGTTTATTTGTATTCTTGGTCTATAATTCATACTCTATTGACTCAAATATTTATGTCTAGAATATTTTTCTGCCACGTTTTTTCAAAGATAGGCATTTTTTTCTGATTTTTAGAATGAGAACTCTTTCAAGAAGGCTCTACTCAAAAGTGAAAGAATTTGCTCTTGGATCATACACTGTTTGCCATTGCATCTACATCTTTTGATTGCATTGGAAAAGAAACTGTTGAATTTTTAGGACTATTACTGTAATTATTTTATGTGTCCAAATTTTTACTGTTTTTATGATAGGATTCCAAGAAATTTCAAAGCTCTCTAATATACACGTTTCAGCAAATATGCCGACAGTTCCAGTGACTCTGAAGAAGATCCTGACAGCTGGAAACAGCAAAGACAAAAGTTTAAACAAAGGATGGCAGTGAGGGGTGTCTCCACAAAACCTTTACCTAATAAACCTAGGCCTGTCAGGTATGACTGTGCTTGTTACGTTTAATTTAGGGCTCAGCCTCAAACCCTTAGACAAGGAGAAGCTTTGAAACATTTTCATGATTTAAGGGAGAAGTTTTGGTCCAATTTTATTCCCTGATGAATTCTATACATTTTTCACAGCTCATAAATCAGTCGGTTTAAGGAGACTTTTTTTCCCCCAAAAATTGCCCTCCTAGGCTGAGCCCTGTAGCTAATAGTAGCATAAAATGTCTCCTTAGAGGACAACAGACTGTTTACAAATTCTGAGATGGCAAATTCAGACTTCTTTCCCACAAAATTGCCCTCCTAGGCTGAGCCCTGTTGCTAATAGTAGCATAAAATGTCTCCTTAGAGGACAACAGACCAGGGCTACAGAAATTTTGAAATCCAAATCGGTCCGGGACGGCTGATGACGTCATACGAATACAAAATAGACACGAAAACTAATGACTACACTGTGTATTCCACAATCCAAAAAAAGTAACGAAAACTAATGACTATACACTGGAGCGCCGTTATAACGCGGTTGTCATCGTTGACGTAGCCATTTAGTCCACATGTTCTTACTTATCGTGAAAAATGCGCTTTAAAAAGCGCAGAGACAGTCAGACCGAAAGTGAAAGTACACATGCTGTCAATTGGACATCCTCGCCGATCTTCATTTACGGAATTGGCCGAAGTATTACGATTGACGTTTTTTACTGTATTCGAGTTAATTCCCTTGAAATATGAATATACTTGCAAAAAGGTACCGACGGACTCTGCGCGAGAAATGACGTCGGCTAAAAAAAAAAAACCTGACCAGACTGCACATAATCAAGTCCGGTTTCAATTTTCTTTTTGCTAGTCAAATTCTTTCCTTATGCTATCTTTGAAAGTATACAATAGTCAGTAACCTTACGTTGCACAGCCTTTTTCCGTGCATCGGCACGTGTCTGTGAATTACGAGTTGTGCAAAGCCATCGCCGCTGGCCAAAATTGTGGCACGTGCTAATTATCGAAGAATTCTAAAATTGAGTCAGTCTTCACACCTTGGCAAGACAATTGACACTTTGTTTATCTGTGATAACTTAACTTTTGACAGCAGTGCGTGATTATTGGATTAATATATGACACATGGCTAAAATCCAGGTAATTATGTCATCATACATGGCAAATCGAGTTTTTTCGGACCGAAAAAAATGTGCCTTATGCCAACTGAATCGGTTTTTCGAACTCAAAATCGGTCCGGACCGACAAAAAATCGGATTTCTGTAGCCCTGCAACAGACTGTTTACAAATTCTGAGATGGCAAATTTCAGACTTCTTTCCCACAAAATTGCCCTCCTAGGCTGAGCCCTGTTGCTAATAGTAGCATAAAATGTCTCCTTAGAGGACAACAGACTGTTTACAAATTCTGAGATGGCAAATTTCAGACTTTTTCCCCCTTTGTTGCCATCATAGGCTGAGCCCTGTAGCTAATAGTAGCATAAAATGTCTCCTTAGAGGACAGCAGACTGTTTTCAAATTCTGAGATGGCAAATTGCGTTACAAAATTTATAGGGTAAGGGTCAGCGTATCAAAATCCTTTGAGTAATAATTGTAATTAAAGCTAGGAAAGCTATAGTTGGACTGTAACTTTGATAAGATGTCCATTGACATTTTATATCATAATATTATGCTGTTCTGATATTAAATTTAGAAATTCATTCAGAAACTAAATCTGCAGTCAGACTATAAATGTTTGTTATGCCCCCGAAGGGACTTCGGGTGGCATATTAAAATCGCACCGTCCGTCCGTCAGTCCGTCCGTCAGTCCGTCCGTCCGTCCGTAACAAATCGTGTCTTAGCCATAACTTAAAAAGTACTGAAGCAAATTTGATGAAACTTCACAGAAAGATAGAGCACATTGAGAAGGTGTGTCGCGCACAAGAGTTTGGTTCCTACGCTGAAGGTCAAGGTCACAATTGGGTCAGAGGTCAAATCATGTTTTAAATTGTGTCTCAGCTATAACTTATAAACTACTGAAGCAAATTTGATGAAACTTCACAGATAGATAGAGCACAATGAGAAGGTGTGTCGTGCACAAGAGTTTGGTTCCCACGCCCAAGGTCAAGGTCACTGTAGGGGGTTAGAGGTCAAATAGTGTCTCTGCGATTACTTTGAAACTACATAACTGAATTTCATCAAATTTCACAGAAAGGTAAAGAATAATGAGAAGATTTGTCACATATAATATCCATATTCCCAAACCCAAGGTCAAGGTCACTGTCAGGGCTTAGAGGTCAAATAGTGTCTCTGCGATTGCTTTAAAACTACATTACTGAATTTCATCAAATTTCACGGAAATACAAAGCATAATGAGAAGGTTCGTCACACATAATATTTATATTCCCAAACCCTAGGTCAAGGTCACAATCTGGGGTCAGATGGCAAATCATGTCTCAACAATTGCTCAGAAATGTACCAAGAATTATCTTAAACATCACAGAAAGATGAAGCTTAATGAGAAGGTAAGACACACACAAGATATAGGCTTTCACACCCAAGTTCAAGGTCACAGTCTGAGGTCAAAGGTTGTTTCTCTCCAATTACTAAAAAGACTTCTTAAGCAAACTGTATTAAACTTTCTGAAATGGTAATACGGTAGTTCTTCTAAAATTTCGCACAGCAAAAAATAATTATTTTATTTGCTGTCCGAAATTTTAGAAATTACGATTTCGCATTTTTGTCAGTGCTCGAAATTTTAGAGTTTGTGCATTACCGCGGCATTACCGCGGTATTTCGGATTCGGCAGGAACAGGATTTGTCACAGGCACTATGCGAGGATAAATCATATCTCCCGGCAGGTCACAGTGGGAACCTTGTTAACAAGTACCTATCTTCACAGTAGGTGTAATCCCAAAATGAAAGAAAATCATATCAGTCTAATGTGGCCTAATTAAATCTGACCGTTTATTTAATAATCAGCAGACCGTTACATGTTCAATAGAAGGTTGCCACTCACGACAGATCAGGAGAAAAATATCTTGCACTCAACATGCATAACATAAAGGTTTTCTTTCAAAAGTGTGATGTTGCCCTGAAAAAAGGGCAGTTTGGTGTGTAGCAGAACCGTCTGCCGCATTTACAAACGTTTTTTTTTTTTTTTTTTTTTCAGTCTACTTTTACGTCTTTTCCATTTAACTTGAAAGTATATAATGGCACGGCACCTCTTAGCCGCCTCTCAACTTCTGATAAAGTATTTGCCAGCAACGATATCTCTTTGGGAACATGACCAACAGTCATCATGCCCCTTTTTATTGTCTCCATGTATTTCGCCATCATTCTCAGGCTCTGATATAGCGCCTGTCTGACTACCGGTTCCCAGTAGACCTCCACAAGACAAATTTGACATGTGGCGAAATCTCGTTTAGTGCCAGTCTTGCAATACACACCGTTTATACCGGCTCTAGAATTTGACATCTCATGTACGCAAGTGAGTGTCGCGTTCTTAGAGAAATTGTATACAGGCGTATGTTTGTCCTTCACCAGCCCGTACGGATGCAACCTACGCATGCGCAGACCGGGCGTCATTCGCTGAACGGGCTGTGAATGCCCCAACCACAATGCGCATGTGGGCAAGCAATCCGGGGCATGCTGCAGCTGTTAGAATATATTTAAAAACGATATGGTTAATACAAATAAAATTATTCACACAAGGTAATTTAATAACAAAAAAAAAAGTTACTAGAAAATTCTCGATGAAATTTACCTTAACGTAATTTGCCCTAATAGACTGGAGTATCTTACGGCCTGACATGAAAAGCCTGTGTGTCGGCACAGGCTGATCAGTGCAAAAATGTCCCATACACACTGCGCACATGCGCAGGCTATCCTGGGCATGCGCAGTTGTAAATAATGATTAATACAAATATATACGCAAGTGTATTTGCCCAAATAGATCAGAGGTATCTTACGGCATAACAAGAAAAGCTTGTATGTCGGCACAGGCTGATCAGTGATTCTCTTTTGACATAAACGATCTGGGAACTCTATGCGTTGAAAACTATCGGTGAATTCCGGAGATTTGCAAGATTGTTCAGTGTTCGCAAATGTTTATATCATTTGCTAATTGGACATGTTCTAATGTCTTTTGAGACGCCGCATTTTAACACAGACCGATGTCTGTTTATTTATACGATTACTGTCGCAGAAACTCTAAGCTGAAACTGTGTATGGTCAAATCAAGGACTCGGGCCAAATGTGCCAGTGGAAGTGCGAACTTTGAATGCAGAGACCGTGCATACAGCTGGTCGGTGCTCTCAGAGCATTTGCGCATGTGTTCACACAGACAAGATACTCCAAAGACGAATTTTTCGTTCTGGCAGTTTATATTCTTTTGCAACCCTGGTTTCTCGTCTTACGTTCATGCATCTTTACCAAAAATTAAAAGAAAAAAAATGCCTACGTAGTTTGGCGCACGTGCACATTTCCCGCCAAAAAATGAATTGCTGTGAGAAATGGCACCTTATCGCGTGTACTTAAATCAAAGACCCATTTCAGCCTGCGCACCCTGCAACCTCGTTCTCGGTTTAATTTCTAGATTCCCATGATAGACTGTTGATGCGGACAGAAACCGCGTTAATGTGACTGCACAAATGTGTAGGCTGATCCGGGTTTCGCTGTTTGCATTAAGTGTAAAGCACATTTTCCGATGCACGGCCCAAATACCAGAAGGGAAAAAAAGATCCCGACTCACATGCGCTTTAACGCATGTGCAGAATAACGCTAGAATATATGCAAGCAATAAAAACCGAGGTCCCATATTTTTGCTCGAAATTTTAGAAATTCATCTTCCCACTGATCGAAATTTCGGAGACCTTTCAGAAATTATTTTCGGGAATAATTTTAGGTGTCCGAAATTTTAGAGTGTGCGAAATTTTAGAAGAATTACCGTATAAAATGAGATGGTATGTCACAAACAAAATTTAGGTTCCTGTACCAAAGGT
Source organism: Ctena decussata (assembly GCA_963989385.1). NCBI lineage: Eukaryota > Metazoa > Mollusca > Bivalvia > Lucinida > Lucinidae > Ctena > Ctena decussata. Next base: position 10,256,758 of record OZ022504.1, read on the forward strand.
CAGGGTCATAATCAGGGCACATAGGTCAGATTATATCTCCAAACTGACTGGAGACTGCTGAAGTGAATTTCATCAAACTTTACAGAAAGGTAAAGCATGATAAAAAGGCATCTCACTTGTTCTAATTACACATAGTTCTAGTTATGAAGGGTTGAACTCTGCACAATTTGATCCAAGGGACTCAGATATTTGTACTTGTTAATGGTAATGAATGATTTAGCCTGCATTCAGTCACAAAAGTTTCACAAATCAATGTAACTGTACTTTAGTCACAAGAAGCCTCAACGAGTGATCAACATGGCTGACAGGCAGTTTCCACAGAGACAGCAGGCTCCCAGTGATCAACAGGAACAGACCAAGGCTGTTGATACTGAGGCACAGAGGAGGGCACTGGCAGAACAGAGAGAGAAACAAAGAAGGGAAGAAATAGTGAGGTTAGTAAAGATCTCTGTTAAATGGTATTAATGTTATAATTCCAAAATTGAAACACCTAAAATAATTACTGTAAATGTTGTGAAATGGAACACTTTGGTTTTACATGCAGTTATGCACCAAAACAGATGCAGTTTGGACTCGCAAAGAGTGTAGGCCGTAATCATATTGATTTTATTGCCCAGGCAGGGAAGCAGATTGGAAGTCACAAGATTGGCAACAAAATTGTAAAAAGTTGCAGCAAAGAATTGGGGTGTATCCATAAACCTTAAAAAGTGAATTACATAATTCCTTGAAAAAGGAATTACATAATTGAGATGCATAACTTTTGTGAAAGGGTTTCATAGCCCAGGGAAGCAGACAGGAAGTCAGAAAAATTGTTTCCTTTTTGTTAAAAGTGACTAGAAAAACATGGTTGTGTACCCATACTCATAAAATTGGTTTGACATGACCAAACTTATAGTTAACATTTATCTGCTGAAATAATTCTGCAGCAGCAAGAGGTGGTTGGCATAAAAAAATGCAAATTTTATTTGGAGATCTACAGAAAAAGCTCTGGCGTTGGTCAAATAAAGTATTAAATATTTGATTGGTATTGCATAAAAATGTACCATATGGACTGTGGATCTGGGCTGTCTGAGCAGAGTCAGGAAAATTGTGAACTCTGGGGAATCCAAAAATGCACAGGAGAGGGCTTTGTTCAAGTCACCTTCTCTGTGATTTCCAATAAAGTGGCTTGGTGATTTCCAATAATGTGGCATTGGTGACAAGCAAAGGTTCTGAGCAGACTGCACATAAGTGCAGTCTGATCAAAGCTTTCTCTTGTCACATTATCCATATATAGAAATGACCAAGGCCATAAGTCAACCGTGAGGTTTCTGATTACCCTATAAAAACGAGACAGATGATCTGAATATCTAACATTGTTGGAAGTCACACGATGTGGCTCATTTGTTCGCACAAGGCTTAAAGTCCCTTGTCAAGTGACACAAATCATTTGTTATTTATAGGAAGCTACGAGAGCAGAGAGAAAATGAACATCAAGCCAAACTTCGTCTGCAGAAGAGACTGGAAGCTCTCCGCCCTAGTGCCTCAGTTAGTGGGAGGCAGGATCCTGCAGAAACCACCCCAGTTGTCTTTGATTTGGTAAGCATTTGTCTTTTGAAAAACTGAAATGACAGTGTGTCAAAGAGATTGTCTTCATGTATGGTAAAATTGTTGTTCAAATTTACATATTTACACTTGCCACTGACTTCCCATAGGTAAACCTTTTAGAGCAACTGGCTTCATACACCGATGAAGGACAGTTGATCATGTGACGTTGTCATCCAACGTCAAAGGTAAACAAACGTCTTGATTGGTCCATGTAATATTCGATTGACGCCACGTTATGGTGAAGGCTGTTTAACGTAATGGCCAAATACGTAGTTACTATCGACGCATATTTTTCATATTTTACATTAAATTACCACGAAAACAGCACAGGAAGGTTCTGAAAATAAAGTATAAATATAAGAATAAAGATTTGATTTTTCAGCGTTCATCGTGTGAAGAAGCCAGTGGTCGTCGCTAAAACTCTACTTACGCTTCATGGAGTTTTAGCTCCGCCCACTGGCTTCACCACACGATGAATGCTGAAAAGTCAAATTTCAATTCTTAAATGAAGTTTGTATGGAGGGATCATTTTGCGAAGACAGTTTTGCTTCAGTGTGTTTGTCCCTACCTCTTAAGTTCTATCATCTTGCTAACAATTATAGAAAACACATGAAAACCTTCTGCTTTGCAGATCCATGTAGTGTAGTCTTTCTAGATCACCATACTTAAGACAATTCACTTCCAAAACAAGCACAAGACAGATCTAGATTTCCGGATTATTTTGGAAGGAATTACTGTAAAACACTTATTTTTGGCGGTTACTGAATTTTGGCGATATTGGCTGTTAAAGAAAAGAGTGCTAAAATATAAGTCTGCCAATATGACATAGATTTAATGCATATACAGAGGCATAAGATAACGGAGATTCAGATAAAAAGTAGCATTTGATGAGTATTTTAGATTTTTATATCTTTCCATTGGACTATACATTTTGGCATCCTATTAGAATCTCGCCTCAATGAGGCAATTCAAATTGATGTCACAATGCATAGTTAAAAAGAAAAGTTAGAAACATAGTCACAATTTACATCAGATTTTCTGTATTATCTGGAGCCATGGTACATCAAGAACACCAAAATTAACACGGCCAATATATCATTTTCTTTACACCGCCAAATTTTGATCCGCAGATATTAAGTATACAGCAGAATCACACAAGACTGAGTTTAATAGATAATTGGGGCCATTCTAGAGAGAGAACACCTCTGTCTGATAGCCAAATTATTACCGTAATTACCCTAAAATTTTGGACATCTAAAAGTCAGACAATTATTGTTGGAAAATTCTTAGAAAGTAGATTTTACACACATGAATGCAACCGCCAAATTTTGATACAGCAGATATTAAGTGTTTTACAGTACGCAGCTTACAGCAGAATCACACAAGACTGAGTTTAATAGATAATTGGGGCCATTCTAGAGAGAGAACACCTCTGTCTGATAGCCAAATTATTACCGTAATTACCCTAAAATTTTGGACATCTAAAAGTCAGACAATTATTGTTGGAAAATTCTTAGAAAGTAGATTTTACACACATGAATGCAACCAAATGATGCTAAGTTAATGGCAAACAATGTAGACTCTGATCAAACTGCTCCAATGGGAGCAGTTTGATCTGAGTCTACATTGTTTGCTCAGACCCGTTTGTCCGAATATTTAGGGTCATTATGGTATGACATATGGATTCCTAAGGATCCATGGACTGTAGCTACAAACACAGAGGACTCATAAAATTGCACTGATGCATAAGCTGATATGAGTCCTCCCTGTTCCCTGTTGTACCATGAGGGCTTACTTGTTTGGCTGTTAGACAGGGGATTTTCGGTTCCAAAATTACTTAAATATGTACGTTAGTCATGTGTAACTTAGCTAGAAGATAGGACTTTCTCTTCCAGATCAATTCCAAAAATCTAGATCTATTTTGTAAGATGGATTTCAAAAGGAAAAAAGAAAACTACAGTCAAATCCCAATATCTCAAACACTGATATCTCAAAGTATCTTCTTATATCAAAGAATATATTTCCTATTTTTATTTACATTTCAACTCCTGTTATCTCAAACTACTGATATCTCAAAGTAAATTTTCTGCTAACAGAAAATTTACTTAGAGATATCAGTAGTTTGGGTTGAAGTTCAACTTCGAGAACTAGAGAGTTCACTGTACCTTATAAACAAATAAATATGGTACGTTCTGATTCTTCAGGAGTCGTCATATGAGCCTAGCCCTAGAAGTTTACCAGTAGTTCTGTCAGAAGATCGAGAGACCCTCCTACTGAGTATACATCTCTCTTCTAATGGAGAGCTAGTCCTACACAGAGGGAACAGTAACAAAAGTGTGGATACCGGTAAGCTCAGAATGAATCGATTGCTAGGTCTGCTAGAGACTCATGAACTTGCGGAGATTTCAGAAGAATACGTACTGTCCATCATTTTGTGCCTGTCCATACATGTTTGTGCATACAGCAAATGCTTATACCTGACTGCGTGGATGCACAAATTAATCTGAGCCATTGCGGGTCGCATATCCATGAAGTACCATTTTTGTGTGTCGTGGCTTACTGGAATTGTATAAAAGCAGTGTACTGATGTTCACGATTTTTGTGTCAGCATAATATGTGCAAACTTTAATACCCTGAAAAATGATGATTTTACGAAGGAATAGTACGAAAGCGTGCCAAACTCGTGAACTTTTGTCCCAGCTAACAAAAATACAATCACAGTATTTGATGAGGAATTGTCTTCTTGGGTATGGAAGTTTCACAATTTCAGTTTCTCCATTGATATATCTTATTTTGGTCAAGATTTTTCTATTCCATTTCCTTGAAGGTTTTACCATTTTACAGAGCCCTAGATAAGAGGGAGTATTTGGTGATAATTAGGGACAATTTTTGTTAATTCTGCATAAAAACATATGCTGTGACCCCTCATCTGAACCATCTTGATGAGACGTTCCAGATGAGGGGTCACAAAATACGGTTTCAATTCGAAATAAAAAAATTATCCCGCAATTATCATCAAATACCCCTCTTATCTACAGCTCTATTTTTTATAAAACTAAAAATTTCCCACTTTATTTCAGGCACTGGTCTGTCAGCCAGCTACACAACTCTACTGACATGGCTACTGTCATTAGTTCCTGAAAACTTTGCCTATCTGCAAGACAGCACCAGACCTAAAGTTACGTCCCCTTGGATGCTGCCATTTTACGTTATTGGATGCCAGCAAATGTTGATGGATGACAAGCTATACCTAATGGTGGCTGTCACACCTGTTGAGCAATTTGATGCCAAATATGTGCCAGTCAAAGCAAAAAAGTTGAAGGTAATTATATAGTGGTAATTAGGGTCATTGATAATGTTTCTTTGAAATTTTATGTTTGTAAATGATCACGAGATGCATTGCTAGCGTACTAAAAACCTTCACAGAATGATTATACATGTGCCTTCATGAGAGCTCATGACGAGACAAACTGACCTGAGGAGAATTATGTCAGAGGTTGCACTGTTATGGACATGTCACCAAATTATTTTTAGTCCAGAGTTCCAATACAATGTTTGCACAAAGAAAATAAATGAGAGAAAAGTGACAATTTCTTGAGAAAGTCAGGCAGTTATCTTGGCAGCAACAGGAAATATTAAAAAAAAATACTATGTAGAAAAAGAGAAAACATTTTTTAGCTCACCTGGCCCGAAGGGCCATAGTGAGCTATTGTCATACCAATGCGTCCGGCGTGCGTCGTGCGTCGTCACGCAATGTGTCCGTCAACACTAAAAACAAATATTCAAACATCTTCTTCTGTAAAACTACTGGTCCCATGGTTCTCAAACTTCACATGGAGCATGACCTGACTCCAGGGTCTCAGAATTGTAAAATTGGGTCAGGTTGAAAATCCAAGATGGCCGCCATTACTAAAAATAGCAAAAACAACAAAATAAACTTCTTCTCCAGAACCACTGGGTATATTTGTCTGAATTTTGGCATGGAACATCAGTAAAACCTTGGTATTCAAAATTGTAAAAATGAAAAAAATCTGTAGCGGAGTTTTGTCACAGTGACCTACTTTCTGTTTATGAGTGTAATTTTGCTCAAATGCCAATGTCAAAAAAGGACCTATTTAAACAACTTCAAACAACTTCTTCTCTAAAACCACTGAACCCATGGATCTCAAATTTCACATGGAGTATGACCAGACTGCAGGGTTTCAAAATTGTAAAATTGGGTCAGGTCAAGAATCCAAGATGGCCGCCGTTACTAAAAATAGCAAAAACAACAAAATCAACTTCTTCTCCAGAACCGTTTGGTATATTTGGTTGAAAGTTTGCATGGAACATAAATGGGGCCTTGGTATTAAAAATTGTAAAAATAAAAAAAATCTATAGCGGAATTAGGTCACAGTGACCTACTTAGCGTTTACAAGACCGATTTTGCTCAAATGTCAATATCTCAAGAAAATGCAACCAATTCTGACCAGATTTGGTCAAAAATGGTTCTTGAATGGAATTATTTCAATTATGTGCCAGTTGACTATCCAAGATGGCCACCATGGGGGCCATTACTAAAAATAGCACAAAGATAAAAATGACAATTACTCAAGAACCCTTGAATGGAATTGGACCAATTTTGTGTCAGAATGTTCCTTGCATGAAGCCGTTTCGATTAATTGCAATTCGGCATTCCAAGATGGCCCCCATCTGGTGTTACTAAAAATAGCACAAACATAAAAATGACAATTACTCAAGAACCCTTGAATGGAATTGGACCAATTTTGTGTCAGAATGTTCCTAGCATTAAGCCATTTCGAGTAATTGCAATTTGGCATTCCAAGATGGCCACCATCTGCTGTTACTAAAAATAGCACAAAACATGAAAATGACAATATCTCAGTAACCGCTGAATGGATTTTGATGAAAGGACATGGTATGATAAGGCCCATATTTGGCCCCCAGAAAACTCATTTTTCAAAAGTCTTATTTCCATAATAAAAATGTATTCATATGAAAGTCCAAACCTTGAATGTAACAGCAAACACAAAATTAACCAGTTCTTGCACAAAATATTTGTGATATTTGTACTGAACATACCCCTACCCCCAGCGGATTCTGACGAAAATGACGAATTTGGTAGCCTTTGTGGCTTTCAAAATATATGAGCCCGGCCTCCAGCACATTTAATATTTTGTATACAGATAAAATTTGAATATATTTACATGCCATGAAAATATTAAATGTGCTGGAGACCGGGCTCAATGTTTATTTTTAACTTTTTGTTACCAAACTGGCAGCGTTTGGAACATTTTCCCAGCGTTCTCAACATAAAAACGCCCCTATCTCCGCTCATAGACAAAATAAACATATGTTGTGGGTATTCATTTTCTTAGTTAGAACACAAGGAATAATCTGGTATACATTTCATTTTGATCTGTTGGAATTTTTTGATAAGCGTCTCTGGACTTGCAAACTTGAGTGGGTGGGGTACCTGGAGAGGCCTTGTGCAGTGTACAGGTAATCAGCAGTGCAATCTTACATATAAGCAGTTCATCAAAAGCCTGTTGTTAAGAGCTTTCAAAAGTTATTGTAAATGACTTATTTCTTGAAAGGAATATGTATTAAACTCAAATTTTCTCGCAATTTTCCTTCATTTTATTGAAACAACATAGGCATGTCAGAAATCATCTTATTCTGAGAATTAACAAACACGAAACATATTATTTTTGCTTGTTCCCATACGCACAAATAATAAGCAATAGAAACCATGCATTTTTTAGAGAATTTGAATGGGGGCCAAAAATGGCCCTTATCATACCAGGTCCTTTGTGTCAAAATGATTCTTGCATTGAGATGTTTCAAAAATATCTAACTGTAGACCAGTCATATTGGCCTCTGTTACTTAAAATAGAAAAATGTGAAAATTAGAAAATGTCAATGGAATTGGGCTAATTTTGTGTCAGAATGTTCCTTTCATTAAGCTTTTTCGATTTTTTCCATTTTGGCATTCCAAGATGGCCGCCATCTGCCATTACAAAAAATAGCACAAAACATGAAAATGAATATATCTCAGTAACCGCTGAATGGATTTAGATGAAATTTGTGGCAAAATGATTCTTGCTTTGAGGTGTTTCAAAAATTAACAAATATAGATACGTCAAGTTGGCCTGTGTTACTTAAAATAGCAAAATGTGAAAGTTGGAAAATTACTATGGAAATGGACCAAATTTGTGTCAAAATGGTCCTTGCATGAAGGCTTTTCATTTTTTTGCATTTTGGCAATCCAAGATGGCCGCCATCTGCCGTTACTAAAAATAGCACAAAACATGAAACTGGCAATATCTCAGTAGCCCCTGAATGGATTTTGATGAAATTTGTGGCAAAATGATTCTTGCATTGAGGTGTTTCAAAAGTAGATAAATAAAGACAAGGCAAGCTGGCCTCTGTTACTAAAAGTAGCAAAATGTGAAAATAAGAAAATCTCAGTGGAATTGGACCAATTTTGTATCAGAATGGTCCCGTTGCATAATAGGCAGGTGAGCGATATCAGGCCCATTTGGGCCTCTTGTTTAGGAATTGGTACAGGTAATCCAGATAACAACTTTTACGACACATCAGGTATAACAGCATTAGGCTTGGATCTTATGCAATGAGGGATGATGAGTTTTGCAAATTCATTACTTCACAAAAAGTCCACTGCTGCCAATTCAAAGAAGTAGCTATTGCAAAAGTGTCTCCCTTCAAACAATAACAGTTTCAAAGTGTGTTTTGAGTTAACTTAAATACATGGTTTAATACCTATAAACAGAGAATACCTTCTATATTTTTCATTTTTTCTCTTTAAGTGATGGATATGTCTCCATATTTTTTCTGCCATTTTTCAAAGGGAGACAACTTTTATGCCTTCAAATTGCTTTTCTGACACATCCAAAAGGGAGTCTACTCTTTAAGAATCTGCCCATGGAATAGCAGTTTCTTTAAGAGTTGAACTCTAATTAGACAGGAGGCAGAAATGAAAACGGAAGAGTTGCTTCCCCTGAAACTACTGTAAAGTACCTATATATTGGGACACTACAAAATAATTAATTTTCCATTTGGGACAAATGGAAAATTAAATATTTTTAGGTGTTCCAAAGCTTATTAAAGCACATTACAGTATTCACCAAAATATTGAGTTTGTAATGATTATTGATTTCTTTCAAAATATTGCAGTCAAAGGATGATACAAAATTTTGGGACACTAAAAGTGATTAATTTTCCATTTGGCACAAATGGAAAGTTAATCATTTTTAGGTGTCCCAAAGCTTATTAAAGCACATTACAGTATTCACCTTAACATTGAGTCTGTAATGATTATTTTTTTTTTTTCCAAAATATTGCAGTCAAAGGATGATCCAAAGTTTTGGGACACTAAAAATAATTAATTTTCCAGTTGGCACAAATGGAAAATTAATTATTTTTAGGTGTCCCAAAGCTTATTAAAGCACATTACAGTATTCACCTTAACATTGAGTCTGTAATGATTATTGTTTTCTTTCAAAATATTGCAGTCAAAGGATGATCCAAAATTTTGGGACACTAAAAATGATTAATTTTCCATTTGGGACAAATGGAAAATTAATTATTTTTAGGTGTCCCAAATCTTAAGCACATTATGTACAGTATTCACCTTAATATTGAGTCTGTAATGATTATTGGTTTCTTTCAAAATATTGCAGTCAAAGGATGATCCAAAATTTTGGGACACTAAAAATAATTTATTTTCTATTTTGGACAAATAGAAAATTAATTATTTTAGGTGTCCCAAAGCTTAAGCTAATTATGTACAGTATTCACCTTAACATTGAGTCTGTAATGATTATTGTTTTCTTTCATAATATTGCAGTCAAAGGATGATCCAAAATTTTGGGACACTAAAATTAATTAATTTTCCATTTGGGACAAATGGAAAATTAATTATTTTTAGATGTCCCAAAGCTTATTAAAGCACATTACAGTATTCACCTTAACATTTCGTCTGTAATGATTATTGTTTTCTTTCAAAATATTGCAGTCAAAGGATGATCTGAAAAGAACTTCAGCTTTTCACCAACATCTGGCAAAGTATCTGTCTACAAACACCCTTCATAGTGTCTGTCCTTGGCTTCAAGACATGGTGTCTACAGATGTCAGACCACAGAGCTTGGATAACAAGGATATCAGTTATGCCTACCGACCACCTCTTCCTAATATCACCACAAAACCACTTTCTACATTCATAGATGTCAGTCCGGATCATCATGCAGCATCAAAAGTGTTTAATACATCTGTTGGATTCTTCTGGCAAACGGTCGATAGTGACGAAGCTCGCCTTGATCAGGCAATAAATGATGATGATGTTACTTCTGATGTTCAAAATACTATGTCACTTGTGTATAAGAAAATATTCCAGGACCCAAGGTCCATGATGGGGGTATTTAATCGTGTTTTGCAAGAAGGGTTGGACTTGGCAGGGGTCAGATTGGTTTACCCTACCCCGGAGCTTATTGGTATTTCAAAAGCAGATAATTCCGAATCTCAGTCCGAGATAGAACTGTTGAATAAAATTGGACCAGTATTAGCTGTTTGTTTACGTGGAACATTGGCCAGGTCAATCTGGCTTGATGCTGTTGGACCATCAGATCCTGCTCTTGCCCGCAGGACTGATCCTAATTCATTATGTGCTCTTTATGGAGGGGAATCAAGAGATGAGTGTTTATTATTTTGTCCTAGAAATCCCACGCGTGTTCATCAGGAGTTAACTAGGTGGTTCGGCGGTAGGGTTCCACCAGGAAATGTTATAGACGTTGGTGCACCTTACACTAGAAAAGACACTTTAAAGACGGGTAGTCCTAAGGGGCGTAAAACCAAGAAAGTTTCATTTTCTGATGCTCAAGATAAGGATAAACTTTCTGAACCGGTTCATAGACCACTAGCTACACTTACAGCCACAACCAAGAGTGAAATATTCTTGGTTTTGTCTCCCTTGGTACCACCAAAATGTTTTGGACTGGTTCTAGCAACATGTCAGAGAAGGGGTTACTATACTAGGGGCATTAAAAGATGTAGATTGTCAACAAAGAGGGCTGCTTCTTTAGGTAAGACATGTTATTGAAAATGTTTGACAAAAATATCAGTCCTATTACTTTTAAAATTCTGTAAACGTTCTAAGCATACGATAGCTAAAAGTGCAGACCTAGATCAGACTGAGCAGTCTGATCAGGGCTTACAATCAGGGCTCGAAATATTTTTTTAAACGTACTTGTCCTGCAGGGCAAGTGCTTTCAAAATTTTACTCGTCCTTTCAAAAATCTACTCGTCTGTATTCTACTTTCACTTTCATGTTCATTCTGTTATTTCCGGTACTTTCCGTAGGTAATATGGTTTCGTCCCAATTCAGGATCGTACAAAGAGGTTTCGTTTATAAAGATTTCTGCACCAAAGTAGATTTTTTTCTGCTTTATTCAAGAGAGGACGTGAAAATAATGTCCTATGCAACTATTTGAGTTGGATTATGCATTTATAATCATGAAATTATAGAGCGCAAACAACTTAGGCGAAACTGCGTTGGTGCGAATCCTCATCGGGTCGATGTTCGATATGCGCATGCGCACTGTTTATTTACAGTTTGCCATTTCCGTTTTCAATTTTTAAACAACACTATGCGGAAATCTATGGGATTTCATGCTTATTGCATTACAGTCAATATTTGATTGCTGTAATTTGATCGATTTGTAAAGTGCTTTTCCTGAACGGCATGATTAGAAATATTCATGGAGGAAAAACCTACTCGTCCGGCAGGGCAAGTCAGTGACAATTTCCACTCGTCCTTACTGACCTTCTACTCGTAAATACGAGCGGACGAGTGGAAATTTCGAGCCCTGACAATGTTTGGCATAGCATTTGCATCTTTTGGGCATGTTAATGCATTGTAAAACCAAACTGTTTCATCCTATGATAGCTACAGGAAAGTGTCCCTAGTTCAGGAATTTTTACAGTACTTTAAAGTTTCATTTGAGAGCATATTTATGCCCCCATCATGCGGTGCCAGATATGTTTTTTATGCCCCCAACTTCGAAGAAGTTGAGGGGGCATATTGCTTTGGGCTTGTCCGTCCGTCCGTCCGTCCGTCCATCCGTTCGTTCGTTACGTCCGTCCATAACACTTTGGGTATGCTCTGTAACTTAGGAACTGTAAAGGCTGGGGTCTTGATATTTCATAGATTGATAGATAATAAAAAGTTAGTGAACCCGTATTTTTTTTCTTTTCCGTCCGCCATGTACTTTCAGAGTTATGCCCCTTTTTTGAAAAATTAAATGTAAGTTTGTTAGCAAAATTTTGGAAAAAGTATTTGAGCTAGGTTGTTCATATTTGGCATACTGGTAGGACCTAAGGTGTAGATCACCTGATTAACTTTTGGGCTAATTTTGTAAAAAATTGACTGAATTATGCCCCTTTGTTAACTTTGGCATTTTTCCAACTTTTGAACCATTTGACCTAGAGACCTGATTTTTGGTATACTTATAGTATTTGATGTGTTGATCATTTTGATGATACTTACATAGTGTTGAGTTCATTATTGACAGAGTTATGCCCCTTTTTCTTATTTGTACAAAACAGCATAGGTATGATCCATTACTCAAGAACTGTAACTGCTGGGGCCTTGATAATTCATAGGTGGAAAGACCATAGAAAATAAGCAGACCCGTATTTTATTTCTTCTCCATTGACCAGTTAGTTTTAGAGTTATGGCCCTTTTTCGAAAAATTAAAAGTAAGTTTGTTAGCAAAATTTTGGAAAAAGTATTTTAGCTAGGTTGTTCATATTTGGCATACTGGTAGGACCTAAGGTGTAGATCACCTGATTAACTTTTGGGCTAATTTTGTAAAAAATTGACTGAATTATGCCCCTTTGTTAACTTTGGCATTTTTTCCAACTTTTGAACCATTTGACCTAGAGACCTGATTTTTGGTATACTTACAGTATTTGATGTGTTGATCATTTTGATGATAATTACATTGTGTTGTGTTCATTATTTACAGAGTTATGCCCCTTTTGCTTATTTGTACAAAATAGGTAAGGTAGGATCCCTTACTCAAGAACTGTAACTGCTGGAGCCTTGATAATGCATAGGTGGAGAGACCATAGAAAATAAGCATCGACCGTGTAGTTTAAGAGTTATGGCCCTTTTTCGATAAATTAGATTGAGTTTGTTAGCAAAATTTTGGAAAAAGTATTTGAGCTAGGTTGTTCATATTTGGCATACTGGTATGACTTAAGGTGTAGATCACCTGATTAACTTTTGGGCTAATTTCATAAAAAATTGACTGAATTATGCCCCTTTGTTAATGTTGGCATTTTTCAACTTTTGAATGGTTTGACCTAGAGATGTAATAATAGTATTTGATGTGTTGATCATTTTGATGATAATCAAACTATGTTGAGTTCATGATTGACAGAGTTCTGCCCCTTTTCAAAAAATAAGTGTAAGTTTGTTAGCAAAATTTTGGAAAAAGTATTTGAGCTAGGGTATTAATATTCGTTATTCTGGTAGGGCCTAAAGTGTAGATCACCTAATTAGCTTTTGAGCTAATTTCGTAAATATTTGACTGAATGAGGTTCCTTGATTGACTTCGGCAGATTGCCAACTTTTGAACTTTTTGACCTAGACATTTTGTTTTTGGTATATTAATAGTATTTGATATGTCAATCAATCTAATGATGGTTACGTTATGTTGCATTCATTATTGACAGAGTTATGTCCTTTTTCTTGTCTGTACATAATATTTACGGGTTGATCTATTACTCAAGAATTGTAACTGCTTTGGCCTTGATATTTTATAGGTAGGTTGAAATCTTTTCATTGACCTTGTTAGGGTCAGGCATATAGTTGGGGGCATAGTGTTTTACAAACACATTTTCTAGTTTCATGTTATTTTTATCCCACAAAGAGCTTAGCCTTGAGATTTTACATAGGCAGAAGTTTTATGACATTTTCAGGATATCAGGGATTTTCCAGTGTATGTTCTGTCATTTGAAAAGTCTCAGCTAAGAATAGGGAGAAGTCAGCCACCTTAGGCAGACTGTTTCTGTCAAATTGGCCTGTAGTCTGAGTCCTGCCAGGTTGGCAGATCTTGTACTCCTTGTTCAGCCATAGAGGTGGATAAATAAAAAAAATCACATGATTCTATTCTATTTTACTTGTAGTATGATTGCAACAGGAAAGATGCAATAGGGTGCTGGTCAAGATACAGTTCTAACAAAACAAAAACCTTTAAAACACTTATAAATCCAGTATGTAGTGAAGAAACAAATGTACCATGGGTATTACGTTCAGATAGGTGTGTCCAGCTCTCAGAATGGCTGGTAGATTGCAACCAAGGATCTGCCATCCTTTGGACTGGACTCACCTATCGGACCTTGGAAATAACCTTTGCTTCCTCCCCTGGTGAATTATTTAACAGCCATTTCATTGTTATCTGTTCTGTACCCAGGTATTTCTGGAAAGGATTTGCAAGCTTTCTGCCCAGGCACATGTTCCTCTCCCCTGGGGTCAGGCTCTTTTGACATGGCTTTAGCAGACCATCTAGACCCACATAAACAGGACAAACAACTTGAAGCAGAACATCCCTCAACAATCTTCCAGCTGGAGAAAGAAAATGGCAGTCACAGTGCAGCTAGTCTGGTGGAGGCTTGTATGGTGCAGATGACAATGCAAGGCATTATGGGTAGGTTAATTGAGAGGTCAGAGACATAGACACGGACATAGAAGAAGATATTTCATTTATATTTATGTAAAGAACTCTAGAAAAGAAGTATTTGGTGGTAATTAGTGATGGTTTCTGTAAACTTGGCATAGAAACATATTGTGCTGCCTCAGCAAAAATGCCATGATGCCTCATGGAGTAAAGTTTAGGGGTCACAGTATAGGTTTTCAAAAAGAAATATGGAAACTGTGTCATAATTCAGATACTTCCTCTTATCTTGAGCTCTGGTTTTACTTAAACAAACAAATGTATAATAATGTGTGAAAATGTACATCTCAGCGTGTATATATAGATAACCAAAATATAGACATATTCGTGAAGGTGATGGTCCTTGGTTCTTTTAATATTGCAGCTAATTTTCCTGTTTCATTCTTAAAATTCAGAATACTGCAAGTAATCACTCATAATTCTTTATCATCTTTAATGAATGAAATAAACACACCTCTTTAGGGCCCATTATTGCTAGTCCTGGCACTTAATTTTCTGATATTTTAACCCATTTTAGCGGATGTACAGAAGAGAGAAAGTTTCCCAGTGGAGTCTAAACACATGTTCCATGCTGCTAGATACTCTGATGGGCTACTAACAACACTTGGTGGAGATTTCAGCAAGGTTTGCAGTGCTCCAGATAAGAAGGGGTAACAAAGATAATTAGGGATAATTATCCATATTTCTCCATAAAAACATATTTTGTGACCCATCATTAGAACCGTCTCGGCGAGACGGTTCTAATGAGGGGTCACAAGATATGTTTTTGTTGAGAAATAAAAAAAATTATCTTCAAATTATCCTAAATACCCCCTCTTATCTGGAGCTCTGGGTTTGTTTAAGCCATTGTTTCCTCAACTTTATATCAGCCATTTGTTCTAAAAGGAGGTTTTCTACTACAGTGCAACCTCTAGATGTAGAAGAACCACTCTGTAAAAATGTGTAGAACAAACACCCTGGAAACTATAAGGGCCAGTCATTTAAAACTACTAACAATGTTGTTAGTTAATGAGACATAATATTTTCATACGTGTATCCAAAAATTTGGCCATTTTTTTTTCGGAAAGAAAGTGAGGAGCCTTTTACAAAAGCTCCTCACATTCTTTCAGCAAAACCTTTTAGCACCCTGATTTCATGTACACCAGAGGACTTAACCTTGACTGAAGACTTCTTTAAGCTTACAATGCTTTGGACAACTGCGTCCAAAATTATTTTGGGGACCAAGCTTTTGTACACAAAGACTTCAGATTATGTGTAAAATAAGGATATTTTGTTGTCCTATTTACCCTGGGTATTTTGTGCAGAGGCCTGAGTTCCAGATCAGACTGGATATAATGAGCTGGACCAGTATTTGTTGTCAATAGTTTCTTAAAATATTTTGTGATAGAATCCATTGCAGAAATGGTTGCCATGCAGTATTATATGGTTTTCTAGAAATTTTGAACCTTTATTATAGTACTGTGTATATTGTTTAGAGGTGAACATAAATAAAGGGCCCCACTATTAGGACCTGAGCAGACCTTGGAAACCCAGATCAGGCTGATTATAAAGGAATAGTTTTATCTGGGTCAGCAGTGTTTGCTACGTCCTCAGCAGTTTTGGACATGTCACCAGAAAATAAAATCTTAGTTGAAATTTTAGGCAATATACAGTAATTTCATAAGATGAACGGGTATGCTTTCAGGGACAGCAAGTCTATCACTTTCATTTTTGCCTCCCCTCTTAATGAGGGTCAACCCTTAAAGGAAAGAATTTGCTCCTAGAGGAGCAAATTCTTTCTTTTATGAGTTGACCTTTGTTTGAAGGGTTTCATCATCCAGGGAGGCAAACAGAAAGTCTAAGAAGTTGTTTCCTTTTGTAAAAAGGGGTGAAAAAAATGGAGGTGTACCCATACACCTTATGGTACACTAAGGATCCTAATGTTTGGGGTACTAACAGCAGTTCTTTCTTTTTCAGTGTTTTGACCCAGAGGTGCAGATCAACCCTAACTATGTTCTACCAGAGTTGTACACCAACCCAGAGTTAGAACAGATTACCACCCTCTTACTGTTGGGGCATGATGTCATGAAAACATGTGGACTACTTATTGGTAAGCAGTATTTCTGTTTGAATTAAATTTTTATGTTTGCCTAAAATTGTGGAATTAAAGATCCACAACTTTCTAAGTGCATACTGTAAAACTACATTCTATTAATGCTGATAGAAACAGTCTAAATTCAATTGTCAATGCTCAGCGAAACTTTTGCAGTTCACTGTTCTAAAAACCATGATTACTTTAAACAGGTATGCATCCCTTCATTGACTATAAGGTAAAATCAAAAGCTTATTGTGAGATAGTGAACATGTGTGATTTTGTTTGTGGGACAATGTTACATGCTAAGTTGTCATTGCATTGGCCAGTTACACACTATCAGGTGACTTTTGAGTGACATTCTGAGTGTGGCTTGGAACTATCAGTTATAGAATCTTGTAAATGGAAGCCCTGTTACATGTTGGTAAGGGAAGTCAAAGAAGTTCCTTACAGAACAAGGAAAGATATTTGGTTGATATGATGTAGATATCATTTACATTGCCTTGTCAAGGTCCACAACATTTTAAGGTGAATGGGTACTGTTCAGGGGAAGTAATTGCCATTTTCATTTTTGCCTCCCTTGTCTGTAGGGCGCAACTCTTAAAAGAAAAGTGCACTCCCTTAGATTCAGATTCTTTCCTATAAGAGTGAACCTCCTTATAGAAGGGTTTTGTTACCCAGGGAAACAAATGGAACAGTTAGCCTCTGAAAAAATGTTAGAAAAACATGGAGACGTACTCATACGCCTTAAAATTTTCAAACCATGCATTCAAAATCCTTTATTTTTTTCCCAGGTCGTATTTTGAGTGTTGTACCTAGAGGCAAAGTGAATACCACACTCCCATTCACTGAAGGTTTAGAACTACTGGGTATGAAGTGGTTGCCATGCTTGACTGCCTCACAAGCCAAGGAGGTCACTCCACATGAGGCTGGGGATAGACTGTGGAAAGAAAGCTTACATACATTAACAAATGGTGAGTGTGGTAATTATTCTGTCACATTCATTTGTGATGGCTAATCATTCATTTAAAATGAAATAAACTCATGTACTTTCAAATAGCAAGATGGCACCACAGTGCGGAAGGAAGAAGTGTGATTGAAAACGATAATGTTAATTCATACTAGAGTTATGGCTGTCAGTTATATAAATAGGAATATGAAAAACAGCCTCCTTGACCTTTTCTGCCAGCAGAAACTAACAATGTCATTGATGGTGTATGAAAAGATTTCCTTTTAATTGAGAGAAAACTGTATTTTTCTTGGACAATACAGGAGACAAATATACACCAATATTTACATTGCTTGGGTCACGTTGTTATAGCAATAATGCAAAGTAAGGCTACCAAAAGTACAATGATTGGGCTAAAACTAACTATGGACGGGTCCAAATATCAATATTGAGCATAAAAACGTTATAGTGCACATTGTTAGTGGCTTTGTCAGGTGAACTGTACTGTGTAAGCATAAGTGGGCATGGTGGATATTCAGAAGATTGCAGACTGTTATAAGGGTAAATATTCTGAAAATTTTAACATCAAGCTGTGATGAAACTGCTGAAGCAGCCAGTATAGACTCAGATCAGACTACTTCTTGAGGAACAGTCTGATGTCCTGATGTCCTTGAGGAACAGTCTGATGTCTGAGAGAAAATATATTACTAAAGTTGCCTGCTGTTGCTCTGTTCAACAGTTTTCAGACTTGCTGCATTTTGCACACATATTTCAAAAGAATGTTAATTTGATGTTTTCTTATCTTACAGAACCTTGCTTAGTGTTGGCTCTGAGAGGAGTTAATGCTTTCCAGAAACTGGAATCCATCATTCCATCCCAGAAGGACAAGAAATCAGGGGCCAAAGGTCACCTGGACATGATACACTCTCGGTCAGCAGAACAGGCCTACTCATTTATGAGATTGTTCTTTATGGAGAGGGAGCTGTTCTCGGACCCGCTGTCTAGACCAATGTTGCCATACATTCCTCATCACTTACACCAAGTGGGAGAACATTGGTAATAATCAGGCGCAGAGGTTATAAAACTTGAGTACATTATCAAACTTAAAATAAAGCACACTAATTGGCTGCTTCTGAGCACAGGCTCGGAAGCAGCCAATCAGTGTGCTTTATTTTGAGTTTAGGATTATTCTCAAGTTTTATAACCTCGAACCCAGATTTTAATACAAGTGAAAACTGAACCGAGTTTTATTCCCCAACCAACAGCATGGCCAGGGACATATAGTTGTAATTGGTCAGAGAAATTTGGAAAGGTCAGGGAATTTAAAAATTGATGGCTACGGCAGTCTTCAGAAAATAAATCTATTCTGCTCAGGAGGAATGGATATACTTTCAGGAAAGATAATCCATTCACAGAAATATTCATCTCCATCCTCATAGCAGGTTTATCTTAAGGGAAAGAAATGGTCCCAGGGGAACAATTTTTTACCTTGAAGATTTGGAGCCTGGGTTTGAGGTTATAAAACTTGAGAATAATCTCAAACTCAAAATAAAGCACACTGGTTGGCTGCTTCCGAGCATGTGCTCGGAAGCAGCCAATCAGTGTGCTTTATTTTGAGTTTGAGAATGTACTCAAGTTTTATAACCTTGGGGCCTGGTAGTTCAGAGGGTTAGGCGCTGGCCTGCTAAGCTAGAGGTCTGGATTTGATTCCAGCTGGAAATCACTTCAACGGTAAACAGGATTCCATAGCACACAGCCTTTCATTATTGCCCTTCCATCACCCTGATATTATGACTAAAATATTGTTTACTCTGAAAAGTCACTCTTTATTTATGACGTTTCGGCATACTGCCTTTATCAAAATTATGAAATTTGTACAAGACTACATATTGAGCGTTTACATTCCTCTCAGCATTCAAGCATTTAAAATATTGTTGAAAAATATTTGTACAAGTCTACATATTGAGCGTTTACATTCCTCTCAGCATTCAAACATTTAAAATATTGTTGAAAAATATTTGTACAAGACTACATATTTGTACAAGACTACATATTGAAAAATATTTGTACAAGACTACATATTGAGCGTTTACATTCCTCTCAGCATTCAAACATTTAAAATATTGTTGAAAAGGATGTAAAATTGCAAGTTATCCATCCCTTCAAGAATAATCCCCAGGAAATGATACCTGTAGTACTCTTAAACTAAAGAGTATAGTCAACTTTTGGAACCTGAAAGGTTATGCAGGTTTGGATTAGGGAAAAGTCAGATAATTGTGAAGGGGAAGAGTACTTTCCAAAGAATACACAGTTCCGAGCCACACCCAGAATGTTACTCAAAACCATGTGATAGTGTATACCTAGCCAATGCAACGACAACTTATCACATGGCATAGTCTCACAAACAAATCGCACATGGTCAATATACAGAAGTCCGTGATTTTACCTTACAGTTAATGGAAGGATGTAAAGAAAACAAACTAACACCAGTTTTAATAAGTTATCCTGCTTTGCAAGAACAGAACGCATCAGCAATGAATGATGCGTCAACTCCCATGTGTAGGTCATGAGGAGGCTGATTTTTCGCCACAGATCGCCAACATTTAGCAGACACTTGCCTTTTTCATTTGGTTTTCCGCCATCTTTGTGTAAAGCTTGTGAGACGTAGTAACAGTAACTAAGTAGGTGGAGCTTAGTGGCTATTCTCGGAACTGTGTATTGGGGGTAAATACAGTAATATATATTTTCATAGGAACTGAGCATTCCTGAGGGCAGGAAAAACAGCTGATGATGTAACTAATGTACATTGTAAGACTGGTATAGGTTTTCACTTTCTCTTTATTTTTTTTCAGAGCGTAGATCTGAAGAGGTATTTTTCACCATTTTTGTCGCACCTGCTTTAGCAAGGTGCGATATAGGTGTCCGTCCGTCGGTCCATTAAGTCCATTCAAATGACTTTTTCTCTGAAACCACTGCACCCATGGTTCTCAAATTTCACATGCTGCATGACCAGACTGCAGGGCTTCTGAATTACGAAATTCAGCTTGGACCAGAATCCAAGATGGCTGCTGTTACTAGAAATAGCAAAAACAATAAAATCACTGTTTTCTCCAGACCGCTTGGTATATTTGGCTGAAATTTTATATGGAGCATTAATGGGACCTTGGTTTTAAAAATTATCAAAATGAAAAAAATCTATATTGGAATAAGGTCACAGTGACCTACTTTCTGTTTATGAGTCCGAGTTTGCAAAAACGCCAATATCTAAAAAACACTTGAGCAGATTTAGGTCAAATTTAGTCAGAATGGTCCTTAAATGGAGTTCTTTGAAATTTAAGCAAATGGAGACCATCCAAGATGGCCGCCAGCCACCGTTACTAAAAATAGAAAAACATGAAAATGGCAATATCTCAAGAGCCCCTGAATGGAGTTAGACTAAATGTGTATCAAAATGATCCTTGCATGAAGCTGTTTCATGATTTTTTTCAAATTGACCATCCAAGATGGCAACCATCCAGCGTTACTAAAAATAGCGAAAAACATGAAAAAGGTTATATCTCATTAACTACTGAATGGATTTTGACCAAATAGGTTTCAAAATGACACTTTTATCAAGTTCTTAAAGTGAAGGTGCATCGCAGGTGCGACATAGCATTCCGCGGAATTCTTGTCTTAAAATATAATTCTAGTAACTAGGTTTTATAAAATGAACATATCCTTTCTGTTATATGTCTGAATTGTTCACTATTTATCTCTGTAGGAATCAAAAGAAATCTCGTCAGCTACAGACCTATCCCCATGAAGAGTCTATATTTGACATCATGACCTCTGGACCTTTGCCTATAACGACATTTCTGCTCATCAAACCAAGGGCTGTCCAGCGTCACTTGCCAAAGATTTTGAAGAAGATTGTACATGAAGGATTCCAGATTGTTGGCTTTTGTCTGGAAATTCTCAACAAAGAGAGGGCTGATGGTCTTTTGCCAGCTGATTTGACGGTAAGCCAACATAGACGTTATAGCCAATAGACGTTATGATATCTGAGTTCAGTAAGGTTAACAGCTGTATCGCAGATACATGCATATATACACAGTGTGTTAAGTTATTCAGTTTATATCCCATAATAGACTTATGAGCTATCAGTTGTCATCAGTATATGTATGTGTATGTTGCATTTTGTACAAGGCTGTATCTTTAATAGTAAACTATATAATTTGAACCTAGACACGACAAAACCAACAAAGTAGCAGGGGCACCCAGCAAAGACTCAGATCAGCCTGGGCATCTACCCAGTGTGATCAGAGCCTTTGCTGTGCACCTAAAGGTCTAAGCTAGCTCAAGGGCAAAAGGAAGACTCTGACCAGACCGGATGGATGCCCAGGCTTAGCAGAGTCTTACTGGGTGCACATGCCACTAGTTGGTTTTGTCGTGTCGCAGCTCATAGCTATCTACATACAAATACCGTATACAAGATAATTTTTGCGGTATTCCATTTTTCGCGGTATTTCGTGGTCAGTTAGAAACCGTGAATATTAAAATTGCGAAATAATTTCCTGTTTCTTACAAAGTATATTCTGTAGACACAGTGTTCATATATTTTGCTTCTGTTTGCTTCTGTAATTGCTGGTACTTTTCACTTGAACCAGTTCTTTCATTAACCTGCGGCAGCCCTGCCGCAGGTTAATGAAAGAACTTGTTCGAGTAAACAAGAAGTAGTTTTGCTTTTCGGGCATGTTGCTAACCCCGAAAATTAAAAATGGCGGAAAATAATGTTTATGTTTTTGACCCTTAACCGTGAAAATTTGAACCCGCGAAATTTACGGCGTATACGGTACTCTCCTCATCTGGGGCACTGATGCATATTTAAAATAAAACTTGTTTCCTAGGAAGAAGATAAAGAGAAGAATTTAAGTTACCTCATCTCAGGACCATCCCTGTGTCTAGCTCTACAGAGAGAAAATGCTGTAAAGAAGTTGATAGATCTCATAGGCCCAGAGGACCCTCTGAGTGCCAGGAGAAACAGCCAGTTTTACTGGCGAGGAGTATTTGGTGCAGATATTTGCTGCAATGCCTTGCACTGTAAGTCAGTTGGGCTTGGGTTTGGGTCTTGTCTCCCCTGCTGGTAGCAGAAAATGAGGCATAGGTATTACATTTCTGATGGATGCATACACCTTCATTGAGTTTTTCCCTCCGAACGTAAGGTATAGGCCGTTTGCGAAAAAGTGGCGGGCAAAAAATCGATTTATTTTCATTAATACTGTATAGATTTTCATGAAACTTTGCATACCATAATCTGTTACCTATAGGAACTCATGGCAGGAAATTCAGAATTTTTCGACTATGAATAAAAAGTTACTCTATCAATCATTACCATTTTTCCTCTCAGTTTTATGCCATTCTTACACAGGAGGTAACCATAATGGTACAACAGCCATTGTTGTTCTATAGCTACTATAATACAAATACTTTTATTCATTCACAAATTGCCATGTGGTCTGAAATGTGTTCACTCACCACTGGATAAACATGAGGCTTTAGCGATAATGGGCCAATCGCTTGAAAGGGATTGTCTTATGTGTTTCTCCTATATATAAGTAAATGTCCATATAAGGAATGTACATTAAAGGTAGGTTTCTGGCCTAGCGATAACAGTTATGTTCACAAAATAATTTTGTCTTTTTATGGGTAGTACTGAATTCTCTCATTCTTCTGAAACTGTTGCTACTGAGAAAATAGGCAGATGTTGTAGAAAATAGTCGTTTTCCCTTTGGTTTATTTTCTTTTGTTGGAATTCCAGTTCTAAAAATAAATATGTATATATGTCTATAAGTCCGTAGTTTCTGATGTCATTTGCCAACGGTTAATTTCCTCTTGCCCATGAGCTCTTCCAGAGGTCCTGGCATGGCGGATGGGTTAAAACTATCCCGAAATGCAATGCAGCATGACGTCAGCTACGTTATCTATTTTTGGCGCGAACTAAAAATAGCGCTAACTGGTGTGTGAAGCAGAGTTAGCAAAACGACTTTTCTACGATTTTTTTATTTACACTTTATAGTGAAACTTATTAATTTCCTCTTTATAAGTGCTTTCCTACAACTTGGATAAAAAATCATCAAAATTATGTACATTCCAAAGTACAGGAACCTACCTTTAATATAGTCTTTACAATACTGGCTGTTCCAAAAACTGCACCAACCAAGCGTAAAACTTCAAAGATTAGGCACAGATTTTAACATGTAGTTGATCTGCCAATTTTTTATTTAATTGTCAAAAAATTCTGAGTGTCCTTGCATGAGTTCGTATGGGTAATAGATAAAGGTCTGCAAAGTTTCATAAAAATTAATTCAATAGTAATGAAATTAAATCGATTATTTGCCCTCCACTTTTTCGCAAACGGCCTATATATGGGTACACCTGCTTTATTGCCTTTTTGCAAAGGGGAACAACCGTGTGACATCCTGTTTGTTTCTCTAGCTAACAAACCTGCCAAAAGGAGGCAGTTCCTAGAGGAGCCAGTTCTTCAAGAGTTGATCCCCACTAGGAAGAGAAGGAAAACTGAAAATGAGCCACGACACGACAAAACCAACAATGTGGCTGTGCGTCCAGCGCAGACTCAGATCAGCCTGGGCATCCGCCCAGTCAGATCAGAGTCTTCTCTGTCCGCATGGAGGTGGCTTAGACCCTTTGCTACCCTTTAAATGCTAAGTGAAGACTCTGATCAGACTGGGCGGATGCCCAAGTTGATCTGAGTCTGCACTGGGTGCACAACCACTTTGTTGGTTTTCTCGTGTCACGGCTTAAATGACAGATTTACCTCCTCTGCAAGTGTACCTATACAACTTAAAGGGATTGACTCTAGCTCTGGGTTTTAGAAATAGGCAAATACAGCTAAACTTTTTCACTTGCAATAAATAGTTGGTAGGTCTTGCATATATTGTAAGAAAGTTCTGTTTCAGCAGCTTAGGAAGGCTGTGCAAATATCTTATTTGAGAAGGGAATAGAATCTTATGTGTTGAAACCATTTTATCGTGAAAGTACCTATGATAGATACATGTACATGTAATAGCAACTGTCGCTAAAGCAGAGGGGATGTCTGCATTCGTCATAGCCAGCACTTGTTTCGCAGGCGCATAGCGCCTGCAATGTCAAAACTCTGTAGGAGCTTTAAAAGAGTGGGAGCTCTATGGTAGAGAATTGGTAAGGCATATTTTTACCTTAAAAAGACATTACTTTCAGTAAAATCCTTTTTGTAACAACACCAAAATGGAAGTTATTATCCAAATTAGACTGGTTTGAATTCGAGCGTAGAAATCAACAAAACAATACAAAATAGAGGTCATACAGTCTCTCTGTCACTACGTTACATAATGACGTCAAACATTTGGTTTGAGAAAAAAAAAGATGGCGAAAACATTAACCACATCTATGAGCAGATCACTACCCAGTCAGTTCACAAAATGCTAGGAGGCTGAGTGTTGAGTAAAATTTAAGGAAATAGAAATTGCCACAAAAACTGAAAAACTAAATATAGCCTGTTTTCAGAAGGGAAAGATCTCTGACAGTTTCTCATCAGTTTGTCAGACGGAGTTCGCAGCTGTTGAGTTGCAATAATTTTATCACAAATTTCATAAGACAAAAAAAAAAAAATTGTGAAATTGAATCTGGAATTGTACAATAGTAGTTAGGTGATGATCAGGGTCTACTCTTCGACTACGCATTTTTGTCTGAAACTTTAGCATTAGCATGATAACAGCCATAGAGCGATTTTACCATACCACCCACACACAGTAAAGAGCAATGTGCTCACCTATAGGCAGTGCTTATTTTCATATTACAGGATGGAATGCTTGTTTGATGGTAGACCTTACCTGTACGTATCTAAACTTCTTGTTGCGAGTGAATTATGGAACATTGTCATTACTTTACATTTCAGGTTCTGGAACATACAGTGATGCAGTTCAGAGCATTAAAACATACTTCCCGGACGGATTATGTTGTAAGGAATCTGAGGTTTTACAACAAGAATTGGTAAGATGTATTACTATGCTCTGTGTCTGTATCATAATTATCCCAGATTATCTGAATTATCCTAGATATTGGTACAGAAATTAATTTGCAAACAAATTAGACCACACTCTGGATCAGAGTCTGCACTGTTGTCATTCAGCGAACAGTTAAAGAAGAAACTGCTCCTGCGCGAGTGTATAAGAACTCATCAGGAGTGCCCTTTTAGGATGGGAAATTTTCACCAGCTGGGTGGAAATTCCAACCGTGGATGAGGCTTGCCATTTTTCCTGATTGGAATATCGACTCCTAGGGTGAGATTTACCTATTTGTCATGAACTTGCCCTGTAATGATGGATAAAAATCCCCCCTTTTAGCAAACTTATATCCTTAAGTCAGGTTAAGCTTCAAAAAGGATGGTTGAAACTTTTTAACAAGTAATCTGAAGTAAATTTTAGCAGCCCAGTTTGTTTATTGGGTCTAAAAACTGGTGAAAACGGAGTTTGCACCTTGAAAATATAGATGAGAAACGGTCTCTGGAATATTTGAAAATGCATGTCTTATTGAACTGTTAGATAGGTCTTTTTTAGCTCACCTGAGCACGAAGTGCTCAAGGTGAGGTATTGTGCTCGGTCTTTGTCCGTCGTCCGTCGTCCATCGTCCGTTGTCCGGCGTCAACTTTTGCTTTAAACAACTTCTTCTCCAAAACTGCTGGACGGATTTCGAAATAATTTCACAGAAATGTTCCTTGGGGGACTCTCTACCAAAATTGCTCAAATGGCTCCGCTCAGCTGAACAATATGGCCGCCAGAGCTAGAAATAGAAAAACCTTTAAACGAATTCTTCTCCAAAACTGCTGGGCCGATTTTGAAATAATTTCACAGAAATGTTCCTTAGGAGACCCTCTACCAAAATTGCTCAAACGGTTCCGCTCCGCTGAACAATATGGCCCCCAGAGCTAAAAATAGAAAAACTTTTAAACGACTTCTCCTACAAAACTGCTGGGCCGATTTTGAAATAATATCACAGATATGTTCCTTAGACCCTCTACCATAATTGCTCAAAGGGTTGCGCTCCGCTGAACAATATGGCCGTCAGAGCTAAAAATAGAAAAAACTTTAAAGGACTTCTCCTCCAAAACTGCTGGGCCGATTTTGAAATAATTTCACAGAAATGTTCCTTAGGAGACCCTCTACCAAAATTGTTCAAACGTTTCCGCTCCGCTGAACCATATGGCCACCAGAGCTTAAAATAGAAAAACCTTTAAACGACTTCTCCTCCAAAACTGCTGGGCCGATTTTGAAATAATTTCACAGAAATGTTCCTTAGGAGACCCTCTACCAAAATTGCTCAAATGGTTCTGCTCCGCTGAACAATATGGCCACCAGAGCTAAAAATAGAAAAAAAGCTTTAAACATCATCGTTTCTGAAGCCAATGGCTCAATTTCGAAAAAATTACACAGAAATGTTTTACTCATGGCCCTGAACAAAAATTGCTAAAACGGTTCCACTCCGCTGATCAAAATGGCCGCCAGAGCTAAAAGTAGAAATAAATCTTAGAATGACACATAGGGCACAGTTATGATCCAATCATCATGAAAATTTGTCAGAATATTTATCTAAATGAAATCTAGACCATCTTTGAAACTGGGTCATGTGGGGTCAATAACTAGGTCACTGGGTCAAATCTAAAACAAACTTGAGTACACTCTAGAGGGCACAGTTATGATCGAATCTTCATGAAACTTTGTCAGAATGTTTATTTATATAAAATCTAGGCCAGATTTGAATCTGAGTCTTGTGGGGTCAAAAACTAGGTCACTAGGTCAAATCTTAGAAAAACCTTGTGTACACCCTAGAGGGCACAGTTATGATCCAATCTACGTGAAACATTGTCAGAATGTTTATTTTCATGAAATCTATACCAGATTTGAAACTGGACCATGTCAGGTCAAAAACTAGGTCACTAGGTCAGTTCTTAGAAAAACAGTGTGAACGCTTTAGAGGACACAGTTTTGTTCTAATCTTCATGAGACTTTGTCAGAATGTTTGTCTCCAACAAATCTGGACCAAGGGTGCAACTTGGTCATGTTGGGTCAAAAAGTAGGTCACTAGATTAAACCTTAGAAAAACATTGTGTACACTCTAGCGAGCACAGTTTTGATAATTTGTCAGAATGTTCGTATCCAAGAAATCTAGACCAGGTTTGAAACTGGGTCATGTGGGGTCAAAATCTAGTTCATTAGGTGAAATCTTATAAAAACCTTAGGTACACAATAAAGGGTTCATTTTCCATTTAATCTTAATGAAACTCTGTCTGTCGGTCATATGGATGTCTCTGAGGTTAAGTTCACAGGATACTCAGGTGAGCGATCCAGGGCCATCATGGCCCTCTTGTTTTATTTTTGATTTGGTTGGGAAAAACCTCGTTCATATAAACAAAAAAAGTACAGTATGTACTTTACCGCATGTGCAAACAAGGAAGAGTGAAGTCTTTTGTGCAGTCTGAGTAGAGTCTTCCTTTTCCACACACAGTAAACTAATCCAGAGGAATCTATCTGATCAGTTTGCCCAGGCATGCAAGCTAATTATGTCCCCCCACCAAAGGTGAGGGGGGACATATTGTTTTCAGTGCGGATCCCGGGCGTAGGCGTCGGTGTCGGCGTCAGCGTCGGCGTGACAGTTTCTTGCGTGCGAGATATCTCTTGAACCAATGGATGGAATTTCACCAAACTTGCATGGATACATCATTGACCTCATTTTCAAGGTCACTGGAGGACTTTGATGATAATTTCATGTACCAACTTTTCGTGCACGATATCTCTTGAACCAATGGATGGAATTTTATCAAACTTGCATGGGTACATCATTGGGACAAGTTTAAGAGCTGATTAGATTTTGGTGACCTTGACCTCATTATCAAGGTCACTGGAGGACTTAGATGACAATTTCATGTACCCATGTAATCTCCTGAACCAATGGATTGATTTTCACCAAACTTGCATGGATACATTATTGGGACAAGTTTAAGAGCTGATTAGATTTTGGTGACCTTGACCTCATTTTCAAGGTCACTGGAGGACTTAGATGAAAATTTCTTGTACCCACTATGTCTCCTGTACCAATGGATGGAATTTCATCAAACTTGCAAGGATACATCATTGGGACAAGTTTAAGAGCTGATTAGATTTTGGTGACCTTGACCTCATTTTCAAGGTCACTGGAGGACTTAGATGAGAATTCCTTGTACCCTCTATATCTCCTGAACCAATGGATGGAATTTCACCAAACTTGCATGGATACAGCATTGGGGCATGCTTAAAAGCTGAATAGATTTGATGTCCCAATTAGTAAACATTGTTCAGGAGCACTGCCTCTCTCAAATGGTTGATATCCCTACAAGACAGGAAAGGACCCTAGATATCCTTTTGACTAACAATCCCACCCCTGTCACAAGAATTAAGGGTATGCCACCAATTGGTCGAGCTGACCATGATATTGTTTTGGTGGAATATGACATAAAAGCAAAAAGGGTCCTTCAGTCACCACGGAAAGTTTTCTTGTACAAACGGGCTGATATGCAAGGTCTTAGAGACCATATGCTTGCCTTTGCAGACCGTTTCATGTCGCAGAACTTTGCTCACGTTGATGTTAATGAGATGTGGATTGAGTTTAAGACGGTCTTACTAAATGCAGTAAACAAGTTTATTCCTTCTAAAATGACGAAAGGAAAACTTGGCTATCCATGGATAGATGCACGCATTAGGGCATTGATTAGGAAAAAAGAAAAATTGTACCACAAAGCTCGCAGGGCAGATAACGAGTCCCTGAAGAGTCGTTATAAACGACTCAGAGCTCATGTCCAAAAAGAAATGCGTGATGCCTATTGGAGGTATGTTTCAGATATCTTCAATCCCTCAGATACAGACACTAATATAGAAGACTGTATCCAAAATGATCGGCTGAAAAAGTTTTGGTCCTTTATGAAAAACTTAAGAAAGGATTCCACGGGTGTGGCCTGTTTAAGGGAAAATGGCATGTTGAAAACTGCTAATAAGGACAAAGCAGACATATTTAACAGACAGTTCGAGTCTGTATACACCCGGGAACAAGTAGGTGACCCCCCATCGAAAGGACCAACGCCCTACCCAGATATTGAAGACTTATACATTGACCCTAATGGGGTCAAAAAACTACTAGACCGTCTTAACCCCCATAAATCTTCAGGTCCAGACGACCTAAGTGCACGTGTGTTAAAAGAATGCAGTGCTGAAATTGCCCCGGTCCTTGCCTGCATTTTCAACCAGTCCTTGGCCCAGTCTAGAGTACCAGATGACTGGCTGCAAGCTAATGTGGCTCCCATTTACAAAAAGGGAGAAAAATATGACCCTGCCAATTACAGGCCGGTCTCCTTGACTTGTATTTGCTGTAAGTCTCTTGAGCACATTCTCGTGAGCAAAATCATGCAACATCTATCGGACCATAAGATTTTAGTTGAGTCTCAGCATGGCTTCAGAAGTGGTAGGTCATGCGAGACTCAACTGGTCCAGTTCATTCATGATTTGCAGGCAAACCTAGACAGAGCCAATAATAAAGGTCACAAACAAACAGACCTCATTATTATGGACTTTGCCAAGGCTTTTGATAAGGTCCCCCATAGACGATTGATTTATAAACTGGAGTATTATGGTATCCGAAATGATATCCTCCGGTGGATCTCTGCCTGGCTATCTGGAAGGACACAAAAAGTTGTCCTGGATGGTGTCTGTTCAGACCCTCTCCCCGTGTTGTCTGGCGTCCCCCAGGGTTCTGTTTTAGGGCCCATCCTGTTCTTAATCTTTATTAATGACCTGCCAGACAACATAAGCTCCACAGTCCGCCTTTTTGCTGATGACTGTGTACTCTATAGAAATATTAGACGGTCCGAAGACCAACAGATACTCCAAGATGATTTAGATAAATTGGCACTTTGGGAAGAGGCATGGCTCATGAAATTTAATGTTGCCAAATGTCACTCTATGAGGGTGACTAGGCATCCCCATCCAAAGCAAATAATCCATGGTTATACATTGCATAACCAAGTCCTAGAGAATGTATCGTCAGCCAAATATTTAGGAGTTGAAATTACGGATGACCTCGAGTGGGGTCAGCACATTAATGAAATTACCAGTAAGGCTACTAAGACTTTGGGTTTCCTTCGTAGAAACTTGACTTTTGCATCGAAGGAAATCAAGGCTGCTGCATATAAAACTCTGGTCCGGCCCAAATTAGAATATGCAGCTCCAGTTTGGATGCCCCAGCACCAAGTTGATATTAATAGAATAGAAAAAGTACAGAGGACTGCTGCCCGTTGGACCTGTAGGCGCTGGCGCAATCAAAGTCATGTGGGAGAAATGTTAGAAGAACTCCAATGGCCAGACCTGCAGGAAAGACGACAGCAGGCTTCTCTGTCTCTATTCTACAAAATTCATAATAATCTTGCCATTGTAGATAAGAATAAGTACCTATCTGAGGTCGGTGAAGGGAGCCGGAGAACTAGGTCCCACCCATTCCTGTACCACCGTCCAAACGCTTACACGGACGGTTTTAAGAATTCTTTTTTCCCCAGGACAATTGCAACTTGGAATGGCCTTACAACCGAAGCTGTCTCTTCGGAGACAGTTGATGGGTTTAAGGCCAAAATTTAATATCCTAGGGTAGAGCAGGGGTTAGGCATGGGATGCCTGCCCCTGAGGACTTCTTGTAAATAGTTTTAATCTGCTGGTGGCTATGTCACAAATTCATTTATTTATTTATTTTATTTTTTTTTTTTTGTGACAACTTATGCGCCACACCAAAAACCTGTCATCATGGTCAAAATTGACCGAGGACAGTATCGATAGAAAGAGAGAAAGAAAGAAAGACCTTGACCTCATTTTCAAGGTCACTGGAGGACTGAGATGACAATTTCCTATTATGACAATATCTCAGGAGCCGATGGATGGAATTTCACCAAACTTGCTTGGATACATCACTGGGACTAGCTTAAGAGCTGATAAGATTTTGGTGACCTTGACCTCATTTTCAAGGTCACAGGAGGACTTAGATGGCAATTTCTTGTACCCTTAATGCCTCATGAACCAATATATTGAATTTCACCAAACTTGCATGGATACATCACTGGGACTAGCTTAAGAGCTGGTCAGATTCTGGTGACCTTGGCCTCATTTTCAAGGTCACAGGAGGACTTAGATATGTGAAAATTTCACTGAAGTTGATATATCTCATTAGCCTTTGGCTTGATTTCCACTTTACTTTCATAGATATACTTTATGGACAATCTCAAGAGTTTACTGTGTTTTCATTACCTTAACCCCATTTTCAAGGTCAAAAGCTAACATAA
Organism: Ctena decussata; assembly: GCA_963989385.1. NCBI lineage: Eukaryota > Metazoa > Mollusca > Bivalvia > Lucinida > Lucinidae > Ctena > Ctena decussata. The sequence goes on from OZ022504.1 coordinate 10,288,509, forward strand.
AAGTGCTTATTTTTTCTCTCTTAAAAATTCGTTATATCTTGATCCAATTGACAGATATTCATCAGACTTGCTGGAATATATTGTTGTGACAGGTTTAAGACATGTTTAGTATTTGGTGACCTTGACCCATTTTTCAAGGACATAGTCCCATAGAACTAGTGGATGGATTTTCTCCAAACTTGCCTAGATAGTTTACTTGTACAGGCTTTATATTCATTATAGCGGATGGGAAATGGGCTGGTGGGGGGACATCAGTTTTTCTCTGAAAAACATTTCTAGTTTGAGTTGAATATTTGCTGGTCAGATATGGTTCAAGGTCACTTTCCACCTGACACCAACCAAGTAAATTGTCTTTCAGATCTCATGCCCTGGTACAGACAGTATTATAGAGATAAAGTACTCCAGTATTAGAGAAGTTGTGTGCCATCAGCCGCCGGTTGTGCAGACTGGGGATGCTACAGGTATATATTGATTTTGCATGCCATACTGGGTTCTGTAGTTTTAGTTTTGTGATTCTCATTATGGTTCTTGGATTTATTCAGGCCATAAGCATTTCCTGTAATTAGACCCCTCTAGAGGGCTAATCACCTTGTCCATCTGTCCTTCCGTCATGGTTTAGTATCCGGGTCATATCTGTGGCATCCTGAGAAGTATTTTTTTTTCAAACATAGCATATTTGCTCACCATAGCCTTAGTGTGTGCAGAGGGCAAGAACAGTAACTCTAGCTTCCTGTCTCACAGAGTTGTGGTTCTTGTTTTAATCACAGTCATGATTTTGTGTGCATGCCATATCTAAGTCATGCTTCAAAATATTTTCATCAAACCTTGCATACTTACTCACTATAGTCTCAGGGTGTGCAGAGTGCAAGAACGGTCTCTAGCTTTCTATTTGTTATAATCACAGTCATTATTTTGTGTCCTGCCCATACCTTCATCAAACTTTGCATACTCATTATAGTCTGAGGGTGAGCTCATGGCAAGATTGGTAACACCAGCTTCCTGCTTCACAGAGCTGTTGCCCATGTTTTAACCAGTCATGATTTTGTATTTTGCCCTATCTTAATGATTCTACCAGAGGCTTAATTCCAAACAATATATTAAATATGAAAGAAGAGCATGATTATAGAAAACTGTTTTTGTTATTTCTGGTTGGGAACATATGACTTAAATGCCTTCAACAGTCCTATTAAGGCAGGGCCCTATTAGTTATCATGTTTCTAGTTTTGTTTTTGTGTTTATTTTTTTGTGAAATTTTGCTTTTGAAAACTTCATTTTGGCCATAGTGATTTGCTGGAATTTAAACAGAGATAAAATCACACTGAACTATTTGAGAAAAAGAATTTAAATTTTAAGGTGATTGAGTACACTTTCATGGGAAGTAACTCCTTCATATTTTTTTTGTTCCTCCCTTCACAATGGGGTTGTTCCTCAATGATTGCCTACCCCTTTTTGTTACACTTTGATTTTTGAACTTTACATTTACTGTATGAATTTCAGAAACAAGCCATAGTTTGTTACTGCAGACCACATGTATAGTGTTACCTCCCCTGCTTATAAGAAAACTTGGGTCTCACTTCGGCTATGTGGATATCATAGAGGGTCTTGTGTCTCAAGGGTAAGTGAAGAAAGACTGTCATTACCATGAAAAAAGTCTAAATATTGAGACAAATAGGTCTGAGCAAACAGTGCAGACGCAAATCAGACTCTGGGTGTACTCTTGTATGCCATTCTGTGTGTAAACAGAGTAGATTAGGATGTATTGCTGCCTTGAACAACCAAGCCAGACTCGAGCCTGTGACCTTGTGATTCAAAGTCTGGAGCGTTAAGTGTTGTCACCCCAGGGTCAGTGTTTATGGTGGTATTTACCTCAGGATCTGCATAATTAAATTTTTTTAACTAGTACACTGTGCTCTGAAGTAATTTATAACCTTCTCCTAAGCAAAATAATTCTGTTATAAGCCACACTTCCATACTGTGAATGCACACGTGCAGGCTGATCTTGGCATATGCTTTTCACACATTGTATGGTAATAAATAAATTTTCAGGAGAGTCAACTCTGACATTTCATTTTTACCTCCCTTTTCCATGGAGTAAACTCTTGGAGGAAAGAATTTGCTCCTCAAGGAGCAAATTCCTTTAAGAGTAAACCTCATTTTGGAAGGGCTACATCATCAAGGGAAACAACAGGAAGTCACAAGAGTTGTGTCTCTGTGTAGAAATGGCAGAAAAACATGGAGGTGTAGCCAGTCATCTTAACCCTTACACTACTGGAAAAAAAATTCACCTGGCCCTAATCTGGGGGTAGGGGTATCTCAGATGCCATAACTTCCACAAACTTTGATGGATTTGCTTGATATTTTCACTCAAAAACACCGATGTGTGAGCTGCCATTTTCCGGAAAAGTTTTCAGAAAATTGGGATCAGGTAAGTAGGGGTAGCCATCTGAAAAGCTGATGTATTTTTGACGTAGGGGTAGCCATCTGAAAAGCTGATGTATTTTTGACGTTTGAGTTTAAAAGTCAACAAATTGGTTAGGTGGGTAAAACCTTGTTCTAAGAGAAAGCAGATTCCCTCCTGCATAGTACAACTGCAAATGATGGGGTAACCTTGATGTCTAGTGTGCCCGACAGGCTCTCAAAGTGACCTACCCCCCTTGGGCGACTATAATCGCCTCTAGCAGGGTAAAGGTGAAGGCAGGTTTTTTGATGATACATGTACTTTGCAGGTTTGAGTTTGTTGGTGGCAGAATGATCTGGTTTACCAAACAGCAGGCAGAACACTTCCTCTGTACCATTGATGCTGGCAGTTTTCAGATGGTAAGATCCTGATAATGTCCTCATTTAAATCATTTAAATCATTTTAAAAGTTGTTTTATATTTTCTTTTGAGTACAGATTTGGTTGATATTCACACATCATGTCTTACAGTCAAAAATAATGAAAAATGAAAAAAGCAAAGTATGTAAAATGCATGCAGCTCAAAAGCTAATGAACAATAAATCGACCCAGATTTTATTACATCTCAAAAAGCAGAGCAGTTTTTTTCCTTTAAGAGTTCACCCTAATCAAAAAGGGAGGCGAAAATGAAAATGGGAGAGTTACTTGCCTAAATGTGTACCCATTCATGTTAAAGTATTTTTGAATTTTAATTTTATTCGTAAATACATGGTATGTTCCTGCTGAACATTTCTTATTAAATTTTCAGGTGCCTTTGTTAACATCTGGCCCTAGCATCGTGTTGGCTTTACAGAGAGATAATGCTGTGTTGGCCTTTGATACTATTCTCAGAGAGTAAGTCTTTCTGTATTAATCTGTTGTAGTAAGGTAGCTTTCCCTTAACCCATTATAGACTGGAAACAGGTTTTTGGGACATACATGTATGCAGACAGTGCAGGCACAATTCAGACACCAGAGTGTGGCATCTCATCAGGGTCTTGACTGTTTGCTTACAAACATTTATATGCTAAATATGATAAAATTGAAAACATTCACCCGAAAACCCTAAAACTAGAAATGGACTCATCCAAATGATATGGATGGACAAGTGTACTGGTCAAAAAAGCATTAAAGTAGCTGTCCCGTAAAGAAAAGTAGAATAACTTGTTATGGCTTTACTGGATGAGACTATTGACATGGGTGTCTTTTGCACTGGCAAGTTGATTCAGCCACAGTGCTGGGCTAACTCGTCACACTCTCTTAAACTTAGCCATACACATACTTTAATAGGAGATGACCACTATAAGCTTTAAGCTTACTGCCAGATCCTGATACTTCACATTGTTCATTATGAATGTGAATTTATTAATAAAATATTGTTTAAACCAACTATTTACTGTGCTTTTGATATGGTTTCTACCTTTGATGAAAAACTTTTATACAAGCTTGTATCATGTCATTGTCTCTGCAGTATACAAATGAGCCGCGACACGACAAAACCAACAATGTGGTTGTGCGCCCAGCGCAGACTCAGATCAGCCTTGGCATCCCTCCAGTCTGATCAGAGGCTTCGCTGTCCGCATGAAGGTAGCTTAGACCCTTAGCTACCATTTGAGCACTTAACGAAGAGTCTGATCAAACTAGGCAGATGCCCAGGCTGATCTGAGTCTTCACTGGGCGCACAACCACATTGTTGGTTTTGTCGTGTCGCGGCTCAAATGTATTGATATAAGTGAGCTTTGTATAAGGTATGTTGACTGCACTTTTTATAAAGATAATAAATGTGTTCTTTAAAATACAAGCTACATTTTGATGTTCATTGGTTAATTTTTTTTGCAGGACTTTCAGTACAGACCAAGTCCATGGTAAATCTACAACAGATTCTCTACTTAGCAAATATGGACAATTGATCCTGAGGCCATCGGACATCAACCAGGTACCAAGATGTTTTTGATAATTATGTCCCCCCACCAAAGGTGAGTGGGGACATATTGTTTTCAGTGCGGTTCCCGGGCGTCGGCGTCGGCGTCAGCGTCGGCGTGACAACTTCTTGCGTGTGCGATATCTCTTGAACCAATGGATGGAATTTCACCAAACTTGCATGGATACTGTCCCCCCACCAAAGGTGAGTGGGGACATATTGTTTTCAGTGCGGTTCCCGGGCGTCGGCGTCGGCGTCAGCGTCGGCGTGACAACTTCTTGCGTGTGCGATATCTCTTGAACCAATGGATGGAATTTCACCAAACTTGCATGGATACATCATTGGGACAAGTTTAAGAGCTGATTAGATTTTGGTGACCTTGACCTCATTTTCAAGGTCACTGGAGGACTTAGATGACAATTTCATGTACCCACTTTGCGTGCGCGTTATCTCTTGAAGCAATGGATGGAATTTCACCAAACTTTCATGGTTACGTCATAGGGACAAGTTTAAGAGCTGATTAGATTTTGGTGACCTTGACCTCATTTTCAAGGTCACTGGAGGACTTAGATGACAATTGCTTGTACCCATGTTATCTCCTAAACCAATGGATGGGATTTCACCAAACTTGCATGGCTACATTATTGGGACAAGTTTAAGAGCTCATTAGATTTTAGTGACCTTGACCTTATTTTCAAGGTTACTGGAGGACTTACATGAGAATTGCTTGTACCCACTATATCTCCTGAACCAATGGATAGAATTTCATCAAACTTGCATGGATACATCATTGGGGCAAGTTTAAGAGCTAATTAGATTTTGATGACCTTGACCTCATTTTCAAGGTCACTGAAGGACTTAGATGACAATTTCTTGTACCCAGTATATCTTCTGAACCAATGGATGGAATTTCACCAAACTTGCATGGATACATCATTGGGACATGTTTAAAAGCTGATTAGATTTTGATGACCTTGACCTCATTTTCAAGGTCACTGGAGGACTGAGATGACAATTTCCTATTATGACAATATCTCAGGAGCCGATGGATGGAATTTCACCAAACTTGCTTAAATACATCACTGGGACTAGCTTAAGAGCTGATTTAGATTTTGGCAACCTTGACCTCATTTTCAAGGTCATTGGAGGACTTAGATGGCAATTTCTTGTACCCATAATATCTCATGAACCAGTCAACGGAATCTCACCAAACTTGCATGAATACATCACTGGGACTAGCTTAAGAGCTGATCAGATTCTGGTGACCTTGACCTCATTTTCAATGTCACAAGAGGACTTCATTATAGGGGATGGAAAATGGGCTGGTGGGGGGACATCAGTTTTTCTCTGAAAAACATTTCTAGTATATTTCTAATGGAACCACGCATCCACTGTGACATCTTTTGTGTCTGCAAGGGCAAACAATGTGTGCATCTTTGCAGGTCCAAAATCAGTAGTGAAATGGTATCAAGAATCTAAATTTTATCAAGCAAATATTATTTAAACCATTGGAGAAAATAAACAGAATAAGCAACCAACAACGGACTGTTATCGCAGGATGTTAAATTGTCGACCGGTTTCGGTCACACAATGACCTTTTTCAAGATGTTCAATAGACTCAAATTGCTCACTGAAGTAGTGTAAAACAGAGAAATAACATTTGGTGATCTTAATTGTTCTAAAAATAGTTATGACTTTCTATATGACCTCTATGGAAAACGAAAGTAGCTGATAACATTAATGGAATTCGGGAGTCTTTGCAATTGTTATATAGAAGTTCTTTTCACTAAAGTTACTGTTGAAGATGAAAATAATTGTAAATAAGAGTGAGGATCTGTGGTATATTATTTAAGAAATAGATCAGCACTAGCAGTTGATTTTTGAGTAATAATTGTTTTGAGATAATTATTCCTCAACATTCCTCTGCATAAGCTGACCTATTTTGATTCCCACACTTGAATAAACATCGAAAAAATTATTCTTTCCCTTCAAATTCTCCCCAGCTCTCCATCTGTGTTTGCAATATACTGACTGTAGCTTAGATAAATGAGCTGAGACACGACGCAGTCTTCGCTGTCCGCAGGAAGGTAGCTTAGACCCTTAGCTACCCTTTGAGTTCTAAAAGAAGAGTCTAATCAAACCAGACAGATGTCCAGGCTGATCTGAGTCTGAGCTGGGCGCTCAACCACATTGTTGGTTTTCTCGTGTTGCGGCTCAAATGCACTTTTATGACAATTTTATCATGGAAAAGAGGCATTACACCTCATGTCATAGGGCATCAGAGCCTTAGAAGTTGGACTCAGGTGCTCAGATATAGCTATTCAATAAGAGGATAAAACATTCTTTTCCATGTTTTAACGTTCGCCAAGCCCGAGTGTATTAACGTGTTGCAGCCCGAACCGCGCAGCGGTGAGGGCTGCAACATGTTAATACACGAGGGCTTGGGCAAACGTTAAAACACAGGAAGAGAATGTTTTATCGTCATTGTTATAGACCTTCTTACGGAAGCCATCTTGATTCCAGAGCTCTGCAGGCGACACTAAAGCAGGCTTTAATGATGTTTAAGCCCTGGCGCACCCGTGTTTTTACTGTGTTGAAGCCCTGTGTCAGCGATTCTGTCGCATTGCGACAATTAAAAATAGAAAGAAACCAACGTAAAATGCTGTCGATTACAACACAGCTGTTTTCTATAGTAAACTCTCATTAGGTATATAACAGTGTGGAATAAAAATAGCCATCAGAGGAGATGGCAAATCCCCCGACTGAAGGCCCCCTGCGCTTTGGTAAACAAACACATATAAGTGATATATTGTCATTCTTTTATGCTTCTGATTGACATTATCTGTTTAACAGATGCACGGATATCTAACACTCAGACCAAAACAGTATGCCAGACCGCTAAAAAGAGGTAAAATCTCAAACAGCAACCATGTACACAATGTATAGCATACGATACACTCAACATTTCAAAAAAATGTGTGAATAACTACTGAAGTACAAGCCCTACAAATCTAATTTGGACAAAGTTGGGGGGGGGGTTGATTGAGCTACAGAGGGGTCATAGAGAGTTAGGAACATGATAAGATATCATGGCATGATCATCAATTTTCTAAAAGTTAGAAGGGTATTAAAATTTTGGAGCAGTGGAGCAAGCCAGGGTTATACAAATATAAAGCAGAGACAACTAACTGCAGGTCAATCTCCCAAAGGGAAATAACTCAGACAGTATGAATGGCAGAGTTGTCATTCATGTATCAGACAATTTTCATGACCTGTTCTACAATCTGTGAAGTATCATGAAAATTTTTCAAAAGGTGTTCAAGTTATAGACAGATATGAAATCACACCTAAAACCATCAAGGGGAAATAACTTAAAAAGTAAGAAAGCAAGAGTTGCCATTCTTGTTTGTGACACATCGTCATGTCCTGTTCTACATATCTATGACGTATCAAGAAAATATTTTAATAGGTATTTAAGTTATAGAGTGGACACATAATCATACCTTAAACCATCAAGGGGAAATAACTCAAAAAGTAAGAAAGCAAGAGTTGTCATTCTTGTTCACAACACATTGTCATGACCTGTTCTACATATCTGTGAAGTATCATGAAAGTATTTCAAAAGGTATTCAAGTTATAGAGCGGACACGAAATCACACCTAAAACCATCAAGGGGAAATAACTCAAAAAGTAAGAAAGCAAGAGTTGTCATTCTTGTTTGCGACACATCGCCATGACCTGTTCTACATATAGATCTGTAAAGTATCATGAAAATATTTCAAAGGGTATTTAAGATGCAGAGCGGACACGAATCTGCCAAAAAATCACCAAAGGGGAGATAACTCAAAATATACAACAGCAAGAGTTACCATTCTTGTATGCAACACATCATCCTGACCTGTTCTACATAACTGTGAAGTTTCATGAAAATGTTCCAAAGGGTATTCAGGATATAGAGGGGACAAGAAAATTTCACAGATCGATAGACGGATGGATGGACTGATGGACAGACACCAGGCTCATTGCTATATCTTCCGGACTTTTGGGTCATGGGATAAAAAGACAAACATTTTGCATTGCTTCTAAAGGCATGCTGGGTTAGAAGTCACTACAGTTTGATTCATTGTTATATCTGGAGATGTTCAGTACATTTGATATTTTCAGGCCAACAATCTGCTGGGGTTCTTCTTTGATCATCTCCTACCTAACAGACAGATAGAAATTGTGCCAAAGATGGAGGGCAAAGAAACATGATACCATTTAGTGGGAAATAAGGACTTTCTGCTTAAAGTGTAACAAGGAAAAGTACCCTTTTGATATGTATAGGTACCATCAAAGTTTTCAGCTGTTTTTGCTAATGCTAAGTGTTTCTGCTACAGTACTGTGGTGAGATTCAAGTATGTGACTGACTTAATTCATGGTCTGTTTGGCTACACAGAACACAAAAGCCAATTTTAGCATTAAAATTAGTAGAATGGTATCCAAGATAAAGAATTACATGGGTATTTCATCTTTGATGTTCAGATGAATAGTTCACTTTCAGGGTCGGCGCTCGGAAGCAGCCAATCATTGTGCTTTATTTTGAGTTTGAGAATGTACTCAAGTTTTATAACCTCCGGGCCAGGGCAAACAAATCTGCCTTTTTCAATTTTACTCCTTTAATAGGGTCTATTGTTAAGGAAAGAACTTGCTCCAAGTTCTTCCTTTAAGAGAAGACACTACTTTCAAAGAGCTTTGCAATCTGGGGAAGCAAATTCTTTCCCTTAAGATTAGCCTTCACTTTTAAAGAGCTAGGGAAACAAACAGGAAGTCACTAAAAGTGTGACACATTGTTAAAATGGTGGATAAACATAGAGGTGTACCCAGCCATCGTGAAAGCATTCTTGAGGGAAACTGTTTCATCAGTTATTCATAAAAACCTCATTATCACCTATAAAACACTAACCTTCAGGATGGGAGGATACTTTAGCACTCTAGATAGTGTGGGTGTTGAGGAGAATTGTTTCTCCCCTTCAAAGATGGGAGAGTGGGGTGGGGGACATAACTGTTTTTGATGTGGTTCCCGTTGGTGTCTGCATGACAGTATGTCTTGAACCAATAATTTGATTTTTGCTGAACTTGCTGGGATATATCATTGAGATAAGCTTGTTATCCTTGGACTCAAGGAACACACCAAAGCATAATGAACTTTTTCAAATGTAATTGTCATGTTCATGAGTTTGTGTTAACCAAGTGTGTTATTGATTGTGTTCATTTTGGTTTACATGTATTTTCTTGTCATTTTCTTTATTTCACTTTCACTGTTTATAAGCTTTCCAGGAAAAGCACACTTAAAATTGTTGAGCTTGCCCTGGGTTCGAGGTTATAAAACTTGAGAATAAACTCAAACTCAAATAAAGCACACTGATTGGCTGCAACTCAAACTCAAAATAAAGCACACTGATTGACTGCTTCCGAGCATGTGCTCGGAAGCATCCAATCAGTGTGCTTTATTTTGAGTTTGAGAATGTACTCAAGTTTTATAACCTTGGGGCCTGGCATTGGTAAGATTAAAGTTTATGGTGAATGGGTAGACTTTGAGGGGAAGCAACTCTTCCTTTTTAGCTCTCCTGTCCAAAAGTACAGGAAGGGCTATTGCATTACCCCTGGCATCGGCGTCGGCATTAGCAAAATGTTAAAGTTTTACGTTAAAGTTTTTTTATGTGAAGGGCAAGGCGCTGTAAGGCGAGCTGTCCTGTACATGGACAGGGGCCATATTTATAAAAAGACTTAAGTGGTTGCTATGCTGTTGCTAGGGCTGAATTTCTATCAAAGAGATTCCCTACAACTATGAAATTTGCTCTGGAGGAACAGTCTAAAAAAGACTGTTCCTCCAGAGCAAATTTCAAAGTTGTTGGGAATCTCCTTCATATAAATTTAGCCTTAGCAACAGCATAGCAACCACTTGTTGTTTTATAAATATGGCCCTAGGTCTTGTTCTTTATCGTCTCCCTTCTAAATAGAGGCATTTCTGTTAAAGGACAAATGCTTCTACACTTTTCTGCCATTTTATTAGTGTGAACCAACTTTTGCTACTTCTTGTTTGCTTCCCTGGATGATGGAACCCTTCCAATATGGGATCTACTCTTAAAGGAAAGATTTTGTTCATAAGGGAGCACCGTAACGACCCTAAAATTTCGGACACCCCAAAGTTTGACAGTTATTGTTTGAAAATTCTTAGGAAGTGGATTTTACACATGTTAATGCATCCAAATGATGCTTCCTGAATTGTGAACATTTAGACCCTGATCAAACTGCTCCTTCAGGAGCAGTTTAATCTAGGTCTACAATGTTTGCTCAGACCTGTCTGTCCAAATATTTAGGGTCATTACGGCAAATTATTTCAATTATAGAGGACTTTACATGAATGGTCATTTCATATGAAATTTATGAAAAGAGCCTTCGGCGAGTTTCATAAATTTCATATGAAATGACGACCAGTTTAAGATTCTTTTTATCATATGACCCTTTAAAATGAGATTGTATGGCCTTCAAAATGAGCATTATTTCAATAAGAAAATGCATCGTTGACACTGACTTTGTCAATGACTGTAGCTGTATGAGCCATAGGGTTATTACACGTTATATGATTTTTATGACACGACGTTTTGCAGTGAATAACAACGGCGTATGATAAAAGTGTATATCCCCATTGAGAAGAGGAGCAATAGAAAGAAATGGTAGAGTTGCTTTCCCTGAAGGTGTACTCATTCTTCTTAACTTGATAAAGTTCTTTCACCCATTATACTTCATTGTGAAGGAGCTGCAGCAGTATATGAGCTGCGACACGACAAAACCAATAGTGGCATGTGCACCCATCAAAGGCTCAGATCAGCCTGGGCAGCCCCCAGTCTGGTCAGAGTCTTTGCTGTACGCTTAAAGGGTAGCTAAGGGTCTAAACTAGCTCTGTGCAGACCGCAAAAGCTCTGATCAGACTGGGCAGATGCCTAGGCTGATCTGAGTCTTTGTTGGATGCACATGCCACTTTGCTGGTTTTATTGTGTCATGGCTCATTTTCAGATTTTATCTGCTAATGATTCATGTATAGGCATTATATTATTACATGATGTTGTAAATATAGCATTATTTATTTTGTTTCCATTGTCAAAGAGAAAACTATACTGAGGGAGAAAAGAAACCAGTGCAAATGATACAACAGTGAAAGTCAGTCCCCATAAGTTTACAGTGTTATCACATATAAGTTTGTAATTATATATGAGCTGCGACACAAGAAAACCAACAAAGTGGTAGTGCATCCAGCACAGACTTTGATCAGCCTGGGCATCCGCCCAGTCTGAGCAGAGTCTTCGCTGTTCGCATGGAGGTAGCTTAGACCCTTAGCTACCCTTTAAGCGCTTAGCTAAGAGTCTGATCAGACTGGGCAGATGCCCAGGCTGATCTTAGTCTGCACTGGGCGCACAACCACTTTGTTGGTTTTGTATTGGCGCAGCTCATATCTCTGTCACTTCTGGATCTGGTTTTAAGTCAGTGATATTGCACATGATTTTAAGAGTTACGTCCAATTTATCAGTCTGTGATTTTGTCTTTATTTTCCAGTTTAGTTTTTATATCCTTGTAAATGTTGAAGTAGACCTATATTTGAAGATGTAAAGTCAGTGAAGTTAATTTGTTTTTGAAAATATGAAATATATCATATACATTAGATTCCGTCCATGCAAGTACATTCCATTTGTGATAAATGTATGTAATATAAAAAGGTATTTATTTATTTGGGAAATATTTTTTTTGACAAAACTATTTATATGATGATGTGTTGAAGTACAAATGAGCCACGTCAGTTGACTTCCAACAATATAGCATTGGTGACAATCAAAGGCTCTGATCGCCGGGCCGCATTGCGCAGTCAGTAGCGCATCTGACTGATAAGCCAGAGGTCCCTTGTTAGATACCCAGTCCAGCCACATACTTCTGCTGATTCAAGAAGGGCAGTTGTCAGTTACTGATCAAAGTAAGTGTACTTAGTACTGGTTAACTGCTTAGGAGGTCTAAGCCTGCCCAGAAATAATGTGGTTAGGTTAACTGACCATCCCGACATGACCATAGCTGTTTACTGTGGACGTTAAACAATAACACAACATCACACAACAATGGCTCTGATCAGAAAGCACTTAAGTGCAGTCTGATCAGAGCCTTTGCTTGTCACATCAGCCATCTATGGAATTGGCCCAAACTATACAGCCAACAGTGAGGCCTCTATAGATCCAGTGTAAATGATAAGGCTGATCTTAATATCACATGACAAAACTGCCACATTGTTGGAATTCACATGATGCGGTTCAAATACATGTATAAGTTAAAGTGTATGAATATACTGCCAAGGGAGGACACTCTGAAATTAAAGTAGTTGTTGGGACTACTTTTAATTGAAACACTGTTCTCAAAGAGAGGGCAAATTCTTCATTTAAAAAATTAGTCCCAAGTTAAGAAGGGCCTGCTATACAAGGGAAGCAAATACAGGGTTGTAACGGTCAGAGAAAAAACTTTAGGAAAATCCTTTTTTTCCTGGGCAGGGAAAAGTCAAGGAATCTTATGGTTGGTCAAGGAAATTTGGAAATGAATTGAAAAGTCAGGGAATTTGAAAATTAATAGCTATGGCAGTCTTCAGAAAACATACTTATTCTGTTTAAGGGGAAAAGATATTCTTTATTGAGAGATAATTTAGGCAAATCTTCTTGCTCATTAGGGGCTACTTTTAAAGGAAAGAATTTGCTCCATAAAGGAGTAAACCAACCCAGGGAGCAAATTCTTTCCTCTAAGAGTAACACTCAGTTTTCAAATCATACAGGTATCACTGTCGAAGTAAAGAGTAAAATTGACTTTTGGATCAGTAACAAGGATATGGAGATCTGTAAAATGTCAGGACTTTTGAAGTGCAGGATTAGTGGAACTGTGAAATACCAGTTGTTAAAGTTTTCTCCCTTGTAAAAATGGCGGCCCAACCATGGCAGTTTATCCATACATCTTTAACCAGTCTCTGATCTGAAATTTTGAAATGAAATATTTGTTGTTCTTTTTAGCTCACTTGAGCCATGGGCTTGGGGTGAGCTGTTGTGATCACTCAGTGTCTGGCATGCAGTGTCAACAATTTGCTTTAAATGACATCTCTGAAACCGCCAGGCCTAGGGCTTTGATATTTGGTATGATGCATTGTCTAGTGGACCTCTACCAAATGTGTTCAAATAGTGACCCTGGGATCCAAAATGGCCCATGGGGGGGGGGGGGCCTTGGGTTTGAAAATAAAATACACTTAAAAATCTTCTTCAGAACCTCAAGGTTCAGATACTTAAATCGGGTATGTAGCATTGCCTAGTGGTCCTTTACCAAGTTTGTTCAAATGGTGGCCCCAGGGTCCGAAATGACCCTGGGTCAGGGAGTCCTAGGTTTGAACCATAGAAATACATAGAAAAATATTCAATAATCTTCTTCTTCAGAACCACAAGGCTCAGATGCTTGAAATTTGGTATGTAGCATTGCCTATTGGTCCTTTACCAAGTTTTTTTCAAATGGTGGCCCCAGGGTCCAAAATGGCCCTGGGTCAGGGAGTCCTATGTTTGAATCATAGAAATACATAGAAAAATGTTCAATAATCTTCTTCTTCAGAACCACAAGGCTCAGATGCTTGAAATCTTGTATGTAGCATTGCCTAGTAGTCCTTTACCAAATTTGTTCAAATGGTGGCCCCAGGATCCAAATGACCCCCCGGCAGGGAGTCCCAGGTTGGAACCATAGAAATACATAGAAAAATGTTCAAAAATCTTCTTCAGAAATGCAAGGTTCAGAAGCTTGAAATCTAGTATACAGCATTGCCTAGTAGTCCATTACCAAGTTTGTTCAAATGGTGGCCCCATGGTCCAAACTGGTCCCGTTGCAGGGAGTCCTAGGTCTGAACCATAGAAATACATAGAAAAATATTCAAAAATCTTCTTCTACAGAATCGCAAGGCTCAGATGCTTGAAATTTGGTATGTAGCATTGCCTAGTGGTCCTTTATCAAGTGAAACGATTTTTTTTCTTCAGATTTTTTGCTTCCTGAAAACGGTTGAATACAAAACAGTGTAGATCCTAGTCAGGCTCCTTCAAGAGCAGTCTGATCTGGGTATGCACTGTTTGCATAGAAATTTTTGCACAAACATTGGTGTTTGTAGAATATTCATTGGACTTATGGTGTTTGAAGTTTTAAAACATTTACCATACTTCTTTGTTTTTCTGCCTTCTTTTAACAAATAGACAACTTCTGTGACTTCCTGTTGTCTCCCTGGACAACAAAGCCCTTTCAAAATAGGGTCTTCTCTTAAGGGAAAGAGGTAAGGCAGCAAATTCTTGTCTGTAAGAGTTGACCCCCCATTTAAAAGGGAGGCAAAAATTAAAATAGCAGAGTTGCTTCCCCTGAAAGTATACCCATTTACCTTAAATTCAGAAAGTGTAATTTATCAATTTAAAGGGGCTTTTGCAGGTCAGAAAAATAAAACAACAACTGAACTGTCCCAATTCTGAAAGTTTGAGGGGGAAACATACCATAGGGGCGTGAAATTTAGACTGTGAAAGACTTCTGAATGTCAGAAATTGAAAAAATTATGTCATTTCAAGAAACTATTGTACAGTGTTGGTACTGGACCTTTTAGGTGACAAGATTTAGAAATGTTTCTAGGCTGGAGCTTCAAGTTCCTGTGAACAGAACCATAGTTACTAGACATTTATTATTCAAAGTTTCTTTTTGAATTGCTAATTGCTTGTTCCAGGTTGTCACTATTGCAGAGCTAAAATATAAGAATAGTTTATTTTGTATGTTAAGTATTTTTCAAATGTTAATTTGATTGAAAATAAAAGTTATTAAAATTCCAGTCTTGAGTCTTTATGTGTTAAAACTGAGCTGTGCCATGTGAAAAAGTGTCATATAGATTTACCAATGGCCAAGTTTCCAATTAACTTGTATGTCTTGTCGCTGTGGAGACTGGTTGGACTACCAAATGAGGTTTTGTATCCATATTTTAGTAGTACATAGATGAAAAGCCCCCCCCCCCCCCCCCCCCCCCCCAAAAAAAAAAAAAAAAAAAAAAATCCCCAAATCTAGTGAACTATGCAGATTGTTGATCTGAACTTTATTAGACTGCGCACATACACGTGCTGATCTAGGAGATACTCTTTAAATACTTTGGCATATATATCAAAATACTTTGACGTCCATAGCTATACTTATACTAGCAGATTTCACCAGTGCATGCATCTGATCAAGATTTCAAGCCATAAAAGTGGAGTAATATGCTAGGTCGAAATGACCCTCCTTCCTGAAATCCTGTGCAATTTGAAAATTTTATGGTTATTGCGCACACAAGAACTATCCAATAAACTAATCAAAGGGACATAATTCTGAAAACGTAAAGAAGGGAGAGCAACCATTTTGATGTTAGGTGCACACAAGAATACTAACTCCCAAACTAAGCAAGGGAGAACGTTATTCTAATAGCCAATACATCCTCCAGACCTATTACATTGCTATAAAGTTTCATTAAGAAATCCCAATTAGTTAATTAGTTATGATGCACACAAGAATAGTCTTAAAAACTAATCAAAGGGCTTACTCCATTATTGAGCAAGGGGGAGCAATCAGTCTTGTTCTAGACACGTTCTCTTGGCCTCATACACATTGCTCTATCGTCCATTAAAACCTCGTTCACACGACTAAGCTGTAACAAAGAAAGTTTGCCAAACATTTTGCGTTCACACAGAGCAAATTATTTGTTAAAGAAAAATGTGGCATCTTTAGAATCTTTGTCAAACAATCTTTGCCAATGAAATATTTGCTGCTGTGTTCACACGAACAAAGTTTTCTCGTGAAAGTTACGTGGACAAACAAACTTTACTTGTGTGAACAGCCACATTTTCTTTGTTAATTAAACTTTGTTCAAAATAACTGATTTGATAATGAGCAAAGTTTTCTGTTCATCTTCACAACTTTAACCTTCCAATCCCATTGTACACCCAGAATGTCTTTCTTTGGTGCTTGGTCTATGATTTCCTGGAGTTGATGATACAAGTGGTTAACCTCATTGTCATCATGTTCACATGTTGGTACCTAAACCTGCATTATGGTGATATTGAAAGAATCTGCTCTCAGGCGCACTGAGATCAGTCTGCTGGAGACTGGTCGGCATCCAAACCATGCCCTTATGCACAAGAAATCCAACCCCATACTCATGTCTGTCCTTTTCTCCACTGAAGGCTTGTTGCCGGATCAGGTCAATGGCACTGAGGAGGCTTGATTAGGGGAAACTTCGAAGTATGGCCCATGACCCGTCTTTCGAATATGTTCTCTGCTCTTGAAGGAACTCTTTTAGATTAGCTGGTATTGTGACATGTGGCCGCCGTAAAACGTCTCCCTGTACATCATCCATAGTGCAGATCATATTTAATTTATGTCCTTTGAGACCAGAGGATACATTTTGAGATATCAAAAAAGATTTAATTGGTTTAGACTCATATTCTAGATCATCGCTTTTTGTCACACCTGCGTTAGCTGGGGCGATATAGGCGTGCGAGTTTCCGTCATTTTGTCCGTCCGTCAACAATTCTGTCCATCCGTAGGTGTCTTGTGAGCGCAACTCCTACACTTTTTGGCCATTCATATTGAAACTTCACAGATGTTTTGGCCGTGGTTTGTAGATGTGCATGTTGTTTGCACATAATTCCAAGATTAATTTTGACCACTTTTTTCACATGTTGAACTTAGTCAATTTTTTACCCAATGCCTTCCATTGTGAGTGTCTTGTGAGCACAACTCCTCCTACACTTTTTGGCCAATCATTTTGAAACTTCAAAGATGTTTTGGCCATGGTCTGCAGATGTGCATATACATGTAGTTTGCACATAATTTCCAGATTAATTTTTGCCACTTTTTTCACATGTTTACCTTAGTCAATTTTTTACATACCATAATACCGTGCATAGTGGGTGTCTTGTGAGCACCTCTCCTCTTACACTTTTGATCAATCATTTTGAAACTTCACAGGTGTTTTGTCATGGTCTGAAGATGTGCACATTGTTTGCACATTATTCCCAGATTAATTTTTACCACTTTTTTCACATGTTGAACTTAGTCATTTTTTTACACAAACGTCTGTTCGTCAACAATTCGCAGTAGGTGTCTTGTGAGCACAACTCCTCCTACACTTAAGGCCAATCATTTTGAAACTTCAACGATGTTTTGGCCATGGTCTGTAGATGTGCATATTGTTTGCACATAATTCCCAGATTAATTTTTACCACTTTTTTCACATGCTGAACTTAGTCAATTTTTTACCCAATGCCTTCCATTGTGAGTGTCTTGTGAGCGCAACTCCTCCTACACTTTTTGGCCAATCACTTTGAAACTTCACAGTGTTTTGGCCATGGTCTGCAGATGTGCATATTGTTTGCACATAATTTCCCAGATTAATTATTGCCACTTTTTTCACATGTTTACCTTAGTCAATTTTTTACATAATACCTTGCGTAGTGGGTGTCTTGTGAGCACAACTCCTCCTACCTTTTTAGGCCAATCATTTTGAAACTTCACAGATGTTTTGGCCATGGTCTGCAGATGTGCATATTATTTGCACATAATTCCAAGATTAATTTTTGCCACTTTTTTCACATGTTTAACTTAGTAAATTTTTTACATACCATAATACCTTGCATGGTGGGTGTCTTGTGAGCACCTCTCCTCTTACACTTTTTGACCAATCATTTTGAAACTTCACAGGTGTTTTGTCATGGTCTGAAAATGTGCACATTGTTTGCACATAATTCCCAGATTAATTTTTGCCACTTTTTTCACATGTTAAACGTTGTCTTTTTTGTCACACCTGCGTTAGCAGGGGCGATATAGTTTTCACTACCAATTAGAACTCGTGTGACTTAACCCCCGCAGGTGCAACACCGCTTTCCGCGGATTTCTTGTTTTTCATGTGGACCCCTTTTGATTATTATCAGTATTGGGATTGACTGCCTTGTTAAAATCAAGAAATTGCAGTATTTTTTCTCCGGCTTTCGTCGCCGGATCAGGTCAGGGTCACTGACGAGGCTTGATTAGCCGAAACTTCGAAGTATGACCCATGTTCCGTCTTTCGAATATGTTCTCTGCTCTTGAAGGAACTTTTTTTAGATTTTAATTTGGGTCCTACTAAAGACAGAAAAGGACTTTTGCCACCGAAAAGGACCGAAAAGAACTTTCGGGCACCGAAAAGGACTTTTTAAATGCCAGTTTATGCTATAAATATGTTTGAAAAATATATTGGGTAAAATATCTTATCTCCAAACATAATTTTATATTACATCAAGGGAAAATGCCGATTTCGGTGCCCGAAATTCGGCATTTGAAATGTCCTTTTCGGTACATGGCATCTCTTCACTGACCAGAAGTGGAGACCTTTTCGGTGCTGTAATTTTAGGAGAAAAGATACTAAAATTCATAAAAGGACCATTCAAGCGCTGATTAATGTCTTTATGATATTAAAATTTCTAAAACATATGTTTTATATGGCATTTAATGGCATATAAAAGTCCTTTTCGGTGCCCGAAAGTTCTTTTCGGTCCTTTTCGGTGGGGTAAGTCCTTTTCTGTCTTTAGTAGGACCGTTTTAATTTGACTTCACTGCAGTTGGTGTTGTGCCGTGTGGCAGCCGTAAAACGCCCCCCGTACGTCATCCATAGAGCAGACTATTTTTATTTTTTGTCCTTTGAGATCAGAGGATTTATTTTGAGAAATCAAAAAAAGATTTAATTGGTTAAGACTCATATTGTAGATCATCGCTTTTTTAGCTCACCTGGCCCGAAGGGCCATAGTGAGCTATTGTCATACCAATGCGTGCGTCGTGCGTCGTGCGTCGTCACACAATGTGTCCGTCAACACCTAAAAACAAATATTCAAACATCTTCTTCTGTAAAACTACTGGTCCCATGGTTCTCAAATTTCACATGGAGCATGACCTGACTCCAGGGTCTCAGAATTGTAAAATTGGGTCAGGTTGAAAATCCAAGATGGCCGCCATTACTAAAAATAGCAAAAACAACAAAATAAACTTCTTCTCCAGAACCACTGGGTATATTTGTCTGAATTTTGGCATGGAACATCAGTAAAACCTTGGTATTCAAAATTGTAAAAATGAAAAAAATCTGTAGCGGAGTTTTGTCACAGTGACCTACTTTCTGTTTATGAGTGTAATTTTGCTCAAATGCCAATGTCAAAAAAGGACCTATTTAAACAACTTCAAACAACTTCTTCTCTAAAACCACTGAACCCATGGATCTCAAATTTCACATGGAGCATGACCAGACTGCAGGGTTTCAAAATTGTAAAATTGGGTCAGGTCAAGAATCCAAGATGGCCGCCGTTACTAAAAATAGCAAAAACAACAAAATCAACTTCTTCTCCAGAACCGTTTGGTATATTTGGTTGAAAGTTTGCATGGAACATAAATGGGGCCTTGGTATTAAAATTTGTAAAAATAAAAAAAATCTATAGCGGAATTAGGTCACAGTGACCTACTTAGCGTTTACAAGACCGATTTTGCTCAAATGTCAATATCTCAAGAAAATGCAACCAATTCTGACCAGATTTGGTCAAAAATGGTTCTTGAATGGAATTATTTCAGTTTTGTGCCAGTTGACTATCCAAGATGGCCACCATGGGGGCCGTTACTAAAAATAGCACAAACATAAAAATGACAATTACTCAAGAACCCTTGAATGGAATTGGACCAATTTTGTGTCAGAATGTTCCTTGCATGACGCCGTTTCGATTAATTGCAATTTGGCATTCCAAGATGGCCGCCATCTGGTGTTACTAAAATAGCACAAACATAAAAATGACAATTACTCAAGAACCCTTGAATGGAATTGGACCAATTTTGTGTCAGAATGTTCCTTGCATTAAGCCATTTCGAGTAATTGCAATTTGTCATTCCAAGATTGCTGCCATCTGGTGTTACTAAAAATAGCACAAACATAAAAATGACAGTTACTCAAGAACCCTTGAATGGAATTGGACCAATTATGTGTCAGAATGTTCCTTGCATGAAGTCGTTTCGATTAATTGCAATTTGGCATTCCAAGATGGCCACCATCTGCTGTTACTAAAAATAGCACAAAACATGAAAATGACAATATCTCAGTAACCGCTGAATGGATTTTGATGAAATTTGTGTCAAAATGATTCTTGCATTGAGATGTTTCAAAAATATCTAACTGTAGACCAGTCATATTGGCCTTTGTTACTAAAATAGAAAAATGTGAAAATTAGAAAATGTCAATGGAATTGGGCTAATTTTGTGTCAGAATGTTCCTTTCATTAAGCTTTTTCGATTTTTTCCATTTTGGCATTCCAAGATGGCCGTCATCTGCCGTTACTAAAAATAGCACAAAACATGAAAATGAATATATCTCAGTAACCGCTGAATGGATTTAGATGAAATTTGTGGCAAAATGATTCTTGCTTTGAGGTGTTTCAAAAATTAACAAATATAGATACGTCAAGTTGGCCTGTGTTACTTAAAATAGCAAAATGTGAAAATTGGAAAATTACTATGGAAATGGACCAAATTTGTGTCAAAATGGTCCTTGCATGAAGGCTTTTCGATTTTTTGCATTTTGGCAATCCAAGATGGCCGCCATCTGCCGTTACTAAAAATAGCACAAAACATGAAACTGGCAATATCTCAGTAGCCCCTGGATGGATTTTGATGAAATTTGTGGCAAAATGATTCTTGCATTGAGGTGTTTCAAAAGTAAATAAATAAAGACCAGGCAAGCTGGCCTCTGTTACTAAAAGTAGCAAAATGTGAAAATAAGAAAATCTCAGTGGAATTGGACCAATTTTGTATCAGAATGGTCCCGTTGCATAATAGCCAGGTGAGCGATATCAGGCCCATTTGGGCCTCTTGTCTTCATTTGGACCCCTTTTGATTATTATCAGTCTTTGGATTGACTGTCTAATTAAAATCAGGGCCACTGACGATGCTTGATTAGCCGATTCTTCGAAGTATGGCCCATGTTCCGTCTTTGAAAAATATTCTCTGCTCTTGAAGGAACTCTTTTAGATTTTAATTGTGTGTCATCTGTTAACATCTCACCAAAGTTTTTCTAGCGTATCTCACAGAGCTGCAGTATGCTCAGTGATAGCTGTCAATTGTGTAAGTCAGCTCTTCAAGTTTCCCAGGTGGCCTCAGAGTCCTTACGTTTCATGTGCATATTGAATTTTGTTCCTACCTTTAATCATCTTTATCTGTTTACTAGGGTCATCCAATAATTCCTGCAAACGACCAAGTATCAGGCAAAGTATTATAGCAAATTTATATATAATATATATACGACATTTGCACGATCATGAAGCTCCTGAAATTTCTTTCCTGGAACGAAAGGAAGATGTGTTGAAGGAATATGGACTGCTTGATTTGCTATTATATATATATTATAGGAGCTTCATGATCGTGCAAATGTCGTTGCTAGGGAACGGAAGAAAACTAGCATTAGGGATGCGGCGGTGGCTTCTATTCGTCTGTTTAAGATCCCCTGGCTTAGTTCGGAACGCTTCTACATATCTGAATTTTGCTGGGAGACACGAAA
Organism: Ctena decussata; assembly: GCA_963989385.1. Lineage (NCBI taxonomy): Eukaryota > Metazoa > Mollusca > Bivalvia > Lucinida > Lucinidae > Ctena > Ctena decussata. The sequence continues at coordinate 10,310,521 of OZ022504.1, forward strand.
AAATACTTAAGTAAGTATATGGTTCCCAAATTAAGATATTGACATCAGTTGATATATTATTATAGTTCCAAGTAAAATCACCACGCTTTTCGGGAGTGAGTGAGTAAGTGAACTCGGGTTAAACGTCCCACCAACAACGAGGTCATATGGAGACGGGACCTCGGTTTAAAGTCTCACCCGAAAGACCGGGGAAGCGGGGGGTCGATCTTGCGACCCCTGGATTGGTAGTCCGGAGTGTTATCCACTAAACTATAGGCGCTCCTCGCTTTTCGGGAAACTACGATACTCGTATCATATAAAATGAGTATTTCAAGAAAATGCATTCACTGCTGATGAAGTGTTTCCTAAAATGGCATTTATTTGTTATCAAAAAGTAGTCGCGATATGTTGAAATGTAGAAATTAAAGAAAATATGCCGCGATTCTTGTTTATTATCGTTTGCAACCTTCAAAAACCGGAGGCAAAAGTCCAAAATCAGAAATGAGCTAAAATTCTGTAATATTCTTTGTTGCCTAGCAAGCGCATTAGTTTGGTTATGTGAAATGATAATTGCCTCTTATTTCAATTCTTAAATGTAAGGCAACCATGTTAGAACACAGAATTCTTGTAATCTGAAAGAGTTGTAAACAGATATGCAGACATTTACTTCCTCTCATCTGTTGTGAAAGATGCTGTGTAAACAAACATGTGCAATTTTACCGCCGGTATCGCCTACACATTTGCATTGAAAACCATCCCATTTCTGAGAAAGGTATGCAACGTGTACGATTTTTAGCATACATGTGTATATCATACCCTGCCTGTTTAAGGTATAATCTGATTGCTCTAGCTCACTTAACAAAAAAGTTATGATGGCGTTTGCAAGACTTCTTGGATAACCCTCGCACACCCGTGGCATACTTGTCACCTACGTCCGAATGTCCAACAGTAGGCGCGGTAATTGTTAACCCTGGCTGCGACCGATTCGGTATTAAGGTATCATTGAGACTTTTTTTAAGTATGACATTGTAAGAGGTACCGATACGAAAACGTCTTGGTTTATTCTTTTCCCAAAGCTGTGTTTGGCATAAACATAATTGACTATTTGAGAGAAAAAGTTTGGCCTCACATAAATCTCATCGACTGACACACATGCAAAAGTTGCTAATGTATCAACAGACTTCTTACCATTTTGGCAATCGGGAATATTCGGTTGAAAACAACATTAGAATTTTCAAGGTAGTTCAAGGGTGAATAAAGAAAAAAAAATCGCAACATAACCGTCCATTTCTGGATGTGTTAATATTAAAAAAAAGTACGTGCCCGCAATCGATAATTTATACGATACATAATGGGGTTATTTCGTGGCCAGGTGTATTTCGCTATTCTCTGTTTTTTTCTTCATCTTCTCATTATTCTATAATCTCCATATCTTCTACTCCCTTCTTCAAACTACCTCATTTTTTTCTTTCTACGACGCTTTTCTTGCACAAGTGCTGTCCATACTATATTACTCGTTTTTCCCACCGATTCTCTATAAACACATATTGCATATGTTAGTTCATTCTTACGTCGCTACTGTGCGTTCATTTTCTTAACTTTACACCTTTATATGCGTTTATGTATTCACACAGACTCCTCGCTATTACTACAATTTTTACACAGTTTCTTTTTCTTTTTCTTGGATACAAGAATTTTATAGTGTTTGCATAGCGTTTGCCGTGCGGTCCACAAAATCAAACAATAGGTCACTCATCCAGGTACTAATTGCGATATCCGTCGCTAACCATCTACTCTACATACGTCGCCATGAAAACAGCTTCAACAGCAACGCTGTATTCTGTTCTGTTCTGTTCAATTCTCGTATCGACGTTACCCAAGTGGCTCAACGGTACGTAACCATAGTTGCACACACCTGGCGCCGGGTGTCCGTCCAACGCTGTAAATCATTTACGATTTTATATATACCTATACCCTTTCACAGTATCCGAACGCACTGTACCCTCTCTTCCGGTTTTCATAGCGTTGAATCGAGAGTACAAAATTCGCTTATAACCAGTAGCCGGAAATCATTATGTTTTGAGTTTTTATCCGGAATCTACTGCGTCATTTATAGTTATTCAGCTTCGAAAATGTAAAGAGGTAAGTTTAATATAATTTTCTCTTCGGTCTTTTACTTTATTGCCCTGTACAATGAAAAACTCCTTGCCGTCGCAGATTTTTTTCTGAACAGCTTAATTTAACACGAGATTGTGTCGTGCAAAACTTAGCTATCATTCTTTTATCAAAACTAACAAACTGTAGATTGATAACGCCTTCCGTTTATTCTAAAGATTTTTTTATAAAACATGTAAGAAAATGCTCAAAATGGTTTAAGAATCATGCCAAGGGCGATTTGAATACTGTACCAATTACTACCCACCCATACACGACATTGTACAGGGTAATAAAGCAAAAGACCGAAGAGCAAATTATATTAAACTTACCTCTTTACATTTTCGAAGCTGAATAGCTATAAATGACGCGGCAGATTCCGGATAAAATCTCAAAACATAATGATTTCCGACTACTGGTTATAAGCGAATGTTTGTACACTCGATTCAACGCTATGAAAACCGGAAGAGATTGTACATGTAGTTCGGATACTGTGCCTTTACAATTAAATAGATTCACCGAATTTATCTGTATTGAAACTAAGTATATATATGTTCTGTACTTTACCATAATATCTTTACATGTCTTCATTCATAATTAAATTAGACATAACATTTAATATTCATATGCAACCCAGGCGGTCAAATTCGGAAGCGATCCTTTATGCGTACAGTGACAGTCAAATGATCTTGCAGTATATACCCTATTAATCCTATAAAACGCCCCAGGGCGTTGCATTTTCCGAAAGGGGTAGGGGCGTTACTTAGAGCCTAAATTATGGTAAATCATCCACTGCAAAAATATCTCTAATATACTGTTTTATGTGAATAGGTATACTGTCAGAGAAAGTGAATTCACTATTACTTGCTTCCCTTCTCAGCTTTGGTAGAGTCAACTCTTAAAGGAAAGAATTTGCTCCTCTAGGAGCAAATTCTTTATTTTAAGAGTAGACCCCATTTCAAAGAACTACATCATTCAAAGAGGTAAACAGGAATGAATGCAAGATGATATACAATGTAGCATAATTCTTTTAAAAGAAGCAGAGCGTTTATTAGTGCATTGGCGTTTAAAATACGGTAATGGGCTGTTCTTTAAGCACTGCTAGCATGGATCGTTTTTGGACTGGTCTTGATGGGTATGTTTGCATTTGAATGTGTAGAAAGTACATACTGCTTTTTTTCTTCAGATGATGCTTGATATGAACGTATCGCTTGCTTTCAAAGCCAGCTATCGTAATTGTAATATATGTTCTTAAATGGTCAACATCCAGTTTTCTTTCTGAATCGCGCAACATGTCGGGAGTGGTCGGGAGATACGATGGTGCTGCGTATATCTTCCAAGGACCTACTGTGCTTGCAGTAGGTGCCGGTGGGAGTTGTTTGGACTTTTTTTTTTCTCTCGTCTATCATTTCTTTCTTCTTTCTCCCTCTCTCTGGAAGACGGCTCGATATAGACTGAAATACTGTCTCAAAGGGCCATTAAACCCAGAACAACCAACCAATCCACGCAACGTGTCCTGGCCTTTGTCATTCAGATACAGGTCACTGTCCTGTTTCACTGAACCGCAAAAATAAGACCAGGAAGTAAACATATATATTTTGCATACCAACTAAACAGTAACAATGTTCATAAAACAGAGAGGATACCTTTGGGAAAACATCCCTTTAGTAGTCACTTGAAAGGTAAAATATATTTTTATTTCGTCGGTTTGATGCACCTATGGTTACTGGCCTATTTAATTGAATTCTTTTCTTGCTAAAACACTATACAGCATAGTATTTTTCTGCTCTGCTAAGTCTGCTCTGCACATTCCTTATAATATACCAATTTATGAATAATTTTATAATGTACATCAAACGGATTTTTCTAAAATACCTTTTACCCCATTGATATAAATGAACTCACACCAAATTCAATGCGATGGGGGTGCCTTTCTGTATTTAATTTCAAAAGTGTGCCGCTAAACCCCACAAGTTTTGCAAAATGATTGATGGACAGAAATCGTCAGGCAATGCAAGTTCCCCTTCTAGCATACAGTAATTAACGTATAAGCAATGGACGACTGCATCAGAAGCCACATAGGAGCGATGGCGTCCTGCTATATCTGCTCCCATTGACCGCGATGTTTTTTCACCATACAAGAAGCAGCGAATCTGTCATTTCTAGGGTGATAAGCATCGGGATTCTCCCTGCTCGAGCCAGCCCATTTAGCTCATGGTACTCTGGCGTGCCTTTAAAGTCCTGGGATTATTTAAAATTTAAGAAGACGGTGCGAACAAATATGATTGTTACTGTTGCGCAAACGGTCACAGATCGTTAGGGCAGTTAATCCGTCAGGGCAGTTAATCCGTCTTGTGGCTCTGGCAACGTTCTTTTTTTGGTATATCCCTGACGTCAGTTCTGACTGACTTACCCAGTCTAAGATTACAATGATATTTAAAAAAGATGTGCTGTCTTTGCACCAGGCGTTGACAATGATATGTGAGCCTCGCTGGGCAGTCTTGATCGGTTTGGGAAGTTCCAATCGCCGTCGATGGCTTGATCACACTTTTGTCGTTGTTTTTGCCGTTTATTGTAATTCTTGCACTGTGGTTACCTGATTAGCAGCCTGCTCTGCTTTCTATCTTGTTTTGTTGTCATAAACATATAGAAATTTAGTAAAATTGATGTTCATGTTTTGGTTTAACTTGTTGAGAGGGTTCCGTGCGACCAGTTTGTCAACCTATGATTTTTCAACACTCTATACCACTTTTCCACATAATCTGATCGACGAAAATCTTAATGATTTAATTGAGTGGACTTTAAGTAGCCGAAACAACGTAGTCTGGCCCATGTTCCTTCTTTTGAATGTATTCTGTGCTCTTGAAGAAACTCTTTTTAGATTTCAATTTTACCTCACTGCAGCTGGTGTTGTGCTGTGTGGCGGCCGTAAAACGTCTCCCCGTACATCATCCATAGTGCAGATTATATTTCATTTTCGTCCTTTGAGATCAGAGGATATATTCTGAAAATCTAAAACTTTAAATTGGTTTATACTCATATTCTAAACCATCGTTTTATATTTTATTTGGACCCCTTTTGATACTAATCAGTCTTTGAATCGACTGTCCAATTAAGATTAAGAAATTACAGTATGCTTTTCCCTGGGTTCGTCACCAGATATTGTTAGGGTCACTGATGAGGCTTAAGTAGCCGAAACTACGTAGTCTGGCACATGTTCCTTCTTTTGAATGTATTAAAAGATCGTCTAGATATCCGGATGTAGAATTAAAAGCCTCAATAATTTCAGGTCTTCTACCAGTAGAAAGCGAACTCATGAAATCTCTTTTTGGCAAAATAAAAAGAGGAGCACAGTTAGTTCTCATCGAAATGCCAATAATTTGTCTGTGAAACTTAGTATCAAATCTAATTTAAATATGATCTAAAAGATACATTAAAGCTTCACACAAAAGTCATGTTTTGAGTTTGGGTATTCATGAGTAAAGAAAGCGTTTCTTAGTTACAAGCAAGAAAAGGCAAAAGTAAGGAAATCTTCCCTTTAGAAATTAAAATCTAAAAGAGTTTCTTCAAGACAATCTTTACTATCAAAGCATGATGAATCGAATTTATCCACCTAAATAGCTGCCCATTCTGCCTTTTGTTTTGTTTTGTAACTTAAACTAGAAAATATATAAAACTAAATGTTGTTGCTGTTTTCAATAAAGGTAGCTGAATGATCACCTGTTTGGGAAAGACGACACGGCAAAACACACCGAAGCAGAAAGATGACAAGAGATGGTATGGGCCGAGTCTCAGACACCTGTGACAACTATTATCTCAAAATAAGCATCGATAAGACTGAGGTAGTGTACCAGTCGGCATTTTGAAATCACAAAAATAAATCGCAATGAAAATCAGCACAAGCTTTGCCAAGGCAACATTTGACAGACTACGTTGAAATGTTTGGGGTGTTTGGGAATACGACTTCACACACTGCTGAACATCTACTAGGTTGTGGCACTGCTTACTCTTTTGAGAATAATTTGTTTTAGAAATTTGAAATTTCTGTTGAAAGAGTTTTAGGTTGTAGTTTCACAAAAAAACTTGCAGAGTATGGCAAACACTGTTTGCCATGCTTCAACACCAATAACGTCATAGATATGTTACCATAGCAACTAAGAGTTCATATTGATATTAAAGTAACGTCATAGAGACGCCAATCTGCTAAGCACAGCAGTTGGAAATTTTAATCGTTGCTATTGTAACAGATCTATGGCATCACCTGGCTTATAATTCAAGAGGAGCATGGCATACAGTTTATACCAAGAATGCCGAGATAGAAAAGTTCTAAAGAGGGTAGAGATGCAAAGCATACACCCTCTTCTAACGCTGGTAAAGCTAAATATAAATTTTACTACCATGCCTTTACAATGACAATTTTTAATATTTAACAGGGTATCCACTTATGTTGAAGCCGAATTGAATGTTTCTATAACTGCAGCAGAGAGACACAACATAACAACATAAAAGAGTTAACTACAAGAAGAGAACCACTTAGTGCCCACTGGAATACCCTCAACTTCTCGGTAAAACCTAATGCCAAAAAATATGCACATATTGTCAAAAAAGATGGACGATCGCTTTTCACACCTTTATGTATACGTTTGCGTTCTTCAGATGTGAAAAAAGAGCTTTTTTCATTACAAACAAAATAACAAAGCACCATTTCTATGACAATATTGGCCATCTCAGGTGATGGCTTTGTGTGAGTTCATTTTTTTTTTTTATTTTTCTTTATTTTATCTGCTATTCGTTTTGAATTCGACAGCTAGTTGGCCTTTAGGGGTGGCCCGGTGGCCATCTGTCTTGGACACAACTATTCAATTAGCATATCTGATTAAAATAATAGGAAAAGAGGGCCACGAAGCCGTAAATGTTACACCTTGGTTAAAGGCTCTGGTGCAGCAGCGATAACTCGGATCTCTAGTGTTCTTGTTTAGTTTTAAAGCGAAAGTCTTTTCCCCAGAAGCCGCAAGTCCGATATCAAAATTGTTGGGCAGCAATATTGGTCGGATATATATGGTCGTCACTGGTGAGATTTATTCTTTGCGGCCTACGAGTATGAAAATTAAAAAAAAAATGATTGCAGAAACTTCTGTGTATAAAGACACAGATGAGCAATATCGGACCATCGGATCCTGTTTTTTTTGTTCAGCATATAAAATTTGTATAGATTATTACGTTTTGACAGGAAACAGTTTGAAAGTTAATACTTTTGTGCCCATGTCAGGCGAACAGGCGTGGAGATGTTTCGGTAACGCTGAAATGGTGTGGATGAAAGTTTTAATACTTTTATATTCCTCTAGCAAGGGTATGTATATTATCAGGTATTTTCTTCGATGCCTTAGTGTACCTTTAACACACAACAGCTTTATCCCACAACTCTGACGAAGTTGAGGGTGGCATAATGCTTTGAGCTTGACCATTCTTTCGTGAACCATAGCCCTTTGCCGAGTTTGACTTTAAGTTTTTCTTCTTATGGACTATTTTTCCTACTAGAGAGCTGACTTTGGTATATCAATATAATTTGATGCGTCCGCCATTCAGATGATGCGTAAGTTATGAAGCATTGATCATACTGTTATTCCTCCTCTTAAGACAACAGATTTTCGTATTTAAATAAAGGAAAATTAAAAAGAGGTGTTGATAAGACAAAATGCAAGAGAAATGACAGATAGTAATGCAAATAATTCATAACTTCAAATATCAATTCATAATGATAATTTATTCAAACAATAAATTTAAGAGAAGGCATCATACTCACTGCATGCAATTTTAAGGAAGTTTAAATTATATATTATACAGAAAATACATATGGAAAAGTAAATATTTCCGAAACAGTATAAGAGCAGTTACGAAATTCACTAATAAACTAAAGCCCATCATGGCAGCGTATAATTCCCGGAAAAACGGAAAAAAATAAGAACCATGCCAGGCAGCCTCTAAAATAAACGTATTTAGCTCATGAAAATAATCACAAATTACCGAGCATGATTATTTAGTTTCGTAAAACATTTTAAGCGTCATGGAAGCAAAATACTGAAGCTTTATAAAGAAGCAACTGAAAAGAAAAGTAAGGTGTATTATATTAGCAAGGGCAACTAAGTAGCCTCACACCCTCTGTAAAATTATATCCAAATAAAAAAGCAAAGACAGATGAATTAAACTGAAAGAAGAACTTGTTTCGGAAGTAAAGTAAAAACTAAAGGTTAAAGCTGCAGTAAGAACACTTACATGAGGTATTCTCCCAAGTCCGGCGCAGCCAACCAATGTTTTTGAAATAAGTGGTAATCCTCCTCTCTCATTTGGGAGACTGCTCCATAAATGGAGAATATATGGTTCATGAAAACTAAGCAGCAAAGTATAACTGATATTATTTGATATGAAGGTTAGACAATGCTTATTCTTTGGTGACAAAGTTACTCGCCTGCTTAGATGTAGGAATTCTTATTCAGTTGAAAAGATAACTGAATATGGAAGCTGGATTTTTATCAATGCAAAGTTTGGACAGCTATTCAACTCTATTCTATTCCATAACCTTGTTAGGTCGTTGGAGCACCGCAGATGACTTTACAGCAATCACTTTCTACCTTGTCTTGCCTCAGCTGCCCTAGTTGAGCCTGCATAGTTTATCCCTGTCCACTCTATAATATCGTCTTCCCACCCCTTCTGTTCTGTGTATTTCTTCTTCTTTTTCCTTCTACTATGCCCTGTAGAATTGTCTTAGTTAAACCAGAAGACATTGAGTCTTGATCAAACCACCTTAGTTTTCGTTTCTTGACTATGGTCAGGAGCTCATCATATTCTCCAATGGCTGCTTGGATATTTTTGCGAACCTCCTCACTGGCTATGTGGTCCTTGTACGAAATGTCCACAAATGTTCGGCAGGATTTCATCTCATAGGTGTGCGTACTTTTATCTAACTCTGCAGTCAGGTTTCACGATTCACAGGCATGCAGGAATATGGAAATTACAAGGGAGCGCATCAGTTTCACCTTTGAGCGTAGAAATATGTAATTATCTCCCCAAGTTGTCTTCAGCTTTGTAAGAGTTGCAGTGACTTGTTGAATCCTTCAGAGTATCTCCTATGTTGATCCATCATCCGATTAATTGCTCCAAGGTATTTGAAGCATGTAACGTTGCCCAGTTTCTGTCCTTTTACCTTGACCTCCCTAAGGATTCCATTGCCGTTGTTTGTTCTTATGTTGGACTTCGTACCACTGATCTCTCTGTTAAACATTGTTAAAGTCTTTTCGAGACTTTCAACTAGGGCTTCTGGTTCCTGCTTTTCCTCAGCTAGGGATTCTGGTTCCTGGTTTTCCTCAGGGGGGGGGGGGGGGGGGGAGGTACAGAAGCGTGCGACTGTCGCACTGGATTTGGTATGGATGCGTTTATACTAGAGCATCTATGTCATTGGCAATCGGCAAATTGGTTAATATGTCTGCCGCATATGCTAACCCTTTCATCATGTTATTCCAGAGTATCGGACATAATCCGTTCGAGAAAACGAAGAGGATGAGTAAAGAAGGCATCCTAGTCTAACTCCAACTGTTGTCCTGAACCATTCTCCCTAGCTGCCATTCATTGTGTAGAGCTGCTCAATGGAGCAAACTAGAATTGCACTGGCATTATTCAACCGCATGGTGACCAGAAGGCTGCAAGCCATACCCTGTTAATGAAGGCATGATACAGATTTTGCTGACATCGGAGGTTCTTTTCACACTGGGTTCTGTGGTTGAAGCTCTGTTCTGTGGTACTTCTTCCGACTCTGAACCCAGCCTGTTCTTCAGCGATTATCTCTTCAGCTTGGGGTTTAAGCCTTTTCAAGATGAAACTTTGGACAACACTTGTTCGCAAAAAGTCCATAGACAGGGGAATATTGCTTTACGGACACATTTCCAAGTTCGTTGTATGCCTATAAACATTCATAAAATATTGACATTATTATGTCACCTCACCATCGGGGGAAGATTGTTCTTGGTGCGGGTCCCGTCGGTATCGGATTCCACATAGCGTAGCTTCTTCTCTGCACTCTATCTCTTGAAAGGATGAATACAGTTTGATCAGACTAGCGCAGATATACCCTCGGGTGTTTACATAATGGTCACTTGAATTTTATTTTGTAGGTCACCAGGAGTCTTAGAATGTTGAAGGGCGGTTTGTCTGTACCATATCTTCTGAATAGATAAATGAATTTTAACCAAAGTAGCACAGACATATTATTAGATAGAAAAAAGAACTTATTAGATTTTGGTAACCTTGTCCTATTTTCAACTTCACAGGAGGTCTAAGAATATTGATTAATTCTATCTCCTGAAATGATAAATGGATTATGACCAAACTTGCACAGGTATATTGCTGGGACATGGAAAAGACGTCATTAGAATTTGTTATCATTTTAATATTATTACTTGCTGTCGAAATGAACGTAATTTCTTCGTAAGGCGTCAAAATGATACTGGTTAAAGAGCAAAAGCTTGCGTCGGAACATTCGACTGTTTGAATCTGTATTCTTATTGATTTTAATGATAGTTTATTTTAAAGATATACATTTCACTTATTTTACTGGAGGAATTAAAATGGTTTTCTTTTTGAATATCCTCTTTTGATAGCTGTCAGACATTACAACTGTTACAAAGCAGGTTTAATATTTCAGTGGTTTTGAGTGAAACACTCACCATATTACCGAATCCATTAGCGGTTGTTGAGCAATACCATCCTTTGACGCTCTACTGCTCCTACTCTGGAAATAAGAAAGTTCTTGTTGTGACCTGGAGAGTGGACGATCAAGAAGTCGGTGCCTTTATACCAGGAGAAGACGGAACATGCATACCATTTTCGAGCTCGATGGACAATAAATTGTACCAGTACAGTTGCGAGACAGAGTTAACACTTACGATTAAGAATGTTACAGGAGAAAGACATGCGGAAAAGTGGAGTTGCATAGCCAATTTGGGAACACTATTTCTCAAGAGTACAAGTACATCTGTCTTTGTTCAAGGTAAATAAATTTTTAACTGCCATAACATTAACTGTAAAACATGCCACCTGTTCTCAGTAAACACTTGCCTTAAGAAGCCAAGTCCTGATTTAACGGGTTGATATTATACACAGACAAGCGTTCATAAAACATACCATCTGCAAGAGAGAGAGAGAGAGAGAGAGAGAGAGATAGAGAGAGAGGCAGAAAAACATACCTGACTTCCGACTTCCGGTTAGCAGACCTTAAATTTCTTATGAGCCAAGCAAGTCACCTTAGTTGTAAATAATCACAATACTACGGACGCCCACCTTTTAATGTACATTAGATTTTAAAAAGAAGAGAAAGTAACTAGTAACCAGAAAATTATTTCTGGGTCTAGGGCTCACGCTTTTAACTCAAATGCCCAAATACCGAGTCCCTTCTGCTATCGACTGTAGTATATGTAGATTACAAATTGCAGAAACATTCCAAGAATTTTGAAACCGTTGGGGGAAACAGTAGTAAATTGAGCTTTATGCCTTAAATGAATAGAAATAAAGAATTTTCAGAGCTTGTTGCTAAATATACTTCATTTTACTCATTAAAAAAAGAATTTTTTTTTTTTTTTATTCATCTAAATTTTATTTTCTTTCGACACCAGAAGCAAGGCACCCGAGACTTCCATAGAAAGTTTATTTTAGTTCTAGCAGATAAGGCAGCAAACTGTATTGTTGTTATACCAATATATTTTGGGCCCGATTGCACGTCAGCGAGTTAAATTAGTAGGTGATTAATAGTAGGAGTGGCCATGGTACCCAAACAATTACATTTAGTTCGAACTAGTAGACCAAAAACAAAGAAACATCCGAAATATACAGATACACAGACATTAACCCAAAACAGAGGTGTGATCAGGTGCTCGCAAGTAGTAAGCATCATCTGCCTATTATGATACCCGCCTTGCCTGTAAGTCGGTGAAAATGAGATCCGGTAACTGAAAGCCATACTATGATTTAGCTGTGACCATCACGTTGGAAATAAGCTTAGAAACGGTGACATTTGAGGGATCAACGAGGTAAATATGTCTCTCATAGAACATGTTTAAGTTCAGTGACTAATGCTAGTCATTGACTCGCTAATATGCATATCTACTAAGTTGGTGTCTTATTAAATTCCGATTTGACATGCTAAAGCAAGCTCCTGGCACCAACCTACGTCATCCGACACGTCACTAATTTATCAAAGAACATTTATTCCGACAATCATCTATTCGGAATAGACCAACAAATCACTTTATGTTGATAACTTTTCGAGAAAAGACTGCATGCACCAAGTGAATTCTAAAAAGGGCAATATTTCAATATGAAAGTGACTCCATAAAATGTTGTAGAATTCACAAATACTTTGACTAAATATTTCACAATATAAGTTGAAGCATGTTCGGTCTAACTATTTGCAAAATTAACTAAGTGTCGGAAGCTGACTTCCATGTAGTAAGATTGCCGTATTTGGGGCACCTAGTGGCTTTTTGGAGATGATGAAATTTACAAACTATACGAAAAAATTCCGAATACTGGACCATTCGAAATGGTGTAACTTTGAAAATACGTCACTTACTGATGACGTAGGTTGTTAGGTGTGTAAGTAAGCCGATGCTATAGGTAAAACATGTGTCAGCAGAAGTTATAATATATAAATGGTCCAATTTCAAAGCGAACCTGAGATTGGGCCCAACCGTCTGCCCATCCGTATATCCGTCCGACCCCATTGCATATTGGGCAGCTGTGAAACTCAATAAGCCTATCGCAGCTTATGAAACCGATACGTAGCCATGTTTGAGAAGCAGACAACAGTAAAGAAACGCTTGCAACAGGGAACCAACGTACACAGGCGTCCTCCACCGAGCCACCTCAGCTACCATTGCCTCCGAAAGACGACAGGCATCAGAAGAGAAATGTCTGATTCAAAGGGAACGGCAGATAGAATGGCAGTTCGTACGGTACACTGTAAGTTAAATGTTTTTGGTGAGTTTGATAAATTGAATATTTTCTATGAACACAAAATCGTTTGCCAAGGATTCCTACATTCTTATAGTTCACAGTAAAACAAGTGTGCTATTTTTTTCGCTAAAGAAATGTGAGGAAATTTAACAGTGCAAAAAAAAATGTGTGTAAGTATAATACGTATGCTAAGACGTCACGTTAAGGAATTGTGTCCCTGATTTTAATCAATACTACCAGAAGTACAAGTCTGACTGTAAATTCAATGAGTTAGATAAGTTTGATAAACTGTTGATTTGGATGATAAGTAAAATAAATTCTACAATTATAAATGTTAGATAATTGAATTGGATAAATATGATAATTCGTATGAGCGCAAAATGATTAACAGGAAAATGGGCTAGATAAGTTCAATTAGTTATTTAAACCGAATCATAAGCTGCGTAAGTTTGATAAAGATCAAGAACTGAAACAAATAAAGAGCAGAAAGCAATCAGAACTCAAAAGTATAAAATTATTAATTAATGTACGTTTAATGAGTTGGATACAATAAGTTACAAAATCTTTCAACACAAAAAGACCGGAAATTCATCTTTAACGGTAATTTAAAACAGTTTGATATGTTCGATGAATGGAATAAGTTGTGTGAAAACAATCAGATCTTCAACTTTAATTGTAAGCTGACTGGGTCAGATAAGTTCAATAGAGAGTAGAAAGTAAACACAACAGAAGCACTGCTTATGAAGCACAACAGATCCCAGAGCGAGAATTTCGCGCGTGTAAAACCGGTTTAAGCTACTCCCCAACCTCCATCCTCCAATGATTTCTTACTGGCCGTTCCAAGGCGTTACTTTCGTTGTTGTTGATTAATATTGTTTGTTGCTTATTATTTGTTGTATCCACTTATATGTAGTCATCTAGAAGTGTGGCTACCTGTTTAGGTGCCCACTTTGCTTCATGTTTTGCGGTGTAATTTAAAATAAAAATAAGGTTTAAATATGTTTTATGTTTTTCAAATAATATGTGTGTTTATAAGCCTCAACAGAACCTATGGTGAGTTTACGCGCGTGTAAACCCGGTTTAAGCCCCTCCCTGCGCCCCCCCTGGCCCCTCCTCACTCAGTGATATTTTACTGAGAGGTCGAAGACGGTGCTTCAGTTGTGGTCTACTGCCATTTGTCATTGTCAGTTTCCTTTTGTCTTTGACTTTTTGTACATTATCTAGGATAGCCGAGCTCCCATCTGATGGGAAAGAGCTGACCTCTTGGCTTTTTTTTCTTGTCTCCTTTTGTTTTTATTTCCTATCTGGCCCAGATTATATAACACTTGAGTACACTCTCAAACTCAAAATAACTTGAGTACATTCTCAAACTCAAATTAAAGCATACTGATTGGCTGCTTTCGAGCACATGCTCGGAAGCAGCCAATCAGTGTGATTTATTTTAAGTTTATTTTCAAGTTTTATAACCTCGAACCCAGGTGTTAAATAAAGGATATGGAAAATCAGTTGTGTTGGAACCTGATCAAAGCCTTGCCACCTTCTTTAGTTACGTTGGATTAATTCTTAAAGCACAGAATAATCAGATCCAATTTTGAAAACTTCGTGAATGGGATGAGTCGTACGAGCGCAAAGTAGTGTAAAATGGCAAAAAAGCGCAACGGTGCAATGCAAAAGGGTTAGATAAGTTCATAGAACATAATATGAATTTTTGGTTTCCCCGCAAGTTTGATGGACAAAAAATCATTGACACTTTGGAAAAAATGCGGGACCATTGTCAGAAAAAATCGTTGACGATTGTCAGAAAAACCGCCGCCTACCGGGACTAAGCAACCACCCAGTGAGTAAGACATGTTCAATAAGATCACGAGGACACAGCAGTCTGAATTCCAGGTGCAAATCTAATTTGAATGAGTTACATGCAGTTTGTAAGTTCATAGAAGGTAATATGAAACGAAGTCGAAGTCTCCCTGCAACTTTGATGATTCAATAAGATTAGGTGGACACAACAATCTGAATTCCAAAATTAAATGTAAATTGAACGAGTTACACGTGTTTGATAAGTTTACAGAGCATAATATGAAACGAAGTTGAAGTCTCCCTGTAAGTTGGGTGAGATAGATGTGTTCATTATATTTAGGAAGACACAACAATCTGAATTTCAAATTTTAATGTAAGTTGAACGGGGATCTGGGATTGAATTGTGTCAGTTCCTGTGAATTTTCCTACCTACTTTTATATGCGTTTGATAACTTCGCAGTACATAATATGAAACGAAGTTGAAGTTGCATGAAATAGATATATTCAATTAGTTTAGTAGGCAACAACAATTTGAATTCCAAAAATTTAATTTTAATGAGTTCGATAAATTGAATGTCTAATGTGGAAACAATAATTGTTGAGCTTCAAAACGACTATAAGTAGAATACCAAGTTTCCTTCATTATTTCACTGACTAGATTTTTGTTAGCATCTCTCATATAATATTGCTCGAAGTCTACATACCGTATGCGTGAAGATGTAACTAAGCTTATTCGGCCTTGTGACCTGACCCATTCTCTTGTATTTCACTTTATGAACAATACAATGAGCTTAAACCAAACTAGCTATAGGTGGAGCGCTTTTGGTGAGTTGGATACGCTGATAACTGTTTATGAGCACGGAATTATCAAAGGTCATGCCCAACTCTGAGTTCAAAGATCTTAGCTAGCGGCTCGGGATCGATTTCCACTGTAGGCGGAAATCTTTTCAGTCGGAAACAGGGCTACATTGCACACATTATCATCATTCAGTCGGTTCGATATGACTGAAAGTAAAAAGTATGCAAAGACCAGGAACTGAAACAATCAAAATCCAAATCCAGCCCTCAAACCATAGTTGGAAACAACTAAGATTACAAATAATCAAGATACAGAGAACATATGGCCAACCGAGTGAGCAGCTTGTTCCCAAAAGGTGGCCACTCAGCAACCCAAACCGAACCAAAAATAATAATAACATACATAAGGTAAAACATCACAGAAACTCTGACACCAAAAACAGGCAACAAAGAACCACAACAGAACTACCGCCTTGGAACGGTCAGTAATGAATTACTGGGGGGCTTAAATCGATTTTACAGGCCCAACCTCACCCTCAGTTTCTGAAGTGATACAAAACATTTAGTTGGTTGTTCGGTTCGCATGATAACCCTCTAACTCGTCAATACTGTTGAAAAGGCCATAAAACTGCAGCCATTATCCACCCATCCATCCGTCCCAGTAGAATGAGAGGTTAACTTCTTACTGCACGGTGGACGAGTTGGATAAGTTCCATCAGTTCAGACAACATGAAATATTATAAAACGAGAACAGTCGTCAAAAAATAGTTGACGAAGGTACTCGTACACACTGTAATTCATATAATACTTTATTCCACACACATTAAACAGCATGACTGTCGGAAAAAAGTCTTTACAAAATGAGATGCCAGGCGGAGGCAATTTTGGTTTTCAGCGATCAATGGGGGAAAACCAAAATTGTTTCAACATAAAAATAACTTATAATGTATGGGTGCATCTCCAGAATATTCCACCATTATTTTCGAAGGAAGACAACATTTTTGACTTCCAGTTTACGTTCGTGGACGATGCCACACGTCCATAAAGAGGGTTTATTCTCCATTGAGAAGCAAGGCAAAAATAAAAATGTCACAATTGTCTCACCTCAGAATATATCCGTATGCCTTAACCGAGCTTCTCTCCTTCTCTCTCTCTCTCTCTCTCTCTCTCTCTCTCTCTCTCTCTGTAACTTACATTTATGCCCTGAGGCGACCTTAATAATGGACAAAAGTCAAAGACGAATAAAAAGTCAACAACAATGACAATAATAATATCAAACCACAAAAGAAGCACTGCCTTGGAACAGTCTTGGAAATGAATGGATTAGAGACTAAACCGGTTTTAAACGCGCATTTTTAAACATACAAGTCATTGGTGCATTTGAAAGACGTACAACCCATCAATTTATCAAAACAGCAAACATATGAATCTAGATTAAAAGCAGGAACGATACAAGATAAAACTCACCAGCAAGGCCATCAGAGAAACATTGGAGCTAAAGAAGTTCAACAGCTAAACACCGATGGGCCAGACCGAAGACAGATAGAAAGCTCCAACCGACTCCCAACCGACTTAGTAGAAAAAAAGTTATTTGGTCAGAACGACCCGCCGACATGCAATTAATGAGGGCAGCAAAATTACCGACCGTAAGTTGGTTGAATACATAGCATGCCGTTTTTTTGCATTACATTTATGTAGTAATGGGTTCCTTATATCGAGAGATAATTTTTTTTCTAAATCGATCCGATTTTTTTATTTCAACTAGAAATTATTGTCATTAAGTCACCATTAAATTCAAGTTTCGACAGGCTCTTTTGTAAGAGGAAATCTAAGTTTCGTTTCCATTTTGATTCCAGGTCGTATTGGCGGCGTTAACCTTTAGAAAAAAAGAAGAAACTTTACGGAGATTATGATACTGAAAGCCTTGTTTAAGAAGTTTCGCTGTTAAATTACGAGTATTAAATTCAGCTACATAAATAAAAATCTTAGCAAATAGAATCAAATGAGGTTATTTAACCAATGAGATATAATATTAGGATCTCCATCTAAAAAAGGAAAGTTTACAATATCAAAATCTTCATCGTTATCATATTTTTGTGACAAAAAACAAACAAACACAACAACAACAGAAAAACACCTTCTGCAATAGTTAAATGTAAATAAAGACATGAGGCCTTGATATCAGAATTTTATTTACTTAGCTGAAGTTCTAATATGTAGAGTTGATCGACCATATCGACAAAGAAAATATATAGTATATAGTGTTGAATGGGTCATCTATATATCTAGACGTAGAATTAAAAGCTTCAACAATTCTTTACCCCCCAAAGAACATAAAAAGACACTGTGAAGTCTCTTTCGTAGAAAACAAAACAGTGTGAAGGGGAGCACTGTAAGTGCCCATCAAAATACCTGCAATTTGATTATAACGTCTTTCCAAATCTAATGTAAAATCTTCCGAGCCTCAAAAACCATTTGGCAAGACCATAATGTATACATTCCATGGTCTTCAGATGTAAAAGCATTTCTATCATTACAAACAAGGTAAAGGGGCCTGTTTTCTCTAAGAATATTTAAATAAAAAGATGAGAGACAACGATGGCTCTTTAGTGTTAGAGCCTGTTCTTAAAAACTGATTTAAAATTACCTTATAATATTATTTCCTGTAAAAACGTCACAAATATTCTAAACCCAATACTGACATCATGCAAAGTTTGGCTTCCATTCTTTTGAATTATTTTGGCTTGTTGCAGTTCCTTGATGCATCAGACATCTCCTTTCTCATACCATTGCATCTAGTCTTTTCTTCTGGCCATAATGCTTGAGGTGACTCGGTGCTGGAGCCTGCGCTCGTGCGTTAATACTAAGGCGTCTCTTACCTGACGTCTCAACTGGTGTGCCTTGCGGATAACGTCAGTAAGTAAGGCTCAATGCCTGCCAATACCTGCTTATTACATTTCCCGCTCAAATCTTTGGGGTTTAGCGACACTAAGGTTTATTTATATTGATATTTCTTAAAATGACAAATATAGGTAGTTTGAGGCAAAACCTATGTTAAGCATTGTGCTTTATCACTACCGACTCAGACCAGATTCCCATGATAATGTAACAACGCCGTGAAAAGCCGTCTGTAAATTTATGGTACATGCATTTATTAAGAAAGGGTCACATTAACACTTATTCTGCAATTTAAGTTCCAGTCAAGCACGTAAGTATTACACAACCTCCTGGTCAAGAGGTTACGGTTGAAGAGAATCAGGCGTCGTCGTTTACATGCGTTACTTCAGTGGAAAGACCTCGCTCTACAATATTGTGGTATATAGAGAACGATAAAGACCATGCAAATCCTCTGCCTGGGGGAAGTGTATCTCCCAATAACAACGACACGCTGTCAAGTACTTCAGGGACTATCTCCTACAGTTTTCATAGAGGTCAAAATGGGAGCAGAGTTTACTGCACGGCATCAAACATTGATGGGAAGACCACGTTATCATCAAACAAGATACTCATTCAAGTGCTATATAACTGTGAGTATACTTATATCATTACTAACAGTGGGTCGTTGCGTGTGTATAAATGATTTTGCCTGAGAAAGGATTTCATATTTGGAAAAATGGGTTAAAAATCTGAGAAGATGGATCCTTTGTATGCAAAGACTGCACAAACCCATGGACAGCGTATGTCGTTTTACTATTTCCCCATGATTCTTGACCTCGGTTTGCTAGTCAAACAGCCAAAGTATGAAAAAACACACATAAAACAATAATTCTTAGATACAAGCAAAAAGAGACTAGAGTTATTATAAGCACTAGTAAATTTTTGTATTTTAGTAAATTGAGAAACGTTTGATTATTTCTAATACAGCTTTATTAAAAAGTAAAAGTATAGAAAAACAAAAGAAATTGCTGAGAAACTGAGTTTAATTTTTACTGTTTTTTTCTTATTTTCTTATAATGCACTTTGTTCTATTCATGTTGAAATCGTCAAATAGTTGACGCTCATCACAGCCTGGTGTTATTACGGCTCCAAGACATATGCATATTTTCATTATGTCTGTAATGTTTATGCAAGGTTTCAAGTAACAGGCTCAGATCTACAGGAGGTGATTTTACAAACTTGCCAACTCTAATCGTGAATAGCTGCAAAATTTCCCAAGTAGTAAAAGCTATCTTATTGTCAAAAGTATGATTGTCTTCAAAAAGTAACAGTCATGTTTTCAGTGTATCTGTAGGGCCTGTGCAAAGTTTCAAATTATATGGAAGATGTTTGTAAGACAAAATCGCTGCACTGTATAGGAGAATATCCATTACCAAAAGCCGTTCGGTCAAGTTAGTCAGTCAGTCAGTTATTCAGTCAGTGAGCCATTCCATTCGACTTTCCGTCCAACCCAAGCGTGTAAGTCCATTTCTCGCAAAAGTGAATAACTGCAGTCATCAAACCTGGCATGAAGTATTGTCTTAGGATGACCTCCATGGATGTTGCGTTTCATGCTCTATTGACTATGTTAAAAGTTTATGTCCAAAAACTATGTCTACCCAGACATCTAAGTCAATTATCTTCAAACAAGGCTACCTACAATTTTCCTCAAAACTTCATCTTATCTGGAGCTCTATGTAATTTTATTGCAGATATGCTAAATTAAGTAGACACTGTCTATGCTCAATTCGGGATACAAATGCTTTGAAAACTTGTTATTTGTTAGTATATGTGTTAGATTGCATTTGTACTTAGTTTAAACAATATTTTATTCAATGAATCAATACAAATATAGTAACACAATAACATACAGCGGGATTAGATAACAAGCTTTGCAACTTATAGACATCTTCTCCCGAAATTTGTACATTGTATTTGTACATTTGTACTTATGCTTAATCATGCTGATATGTATATTTTACTTGTTTACATAAATCACCATTGTCCATTGTTTTGCTATATGTTGTGAAAATGGTGTACTCATGGGCCTTTGGCCTACTGTATAACTAATAAACTCTCTAAAACTCAATCATAAAATCTGTCATAACGTTTTTTCTTAAAATGGCGTCTTGGAATGTTGCCATTTTTTGTATCGTTGGACTATGTTATATGGTCAGTTGACACTAAAATATTGTATCAACCTACTGTTTAAGAGAATTTCTCTCCAACTTTACTACCTCAATCATACAATCTGGTCGATATCTTCGGAGGACTGTTCCTCTTTTTTAATTGTGGTCATTCTTGGATATCTTCGCCACTTCAACATCTTGTTTATAGATGGGCCCGACAAGGCTAGTTTGAACATATCTACGAACAGGACTGTAAATGAAAATGATGGCATTGCTATAAGGTGTTTTGCGGATTGCTACCCTACATGTATCTACCTTTGGAAAAGGGATACCAATCAGCTTGCCGAAGAAGTACTGGTGTTAGATCCAATACAACGGAGTGATGCTGGAGTGTATGCATGTGTGGTAACGAACAGCGCTAATAACAGCTTGACAGCTACATCAACAGTTACCATTCATGTTAGATGTAAGTAATGTGCCTTATCGCTAGCGCGCAAAATAAACTCAGATCAGCTTTATATCTGCATTCTGGTAAGAGTATTCCCTCTTCACATCATAATGAATGATGGCTAACAGATCAATCCACCACACACGCAGCCTGATTTTAGTCTCATCTGATAGCACATCTGATAAGGCACACGTTTTAGTACCAGAGTTTATTTAAGTAATTATTGTATTATCGCGCAACAAACAAAGGCTAAGATATCAATGTGTTATCTTTATGATTTCAGATATTATCGCCATGACTTTGGAAGATGAAAACAGTCGCAAAAACAAAAATAAGTGCTATTATATTATGAAAAATACATTAAATGCAAACGAAAAATTTGTTAACAAGCAATAATTTTATTATTTGATCAAAGAAACGATGTGACAACAGAAAACGTTACAAAGCTGGAATATCAAAGTCTTTTGCTGCTAAATCAGTATACAAACCAGGCATTTTGTTTTGTATTAGTAGCTATAAATTTCTTCTGTGCATCATAAAATGATACAATTCCAGATAAAGCATCAGTTGTGGAATTCGCAGATGTAATGAAGCCGTCTGAAAAACCTACTGTCATAAACGAACACGAAACGTTGGTTCTTGTATGCACAGTTGACAGTTATCCCGGCTCCAGTATAACCATCAGCAGACTAAACACTTTGCTTGAACATGCTGTCGACACTTACAAGTTACTGCTAACACTAGAAGATGTTAGATGCAACGATACAGGGATATATGTGTGTCGTGCCAGTAATGAATATATTGACGGTTCCATTGAAAGCAAGCAGGAGTTACAGGTGTTTGTCAAATGTATGCGTTATAATACATTCACTTTAAATATTGACACACTAAAATTTTTTATACACAATCATCGAACAACTTTTGTAACAAAAGAACAATAAAAAAAGAAAAAAAGAAAAGGTGACTGCAAAATAACATATGTCAGCAATTCACTGTAGATTGCTCAACATTTTTGTATTGACATGTAAAGTATGTTTGATTATGCACGCGGCGCACGGGCATTAAAATACACGGTTTATGAATGTCGCTGGTTTTGACTACAGTGCTTACTACAGCAATTTCTTGCGTGTTAAACATCGCAACACAAACGGTTTCTTTTGGAGTGGCACATGGTAAAGTATGCTAACGCAATGATAGATACATTGTGCATAAATTATTACATCCATTTATTCCAGGTCCACCAAGAACTGTAGAAACCCCCACCTCAGAAGTATTTGCTGTGTTATCACAGTCAGTTGTGTTGAACGTTTCTGTTCACGCGTATCCCATTCCAACATCATATACCTGGTACAAAGAGGTACAAAATGAATGGCAACTTATGTCTCCCCCAAACAAAGTATCTATCTCTACAGAAGGACTTCAATCCAGTCTATATATTGACAATTTAACGGAGGATGACTTTGGCTTGTATGGCATAAGTGCGTATAATGGAATAGTTGGAAATCTGCTAACAAAACGATTTCATGTGTATTTGGAAGGTATGTTATAACCTTTCTGATTCAATATTAAATGACATAATTTGACTCTATGCGCATTCTTATTTATTAACACCAAAGCTTTTTACCCAACAAAGCCCACTTTTGGGATATTACACTGCATATGACCATGAAACAATTTACAGAAATCTGCAGTTTTATCCACACAAACTGCATGTATTTCTATCATAGTTATAAGGTAATTTTTAGAACAGGGATACATGTTACTGCATGTGATGTACGACACGCTTCATTTAAACTAGTCTTATGAAATACTTGTATTAAAGCACACCTTCCGTTTAAGGAAATAACGGAACTGTTCAAACATAAAGATCGTCTCCAATACACGCATGTATTTTGTTAGTGCGGGTTTTGCAAAGTTGTTTGAACACACACAGGTGAGAATATGTGCCGTACCTTGTACTGTTAATTTCTCTTAAAAGGTACACCAGAAATGCCAGCTGGGTTCGCATGTCGGTTGGTTTCAGCAATATCTAAGTCTGTCCTTGTGAGTTGGACGCCTGAGACTGACGGTGGGTTCGAGCAAACCTTTCATGTACAATATAAACAAGACATAAAGACAGAGTGGATTGAAGTGACCGTTAAAGAAAATCAGATAACAGACAGAGGAAAGCGTTCAGTAATTCTTATGAATCTAAGTCCAGGCTTAACTTACCAAATTCGAATGTTCGCGAGAAATTCTAAAGGCAGTAGCCCTATAACGGAGGAATGGACTGTTTCCATCTCAGGTAACAAGTATTATGTTGTTGTAGCTTCTTTCTTTTCTTTTTGAGATGAAGTCATATTATAAAAGTAAATATGAAGATGTCCAGGAACTGCTACAGCCACATATATCACAGCTCACAACATACCAATGCCACAAAGTGAAAGAGTTAAAAAAGAAACATATACTTTTACGGCATACTCTGACTATACGAATCTTAATAACTGAAATCAAAGTAATCAACCCTCTCTTCCCCTACGCGGAACAAAATTATCAGAAATAACAACTAGGGAACAAACAGAACTATAACCTAAAAGAAGCCACAACGCCAGAAACAGAATAAACCGCTTCAAAACCACCAACTTAGAATAGGCAGTAGTGAGGCATTACTGGTGGGAACGGAGGAATGGAGGACTTATTTTACTAGCCTGATCGATCCCTAGCTTCCTAATAACACATTGCACTATAGTTTAAGATTATGGTTTTAGTCCCGTGTAAATCGGTCAGTATTGCTAAACACGGCCATTGTACTCTACCCTTGCAAACTTCCTTTGAAACCGGCGAGTCATCGACAATCGTCGTACATTGGCGTGACCAAATCCAGTCAACATCGGCAAAATAAGCTGTTTATTGATAACTGTCGATGTTGGAGGGTATTTACCAATATTATTATACATGTATTAGCCATTACGGACCTAAAAAAAAAGGCCACACTTGTTCATCAAGAAAATGAAAATATATACTTTCCGAATGTCGAGACATGAGTTAAAAGTAATAAATTAGATCTTGAAATCCATGTCCTTTTCTGTTATTCTGAAAAAAGTATCTTAATGCAAAAATGTAAATTTAAAATTTTTAATAATTAGAAAATTTAGTTTCAAGAAAAGAAACAAACGGAACAAAATTTTCAAATGGTTCCAAAACTACTACTGCTATTCAAGTGGTAATAAAAACATTAAAAAGCAGACAAAATGTTTGTATTTGCTTGCATAACACCTAAATTACAAACGTATGTCAGAAAAAAAAAGAAAAAAACTTTGTTCTTTGCCTATATGGCTTTCTAATATTGGCAACTAAACCTATCAACGTAAGATAAGTAATTACAAAATCAGATACCGGCAACAAAAAGTTGGGTTTTCTTTTTCGTTTCATTCGTTTTGCTGCTTCTCATATTAACTGCTAGGAACACAAGTTCAACGTTTTAAACCTTTGGGCTATCATTACCATCAATAATGTGTTTCTAGTTCTTGAAATTAATTTCAGATGAAGACAAAGCACAAGCGACGAATACGGGAGCTATAATAGGGGGCAGTATGGGAGGATTTGTTGCAGGAATCCTGGTAGCACTACTTGGACTGTTCCTATATTGGCGTTTCTGTAGGACCAATGGTGAGTAAATATTATTTTAATATACCGGTCTTTCATTTATGATTTTATATCAAGATTCAGACTGCTTGATGTGAACGGATTTCTTTCAAATAGACATATTTCGATATTTCACTCTATGGTTTTGTGCTGAAATCTAACTTTGTTATGGCTTACCATACTACGTTTGACTGTTTATTTCTCAAAACAACGAAAATCTTAAGAAGTTGAAATTGTAATTATAATTAGTATTTATTCGAAATCGATAGATTAAAACTATGGGAAAGTCACTTTTTGGCTCTTGTCTTGTCACTAATTCAGTTATTTGCTGCTTTGTATTTTACGCAGAAATCAAGACAAGCACGATTCAGGGGTAAGTGTTAATTGACATACACTGTATATTTTAGTCAATGAACTGATTGCAGAATAATACAGCCATCTATGTCACGACTGCTTTGATGGGATGACCTTTCCACAAGAAAAAAAGGCATTTAAAGCAGTGTAAAATGGCTATAAAATCAAATTACACACCCAACCAGTGACACCAAATTGAACAGAGTAGCATACAATAACAACACAAATAATGGGGATAACAAAATGGACAGCTCTTTTATCCGACAGGTGATAATAAAGCTGACATTTACCAAATATACATATATGAGGCATACAAAGCATCTATTTACCCACTTTCTACCAACATCTAAAACTTACATAAAAAGACATAACCAGCCGATTGCTTGCAGACTGCAGATAAGCGGCAACAACCAACAACACGGAAGGGTCAGCAATAAGTTAGTGAATTAATTGTAAATCAGTTTTATTGCGCTCTAACCCTCGCACTAGATGCCATCGTGATTCATTTCACATTTGATTCAGTCCACATGGAGTATTCTAGCTATAAGTGAATCATCGCTATAAACATGTACATAAGACGATAACACTAGGATGAAACAATGATAAGGCTTCAACAGCAACATAGAAATTAAAGCTCTGGAATACCAATTGAACCCCGGTGAGTTCTACCTAAGACAGGAGAACACCAGGTCCAACCAACAATATACATGTTTGATAGCTTGAAGTCGAAATCTTCATAATGTCTGAGGTTGTATCTTAAGATTTGTTGTGACCTGCAAAGCATTTTACTTTCGCCCCAGTTTTGTTTTGTGGTTTAAGTAAGACAAAATATAGGTAATCTTTTTTATATATATTTTTAATACATAAGCTAACAAAAAAAGAAACCTACATCAAAATCTTGACCTAATTCCGATAATCAGTTAACAACTGGATAGCGGTCAACAAATCAGTGCGAAGGTTTATATCAGAGGCATACAGAAATGCAAACTACTGACAAATCAAACCGTGGCAAGATCAAAAGACAATCCGACATCGTTTTTTTGCACGTCATTTGCCTAAAAACATTCCGCAATCACTATAACATACTAAACTATAGTTTCCGATGTGTTTAGTACACTAGATTATAATTTTGGAAAAAGTAAAATGTGTTTAATAAGTTTTCTTGAGATCTAAACACTTTTTTAAAAGTATAGCATTTCTTTTGTCAGTCAGTATCCATGTACTTGATGTTTGTTATACTGATGTACAGTAGCTCTGTGCGAGACTGGATGAGTCTGTTATCGAAGACATACTGTTCCCGTCTTCCATTCTTGGTGTCTGGAGTGGGTATTGCTTAGTGATTTGGCCTTTTCTGGGCATCGTCAGATATATTTTTGTATACAAGTTTATTCATAATTTTTAAGCACAGTAGGCTATATTAGCCCATGAGTACATAGTACAAGTAATACTCAAATGCTAGATACACGTGCATGACAAGACAGGTAGCTTAACTAATCTTTCACCGAATTCTAGATCACTAGTTTTCAGCGACGTCATGCGAAAGGATTTCCACGGTGTGTGCATATCAGGAAATATCAGGAAATGTCAGATCCGCATGCACAGTCTGGTCAAACACCTACTTGTTGACAGAAACAAGTCACGTAATACCAAAAAGCTAATAGAAAATACATGAAGATGCTGACCAGCCAATGCGAGTATTTGCCGTACACACACGGTGTCAGACTCCTTCTCACAGGACGTCGCTGATATAGACTGCGAAAAATACGATAATCGGAGACTTGTAAAAAACATGACAGAATCAGTAATGATTTGAGGACGGCAGTTCCCAGCAGGCACACAACGCTGACCCAACACCAAATCAACGTTGATTCGACGTTACTACACCGAATTAACATTGAATCAGTGCGCGCGCTGGGTAACTTTCTTGAACGGAAATAAATCAAGATCTACATACACATAATCAAAATTTTGACTGAAAATTGAGAAATGAGCCGTAAGATTTAACATTCCGATCGGTTCATCGAATAGATCGGAATATTTGTCTTGTCGTTGCAAGCTATAAAGATTATACATAGTGGGCCTGTTCAGGTAGTCTGATTATACGGTGTGATTTCGTGAGTATGTAATTGTACATGCTTTTTGTGGTCAGTTTCTAGACGGCTTTCGTACAGTGAGCATCACACAAAATTTTGTATAGATTCGTACATAAGTTAATGTCAGTTTTTGTTCTTACTTGATCTTTGGTGATGATTTGCCACCTCCCCATTGAGATATACTGCACTGCAGCAAATCACAGCTATTTTTTTATCCAGACTAAAAAAAAAAAAAAAAAAGTTTGGATTTTTCTGGGCTGGGCGGCTGGTATCTCCATAATGGGAATGGATCAAGTGGTAATAGTTGCTGACATTTATATGTAGCCATGTAATTTTTGCATATGTATATACGCCTGTGAGCGACTCTTCTCTGTCAGAATTGTATCTGAATATTCAGGATATAATGAAGCAAAGTGTATCTTGCCGTAACATTAGCTATGCTTCTGTGTACTGTTTGTGTCACGCTCACTAGGATCCCAATAAAGCGCGTCAACTTGCATTAAGTCGTTAATGTTGTCTTTGTTAGCAGTTAAGACGAGACTTCATATAATTTGCAGTAAACAATAGTTTTTTTTTATAAATTCAAATTTCCATATGTATTTATATTAATTGTTTTTTCTGATATAATAACAGTCCAACCTGTATTAAGGAAGCACTCAAGGGATAATCAAAATCTGCTTGCTTAAAGACACATTTTTTTCTTTAACAAATTGGGGTGGCACACTTTGATAGCTCCCAATAAACAGTGCTTAGGGCCACAGCTTACATCAAAGGATTGTCTTATCTAGGTGATTATGAGGGGACTATGCCAGTGACAAATTCCAAAAGTGGGGCCTAATATGGGGAAACTGATATTATCCTGTAGATGCAATTTAACTACATGAACAAAAAACTAATGAGTTAAAAAAAGTAATTCATAATAAAGAAAAAAAAATATTATAATTTTCATTTTATCTATTTTTGATTTTATTGTTTTATTTTATTTTTTTTTATTTTTTTTTTGTCTGATCCGAGATAATGGTTGTACAACTGTTTTCCTTTTTTTTTTCTTTGATTTGTTTATGATTATTTTATGTTAAAGTAAATGCAAAAAAAAAAAAAAAAAAAGGTTTCACTGTCTGCTAAAAGCTAAACATATGAAAGTTTCTGGCATTATAAAAAATATAAAAATGACTTTTTGCTAGACATATGTAAAACAGTCATATAAAACTTGCAAACCAAACAAAGAGATAATTATTTTAACTTTATTTTCTAGATCTGATTTTATGTGATATTTTGTGAAAAATTATATAAACATAGACACATATATATGCCCAAAACTTGAAAAGGCGAAAATAAAGACAGAATGTGCATGCTGATTTCGAATACTCATTGATAACGTAACTTTCGTGTGAACAATATGTCACATCTATGTAGACCGTAATCAGGTTTTGTTTTTCTTTGGTTTTTGTCTGCTTTTTAGCTGTGCAGGCTGATTTGGCATAACTTGAATATTAACAGTAAATATTCAAATCAGCTGTCACATTGTGTAGATTGGTCATAGTCTTCAATTTTGCTTTTTAGGAATCGTAGACTGTTTATGCAAACATGATTGACTGATTAGACTGCACATGCTGATCTAAGTCTTCTGTATGCGCGAACGTTGTAATTTATGAGTACCTATATTTGCATGGCATATTTTAGTAGCCCTTGGCATAAAAACAGGTTTTGAGCAGATTGTGGCAGCACTGTTCAACACAGCTCTATGTGGGTCTTCAAAAAACAGTCTGATCCAATTATCATCTGTTTATAACTATATTCTGTCTTTTCCCTTGACAATTGATTTCCCTTTATCTGGCCCCTTACCTGCACTTCAGTGAAAAGTCTTCTGGGATATTTTATCTCTGAGCAGCATGTTTCAATAAACGGTCATTAGGGTATTATGCAATCAAAAATGTGTCTTTAAGACAGACGCTTGCTTACTACAGGTACATTTCAATGTATTTGCTTGTTTTGGAAACTGAATACATGCTTGCTAAATACAGGTTGCTAGCTGAATAGAGGTGGCCACTGAGACAGGTTTTACTGTATGTAAATTTGATTTTTTTCATGCACTATGCTGACTAGAAAACACGATAAGAGATAGATTACAATATGAAGGTTACAATTTTGCTAATTTGAAGCACAAGAAAAATACATGTACATGATTATTCTGATAATTCTCACCTCTTTCAGTATATGACCCGCGACACGAGAAAACCAACAATGTGGTTTTGCGCCCGGTGCAGACTCAGATCAACCTGTGCATCCGCTCAGTTTGATCAGACTCTTCACTAAGTGCTTAAAGAGTAGCTAAGGGCCTACCCACCTCCATGCGGAAAGCGAAGACTCTGATCAGACTGGGCGGATGCACAGGCTGATCTGAGTCTGCGCTGGGCGCACAACCACATTGTTGGTTTTCTCGTGTCGCGGCTCATTTAACTCTTTGCCAAATTTGCGAGCCACATTGATATCCCTATCGATATACCTACTGTAGCTCGGAAGCCGGGCAAAACGTTAACATGCATAAAGTATAATTTGCTCACTACTTACTAGCTTGATGATAGTCATCTCTTTAACTTTTTATAAAATAATTGTCAATCTAAACACATATGTCAAATTCTCAAACCTCGGTGAGCAGGCTATGTCCCACCCACTCTGGTTCCAGAATTTAACTCGCTTAATAAATGTCTGATTTTAAACATAAATTTAGGGACCGTGTAAATGGTAATTTTGACAGATTATTTATATAAGAAATAAATTTCATTTTTGCGATGGTTATGGAAGTAGGAACGCAATGGGTCATGTGCAAAGTAAGTGACGCCCGATATGGCATATATAAAATGGTTTGGAGTAACAGATAAAATGTTAACATGCATAAAGTATAATTTGTACACTACCAACTAGCTTGTTGATAGTCATTTCTTTAACAATGTTATAAAATAATTGTCAATCTAAATACAAATGCCAAATTCTCAAACATCAGTGGGCAGGCTATGTCCCACCCACTGTGGCTCCAGAACTAACTCGCTTGAATAAATGTCTTATTTTTTACATACTTTTTTGGGACCCTGTAAACGGTAATTTTGACAGATTTTTGTCAACATATTATTTATATAAGAAATAAATTTCATTTTTCCGATGTTCATGGAAGTAGGAACGCAATGGGTCATGTGCAAAGTAAGTGACGCCCGATATGGCATATATAAAATCGTATTGAGTAACAGATAAAATAAATGTTAACATGCATAAAGTATAATTTTTTCACTACTAACTAGCTGGTTTATAGTCATTTCTTTAACACTTTTATAAAATAATTGTCAATCTAAATACATATGCCAAATTCTCAAACCTCAGTGAGCAGGCTATGTCCCATCCACTGTGGCCCCAGAACTAACTCGCTTAAATAAATGTCTGATTTTTTACATATTCTTTAGGGACCGTGTAAACGGTAATTTTGACAGATTTTTGCCAACATATTATTTATATAAGAAATAAATTTCATTTTTCCGATGTTCATGGAAGTAGGAACGCAATGGGTCATGTGAAAAGTAAGTGACGCCCGATATGGCATATATAAAATCGTTTGGAGTAACAGATAAAATAAATGTTAACATGCATAAAGTATGATTTGCTCACTACCAACTCGCTTGTCGATAGTCATTTCTTTAACACTTTTATAAAACAAGTGTCAATCTAAACACATATGCCAAATTTTCAAACCTCAGCGAGCAGGCTATGTCCCTCTCACTGTGGCTCCAGAACTAACTCGCTTAAATAAATGTCTGATTTTTTTACATATTTTTTAGGGAACGTGTAAACGGTAATTTTGACAAATTTTTGTCAACAAATTATTTATATAAGAAATAAATTTCATTTTTCCGATGTTCATAGAAGTAGGAATGCAATGGGTCATGTGAAAAGTAATTGACGCCCGATATGGCATATATAAAATCGTTTGGAGTAACAGATAAAATAAATAATAACATGCATAAAGTATAATTTGCTCACTACCAACTAGCTTGTCGATAGTCATGTCTTTAAAACTTTTATAAAATAATTGTCAATCTAAACACATATGCCAAATTTTCAAATCTCAGCGAGCAGGCTATGTCCCTCTCACTGTGGCTCCAGAACTAACTCGCTTAAATAAATGTCTGATTTTTTTTACATATTTTTAGAGACCGTGTAAACGGTAATTTTGACAGATTTTTTGTCAACATATTATTTATATAAGAAATAAATTTCATTTTTCCGATTTTCATGGAAGTAGGAACGCAACGGGGTCATGTGAAAAGCAAGTGACGCCCGATATGGCATATATAAAATCGTTTGGAGTAACAGATAAAATAAATGTTAACATGCATAAAGTATAATTTGTTCACTACTAACTAGCTGGTTGATAGTCATTTCTTTAACACTTTTATAAAAAAAAATGTCAATCTAAATACATATGCCAAATTCTCAATCCTCATTGAGCAGGCTATGTCCCACCCACTGTGGCTCCAGAACTAAATCGCTTGAATAAACGTCTGATTTTTTTTACATATTTTTAGAGACCGTGTAAACGGTATTTTGACAGATTTTTGTCAACATATTACTTATATAAGAAATAAATTTCATTTTTCCGATGTTCATGGAAGTAGGAACGCAATGGGTCATGTGCAAAGTAAGTGACGCCGATATGGCATATACAAAATCGTTTGGAGTAACAGTTAAAATAGTGTTTGGAAATTTCAAATCACCCGTTCTATAGCAGGTGCATGGATGAATCCCCAGACCACGGCGCAGTTAGTCAGATTGATTGATTGATTTATTGCTTAACGTCCACGGTAAACATCTATGGTCATGTCGGGACGGTCAGTTATCCTAACCACACTATTCCTGGGCAGGCTTAGACCTCCTAAGCGGTTAACCAGTACTAAGTGCACATACTTTCGCCAGTAACTGACAACTGCCCTTCTTGAATCAGCGGAAGGAGAAACGAAAGTATGTGGCCAGACCGGGTTTCGAACCCAGGACCTCTGACTTATGAGTCAGGTGCCCTACCGATTGCGCTACGCGGCCCGGCGCAGTTAGTCAGTATAGGGATATCAACTTATCTTTGTTTTAATGATATATAAGTTAATTTGTATAAGTGTTTGTTCGTTTGAAAAATTCTCTTTAATGCTCTCCTGAGAAGTCATTTTGTGTTTCATGAAAAGAACCACCAGGTGTTAAAAGGTTCATTTTAGAAATGAGCCAGGCACGAGAAAACAAACAAAGTGGCATGTGCGCCCAGCAAAGACTCCAATCAGCTTGGGCGTCCGCCCAGTCCGATCAGACAGGATCTTTGCTATGCACTTAAAGGATAGCTTAGGGTCATAGCTACCTCCATGCCGACAACGAATACTGTAATCAGACTTTGCGAATGCCCAGGCTGATCTGAGTCTTCGCTGGGCGCAATGCTTCTTTGTTGGTTTTGTCGTGTTGCGGCCCAGATACTTTGGTTGTTATGGTGACTGGGAACACTTTCACGGGAAGCAACTCTGCCAGTTTGAGTTTTACCTCCCTGAGCAATGAGGCTAAAACTTTATAGGAAAGCATTTGCTCCCATGGAAACAATAGCTTTCCTTTAAGGTGGTGATAATCACTGATTTGGGGCAAAGACAAAAATCTGCATAAAAACGCTCAAAATACCACTGATCTTTCCAAAACTTAGCATATGCCTTCTTTATGTTGTTTCTCAAATTCAGACTCCCGAAATGCAGCATTTGTTAATGTTAAAAAGTGTTTTTATAAGGAAAGATCAAATGGTAATTTTGTGCGCAATAATCTGAAAAAATAATATTGTTATTGAAAATATACTTAGTGCTGAGAGTTCCATGTTGCATAATGGAGAGCGTGCTAGCAATTATTTTTTCAAACTCTTTCACACATTATCAGGCTGAGCAGACGAAAAAAGGTGCAGTCTGTGTCCAAATTTTTTTGTCAAAACACACAGGTGAGACAGATGAGACTATTTTAACAAGGTTGAACAATTTCATCTACACACCAGTGATCATGTAAGTAATGTATTATTTATACTGTAGGTGTTACATAGGTATGCTTGCCTACCCTATATTTAATAAATGTATCCAGTGTACATTACCTTGTACATGGTTGAACATTGAGAAAAAGCTACCGTTTTCATCTGGTCTACATTACAATTTGAGAAAGAGTTGGAATGAATAATTGCTAGTACGCTCTTCATTATGCAATAACGCACCTTCAGTACTAAGTAAATTTTCAATAACGATGTTATTTTTTTTTTATTATTGCGCAGAAAACTACCCTTTGATCTTTCCTTATAAAAACACTTTTTAAGCAGCATGTACGTCTATTTTGTATTCTAAACTGTAAAGAACAACAAAAATAAGAAGTCTGCTAACTTTCAGGGAGATACCTTACTTTTTATGGTTTTATGCAGATTTTTACATTTACATAAATCACCACCTTAATTAAGAGTATTACACATTTTGGAAAGGCTAGGTGGTCTAGGAAGCATACAGAGAATCATAAATGTTGTTTCACCTTTCAAAAAGGTAGAAGGCCATTGTGGTACACCTTTCAAAAAGGTAGAAGGCCATTGTGGTACACCCTTACACCTTAAGTGGAGTACGGTGACCGTAAAACGTCTCCTAGTACTTCGTTATAGTGAAGGATTTACTTGAGCCACGACACATGATAACAATCAAAATGGTTGTGCACCCAGCGCAGACTCAGATCAGCCTGGTCCTCCGCCCAGTCTGATTAGAGTCTTTGGTAAGCACTTTAAAGGTAGCTAAGGGTCTAAGCTACCTCCATGCGTACAGCGAAGACACTGATCAGACTGGGCGAATGCCCAGACTGATCTGAGTCTTCGGTGGGCGCACATGGCACATTGTTAGTTTTCTTGTGTCGCGGCTCAAACACTTTCTGCTTCTTTCGATACTTGGGGTCATTCAAAGTCATTTTGGAAATAGAATACTGATTAAGCCAGTGCTAAGGGGCGTGGAGGTAGTTGCACTTCTCATTACTGGTTTTGAACAGACTCAATTAAGCCAAGGTATGCTTTTCTAATTTCCATAGTGTTTTCTTTGCTTTCGAGTGATCATACTTTTCTGAACCCATTAATTGATTACTTACCCTCAACCTTATTTATTTCAAATCTAGCGGTAAAGGAAGAGACGGAACAGACATGTACTACAATGTTACTGCAGAAACCACCAAAGACGTACGCCAGGGAGAAGGTAAGGATAGGATATGTAGGAACCTCTTTATATGTTAAAATATCTCGTCATGAAGATAAGTCTAAGCTAAATAACGATATCCCAATTTCTAATGGCGAGTAAACCTGTAGCAATAGTTGAAAGTAATGATAAGCTACAGATGGACCTCATTGTGAGAAACGTGTCTCAAAGCATGGGTCATGTCGAGAGTATTCTGAGTTGAGCTTCGAAGCAAATGTGTTATGGCTGTGAGAAACGTTTTCTCAAAGCATGGTGATGTGCGTACTCTATTTAGCGCTTCAAAGCATATATGTGATGATTTCAGCTGCGCACATTCGTTTGATTGTGCCTGCTCACATGTGTGGCCTATGCAGAGCTGGCAGCAGCTGTCCAAGAAAAGAAGTGTTTTTTTTATCCTAAAAATTTAGTGACTCCATAATTATAGTTTGAACGAAACTTTCACCACACGCACTCGCGGACCACAGAAAAGATCCTGCGTACGACACTGACTCATCGATGGATCTGGAACTGGAGTATCACCGCCAGGAAAGATTTTCCACGAGCCACCCTCACCTCTCGAGGTACAGTGTTCGGAAAGCAGATGGTGGACCACTTAGTCAGGAAACAAGGACATATACATGTAGAACCAACGCGGCAATGCAACAATGGGTTTTCTATTGGATTTATAAAAATAAAGCTAATAAAAAAAGAAGCTGTAGCCTAAACATGTTCTCACTAGTATAAGTGTCATAGCGAGTCTACAGATACATGTAAGATACACGCCTAGCAACGTTAAATTTCGCGATTATATTGATAAGTATTGGATGTTAATTTGTTATTACTTAATTTGACTGTTTTCAGGCACACAAGACCAACGACAAGCACAGTCCGCACATACAAGGTACCGTCTTAACCCATTTTGCCCAGTGGAGCCATTGATTGAGCCCAATTATCATTTTAGAGTGTCTGGTGTATATTGTATTTTTTTATCAATTTTAAAGAATTGCTATTAATTTTATTAAACAGTGTAGACGCTGATTTGATGCCGCGTTCTGCGACGCCTGATCTGGCCTGCGCTGTTTAATTGTGTCCTTTTATTGGGGGCTAGGCAACAATGGGTTAAACCCTGTGAAATAAATTGATGGATGGCTGAAGGACTTGGCGTTTACGTCCTCTTCAACAGTATTTCAGTCATAGCAGGACAGAGAAAGGGTAGTTCTGACATGCTCTGTATAATGAAAAGCAGTTTAGGTTCGGACAGCACATCACCTCCAGCGGGACTCGAATCCCGGACCCCGTGAGCTGCATTCGGAAGCGCTAACTTTTTGGCCACCAGAACACCTCTCGAAAATAAGTAAATGTGTGAAGGCTTATTAAAATATATAAAATTTGTTTAAATATTATTATGAACGGGAATCTGATGTGAAAGGTACATAATGTGATGGCCCTAAATACAGTAGCCTTACTTTGGAAGGGCCACATAGCCTTACTACTGTTATGATCTAGATTTTAACAACCTGAGTTTGTGATAACTTGTTTTAGAAATTCTGTTGGAATGTCAAACAGTGCACACCTGATTTTGGTTCCGCTCTAACACTAAACTGTTTGCTCTGGTGTGTCTGTTCAAAATTGATGTCATTATGATAACTGAGGCGCGACACGACAAAACCAACAAAGTGTGCGAACACTGAGGACGCATATCAGCCTGGGCATCCGCCCAGCCTGATAAGCGTCTTTCCAGTGCGCTTAAAGAGTAGTTAAGGGTCTAGGCTATCTCCATGCCAACTGCGAAAACTCTGATCAGACTGGGCAGATACGCGGCTGAACTGAGTCTAAACGTGACGCACATGCCACTTTGTTCGTTTTTTCCTGTCGCGGCTCAGTTATGTTTATTTTCTGATGCATCTGACAACCTTGTTCTACAATTTATTTACTGCCTACGACAGTGTTGTCCTAACAATCCAATGCTCGACAGAATCCGTAGTCACGTAGTTACAGAATCACCAAGTCGCACAATTATTGTTTCAGTGGTCAGACTCCAAACGTATATGAGGAACTTCAAAGCAACAGAGAAGAACAACCATACGAACAGATGAAACGAGATCTTACATGATCACTTCGGCCTGGTTACACGATAATCTTGATTGGAGATCAAACTTATACGACCTCATTTTCCAGGGCCGATTCATATATAATAATAGAGGTTCTGTCAGGTCAAAGGACTTCTTCGATTAAGGCGAGGATTTTCCCCATTAGACCGGCACGGCAGGTCCGAATTTTCAAAAGTATAAAGTGTGCAAATATTTCTTAGCGGAGCTTCCACAAATATGTAAGCCGTATGAAATCAGATAATTTTTGATTCAGACCCAAAGACATGGGGAGATAATCCAGTCTGACCCTACCTACCCTTAATTCAAGGTTTTCGCATACCTCAATTTTTGAGGTAATAAAAATATTAGTTTAAACTTTATTTATTTGTACAAATTTCTCACATACATACAAATACATTTCATGGACATAAACTATTCATACAAAAGGGATTCAGAAGAAAGTCACAATGACTTTTTTAAATCTGTCTCCCATAATTTACGTTGTAAATTTCAGACCCATGATAAGCCGAAGTTACATATAACATTAGTCAGATAATTATATACATTCACACTTTACAGAAGAAAAAGAAAGAAAGAAAAAAAAGACATAGACAAGAAATTGAGTATGAACAGGAAAAAAGGAATATAAAAACGGAAACCTAAACTGTAAAGAGAAACATTATGTTTGATAGCTATGGTTGCCTCCACGGGGAAAGGAGAAGCATTTCATAAATTATCGTATGATATTTATGTAGTAAACACGTATAGATTTGCAGTAGGCAACAAAAAATACATTTTTAGGCAAAAGGTAATTTAGTCAACATCATGAGAGTAGTGCTTGGTTTAGATAGTAATATTATTTATTGATGGAATCGTTTGGACTTAAGTATAAAAGTTTGAACAGCTTTGAAAACCATTATGTTGTCATTAATAGAGACGGCGGTACTTCCATAAAAAAAAATTGAAATCAGTCATTCATTCCATACATTTTTGTCATAAATGCATGCTAAATACATGCATATCACAATACAAAGCAATGATTTTCTTCTTGTTACGCCTGACTGGCATTTAAACATGCAAAACACAGTTATACTTCCGGTCAAAGCGGCCAAAAGAGAACGCTTCACTATAACTAAAATACAAGTACTCCCCCCCCCCCCCCGTGACCCAGCATTTCCTTCATGCAGCAGACTTATTCGATGTAAGTACGTAATATATACGATTGGGAAGCTGGGTCACGGGGGGAAACGATACTCAATAAGCCAGAGAAGAATAATGGTCAACAGTAGCACTGTGATCTTCAAGGGTTATATTGTGTACCATGACCTTGAAATGAGGTCAAGGTCACATACATATAGTCAAAATTATCCAGTGTTAAATGAGGTCAAGGTCACATACATATAGTCAAAATTATCCAGTGTTGTCTGTTATATAAGTAATGTAAGTCAAAAAAGGGTGAAATGTATACAATAAATCATTATTTCAACGATCAGTTTGAGGATAATTTACAATTTATCTCAACAATGACGTCAACGTCAACGTATGTTTAACGTACTTTACATAGACACAAACACCTGAAAATTCATAAGTCATGCAAGTTACAAGTCATAGTCATAAATGCAAAGCAAAAGTCAGTTATACGTATAGTTTTTAAATCATGGGGAAAATTCACGCCTTAAGCATAGAAGTCCTTATCACTCTCTTAAAGTAATGAACGGACACGGACAGACTTGGTGCTAGGAGGTGCAACTTGTAGATGCTGTGCTGAGCCTGCTGGGGAGCATCGTTATCCGAATGGAAAATAAATTATGTAGTGCACATTTTTATCATCCAGCAAGGAGAGAGAGAGAGAGAGAGAGAGAGAGAGAATATTTGTTATCTGTATAAACCATGCCTCAACCAACGGATTAAATCACTTGTCTCCTTAACCATGATATGAGAAAGGAGAACAAGGTATATGGATACAACTCTCTGTTATTTCGATATATTTTAAAGAAAATAAATTCTTGTGAACACCTATTTGCTTCTCTGGGTAACATAACTTACCAAAAAGGGATCCCTTCTTAGACGAAAGAATCTGCTCAAGGAGCAAATTTGTTTCCTTCAAGAGTTGATCCCCACTGAGAAGGATGGCACAAATGAATATGGAAGAACTGCTCAAACAGTTTACTCAGTTAACTTCATATTTCTTAAAAGGATGGACTTTAAGGTTAAATAAGGAAGTAAATATATTTGATAATTGTCTGATATTATAAGGCATTTACTCCCCTTATCCTAGCTTGGTCAGGGAGAGAACACGCTGATGGCTGTCAATCATTTTGACTGTCTTCTTTTTCAACCAGTATTGGACCGTGCATATGTGTAACGGTTCATGCATGAAATAACCGGTTTGGTCAGAAAATTTGTCACAATTTGTAAGAAAACAATATATCTGCGCACAAGGTGTCTTATACAAAAAGGCGCATAAAGGCTATTTGCTGTCTATAAAACAGGTCATTTCGAAGTTCACCCATTACTGGTGATATAATTGTTTTTTTCTTCTCCACTGGTCTTGTCAAACTCATACATAACTAGGAACTGACTTTCAGAATTTTATCTGGTCATGTTTTTGCTTTTTCCATTAAACAATTTAAACTTATGTAAAAGGCGATGCAATAATTAAATGGAGTTGCTCTAAACCATGGCCATATGCATCACTTCTATAGATAAATTAACTAATCAGTCTTCACCGTTGAAAATCTATACTTTTAAAAAAAAACAACAACAACATAAAAAAACCAAAACAAAACAAACGTTATGGGCCCATTTACTCAGATGAAAAGATTTACAGTTATACAGGTACCACTGAGTAAATCTGTGCAATATTATGGAAGCGTCCTAGTGACAGGTAAAAAAATATTTATCTCATACGTAGGAGATAGGAAGTCCTCCGTAAGACTTACTAATTCCTACGTAGGACTTACTAACACATACGTAGGAGATAAGTCATTTAATAAGTCCTACGTAGGACTTACTAACTCTTACGTAGGACTTACTATCTCCTACGTAGGAGATAATAAGTCCTACGTAGGACTTACGTAGGAGTTAGTAAGTCCTACGTAGAGATAATAAGTCCTACGTAGGACTTAGTAAGCCCTATGTAGGACTTACTATAACCTACGTAGGAGATAATAAGTCCTACGTAGGACTTACTAACTCCTACGTAGGACTTACCATAACCTACGTAGGAGATAATAAGTCCTACTTAGGACTTACTAACTCCTACGTAGGACTTACTAACACCTAGGTAGGAGATAATAAGTTCTATGTAGGTCTTACTAACTCCTACGTAGGACTTACTTACTCCTACGTAGGAGATAATAAGTCCTGCGTAGGACTTACTTACTCCTACGTAGGACGTACTAAGTCTTACGTAGGACTTACTAACACCTATGTAGGAGATAATAAGTCCTATGTGGGACTTACTAACTCATACGTAGGAGATAATAAGGCCCACGTAGGACTTACTATCTCCTTCGTAGGACATAGTGCTCAAATTACTGCCTGCTTCAAATTATGTGATTCATAAATCCGAAACGGCGTATTTTTTTATCAATCTGCAACTCAATTACGGGAAAACTGTATTATGGTTATCTCCATTCTAATGCACCTTTAATTATTTTTAGGATTACGTTTTCAAGTATCGGATAAAATTAAGCCATAATTACATTGTTACATATAGCAACAGTCTTATTTTCTATCAATGGAGATTAAAAAGCAACTCTTTCTTATCATCGTAAAGCATCTTCTTAATAACGAGACCACCGATACATGATAAATCACTTGATCAAATCGCTTTCATGTAACTGCGTAAAGTTATCCAGATTTGTTTCAATAAAAACAGCTTTATTGTTATATACTGTTAAAAAATAAATATTTGTTCCGCGAATTATGCAGCCCTCTGATTCTTTTCTCGGGTCATAAATACAAATAATAAAAACAACGTTATTATGACGTTGTTAAAGATTGGCCACACGTCCTAGTGTAACAAGTTTTGAAGCAGATAAATTAAAGTAAAAGATAGCCAATGATCAGGAATTAATACAATCAAATCCCACATTCTGCCCTCAAAACTAATAGGGAAAGAAACACACGCAAACGGAAAAATCGACACAAGTTCACGAACTACAACATTTTATCAAAGGACTACAGCATTTACACTAACTCTCCGAAAGTAGGAGACTCAAGACAAGCTACAAATCTATCTAAGATCTATGCCAGATCTGGATGTCCTGAACAACGTTCAAACAACGTCATGTCGACGTCGATTCAAAGTGATTATGTTGCAAAGATGTTTATACGACGTATTTTCAACGTTATACGCCTGCTGAGTACCTACTGCAGCAGTTTCTGGTTTTCCTAATACTCTTTCTTTCTGTCATATTATCCTACGTAGGACTAAGTAAGTCCTACGTAGGAGTTAGTAAGTCCTACGTAGAAGTTAGTAAGTCCTACGTAGGACTTCCTATCTCCTACGTATGAGATAAATATTTTTTAACCTGTCTCTAGGACGCTTCCATACAATATGTATGCTGCTTACCTAAAAAGAGACATAGAAAAATGTTGACAATTCGAAGGCTATTACATAAATAAACTTACTCTTCGCTGTGCGCTTTAAGGGTA
Source organism: Ctena decussata (assembly GCA_963989385.1). NCBI lineage: Eukaryota > Metazoa > Mollusca > Bivalvia > Lucinida > Lucinidae > Ctena > Ctena decussata. The sequence continues at coordinate 10,351,813 of OZ022504.1, forward strand.
GCCTAGGGTCTAAGCTACTTCCATGCGGACAGTGAAGACTATGATCAGACACGGCAGATGCACAGACTGATCTGAGTGCTTGCTGGGCGCACATGCCACTTTGATGGTTTTCTTGTGTCGCGGCTCAATTATGAAATGCAGCAAACAGGAGCAGCATCCGTAGTTTCCGCCTTGGAATGGACAGTTACATAAGCTTACTACAGAATAAGTAGGGAAAAGTAAACAGTTAGGCAATTATCCGAAACTTATACAATTAAAACCCTAGTCCGGTCCCAAAATCAAAACAAAAGAAGCATATACATAAATTGAACCGAGTGCACGGTTTTTACCCTGACAGGTGGTTATTCAGTTATTCCAACACTACAGGTGAACGAAGGCATCGACATGGAAAACCAGAAACAGTAACAGCAAGAAACCACCATAGAAGTACAGCCTTGGAACAAATCAGTAATAAATAACTTGAGAGGGGGGGGGGGGGGAGTGGGGTTGGAGGGGCTTAACTTAGCTTTGGAACAAATCAGTAATAAATAACTTGAGAGGGGGGGGGGAGTGGGGTTAGAGGGGCTTAAATTAGCTTTGGAACAAATCAGTAATAAATAACTTGAGAGGGGGGGGGGGGGAGTGGAGTTGGAGGGGCTTAACTTAGCTTTGGAACAAATCAGTAATAAATAACTTGAGAGGGGGGGGGGAGTGGGGTTGGAGGGGCTTAACTTAGCTTTACGGATTTATAATACTCAACCTAAGCGTCTGCAATGGTTTACATCACTTTGATAGCTGTTCGGTTTGCGTGAAGGTTTCCTACCCACAAATGAATCATAACGGGAAACAAAAACTCTCAAATAAAAACTATGATGAATCAAAGATGAGGACTCGATAAAACGCCGTATTGCAACACCTGGAGACCCTTGGGATGTCTAACAAGCACTGGAAAATCATTGGTGAAATCCGAAACAACAGGCAAGAGTAGTTCCGACCTTAACCAACTGAAATGAATAGCTGAATGTCGAGTCCATCATTGGGTATCATGCCCGATCTACCGGCGTGCAGCTGGAGAGGGAAGCACCCTTGTTAACCATGACTGCATTAATTACTAAGCATGCAGACTGTAACATCACGTTATTTTATAGCCAATACGCTTGCAACATATGATTGTATTTCTGCACTGATCAGTAAAATCAGCCCTACTTACATTTTTTTCTAAATGTACTAGAAAAGAGCCCGCGCAAGCGCGGAAATATTTCATGATGGTCAAGTTTATATAAAAAAAGCGAGTTTTAATTTTTCAATGTACATGGCCTTAGGCCCAGGTGAAGATATGACCTTTACATTGAATACTCACTAAAGCTTCATTTACCTAATTAGTTGTCTGCATCTATAAACTTTCAGGTAGCAGACTGCATTGTTTCTAAAAAAATCAACTTTTTTCACTTTTTCCTATAGAAAAACCTAAGTGACTCAAAAGTTGACCTTGCCGTAAAACAGATCAAGGTCATCCCAGGGTCATCATTTATATAAATCTTGTTGAGCTTTTGAGTCCTTGATGCGACATGCTAAGTTTCAAGATCATAGGATTTGTGGTTCTGGGGGAGAATTGGTTGATTTGATGCTTAACGTCCACAGTAAACAGCTAAGGTCATGTCGGGACGGTCAGTTAACCTAACCACACTATTCCTGGGCAAGCTTAGACCTCCTAAGCGGTTAACCAGTACTAAGTGCACATACTTTCGCCAGTAACTGACAACTGCCCTTCTTGAATCAGCGGAAGGAGAAACGAAAGTATGTGGCCAGACCGGGTTTCGAACCCAGGACCTCTGACTTATGAGTCAGGTGCCCTACCGATTGCGCTACGCGGCCCGGCGTGGTTCTGGGGGAGAAGATTTTTGAATTTTTTTTACCATAATAAATGTTTGCCATCTTGGTTATGTGACCTGTCCTGGGTATTTTTTTTTCTGGAAAAATTGGGTCCTGGAACGTTTTGGGGGAAAATATTCAAGCCCTCTGAAAACTAAAGGCTTATTTAGCTTCGTTGAATCATTGAAATTGATTTGTCTGCTTCGCTGGAAAAAATGCCCTTTCTTACCTGGCGCATGTTTGTTAACCTTAGACGTTTTTAATTTTTGTCTGTTCGAAAGTTCAGTTCAGTTTGAATTCTCCTAACGACGTTCCCCAAGTGGCTCAGCGGTACGTAACTATAGCCGCACACACTTGGCGCCGTGTGTCCGTCCAACCATGTGCGTTGAGCTTTATTCTTCAATGGGCGAGTTCGATTGGCTACTCGTATTGACTATCGTTCTGGAAGAAAATGGGTCGTTTCGAGCCAGGGCCGTCGGGACTATGACCATTTAGTTCTTCATCCGTTTAGACATATGAGCAAAAATAAAAAAAATAAATCGTTATTTATGGGGAATGACGTACGTTCATGGGTCGGAATTTTGCATTAGAACCTGCTAAATTTGGACTTGCTAAGCAGCGCGCCGATATAACGACGCAGAACCGAAACGACCGGATTAATTTAAAACGTGTATTCGAGTATACGATAATTTCACTCGAACGCACCCAATGTTGACAAAAAAATTCGACCAATAGTCGAACTTTCTAGAAAAATACTTGGGAGAATTTAAATGAAAGACGAATTTAATTCCCAAATTCTTTAAATCTACGTGAAACTAAAACACACGCTAACCGAAATTATCAATGATAGAAATATGCGAAAGAACCAGTATAGAAATTACGCTTGAAAATGCCACCAATTTTGCAGTTTATGCGTTACTTCGTTTATTTAGTATTATAGATATTCTAATTCACCAGGCAAAAATGTTAGCCATCCTACATTGAATTCGAAACCAATTCACAGTGTCGGCGATAAAATTGAAAACAAACCTTTCGAACGTATGGTACCGATAGCCCTCTTAGAAAGGTTATGTAGTGAAAAATTATTACGGCCATTGATGTCAGTCACATGACTACACACTCCGGGCGAACAGAATAAGTTTAGAAATACAAACCCTGCAAGGGGTAGAACGGGGAATGTCACCATCTAAAGATGGCAAATTTACTACATGAAAATCAAAGTCAACGCGTTTATAAAAAAAATGGATCAAACAAATTCGTTTGAAAAAGACAAATTTAAATCCAAAGCTGGGGCTTCGATTTAGGGGGATCAGCTTTGTTTAACTGTAGTTCGTGTGGATAAACTCGACTGACCAAGCCTTCAAAGTAAGGATTTTCAGTATTTGAAAAATCTGTCTGATATCTAGATGCTGAGTTAAGCACTTCCTTGATTTCAGCTTGTTTTTCATTAGAAGAGAAGTCTCTTTCACATGTTAAAATCGGGGGTGGTCGGGTGGTGCGATGGTTCTGTGTGTAACTTCCAGTGCCGGGGCGTCCTACTGATTTGGATCATTGTAGGGCAAGGGCCTACTGTGCTTGCAGTGGGTGCGGGTGGGGGTTGTTTGGACATTTTTTCTCTCGCCTATCGTTTCTCTTTTCTTCTCCATGTCTCTGGAAGACGGCCCGATATAGACTGAAATACTGTCTCAAAGGGTCGTTAAACCCAAAACAATCAATCAATCAATCACATGTTAAAATCAGCTACAAGTGCAGCACAAATTATACCCACCGAAAGACCAACAATTTGTTTGTATAGCTTAGTGCAAAATCTAAATATGTAAATGTAAATACACATATTATCTAAAACATATGTTACGGCTTCACACACGTTTTGACACGGCCAAAGCTAATATCGTTTTCGGTCCTCAGACGTAAAGAAAGCTTTCAGTACATGCAATAAAAGGCAAACCTTCCCCTTAGAAGGCCTCCTTCAGGCGGATCAGGCATTTTGGTTGGTTTGTTGTTTTTGGTATAACGGCACTGTGAAACAGTATTACAGTCTATATCAGGTCGTCTCCAAGAGAGAGAGAGAGAGAGAGAGAGAGAGAGAGAGAGAGAGAGAGGAAAATTATCCAAACAACCCTACAAGCATCTACTACAAGTACACTAAGCCCTTGCCCTACTATTATCCAAATCGGTATATTAGTAAGACGCCCCGGCACTGAAAATTACCAATCGCAATTTCCCGACCCGACCATTCCAGGAGATCATGCGTCCGCTTTATGAGGTTATGCATCAGGGTGGTCTAGTCCATGGTGATGACGCATGAAGATGGCAAAATATGACGTCAGCTTATGCCACTTCAGACCTCAAAGCGAAGAAGCAAACATCGGTTGTTGGTGACCATGCCCTCTTTTAAACACCAAAATATTACTAGTATGCATTTAGGCAAGCTTTAGGTTAAAATCAAATGTTGTATCTTAAAGATGTGCAAGAAAAAGCATCTATCAAGGGTGTGAGGTACATGTAAAAAAATTTATCCCTCATGATCCTGAGTGATGTTGAAAAAGAAATCCTGAGGGACAGATTTTTCTTGATGCACCTTCATGAAAGGTACTTATGGCCTTCACTTTTAGCTACATAGATGCCCAAGTGATAATTGGAGAAGACTGTTAGCCAGGTGGATACACAGGCTGTCCAATATCTGCTTTTTGCACTGGCGTTAAGGCTCTTTGTTCTCTTATAGATCTAAATGAGTATGAATACACTTCCAAGTGAATTTTCTCTTAGCTTTTTTTTAGTTATCGCACTTCTCACATGGTACTTCTCTTAATTGGAAGAATTTGCTCTCTAGAGCAAATTCTTTCCCTCAAGAGTAGTACCCCTTTGAGAAGGGATCGCATTCCAGAGGAGCAAATACTATTCTGCTAAAGTTGTTTCCCTTATAAAAATGATGACCAAAATTGAGATGTTGTCATACAGCATAAGCTGATATCCAGCTGCAGCACGTGACTGTGCCTATTTGTTAAATCTGTGGGCTGACTCAGCCGAATCTCTATAAGAAAAAAGCAAATGATAATAATCATAAAATACATGTAGAAGAAAAAAAGACGCATCTAGGTTTTCTTGGTGCTACAATAAAACGTTTTACATTTTCCTATTGGACCCTGAAAAGTCTAGAATATCTGTCAGACATCTCATTGTATAGTGTCATGTCATGCAGTAATGCCAATTTAGTCGTGTCAAAAATTACCATCGTCAACTATCTTTTCAAAAATAATTTTATTCAGTTACACCAGGAAGTAAACATATATGTTGTTTACTAAAATATAAGTTTTATGAACTAAGATGAAGAGGTCAGCTTGGATTTATATTTATTTCTTAGTCATTTTGACAGGTAAAATACATTTGTTCGTCTTAACCTTGTCGGTTCAAACAAACTGATGCCATCATATGCTATTCTTTTGCATTCTTAAACTGGACAAGCGTAGTTCACAGTGTCAGTAATGAAACTAGCCTTACTTGTAACCCGGGTGTGAAATGATTTTAAGGCATATTAGGGAAAGAATCAGATCAGCATGCGAAACATTTAAACATGTGCACCAGTGCCACTTTTTATCCCCCGACCGAAAGGTTTCGGGGATACAGCGATGAGCCTGGCGTCTGTCCTTCCTTCAGTAAAAGTAAAAAGTATGCTAAGACCAGGAACTGAAACAATCAAAATCCAAATCCAGCCCTCAAACCATAGTTGGAAACAACTAAGATTACATTAAGTAAGTCCGTCCGTCCATACGCCCATAAACATTTTCTTGTCCGCTCCATATCACAAATACCCTTTCGAATATTTTCATGATACTTCACAGAAATATAGAACAGGTCCTGACGATGTGTTGAGTTTAAGAAAGAAAACTCTTGCTGCTGAACTTTCTGAGTTATCTCCCTTTTGGTGATTTTTTCGACGATTCGTGTCCGCTCTGTAACTTGAATATCTCTTGAAATATTTTCATGATAATTTACAGATATGTTGAACAGGTAATGACGATGTGTCGCGTAGAAAAATGACAACTCTGCTTTCTGTGTTTTTAGTTATGTCCCCTTGATGGTTTTAGTGATGGTCTTTGCTGTGATTTCATGTCCGCTTTGTTACTTGAATACCCTTGGACAGATTTCCATGATAATTCACAGATATTTAGAACAGGTCATGATGATGTGTCGCATACAAGAATGACAACTCTTGCTTTCTTAGTTTTTTAGTTATTTCTAATTGATTTTAGCTGTGATTTTTTTGTCCGCTCTATAGCTTGTCTACCCTTTGAAATATTTTCATGAAATTATACACATATGTAGAACAGGTCACGAAGATGTGTCGCATGCAAAAATGACAACTTTGATTTTCATACTTTTTGAGTTATATCTTCTTGATTCCTTGATGATTTTAGCTGTGGTTTTCATGTTCGCTCTATAACTTAAATACCCTTTGGAATATTTTCATGATACTTTACAGATATGTAGAACAAATCATGACAAAGTGTCATAAGCAAGAATGACAACTCTTGCTTTCTTACTTTTTGAGTTATTTACCCTTAATGGTTTAAGCTGCTGTGATTTTTGTGTTTTCCCTATAACTTAAATACCTCTTGAAATATTTTCATGATATTTCACAGATATGCAGAACAGGTCGTGAAAATGTGTCACATTCAAGAATACAACTCTGGTTTTCATAATACTTTGTCAGTTATTACCCTTTGGAAGTTTGAGATGCTGTTTCGTGTTGCTCCATATCTTTTTAACCCTGGACTGATCAACACTTTGAATACCGTTATATTTTTTTAAAGTATTGATGATCATGCTATGATGCTATGATATCCTAGCAGTGCCCCTAACTCGCTGTGATCTGTGCCCGTGCGCCCCCTCCCTCCCCCCCCCCCGAAAAAAAAGCCGAAAAAAAAATCAGATTTGAATTCTTTGTCAAATTCACTTACTTGAAGGCTCAAAATTAGAGTTGTAGGGCTTGTACTTTAGAAGTTATTCACACATTTTGAAATGCTAATTGTATCATATGATATACATTGTGAAGGTGGTTGCTGTTTGGGAATATACCCCCTTTTTGGCAGTCTAGCATACTGTTTTGGTCTGAGTGTTAGATAATCATGCATTAGTCAAACAGATAATGTCAATAAGCATAAAAGAATGTAAATATATCACTTATATGTGTTTTAAGTGCACCCTGTTTACTAAGGTGCATGCGGCCTTTGGTTGGAGGATTTGCCATCTCCTTTGATGGCTATTTTTATACTTCATCAGTCATCCATTTGAATATATGCTATAGAAAGGACATATGCAGAAATGTAGACCCTGATTAGAAGCCACTGAGGGCGACGTCTTGAACAGGGTCTACACTATTTGCTATAAAAACAAAGAGGACCTGGTATGATAAGGCCCCAAATTGTCCCCAAGAAAATTCATTTTCCTGCATGGTGGGATTTCAAAATTGTTTTGCCTTATCTCAAAGCATGAGAAGCCTGTAAGAACCATATTGCTTGCTTGAGGGTCAAGGTCACATTACACACGTAAACTTTGTGAAAACATTTTCGTGTCTGACCCAAATCTTTGTCCTGCATGGTGGGATTTCAAAATTATTTTGCATAAATAATTATCATGACAAAACCATGTGTCATGAGCAAGAATCATGTGCCTTACTCAAAGGTCAAGGTCAAAGTTTGCACTTAAACTTAATGGATAGGCAGCAGTGAGAACCTGTTCATATCCAGCCCATAATCTTGTCCTGCACAGTGGGATTTCAAATTTATTTGGCAAGGCAATTTGGCAAGACTATGTCACTCGCTTAGGGGTCAAGGCCACAGCGCGCATTTAACCTGTGTGAACGGGTTTTAATGAAAACATGTTTGTGTCATATCTTGTCCAAGGTTTGACTGCAAAGTAAATGCAAGTCCTTTTGACCGATATTACTCGGCCCTTGATTTTTCCCTTATATTATACAATCTGCCTCTAAAAAGCTAGTTATCCTACAAGTGCCAGTACTTTAATGAAGGCGCTGTCTTACTGGAGGTACTAGGCGGGGGCATCCGTGTCCAATGTACACGTTTCAAGTTTATTTTTATGTCATTAAGCCCGGTTTTCACGGAGACTGGCTCAATTATTTATTTCGCTTTTTTCACAACATATACAATAAAACATGAAATGGAAAGCAGATTGCTTATTTAGTTCTTCTTCTAACAAGCACAATGTTTTTAATTGTCTCTTACTAAACTGGCGTCTTTTGAATCATTTTCTCGTTCTTCAACATATAAGCGCCCATATCTCCGCACACGCACAAAATAAACATATGTTGTGGATATTCATTTTCTTAGGACACAAGGAACAATTTGGTACACATTTTATTTTGAACTGTTGAAAGTTTTTGGTTAGCATCTCTGGACTTGCGAACTTGAGTGGATGGGATACCTCGTGCCTTTTGCAGTGTACATGTGGATAGTAGAGCTATCCAAAATTTAAGCATTTCGTTAAAAAGCGTATACTCAAGAGTTATCAAAGGCTATTGTGACTCAATTTTCTTTAAAAGAAAAGCTATAATACTCAATTTTCTTGCAATTTCTTTAATATTATTGAAACAACATAGGCAGGTCAAAAATCATAATTTTTCTGAGAATTCACAAAGACGAGACAAGTTATTTCTGTTCGCTCCCATATGTACAGATGATATGCAAAAGGAGCCATGCAATTCTAAGAGATTTTGAATGTTGGCCAAAACTGGCCCTTGTCATACCAGGGCCCAGGTTCACAATCATTCTTTAAACTTAAAGACGACCTTAAAATTAAGGTCTTAAATAATGGCATTAACTGTTAATGCATTATCAGGTGAATCTGAAGGGAGATGTGACATGATAAATCTTGTAAGTGTTGCATATAAACTCGTAGTTGATTAACCTTTTTCAGCGAAGTTAGGTCTATTTCTTTTCATAAATACTCATAGAGTATTCTTATGCACAATCAAATCATGAAGGATTTCCATGGAATTATCGGCCAGTATCCTGCTGTTTTATGTGAAGAACAAAATTATAAACTAATGAAAAGTGGAGGATACCTTGGAAGCAAAGAAGACTTCAACATGTCTAGGAAAGTAAAAAAGTTAAAGACTCTGTAAATATAAGGGTGTCTAATTTAATCTGTGCCTTATGCAAATTCGTTCTTGAAATATAAGCCAAATCAAAACAAATCTACAATTGCTCGCTTACCGTTCTGTTTCCGTAACAATATGATAGTCTGTATTCGTTTGCTAATGCTCGACCAGGCATAACCGCAAATTAACAAGATCAGCAAACATATGATTAGGTCTAGGAAACCATTTATTTTTTTTTTTTGTAACTGTGTCTGTTATTATGCCCCCAACTTTGAAAAATTGGTTTGGCTTGTCCGTGCATTCGTTCGTTATGTCTGCTATAACTTTGGAACCCTGCCAGCTAGGGTCTTGAAATTTATATATGATTTCCTGAAGGAATAATAGCTGACGCACTTTTTTTTTTTACTTTTTCGAGCTATGCCCCTTTCGAGATTTATGCCCCTTTTACAAAACGGAGATGAAATCTTATTACAAGATATCTCAAAAAGTATTTGAGCTATGGTCTTGATATTTAGTAGACTAATCTGGCTTGAGGATTTCTGTGAAATTGTGATGGAGTTATGGCCCCTGCTTAAATGACATTTTTCCATCATTTGAACCGTTTGACCTAGGTAATTGATTTTCTTATATTGTAAAAGTTCTTGATGAGATAATATTTTAAGTAAAAGTTAGGTAACTCAACATTGATAAATTATGGAGTTTTTTCTCTGATGTTCGATACTTATGCACCTGATGGGCTCAAGAACCACAAGGCATAGAGTTTTAAAATTTCATAAATGGATTTCTCATGGAAAAATAGGCGAGACATATTTTTCTTTTCCGAGTAATGTCCTTGATATTTTGTATACTGATTAGGAATGAGGAGTAGATTATCCGATTTACTTTTTGGAGAAGTCTGTAAAGTTTTGATGGAGTTATGGCCCTTCTATAAATTTGTCATTTTCCAACTTTGAACCCCTGGACCTAGGAAGTTTGTTTTTGGAATTGGAGTAGTCTTGATGAGTTATATACTTCAGTAAAGTTTAGATAACTCTGCATTCATTAATTACAGAGGTCTTACTTGTATTTTCTTATTGCTTTGGTAAATTAGTAGGTCGCGATAAGTTAAAATTTTCACTAAAGGCTAAGTAACTCTATTTTTGTTGATTATGGAGTTATTTTCCCTGATGTTCAATACTTTTGCTGCTAATGGACTCAAGAACCAGTAGGCACAGGGTTTGACATTTCATAAATGGATTGCTCACTGAAAAATGGCTGACACGTATTTTTCTGGGTTTTGGACCTTTTTAGAGTAATACCCCTTTCAAGAAATAAGATAACATCTTGTTAGAAAAATACCTAAAACGTATTTAAGCTATGACATTGATATTTGGTATACTAAATGGGTAAGAAAATTTAGATTACCTGCTCAAATTTTGGAGAATTCTGTAAACTTTTGATGGAGTTATGGGCCTTGTTTGAATTGACATTTTTCCAACTTCTTAATCGCTTGACATATGGAAAGTAGATTTTTGGTATAAAAATAGTCCTTAATCAGATTAAATACTTTAGTAAAGATTATGTAACTCTTTTTCAGACTTAGCTAAGATTTGACACCTTTAGTCGCAAGCATATGGTTGAGGGCTCGTAGTTTTTACAAACACAATTTATAGCTGATATATTGTTTTTGATGTTAAGCCTACCCTGACAAAAATAGAAAATAGATAAAATAGTAAATAAAGGCTTTTCGTTTGATTTCTTCGTATTGTCAGAGCTGGTGCTTTAAATGGTCTGTTGTGTGGATGGTGGTTGTTTTTGTTGGTTGATCAACTAAGTCTATGATGAATCAAGGCAGAACCAAGGGCACGGTTTAATCGACCACAATCCGGTTTAGCTCCCCAGTAATTTCATGACTGGCCGTCTAATGGTTGTTTTATGTGTTGTTTGTTGCTATGACTGTTATTGATATATTGTTTTTATGATGTTATGGCTAGCCCGGTCACCACCTACATGGGAAATGGCTGTTCACACGGTTGCCGCTGATTATGTCTTCGGTGGTGACTAACTCTGTGATGTCTTTTCCCCACATGGTGTCCTGATGGGATCTTGGATTGAATTGTGTCAGTTCCTGGAAATTTTCCTACTGACTTTTTCATGGCTTCTATTTCTAATAAAAACTAGCTGAAATTTTTGAAGTGTATTAAACTCTACGTCTTGATATAAAGACGATCTTTTAAATATTGAGGTCCTTTTGATGAAGGCTGGTAAATCATATATTTGCACCTGTGCTGCAGTTATACAAAGCTAAAATAGCCGATACTGAAGTCCCACTTTTAGATATGCATTTATCGATTTCAAACGGATTTGTTTTATCCAAAATTTATGTTAAACGTGATGACTTTTATTTTGACAAATTAAAGTTTTTCGATGGCGACGTTTCCCATCCTACCTCTTACGGGTTTTACATTTCTCAACTTATTCGGTTTGCTGAAGTGTCAAGTCATGTCACTGACTTCAATGCCCGTTATGAACTTTTACTGCTAAGTTTTTCCAACCGGGCTCTTGGTATTATAAACTTCAAAAGGCTTTTAAAAATTCTATGGCCGACACTATGAATTAGTTTCTAAATTCAAGGGCGGAATAAAAAGTCATCTGCAACACGGCCTATTGGAACCCGAATTTTATGGTAACTTAATCTTCTAATTCAAAAAATTGTTAGTAGGTCTGATTTTTATGATCCGTTCAGGAAAAGTAACATACGTTACAAACGTATTGGATAAAGCACAAATTTAATGCTACAGTCTGCATGTTTAGTGGTGAACCCAGTCATGGTTGATAACTTTGATCTCATCTTTAATTGCATGCCGGTTGGTTAGGCATCAGACTCAATGATTGGCCCGACATAAAGCTTTTTAGTATAGTTGTTTGGGGCATGTGTTTACCTTATCTGTTGCTTGGTCATTCGGGGTTCATTGGTTTTCTTTTGCTCCGGTATTTCAGTGGTGTTGTTGGGGTCTCCTGGTGTCGCAATACTTTGTTTCTGTCGAGTTGTCATCTCTGAATCTTCATATGTCTTATCCGTGATTTATTTGTTTCCGATGATGATTCGTTTATTGGTTATGGAACCGTCATGCAAACCAAAATTCATTGATTGATTAGGAAAATTTATGCGAACCAAATAGCTAACTAAATGTTACGAACCACCGCAATAGCAGAGGGCAAAGTGTAGATCCAGCAAACCTAGTTTAAGCTCCCCCCACCCCACCCACCATCCTAAGTAATCATTTGTTGACTGTTCCAAGGCGGTCTCAGTGTAACATTTTTAAGTCCGTTTTTTGGTCTCTAGCAGTTTGGTCACCTGAGTAGCTGCCCATTCTGCTTACTATTTTGTTTTGTTTTATAATATAAAATGGGTAGCTAAATAATCACCTGTTTGGGAGTGAGCTGGTCATTCGGTTTACCGTGCATGTCTTTCGAGAACTTTTGTCTTTGTTTTTGTGGGTTAGGAAACCTTCATGCAGACCAAACAACTAACTAAATGTTTCGGTATCAGACTCAATGATGGGCCCGACATAACGCTACTTATGTCGCAATACGTGTCGCAATACGTCCTTTCCGTTGAGTCCTCATCTCTGATTCATCTTATGCCTTATCCGTGATTTGTTTGTTTTCGGGGATGATTCATTGATGAGTTAGGAAACCTGGTTTGGGCCCAGTAAAACTGGTTTAAGCCGCCACGAATCTTTTGCTAACCGTTTCAAGTCGGTACTTCTGTTGCGGTTCCTTGATGTTATTTTGTGCTGTGTCCGCTTGTCTATGGTCTCTGGCTGTTTGGTCACCTGTATTGCTGTCCAATCTGCCTTCTGTTGTTTTTTTGTATGTAAATTAAAAAAATATAAAAAGAGATGTTGATTCTGTTATTGGGGTAACTGAATGACCATCTGTTTGGGAAAGAGGTACTCATTCGGTTTACAGGGCGTGTCTTTCGTAAACTTGAGTCAGTTTCTGTGTGCCTGTGCTTCTTTCCCTATTGGTTTTGAGAGCAAAATGTAGGATTTGATTGTATTAATTCTTGATCATTGCTTTCTTGCTACTTATTTAAGTTGGTTGGGGCCGGAGTTTGCCTTGTTTGTTACTTAGTTATTCGTGGTCTAACTGATGGATTTCTTTTGCTCCGGTATTTCAGTGGTGTTGACTTCCCAGGGGTCTTCTGGGGTCGCAATACGTTATTTCCGTCGAATCCTTATCTCTGGTTCATCATAGCTCTTATACCTGATTTGTTTGTTTCCGATGATGATTCGTTGATGGGTTAGGAAACCTTCATGCGGACCAAACAACTAACTAAATGTTTCGAACCACTGCAGAAGCAGAGGGCGAGGTTTGGATCCAGTAAAACTAGTTTAAGCCCCCCAGTTATCTTTTGCTGACCGTTCCAAGGCAGTACTTCTGTTGCGGTTCCTTGATGTTACATTGTGCTATGTCCGCTTGTCTATGTTCTTTGGCGGTTTGGTCACAATCTGTCTTTATTTGTTTTTGTTTTGTAAGTTAAAACTAAAAAAAAGTTAAAAATAGATGTTGATGCTGGTTTTGATGAGGGTAGCTGAATGACCATCTGTTTGGGAAAGAGCTGCTCATTCCGTTTACCGTGCGTGTCTTTCATGCACTTGTGTCAATTTTCCGTGTGTGTGTGTTTCTTTCCCTATTGGTTTTGAGAGCGGGATATGGGATTTGATTGTATTAATTCCTGATCATTGCCTATCTTTTTACTTTCTCTTTTGGTTTTCCGAGTGGGGTGTGATTGTATTAATGCTTGAACATTGTCTATCTTTTTAAAATTTAAAGACTGTCTTTGATTGCCTGGATTTTTGTCATTAGTAAGGTATGTAATCCTTATCTAATCCAATAAACAGTCTCTTCTGGGTACGCTGTCTTGACTAGACCAATGTCTCAAAGCCTTTTATGGAGGCTCGAAATGGGGGAATCAATAGCATAGATACATTGATTAAACTACCGGCATTATTGATGTAGATGCACATATCAGATATTCATATTCACCTAAAAAGTAAACAAATAATCAATAAAATGAACATGAAATAATAAGTAGATATAATTTTATAATAATGAAATCAAAGAAAGTAAATATTTTGTAAAAGATAGTCAGTTATCAAAATTTCTGCTTCTATCTTCTTTTTTGGTTCATTTTACATTTCGCCTTTTTCACTTTATTTTTCAGTATTTCTTCCATTAATCATGAATCACTTATTAGCAAATTATAAAATATACTCAGAGGCACTAAAAGTATATAGTTTTTGTTTTTGAATGCTTGGTCACGTGTAAATGGCTGCGTGGATATGATAATAATCATTTCATTTTGGCAAACGTCTCACAAATTTATAATGGAGTTAAGCACACACAAATTTATAATGGAGTTAAGGTCCATATGTCATATTTAACAGTTCCAATCAAAATTCTCTTTGGACAAGACAAATGGCAGTCTGCACTTCAAGAATGTCTAGCGCTTATGTCTGTGAGTAAAACCGCATCGTCATTTAATCTGAAACTCCCACCAAACGGCTTCAAACATAGGTAGAAATGTTACATATCTTTAATTATCTCCCTTTGAATTAGATGGTTCATTATTTTACCTGGTCCTAGAAATTTTCGCTTGAAATTTCAGAAAATTCGTCTCTTGCCTTTTTAAGCACTTGAATTAAACCTCAGGGACTTGTTTGTTTGAAAGAAAATTGCAAACGAACTGTCTGTAAATTTACAGACTAAAACTCAAAATGTCTTTAAATATAAAGACAGTCTTCAAATGTAAAGACTTTTCTTTAAATATAATGTTTTCCTAGACCTGATAATCAGCTCCCAAATCCCACAAAATCTAAAATGAAAGCAGTGAAGAGTGCAACGAACAGCCGGAACAGCCAAATCTGGCAGATGCAGAGAGGTGGCTGTTGTTCGGAGGGTTCAACTCACGGGCTTTTGTTAGTATTTGGTGATTTATGTCTGCAAATGTAAATATTTTGTGTAATCTTCATAGTTACCATGAACAAGCCATAAGAAGGGTCCTTTGAAATGTATGATACAGATATAAATAGATAGAAAAAGGAAAAGAATACAATTTTGGTCGGTAATGGAAAAAGTCCGTACTTCACCATAAAACACTGGCCGTTACAGAGGAAATCATGACCGATTTTCGTTGGAAATTGCAACTCCTGATCGGGAAAAAAGAGATTCCCGTTGGTCAGAGGTGGCATATATAGGAAATAAAACGGGGGAAAATTGAAAGTGACCGGTTGTTAAGAGGCGACAGTCGGTGGGTGGTGTCCGCAAGGGGATGTTGCACAGTATACACATAATTGAAACCAGCTTATGAAAGGCACGCACGGTAAACCTAATGGACAGCTCTTTCTCAGAGAGGTTGTCATTCCACTCACACAAAAAGTAAACGAAAGTATTGACATGGACAACAAGAACAAGTTACAATAAGGTACCGCCTTGGAAAGGTTAGGAATAAATTTCTGAGGTAAGGGGCTAAAACTAGTAGATACTGAATTCCAACCCTCACCCCTGCTTCTGCATGACGAATTAAAATCTCACAAGTGCCTGCTTGCTATATTTAGACCACTAAAATTTTTTAGCGTACTGTCAGATCGTGATACTTTACATTGTGCACAATACACGAAAATTGAGTAATAAAATACTGTATAAACCAAATTTGAACTTTGATTTTTTCAGCTCTGACGGGTTTTACAGTTTCACAGATCGGAGCCTGATTAATCTATTCGCAATTAGCACAAGCAAACATTGATGCAAAGCAATATCTTTTTTTTCCCATCTGAAACTGTGGACGTACTAAGGACAGTTTACACTGGTGAAGAAAATTTCAGTCAAGATAACGTTTAACTGTTATTCCACTTCAGTTTACACTGACATGATCAAGAGCAAGCTAGTCTATGTTAAGTTAACCCTGTTGCGTTCACACTGGTAAAAAGTTATTTTGATTGTTTGTCCACTTCTTTTTGGAGTTATAATGTTATACATGTGGGGCCGTGCCGCGTAGCGCAATCGGTAGGGCACATGAATTATAAGCCAGACCTCCCGGTACGAGTGAAAAGCGCCACCAGTCTGTTACTTTTATGTTAGGTTGGGGCTCTTTCATAATGTCGTATGCCCGACCAGCCGTCGTGCGATCGAAGAGGTAAGCAACGCTATTAACCTTGATTGGGTTTAACCACCAAACATCTAATTTGTCGAAAAACATCTCAATCATAACCAATGTTTATACATGTATATCGTTTATCGTTTATCTGTATATTATCTTATTAAAATAATATGGAAAACTAGAACTGTGAGAGGATCTGACTATAGCCCCGTTGCACCGCTTTAGTAATGCAATGTCATGTAAAAAGAGCAATAAATAAGTTGCAAGAAAAAGGTAAAACACAATTGGGGGGGGGGGGGGGGGGGGGGGGTGAAAAAGGTAAAACACAATGGGGGGGTATCAATAAGGTGGGTTTTCTGCATCCTACCAAAGTTTTATTTTTTTGACTGATGGTATACTCCAGTGTGTCTAGTTTATTGAACCATATGTGACTTTGCGCGGAAAGCCCTACTTACTGAGCTATGGGTCCACAGAAGTGGGTGGGGTAATCCAACATGGTTTTAGCCTGTCTTGTAAAAACATTCTCATTTGGTAGAAGAGTACAGCAGACAGACAGGATTTGATAAAATGATTAACAGAACATCTACACTATATTTCCATATCATTTTATTTGGTTTAATTTGAACATATGTTGTCAAAAAAGACTTCCTTTGACATTTAAACATTTTTAGATATTTTTGTCCTCAATTTTCAATATTTCTTGGCCTTATGGTTAAATAAACAGACCAGTTGTCATCAAACTAATGTCAAGGAAGCACCGTGACCAGGACATTCGGATGATGTGACCAGAATTTCAAAATGACCTAGTTTTCATGGTCGACTGAACACATAAACTTGCTCAGAAGATGTTTTTTTCATTTAATTTTGACCTAGAATTACGAACCTTTGGCCAAATTACTATTTTAACTGCTATATTATGCCCTACACCCCTGTCACTAAAGGTGAAAGAATACATATTGGCTTCAGATCGGATCTCCTTGGCGTCTGCATCTGTGTCTGGGTCACATACTTTGACCTTGGAAACAATGTCAAGGTGACCTTGATGACCTTGACCTTGTTTCCAAGGTCACAGAAGGACTTAATATGTGACACATACACAATTGCAGATGCCAACGAGATCCGCACTGAAGCCAATATGTATTCCCTCACCTTTAGTGGCAGGGGCGTGGGGCATAATATAGCAGTTAAAATAGTAATTTGACCAAAGGTTCGTAATTCTAGGTCAAAATAGAAAGAAAACCATCTTCCAAGCAAGTTTATGTGTTCAGTCGACCATGAAAACTATACTATTGTGATATTCTGGTCACATCATCTGAATGTCCTTCTCAAGGTACTTCCTTGACATGAGTTTGACATGTCTGTTCATTTAACAATAAGGCCAAGAAATATGTAAAATTGAGGTCAAAAATATCAAAAAATGCTAAATGTCAAAGGAAGTCTTTTTTGACAACATATGTTCAAATTAGACCAAATAAAATGATATGGAAATATAGTTTAGATGTTCTGTTAATCATTTTATTATATCCTGTCTGTCTGCTGTACTCTTCTACCAAATGAGAATGTTTTTACAAGACAGGCTAAAACCATGTTGGATTACCCCACCCACTTCTTTGGACCCATAGCTCAGTAACTAGGGCTTTCCGCGCAAAGTCACATATGGTTCAATAAACTAGACACACTAGAGTATAACATCAGTCAAAAAAAATAAAACTTTGGTAGGATGCAGAAAACCCACCTTATTGATACCCCCCCCCCTTTCAACATTCTAAATATGAAAAGTAAGAAAACTGGATAAATAGAGAATGAGTAAGAATAATAATCATGTTTGTCAATCCCAAGATACAACAACTCATTGTTTATCCATATACCAAATATGATGTGCCTAGCTGAAATAGCTTCTAAAAAACTGACAAATTTATTTTGAAACAAAGAAAAATGGATAAGGGAAGAATAAGAGCAATGAGCCAAATTCTTAATCCCAGGATACATCAACTCATCATCCACCTGTATACCAAGTTTCAAGATTCTAGCTTTAATACTACCTGAGAAAACTTTGACACAAATTTCAATGTAAACATGCAAAATACGGAAAGAAGGAAAAGTGGATAAAAATAGAAGAACATGAGCAATGAGCCTGAGTCTCAATCCCACAACACAATCACTCATTCTCCATACGTATGCCATGTTTAGCTATTGTAGCTTGCACGGTTTCTGAGAAAACTGTAACATGAATTTAGCCTGAAAAGACAGAAAAGGGACAAATAAAGGGAAGAATAAAAACCATGAGCCCGATTCTCAACCCCACAATATAACAACTCATTGTCCATATGTATACAATGTTCCTACAAGATTCTAGCTTTAATAGCTCCTGAGAAAATTGTGACACAAAAACAAATCTTACTGAATTACGGAGTTACGGAATTACGGACAGACCAAATCCAGTATAGCCCCACTCTTTCAAAGCGAGGCTATAATAATTTTTAACGATCATTTTTCTGAATTCATATACCAAGTCGCCATAAATTTCAGGTTCCGACAGCTCTTGCAGAAGAAGTGATTTCAATCCGACATTATATTTAGACACTAAGACGAAATGCCGTCGATAAAATGTTGAAAACGCTTTACGAATTTTATGATCTCTATAACCTTGTTTGAGAAGTTGCTGTCCAAACTTTATAACGAAAATTAAAGTCATCAACATGACTGGACACTCAAGCAAAATGAATAAGTGTAGAAATATAAACACCATAGGATATAGAATGAGGAACATCACCATCTAAAAATGAAAATTTAACAATATCAAAACGTTTACCGTAAATTTTAATGACCATCCGATCTAGATTTATGTAAATAAAAAATAAGGCCTCAGTATATGAGACGCTGGCCTTATTTAACTGAAGTTCAGAAGGGTAAATTTGACTGACCATGCTATCAAAGAAAATATTGTCAATAATCAATAGATTATCCAGATACCGAGAAGTAGAGTCGAAAGCTTCAATAACTTCAAAATGGGTATTCTCTGAAAGAGACAACATGAAGTCTGTCTCATAACAGAGCAACTACAGGTAAGCCACACGAGGGGCACAATTAATGCTCATAGAAAAACCTACAATTTGTCTGTACATGTATAATTTAGAGCCAAATCTGATATAAATATTGTTCAAGAGAAAGGTGAAAGCTTTACACACTATCTGATAAGACCATAAGTTATAATTCCTTGACGTTTCAGAGGTAAAGAAAGCACGCCTATCATTACATTCAATATAAAGAGCGCCTTCCCTTTGGAAAACTATTTCAGTTAAATCCTAGTTTATCCTTAAAAAGATTGTGGGGTAAGGTAGTGTTGAATGTAGAAAAATCATATGCAGACAAACTGGACGCCCACGAAAACCTCGCAGTCTAGCTTATTTAATATCTCACATAAATTTTTTATTGATCAAAAACGATTTTTACCTGACCTTTCAAAGACTTTTACCTAATTTTTAATAACATGATTTTGATGGCAGTAAGACAATTTAGCAATTTAGATAGACTCGGTAGTCGTGCATGAGCTTGAGTTAACAATAAGCCATGCCTTTTACGGTCGTTTATAAAGTTTTGTAGCCAGCAGAAAATAGGAAGCCTCTCTTGGTCTTCATCGACACTTACAGCAAATAAGTGACTGTATGAAAAATGTGGTCATTGATGACAGACTTCTCTTTTGCGGAAGTCTGCTCGTAAGCCTTAGTGCCACTCAGCTCCTGCTTCAAAGGATTAATGTAGTGCAGATAGTTATGAAGATTTTTGACGCTTTAGACTGATAAATTAACAATGCATAACTCTATGATCTCGTCTAGAAATATTTAGATATTTAGTTTGAGGTTATGAGCTTTGGTGAATCAGAGTTTGGAGCCGAATGACAGGATTCTAGATTATCAAGAATCCTGCCATTAGGTTTTAGCGCTTTCATTTTTCTTACTGAAATTTATAATCAATGTTGTAAGGTATTGTAGTTTGAATTTAATATTCAAATCAGACACTTAATTAGAATACCTTAGACTGATACAATGGGATAAGTCTAATGACTTCTTTCTGAATCCCATTTGTACAGCGTTTTAGATATTGTAATTTCCCTTATCTCTGTTTTGTAATATGTATTTATACAAATAAACTACAGTTTAAACCAATCCCCAGACTGTTGTAATCAACACTAGCAGCTTTCAGTTTTTGTAATTGTGACGTACCATATGCAAATTTTACTCAAATTTAGATTCATATTATTGGTCGGACCGGATCTACTGACAAAGTAAACGAACAAAAAACAAACAAACTTCTCTCAAATATAAACTTCGACACTTATCTGTTTAAGAATTCTTCTTGTTCTCCGGTATCTTGCTCTTGCTTAAGGTGGTGATAATCGCTGATTTGGGACAAAGACAAAAATCTGCATAAAATACTCAAAATAACACTGATCTTTCCAAAACTTAGCAGATGCCTTCTTTATGTTGTTTCTCATAATTTAGAATCCCAAAATGCAGCATTTGTTAATGTTAAAAAGTGTTTTTATAAGGAAAGTTCAAAAGGTAATTTTCTGCGAATAAATCTGAAAAAATAGTATTGTTATTGAAAATATACTTAGTGCTTAGAGTACCTTGTTGCATAATGGAGAGCGTCCTAGCAATTATTTTTTCAAACTCTTTCACACATTGTCAGGCTGAGCAGATGAAAAAAGATGCAGTCTGTGTCCAATTTTTTTTGTCAAAACACACAGGTGAGACAGGTAAGACTATTTTAACAAGGTTGAACAATTTCATCTACACACCACTGATCATGTCAGTAATGTATTATTTATACTGTAGGTGTTAACATAGGTATGCTTGCCTACCCTATATTTAATAAATGCATCCAGTGTACATTGACTTTGTATATGGTTGAACATTTGAGAAAAGGCCACCGTTTTCATCTGCTCAATATTACAATTTGAGAAAGAGTTGGAATAAATAATTGCTAGGACGCTCTTCATTATGCAATAATGCACCTTCAGCATTACGTAAATTTTCAATAATGATATTATTTTTTCAGATTTATTCGCAGAAAATTACCCTTTGATCTATCCTTATAAAAACACTTTTTTAAGCAGCATGTACGTCTGTTTTGTATTCTAAACTGTAGAGAACAACAAAAATAAGAGATCTGCTAACTTTCAGGGAGATATGTTACTTTTTTATGGTTTTATGCAGATTTTTACATTTACCATGAATCACCACCTTAAAGTCCCGCCGTTTTCTCAGTTATCGACGGCTGTCATGAAAAGTGCAGCTCACGTAACCGTGAAAATCTGACAACAGCCGCTAAATAGCATGGCTCAACATGCATAAGCAGTCTACCGCACCTTACAAAAGGGGCATCAACAGTACAGTTCACCTTTAAAAGCTCTACCAGAAGTAAAGCTCATCTAACAACAGCTTTACCAGGCAGCACAGCTCACAATTGAAGCTCTACCATCACACTGTAAAGCCATTTTATCAAGAATATCACAAGACAGGTTAGCTTACCTTTTGATAACTGTCACTTGAAATATATCTCATTTACAAAGGTAGTCAGCAGACTACCAAAACCTGTAGCAAGACAGTGTTGTTCACTTATCATGAGCTGTTACCATAAAATGTACATGTATCACCTTACGACAGCTATAACTGGGCAGCAGAGATGACTTTACAAAGACATTCATTAGACATAAGGGAAGCACACCTTTAAAATGATGCTTCCAGCTGTTACTAGACAAAACAAGTCACTCCTAGAGCTTTTATCGGCAAACAAAGACATTAAATTTACAAAAACAATAAAATCATGGAAAAGCTACAGTTTTCTACTCTGCTACTTACATCCTAAGGAATAATCGTTCATGCTTTTTATGCTAAACTTGTTAGATTAAGAGATCTCTCTCGCCAGGCACGTTCGGATAATTATTTCGGTGAACACCAGCTAAATTCATAAATTCCTCCAACTTCTCGAATAGCTTTACCCGAACAGACTCGCGTTTACCTTCCTATCATAGTGGAGTAAGCCGTGAAAGTTTGAAAGCAAAAGTGCTACTAGCACAAACTCTTTACGCGGGCTAATCATTTATCTGCTTTACTTGGATGACATATCGCGTTCGGACAAAATCCTCTTGCTTATGCTCACTAATGTAAATAGGGCTACTTCGGTTTTGTATGCTGAATGCGCTCACCGGCTGCAAACAACACTAAATTCAGCTAAATTCACTAAATATGATGACAATCTCAAGCAGCGGTTTCAGTTAAATCCTATTTCAAAAACAAAAAACATCTAGTTTTTTTCATACCTCATATATTCACCTTAGTTTCTCATTTAGCGTTTGGTATTTACTTATTTTCAGAAATAGCCAGCCAAAACGAATTGCAGATTATTCCGTATCCAAACGTCTACGTCACAGAACACAGTTCGACAACTTTAACCTGTACCTATTCTGGATCTTCGTCTTTCAGTTTGTTTCGCTGGTATAATGATAAGTTCCAACAATTTTCTTTTCTTCACAACTGCGAACCATTTGGATCTCCACCAGACCCGGCTTTATACCACTTTGTTTGTCCCAGCGATAGAGAAATCACCCTGACAATTTTGAACGTAACAATAGTGGACCATGGGACTACATGGTACTGTAGCATTACTTCAGCTGATGATACGCGCAGTCCCACTACACATATATTTGTTATAGGTTTGTATTTACCTTTGTTTTAATTTCATTCCATCATACCTTGTCTAACTTGAATATTATCATATCTTATTTAATTTAAAACAAGACCTTTCTGCATACAATAAAGCTCGTCTGATGGCTCCTTGCCCGGCACATAAAAAATTCTAATCAAACTTTAATGCAAACATTGACACTGATGCCGACGCATTAATGACTGCTCTTACTCTTTCTATACTTTCGTAAAAAGGGATAAAAATAAAACCATGGTCATATTAAAGTTACCATAGCCTTCATAGCAGCATGATCATATCAACAGTAAACCTTTGTTTTTGTATTCTCTTTTGATGTCGGTGTGAAATGTATGTATACCATATCTGTTGATACAAATGTAGTGTATCATGCACGCATCATATTCCTGACCATATATAAATAAAAATAGAAGTAAATAATCGGATACTGTTTCTGTTTTTTCCTAGATGTTAGAGCAGAAGAAGCACTAGACTAACAGTTTTTTAAAGCAGGCAAAAATTATGGACCCTGTCCAAAAAAACGAAATAATAAGAGGAAGTCAAGTAGTTTTAGAAAACGGTTGGCTTATGCTTCATCTGATCGGATTCTGTTTAGTATTCCGTAATAAATATAAAATCAATGTAAAAAAACTCTGTTTATATGTATCGTCATTTTAGAGCAGATGTCCATCTTATAAGTTCTGTAACTTCAGTTCCAATCGAACATGTTATACTAACTCAACCTCCTGGCAAAGGGATTACGGTTGAAGAAAATCAAGCGACGACGTTTACATGTGCTACTTCAGTTGAAAGACCTCGCTCTACAATCTTGTGGTATATAGAGGACGATGAGGGTCATGTTAATCCTCTACCTGGAAGAAGTGTATCTCCCAAGAACAACGACACGTTGGCAAGTACTTCAGGGACTATTTCCTACAGTTTTCATAGAGGACAGAATGGGAGCAGAGTTTACTGCACGGCATCAAACATCGATGGGAAGACCACGTTACCATCAAACAAGATACTCATTCAAGTGCTATATAACTGTAAGTATACTTTTATCATTACTGACAGTGACTCATTGGATGTGTATGAATGATTTTGCCCGAGAAAAGATTTCATATTTGGAAACTTTGTTAAAAATCTGAGGAGATGGGTCCTTTTGATGTAAGAACTGCACAAAACCATGGACTGCGTATGTCGTTTTGCTATTTTTCCCATGATATCTTTGCCTCGGTTTGCTAGTCAAACAGCCAAACTATGAAAAATTCTCTAAAGCAATAATTTTAAGATACAAGCAAAATGATACTGGCGTTATTATAAGCACTAGTAATTTTTTTTACTTTAGTAAATTGACAAACGTTTGATTATTTCTACTACATCTTTTATTATAGAGTAACAGCATAGAAAAACAAAAGAAATTGCTGAGAAACTGAGTTTAATTTTTACTGAACTTTCGCATTTTCTAATCATGCACTTTGTTCTGTTTATTTTGAAATCGTCAAATAGCTGACGCTCATCACAGCGTGGTGTTATTACAGCTCCATATATGCATAATTTCATTATGTCTGTAACGTTTATGCAAGGTTTCAAGTAACTGGCTCAGATCTACAGGAGTTGATTTTACAAACATATCAACTCTAATCGTGAATAGCTGCAAAATTTCCCAAGTAGTAAAATCCATCTTATTGTCAAAAGTATGTTTTGTCTTCAAAAGTAACAGGCATGTTTTCAGTATATCTGTATGGTCTGAGCAAAGTTTCAAATAAATTGGCTTTAAAACGCGGAAGATGTTGGTAAGTTAAAGTCGCTGCACTGTATTGGAGGATAACCATTACCAAAAAGCCGTTTTTTTTTGTCAATGGCAAGTTAGTCAGTGAGTCAGTTAGTCTGTCAGTCGGTTGGTCAGTCATTGAGTCATTTCATTCGACCTTCCATCCAACCCAAGCGTGTAAATTGAAAAAGTAAATACACTTCAAGAACTGACTGAATCAGATCCCAAATTCTATCCCCAACATCAAAGGGAAAGATTGACAAGGACATCCCAACAAACAATAAATTACAAGTGATGAGCCGAGTCAGCAGCTCTTTCCCAAATAGGCTGCAGTCCATTTCTCCCAAAAGTGAATACCTGCAGTCATCAAAACTGGCATGAACAGTTTGAACTATTGTCTTAGTGTAGCAGGGTTGCCTTTCTGAGGCAGGTATTAGTAAGTAGAAAGAAGATTATTTCCCTTTGACCGTAATCCGTAGCACTAAGATAGTTGAAGCTATTTATAGAAGGTAGTCACACAACGCTCACTGGGTGTAGTCACACAAGTCATTCGCTATAGTCACAAAACATTCACTGGGGGCTCCATTGTAAATTTCTGTGGTCCCAAGGGTAAACGACAAACCACAAAAATGAGTTCGATGTCATATTTAATGTTGTAGGTGTGACTATACGGGATAAGTAAAATACTAGTTGTCTATAAATGCGACCAAGGTGTGACTATAACATCTGGGTGAAATACTGTTTTGTACACCCTGAAAATAAAGAATAAAATGCTAAGTTCTTTGCTAAGCTAAACAAAAGACCTATATCACCTGCAAGAAATGCATGTCAATATAAACATACAAACAAAATGCACGGACAAATGACTTTTTGAATTAGACAGGTTCAATACCTTATTTACTGTTTGCTTAAATAGTCATTAAAACTTCAAACTGTGTATCCAGTGGTCAGTTAAGCACTCAGCTAAAATTGTACATCCCTTAGAAGTTCAGTCACACATTAACAATGTAGAAGTAATACCTTAACATAAAAATACTATAAACACATTCTTACCAATCTGTGGAACTGGGCGCACCATCTACTCCATCTTTCAGACTTCTCACAGTGAGCTGTGCTGTTCTAGTTGTGCTGTTCTAGTTGTGCTGTTCAGTAAGGTTAAACTGCAAAGGGATTACAGACAGTGACAATACATTCAGCATGACAGTGATTAATTAGTAAATTCGCATTCTCAAATTTACCGCCATTTCAAAGAACAAAAGGTTCGCGAAAGTCAGTGGCAAAATAACTCCACCGATAAATGCAACCACATCGAGCACCACACTGTCAAACCAGATAAAGAACACAATATCACAATACAAACTATATTACTATATTACCTGACAAATAGCAATAAAACACTGAAAACTTTCTTTAGACACAGAGCGGCATCTTATTTTGAAGAGAGGAAAACGAGAAGGGAAGTCAGCTGATCTCAATCGATAAACCTAATTCTACGGAAATAAACCCAATGTAACCAAAATAGCTTCAACTATCTTAGTGCTACGGATTACGGTCAAAGGGAAATAATCTTCTTTCTACTTACTAATACCTGCCTCAGAAAGGCAACCCTGCTACACTTAGGATGATCTCCATGGATGTGTTAAAGTTTATGTCCAAAAACTATGTCTACCCAGACATCTAAGTCGATTTCATTCAAACAAAGTAAAACGATAGGCAATCATCAGGAATTAATACAATCAAATCCCACATTCCGCTCTCAAAACCATCAGCAAAAGAAGCACATATAGAAATTGACACAATTTTACGAAAGACACGCACAGTATACCGAATGAGCAGCTCTTTCCCAAACAGATGGCCATTCAGCTACCCCAATAACAGCATCAACATCTATTTTTACTATTTTGATTTTTATTACAAAACAAAACAAAACAGAAGGCAGATCGGGCAGCAATACAGGCGACCAAACCGTCAGAGACCATTGACAAGCGTACCTACAATCATAAAACCTGACATAACGTTTCTTCTCAAAATGAAATCCTTGAATGTTGCCATGTTTGAACCCTTGGACTATGTTTTCTGGCCAGTTGACCCTAAAATATTGTATCAACCTACTGTTTAAGTTCATTTCTCCCAAACTATACTAGCTCAATCATACAATTTGATCAATATCTTTGGAGGGCTGTGCCTTTTTTTTGTAATTGTGGTCAATCTTGGATAACTTCGTCATTTCAACATCTTACTGATTATAGATGGACCCGACAAGGTTAGTTTGAACATATCTACGAACACGACTGTAAATGAAAATGATGTCGTTGCTATAAGGTGTTTTGCGGACTGCTACCCTACGTGTATCTACCTTTGGGAAAGAGAAACCATTTATCTTGCCAAAGAAGTCCTGGTGTTAGATCCAATACAACGGAGTGATGCTGGAGTGTACACATGCGTTGTAAGGAACAGTGCCAATAACAGTTGGACATCTACATCAACAGTTACTATACGTGTTAGATGTAAGTAAGATGTCTTATCGCATGCGCGCATTCAGATCAGAATAGTAAATCTTCAAATCATAATGCATGGCTGCTGAAAATTCCGAGCGGACATGCAGCTTGATTTAAGTCTCATCTGTTAGCACATCTGATAAGGCACTTGTTTTATTAAGTACCAAAATTTATTTAAAGATTTTTGTATCATCACGCAATGAATAAAAGCTCACATGACAATTTGTTAACGTTATGTTTTCATACATTATCGCCGTGATTTTGGAAGATGATAACAAGAAAAGTAAGTGCTATCATAGGAAAAGTACATTAAATACAATTGATATACAGTTTCACAAACGATAGTTTTAATATTTGATCCAAAAAGAAACTATGTGACAAAAATCATTACAAAGCTAGGAAATCAAGGTGTTTTCTCCAAAATTATTATGTAAACCGTGTATGTTTTGTCTTTGGCGCTATAAAATCTTTTCCTGTGCATTATGAACTAATATCTTTCCAGATAAAGCATCAGTTGTGGAATTCATAGATGTATTGAAGCCCTCTGAAAACCACACTGTTATAAACGAACTCGAAAATTTGGTTCTGGTATGCACAGTTGACAGTTATCCCAGCTCTAGTATAAACATCAGCAGACTAGACAACTTGCTTGAACAAGCTGTCGACACTAATAAACTACTGCTAACGCTAGAAGATGTTACGTGTGACGATACAGGAATATATGTGTGTAGTGCCCGTAATGAATATATTGACGGCTCCACTGAAAGCAAGCAGGCGTTACAGGTGTTTGTCAAATGTACGTGTTATAATAAATTCACTTTAAATTTTGACACACTAAAAAATCTTCATACACAATTATCGAACAACTATTGTAACAAAGAAAATAAAAAGAAAGAAAAAGAAAATGTGACTGCAAAAGAGTATTTATCAGCATTTCACTGTAGTTTTTTCGATATTTTTGTACTGACATGTAAAACATATTCCATCAGGCATGTTACATTTGCATGCGGTGCACGGAAATTTAATATAGACCAAGTTACTGCTTGTGCGTTATAAACGGCAACATAAACGGTTCTTTAGGAGTGTCACATGGGCCGACTTCAATTCGAACTTGTGCTCGTACTCGTCCTATAGTTCATACATTTGCAAACGAACACCAGCAGTATCACGTGACCGTGCTAAAGTTACTGCCTCGAACTGCGGTAACTGTGGCTTTACTGGTTTCTGACTGCTCATCGAAGCGCATAATGGCCGACAACCAGAACTGAATCCGATTGATCAGTTCTTTATACAAGGGGGAAGATGCCAGTGAACTGGCAGCTACCATAAAAGCTACAGTCTCAAAAGAAATCGGTCGTGGTGAAGTATGCTGACGCATGGTAGATACATTGTTAATAAACTGTTATACTGAATTTCATTTATTTTAGGTCCACCAAGACCTGTAGAAAAATCTACCACTGAAGTATTTGCTGTGTTATCTCAGTCAGTTGTGTTAAACGTTTCTGTTCAAGCATATCCCATTCCAACATCGTTTAATTGGTACAAAGAAATACAGGATGAGTGGCAACTAATTTCTCCCTCAAACAAAGTATCTATCTCTACAGATGGACTTCAATCCAGTCTAAATATATACAATTTCACGAAGGAGGACTTCGGCTTGTATGGTGTAAATGCGTATAACGGACACGTTGGAAATCTGATAACAAAACGATTCTATGTGCATGTTGAAGGTACGTTACAACCTTTCTGATTCAATATTTTACTAACACAGTCTGGCGCTATATACGTTCTTATTTATAGCATCAAATTAGCCAAAAGTGCAATGATCAGGAAAGGATTCAATCGAATACCACATCCTGCCCTGAACACTATACGGGAAAGGGACATCTACAGCTAGGACGGCAATAAAATAAAGAGCACCAGCGAAAAGCCAAGAGAGCATCTCTTTCGGTGGCCATAAGGCCCCCACCCCGCCCATTAGAAGAAAGCTACAACTCGGACATTACACTGTATATGATCATGGAAACAATCTACAAAAAACTGCACATTTTGTCCAAACAATCAGCCTATATTTCTATTATAGAAGTTATTTAAACTTTAGAACAGGGATAACTGCATGGGATATACGACAAGTTATTCAATTTGGTCTTATGAAGGTGGACGTATACGGAAGAACTCTGTTCTTACTTGTTTTAAAAACAAAACAGAGTTATTGTTCATCATCAAATCGATTAACTGTGGAGTATAAACAGTTATAATACAAACTAACAATGTCTACCATAAAGATTCTAAGTTTTCGGGCACATAGGTCTGTACAAACAGTGGATACCGAGATCAGACTGTTCCTTAGGAACCAGAATGATCAAGATCTTCACAGTTTCCATGCCATCTGCGCATTTTTGTCGACATAACTCTATGGTAGAACCGATAACAGGAAAATAAATAGTAGGGCAAGGACCGGCTGTGCTTGCAGCAGGTACAGAATTTGGGCAGTCTGTTTTGGGGGATATTTTGAATTTAAACATTGTTTTTCTAGGAAACGAAACGGTGAAATGTTTTTTTTTTGTTTTATTCTTTAACATACAATATAGTATTACTAAAATAATATGCATAACCATGGCCCATCGATTGAATATATTTTTCATGACGTTTTTCGTGAAATTCAATTTTCTTGCATTTTTAATGAATGTAAAACTATACTTATTAACAAGAAAGCTGCACTTTTTTGTTACCAGTTTGTTTCAAATATCCTATATTACAGGATATATGATTTGCTGAAATGAAAGTGCGTTCATAAGCTAGAGATATGAATTTTAATAGAAAATGTGTAAAAAAGGTATGTAGAAATACAAAATATTGTTTTTTAAGAAAACAAAACGGTGAAAATTGTTTTTTTCTTATCCAAATGTTTTATAGCTCTTTGGGTTATTTAGATGATATAATGGTTTGAATGCCCTGCCAATATATCCATTCAGTATTCGTCTACCTTAATTAAATCACGTACTCCGTTTAAGGAAAGAATTAAACAGTTCGAGTAAAAAAACTGGCCTAAAATAAAAAGATGCATTCTATTATAGTGGTAATGCAAAGTTCTTTGAACACATGCAGGCGAGGATGTATCTTGTATATTTTACTGTTTCTTTTCTGAATAGGTTCACCAGAAATGCCAGTTGGGTACACATGTCGATTGGTTTCAGCAATATCTAATTCTGTTCTTGTGAGTTGGACGCCCGGGACTGATGGTGGATTCGAGCAAACCTTTCATGTACAATATAAACAAGACACAAAAACAGGATGGACTGAAGAAACCGTTCCAGAAAACCAGACAACAGATACAGGAATCCGCTCAGTAATTCTAAAGAACCTAAGTACCGGTTTTACTTATCTAATCCGAATGTTTGCAAGAAATTCGAAAGGAAGTAGCCCAATAACGGAGGAATGGACTGTTTCCATACCGGGTAACAAGTTTTATACTGTTGTAACTTTCTTTATTTCTTTAAGATTAAATCATATTATAAAAATAAAAAAAAAGATATCCCGGAACTGCCACAGCCACAGATCACAGCTCACATTCTACCAAGTGGAGGAGTAGCCTAGACAAACAAACAAACATTTTTACACAATACTTTGAGAATACGATTAGAAAATAACGGAAACCAAAGAAATTGGCTCTTTCCTCCCCTTCGCGCGATAAAACTGTTGACAATAACAATTATGCAACAAACAGTACATAAAGTAAAAGGGGCCACAGCGTCATAAACGGAATAAAAACATCAGACCATCGCCTAATAATGTACGATAGTAAGGCATTAGTGGGTGGAGGTGGGGGACCGAGGAAATTCACTGACACTCTAGCTTTTTAATAATAAATAACACTTTAGTATGGCATTACGGGTTTAGACCCATGTTAATCGGTAAGTAACGCTAAACACCCACAGACATCGTATACTGTCCTTGCAAACTTCGTTTGAAACCAGCGAGTCACCTTCAAACATCGTACCGTGTCGTTATTATTCGAGTCTATTTCATCTAAGACCTTTAAAAACTGATTACTTCTCAGTCAAGGAAATGAAAATAAATTATATTCTTCGATTTGTTGGAAAATATACTCCTTGCCAAAAGTTTAGCATAATGAAAAAGTAAATTTAACAAGATCATTAGAGATAATTACAATTGAATTCTAACTTTCTGTAGAAGTCAATGTATTCTATCATCGACAACAATGATTAATCATCGAAAATAAGCAAGTTTGATTTGAATTTGAGTAACAACTGCACAAAACGAGAACAGATGCATATGTCTGAAAAACACATTTTGGAAAGAAAGAAATATAACGTTGTGATGCCCTTTTAGTGTTTTTTTCTATTATACCAATTTAACGTTTTGTAACGCTAAATTACTTTGGCGAATACGAAATTACTAAATTTATAACCATTAAAACGGAAGCATTATTTTCTCGCGAAAATGTGATATTTTTGGACATTTATTAAGCATTTGTGTTGATGACAGAACGCATGTATACCTTCAAACTGAAAGTTAGAACTAAATCAATATGATTTCTATCAATCCTGATATATTTACTTTAAAAATAAGGTAAACGTTTGGAGAGGAGTATACGTTAAAAGTAATGAATTAGATCTTGAGAACCATTTTCTACCCTGCCACTTAAAAAAGTACCCGAATGCCAAAAAATGTTAATTTAGAATTTTTACATCTATCATAACTTTCAGAAAATTTAGTTTCAATAAGAATCAGATAGAGAAAATGTTCAGTTTGGTTAAAAACTTGAGCTGCTACATGATGTATTTATATGGTATTGAATGAAGCATAAAAAGTCAGACAAAATGTTTATGTTCGCCCTTATAAAACCCAAGGTAAAACGTATTGTATATAAAAAGTAAATAACATTTTTCTGCGTAAATATAGTTATGTATATGTCATAGAATCTAATATTGGCAACCAAACCTGTTATTATTTATAACAAAATCAGATACCGACAAAATATACCGACAAAAAAGCTTCTTTTTCAATATTTGAGCCGCGACACGACAAATCCAACAATGTGGTAGTGCGCCCAGCGCAGATTCAGATCAGCCTGGGCATCCGCCCAGTCTGATCAGAGTCATCACTGCCCGCATGGAGGTAGCTTAGAGCCTTATCTATCCTTTTGAGCACTTAAGGAAGAGTCTGATCAAACTGCGCGGCTGCCCAGGCTGATCTGAGTCATTGTTGGGCGCACAACCACATTGTTGGTTTTGTTGTGTCGCGGCTCAATTTCGTTCTATCCATTTTGCTTCCTGATTTTTAATGTAACTTGTAACCGTATGCATAAACTTTAGAAAGACAAGTCCCACTTCTTAATTTTTGGGTTGTCTATACCATTAATGCTGTTTGTAGCTTTTAAGTTTAGTTTCAGATGTAGACAAAGCACAATCGGCGAATACTGGAGCTATAGTAGGAGGCAGTATAGGAGGAATTCTTGTGGGAGTCCTGATTTCACTTCTTGGAATATTCCTATATATGCGTTTCTGTAGATCCTGTAGATCAAATGGTGAGTAAACATAAGATTACATTATTCAGACTGCTGGATGGGAACGGATCTTCTTAAAACCGGCATGACTGTATAGTTCACTTTACGGTTTTGTGCTGAGGTCTAGCTTTGTAATGGTTTAGAAAGCCACGTCTGTCTATTTATTGTTCTATTCAACGCAAATTTAAAGGGAAGCAGGTTTCTTTAAAATCGGCGTGTCGTCGTGCTTGTACAGGCCACTCTATGATTCGGTCTTGAAATGATTTATTTTTTTATTGAAATGGAAATCTTACCAAGTTAGAATAGTAATTATTGTTTTATTTATTCGGAGTTCGTGGATTGAAACTGTTGAATTTTT
Source organism: Ctena decussata (assembly GCA_963989385.1). Classification (NCBI taxonomy): domain Eukaryota; kingdom Metazoa; phylum Mollusca; class Bivalvia; order Lucinida; family Lucinidae; genus Ctena; species Ctena decussata. The sequence continues at coordinate 10,384,796 of OZ022504.1, forward strand.
ACGTTTTTGTGGTTCTTACCTTGTTCCTAATATAGTTATTTGCTGCTTTGTATTTTACACAGGGTCAAAGACAAGCACGATTCAGGGGTAAGTGTAAATTGTATAAATTTCAGTCAAGGAAATAACAGTTAAATGATATAGCTATGTATGTCACAAATACTTTGCTAAATGACCTTTCCATAAGATCAAAGAAATTTCAAGCGCTCCATTCAAATTCAGCACCCTACCCACGACACCGAATTGAATATAGTAGCTTGCAGTAACAACTCAAGTAGTAGTCGCGGATAGCCAAATGGACAGCTCCTTCCGAGGCAGGTGGTCATACAGCTAGCATTAACCAAACATACATGTAAAAGTCACATAAAACCTCTATTTTACCCATTTTCTACTTTAATCTAAAACTTACATAAAAATGAATAAGAACAAAATGACACACTAAACCGATTGGTCGAAGACTACAGTTAAGCGGAAACAGCAACTAATATGGAAGAAGCGACTAAAGTGATTTAAGCCCCCAGGGATTCAGTACTAAGTTTCAGTATACTGAAACTTAGTACTGAATCCCTCGGGGGCTTAAATCACTAGTAACTGATCTCCAACTCTCGCCCTTAATTCCATCGTGATACATGTGACATTTGGTTCGATCAGCGTGGAGGTCTGCCATCCTGATCAACGCACCAGGTCTGTCAGTGAATCATCACTATGTAAACATATAGATTCGAAAAATACTATGATTTAAACAAAGATAAGGACTCAACAGAAACATAAACTCTGAAACTCTGGAGCAAAAGAAAGCCACCAGAAACCCGGCGAGTCCGACCAAAGATAGGAAAACATACATGTGTGATAGCTTGTTTACCACGGGGATAATACCAATTTGCCTACCTGTGCTTTCGACCGAGTCAGTCAATTACCATTTATGCAAAAGTGGCTGTCGACCGAGACTATCGACAGCAGTATCGGCTCGGTCGACAGCCATTAACAATAGTACCATTTACCGTTATTGGTAATGCTTACGATCGTATTCTCGGTCGAAAGCCACTTTGTATAGTACATACTCGGTCGAAAGCACAGGTAGCCAAATTGGTATTATCCCCGTGTTTTCGGAATCTTCATTCATTCTGAGGTTTGACCAGCCGGCGCGCAGTTAAAGATGACAGTGACATGCCAACTGTGAATTTATTCACATTGTATCCAATTGTTTTGTAACAATGGACCATCCTTCTCGACTGGCCCCAAAAGGTTTTTTTTCCAGTCTTTTTTAGTGTATAAATCTTTTTTAATGTATAAACCAATTTTAAAGAGTAGCTACACTTCAGGAACTGACTGAATCAGATCCCAAACCCTATCCCCTACATCAAAGGGAAAGATTGACAAAGACATCTCAACAAACAATAAATTACAAGTAATAAGCCCAGTCAGCAGCTCTTTCCCAAATAGGTGGCAACTCAGCTATCTTTATTGAACTAAATAATTTAGACCAACAGAAGGGTTACAACAGACTAAGCAAATTATACGAAAAACTTTTATAAGCCATTTTTACCTATATAGAAGGGTTAAAATGAGAACACAATAAATTAAACAGCACTGAACATAAAACAAATGCAACCGCAACGAAAGTACCGCCTTGGGACGGTCAGTAATAACTACTGGGGGATTTAAACCGGTTTTACTGGGCCCAAACCTTCACCCTCACCTTCCGCCAAGTCGCCACAAAAGTCAGGCATCGAAAGAATTTGTAACAGATAATGTCGATCCCGTTTGTTGTATCTCAAGCTTTTTTGTTACTTTTGTTACCTGTAAAGGTGTCTACATTGCTTCTTGTTTTGTTTTATGGTTGAAAATAAAATAAGAGTAGGTAAAGCTTTTCTGTTCTTAGACTATGTACTTATTTTTATACGACGAATGTATGTAGTACCTCTGTGCGAAACTCTGTGTGTCTGTTATCGAAGATAATTGAGCCGCGACACGACAAAACTAACAAAGTGGCATGTCCGCCCAGCAAAGATTCTGATCAGCCTCGGCATTTGCCCAGTCTGATCAGTCTCCACAATTCGCATGGAGCTAGATTCGGACATTATCTACCGTTTAAACGAAGCAAAGACTCTGATCAGACCGGGCGCTACCCAGGCTGATCTGAGTCTTCGCTGGGCGCACATGCCACTTTGTTGGTTTTCTCATGTCGCGGCTTAATTACTGCTCTCGTCTTCTTCTCGCTGTGTCTTGAATCGGTTTTTCTTAGTGACCTTTCCTTGGTATTGCTACATAGAGGATCTAACACGAGGATCATTTCAAATGACATCTATGAAACGAACCTTTGGCGAGTTTCATAAATTTCATATGAAATTTTCCACTTGTATAACATTCTGTTTACCATATGACCCTTTAAAATTGGATTTAAATGCCTTCAAACTGAACAGTATTTCAATAAGAATTTGCATTGTTTACATGAACGTTGTCAATGACGTTACGTGCACGCGCCAAATATTACAAGTGTGGTCGTACAATTTTTATGACACGACATTATCCGCTGAATTAAAACAGCGACGTCATATGATAAATATATTTTCGTGCACAATTCAGTATCAAAGGACTCTGTAGTTAGGCCTTCAATTGCATATCAAATAAAAAATGAGACTAAACCCGGTTCATTTTATAAATAGTTTGGGTGTTATGGTGAATGGGTACACCTTCATGAGGCGCATCTCTGCCAGTATCATAAACTTCGAAAAGCTTTTTTCACAATTTCATCCCGACATATGAATCGGTTCCTAAATTCAATATAGAATTAAAAACTCTTTTGTAACAAGGCCTAGCCGAACTAGAATTTTACGGTGACTTAATCAGTTTAGAAATTTAAATATAAACGTCTCTTTGTACCTCATCATAGTGAAGGATTCTGCTTCATTTGATATCTGGGTTCATCAAAAGTCATTTTGGAACTAGAGTACTGATTAAGCCAGTGCTGAGGGGCGTCAAGGCAGTTGCACATTTCAATCATGAGGCTACTGCTTTTGACCAGACTCAATTTAACCGTGCCTGCTATTTTAGTTTCCATGCATGGTGTAATCCATGCTTTCATGGGATCTTACTTTTCAGAAATCGACTCGCGTAGCGCAGTCGGTAGCGCGTCTGATTCAAGAGCCAGAGGTCCCGGGCTCGATATCCGGTCCGCCCACCTACTTTCGTTTCTCTTTCCGCCGTTTTAAGAAGGGCAGTTGTCAGTTACCGGCGGAAGTATGTGCACTTAGTATTGGTTAACCGCTAAGGAGGTCTAAATCTTCCCAGGAATAGTGCGGTTAGGTTAACTGACCGTCCCGGAATGACTATAACTGTTTACCGTGGACGTAAAGTAACAAAATAACGACTGAAACAATACTTTTCCGAACCCATTACCTGATTACTAAACTTCACTTTTATTTTCTTTCATTCAGTGGTAAGAGAGGAGACGGAACAGACATGTATTACAATGTTACCGAAGAAACCATGAAAGACGTGCGTGAGGGAGAAGGTAAGGATAGGCTATGTGAGAACCTCTTTATATGTAAAAATGTCTCACAGCATGAAGATAAATCTAAGCTGCATAACAATCTCTTAGTCTCATGGCGAGTAGACCTGTAGCAATAGCTGAAAGAAATGATAAACTGCAGAAGGACCTCATTGTCAGAAACTTATCTCAAAGCAAGGGACATGTGTTATGGTTTTGCCTGCCCACATTCGTTTGGTTGTGCCTGCTCACATGCGTAGCCTATGCAGAGCTGGCCGCAGCTAACCAACTAAAGAAGCCTATAGTTTTAGTGACTTCATAAAGTTTAAACACACTTTAGGACCGCAGGAAAGATCCTTAGAGCCGTCACGTACTGTAATGACTTGTTGTTAGATCTGGCACTGGAGTGTCACCGCCAGCGGTAATTCTCTACAAACTATCCCAATCTGTGGAGGAATAGGTTTCCCAGAACAGATGGTGAAGCGTTCAACCAGGAGACAAAGCAGTATAGAACCACCGCGGTTTTCTATTAAATTTATACAAAAAAGCATGTAAAACAGAAGCAGCAAACATATCCTTAATCGAATCATTGTCATAGTGAGGCTAGTAATTCAGATATGTAAGATGGATATGTATGTACTTATGCTACTTTTAATTTGGCCGTTATTTCGAAAAGTATGACATATATAAAATGCTATAATATACGTTACTATTTACAGACACACGAGATCAACAGCAAGCGCAGTCTGCATGCACAAGGTAAGCTATTAACCCATTTATGCCCAGTGCCCACGAGAACAATTTGCGAAAACAAGTAAACATGTGAAGGCTTTTTAAAATATATCAAGCTTGTTTAAATACCCTTATCAACAGAAATCAGCAAAACACAGTAATATTGTAAGGACCACATAGCCTACTACTGTTATCAAAATTCTGTTGGAAAGGGAATGTGCAAAATACAGTAACATTGTAAGGACCACATAACCTACTACTGTTTTTTAAAAGATTCTGTTGTATTGGGAACAGACAGTGGAGAGCTGTTTTTTGTTCCACTCTGACACTACATTGTTTGCCCTGGTATTTCTGTTCCAAAATGATGTCACCATGATAGCTGATCAGCGAGGCGACAAACCAAACAAAGTGGCATGTGCGCCCACCGAAGACTCATATCAGCCTGGGCATCCGCCCAGTCTGATAAGAGTCTTTGCGGTGCGCTTACAGCGTAGTTAAGGGTCTAAGCTATCTCCATTGACAACAGCGAAGACTCTTATCAGACTATGCGGATGCCCAGGCTGATCCGAGTCTCCGAATGGCGCACATGCCACTTTATTCGTTTTGTCCTGTCGCGGCCCAGTTATGTTTGTTTTCTGATGCATCTGACAACCTTCTTGTGTGCTACTATTTATTTACGTCCTACAGCAGTGTTGTATTGGTATTCAAATGCCTGACAGAATCTGTAGTCACTTAATTACAGAATCATCAAGTCGGACTATCATTCTGTTTCAGCGGACAGCCTCCAAACGTATATGAGGAACTTCAAGGCAACAGAGAAGAACAACCATACGAACAGATGAAACGAGATGTTGCACGATAACTTTGGTTGTGTTATATGATAATCTCGATCGGAGATCAAACTTAATGACCTCATTTCTCTCGGGCTAATTCATATATAATAATATAGGTTCTGTCAGTTATCATTATCACTCTTCTCTTTGAACTGGTAAAGAACGGAGACGCACAGACTCGGTTCTTGTAGATGCGTTTCGCTGAGCCTGTTCATGTTCAAATTACGCAGTGCAGACTTCATCCACGAGAGAGAGAGAGAGAGAATGAATGAGAGAGAGAGAGAGAGAGAGAGCGATGTCTGTAATCTGCATAAATCATGCATAAACCTATGGATGGAATTACTTGATTGTCTCCCTGTACCAAAATATGATAATAGAAAATAAGGTATCTGGATACAACTCTATGCTTTTCGGACAGTTTTAAAGGAAATAACTTTTTATGACTATCCATTTGCTTTTCTGGACGCCATAACCATCTAAAAACGGGGTCCACTCTTATACGAAAGAATTCGCTCCGGGAGCAAATTTTTTCCTTCAAAAGGTGATCCCCACTGAGAAGGATGACACAACAGAAAATGGGAGAACTCCTCAAACAGTTTACCCATTCATTTATCGCATAAAATCATTAGTTCATCATTTTAGATTGTATCAGTTTAAAACTTTTTTGAACTGGTCCGCAGAATATTTTTCTGTATCTAATTACAGTTGGAACGCAAACCCACGAAAAGCGGTGATTGTATTTACAACGGTGGATCCTTCCACATAAAAAATAGGCCCTAAAAATGGCGAACATGGTTCTTAACGAAATTTCCCATTATTCTCAAATGTATTTAGAGGCATTGGCTATATTAAAATGATTCAACACATAAAATTGCTTTGCTAACAAGTATTAAGCAGGCTTTCTCAACAAACTTGAGGGCCAAAATTGCTCGAAATGCTAAAATATTCATCGTCAAAGTACAATACACTATCTTGGTGCTTCTGAAAACTTGCATCAACATAAAACATAATTTACAGAGAGCTGGGACTTTCTCCAATGCGCACACCCACGCCATCGAAAACTTTATTATTTCTTCTTTGTGCATGTGAAATTTCAAGCAATATCGTTTTGGAACATTTTTAAATTGCAAAATGAAAGATGGCATCAGTGGTTTTAACGCTCAAGAAACGGTCTTGCACGTGATATGAGCACCAGCAATACTTGCCGGACAGCCACAATTTAGACGGAAAATTAAGGTCGACAGCTAGTCAAACATGAGCTCAAATTGCTAAAAAACTTGAAGAGGAGAAAAAGTACGGAGTTTAGTGGGCTAAAATAGACTACAAACTGATAGAACGTACCTCACCGGGGGCTCACCCGACTGCTGGCCTGATTGGCATTGTACAAATTTGACCTGCCACTCCAATTTATGACAATAATATCCTTTTCAAACTTTATTTATCTTTCAAACAGTCATCTGTTATCTGTCAAATAATTTATTAGGTCACTTTACTGTTACGTCATTGTTGAAAATGATGACGTATTCATAATACTTAGAACTATGGGCAGCCGGCATGCCATGTATAGATAATACGTCGAACATGAAATTAATGAAATAATCAGATAATTTCATTAGAACCCGGTACGAAGTAAGGGAGTTTTTTTTTCTTTTCTTTCTTGTCATTTTGTTTGTCTAGTTTTTGAAATAATTTACAATCTGATTTTATAATTTGCTCAACAATTACCAGTGGTATATACTTAAGTGAGAAAGAATCAAGAAACAAGCCGAGCGGGGATGGAAGGAGGTTGTGGCAGGGGGGGGGAGTAGTTTTCGAAATAATTTACAATCTGATTTTATAATTTGCTCAACAATTACCAGTGGTATATACTTAAGTGAGAAAGAAACAAGAAACAAGCCGAGCGGGGATGGAAGGAGGTTGGGCGGAGTGTGTGTGTCTGTGTGTGTGTGTGTGTGGGGGGGGGGGAGCAGCACTTACTCCATCATATTTAGACTAATTCCTATTTAATCACGGATATATCTACAAATGAGACGAAGATGTGGTGTTATACATTCGTATAATATTAATTTAGTCTGGAATGACGCCTATAGTGATGTTTTGGTACCAAACATCCAAACATGACTTGAACACTGAACAGTCGTTGCTCTCTCTCTCTCTCTCTCTCTGTCAATTCAATAGAAGAGTTTTGGCTACATTGTTGTTACACACACTGAGATTTATAACATTTGAATCTTCAAATAGGACTCTTTTTTTTAATTTGAAAAGGGACTATTTTCGCATACATGTGACAACAGCAAAAACGTGCTTAGTCTGACGACTAGCTGTTTATATAAGCGAACAGCAAAACCCTGATTGACTGGTTGGCTTGTAAGAATACTTTTCCATTTTGAAATAGTCTGGCGACTACGAAGTTCGACGATGAACCTGAAAATGGTGTCTGGGTGAGTGGGTGGGCGAGGGGGGATGTGTGGGGAAAATTGGAGGCTTGCTACATGTACGTGCCATCCGACGTTTGGCGCGTGGCACAAAAAGCAGCCATAATACTGTACTTAAACTGTATATGAATCGCTCAACTTCAGCAAACTCCATACCTTGAATAACTGTAAAGACCTAAACAGTCTGCTTGAAAGTTGAAACAGAAGAGGTGTGTGGAACTGTTAAATTACGCACGTACTTTGTATATACTTATTCAACCAACAGCAAAATGAGCATGAATATAAAAATTACTACCAAAAATCCAAACTAGAATGCACAAATGCAAGATGTTCATCTTATCACCCGTAAACTTTCTGACCCTCGATTCCTGTCACTGCCTAATAAATGTGTTTTAACTGTTATTCGATTCGATTCGGAAATCGACTGTCAGAGTCAGAGTATGAAGAGTAAACCCAGAGTTGAGCATAAAGTGTACCGGATTGCCCTTTACGTTTGCCTTCAAGAAGATTTGTGAATGCAAATATATCAAATCTCCTGGTGACCTTTAAGATACCTGGGACTGCTAGTCACTTTGAAAGATAAGACCATACAATTTCAGTTACAATTCTAATTGGCACACAAATGAAGAATGGACCAAAAAGAAATTGAGAGCGTACATGTAAATGTGCGCGTTTAAGGAGACTGGGCACACTTCATGTGGAAGCATTTCGGCAATTTTGATTCATGCCTACCGTTCCAAAGGGAGTCAACTCTTTTAGAAAAGCATTTGCTCCTTTGGATGCAAAGTGGGTTTTTTAAAAGAATTTTCTGGTACAGGAAAACTATGTGGAAGTCAATAAAGTTGTTCCCCTCTGTAGAAATGGCAGCCGTTCGCCTTTGTAGAAATGGCAGCCGGAAATACATGGAGGCGCACTCACCGTGCCACCATAAGATTTTAAATTCCAGCAAAACTGCAGGTCCAAAATCTGGCAATCATTTCCATTGTTGTGATTTCTTTGTTCGCGTGTTTCTGGATATCCGCAAATTAATATTGGATTTAGGATATCGATAAGTAAGGAATAAACATGATAAAGGACGAGTCATTTATTACCAGGTGGGGGTGGGGGAGGGTGATGAACTGGGGGGGGGGGGGGGGGGGGGGGGGGGGGAGTCGGAAATCAGTAAGCCTCGGAGCAGGTGTGGGGGGAGTCATATATTTTATTAGGCATATTGTGGGGCGAGGGGGGGGGGGGGGGTCAGAATTCTTATGTCAGCTTTCATTTTTACCCTCAAATTTCAGAATATTTTCTTTCAACTCAAAACTTAAAGAGGCAGCTTCATATCTAAAAACACATCTTTTCATTGATTTGCCTGAAGAACAGTATGAAAGTGTCTAAAAAATCATGTCAAGTAGATGATTTTTGTAATTAATTTGAATGCCTGCATTAAATTTTGTGATATTAGCTGTCCAGGCGCATTTTCATCAGCAAAACTACTGTGTCTCCCCAGACCCCCGACACCTACAGGCCCAATTAAGTGTAATAGGCTATTATCAACAGTTATCAAGAACAGATTTCTGGATGGTCATTTGCAGTAGAAAGTGAAAGAAATGCAGATATGCAGACTAAGTTTAAACAGACCATGATTAATTAACCTATTAGAATAAGAAAATGTTCTTTGTATTTCATACAGCTTTTGATTGAGGTCAGTCTGACATAAAATAAGTAAAATGGTGTGTGTGTGTGGAGGTGGGGGAGGGGGGGGGGTAGCTGGAATTGGTATTGGGGGTGGGTCGGGTCATAAATTTTTTGTCACCTATCTGGGGGAAGGGGGGAGGGGGGGGGTCGGAAAAATAATTCTGTTGAGACTGGGTGGGTCGGAAAAATTTTGGTGATTCATTCGAAAATGTACCGGCCGCCACCTGATAAATGACTCGTCCCTAAATAGTAGAACGGCATCCCATACAAAATTACGTCATAAGTTTGTCAATAAGCGTCGTGTTTACAAATTGCTACAGTATCGAGGTAAGAGTTGACATTATTCTATCTCTCAATAAATGATGTATAAAATATATTTGCTTGACTGTTTTATTCTGTCTTGGTCGAAAATTAATCAGTGTTAGGTGGTAATGTTTCTACGAATAGGCAGATTTGCGGGTTTGTTATTTTGGCAATGAACAATTCGTGCGATGTCACGTAGGCCTAATGCTGGCATGATTTCGACGCCATGTTTTTGGTTTGTTTACAAACTGAGTAGGCATATATTATTTTGCAATTTTAAAATGTTTCAAAACCAAATTTTCTGAAATTTCACATGATAGTAGAGTATAGTTCAATGCTTTTCATGGCATAGGTCTGCGACCTGGAGAAAGTCGAATACGCTATAAATCGTAATTTTTTGTTCACATGTTTGACGTGGAAGTAAAGGGCACAGTTTCGTTAATAATCACACAGGCAGGAAAGAATGTCTTGGACTTAATTTAACGGAAATATTTACTAATGGAAGTCAGAGAGGTGCTCTTAAAATTTCAACCGGTGAGGCAATTTCATAAATCTGTATGGTGGCATGAAAATACCGAGGGGTTCGTCGATAGCCATTTTAATGGCGACAATTTCGAACAAAAATTCGTTGCTATGTGTTTGATTATATCCCTACTCCTTGGAGCTGCGTTCCAACTGTTATGTATTTGGACTTGTATACTTAAGTTCTAAAGGTTTGGCTCCTCTTTACGAGTTTACCAATCGTTTTGACCCCGCACCAAGTTAAGTGCCTTTTTTTCGCTTACCCGGATCAAACTAGACGGGGAAGTGAATATTTTTGTTGCTGTTGATCCTTTACCACGGGTCGAGACATGGAAAAACGGTGCTTGGTGAATATGCAAAACAGCAAAGACTCTGACCAGTCTGCGCATCAGCGCAGTCTGATGAACGCCTTTGCTTTTCGCACACACCACGTATGCTCCGCTAAAAATGAAGGCTCTAGCTGTACTGCACGGATTCGCATATTTGGTTTGGGTCTTCGAAGTTTGTAGATGCGTTAAGGCACTCTTTTACATGACACGGTCCATATAATAAAGATATGTTGGAATGAACAAAAATGGAGAGAATAGCTTGGATTTATATGTTTTCGTTGGTGATATTGAAAGGTAAAATTCAGACTCTACATGTACTTGAACAGAACCGATAAATTATATATGATTCCGGTGTAAGGTGGGTCAACCATCCAAGCACTAACAGAATTTTAGCGCTCGACGATTATCTAAAACTAAGACTAAGGAGTAGCGACTCACATTGAATATTATTAATTTCTGATAACCAGTAGTATTTAGAAAACTGACTGCACGAATAATTGATATAACCTTCGAGGGGACGGAGTAGACCGTCAAACCATTATATACATATGAAGTTCAATTTCCTGTATTTTTTGGCTAAGTCAATTAGCTTATCAGCAAAGTTAAGAAGTGGGTTACAAAAGCATTCTTATTGCTTATGGGAATGAATTTCAACATTATCTGCAGCAATAAACAATTTGGAAGAAACAGCTTCAGAAGAAAAATCTGGCTCCTGTTTAGTTCATGATACAAAACATTTAGAAAACTGACTGTACTTGTAACTGAAATAACCTTCTCGGGGGCTCCGCCCCCTTGTAGGCCATATCAATTACTCGTACAGGAAAACTGACTGTACTTGTAATTCATATAACCTTCTCGGGGGCTCCGCGCCCTCAAAGGCTTTATCAATTACTCGTACAGGCAGTTTTCTAAAAATTTCTTAGCCAAAGAAAAATATTAAAATGACCGCTGGAAAGAAAAGGATATGATGAGATTGTCAGTCTTTAAGCTCTGACAGTGACACTTTCATTGAACATCGAACCTGTTTCATTATCTTCGATAGTGCCAACATTTGATTAACTTATTTCCGAACAATGTACTTCCTGGGAGCTCGCTTTGACAAATTGTGGCCCACGAGCAGACACTGGGGGACAGAACGGTGGAGATATGTTTACGTCCCGCCTATGTATAATAGAATAGCATACAAGTATTGTGGAAGAGAAAATAAATTTGAAGTTGGTTTTGTAAAACATTATGTCCATGATCCTAACTTTGTGAGATATCAAGTATGAAGCTGAGAAAGCAACATCGAAGACTCTTTCTGAAAGCTTGATTCCAAACATAAGAAAAAAAAACGGTACATATATAAGAGGTACTGTTACATAGTGGCCCCTGACATGTATACATGTACTTCTTAATTAATTAAAATAGTCAGCTTAATTGCCTTGACTGATCGTATGAAAGTAGTAGGTTTAGGAACAGTTATAAGTTTGCATACTTTGATAAATACATGAGTTTACTACTGTTGGAGTCCATTCAAATCAATTGGACAGCGTTCAAGTCAAAGTAAACATCAGGCCTTTGGAATTTGATGACAAATGTCATATGAGTTTTGGTCAACTTTTAAAGGTCAGATGATTCTGCGCTGTTCCACAGATGTTTGGCAGGTGTTAGGAATATTTTAAATTCAATTTACATACTTGCCAATCATTGGGTAGTTTTGTTTTATATTTTATCAGAAACCCTAGTACATGTTAACATTCTTGTCACTCACAGAGTGCTTCGACATTTTAAAAGAATGTTATTCTACCCTAATGATTGACTTGATATTTAAATAAAAGTAACATGATTGATGCTTTGTTCAAATAACAGGTGGGGTGTTTTTGCGTTATGAAATGTATTGGAATGTTATGGAATGTGACAAAGCCTATATATACCCAGAGCTGTCCAGACTCATCAGTTCAGTATAGTTCAGCATGGTTTCGGGTTATTAGTGTGTTCAGTAGTTTTAGTTCAGTCTTGCTTTTTACTGAAACTCATTTTTGGCATTTAAAAATAAAATATGAAATTGATATTAAATCTTTGTTAATTTTAAAGTTTAAAAGACTTTAAAGAAACACAACGCGAAGTAACTTGACTTTAACCTTGCTACGCAACAGTACAAACATAAACAATTTATAGAGAAAGCATAGGCAGTATACGAAGGACTAATAGTGACTCTTAACTTCTTACTTCGCACTCATAATTTATACTTTATTTGCATACCCGGTAGATTATAATAGGAATACGTTTCTTCTTGTTTTTGTGTGTGTGGGGGTGGGGGGGGGGATTCGCCGGCGTTTAAACATTGATAATATAATAATAATAATAAAACAAGAATTCCGCGGAACGCTACGTCGCACCCGCTTTACACCTTCACATTAAGAACTCAATGAGAGCAGCATTTTGTCACATATTTGATCAAAATCCATTCAGTAGTTACTGAGATATTATCGTTATCATGTTTTTCGCTATTTTTAGTAACGATGGATGGTGGCCATCTTTGATGGTCAATTCGAATAAAAGTTGAAGAAGCTTCATGCCAGGATCATTCTGACAAAAACAATTTCATTCAGGGATTCTAGAGATATTTTCATTTTCATGTTTTTGCTAATTTTATAAATGGTGGGTGGCGGTCATCTTGAATGGTCTCTTTTCACCTTCAGTTTGAAAAAAAAATCTCCCTTAATGGACCATTCTGACCAAATTTGAGCAAACTCCGTTCATGTTTTCTTGAAATACTGGCAATATAGCAAAACTGGACTGTTAAACAGAAAGTAGGTCACTGTGGTCTAATTCGGCTACTGATTTTTTTTAATTTGATAATTTTGAAACCCAAGATCCTACTAATGCTCCATGCAAAATTTCAGCCAAATAGACCAAATAGTTCTGGAGAAAAAGTTGATATTATTTTTTTTGGCTATTTTTAGTAACAGAGGCCATCTTGAATTCTGGACCGAGCTGAATTTTAATATTCCGAAGCCCTGCAGTCTGGTCATGCATCAAGGGAAACTTAAAAAGCATAGATGCAGTCTGGTCATGGGAGAAAAAGTAATTTGAATAGACTTAAATGCTAGGGTCGACGTAAATGTGAACGGACGGACGTACGGGTTGACGGACGGAAAACCGGACGCCTATACCACACCTTGCTAAAGCAGGTGCGACAAAAGGAAAATCCATTCCATGAAATTCAAACTTTGTCCATTCTCAAGTTTTCCTTCGACTGCATTTCCATCGGATTACTACTCGTGGCGGGGGGAGGGGAGGTGGTGAGGGGGCCTGGGCCTACAGCGTTTGATAGAATCAGCGACTTGGAAAAATTAATTATGCATCTAATGTCACATACCATAAGTGAAGGGCGACATACTGGTTTCACTGCGGATCTCGTGGTTTCAGCAGAATCTGATATATATGCTATTTCTAGAAGTGATGGATGTATTTTCGCTAAACATGCATGGATATATCATACTAGAATGAAATTTAGTGTTCATTCGGTCTTAGTAACCTTATTGCCAATGTCACAGGAGGACTAATTGCAATAAATGTTTCAATATATGAACAATCAGGTGTATTTCCACCATACATGCAATTATACATAACTGGGATTTCAAATATTTGTTTAGGGTTTGGTGATCTCGACCCCATTTTCGAGGTCAAAAGATGATATAATGTTATCACAATGCGTTTTTTGTTTTCAGGCATGTATATAGAGATTATTACACGGTTGTTCGGATCAAAACCCTGATCTCAGCCCGAGTTCACCGTATCGGCCAGAGCCCGAAGGGCAAGGGCTGATACGGTCCGAGGGCTGAGATCAGGGCTGGGATCGAAACAACCGTGTTATGATCTTTTTATTATATACTTTCTTATAGAAATTGAACTTTTGTACGAAATATTTCAATATTTTTGTTTCAATAAATTTTATCTGTTTTTCTCTTTCTCTTTTTATTGGATGAAATAACATGAAGATGGTCGAGTCGGAAGATCATGGATGGTGAGCCGTGCCGCCAATTTTTCTTCCAGCTGGAAGTACAACTGAGCATAAAATCAAGTAGGCTAAACACAACAAAATTGTTAGGTAATATAATCGTAAATGGCTAAAATTACAAAGTAAAACTTACTGAGAATGGTTTCCGGGTACTAGAACAAACTACATGGCTTCTGCGTGTCCACTGTCAACCTTTGACGTGCGGCAATAAAACAAGGCGGTAGACGTCTTTTAGCACGCGGAATTGTTTTGATGACGTCGGCGACAATACTTGAAGTTGGCGCCAAATTTGAGGGCTAATACCAGGGCTGAGATATTTCTGGCCCGCCCTACACGTGAGGTGATCTCGGCCCTACACGTTACTTTTGGACAACAGGGCTGAACAGCGCTTTCTGACAGGGCTATAATGGTTGGGCCAAATACCTAGTATCAAGGGCAATACTAGTGAAAGTGTATGATAAAGATATATATCACTTAGACAAGCCAAAGGGATGATATTGTTTGGCTACCCTTGAGTCCATTTACAAGGTCAGAGTCTTGCATTTACAATATTGGTGGAACAACTAGGTGATGTTTTATCAAACTGGCATGCATTTTTTGTTTGTACAAGCTTAAAAACATAGTTTAGTCTTGAGGCCTTAAATCAGTTTCAGTAAACCGTCACTGAAGTATATCTCTTCACTTAATATTTGGTGGATTTGCTACAGATTTGCATGAATATATCAATTAGAAAAACCAAGATAAAATCAGCCTTTTATACCCAAAACCAAATATCTAACCTTCATGATAGTCAGAGTTCGGTGCTAGGAGTACATTATAATAGATAAAAATCCCTGCTATAAGAAAAACGCCTAACCTGCAGAATAGACTTTCTGAGACTGAATCGTTATATTATGACAGTAATGCAAAAATTGAAAATTTATGTATGGATTTTCTTTGAAATCAATGTAGAGAGTCTAAAAAATTAATTTGCCGACAAAGTTGCTAATATACCCCTGCGCACGTGCAAAAGATGTAACTATGGCCCACTTCGAATCAAACTAAAGTACCTACCATAGTAGTATTTTTGGGCATACGCACTCGCATTACCAATCGAACGCCTAAAGTTGCATGACAGTAGATTGCCATGGAAACGCAAATAAGTACTGTGCATTTCATTGCCTTTGCCGTCCATGTAGAATTTAAAAACGATAATCTACAGATTAAATGATAATATATGCCCTCAAATTATTGTTTGAACACATATCCGGAATATAAAAGAAAAAAATACTTGTTGTTCACCCACAAATCTCGAGAGCCTTCAACGGCCGCCATCTTGCTACTAGAGTAGCGGCGGTCCAGACCTCGGTAGATCTGTGGTAAGTTCATGACGTCATTTTAGTAGCTACCATCGCACTTTGATTGGAACTTTAGTAAGTATAGTAGCTACTGTAGTTCGATTCGAAGTGGGCATATATCGTACATCGATTTTTGCGAGAGCAGTCGAATGAAAATGTAGCGCATGTGATGCGCATATGCACAATCCATTTAGCGACATGCACCATATGAGCCCGTCCAAATAGAAATCGACCTTATGACACGCGACGTGAAACTGAGATAAGTGACGTCAAAGTTTGACGTTACGTCAGACGATTTTCCCGCTGTTTTACACGGCATATGATTCAACTTTAATATAAATGTTAATAGGGTGGGAAACCACCGTAGCTGCATATTTGTTGCCAGGGATCCAGAAATATGATTATTTGGAGCCTTATGCATCACCAAGATTGCAGTTTGCGTTTATTACCGAATTTAATAAATTGAAAAAATATTTTATTCGCAGATGCGTAAAAAAGCTTGATACTGGCGGCAGTTCTGGTCCCGTTTTAGTTCATGTTCATAAATTTTCAGCTTTGATCTAGCGAAATTAATTTTCAATCTCGGACAACAACAACAATAATAATAATAATAATAACTATATTATTAATATCAAAAGTAAAATCCCCAACCGAAAAAACCCAAGCCTATAGCTTTGTGTAGGTACATGTATACAAACAGCGTCAGCATTTTCATGCATTCACTGACATTGTTTAGAATTTTTCAGTTTAAACTGCAAGACAGCAAACAAAATGTAGATAAAATCTTGAGTAAAAGCAATTTCAAGTTTCCATGCATTGCTTGTTTTCTATACCACAGACTGTCAGATCGAAGGTAAATTTGCAATACGATTTTTTCCTCTCATCCAGTGCCGGGTGGAACATTGCAGGGCAAGAGCCTACTGTGCCTGCAGTAGGTGCGGGTGAGCGCTGTTTGGACAGTTCATTTCTCTTCTTTCTCCCTCTCTCTGGGAGACTGCCCTGAAATACTGTCTCACAGGGCCGTTAAACCCAAAACAATCAATCAGTCAATCCTCTCCTGCCTGTCAGCGCTGACGAATGCCGGGTGACAAACGGCAAAGGGTGGCATAAAGAAATGTCGTCTGAACCTTAATGTCTGTAAATGGTGGAAGACAAAACGCTTTCCAATTTTAACACAGTTTTCGGAGATCCTGAACCATTTTGATCTACTTACAATTCCCTGTCGAATGAGATGAAAATTACGAGTTTAAGTCAAATGTCCGTCTGGTTGTTTTGTGTGTTTAAGCTTATATAGTTTTAACTTTTTATTTCTTTTTTCCCCTGTTTATATTGCTGGTGGTTGGTGGATTATATTTGTAAAATAAATTAACAAATAAACAAAACAAAAAAAGGAAAAAAAAACACGATGTTTTACTTTCGTTTAAAGTCTCCATAGTCCTATAAAAGGTAAAATTCGTCAAAATACAAATCATTATGAAACCTGTACAGCCTTCAGAATTGATGAAAACATGTCGGTTGATGTGCTTTTTTGTAGCATATAACTGGCAGAAAAGAAGGAACAAGGTATTTTTAAAAAAATGATAAATCGCTCCATAAAAATACGGGTTTCGTCTCTGGTTCCCCGTTAAACAATGCAACAGCGATATAATCAATGGGATCCTTGCCTAATTTTTTTGTACATTGTATTTTTATCCCCTGTTAAACGCCTGTACCTTATAGTTTTACCGCCTGTACGTTGTATTTTTATCATGAAATAAAGATTGTGAAATCGAAAGTAGGTCATTTTGGTTGGCAACTAAAATGACCTAGTTATTTTTCAAATCTATTCTATGGTCAACTCAAGGACGTTATGATTTTTTTCAAAGCCAGCCATTCACGATAATAATCAATGGCGAAACTGTAGTGAGAAGTTTGCAGCGATACCTCACGATAAAATATTTGATGCTGATAGAGCAATGGGGCCTTTAAAATTGTGATTTGTTTGCTTTTCCGCGGTTTGGTAACTCAAAGTCCGTACCTGATATCATAGTGACGATTTTACTTTTGTTACGGACACAGAAAATATAAGATCACATCCCCTTTCTAAAGAGACGCCTATATGATCAAGAAATCCATTTTAACCAAAAGCTGGCATAGGCGTGAATAAGGAAAAGCGGGAGGAGAGGAACTCGTAATAAAACGTAACTGAGTTTCACATAAAAAAAATAGTCTTTTAAGTTGGTAACTACAATTACCTCCTTTCGAGTGAGTTTATTTAGCTTGAACAAAATGGTAAAAATACAACGTACAAACCTGAAACCCCATTTATTGTCTTACCTTTGTTTATATTGCATTGCTGGGCGGGAAACTAGAACAAGAAATTGTGTTTTGCTGAGCTGTTAGACAGTTTTCAAAACTATGTTCTCTCTACATTTTGCCAGTTATTTGGCACAGTATATGCTTATCAACCCACATTTTCTCACCAGTCATGAAGGTTGAGCTGCTTTTCAAAACGATTTTTCTTTAGGCAATTTTACAACTGATAGGAATATGGAGACTTTAATAGAACATGCATGCAATTATTTGTATGCAAATAAGCCGCGACGTGACAAAACCAACACAGTGGTTTTGCGCCCAGCGCAGACTCAGATCAGCCTGGGCATTCGCCCAGTCTGAACAGATTCTTCGCTGTCCGCATGGAGGTAGCTTAGACCCTTAGCTACCCTTTAAGCGCTTAGCAAAGGGTCTGATCAGACATGGTGGATGCTCAGGCTGATCTGAGTCTGCACTGGGCGTACAACCACTTTGTTGGTTTTCTCGTGTCGCGGCTCAAATAAACTCAGCCTTTGCATGATGTCTTTGAGTCCATTAGGCCTTTGGGCTTGGTAAATTGTATGGTGAGCGCCAAAGCAGAAGTGATATTTCTTGTGACGTGGCATATGCCACATGTGTATGTTTTCCCTCCACTTTTACAAAGGGAGACAACTTTTGTGACTTTCTTTTATGCTTCCTCGGATGTAGCTCTTTAAAAAAATCGATCTACTCCTAAAGGTAAAATGCTGCTGAAGTACTCTAGCACACACTGTAAAAAATATGTTCAGAATAAATGCAAAAATGCAGTCCGATTTTTTATGTGTTTAAATCGTAACATGTTCAATTTGCAACATGTTTAGATTTATGTTTAGAAATTAAACATGTACAAAACTGGTTATATTTACCTTTTATTTTGAAAATTTCCTCTGTCAACATTTTCGTCTCTTTTTTTTTCGTTCTTCAACGGGGAAGAGAGAATGGAATCATCCGAAACGCGTAACAGAATAAAACGTGTTAAGCAGACTTTGTCCGGGAAAATAATAGAAAAGGCGTACATATTTAGCTATATGACATATTCCTAAACATGTTTACACCTAAACATGTAACCACTTGTGTTTTATAGCTAAGCGCGATTTTTACAGTGCAGAAACAAATGCTTTGCTTTATTAAAAAGAAATGACAAAATTTAAACTTAATTGCTTACTCATCTTTAGAAACAGTTGAAGTTTTTCAAAATATTTAAAGGTATATGTTTTGTTTATTTTTTGCTTTATGCACTCGAAACTAAACGAGCACCGCGGGTATGAAGTTTCCGGATCGTCAGTACGTGCGAACGGCAGTACTTAAGCATGTCGGTCGGTCCGAATATTAAGTTTATTTCTTGTTATAGCTGCTTCGGAAAATATATTTTTTGATAACCGTTCGAGGTAAAGGGATCATACTTGGTATGACATTTACCTGGATCAAAGTCTTTCCATGTTTTCTACCTTTCCCAAGAGGCATGTCCCAGGGTGGGACCGAAGTCTAGAGCTTTGTTTCAGGAAAATTTACTCATACTGATTACCTGTGTTTGCTGTGTTAACGTTAATAATAATGATATGCATTTCAAATGAAAGCATTGATAATGTCGTTATCCATAACAGTGTAACGTGACGTCACGTAACGTTATTAATTCTGGCAAATTTCATTAGATACCAGTATGTTTAAAACTGCCATAACATCCTTAATAATCTAGATAACTTCATACGGTTTTTACCTTTTTGTTCTATAATGGCATTCGCATTCAGATAACAGAAAATCTAAAAATCGAATTTTTATGTCATAAGGTCGATTTCTATCTGGACGGGCTCATATGTTGGATTTCTCAAACCTTAAGAAACAACGGTCATTTGTTTTTGCTAAGTATTTTTCTAACGACGAATTAGGTATTTTTCTCGACTAAACACGAATACTGTATTTTCACACCAGTGAATTATACCATTTTCTTATTTCGCCCTTTCAACAAAATTTCGTATTAAGCGTTTTAGAATAAGAGAAAAATAAGCACTGGCTTTTAAGACAATTGTTCTAGTTACAATAATGCCAAGTTGCTATTGACTTTCGGTAGGAAAATTGAAGAAAAAAAAAAAAAAAAAAAAAAAAACGAGAGAAAGATCTAACTCTTGGGCATTGTATATATAATGACATTTTTGTTTAGAAATGTTCTTCAGGTAGTCCTGTTTCAGAAATACTGTGTTTGCGTAAACTAATTGGCTTTTTTCCACAGCAAAGAAAAATTGCTTGAAACGGTCAAATATTCAAAATATATTTTCTCAATAGTCTTAAGGCTGGAATAAATAGAAAAAAAACGCAATCGGAACAATATTCGCCCGTTTCAGCCGCAGTCAGTATATTCAGGTAGATCTGTACCCCTGGCAAACAGCCTCACACAGATACTGAAAATGTTACCAGGTGGTAGCGTTTGCAACCAATCAAGCACAAGATTTGGACAAGACGTAAATGGTTAGTGGAGTACTACTAAAGAGATATTTCTGTAAAACTTCTGTCTAAATATCTGCAGTAACATAGAATCCAGAAGACGAGATACTGCACAAATTTGGCGCAAAAAATAGCAAGACTATTTTTGTTAGCTATAAACATATGGTTACATGGGTACAAAATAACACACATGCCAATCAAAAGACTCTTCAGTAGACTAGTACAGGCAATATTGTTCCTACACTTGACTGTAACAAAAGTGAAAAAAAGAAAAGAAAATAGAAACGGCCACCTTTTGTAAAGTCTGTTCATTTTCCACAACCTATCTACATAAAGGTGACAGGTCGGCACAATCCCATTCATGATGATTACAGATAAGATTCTTATCCAATATCTCGAAATACGAGGGGAGTTCAATAAGTTTGTAGAACTCGGGGTTTAACTCACAGATTAGAAGATGGTTTCAACATGATTTTCAATACAATCCCCCTTTACTTCAATGCATTTGGCCCTCTTTTCTGTTAAGCAGTCTATGCCTTTGAAATAAAAGTCGTCTGTTTGGTCCTAAAACCAAGCCTCTTTAGCAGCCTTGAGCTCATCATCGTCCCGAAATCTCCTTCCACGCAAGTGGGACTTCAAATTTCGAAACAGATAATAATCACTTGGGGCCATGTCTGGACTGTATGGCTGGTGATTTAACTGGTCGAACTTGCACTCACAAATAGCCGCTTGTGCAAAAATAAAAAGTATGCAAAGACCAGGAACTGAAACAATCAAAATCCAAATCCAGCCCTCAAACCATAGTTGGAAACAACTAAGATTACAAATAATCAAGATACAGAGAACATATGGCCAACCGAGTGAGCAGCTTGTTCCCAAAAGGTGGCCACTCAGCAACCCAAACCGAACCAAAAATAATAAGAACATACATAAGGTAAAACGTCACAGAAACTCTGACACCAAAAACAGGCAACAGAGAACCACAACAGAACTACCGCCTTGGAACGGTCAGTAATGAATTACTGGGGGGCTTAAATCGATTTTACAGGCCCAACCTCACCCTCAGTATCTGAAGTGGTACAAAACATTTAGTTGGTTGTTCGGTTCGCATGATAACCCTCTAACTCGTCAATGAATCATTACGGTAAACACATAAATCAAATTTCAACACCATGAAGAAGCAAAAACGAGGACTCAACAGATACAACGGGCCGTCTGACAGGTGGAGATCCCTGTCCTGCCAAACAACCCCACTGGAAATCTGAAGCAAAAGAAGGTCACCAGTTGAACCCCGGTGGACCGAGCAACAGACAAAAAGGCTCTGGTCCCAACCAACTAAAATATATAGCTTTAGGTCGGGGCCATCATAGAGTCTGACGCCCGATCCCCCGGTGTGCAATTAAAGAGTGCAGCAAAGTTATCAACCGTGATTGGGTTAATCACTAAGCATGCAGACTGTCGCATAACATTCAAATTATAGCCAATACGCTTGTGACGTATTATTATTTTTCGGAATTGATCAGAAAAATCAGTCCTACCCTTAATCTTTTTGAACTCTGGATCCACCCTTTGCTGACGATCTCGCATGTTCAGGTTTCTGGATACCCACCTGGAAGATACTTTTGACATGCCTAAATGTTCATAGATTATAGTGTAAACATTTCCATTAGAAATACCGCTTCTGCAGCAAGTTCGGCAACTTTGATTCGGCGATCGTTTAGCACAAGTCTCTCAACACGGTCGATCATCTCCTGGCTGATGACATCAGCAGGGTGACCTGGCCTTGGGTCATCTTCTAAGGAGTCTCGCCCACGTTTAAATTCTGCCGACCACTTTGCCACTGTGGAATACTTTGGGCTACTATCACCATACATATGATCCATGCGCCGATGGATTTCTTTGGCGTTTGCACCCTCCTTAGTGAGGAACTTTATGACTGCTCTGAACTCAATATTCTGACTTTCCATTTTTGCCCATGGATTTAGGGGTTCAAACAAAAAGTACGAGCAAAAAGTGTACGTGTTGACTGAACGGCTGTTATCAGTCAACTGACAAAGGTTTACACTGCACAAAAATGAAAAAAAGAAATCTTGAATTGTATAGAAAAATACCGAGTTCTACAAACTTATTGAACTCCCCTAGTATGTCATTACACTGCATACAATGCTACACTGCGTACAAGAGGGCATGTTTACTATGGTTTGAGGGCTGGATTTGGATTTTGATTGTTTCAGTTCCTGGTCTTTGCATACTTTTTACTTTTGAAAAGGCTGTATATATCTTATACAGCCTATCTATATAAGGGTACAAACTGGCACAAGCATTAGTTGATGACTTTTGCTAATATTTTATATTGTGCATCTCAGAAAACGTGAGTACTGTGCGTACATTGCTTACAAGTGAAAATAGAAACGGCCACCTTTTGTAAAGTCTATCTACATTGTCTACAACCTATCTACATAAAGGTCACAGGTCGGCACAATCATACACATGATGATAATAATTGATATCCATTTCCAATACCTCGAAATATGTGATTACACTGCGTACACTGCGTACAAAGTGAAACTGGAAGAGGACATGCTTTGAAATGGATATATACATATTTTACAACCTATCTACATAAGGGTACAAACTGGCACACGCCTTAGTTGATGTATTCTGCTAATATTTTCAATTGTGCATCTCAGAAAACGTGGGTACAATGGGAACATTGCTTAAAAGTGAAAATAGAAACGGCCACCTTTTGTAAAGTCTATGTACGTTGTCTACAACCTATCTACATAAAGGTTACATGTCGGTTTCTTCTATTATCACTTTGTACGCAGTGTACGCAGTGTAATCACATATTTCGAGGTATTGGATAAGAATATTATCTGTAAACATCAAGTATGTGATTGTGCCGACCTGTGACCTTTATGTAGATAGGTTGTAGACAATGCACATAGACTTTACAAAAGGTTGCCGTTTCTATTTTCACTTGTAAGCAATGTACGCAGTGTACCCACGTATTCTGATATGCACAATATAAAATATTAGCCGAAGACATCAACAAAGGCGTGTGCCAGTTTGTACCCTTACGTAGACAGGCTATATAATATGTATATAGCCTTTTCAAACCATGCCTTCTTCTATTTCAGTGTAATGACATATTTCGAGGTATTGGATTATAATATTATCTGTAATTATCAAGTATGTGTTTGTGCCGAACTGTAACCTTTGTGTAGATAAGTTGTAGACAATGTATATAAACTTTACACCAGGTGGCCGTTTCTATATTCACTTGTAAGCAATGTACGCAGTGTTTCCACGTATTCTGAGATGCTCAATTTACAATATGATCCGAAGACATCAACTAAGGCGTTTGCCAGTTTGTACACTTATGTAGATAGGCTGTATAATATGTATATAGCTTTTTCAAAACATGCGTTATTCTATTTTGACTTTGTAGGCAGTGTACGCAGTGTTATCACATATTTCGAGTTATAGGATAAAAATATTACTGTAATCATCAAGTTTGTGATTGTGCCGCCCTGTAACCTTTATGTAGATAGGTTGTAGACAATGTACATAGACTTTCCAAAAGGTGGCTGTTTCTGTTTTCACTTGTAAGCAATGTACGCAGTGTACCCGGGTACTCTGAGAGGCACAATATAAAATATTAGCAGAAGACATCAACTAAGGCATGTGCCAGTTTGTACCCTTATGTAGATAGGCTAGGCTGTATAAGATGTTTATAGCCTTTTCAAAGCATGCCATCTTGTATTTTCACTTTGTACACAGTGTAAGCAATGTAATGTCATGGATAAGAATATTATCTGTAATCATCAAGTATGTGACTGTGCCGACCTTTAATATACTCCTCGCCAAAAGTTTAGCATATTTTTAAGATAAATGCACCAAGATCATTAGAAAGCATAATACTTTAGTTCCAATTTTCAATATGAAAATAAATGCATTCCTTCATCAACATCAATGCTTATGCACTGCAAAAACATCAAATTAAAATTGATTTGCGCAAGCACTATACAAAGAGAGCACAAAAATGAATGCCCCCGAAATACACGTTTTCGAGAGAAAAAAATGTTTCGTTTTAATGGTTATAAAAGTGGTAGTTTCGTTTTCGCCAAAAACATTTAGCATTCATTATGTTAAATTTGCGTAAAAGAAAGGTCACTCACAGCGCATTACAAGAATATTTTTTTTTCATCCCAAAATGTGTTTTTGGACATGTACGTCCGCGCTCGCCCTGTGAAGTTGTTACTCAAATTCAAATCAAATTTGCTAATTGCACGATCATGAATCCTTGGTGTTGCTGATAGAATACATTAACTTCCACAGAAAGTAAGAATTCAATAGTTATTATCTCTAATAATCTTCTTATTTTTTGCTTTTACATTATGCTAAACTTTTGGCGAGGAGTATATTTAGGTAGAAAGGTTGTAGACAATGTACATAGACTTTACAAAAGGTGGTCATTTCTATTTTCAGTTTTAAGCCAAATAGACAGTGTACCCACTTGTTCTGAGATTCACATTATAAAATATTAGCAGAAGACATCGACTAAGGCGTGTGCCACTGCTTTGTACGCAGTGTTATCACATATTTCGAGGTATTGGATGAGAATATTATTTGTAATCATCAAGCATGTAATTGTACCGACCTGTAACCTTGGTGTAGATAGGTTGTAGACAATGTACATAGACTTTACAAGAGGTGGCCGTTTCTATTTTCACTTGTAAGCAATGTATGCAGTGTACCCACGTATTTTGAGATGCACAATATAAATTATTTGCAGTAGACATCAACTACTAAGGCGTGTGCCAGTTTGTACCCTTATGTAGCATTTATGTAGATAGGTTGTAGACATGTTTATAAGTCAGTTGCAGGAACTATATTGCCTGTATTAGTCTATTGAATAGTCTGTTTATTGATCGGCATGTGTGTTATTTTGTACTCATGTAACTATATGTTTATAGCTTACAAAAATTGGCTTTATTAATTTTTGCGCCAAATTCGTGCAGTGAATGCAGAAGACCATTAGTCATTTAATTCGTCCTCAGCACTCATGTAACTCGTAGGCGTGTACAATATGACCGAATGTAGACTTTGTCCAGGATTTATGCCTGTTCTAGTTATCAGTAAGTTTGTGAGCTTTTTGATAAAAAATACAGTCGCTATGCCTGCTTATACTATATGCTCACCTATGAGCCTTCGGCCTAGGTGAGCTAAATTTTAAATCGGGTCTCGCCGCCTTAGCATAGCAATAAAACTTGAAATCATTACCGAAAGTTTTCCTATCAACAATTTTTTTCTTTTTGTATACTGCTTATTAGGCTTCGTTGCCATATCAACCGAAATGGTAGCAACCAAAACCTGAAAATAGCAAAGATTGAAAAAAAAATCACAGTATTCAGAAGGACGGAAAACATGACAGTCTGTAGGAGCAAAAACTGATCACAGAACTATTATAAGTCCGAACTCGAAAATCAAAGCAGCACTGACGAATCCAAATTATTCAGACACACATACATGGACGCCATTTTAGAGGTTTGATAAGTGACCATTACCAATTATAATAGACCCGTCATGTTTCTTGCATGTTTTTATGCCAGCTGATTTCGTTATCTGGCCGCCATGACGAGCTCACGTTTCCGTTGACTGCCAGTGGGAAATCGAAATTTTACTCTTTCTTCCTTAGCAGTGCAAATATAATGGATATTTTTTAACAGAAATATACCTTAGATAGTCTTCCATCAGGCGTATGGTATGAGTAACAACTTCTGAATTGGATTAGTGCTTAAAACGACAATATATACTTAGCAAAAATAAAAACTTGACGGTCGCTTTTTTTCATCCTACGGTAGTCGGGAAAAAGATGAGACATGTAAATTATCTTAATTTAAGAAAATGTTATCATGTTGTAATATCACAGTTACATAAAATTCAAGATTCTTTAAATACAGCAATATTGTCGCTATTGTAAACGTCACGAGGGTACTTTTCTGTTTTCTATGTTCAACACCAATTAATTACCGAATTTAAAATTGTTATAGACTGCTTAAATGATGAAAATTCTGTTGGCAATGCCTTTCCATTATTAAACCGAATCTGTATGGACTCATTAGCTAAAATTATGCCGATGAACGGCGGACTAGGAGGCCGTGAGGACCAGACGAAAAACCTCAGCCCATGCTATTATGAAGTTAGAAATTCAGTTTCAATGGAATTCCCATTACACATTAAAGTCTATATGCCGGTTTAAGAAATGGCTTTCAAATAATTTTAGTAATAGAGACATTGAGTTTGCAAGACAATTAAACAAATCTCGAAGAAAATAATAAAAAGACGCACTGGTATAGAAAATACGGCATCTCAAAATTCTTTATTTGTTTAATTCAAAGGGAAGTAATCTGAAAGTTTTGAAACTTTAAACGTTATTTTGAGGTTGTGATTACAATTAACATAAGCGTTTAAAGTGTTTTCTGTGCGTACTGGATTTACTGTTTATTGTGTACATGAAAACCTTCTTCTGCGCATACTAATGTTCTGATCTACGGTATCAAAACAGGAATAAGGTAGATAATTCCGTAAAGGACAAATAATAATCAATATGTTTTCGTGATTTAAGTAATCAGACGTCTGTCTAATGCGAAAACAATCATATACGCATTACATACTTGCTAGGTTGACCGGAATTAAGAAATTTAAACCGTCAAGTTTTTATTTTTGATAAGTATATATTAAAAATCATCTCTCTATTCGTTCATATTAATGGAAATTCTGAAAATGGCAAACTATTTATCAATCTCCTTAGAAGATGTAAGGCTAGAAAAGAAAAAAACAAGAGGGCCATGAGGCTCTGAATCGCTCTCCTAAGTAAAATAAAAAACAAACAAAAAAAACAAACAAAAAAAACAATGGCCAAACTAGGATCACCATTTAAAGGAACCTGGTAGTTTAAACTGTCAAAATATGAGAGACATTGGTTAAAACTCAAAAAATGATCTTGACCTCTATTGCTTAAATATTTAAGTACTCATTCATTTGACTGTACCAAATTTTTTTGCAAGTTCCATGAACTCTTGTATTTAACCATTTTTCCATATAAAAGTACCAGAGAGCAAATTTGACCTTGCCAAAAATTATCAAAGTCCCTAAGCCCCTGGAGGCTCTCCATGAAATTTGGTTACAATTCGCCAAGTGGCTTTTGAGAAAAAGTTTGAAATTGTCAAAAATATGAGAGCCCTGGGTCAAAGGTCAATGAATAACCTTGACCGCTTGTACTCACTAATCCTCAGTTGTGAATTAAGATGACTTTATATACCAGATTTTAGGCCTAAATCTTTGAAATTTTCAAAGAAATCTTGTGTTCTAGCATTTCCCATATTTGACTGTGTTGTTGAAAGGTCAAGGTCAACCCAAGGTTATCATTTGAACAATCTTGATAGTACTCGAGCACCCAATGCTACATACTAAGTTTCAAGGCCATCTGCAAATTGTTTCTGGGGAAGAAAATTTTTAAAGGTTTATACCATATATATATATTGGCGTGGAGGCCATGTTGATCATGTGACCAAGGCCATTTGAACAAATTTTCTTCCCTCAACACATGGAGGCTCTATATGATATTTGATTACAATTGGCTCAGTGGCTTTTAAGGAGAAGTCTGATATTGTCAAAACATGAGATTTCAGGGTCAAAATACGCCCTTGACCTCTTGTACTCAAAATTCTTCATGTACTCATTCTGATGTACCAATTTTGAGAACTCAGTCTTCAAAACTTTCAATGAAATCTTATGATCTAGCATCGTTCCATATTTGACATTGCCGTAAAAAGGTCAAAATCAATCCAAGGTCATCATTTGAAAAACCCCGATGGTACTCGAGTACCCAGTGATGCATATCAAGTTTCAAGGTCATCGGTCAATGGTTTCTGGAGAAGAATATTTTAAAGATTTTTGTCATATATGGGCTGGATGGCCATGTTGGTCATGCGACCCAAACCTTTAGAACAAATTTCCATCCTCTCAATCCCTGGAGGGTCTATATGAAATTTGGTTACAATTGGTCATCTGTCAATTGGTTCTGGAGAAGAAGATTTTTAAAGGTTTAAACTATATATGGGTGTGGGGACCATGTTAATCATGTGACCCAGGGCATTTGAAGAAATTTTAGTTCCCTCAACCCCTGGAGGCTCTATATGATAGGGCGAGGTTTGGAACCAGTAAACATGTTTAAGCCCCCCCCCCCCCCAGTAATCTTTTGCTGACCGTTCCAAAGCGGTTCTTCTGTTGTGGTTCCTTGATGTTACATTGTGCTATGTCCGCTTGTCTATGTTCGTTGGCGGTTGGGTCACAGGTTTTGCTACGCAATCTGCCTTATTTTTGTTTTATAAGCTGAAAATAAGATATATAAAAATGATTTTTTGATTAGTATAGCTGAATGCCACCTGTTTGGGAAAGAGCTGCTTATTCGGTTTACCGCGGGTGTCTTTCGTGAACTTGTGTCAATTTTCCGTGTGGGTGTGCGCTTGTTTTCCTATTGGTTTTGAGGCCGGGATATGAGACTTGATTGTATTAATTCCTGATCATTGCCTATATTTTTACTTTCTATATAATATTTGGTTAGAGTTGGCCCTGTGGCTTTTGGGGAGAAGTTTAAAATTGTCAAAATATGAGAGATCAGGGTCAGAGGTCAAATAATGACCTTGACCTCTTATACTCATAAATCTTCATGTACTGATTAAGATGACTGTATATAACAGATTTTAGGCCTAAATCTTCAATTTTTTCCATGAAAGCATATGTTCTAGTATTTTTTCAATATTTGACCTTGCCGTAAAAAGGTGACGGTCAACCCAAGGTCATCATTTGAACAATCTTGACAGCATTCGAGTGTCCAGTGCTACATACCAAGTTCCAAGGCCATCAGTCGATTGCTTCTGGAGAAGAAGATTTTTAAAGATTTTTACCATATTGGTCATCTGACTCGGACCACTTAATAAATTTTCATTCCCTTAACCCCTGAAAGTTTTTTATGAACTTTGTTTACAACTGACCCAGTGGCTTTTGAGGAGATTTTTTTGAAATTGACGAAATTCCAGAGACCTGGGTCAAAGGTCAATAAATAACCTTGACCTCTTGTACTCACAAATTTTCATGTACTTATTGAGATGACTGTACTTACCATTTTTAGGCCAAAATCTTCAACAGTTTCCAAGAAATCTTATGTTCTAGCATTTTCCGTTATAAAAGCACCAAAGCCCGATTTGACCTTCCCGTAAAATAGATCAAGGTCACCCCAAAGTCATTATTTAAACAATCTTGGTAGTCCTCACATACCCAATGCTACCTACATAGTTTCAATGTAATCGGCCTACTGGTTCTGGAATTAAGGATTTTTAAGGTTTTTACCATATTAGGAAATGACGGCCATGTTGATCTTGTAACCCAGACTATTTGGACAACTTTTCGTTCCCCTAGCCCCAGGAGGCTGCATATGAAATTTGGTTACAATCGGCCCAGCGGTTACAGAGAAGGAGCCGTTTGAAAGTGTGGAAGGACGGCGGAGACTGCCCATACTAAAAGCTCCCCCGGAGCCTTCGGCTCAGGTGAGCTAAAAAGTAAATAAAATCCGAAACCTTGCAGACTGGATCTCAGCATAGACCACTACAAAAACATTTTTACCTCTTTAACTCATTGACAATGGCAGCTGGCCATTGACTATCATCTGGAAATTGAAAATTCGCTCTTTCTGGAAAAGCAGCGCCTGTATTATAACCGTACCTTTACAGAATTATTCCTAATGTAGTTCTTCGTCAGGCATATGGTTTTGGTATAAGCTACGAACTGCAGAACATAGCAGAATATTCAAAAACTATATAACTCTTCAATAGCCGCAAAGTTGTAAAAAGAAAACGTTGCAGAAATGCTGCTGATACAAGCTTATGCAAAATCAATGTTGTTTTTCCAGCTGGTCCAGTCGTCGGTTCCTATTGGAACATGAAATGAGCCGCGACATGACAAAACCAACAGTGGTTGTTCGCAAATCGCAGACTCAGATAAGCCTGGCATCCACCCAGTCTGATCAGAGTCTGTCCTAAGAGCGTAAAGGGTAGCTAAGGGTCTAAACTACCGCCATGCGGACAGAGAAGACTCTGATCAGACATGGCGGATGCCCAGGCTGATCTGAGTCTGCGCTGGGCGCACAACCACTTTGTTGATTTTCTCGTGTCGCGCCTCAAATTTCCATTGACTTTCAGTGGTAAAAGTGTTCGTACTTAGCTAACAAAGCCTTGAGGTGTATTAACCTTAGCTTTTACATTTACCTTATTTCAGAGATTGGCAGCCAGAGCGAGTTGAAGATAACTCCGTACCCCATTGTCTACGTCACAGAATACAGTTCCGTCACTTTAACCTGTTCCTTTTCTGGGAATTCGGCTGATTCTAGTTTGTTCATGTTGTATAACTCTGAGTCACAAGAGTTTGCTTTTCACAACTGCCTGCCAACGCCAGACAGATCTATGTACCAGTTGGCTTGCCCTAGCGAAGTTGAATTCACTATAACAATTTTGAACGTATCAAGAGAACAACATGGGAATACATGGTACTGTATAGTTCATTCAGGTACTGAAGTCATAAACAGTTCCACTACACAGATATTGGTAATAGGTAATAACTTTTACTCTTTATTACCTTTCTTCATACTTTGTGAGATACTGCACAAAATTTAGAGCAAAAATATCAACAGTAAACAGTAAAACTCACAGGAACTGACACAATTCAATCCCAGATCCTACCCAAAACACCATGTGGGAAAAAGACAACACAAAAGTAGTCACCACCAGAGACATCCTTTGTGATGTTAAGGCTAGCCATGTGAACAGCCATTTCCCATGTAGGTAGTCACCGGGCTAGCCTTAACATCACAAACAATATGTCAATAATAGACTATTTTTCATCTGCTATTAACATATGGTTACAAGAATACAATATAGCAACCTAGGTTTTCGATAAACAAGAACAGGAAATATATTCAGTACTAAAGCTGTACTAGTCTCCGTGGCGTATTTGATAAGATCACTGACTCTTGACCATTAGGTCTCTCACTGTTGTGGTTTCCATCCTCTGCCACGCATATGTCAGAAAGCCAAGTTCTGCTTACGAGATGATTATGTGTTTTTCTTTTCTCAGGATTTCTGGTTTTCGCCCATCTTTGCTTAACAATCGGCTCGACACTGAAAGGGCTGTTAAACCCACAAATACTACTTAAGCTGACATGTCAACCAAATCGAGGTTATATCCTAACAATTAAACACCTTAATAAATGAAAAACACACCTTTTATACAGATTTTTTCAACTTGTGTTGATGTGTTGTAGACTCTGTACATAGTCTTTACAAAAGCTTGTCTTTCTATTTTCAATTGTAAGTAGTGTAATCACCGAACCCACATATTATGCAAAGTATAAAATATTACAAGAGAACATAAACTGAGTGTGCCAATTTGTACCCTTAAGTACCGTAGGCTGTATAAGATATATATAGCCTGTTCAAAACGTGCCCTCTTCTATTTCCCCTTGTACCCGATTGAAAGCAGTTTAATAACATGTTTTGAGATATACACGAGGGATAAAAGACAATGTACTATGAATTGTGGCTTCTTCTATTTTCATCTATAAGCAGTGTTCAGTATCCACTTATTGAGAGATGCACAGTATACAATATTACAAGAGAACATAAACGCGTGTGCCAGTTTGTACCCTTCGATATAATTAGACCGTATAAGATGTATACATTAATAGCCTTTTCAACGTGTATCCCAAGTACCCGGTGTAAGCAGTGTAATCACATATTTTGAGATGCAGGATAAGAATATTATATGTAATCACCTTGTGCAGTTAGGTTGTAGAAAATGTACATACACGTTACAAGGAGTGACCATTTCACTAGCAATGTACCCTAGTATTCTCAGATGCACAGTATACAATATTAGAGGATAGCATAAACTGTGGCGTGTGCGAAACCGTACCCCTATATATATTTTCTTTTGTGCACAATGTAACCAGCGTAATCGCATATTTTGAGATACGATGTGAAATTATATATTTTTATCCCATACATGAATAGTGCCGAGTAGCAACCTTACGTAGATATGTTGCAAATGACGTCCATAGTCTTCACAAAAGGTGGCTTATTTTATTTCACCTGCGAGCAGTGTAAGCACTGTACCCACATACTTTGGCGATGGACAACATTAGATATTACATGAAAAATTAAACTGCGTGAAATTAATAGTTACATTGTTAGAAAGGTCAAAATGATTGGGTCATTCTCCACCTACTCTGGTCCTCCAACTTGTAGCCAAATATCAGCATTTAGCGATAGAATCCATTAAAATATGGTGTGATTTGTAAAATTTTATAATCATTCAACCAGGAAGGGCAAAGTGCCTCTCCAGCTTGAGGGACTATTAATGAACCTGAAAATAACCACTAGCTTTATTCACAGTCATCGTAGAACATCAAGATACCAAAATGATTTTTAAGGCATTAAATACAAACAAAGCTTGTAAGTATCCAGCCTGGAAAGCCAGAGTGATTTGGCCTTTCCCTTCCCACTCTTGACTTCTAGGGTTGGGTCATTTCCTTCCAACTTGAGTGAAATGCAGTTAAAATAAAGCCCAATATCAGCATTGACCCTAGAAGTCATCATATTGCGTAAGGTTTAAAGTCATCTAACCAGGAAGGTCAGAGTGTAAGCAATAGAATACTAAATGTCATGTAAACTACGTAGTCTGGCCCATGTTTCTTCTTCTGAATGCATTCTCTGCTCTTGAAGGAACAATTTAAGTTTTTAATTTTACAGTTAACCAAGAAGGAATATCAATGTGATTTGGCCAATCCCTGTCTACCGTGGCCTTTCAGTTGGAGTGAATAGTAATGCAGCTTAGAGTAACAGTTTCCCCAGTTTCAAAATTAGCTTAAAAATACCCGTACGCAAAGTTACTATCATGTGAAGTTTAGGCATCCAACCTGGAAGATCAAAGTGACTGGGCCTTTCTCCACCTACTCCGATTTACCAACACGGGTGAATATTTAGACAGCTTATAGTAACGTTACCCCGGTATGGAAATTGTCATAAAAATATCCCGATCGCAAACTTAACTAGTTAGTAACGTTTATAATCACCCAAGCAGGAAGGTTAAAGTGATTGGGCCTGTCCCTACCTACCTTGAAAAACTCGGATGAATGCTAATGCAACCTGTTTCTATATTAATGCAACTTAGTATCCCAATATCAAAATTATGTGTAAATTATTGAAATTTACACAAAATTCATAATCATCAAACATGATTGGGTAAGTCTTACTAACCCCGGCCTTCCAATCAGCGTGAATCTACTGCAGACTGTGTCGACAACAATGCACCTTAGTATCCCAATATCAAAATCATGTGTAATTTATTGAATGTTACAAAAAATTTATGATCATCCACCAAGAAATGTAAAAAATGATTGGGTCTGTTCCTACCTATTCTTGCCTTTCAGCTTGGACGATTACTTATGCAGGTTTATAAACAAAGACATAAGTATACTCCTCGCCAAAAGTTTAGCATAATGTTAAAATAAATATAACAAGATTATTGAGAATAAGAACTCTAAATTTCTGTGGAAGTAATTTTATTCCATCATCAACACCAATGATTAATCATCGTAAAATTAGCAACTTTGATTTGAATTTGAGTAACAACTGCACAAAGCGAGCACAAACATATATGCCCCCCCCCCCAAAAAACAAAAAAAAAAAAAAAACAAAAAAAAAACAACAACAACAAAACAACCCCCCCCCCCCCAAATAAAGAAAAAAAACTGAAAAAAAAAGAGAAAAAAACAAAACAAAAAAACACCAACACATTTTGGAAGAAAAAAAATATTGTAATGCGAAGTGAGTGCTTTCTTTTATACCAATTCAACGTTTTGGAACACCAAATGGTTTTGGCGAATTCGAAATTATTGCTTTTATAATCATTAAAACAAAGCATTATTTTCTTTTGAAAATGTGAATTTTTAGGGCATTTATTTCTGTACTCGCCTTGTGCAGTGCTTACTCAAATAAATATAAATTGGGTGTTTTTACAATGCTTTAGCATTGGTGTTGATGAAAAAAATGCAATTATCTTCACTGAAAGTTAGAACTAAAGAATTACGATTTCTAATTACTTTGAAAATGTGCTAAATTTAAGGAGGAGTACATATAGTCCGGGGTCCAAGCGGTTAAAAATTTGGCAACGTAGTACTCAGCGTATAACAGCAATTTCTTTATTTTATCATTAAGGGCTATCCCTGGGGTACACGTTTTGCTTTGTTACGATCAGCTTAATAATTTTGTTTGTAATTTTAAGTCTGACAGATGACAACCACCAATATCTGTATACAAGTTCGGTTATTCGAATTAATTAATTCGACCAATTTGAAAACACTTGGACTGTTTTAAATACTTTGAGATGAATTTTTCGTAAATCATTATATTAATGGCGTTCCATTGCAAAATAATACTGGTCTACAATTACCTGACATTTGATACTTTTTTCTTTTGTTTGATGACACTCTAGTTGGTTAACACCACCTGCCAGCCTCTATATTAAGTCGATGCGATGACTTTCGCAATTTGCCGAGTACGTGAATAAATTGATAGACGCTAGTATTCTTTTAAAAATGGCTGAAGTTTAAAAGAAGCAATATAATTTAAAAAAAGTATGCACGTGATGACTTATATGAGCCATTTTAAGTGTTCCTCAATGAAAGTAGCAACAGTGTGAAGCACCTACATTTGTTTATATATAAAAAGACTGTCTAATTTATAACAGTTCTACAATTCTAGTTCCAGTCGAACATGTAAGTCTAACACAACCTCCAAGCAAAGAGATTACAGTTGAAGAGAATCAAGAAACGACATTTACATGCACTACATCAGTAGGAAGACCTCGCTCTACAATATTGTGGTATATAGAAGACAATAAGGACCGTGTTAAATCTTTGTCTGGGGGAAATGTGTCTTTCGCAAACAACGATACATTGACAAGTACCGTGGGGACTATCACCAACCGCTTTAAAAGGGGCCAAAATGGGAGCAAAATTTACTGTGTGGCATCAAACACTGATGAAAAGACAATGGTGTCATCAAACAAGATACTGATTGACGTGCTGTATAATTGTTAGTACCTTTTATCATTACTGATACATGGGCTTTATTATAAATGAGTATGCCGGGAAAAAAGATTTTTAACCTTGGAAAAGTTGCTTACAATTTTGAGAAGATGGAGTAATTACATGTAAAGACAACACCAAAGTCACAAAGTATTGCATAATTATACATGTATGAGCCGCGACACAGCAAAACTAAGAAAGTGGTTGTTTGCCCAGCGCAGACACAGATCAGCCGGGGCATCCGCCCAGTCTGATCAGAGTCTTCGCTATCCGCATGGAGGCAGCCTAGACCTTTAACTACAGTTTAAGCGTTCAGCGAAGAGTTGGATCCTACTTGGCGGATGCCCAGGTTGATCTGAGTCTGCGCTGGGCGCACAACCACTTTGTTGTTTTTCTCGTGTCGCGGCTTATACCACAGACTGTGCATATCATTACGCTCTTAGCTGACGAATAATACTGACTTAAGTTTGCTATTCATCACCATCGACAATTTTCAAAATTCAGCAGAGATTTACCACTGACACACTGGCATATTGAAGGTATGCCTGTGATATTTATAAGAAAAAAAGAAAAAAGTTTTGACGTTGTTTTACTTAGAAAATTTAGATATCTTACTTCGAGCTTATCCTTATTTTCAAACGCTCAACAACAGATTTTCAGTAAATCTGCAACACATATTTACCAGTTAGTATGTAATATTACTGTGAAATAAAAACAAGAAGTTGCGTTTCGGTAGGGAAGATAATCCGTAAAAAATTACCTCATCTCCCATTTCTCTAATTAAGGACACTTACGCAGTAGCAGTGCCTTATGTTGAAATATTTCATAGAAGGAAATATTTAGACACACAGAAAGCTATCATATGATACTTTTTGGAACTGGATATCAGAAGTGAAATTTATTAAAGTCTGATTTTGCCTAAAAAAGTATTTTCTTCATAAACTGTACATTTTAGGGATGATAAGCCATCTTTGGATTACGCAGATACTCAATGATACAGCCTACAGTGTATTTTATTGTAATAGGAATACTGATTCTATCCTCATCGGATATTACCAATTTCAGTTACTATACAAACTACTGAGTTCGGCACATTTTTCTTAAAATGTTTATCAGGGACGGTGAACTTATGCCTACAATAATACGTCGTTCATTAGCACACCTTTGCAGATTTTGCATCAAGCCCTTGTGTCTGTGAACTTTTAAAGTAAAAATGGTCATAAATTCTATAAAGAAAAATATATTTTAGTCTTGCAACTCAATTAACTATATTTCTTTTAGGTCCACCAAAAGCTGTAGAAAAATCTACCACAGAAGTATTTGCTGTATTATCACAATCAATTGTGTTAAAGGTTTCTGTTCACGCCTATCCCATTCCAACATCATATAGGTGGTACAAAGAGGTACAAAGTGGGTGGCAACTTATTTCTGTCTCAAGAAGAGTATCGATCTCTACAGAAGGTCTTCAGTCCATTCTATATATTGACAACTTAACAGAGGATGATTTGGGCTTGTATGGCGTAAGTGTGTATAACGGACTAGTAGGAAATCTGATGACAAAAAGATTTTATGTTTTAAGCAAAGGTATGACTCAAATTTTCTGATTCAATATTTTATTGAAATAATATGACGCTACATACTTTCTATTTAATTAACATCAATCCTTCTTCCAGCAAAGTGCGAGAGTCTTTTTTCTTTTTATTATTACACTGTATATGAACAGGAAAACAATGTATAGACGTCTTTAAATTTTGTTAAAAAAATGTATATACATTTGTATCATAGGTACGCTTCATTTAATTTAGTCTCATAAATTAGTTATATCGTTAAACCATTTATGTCTAGTGTCCAATGATAGAAACATAGGCAAACCGTGCAGACAAAACGCGACGTCTGGTCTGGGTCTACAATATTTGCACAAGACATATGGGCATTTCTCCTTGAAATAAAATAAAGATGAACTAGAAAATGTGTTTATGAAACACTATGCCCCCAACCATATGCTTGCCTCTAAAGAAGGCTCATCCCATAATGTTTAAGTCAGAAAGGGGTTTAATTGGTTCATCTACATCATAGCTTGTAACTATATGCCAAATATAAGGAACATAGCTTAGTGGTCCTTCAGATATTTTGTTCACGAAGTTATTCATATAGCGTCTTTGTATACAAAATGCCTATGTCCGAAAATGAGAAAAATTCTGTCAAACATTTATAAAATGGGCTCTTAAGTTAATCAGGTTATCTGTACCTTGGTCCTAACCTGCATGCCAAATATAAGGATCTAGCTTATGCAGTTCTTCAGATATTTGTTCACAAGCTTGTTCCTATACAAAATGCCTATGTCTGAAAAAGGGAATAACTCAACCAAAAATTTACGAAATAGGCTCAAAAATTAATCAGGTCATGGGCACCCTAATCTGTAACTGTATGCCAAGTATCAGGACCCTAGCTTATGCTGGTCTTCAGATATTTTGTTTACAAGGTTGTTCCTATATAAAATGACAAAGTCGAAACATGGGCATAACTCCTAAATGACGAGACCGGCAGAGGAAAAAATATACAGGTTCGGTTATTTTTCATGTTCATGCAGCAAACAAGATTTCAAGTTCCTATCTGTTATGGTTCTTGACCGTATGTAAGGATACCTTTGTACCATAGGCTTCAATGCACTAAGTCGAAAAAGGAGAATAACTCAGTCAAAAATTCACCAGTATTGTTCAAAAGTTAATCAGGTCATCTACACCTCAGGCAATGCCTTCCTGCAAAAAATCATGATCATAGCACCAGGGGTCCTCGAGATATTTTGTTCACAAGGTTCCATAGGCTTACAATGCATTAAGTCAAAAAGGGGGCATAACTCGATCAAAAATTCACCAATTTATTCCAAAAGTTAATCAGGTCATCTACACCTTGGGCAATATCTTCCTTCAATAATTCATGATCCTAGCATCAGGGGTTCTTGAGATATTTTGTTCACAAGGTTCCATAGGCTTACAATGCACTAAGTCGACAAGGGGCATAACTCGGTCAAAAATTCACAAATTTCTTTCATAAGTTAATCAGGTCATCTACACCTTGGGCATTGTCATCCTGCAAAACCTCATGATCCTAGCATCAGGGATTTTTGAGATATTTTGTTCACAAGGTTCCATAGGCTTACAATGCACTAAGTCAAAAAAGGGGAATAACTCGGTCAAAAATTCCCTAATTTTTTCCAAAAGTTAATCAGGTCATCTACACCTTGGGCAATGTCATCCTGCAAAAAATCATGATCCTAGCATCAGGGGTTCTTGAGATATTTTGTTCACAAGGTTCCATAGACTAAGTTGAAAAAGGGGCATAACTCTGGAAATACATGACCGGCGGAAAAAAGAAAAAATACGGGTCCGCTTATTTTTCAAGTACATGCCACACATAAAATTTCAACATCCTAGCATAAGCAGTTCTTGAGTTTCCCAGCTGCCAAAAGGCGTTACGGACAGACGGACAGACGGACGGACGGACAGACGGACGGACGGACGGACAGCCCCAAACCAATATGCCCCTTCAACTTCTCCGAAGTTGGGGGCATAAAAAAACTAAACTAAACCAGACTACCCCTTAATTGGCAAATGGACTCATCAAATTTAAACGGATAGAAGATTCCACCAGGAATCAAGCGGGCAATAATGAAGCAGTTCATGTGAAAACGTTGACCTCAGATTGAGTGAGTGAGCTCGGTTTAACGCCCCACCAACAGCTAGGTCATATGGTGATGGGACCTAGATTTAAATTCTAGTCTCATCCGAAGGATTGGAAAAGCGGGGGGTCTATCTTGCGACCCGTGGATTGGTAGTCCGGCGTGTAATTAACTACACTGCCGCCGCTTTTGTTGGCTTCAGATACACACATGTATGCTGGAGGGATTAAAAATCTTCCATCCTTAAATCTTAAATAGCTCAAAAGTAAATGCAGATACTTCCACCGAAATGTCATAATATGTTTATTTATACTATATACTTGATTACGTCCGTATCGTGAATTTGAAATCGGTCGAATGAATCGGTAAGTAATCAGCACGTGTTACTCGTGTTCTTAGTACAGTTTATATAAAGAGAAATCACTTCATATATACAGTTTTCTGAGGAAACATGTCTCTTATAATATCAAATAAAATTTTGAAAGTTTGAATTCGGTCCGTGGCTTTATGTAGCATACCGCGCCTAAATATCACAAACAGATGCAGACTTTTTCGGCTAGTTAAAAGATGGAATTCCAAAATGTGGCGTCGCGAGACAACTTTATAAGTTATTACAGCAATAAAAAAATCTCAAACGACATGCACGGTTATTCAGAAAGCTCAAAAGACAGTCAGAAAAGCAGTTAACCGAGAAAAAACCCAGAGGTCATGACATTAACTTCCGGCAACGCCGCCTACGTAATAGGCTTTGCGCGACAGTAGGTTCGCGATAGCGCCGTCCGCAATGATAATGATAAACCAACGTGGATGACGTAACAATATTAGGGCAGTAGGAAATCGTCTAAAAATGTGGCTTAAGGTACTGTAGACAATGCAAAAGACCGATTCTGGAACAATGTCGCCGCCTTATGCGTTTCATAGTTGTAATCCTATTTTACTGACGTCTTCAATTTAATGATACAAATAATCTGCGTAATTTTTAGAGTTGATATCTAAATACCTTCACGAGTGAAACGATCGTCAGCCGGTAATGAAAAGGAAGTTTTTAAATCCTCTAAGTATTTCTTATTATTGTAAGTAATGCAAAGTGGTCTGGATACATGTGTTGTTTCTTGTATATATTACTGTCATTTTCTCTTAAAAGGTCCACCGGGAATGCCTATTGGGTTCGTATGTCGATTGGTTTCAGCAATATCTAATTCTGTCCTTGTGAGTTGGATACCGGAGACTGACGGTGGATTCGAACAAACATTTCATGTACAATATAAACAATACTCACAGACAGAATGGACAGACTTAACCGTTAAAGAAAATCGGACAAAGGATAAAGGAAGCCGCTCAGTAGTTCTTCAGAATCTACGTTCAGGTTTTAGTTACCAAATTCGTATGCTAGCAAGAAATTCAAGAGGAAATAGCCCTATAACGGAAAAATGGACTGTTTCGATACCGGGTAACAAGTTATATATTGTTGCAACTTTTCTGTCCTTTAAGATATAGTCATATCATGCGAGTAGTAATGAAGATGACCAGGTCTGTCTTCATG
Source organism: Ctena decussata (assembly GCA_963989385.1). Taxonomy (NCBI): domain Eukaryota; kingdom Metazoa; phylum Mollusca; class Bivalvia; order Lucinida; family Lucinidae; genus Ctena; species Ctena decussata. Next base: position 10,425,657 of record OZ022504.1, read on the forward strand.
GGATTACAGATCATAGCCTACCAATGACACCAAGTGGAGAAACGAACAAAAACTTTTTTATTCTAAAAATGAAAGAAAGAACAATCCCAGGAACTGACACAATTCAATCTCAGATCCCACTCAAGGCACCATGTGGGAAAAACAACACAAAATTAGTCATCACCAAAGAAATCACCAGCGACAGCTTTGTGAAGAGTCATTTCACATGTAGGTGGTCACCGGGCTAGCCTAACTGACATAGCAAAAACAACACAAATAACAACCAAGAAGAACCAAAACACAAGTGCCGCCTTTGGACGGCCTGTAATTAAAAAAATAACTAGGGGCTTAACCGGTTTGCGGTCGAGCTCTTGGTTCTGCTTTGGTTGCGTGGAAGATTCCTAGCTCATAAGTGTAATATCTCAGAAAAATAATAATTAATATTGAAACTAAGATAAAACAAACATGAGGAGTCACAGAATTAGCAAACTGAAATTCCGGAGCAGAAGAAACCTACCCGTTAAACCACTGAGGGCCGGACCTGAGACATCCCGGAACGGGTGTCAGACGCCAGCCGTGTGGTGTGTTACTATTAAGTTGAAACGAAATAACGGAAATCTAGACAACCTGCTCCCATGCCCGTACGCGCTATGTAATATAAAAAACAAGAGGTAATAACGTGAAAGGGGTCACAACGTCATACACAGAATAATCATACACAGAAAAAAACATCTGAACCACCGCCTTAGAATGGACAGTAGGAAGACTGGAAATTTGGAATATTTAAAACATTTGGAAATGTTAGTTTATAGAAAGTTAAACAAAAGAAAGAATTTTCAAATTGATGCAAAACTTCTTCTGTTATTCAGATGGTATCAAATAAAGCGTTTAAAATCAGACAAAGTATTTGTTAAACTAAAACATATTTCAGAAAATAAGAAAATAGCACTTTTTCTTTGCAAATATAACTATGAAAACATTGGCGACAAAATCTATTCTCATAAACATAAGTAATAACAAAGTCAAATACCGGCAAAAAAGCTTGTTTTTTTCGTATTGGTTTTATTCCTTTTGCTGCTTCTCCTGTTTACTGTAACGTTTGAGCTTTTATTATATGGAATTTGGAAAGACAACCCCTACTTTTTAAACCTCGGGGTATCGAAATCATTTGTATTTCTAGTTGTTAATTTTAATTTCAGATATAGACAAAGCACTATCGACGAAAACTGGAGCTGTAGTAGGAGGCAGTATAGGAGGGTTTCTTCTTGGAGTCCTGGTTTCACTTCTTGGAATAGTCCTATATATGCGTTTCTGCAGATCTAATAGTTAGTAAATATTACATTTAGTAAATAAATTAGTTTTTGTTGCGACTACTTTAGCAAGCAGGAGCGACGAAGGCACCACTTCCCGGCGTCGTCGTTGTCGTGGGTACTGTCATTGTCGTGGGTAATGTCGTTGTTGGCATAATTTGAACTTAGTCAGAATTCAGGCATCAGTTCAATTAAATTTCATAGTAAGTGTATGGGAAGTGCGTACCGTGTGTGTTTGCAACTCTTTAAACAATTTTACCTTTAATACATTGCACTTGTTTTTATTTGGTCTGAATAATATCCCTTTTTTCAAAGGTGGGGAACATAAATTCATCGAATTTGCTCGTTCCATTCTCTTTGTCGTTATTTTAGTTATTTCTACTTTGTATTTTACACAGAAACAAATACAAGCGCAAGCGCAAGTCAGTGGTAAGTTTTTCAGAAAACTATATTTTAAATTTCAGCCAAGGAACTGACAATTAAATAATACAGCTATGCATATGACGAGTAATTTGTTGAGATTTGAGATGACATTTTCATAGGTCTGAAGAGCTTTAAGACCTTTTTAATTTCATGTATGATTATTTAAAGCTCTCTCAGAAAACGTTTTTGCAGATAGCTATTCAAAGTTACTATTTACTTTATCTAGTTTAATTTATTATTCACATTACAGCTCTCGCGATGATTCAGGAACAAATGATTTTATAGTTCCAGATTTACGCACTATATTTAAGAAATAGATCAGCTCTAGCAGTGAATTGTTGAGTAGTAATTCACTGTTTGGAGGTCAGTTGTAAAGTAGATCATACCACGAGCGCGGAGCGCGAGTAATATAACTACTAACAACTGACCGACAAACAGTGAATTGTTACTGAACAATTCAACGCTAGAGCTGAACTATTTCGATTCTAACACTCAAAAACGCTGAAAAAGTATTCGTGCCATTCAAATTCACCCAACCTTCCTGCCAGCGCGTTCATGTTCCCGCTAATTTTTTCAACTGTATCGAACATAAATGGACGTTTTTATGGCTATTTATGAAAGAAAAAGAAAGACTTCACACTGTCTAACGTCTCAAAGCGTCATAAAATTACGTCAGTAATGCAAGTGATGTCAGCCATTAGACTCACGCACTCCGAAACAGTGAATTGTTGCAGAATATGACACCGAAACTTTCAATTGTTTCTATAGGCGCACTGTGTTAGAATGAATCATTTACGATAAACCCAGTTCATTTTGAAGTGCGATTGTTCGATACGACAAGTTACATGCCACATGTGTAATGCGACCATTTTGTCGCACGTAGGTTTTGTTTAGACGATGAGACATATTGCATGTTACAAACTTTTCCAACATAGAAAACTTACAGGAATGGCTCCTTTTGATAAACCATGGGTTGTTGTCGTTGCGATCATTAGTATGATGCCCTATATGATGTCATCAATCATTCAGCAGAGGAGAAGCAAGAGGTGGATATTTTTGCATCTGTATTTCCTATACTTTTCGTATATTCAATATTATTCGCAGAAATAATCGAGGTACGAGTAATATCAGCTTTCTGTAAACCAAATGTTTGTCCATTGGGGTCATCTGCCCCTTTCTAGGCTACAAAAGCTGTGTGTTACCAGCCGTGATGCATTTTCATTTACATGTTTTTTGTTTTTTATTTTTGTTCTAAATACAGGAATCGGGATACACTTATTTTACCCGCGGTATATGTAGTATACTTAGTACATTTAAAAACGTAACATTTTAGGTTATTCTTTTTTGCATAATGGATAATATTTGGACCCAGAATTGTATGTTAACGTATGTCAGACACCTGTATCTTCGTGTTTTGGCATAAAATGTCCTCACATGTACCTGTATAGCCGCGGATAATCACTCAAGTATGAAAATCAAGATTTGCTCGTGCGTGTATACTGTAAACACTTAAAAACGTTTGGTCAGCGCTACCGGATAGTCCGTAGATCAGCATTTAAGAAAAACAACCAGTAACAAACAAATTGAAACAAACAAATCTTTTTGGCACGATTTACGTTGAAAGAAAATTCACCTCCAGATTGCCAGTTCATAAAGTCTCAAACTTAAAGCTGATGGGATTGTTGAGATGCCATCTGGCCACGATTCTCAGACAATATGTGCCCTTTCTAGTGACCGGTACCCTTAAAGATTAACAAAGACCGGCTCAGTAAAGAGACTGCCGCCTAAGACAAGACAGATCACTCATTGTAATTAATTACAATTCATGTACTTTCGACACGCTGATGCTCTTTAGCAGACATTCGGGACCCATGCGAATGTTTCTCTTTGCTAAGCGGACAGAAATTTGGGGAAATGAAAAGTTTAAGAAAGGGGGGGATCAATAAGGTGGGTTTTCTGCATCCTACCAAAGTTTTATTTTTTTAACTGATGGTATACTCCAGTGTGTCTAGTTTATTGAACCACATGTGACTTTGCGCGGAAAGCCCTAGTTACTGAGCTATGGGTCTACAGAAGTGGGTGGGGTAATTCAACATGGTTTTAGCTGGTCTTGTAAAAATGTCCTCATTTGGTAGAAGAGTACAGCAGACAGACAGCATTTGATAAAATGATTAACAGAACATCTAAACTATATTTCCATATCATTTTATTTGGTCTAATTTGAACATATATTGTCAAAAAAGACTTCCTTTGACATTTGGCATTTTTTGATATTTTTGACCTCAATTTTCAATGTTTCTTGGCCTTATTGTTAAATGAACAGACATGTTATCATCAAACTCATGTCAAGGAAGTACCTTGAGAAGGACATTCAGATGATGTGACCAGAATATCACAATAGCATAGTTTTCATGGTCGACTGAACACATAAACTTGCTTGGAAGATGGTTTTCTTTCTATTTTGACCTAGAATTACGAACCTTTGGTCAAATTACTATTTTAACTGCTATATTATGCCTCACGCCCCCGCCACTAAAGGTGAGGGAATAGATACTGGCTTCAGTGCGGATCTCGTTGGCATCTGCAATTGTGTATGTGTCACATATTAAGTCCTTCTGTGACCTTGGAAACAAGGTCAAGGTCATCAAAATCTGACCTTGACCTTGTTTCCAAGGTCAAAGTATGTGACCCAGACACAGATGCAGACGCCAAGGAGATCCGATCTGAAGCCAATATGTATTCTTTCACCTTTAGTGACGGGTGTGTAGGGCATAATATAGCAGTTAAAATAGTAATTTGGCCAAAGGTTCGTAATTCTAGGTCAAAATTAAATGAAAAAACATCTTCTGAGCAAGTTAATGTGTTCAGTCGACCATGAAAACTAGGTCATTGTGAAATTCTGGTCACATCATCCGAATGTCCTGGTCAGGGTGCTTCCTTGACATAAGTTTGATGACAACTGGTCTGTTTATTTAACCATAAGGCCAAGAAATATTGAAAATTGAGGTCAAAAATATCAAAAAATGCTAAATGTCAAAGGAAGTCTTTTTTGACAACATATGTTCAAATTAGACCAAATAAAATGATATGGAAATATAGTTTAGATGTTCTGTTAATCATTCTATCAAATGCTGTCTGTCTGCTATACTCTTCTACCAAATGAGGACATTTTTACAAGACCAGCTAAAACCATGTTGAATTACCTCACCCACTTCTGTAGACCCATGGCTCAGTAACTAGGGCTTTCCGCGCAAAGTCACATATGGTTCAATAAACTAGACACACTGGAGTATACCATCAGTTAAAAAAATAAAACTTTGGTAGGATGCAGAAAACCCACCTTATTGATACCCCCCCTTTTAAACTTTACTTTCTTTACGAAAAATTGGTGTACAACTGCAATATCGGCATTCAACGTTTTGAAGAGAAGACAGTAAACAATCTCACACATAACTTATGCCACTTTCTCTTTCTGACACCAAATGACAGCATTGTGCCAGAATGACCAACTTTGCCATTTGACTGGTGATCAAAATAACTTGTCTTAGATGAACAGAAACAGGGTGCTTTTATGGGTACACTGAATCATTTTCAAATATTGCAAAGGCTCTGATAAAGGATTTATCCAGAAATAGTCTTTTCTTTCTCTCCAATTAAATTTCTGTCACAGATTTTTCAAGAATTACTACTGTAAGGGTATTTGAAATTTGGTACAAATGTTGGGTATGACCCGTTGTATCGTGTAAGAGAAGATCAGCATACACCAGCTTACATGTATGATTCCCTTTCTTTGTCCATTTTCTTTCTCTCCAATTATATTTCTGTCACAGATTTCTCAGAAACCACTAAAGCTAAGGTTTTCAATTTTTGGTGCAAATGTTGAGTATGAAAAGTTGTACTGCGTAAGAGAGAATCATCCTTCTTCTGGATATCATTCTCTTTGTTTGCCTATTTTTTCTTTCTTGTGCTTATCATTCCCTTGTCTATTTTTTTTTTTGTCTCCGATCAAATTTCTGTCACAGATTTCTCAGGAATTACTACAGTTAGAGTAATATAAATTTAGTACATACCTTGGGTATGACTAGTTATATCATGTAAGAAAGAAACAACCTCCTCCAGCTTATCATTTCCATTGTTAGTTCAATTTTTCTTTCGCTACAGTTAAATATTTGTCAAATATTTCTCATGAACCACTATAGCTAGGATTTTGAAATTTGGTACGAACATTAGGCATGACTAGTTGTATTGTATAAGAGAGAATCAGCAGCATCCTCTTTATGATTCCCTGTGTGTCCGCTTTATCGTTCTCTCCATTTATTTTTGTCAAAGATTTTTCAGGAACCATTACAGCTAGGTTTTGAAATTTAGTATCAACCTTGGGTATGACTAGTCATTTTTTGTAAGAGAGGCTCTGCCTCCTTCTGCTTATCATCTTTTTTCATTTTTCTTTCTCATTAAACTTTTGTCAAAGATTTCTCAGGAACCACTTCAGCTAGGCTTTTGAAATTTGGTACAAACATTTGGTGCGACTAGTTGTATTTTATAAAAGAGAATCAGCTTCCTCCTGCTTATCTGTCCCTTCATTTATCCATATTTTCTTTCTCTCCAAGTAAATGCTTATCACAGATTTCTCAGCTTCTGTTAGAGCCATATCTTCAAAACTTGTATACCAGGTATGTTCGGAAAGTTCCCGGACTGTACTAATAACTTTTTTTATTTTTTAACATAGAGCTTTGAGACTTCAGTCACTTTAAAAAATATATATCTTCATTTTCATACCAAGCGGACATTAGCCTACGTCGATGCATTCTAAAATTATCGTATCCATAGCAACACGATATACGCTCTTGCGGAGCAACCCTCATTTACTTCTTTAGTGTTCATATTATACGCCATGTGTTACGTCAAACACGCGGGAAACGTCATCTTGATGTTCTTCTACACCAAGACAATGCTCCAGCGCACACGGCCAAGCATACGGAGTTGGACTTGAATGTTCTCGGGATCGGTAGGTTTGAGCACTCCCCATACAGCTCAGACCTCGCGCCACTTGATTTTGCGCTTTTCCCGGCCTTCAAAGCCCAGCTAGGCGGAATCCGCTCCGACGATCTCCTGAGCCTTCGTCGCTACGTGCAGGCAATTATTTCATCCTTTGATAAACTATGGTTTCAATCTGTTTACACATCATGGGTCAGGAGACATGAACGTTGCGTGCAAGCACATGGCCGCTATTTCGAGAAGGAGTAAAACTGACGTTGACGCCATTGATTTTAACGTCGGTTGCTCCGACATACCTTTGGTACATGTTTTTAATTTATCATAACTTTTTTATTGTCATATGTATGGCGACAAAATTTTGCAGTGATATGCAATAATAAATGCAGTAAATCCGTACTGAGTTTTGTTATAATACAATGAGCCATTCAAAAGAAATGCGTTCAGTCCGGGAACTTTCCGAACATACCTCGTACATCTTAAGAATGGAGTCAATGGACAACTGATTCAGTCAGTTCCTGAAGTGTAGTTACTCTTTAAATTTATTGTGACAAGAAAAAAAAACGGGGAAAAACAAGATGATGAGATTTATTCAGGAATTCTTTTTCCATTTTTCAGTTTTACCATCTCTCACTCCAAGATAATGAATAGGAAAATTTGTGTCAAAGACTTTTCATATTGCTATGTTACTAGGTTTATCTTTAGGTTGAAAATGATTAGTTTTCATCATCCAGATGCTGCTGCTGATGATTTTAGATCAAGGTCACAGACACAGACGTTTGTTACTTTGGGTTGAAAGTTTGTTCGAATTTTTACATGTATATTCTTGTACTTATTTCAAATTTTCAATGGACCCTTTCGATATTTGTCTGTAGGCGTTTGACTTGGTTTGTTACAGATTGTGCAGCTGTCTGTGACTTATTATTTGCTTTGAAATTTTGTATTGTGTTTGATTAGGCGGTGACGCTGGCCGGGGGTATACGTGAGCCCCTGCTCTCATAGTCTTGTTTGAGAGATTCGCACCCATTCTCCATCGCACAAAGGGATTTGAAATGAAATCGTAAGATCGTCTTTGGTACGCTAAATCCTATTGATGCTAGCCAGTCGGAACACCACTCGGCCATTTCCGTGAATCAACTGATAGCCTTGTGGTTGTTGTGTTATTGCTTACGACCACGGTAAACAGCTATGGGCATGTCGGGACGGTCAGTTAACCTAACCACACTATTCCTGGGAAGGCTTAGACCTCCTAAGCGGTAAACTAAGTACATTTACTTTCACCAGTAACTGACAACTGCCCTTCTTGAATCAGGGGAAGGAGAAATGGAAGTATGTGGCCAGACCGGGTATCGAACCAAAGACCTCTGACTTATAAGTCAGGCGCCCTACCGATTGCGCTACGCGGCCCGGTAACTGATGACGTGGTTGCAGTAAAATTGAGTTACAGCGTGAGAAGAAAACGACATTCGCGACATGTGAACTGTTAGAGCCTTCTGTTTATTCGCGTACATCGATCAGATCTTTGAGCTGTCTATTTGTATTTTAAAGAGTAAGTGCGAGAGGTTATAAACTTGTTATTGTTTTCCTTGACCCCACAAACAATCCTTTAGGAAGATCTTAGTTTTTTTTATTGTTTCTAATGACGAGAGAATGACGTGACTTGTTTCTTGTTTAGCAAAGATTTACAAAAGTGTCCCAATAGTACAGTCAAACTTGCTTATGTGGTCACCTCTATAAAGCGGTTACCTGCCTTTAGCAGCCACCTTTTCCGGGTCCCTAGAACCAAAATACAGTGCAAATGAACATGTAGTAAGGGATCACCTGTCTTAAGCAGCTAATTTTTTTACTTCCTTTGGGTGACTCCTTAAGACAGGTTTGACTGCACTTTGATGTATAGCGGTCTTCTTAATATTCTTTCCTGATCACTTGTTATGCAACATGTCGTAAGAGGAAGAACAAGTTGAACTCCAAACAACAAGTGTCGTGCAACATAAAATATATGTAGTGCATGCTTTTGAATTGTTTGACACAGATTGCATTAAACGCGTGTTATGTAACTTGTCTTATCGTCGTAACGCAGCTTAAGAAACATTTTTGGTTTTATGATTACGCACCTTCACGTTTAATTTCCAAATACAGCGGAAAGGAAGCGGACGGAGCAGACATATACTACAATGTGACGGCTGAAGAAATTGGAGAAGGTATGGAAAAGATACGAGAACTTTAATGTAAAAAACAAAAATTCTTGTTATGATAATATTATTATACAAGTTATGTTTAACTTAATGCTGTAACATAAGCTGTATAATAACCTCATGATCTCATGTTAGGTAAGTCTGTAGCAATAGCTGAAAATGATGATAAGATATATAAAGGCCTCATTGTCAGAAACGTGTCACAAAGCATATGTTGTCAGTGTTTACCAGGTCTTGCGTAATACATGCAGAACTGCAAAGCATATGTGTTTTTTGTTTGTTTCTGCGCACATATTATGCTGTGACGTAATTTCATTACTGGTCATGAAAAGACTCAAATAAACCGATTTTGCTATTTTCATTTCTTTGGTGTTTTCCTTGCTTCCAAGGAATCTAAGTATTCAGAGCTTAATTATGTTCACTGCAGCTTGTGCTGTGCCGTGTGGCGGCCGTAAAACGTCTCTCATACATCATCATAGTGCAGATTACATTGCCCGGTTCTTTGGGATCATAGAGTTCATTGAGAGTCAGTATGAAATAGAGTCCTGCTTAAGCCGATGTCAGGGGGCGTGGCCGGTGCCGCACATTTCATTAAGGTTAATTAAGATAAACCCGGACGGAAGACAACCCGGATACTCATTGTATCTTCAATAAGAAAGAACTTAATATACATGTTCTCAGTGATTTATTTTTCTCCCAGATTTCCCCTTTAAGTCTCAAATTAAAAAAAAATGTATTTTCAAATTATATAAACAGTGATTATTTTTCTGCAGCATTTGAATCAACCTTTTCAAGACTGTTTAGAATTTCTTGATAAACTCAAAATTAGCTTCAAGCGATGGCGAGCTAGGCGCCTGTATAATTCACGAAAAACGTAAAGTAACTAGGTAAATTACATAAAGTTTGGTTAGTAACTAGTGCAGGTATAATACAAGTTTGATTTACCAATATTTGTTAATTGAATTAAATGAATATTGATAATATTTGATAAAAAATATGAGATGTTCGGGTAAACCTTCTGGCAATATGCAGTTTGAGGTAAACCTGGATAACAACTGCTGTTTGGGGTTTGTATGATAAAGAGAAATCAATGATAAAATGTTCCGCTCTGCAAGAGCCTGTTTGAATTATGAAGACTTTGTTGACAGAGGGAAGCTACTCACCAGCAAATTGTTGTCACAGGGTTATCGCAGAGCATAAAAATTGTGTCAACTCTTAAAAAGTGGTATGGGAGACACCAAGACCTCGTTGATCCCTAATATGTGGCCGTTTCTCAACTTAAATCCGACCAGGGGCCGTATTCATAAAACGACTTAAGTCGTTGCTATGCTGTTGCTAAGGCTAAATTTCTTTGAAGGAGATTTCCTAAAACTATGAAATTTGCTCTGGAGGAACAGTCTTACAAAGACTGTTCCTCCAGAGCAAATTTCATAGTTGTAGGGAATCTCCTTTATAGATATTTAACCTTAGCAACAGCATAGCAACGACTTAAGTGGCTTTATGAATACGGCCCCAGATGGCCACGGCCAAAAAAAAGTATGGCTTTCAGTTACCGGACTTTCAGTTTCACTGGCTTTTCCATCAGATATAGGAATATTTATTTTCTCTATGTTCGGGTTGACCCTACTAAATAGTAAAGCTCTTTAAGTGACTGTTTGAGGTAAAATGCTAGTAACCAATCAAATGTTGACAGAAAATAGCACACCTTGGATGCCTCTGGCCTTACGGAATACCAAAACAGTTGCTCAGGGTCAAATAAAGCAGCGACAATACGAAAAGTGGCGATCACCTGATAACATTCGCGCAAGCGCAGTTCTAAACTGACACCATATTACATCATGTTATCATACCCCTGTTATCATGTGAATTTGTAGCAGATGCCTGGTAAAAAGTGACCAAATACAAACAAACACACTTGCTTTAAGAGCAGCATCATAAGGGAGTGTGAGGATGCGCGCATGAAAGTAGTTTAGTATAATTCCCCCATTAGCAGATGTTACTGTCCGCTTCAAGGCGGCAACTTCTAATGCGGATTCCGTTTGCTGTATTTCAAGCATATAGGGTTAAGCCAGGTAAATTCGGACATCAGGTTAATTCGGATAGTGACTTGTTTCCTTTATATGTCATTTGTTTGGAATTGAAACAAAATTAACTGGGCAAACATTAAATATCCTGATGTGACGGCTCATTATGAGCCGTCTCATCTGAATTTTTACTGTGTGCAGTGGTATGTCCGAATTTACCCGCTGTTCGAAGTTAACAGACTCGACCCTAGCTGTTAAGTTGTTTTCTGTTTTGTTTAGTGCTTTAAAAAAGAAAATGGACGAAATAATGTTCGAAATGTTTTATTTATTTTGTATGGTTATCGATCGTTTTCTTCCTGCTGACAGTTCCAAGGCATTTCTTTTAAGTGATTTCGCTTTGATGGACTGATTGTGTCTTTTTCGAAAACGTGATGTTGTGGTTCTATGTGTCATTGTTGCCTGGTTTACTAAAACCAGAGCTAATCAAAAACATAAATGAAGAAACCAAAGAAACACCATAGTCAAAAGCACACCAAAGAAGAAAAAATGACCAAAGTTGACAACCTCCTGTATGATGCTCTAGGCGGTATTTTATTGAAACTAAGCCTGGATTACAAATCAATGCAATAATTATTAATTTACTTCCTCTTAGCAATAATGATAGTTAAACTTTTGTCTGGCCTACGAGACTATAATCAGATAAACTGAACCCACAATGTAGGCCTACATGTGGTTAATACAGTTACTACGTTTGATTTAGTTATTCAATAAAGCGTAAAAGAATAAATTGCCGTAATTTACATTATTATTTTCAGATACAGGAGACCGACGACCTTCGCAGTCTGCATGTACAAGGTAAGCTATTGAACGCTCTACTTACAAATATCGCCTAAAGTTAGGCGTAATAAGTAAATATATCATCAAAATGAAACTTACTTGAGAAAAAGACGTTGATTTAAATATCATTATCAATGATTCTTTTAAAATGACAAGAGCATGACGCAATAACTCTTGATTTTGCGTCCACTTCGAAGGTAAGAATATCAATTGCTCTGTATATTTAATAGGAGATAACGCAAATCCCCCCAGTGATGATCACGTGGGTAGCTTGGTTAGCAAAAGATTAGCGAAGGACAGTGTTTTTTCTATAAGATTGTCTGAAGTGTAATCGCTAAAATGCGTAAAATAAATAATTTAAATAAGTGCGAATAAATAGCTACCGATTAAAACAATTTGAAATAAGGTCTTAGTCACCAGTCATACGAAAAAGAAATCGTTCGATTAATTGAATTCATCTAGTAAAACGCGTATTTGGGTATACCCATCAACTTAACCGGACTGTTTTTCTTAATAACTACGACTTTAAAAAATATTAACAGAATAAAATGAAAATACTGTAGATCAGTTTCTTAATCTTTTCTACATATTTATTAGTATTAATAGGATAAGATGAAAAAAATAGAAAATAAAAATTAGAATATTATATCTAAGAGAACTGAAGCGGAATTACTGTAAACTTTCGATCGGATTTATGGACAATAAAATTAAAAAAAAAATAATAGAAATAGTAATATCTATTGATGGTTGCGATTTCTTAAAATTTTATAAACAATAAAGAAACAAATAAATAAAATAGGGGAGGCCATACGTTTGTGTTAACGGATAATTAGCCGCACTCGGCGCACAAACAGTTTATTTTAGATACATGTTTATTTTAAATTGTCACCACAGGACACCAGCGGCGTTTTTTGAACTATGATAAGACGTCCTTGATCAGGGGATACACTGAAGACAGTTAAGATACTATTATACAATAGGAAACAAACATTTTTAATTTAGAAAATTAACATAGGATACGGACTCAGATACATTTTATTAGAGTAGCTATGATAACAAGTAAATATTGTATTTTGTGAATGCGCGATCTAACAAGTTAAGAACAGTTACATGTAAATGCTAACAATTATTCAATGATAAAATCGAATTTCGCATTTCATCTCGTTTCATTGTAAGCTTTTATCCTAAAACAAGTAAATGCCACCTAAAATATTTATTTTAAAACAGTTTATAAAACTCTTTAATAGAGCTAAGCCAACAGTACTTTTTGAAAGTTACATGACGTTCAAAAGCTTGAACGAAGAAATACAAAAGAAAAAGATATGCATCTGAGTCATTCATCGACGATTCACTGCCATTTGATTTTTATCTGAAATATCAGACATTAGATAGCAGCAATCAAGTTATTTTTAAGTAATTGCCACTTTAAGAAACACTCTTGAAATTTTCGACTCTTGACACTAACTAAATAAACAATTGTAGTCCTGGAAAGTGACATTTCTTAACTGGTGTCAAAGTAAACATGAAATCTACAATTTGTTCGATAACAAAGGACTTCTATGCTTAAGGCGAGGATTTTGCCCATTACACCGGCACGACTGGTCCGAAATTTCAAAAGTATAAAGTGTGCATATTTGTTTTAGCAGAGCTTTTGGACGGACACACGGCGCCAAGTGTGTGCAATTATGGTTACGTACCGTTGAGCCACTTGGGTAACGTCGATAAGAGAATTGAACTGAACTGAACTGAATAGCAGAGCTTCCAAAAATATGTAAACCGTATGAAATCTTATCATTTGTGATTCGGACCCAAAGACATGGGGAGATAAGCCAGGCTGACCCTACCTACCCTAAATTCAAGATTTTTGCATACTTCATCTTTTGAGGTAATAAAGATATTGAAATCAGTCATTCTTCCATACATTTTGTCATAAATGCATGCTAAATACATGCATATCACAATATAAGGAAATAATTTTCTTCTTGTTACGCCTGGTTAGCAATCAACATGCAAAACCATAGTTATACTTCCGGTCAAAACGGCCAAAAGAGAACGCTTCACTATAACTAAAATACAAGTACTGTACCCCCCCCCACGTGACCCAGCATTTCCTTAATGCAGCAGACTTATGCGTTGCAAGTACGCAATATATATGAGTGGGAAGCTAGGTCACGGGCCGGGGGTGGGGGAGGGGGGCGATACTCAGTGAGCCAAAGAAGAAGAATGGTCAACAGTAGCACTGTGATCTTCAAGGATAATATTGTGTACCATGACCTTGAAATGAGGTCAAGGTCAGAAACATATGGTCAAAACTATTCGGTGTTCTCTGTTATGAAACTAATATAAGTAAAAAATGAGTGAAATGTATACAACAAATCATTATTTCAACGATCAGTTTGACGATAATTTACAATTCATCTCAACAATGACGTCAACGTCAACGTATGTTTAACGTACTTTACATACACACAAACTCTTGAAAATTCATTTGTCATGCAAGTTGCATGTCATAGTCATAAATGCAAAGTAAAGGTCTGTGCTCCGTTTAACTTTTTAATCGTGGGGAAAATTCATGCCTGAAGCATAGAAGTCCTTGTTTGTTGTTTAATTATGAAAACTTAATTACAGCTCCTGCGCTGTTTGGCTTTGTAAAATCTAAACCTTTTATAAGAAAAAGGCAAAAAAAAAAAAACCAACAAAAAACACACAAAAAACAAACAGCAACAACAAAAACAACAACAACAAAAACAAAACAAAACAAAAAAGCAACAAACAATTAGTCAAGCTGTTGCAGCTCCAAAGGTGGCTGCTTCTATGCTTGTAAACAAATATAGCGTCATGGTCACGTGTTTCCCGACCCCTGAAATGAGCAGTCGGATCAGGCTCTACACTTGCTGTCATTCCCTTTGCATCTTTAAGTCGCATTATTACATTGTAAAACCATACTGTTTACTTTTTACTCTAATTACTTATGGTGCCCCAATTTTTAGCACTTTTACAGTGATCAAGTTGCACTATCGTTTCATTTCAGCGGACAACTTCCAAACGTATATGAGGAGCTTCCAAGCAGCAGAGAAGCCGATTCATACGAACATTTGAAGCTAGAGGTTACGCGATAGTTTCAGTTGATATGTTCTGGAGAATGGGAATACTTGTAGGAAAAGCAACTTCGTCATCCTCATTAGAATGCGCCTTCTCAACTGGGTCAACTTTTCAAGAGAATAATTCGCTCCACCAGGAGCAAGCTCTTTCTTAAAAGAATAGACCCTGTTTAGAATGCGCCTTCTCAACTGGTTCAACTTTTAAAGAAAAGAATTTGCTCCACGAGGAGCAAATTCTTTCTTAAAAGAGTAGACCTTGTTTTGAGAAAAAAGGCGTAAAATGGCGGGAAACATAGATGTGTTCCCATACACATTGATACATGTAATTTGATTGCAGACTTAGTTTCAAATCATAAGGACCTGTCCATGTATGATTATGAATATTCTATCAATTCAAATTATCCAGTGCACACTTTTAGCATACACCGAAGAGAGAGAGAGAGAGAGAGAGAGAGAGAGAGAGAGAGAGAGAGAGAAAAGGAAAAGAGAGAGAGAGTTATGGAACATCTCTAACCGCAGAGATGTCTATACTCTGCACATGTCAAGCATGTACTTATAGAAGAAATTACTTGAATGTCACTAATGACCAGTTCATGCCTAGCGTAGGAAAGCGGCTTCATTTAAGAATTGAAATTTGATTTTTCAGCGTTCATCGTGTGATGAAGCCAGTGGGCGGAGCTAAAATTCCATGAAGCGCGAAGCGCTTCTTGTAGAATTTTAGCGACGACCACTGGCTTCTTCACACGATGAACGCTGAAAAATCAAATTTTTATTCTTATATTTACACTTTATTTGGAACCTCTCTGTGCCGCTTTCGTGGTAATTTAGTGTAGAATAGGCAAAATATGGATCGAAGAACAGTTAGTAACGACGTGTTCGGCCATGACGTTAAACAGCCGTCGCCCTGACGTGGCGTCAATCGAACGTTACAAGAACCAATCAAGACGTTTGTTTACATAAGACGTCGCTTGACAACAACGTCACATGATCAATTGGCCTTCATCGGTGTATGAAGCCAGTTGCTATAAAGGGTTCACCTATGGGAAGTCAGTGGCAAGTGTAAATATTTTATGCACGAATTGGAATTTATTGACAGGTTTAACTGGTCCATTCAAAGGCTCTTGCTGCCAAGATTTCGAATGCTTACACATTTGTTTTTATTTCAAAATCATAATAACCTCAGTAGCTTCTACATAAAATGTGGCTAATACCAATTCACGGGACAGTATGGAACCTAGATTAAATATGATTTCCGTGATATTTACTGTTTTCTGGGGATTGTCCTAACGTAGCTATGATAGGACAAATTAGTGACTGCTCATATATTATATGAATTATGTCCTTCTACAGTAAATACCTTCAGTGCCTCTGGGGTATACCTCTTTGGCAAGGCATGTCATGGCTTTATTTTTTTATTATTTTTTTTTTTTTTTTTTTTTTTTTTTTGCTATCAGAAATTCTTTATTTTAGCTACTAAGCTGTATTATGTCATTTGCAGAAGTTTCTGAACACGCCTTGTACAATGGGGCGAAACACGTGATCTCGTGACGTCATCCTGCTAAATTTTTGTCGCGGCCATTTTGAATTTTGTGTCCACTTCGAAGGTAAGATTTTATCGATTTCCCCGGCTATTTAATAGTTAGTCAAGAAATTTGTTGCGCGTGAGCTGTAACTTAGTACTACTTTTTCGGTAACCAGTTCACATTATGCTGTTTTCTACTTGCAATTTCAAACACTTCAACACGAGCGCGGATCATACCTTATTACAAGTTCCTCCAGACTCGCGCCCGGACTGTAAGAGTTTGAAGCCAGTTGGTTTACTTGGTTTGTTGTTTTTTCCTGCACCGAGAGGAGGGGGTTACGGTGCTTCAAGATTTCATTCACTTTGTGTCGATTCAAATAAGGAGGTATGGCAAAATAGGATGATAGCAAAAGACAGCCACCTGTACATCCATCAGCAGACTGTGGCTCACTGATACGTAGTTCGAGTATGTAATCACAATATCATTATCAAAAAATCACGTTAAGAGCCGAAACGAGACACCCTGATTCTGTTTTTAAAAACAGCCGAGACGTTAACGGTCACATTTAGACTGCTGTTTGTTAACGGTCACACTGCACTGGCTGATGATATCTGTAGCATAGGTGCACTAGAGATAGAAACCTTTTCTTCTTATTTTCACTGGGGATTCTCCACAAAACATAAAATAAAAGCGGGTTCGGGTATTTGTGAACCTTTGGGTATTAGTAAATCTTCGTTTTTGTACAAACTGTGCCTATTTTGATTAGGTTTTTGACCATTGTGAATTAAAAGGGAGAAAACAAAAGTGTTCGTAACATTGGGACATGTATATCATTGACATTAAGTGTCCTTATACCCCAAACAGTTCGGTGTACGGCTCTAGCCGTATTAGCATTACCATTTGCCAGGTCCCTATGGAGGTGTTGAAAACTAGGGCCGCGGTACCTCTGTCAAATGTAAATGCAATGAAAACCCAAAAAATCGCTGTTTTTGCATAAATGCAACCACAATGCTAGAAAATAAAGAAAATGTTAAGGCACTATTTTTCGGCCTCATCGTCATTACCTACACGCATATGCATTATAAAAAACTCCTCATTTTAGGTCATGATCAGTTACCGTGATTTTTTATCAAACCATTAGCAACAGTTCACAAGTCAAAATCATGTTCACTATATTTTTCATCTCCTTAACCTTTATTCTTTTACAACCAGTTTTATGATTGTTTATAGTTTTAAAAACATTTTGAGTGTAATGCTTCAGTGTAATGTTGAGTGTGATGCTTTAAAGGATTGGAAATTAAATATTTTCAAAACCATAAATGAACGTGTTTCCTTTTATTCTCAAAATACTAACATGTTACCACGTAAACCTAAAATCAGTTTTTGTTATCTGATATTGGGTATCCAGGAATTCCATAAGAAGTATGTCTTAGTTCTAGCTGACAACGCTGCAAACAACGTTGTTGTATTTTTGACGGGTTACATTACATTAATACTTTGAAGCAGGAGCTGAGTGGCACTAAGGCTTATAAGCAGACTTCCGCTATAGAGAAGTCTGTCATACAGGCACTAAATTTGCTGTAAGTGTTAATGAAGATCAAAAGAGAATTCCTACATTCTGCTGGCAACCTAAACTTCATAAGCGACTACATGAGGCACGGTTCATCGCTAACTCTAGCTTATGCACGACAATCGGACTTTCTAAATTGCTAACTTCTTGTCCTACTGCCATCAAAATCATGTTATTAAATATTTTGAAACAGTCTATGAAAGGTCAGGTAAAAACCTGTTTTGGTCAATTAAAAATCCATGTGAAGTATTAAATAAGCTGAAATAGCGAGGTTTTCGTGCATCCAGTTTGTCAACATATGATTTTTCGACATTATATACTACCTTGCCCTGCAATAGTATTAAGGATAAACTTGTGGATTTAACTGAAGAGTTTTCCATAGGGAAGGCTCTTGTTATATTGTATGTAATGTTAGGCATGCTTTTTTGTACGTCTGAAGCGGCCTGGAATGATAATTTATGGTCTTGTCAAAAAAGTGTGAAACTCTTACTTTTCTCTTTGGACAATATTTATATCAGATATGGCTCTAAATTATTTAGACAAATTATAGGTATTCCCATGGGCACTAATTGAGCCCCTCTTGTAGCTGATCTGTTTTTGTGACTTCATGCTGTCTCTTTCAGAGAACACGCAATCTGAAGTTATTGAAGCTTTCAGTTCTGCTTTTCGGTATCTGGATGACCTATTGAATATTGACAATAACTCCTTGATAGCATGGTCAATCAAATTTACCCTGCTGAACTTCAGTTAAATAAGGCCAGCGTCTCAGATACCGAGGCCTCATTTATCTAGATCGGATATTGGGTTCTTTACAACTAAAACTAGAAATGTTTTTCAGAGAAAAACTGATGTCCCCCCACCAGCCCATTTCCCATCCCTCTAATGAATAAAAAGCCTGTACAAATAAAATATCTATGCAAGTTTGGACAAGATATCCTACATAGAAGACTATGTCCTTCAAAAATGGGTCAAGGTCACCAACTACTAAACATGTCTTAAACCTGTCACAACGATACATTCATGCAAGTCTGATGAATATCCATCCACTGGTTCAAGATATCTCATTTTTAAGAGAGAAAAATACGCATTTGTAAGATAGCTTTTGACCTTGAAAATGGGGTCAAGGTCATCAAAACACAGTACACTCTTGAGACTGTCCCATAGGTATATCTATGAAAGTAAAGTGGAAATCAAGCAAAAGGCTAAAGAGATACATCAATTTTAGTGAAATTTTCACATATCTAAATCCTCCTGTGACCTTGAAAATGAGGTCACGGTCACCAAAATTTTATTCAGCTCTTAAACTTTTCCAAATCATGTATCCACGAAAGTTTGGCGAAATTCCATCCACTGGCTCAGGAGATATTGTGGGTACAAGAAATTGCCATGTTAGTCCTCCAGTGACCTTTAAAATAAGGTCAAGGTCACCAAAATCTAAACAGCTCATAAACTTGTCCCAATCATGTATCCAGGAAAGTTTGGTGAAATTCCATTTATTGGTTCAGGAGATATAGTGGGTACAAGAAATTGTCATACAAGTCCTCCAGTGACCTTGAAAAAGAGGTCAAGGTCACCAAACTTTAATCAGCTCAAAATCTCGTCCCAATAATGTATCTATGCAAGTTTCGTGAAATTCCATTTGTTGGTTCAGGAGATGTAGTGGGTACAAGAAATTGTCATCTAAGTCTTCCAGTGACCTTGAAAATGAGGTCAAGGTCACCAAAATCTACTCAGCTCTTACACTTGTCCCAATGATATATCCATGCAAGTTTGGTGAAATTCCATCCATTGGTTCAAGAGATATCGCGCATACAAGAAATTGGGTACAAGAAATTGTCATCTAAGTCATCCAGTGACCTTGAAAATGAAGTCAAGGTCACCAAAATCTAATCAGCTCTTACGCTTGTCCCAATGATGTATCAATGCAAGTTTTGTGAAATTCCATCCATTGGTTCAAGAGATAATGCGCATACAAGAAATTGTCATCTAAGTCCTCCTGTGACCTTGAAAATGAGGTCAAGGTCACCAAAATCTAATCAGCTCATAAGCTTGTGCCAATGATATATCCATGCAAGTTTGGTGAAATTCCATCTATTGGTTCAAGAGATATCGCGCATACAAGAATCTGTCACGCCGACGCCGACGCCGACGGGATCCGCACTGAAAACAATATGTCCCCCCTCACCTTTGGTGGGGGGACATAATTTACGATAAACGTGATGACTTTGAGTTTGATATTGTTAATTTTCCATTTTTAGATGGTCATGTTCCTCCTTCTACATCCTATGGTGTTTCTATTTCTCAATTTATTCGGTTTGCTCGAGTGTCCAGTCATGCTGGTGACCTTAATATTCGTACTAAAATTTTGTCAGAAAAACTTCTCAAATAAGGTTATAGATATCATAAACTGCGTAAAGCGTTTTCAAAATTTTATCGACGGCATTTCAACTTAGTGTTTTAATATAATGTCGGATTGAAAACACTTCGTCTGCAAGGCCTTTCGGGACCTGAATTTCATGGCGACTTGGCGTATAAATCAAGATAAAGAGTTGGTTAAATGACTTTCCTTAACATTTTAAGAAGAAAATAATTCGATATAAAGAGATTGGTTATAATATGGATGTTTTGCGACAAACTGCATGCTTAATGGTTAACCCAATTAAGGTTAACAGTTTTGCTTATCTCTTCGATTGCACGACAGTGGGTCGGGCTTCAGACTTTATGAAGGCGCCTACCTAAACCTAACTTAATAGTAACACAGACGGCTAGCGCCTGACACCCGTTACGGGACGTCTTGGGTCGAGCCCACCGTGGTTTAACTGGTAGGTTTCTTCTGCTCCAGAATTTAAGTGATACCATTTCTGTGAGTCCTGGGATTTGTTTTATCTTAGTTTTAATTTTGATTTTATGTTCCTGAGATATTACACTTATGAGTCAGGGATCTTCCACGCAAACCGAACAACTAAGTGTCTGATGAACCAAAGCATGACAAAGGGCTCGACGGCAAACCAGTTAAGCCCCTCCCCCCGCCCACAGTAATTTCGTTGCTGGCCGTCCCAAGGCGGCATTTCTGTTTTGGTTTTTCTAAGTTGTTTCATGTGGTGTTTGTCTGTTTGTCTGTTTGTCTGTTTTGGCATATGGTTCGTTATGTTAAACTAGCCCTGACATTAAAAAAATGAAAATAGGTAAAAATAGATGTTTAATTTTTTTCGTACAATTTGTTCTTATTATCTGGGTTGGTGCTTTTTGTAAGACTGTTGTGTAGGGGTGGTTGTTTTTTGTTGGGTTGAACGACTAAGTATCTGATGAACAAAGGCAGAACAAAGGGCGAGGGTTGGTCGACCACAAACCGGTTAAGGTTCCCCTCCACCCCCAGCAATTTCATTACTGGTCGTCTCAAGGCGGCAGTTCTGTTTTGTTTCTTCTTGGTTGTTTTATGTGTTGTTAGTTGCTATGTTTATTATTGATATATTGTTTGTGATGTTTAGGCTAGCCCATGACCATCTACATGGGAAATGGCTGTTCACATGGCTGCCGCTGCTGTTGTCTTTGGTGGTGACTAATTTTGTGTTGTCTCTTTCCCATATGTTATCTTGGATTGGATCTGGGATTGAATTGTGTCAGTTCCTGAGAATTTTCCTCCTTATTTTTGTAATCTGACCAATTGCGATATTTTTTTGTTTCTGTTTAGCTTCAGATTTTTTTTCTAGTTATGTTTGCTTCATGAATATTACTGGACTCCACTAAGATCTGAAATAGAAAGGAACAAAAACTTAACCTTACGTTAACAACTCCATAGGTCTATACCCTGGTAAATCCCACTTTTTAGGTGAAAAGTGGTATTTATCGGGGTACCTGCTGTTAATATTTCTCTTTTTCAGATACAACAGACATGCACTGGCTTCTTGAAGCATGTTTGCTATTGGCCCGTTAACGTATTGAATTAAGAAGAATCTAAAACCCGCTGCAAAAGTGTGACCGTTAACATTATGTGGTCCAGCTGTGACCGTTACCCTGTTTGTTATAAAATGTGACCGGTAACATTAAAAGATTTTTTTTAAAAATGTCTGATTACGTACAATGCTTTGATTTCAGCTATTTTCTTAAACAACAAAAATATATCTGATTTTTTCCCTCGTTTAGTGTACTGAAAACGATATAAAGTGGTGAAGCCACAACAACGGGGAATTCACAAGGCTTTTTTTCATATCAGGAGCCATGAGATCGATTCCTGGATTCTCAAGTCTTTCTTTGGAGACTTTATAATTGTGTTGAAAGAATTGGACATTAATGATACGTTAAACTCCTACCCTCACTTAAGTAAGTAACAGTGGTTATGCATGACATCCTAGAGTGTGTTCTTCATAGCTTGTTTCAAAGTAAACATGAAAACAACAAGTTGCTCGGCAGCAAGTTTATTGTTGTTAGATTATGAAAACTTAATTACAGCTCACGCACTATTTAGTTTTGTGTAAAAGTACACCTTTTATACGGAAAAAGCAAAAACTCACATCATACTGGCGAAAAATTCAAACATGGCTGCCTCCATGATCGTGAACAAATATGGCGTCGTGGTCACGTGTTTCCCTACCCTGTTGTAGCCTACTGGGCATAAATGAGTTAATAAAGGCTAAGGTGTATGGATATAACTCCATTTTATCAATGAACACATTACTTCTTCCAGTTTTCTCCCTTGGCTGACAAACCTTCAAAATACAATGTAGAGGGATCTTTTCTTTATCTTCGAATATAAATATGAATGTGCTTCTAAACGAGTAAACTGTTTCCTGTAAGAGTTGGTTCTAATTGTGACGTGTAGCAAAACTGAAAATGATAGAGTTCCTTCCCCTGACAGTGTACAAATTCACCTTAATATCTTTCAAACAGAGGAAATTCAAGGTAGGGCAAGGAAATGAATTATCTTCTGAAGGGAGGTAGGTAATCCTTTTCCTAGCTTGGTGACAGGGGAGAGAACTTGCTGGTGGTTTCAACTAAACTATGCTGTGCAGATGGTTTATAAAAAAATCGCTGATTGTAATATCGTTATGTAGTCTGGGACTGTGCGTCCGTGTAACGCATCACATATGTAAGAAACGTTACAAAGTCATAAGTAGACAGCATTTCTACGCACAAGGTGTCATATACAAATAGACATGTATCTACTTTTGATGGAGAAAACTCGTAGATCTGTAGATTTGAACGCATATATGTAAATTTAACATACTATACGTAATATGCAACTTTAATTTTGACGCATACCGATATCCAAAAATGTGCCACACTATATCCTATGATATAGTGTCGGAAACCCGACGCCACTACATACCGTTGCTTCTTGCACACCGGATAGAAAATGCCATTCTTTTCACCTGGGATAGAAAATCTTGTCTTACCCTGGTTTTCTGACCCAGGACCGGAAAAAAATCACGAGCTGTCAATGCATTGGTTGTAAAGGAGCTCACGTACCTGCGTCGTCAAGTGACGTCAGCATTTTAGATGATGACGTCACGAAGACGGTAAAACGCCGTAAGTTTATGTACGCCAGTCGTTGACGTAAAGAGCCGAATGACAGACGTTGAAAGCGGCGCCTTGTTTCAAAATCAAAAAAGAAACCTCTCAAGCTCTAAAACTACCCATTTTAACAAATTCTAAAGTTAAAACAAACGTGATGTGCAAGAAAAAGTATCTATCATGGATGTGAGGTGCGGATAGAAAAATCCGTCACTCGGGATCACTGTTCGGCATCACTCGGCAAGCCTCGTGATGCCGAACAGTGACCCTCGTGACGGATTTTTCTATCCACACCTCACACCCATGATAGATACTTATATTCTCGTAGGCTGACGTCTGATTTTACGTTGCTTACATCGATTGATTTGGGTGCAAAGAAGTAGATTGGAAAGATGAAAATATGAAATGTCCATTAGAATAGGGACAACTGTGTTGAAAACTGTCATTTGGAGATGTATAATGTTTTTTATGGTCGCAAATTGCATTTAACGGCGACGCGCCTAAACTGAAATTTGCAACCATAAAACCGAAGATTTTGAATACAGTCATCTACATATTCAGAAGTAAGGGCATGCCACTGATTATTACAATGCCAGTCTTAAATATACTTCTATCATCAAAAACCAGTAAAACACGCAAAACAATTAAGGTTTGCTGGCTGCAGGCGTTTAATGCACAATGAATAGAGCAAGAATATACATGTACAGTAGAGACTGAAATCGTAATGTCATAATTGAAAGACACATTTGACTTGCGCAACTAACAATTACGTGTCGTAAAAGACTGACAAAATGCTCCACTACAAGTTCAGGTATTTAAGCCCCTTCAAGTATACTAGCCGGTCACGAAAACCAGAGATAAAAAACCTTTAAAGAAAAATGCTCTGGAACGGGAGTCGAAGCCATGCTAAAGCATACCTTAGGGCAGGATGTCGCCCTCACCCAAAAATACCAAACCATATACTGAACCAATCAGTAGTATCCCAAATACAACGCACGTATATAAGAAGTTGTGAAACTGAAGTGAACTTTTGAGAACGCTTCGCAAGAACTGACCACTGCCGACCAGATCGGCGCAAAAACGATTTAGTCACCTGACTAAAAAGCAACTGACCAGCTGACCACATGATGAATATTCATACCATTAAGACAAAAGTTTCTCGCTATACTTCGAAACGCGAGAAACTATTATTCTCGTATATACACCAGCTGGATACTACACTGTCATTATCAACAGCAGATACGCGTATACATGCTTATGAAAGCTTGCTACGTTTCCCAACTAAAACCAGAGAGAGAGAGAGAGAGAGAGAGAGAGAGAGAGAGAGAGACTCTCTGTGTGTGTGTGTGTGTGTTTGTTTTGTGTGTGTGTGTATGTGAGAGAGAGAGAGAGAGAGAGAGAGAGAGAGAGAGAGAGAGAGAAATTTTACCGGTGAAATGCCTGCATTGCAGGCTTTTTTTCCCTGGGGCGCAAGTAGCTCAGTAGGTTAAGCCCTGGCCTACTGACCTAGCGGTCCCGGGTTCGAGACCCGCTGGGGCGGGAACCTTCACAAGCTCGAAAAGGGTTCCATTGCACACAGCTTTTCATTGTCACCCTACCATCATCCTGATATGAAGGCACAAGTCGTCCACCTATCTTTTTGCTCAAGTTTTACTTTATGTTTCGGTAAACAAATAAAAGATAACAGGTTGTTAAACTATATAAATGAAGATAGCCAGGATAGGCCAAAATCACAAAGGACGACGCTGCCAAGACACCGAAAGAAGAGGGAAGCCAAGAAGTCATGATTGGGTTAACTTCCATGCAAACAGTTTAGTTTGTCGTATAAGTTATCAATAACTGATCCTGTATATTCATTTCGAATTATATCTGTTTGATCTGTTCCGAAAAATTAAATCTTACGAGAGATCTTTCTAAAATTGTATACCGCATGTGATTAATTCCGAAGAAAGGTCCTCTGGAGGCAAGGAACGCATCAGAGAAACAAATATGAGCCGCGACACGACAAAACCAACAATGTGGTTGTGCGTCCAACGCAGACTCAGATCAGCCTGGGCGTCCGCCCAGTCTGATCAGAGTCTTCGCTGTCCGCATGGGGGTAGCTTAGACCCTTAGCTACCTTTTAAAACACTTAACGAAGGGTCTGATCAAACTGGGCAAATACCCAGGCTGATCTGAGTCTGCGCAGGGCACACAACCACATTGTTGGTTTGTCATGTCGCGGCTCATATCTCTATAACTCAGTCTCTGATAGGCTTGTTGAAGAAGTTTAAACAAACTGGACATCACGTCTGGATGTCGGTAGGAGCGGCGGTAGTGTAGTGGAGAACACATTGGGCTACTAATCCACGGGGTGCAAGATCGATTTCCCGCTTTCTCGGTCTTTCGGATGAGACTTTAAACCAAGGTCCCGTCTCCGTATGACGTAACTGTCGGTGGGACGTTAAGGCCGAGTTCTGTCACTCACTGAATATCGACAGTACAACTTGCGTCAGTGACATAGTCAGCCGCCACATCTGGACCGTGACTGTTTGTCCTCAATTCTTTGAATTCTCAATAGATTGGACGAAACATATATTTGTAATGTTGTAGACGTAAATTTGTTATCTGCTTTTATGCGCTTTAAGGGTTAAATTTTGCTATATTTACATAGGTCCAGTTTTTGAATTTCACATTCAACGTCTCTGTTCTGTGAATAGACGGATGGATGGCTGACTTGGGGTTTTACGTCCTTTTTAACCTGTTTCAGTCATATCCGTACGATGGGAGGGTGATAATGGAAGGCTGTGTGTAATGGAGCTTCGTTTACAGTTGGAAAGGTGTCCGCCTCTGGCGGGTCTCGAACCTGCAACCGCTAGATCAGCAGGCCTACTGAGCTACCGGGGCTCCTCTGAGCACTGTCAATAAGTGCTCCAAATAAGAAGGGATAAGAAGGACAATTCATGGATAATTTACTTTATCATGCAGTTGCTGCAAAATTCACCTGATAACAGGGGTATGATAACATGATGTGATATCATGTCACTGCATTACTGCGCTTGCGCGAATGTTATCAGGCGATGCCTTCAGAAGCGATCTCAGAAGACGATTGGCTATATACTGAGGTTGGTCATGATAGCAACGTTCGATTGGTTAAATGACGTCACCG
The DNA here is from genome assembly GCA_963989385.1 of Ctena decussata. Lineage (NCBI taxonomy): Eukaryota > Metazoa > Mollusca > Bivalvia > Lucinida > Lucinidae > Ctena > Ctena decussata. Next base: position 10,452,273 of record OZ022504.1, read on the forward strand.
ATTTACGTCATAACGCATTCGCGACGGCAGTAAGTTCCAACAAAACTACGTATGTTTTTTAATTTCTTGAGGCTTTTTATGCCTTAAAATCTTTAACTAATGCATGATAAATAGAAAACCATGTAAGTGTCTTAAGATATCAAGTTTATCAGACTCGACCAGATACACGTCGGACTGGCTCGGCAAGCCTCGCCATTCCTACGCTGTTTCTGGGTCTCGCCTGATAAACTTGATATCAAAGGACACTAACATGGTATTCTCTATATATCAGCATAAAATCATACGTTGTGACCCTCATTAGAACCATCTTACTGAGACGGTTCTAATGAGGGGTATCAGTGTATGTTTTCGTTGAGAAATAAAACATATAATTCCAGAATTAGCCTCACAACCACACAACAAAGCCGTCGAAGAATGCACTATGAACATAGGGGTGGGCTGGGGGGGGGGGGGGGAGAGAGGGACGAATGGGGCTTCACACAAATTTGTAGCATTTTACCATAAATTTAAAGTAGTAGGCCATTTTCTCATTTTCATTGCCAACTAATATGCCCCAATTTTCAACAGTATTTTGTGGCAAACTCAAGGACGTTTTATTTGTTAAAGTTGGCTAAATACTGTCATTTACAATGACGAAACTGTAGTGGGAAGCTTGCAGAAATACTTTAAGACAAAATATTTCATTGATTTCACTGACAGAATAATGGGACCTTAAGCTCAGTAGAATAAGTGGGGTAAGTCTGAAATGGAATCTCAGACTATAAGTCCTGGCCCCGGGGATATTAAACATTTTTCGTGTTCAACTCGGCTGAGCATGAAATTTTCTCAGCTGATAAATATCAAAATGCCAACTAATGTTTGGATCTTCATATTTATAAGCAGAGAAAATATCATACTCAGCTAATCTGAGCAAAAAAAACAAGTGTACTTATCAGTAATTTGCTATTTATTAGCAGGTAAAGTGTCATGCTCAGCTGAGTTGAGCATGAAAAAAGTTTTATAACCTCGGGGCCTGAGTAATATACAGCAGTAAAGGCAGTCAGACTGAACTTGGTTTATTTAAATCAAGCGTCACAGGATGCAGGGCAGCGTGGTGACACGTATCCCTGCGGGTAATTAAGCCTGATGTACGGCGGACACGATGGCTCGGAGCAGCACATGCCTGGGAGTTTAGGTGCCATATGACAATCTTTGGGCAGACTGTTCCAGTGAAGACATCTGCAACATACACAAATATAAATCAGCAGCGACTTGGTGCAGTATTGGTTTAATAGTCTGTTGGTGTAAGACCATACTTATATGAGCCGCGACATGACAAAACCAACAAAGTGGTTGTGCGCCAAGCGCAGACTCAGATCAGCCTGGGCATCCGCCAAGTCTGATCAGACTCTTCGCTGTCCGCATGAAGGTAGCTTAGACACTTAGCTTCCCGTTAAGTGCTTGGGGAAGACTCTGGTCAGACTGGGTGGATACACAGGCTGATCTGAGTTTCTGGGCTCAGCCCCGGATCCAGGGGGTGGGCTTTGGGGCTGCAGCCCCGCCATTTAGCCTCTGTGTTATGTATATTGTGTAGGTCTCCAGATTATAAGAAGTATGATGACAGTTTTAGAAAAATATCCAGTGTGGTTGGATCAAAGTATTCAAAATATATGTTGTGACATCTCATTAGAATCGCCTCGGGGAGGCGATTCTAATGAGAAATCACAACATATATTTAAAGGGAAAAATATATAAAAAAAATCTCTTGAAATTGAACCATAAATATGTCATATTTCAAGCCCCCTCCCCAACACAACTACATTTCGGCACCTCCTAGCCCCACCAGTTATCCAGAGCCCCACCAGGACGTGATGGTCTGGATCCGGGCCTGGGGCTGGGCACATACACACACTTTGTTGGTTTTCTCGCGTCGCGGCTCATATTGTTATAAAACCGACACAAATGAATTAACCGAATTTATTCGGCTATAAAATGGCGCTTTCCCCTCTCTTGAATGACCCAAATATCTAAACTAGTCTGATGATATTCTGCTATAAAATGGGTAAAACTATCAGAAAATCTAGATCCGTCTTTAAAGACGGATCTAGATTTTTAGGATTGGTTTAGAAGGGGAAAATCCCCCTTATAACTGAAGAAATATGGTACAATATCATTAATGATGAATGAGACGAGACACGAGAAAACCATCAAAGTGGTTGTGCGCCCAGCGCAGACACAGATCAGCGTGGGCATCCGCTCAGTCTGATCAGAGTCTTTGCTAAGCGCTTAAAGGGTTGCTAAGGGTCTAAGCTATCACAATGCGGACTGCGTAGAATCTGATCAGACTGGGCGGATGCCCAGGCTGATCTGAGTCTGCGCTGTGCGCACAACCACTTTGTTGGTTTTGTCGTGTCTCGGCTCAAAATTATACATTAATGTTATACAACGGGGATTCAGAAGTTATAAAAGTCTGTATCTCACTGCCCCAATCGAAAATACTGTATTTTTCGGTTATAAGACTTTTTTCCCTCTTCCAAGACAATCCCCAAATATAGATCTGCCTTATATGACGGACCTAGATTTTTGGGGATTGTTAAGGAAGAGATCGCTGAATTTAAAGACAAATATTCTTGTTTATTGGTGCCTTAATCCTATTATGCAAGAGTCCAGTGACACTGCTAGATCATCTAAAGAAATATCCCATGACATAGCAGGGTCATTAAACCAATAAATACTGGGGGTGGGGGTTGGGGAGGGGGGTGGGGGGGGTTCTATTTGGTAGGGACTATTTGCCTTTAAGAATAATTCTCATATGACAGCTGATCGCAGTTAAAACAGGGAAATGTCATTCGGATTAGCTCGGCAGCTATATTTGTTCATGTTTAAGCAAATGTGAATACCATAATAATTTTAAATATTGGGACAGACAGGTCGGAGCAAACAGTGCAGACCCTGATCAGACTGCTCCAGGAGCAGTCTGATCAGGATCTACACTTTTTGCCTATCCATCTGAATCATGTAAAAGCAGTTTTGCATTGAAAAACCAAACTGTTCGATTTTTAGGACAGCTATGGTAATTGTTTTTGGTGTCCCATTTTTTTTAGAATTTTTACGGTAATATCCATACGTCCACGAGTCCAATATGAAAGGACATCATGAGCAATCGTTTACATCTCAACTGTATTGTACGGAACCCCGGAAGGGACATTTCCTTTCCGATATTTATCAGAAAAGAAATTGAGACAAGAAAATTAGAAAATTAGAAATCAGAAGAAATTGGAACAAGAAAATTATAAGTCGTTCAAACGAGATATTTGTTGTTTTTATTTCCGTTTCATTTTAGTATATCGTTTAAACGAGATAATAAGTCGTTTAAACGAGACATCTGTTGTTTTTATTTCCGTTCTAATTTTCTTGTTTCAATTTCTATTCTTATAAATATCGGCATGGAGAAAAGATAACAAGTCGTTAAAACGACATATTTTTTGTTTCAATTTCTTTTCTGTTTTTCTTGATATAATTTCCACTCTGGTTTTCTTGTTTTAATTTTTATTCTATTTTATATCGTTCAAACGACATAATATGTAGTTTAAACGATATAATAAGTCGTTTAAACCAGATATTTTTGGTTTCGATTTCCATTGTAATGTTCTTGTTTCAATTTCTATTCTGATACATATCGGAAAGGACATGTCCCTTCAAGGGTTCCGTAGTATTGTACTTACAGACTACGACAGTTAACGAAGCTCATTCTGGCATCCGCACAACTACAGAGATATTTGCAGTTCTCAATCCATGATTCTCCCTGCTTGTACTCCTTGTTGTTGTACTTACAAGACAACGCTGAAAAGGAAAATACCGTAATGTGGGTATATATTGGGACACCCAAAAATAATAAATTTTCCACTTGAGACAAATGGAAAATTTTTCATTTTAGGTGTCCCAATACTTGAGCACATTAGGGTAAGATGCCCTATTAGACGCCATGAGGGCGTTGCATTTTTCGAAACGGGTGTTATTTAGAGTCTAGTTTAAAGTAAAACAGCCATCCTCAAAATACCTCTAATAAACAGCATTGAGGTGAATGGGTAGATCTTCACCGAAAAAAGAACGTTTTGAATATCTGCGTCTGTTTTCGATAAACTTTCCATTTCAAATATTATTTACAAACAAGAGAAACATTTTGAATTAATATCTGACAGAGTGCTAGTAGTATTCACGCAGTGGAGTACAAGAGGAAAGAAAACGAAGATTAAATTTTCATTGACCTTTGATATTATTGGCTAAATTTTGACATATACGTTATTTGACCTAAAAATCTTGTGAAATGTGGAACAAAAGTGAAATTATCCGCGGATGCGCAAATTTGTTTAGCGACGATCACCAGGTCGTCTGGGAACTCGGACTCTTTTTCATTTGGTAACAGCCCTTGTATATACACAGGTAACCAGGGGTGATAAATATTTTGATGTACCTGTTACAGTTCTTAGTCCATAGAATCCACAAATAATAAGAACAAAACAAATTTCTATATTTATTCTTGCCATGATAATGGTTTGTGTTTTCATCCGTGACAATTCTAAGCTTGTATTTATTCATCCTGGAAAAGCTCGAAGCTTTTACATGTTTTACATCGTTAATCATGGTGACATATGTGCAGAAATCTGCCGCATTTCTTCAGTTATAAGACGGAGGTTTTTCCTTTCCAAAATAATCCCAAAAATCTAGATCCGTCTTATAAGACGGATCTAGATCTTTTGGGATTGTTCTGGAAGGAAAACTCCATCTTAAAGCAGAATTTTATAAGACATTTAAATATTTGGGATCATTCTAGACAAGTGAAAATCCCGTTTTATAGCCGAATAAATAGGTCCGTTGGCTTATTCTATAAAGCAACCCTATGGCTAAGGCATCAATTAATTTTACAGCTTAATGATAATTGCGGATGCATACTGGAATGCATGTACATGTATTCAATCATTTTAGGTTGTTTTGTCTTGCATATTTGTAGAAGATTACCGTAAACATTTATGTATTTGGGAAGATAAGTCAGTCCTAGATCAGCTGCTCTAATAAGATTGGTTCCTTGTCAACCAAGACATTCCAACACAATGTATATTTTGGTAAGTTATCAACCAAGAAATTCCTCAGCATTGCCGATGAATGTCTAAGTTGTATTTTGCCGTGTATATACTACGCGCCCATCCAGAATTACAACATTTTGTTGTTGTTGAGCCGATTCAGAAACGTTCAGTTTTCTCAAAATAATAAAAAGACAAATGACCAAAGTCATTTTTTTACAGACGCCGGCTCAGCATTGGCCATTCTTGACCATAAACAATAAAGATATTCCTAAGTTATGGCTATCCTTGATCATATAAAATTAAGACATACCTCAGTTATGGCTATTCTTGACTATCTTTATACAAAATGGCTATTCTTGATCGTATGCAACCTGGACACTCATCAGCAACGGCTTATCTTGACCATATTCAATTATTCAATTAAGGCATCCCCCAGGAATGGCATTTCATGACCATATACAACTAAAACACTCCTCAGCAATGGATATTCTTGACAATATACAGTAAAGAAGTCCCTCAGGAATGGCTATTCTTGACCATGAAGATAAGCCATCCCTGAGCAGTGGTTGTTCTTGACCATATACAAATAGGCATTCCTCAACAATGGCTATTCTTGACCATAAAAAATTAGACATGCCTCGGCAATGGCTGTTCTTGATCATAAACAATTGAGACATTTCAAAGCAATGGCTATTTTGACCAAATACAATTAAACTGACCTCAGCTACCTTCTTGACCATCCATCTTCAATCCAGACACTCCTCAGGAATGACTATTCTTGATCGAATGCAAATAAGACAATCATCAGCAATGGCTATTCTTTACCATAAATACAACTTTAGATATGCCTTAGGTATTGCTTTTTTTGACCATATACAACTAAGGCACTTTTTAGCAATGGCTATTTTTACCATTTCATGTATACTTTTAAGACAACCCTTAGGCATGACTGTTCTAGACCATTATAAAATAAAACTTTCCTCAGCAATGGCTATTCTTAGACCAGATACAATTAAAACATCCCTTAGGCATAGCTATTCTTGACCACATCCTCAGTGATTTAAAAATTATTCAATTAAGGCATACCTTGGCAATGGCTATTGCTGAACAATTAAGTCATTCCTTAGCAATGGCTAGTCTTGAATAAGAGAGAGAGAGAGAGAGAGAGAGAGAGAGAGAGAGAGAAAAAAAGAGAGAGAGAGAGGAAATGAATATACGTGTATACTTGCAACATTTGCAGGCTGACATCAACGTCAACGAAATTGAACTTTGTTTTGAAAATAAGGAAAGGTCGAGTTTTCTATATGTGGGTGAGATACGACATTCCACAAGGTTCGAGACGTACGTCTTGAAAATTCTACTTTCCCGTATTCGTTTAATGACTCTTGATTCCCTAATATACATTCGCAAAACGCTAATTGCTATCGAACCGATAAGGGCATAGCTGACGTATATCCTTTACATTTCCAAGAATGAGTCCGTGGCAGATATTGGATAAATTTCCGGCGTGAAATAATAGTAAAATAAACGACAGCTGATGCACAAAACGGGAAGAAAGAACCATGTCTTAATTTCACATTTTCATAATTTTTGCCAAATAACGCAAAATTAAAATGGGCATCTATTTCCGGGCCCATCAGCTCGATATTTTTCCTTTCAGATAACCATACTATCATTCTCTGAACACAGAAATGATCATTTCAATACTGAAATTTCCATAGAAACAAGTAGGAACTATGGTAGTGTTCTTCATGTCGAAAAAGACTAATTTGTCAGAAAAATAAAATGTTAAAAAAATGTTCATTAAAAAACTGAAGAATTTTTCTTTTAATAGCCATCAGCGCCTTAACAATATAACAAGAGATTATGTTTTTATGTGTGACTTTATATTAGTTCCCCATAAGCGCCAATGCAAATTAAATTATCAGTTATTCGGATGCTCAAAAATGAACTTCTTGTGTAGTTTGTGCACAGTTTATATTTCGACGTTTGTATTGTTTGTTCTTATTTTTTTATTGTATTTATTTGCCTTTATCTAAAACTCTGAAGAAGATGAAAGCCGAAACATACATGATACAAGTCCAGTCCCACTATCACGCCTGGTAAACTATCACAGGTACCTCCGGCGGAGGTACCGATAAAAAGTTGTGACAGGCATCTGGAGCTGCTAGTGACTGTCAATAAATGACAACAAACGGTAGATATTCCTCTTTTTTGACAAAATATAAAATAACCAGGGAGTTTATTAAAAATCAAAACGTGCTATTCGACCCTTATAGACATAAAGTTTTGTCACACGTCATATCCCCAAGAACTTTCCATATTAAACAAAGATACGACTTTTAAAGTGGCTTTGATGTCAGCCCACAGTGCACAAAACATAAAGAATTCGGCCGTTTCTTGGTCTTAAATGCAGTGATCTTGCATACGAATCTGTTTTTGTCGGCACATTAATGTTAAGGTAACCTCCTTGCCCATATATAAATATCGATTGACTGTAAATAAGGCTTGATTTTTCAAAACAACAGCTGGAGGTAAAAAGTATGCAAAGACCAGGAACTGAAACAATCCAAATCCAAATCCAGCCCTCAAGCCATAGTTGGAAACAACTAAGAATACAAATAATCAAGATACAGAGAACATATGGCCAACAAATTCCATGTTAAAATTCCTAAAACACCATCTCAAAGAGTTACTGCCCATTTTGTTTCCGTTTCTGTTAGTCAAACATTGACGAATTTCACATAGTTGCTGAAAATTAACTGCCTAATTAAGTGTTAGAATCGTTATGAAATGCGCGCTTAAATAAGAGGTAACATTTTGTGACTGGTGATGACTGTGATCGGGAGGTGCTGCCTGTGGGTCATTCCAACTCGTTAGAAATTGTCGAGGTCACACGTCATGCCAGCTACACGTATGGTGTGGCAAATGGGTCAAAATTACCGATACCCGTCAACAGGCATACACGTTCAGGTATCTATAGTGTTGATCGTTTTGGTACCTCATATGCGTGTGGCTCGCAAGTGTCGTATGACGCTCGCTGTATGTGTCAGCTTTGTGGTAACTGGAGTGATAGGTGCTACAAGTGATTCAGACTGGCTAGTTTTAAATTGTTGGCGCTAGAATCCAAATACATCCGTAAGGCCTACAGAATACATCATCGGCATGTGACATATTCTCAACATTACACCTTTAGTATGTTGAAGTGATCGGAATCTTATTGTAAATTATGTGTAATTCAAAGTCTCCGAATAGCCACTGCATCAAATTTGGTAACAAAAGATCACTTTTACTTCACGAAAGTAGTCTTCCGAAACATTGTTGTTTTTGCAAACGTTTGGAGTAGCTTGCATGGCGTGTGACCTCGACAATTTCTAACAATTTGGAATGACTAACAGGCAGTTATCGCTATTCACAAAAACGTTGCCTCTTATTTAAGCGCATTTCATAACTATTCTAACACTGAATTAGGCAGTAAATTTTCAACAGCAACGTACAACTCGACAATGTTTGACTAACAGATATGGAAACCAAACGGGCAATAACTCTTTGAGATGATTTGCTTTGGATTTTGGATTTCTATTGCGAAGCATCCCTGTTACGTGTTCTTATGTCCGCTTGTCTGTAGTCTTCTAGCAATAAGGTCACCTGTAAAGCTGCCCATTTTCTTTTCTGGTTTGTTTTGAAATTTAAACTATAAAATAGGTAACAACAAAAGTTAGTGTTGTTTGGAAAGAGCTCTTTATTCGGTTTACCACGCGTGTCTTTTATAACTTTTGTCAATGTATACTTACTCCCATCTTGGTTTTGAGAGCAGGATGTAGAATCTGATTGTATAAGTTCATAATCATTATCTGTCGTTTTAACAATACGCATTATGATAGATTATTGCGACGTTGAATGAACGATTCTGTCAAGGCAGTGGTCTTGAGATGAAGAATATCAATATTTGCAACCGCAATAAATCTTCAGATTTTCGCTATATTTTCTTACGTCACAGGCACCTCCATTTCTTCACAGGCACCTCCATTTGTTTTTTTTTTTACATATTCAGCCTTATATGGAGTTTATCGGCATTTATATTTGGGCAAGGAGGTTTACTTTACGTCAGTGTGTCCAGATAAACAGATTCTTATGCAAGAAAAGTGCATTTAGGACCTAAAACAACAGATTTGTTCTTGTTTTGAGTACTTTCGACTGACCTTAAGGCCACTTCAAAAGTCATATCTTCCGTATATTATTGTAAAGTTCCCGGGGATATATTGTGTGACAGGTCGCATAGCATTCTTTGATTTTCAGTAAACTCCCTGGTTATAATGTATTTTATCAAAAAAAAAGACGAATACCTATCCTTTTTTGTTTATTTTTGTACCGTCACAGGTAGCTCCGGATGCCTGTCACAACTTTTTATCGGTACCTCCGCGAAGGTACCTGTGATAGTTTACCAGGCGTGACTATGAAACGATTCCAACTCAACTTTTTAATACTGACTTAGCGCAATCTGATTGGTCGGGAGCGAACAGATGGATGGCTGTCTTGCAATTTTACATCCTTTTCAACAGTATTTCAGTCATATCAGGAAGATGGGTTGGTGATAATGAAAGGCTGTGTGCAATGGAACCCCGTTAACGGTTGAAAAGATTCCCGCCTATAGCGGGGCTTGAACCATTGACCGCTAGATTAGCAGGCCAGCGCTTAACCCTACTGAGCTACCGGGGCTCCTAAGAGCGAACAGAAAACAGTGTTTACACTTCGATAAATCCCCAGGACCAGAAATCTGTGACTATTTCGAACTATTTTCTTTGCAAAGATTGCCGAATTGGAATTAAAGGTAGGTTCCTGTACTTTGGAATGCATCATAATTTTGATGAACTTTCATTCAAGTTGTCGGAAAGCACTTATAAAAGGAAATTAATAAGTTTCACTAAAAAGTGTAAATCAAAAAAAAATTAGAAAAGTTGTTTTGCAGGGGATTTCCTAACTCTGCTTCGCACACCAGTTGGCGCTATTTTTAGTTCGCCCCAAAAATAGATAACGCTGCTGATGTCATGCTGCATTGCATTTTGGGATAGTTTTAACCCATCCGCCATGCCAGGACCTCTAGGAGAGCTCACGTCAAGGGAAAATTGACCTTTGGAGAATGGCACCAGAAATTGCGCACTTATAGACATAATAAACTTAGTTATTTTTAGAACTGGAATTCCAACTAAAGAAAATAAACCAAAAGGGAAAAAACGACTATTTTCTTCAACATCTGACGAGTTTCTCAGTAGCAACAAATTCAGAAAAATAAGAGAATTCAATACTGCTCAGAAAAAGACGAAATTATTTTGTGGACATAATTGACATCGCTAGCATAGGAACCTACCTTTAAAAGAAACAAATTTTATTGTCGTGGATTTTATGGATGTGTAAACGCCGGCGAATCCCTCACAAACTTTACACAAAGCCCTTCGGATATGAATTTGTAAACGCGGCTAATCACTCACAAACTTTACATAAAGCCCTTCGGATATGAATTTGTAAACGCGGCTGATCACTCACAAACTTTACATAAAGCCCTTCGGAGACCAAAGGGCTTTATGTAAAGTTTGTGCGTGATCCGCCGGCGTTTACACATGGTCCTGATGGGCTTTATGTAAAGTTTGTGAGTGATCCGCCGGCGTTTACATATGGCCCTGAAGGGCTTTATGTAAAGTTTGTGAGTGATCCGCCGGCGTTTACACATGGCCCTGAAGGGCTTTATGTAAAGTTTGTGAGTGGTCCGCGTCGTTTACACATCCATAAAAATAACATTCAGGCCTATGATGAAAATTCAAGCTTTTGCAAAAAGTTAGCTATGTGAAACGTTGTAGGTAAAGAATATATGAGCCGCGACACGAGAAAACCAACAAAGTGGTTGTGCGCCCAGCGCAGACTCAGATCAGCCTGGGCATCCGCCCAGTCTGATCAGAGTCTTCATTGTCCGCATGAAGGTAGCTCAGACCCTTAGCTACCCTTTGAACACTCAACAAAGAGTCTGGTCAGACTGAGCGGATGCCCAGGCTGATCTGAGTCTGCGTTGGGCGCACAACCACATTGTTGGTTTTCTCATGTCGCGGCTCATATGTACAAAATTTTGCTTTGAAGTAAAACTCCTAAAAAGTGGCCAAACAGCAATTCCAGTTTGGCCATTTTCAGGCTTTTCGTGGTAATTCACCAATCCAAGGCCACGCCTACTTTGAATTGGTATACATCTCTTCATTAACTATTAGGTATAAATCACGGACTTATTGTGGGATATTCAATCCGTGCGATTTTGTATGTGGGACTATGTCACGTTTTAAGTTTTCGCTGCATTGGTCAGTTATACAGTACCAGGTGACTTTTGAGTGACATTCTAGGTGTGGTTCGGAAAAGTCTATTTCATCAGTTTAACGTTTCTGAAGCTGAAATTTTATACTGATATGAGCTGCGACACGAGAAAACCAACAAAGTGGTTGTGCGCCCAACAAAGACTCAGATCAGCCTGGTTATCTGCCCAGTCTAGTCAGAGCCCGCTTTTCGCTTAAAGGGTAGCTAAGGGTCTAAGCTACCTTCATGCGGACAGCGAAGACTCTGATCAGACTGGGCGGATGCCCAGGCTGATCTGAGTCTGCGCTGGGCGCACAATCACTTTGTTAGTTTTCTCGTGTCGCGGCTCAATTTTTATCAGTTTCAGTACTTCACTTTTCCCAACAAACAGCTGTTAAAATCTCATAAGCACACATATAAAATACACATAATAGCTTCTACGATTTGGAAGTAAATAAAGGGGAAAGTGATGGACTGAGGGTATCGTTTCTAAAGCTGAAATTTTATACTGATATGGTTTATATACATCAGTCATATTGCATTGTTCAAAATTGGCTAACGTTTTGCTTGCAAATAATAATAATAATAATAATAATAATAATAATAATAATAATAATGATAAAATGACACTGTCGACTAATTTTTGTCCTTCTATGACATATCAAGGTTACGCATTTATGAATCTGATGTTGAAATACTTAGCTGTTATGTTTCATGCAAAAGGAACTGGCAGACACAAACGGCAAGACAAGCCAAACGCCATGCATGTATGTTACAGTCTATCTTCCCCTACCTCACCCCCATTCCACTCCCCTGGTATCCCCTCAAATATATAAATAAATAAATTGTCCGTAAAATGGAGAAAGATAAAAGGAAAGATACATGAATCAATAGAAAACAATGGACAATAATAAATCCGGTTCAACTGAATTTTATTTACGAGTACTTATCGCGGATTTTGAAGCGAGGAAACAAACAAACATTTCCCTGACGATGCGCACACATGGAATGGTTAATATCTTCCTAGTCGCCACACTATATTAACCGTAAAATTTTTCATCACAGTTTTCATACATTTTGAGTAAGTTGGTTGTACTGACTGGCCATGTGACAAAACTGCACAACGAACAGCAAACACTGAAGATCCTGATCAGACTGCTCTCCAGGAGCAGTCTGATCAGGATCTGCACTTTTTGTTCGCCATTCTTGTCCGAATATCTGAGGTAAATTCAATAATTATTTAATATGAATCGGAAGTATGATAGACATCTGATTAATATCGAGAGTAGGAAATTGCACTTCCACGAAACCCTTATATCAAACACGACGACCAACCTACATGGTGACCAACCTACATTGTAAGCACGACATATCGGATGCATGTAACTCGTGTATAAATCATTGCCTGAATACTTATGTTCACTGTCCGATTTTCATACAATGTATGTGTTCACCTCCATGATTTTTTTCTTTTTTACATAGGGAAAAAACTTTTGTGAACTCCTGTTTGCTTCCCTTGAAAACGTTACTTTCCCCCGAAAAAAGTATCTAGTCTTAAAGGGAAGCAAACTTGCTCCTAGAAAGTTGAATCAACGTTGAAGGCATGGGTTAGGATTCTGTGTTGCAAATATCTAGATTGACAATCCTTACTTTAAAGGCATGGTGAATCAAATTTATCGACCTGGGCAGCAGTTAAACAAAGCTAATGCATCTGATATTGAAGCCCCACTTTTAGAATTACATTTATCTATTTCCAACCGATACGTTTCATCCAAAATATATGATAAACGCGATGACTTTAATTTTGACATAGTAAATTTTCCTATTCTGGAGTGACCTCCCCGATTCAACCTCTTACGGGTTTACATTTCTCAGCTTAATCGATTTGCTAGAGTGTCTAGTCATGTGTCTGACTAAAATTTTAACTGCTAAACTTCTCAAACAGGCTATCATGGCTATCGGTATCATAAACTTCGAAAAGCTTTTTTAGACGAAGTCTAATAAAATCATCGTTGGCGCCAAAACTTGACGTGATCTCTGTATGGAAGAGAGCATATGTCATGGAATTGTTATTCACCTGTCAGAAGATTTAGTTACATGTACATTAAAAATGTTATTATTTGCACTTTGCATTTAGTTTTAAATATGTTTTTCACTTTAACGCTGTAATGATTGATAGAGTTAAGCAGAACGCGAGAAACGCAAATGCCGATGGCTTGAGAAAAAATGATTCTATGGTGCGAAAAGTGTTTCGTAGTTAAAAAGTAGTTCTTTTCCTTCCGGCTGTACTCGGTGCGTAAATTTACCGCAACGGACCTAATTACCGGGTCGGACCGGAACGGACCCTTATTATTCATATTTCCAGCCGATTTTTTTTAGATATTTTGATACAATCTACACGCGCAGATTAATTCAAGGCCCTACATGTGACTAACATGTATTATCTTAACTTGCAACCCCTGATTTCATCCACCGACTTGATACATATAGCTCTACATATTTTCTATGGCTGAAATGTTGGTCATGATACTATGGAACAAAAATTCGGGAATTTTTGTGTTTTTCTTTCGCTCCAAGTCTTGGAAGAAAGATAACCAGATTTTTGTATAAGATTATATGATTTTAAGATGAAACGCATATGCGTGAGGTATTAAGAGGCCTACCCATGGCGCAAAATACTCAAAAAGTATTTTGACTAATATCTCTAATTGATTTGCACTAGATGGCATACAGAATATGTATTAATATTAAATAAGAGTTATTTAATAAAAAATATTACAAATATCTACTGAAGATAGGGGAAAACTGGTTCGTTCCGGTGTCCATTCCGGTAATTCAATCCATTCCGGTCCGTTCCGATAAAGCCTTTACGCACCCGGCTGTACTGAACCGGGTAAAATACAGTACCGTATAATCGGAAGCATATCGGAATGTACCGAAGAATGCCAATAATTTACGGACCAGTTTGGTTTCTCGCCATAGTGGATAACATAAGGATACTGCTATTCAATAATAATATCAGACATGTGATACAGCTGAGAAGACAAATAGGGACATTTTCCTCTACTTTTTTTCCAAATAGGGAGAATGATTTAGAAGGGAATTCTAGTATTTTGGTAGGGAGATCTGAAAATTCCAAATAGGAGATGTACCAGACATATATGGGGAAATTCTGAAATTCCAAATAGGAAATGGGCAATTTCAACAGAAATGAAAAAAAATATTATTTGTTTCAAATATGTCTTCTTTCACTTCGTCTTATATCTTTTTTTTAAAGATATTTCTTGTTAAAATTCTATCGCCGACACTATGAATTGATTTCTAAATTCAAGGTCGGGTTAAAAACTCTTTTGCAACGGGCCTACCTATCGGACACAGAATTTTAAGGTGACTTGGTCTATAAATTAAAAGTAGGGCTGATTTTTCTGATCAGTTTTAAAAAGTTATTATACGTTACAAACGTATTGGACATTACATAAATGTAATGCCACAGTCTCTCTCTCTCTCTCTCTCTCTCTCTCTGTCTCTCTGTGCGTGTGTGTGTGTGAGTGCTTCTTTCCCTTTTGGTTTTGAGGGCGGTATGTGCGATTTGATTGTATAAATTCCTGATCATTGCCTATATTTCATTCCAAATACACAAAAATACTGTAGATTGGTAGCCGTGTCTGAGTACTTTATATGACAATAAATAACACTTAAGGGCATGTAGCAGGCTGTCTACATCAAACGGATTCTGAATTGTGATGAATCAGAATTAAATAGAAATTAAGGTATATGGGTACACATCCATGCTTGTTTGCCATTTTAGTAAAGGGAAACAACTTTTGTGTCATCCTGTTTACTTTCTTGGAAGGCAAAGCCCTTCGAAAATGGGGTCTATTCTTAAAGGAAAGAATTTTCTCCTAGGGGAGAAAATTCTTTCTTTTAAGAATTGACCTCCATTGAAAATGGAGGCAATTTGAAAATGACAGAGTTGCTTCCCATGAAAGCGAACCCATCTACCTTAAAATGATAATTATACTTCAATTGTTCAAATATAAAATGAAAGATACCTATTCTTATATGAAAGAGAGGGAACAAAGACAAGATTTTGCAGAATAGCACGTTGTTACTTTCAAAACTGCGTATTCTAATGAAGGCTTTACACCGTATGGCGGATTACACCTTCTCAGGAACATACGCTAAAAGTGTCTGAATTCGTGTGTGTGCTATCCAAATTGTGATTTAGCAAATGTGGTGGTTTGACATTCGCAGTTTACTGTGAATAGCACGTGGAATATAACAAACTTCTTATCTAATTAAAAATTAAGCATTCGTCCAAATTTTACTCTTTGAAACAATGACTGGACAATCAGCGTCTACGACTATGAGTCACGAACTCAACAAACGCCTAGCGGAGGAAGTGAACGACGACATGGCGTCATCAGTACTTCCAGTGTCCATATTTGTTGGTATAGAAACGGTATTTGGATTCTTTGGCAACTTACTGATTTTGTACGTGTTTTTATTTCGGTATCATTCGTGCAATTTTAAGTATTTTGTTCTGTGTTTGGCTTTTCTTGATCTCACAAGCACTCTAACAACCATGCCAGGTGAAATCATCACACAAACATTTTGGTATGTTTATCCACTACCGCTTATCTGCAAAATAAAATCTTTCTTCAATGTGTTTACGGTCTGTGGATCAGCGTTCTGCCTTCTGCTTATTGCAGTTGACCGGTTCCGGAAAATATGTCACCCATGTGAATGGCAAGTCAAACCCAAGACTGCTCGGATACTCTGTTATGTCCTTGTCACGGTTTCTTTTATCATGGCGCTGCCTTGTGCCTTCCTATGGGGAACGCATTCTTACCAGTTCGTGTACAATGGACACGTGGTTACAGTTACCGTTTGTGAAAAGGATGGAGAATTCTTTGAGACAGTTTATCCTCTGGTCTACATCATTATTGTGGAAGTTATAATATCATCTGTCATGATTGTTTTATTCGCGTTGTATGTCTTTGTATGTCGAATTCTCTTAATGACTAAGCCCGCACCTGACGATAAGAGAAAGTCTACGATAGGGGGAGTTGTAATCAAAACTATGAAGGAGGTAAGTGCACATGACAGTGACGCAAATATTAGTGCTGGAATGACCAGTGACGATGAACTAACAACACAAAATGATTCCGAAGCAAATAGTGAGATGGTAACGTCTGATACAAAGCGAGATAACAAAGTAACGCCCGGTAAAAGACTGGAATCCAGAATTGTGCAGAAGACAAAAAGTAACGCAAAGATGACGACAAGCGTTGATATTAAAGCAAAAAGGCCAACTGTGAAACAACAAGCGCGAAGAGTGAGGAGAAAGACTCTTATAATGTTTATCCTGACAGCGATATTCATAGTCACTACCATCCTGTATTTAACATTGTTGAGTTTGATCGCAAATGATTTTCTACAGTCCCTAAACAGCCACGAGAAAGCGGTCTACTTCTTCTTCTTTCGTCTGTATTTTATCAACCATGCCATTAATCCGATTCTGTACGGGTTTTTGGATCCACATTTCAGACGTGTGTTGAAACAGATTGCAAAAGCTGTTGTTTCACCGTGTAATAGAAATAACATGGTTCATAGTGTATCTTACAGCACCGAATCTTCAGAGCATTAAGGTGAATAGACACACCTCTAAAGGAGATGACTCTGACATTAAGATATTTGTCTCCCTTAAGTCAGGAGTTACCCTTAAAGGAAAGCAGTTGCTCTCTCCTGAGAGAACAAATTCTTCCCTTCAAGGGTAGTCCTCATGAGAGCTCAGGAGAGAGCATGTTTTTCATTTAAGCCGGGTAGCTCCTGATAGAAAAGTGGTTGATATTTCCACGTCAGAGTGATATGGAGAGCAATTTATTTCTATCAATTGTGGCTTCCCCTGCTGAAGAGAGGTTTACTAAACATGGAAATAATTAATGGTCAAGTAAAGTTGCATCCATGTAGACATGGCAACGAAAGCAAACAGATGTAGCCATATAACGTTAAGATAATGAGAGTCGTTTATGCCATCATTTACAAAATATTTGCACTAGACACTGACCTCCTTTGGGTTAACCTTTTAGATACACCGATGCCGTGAACTACAATTGATCACGTGTCGTTGTCGAACATCTTGATTAGTTCATGTACGTTTGATAGATGCCACGTCATGGCGGCGACTGTTAAACGTAATGGCCGAGGGTGTCGTTATTAACGTTTCTTTGACAAATATTTTGCATATTCTACACTAAATTACCGCGAAAACGGCACAAAAAGGGTCTAAAAATAAAGTGTAAATACAAGAATGAATTTTTTTTTCAGCGTTCATCGTGTAGTGAAGCAAGTGGTCGTCGCTAAAGCTCTACAATAGCGCTTCGCGCTTCATGGAATTTTAACCCTGCCTACTGGTTTCATCACACGATGAACTTTGAAAAATCAAATTTTATTTCTTAAGTAAAGCCACTAGAGGAAAACAAATTGATCACCTGGTTATCCTGGTACTTGAATCAATTCTCTGATAAGGAAACTGTTTAAAGGAATGGGTTTGCTCTCAGAAAAACAAATACAACAACAACAACAAAAAAAAAAAAACAAAACAAAAACAAAAAAAAAAAAACAAGTTCTTTTCAGCAAAAATATCTCCCACCGAGGAGAGTGTGAGATCTGAAAGACGTTAGCATAGTGCCGGAAAGGGCATTTCAAAGTATGACATTTAAAGAAAGAGATATTTTTCAAAATTGCCACACGTGTAAAGCCTCGTGTAATATTAGTGCCAGTATCCCTTTCCGGTTTTAGTGCTTTTGGTATTATGACTTGAATGTGGAATTATATTGCATCAGTTCCTGATCATTGCCTTCATTTTACTTGTGGATGACAAAAAAAACATACCATTGTTTCTGTAACATAAACTCCATCCGAAGTATGAACTTTTTAAATTCGAAGCAGAGTTCCAAATAAAGTAGGATTTGGAAGATGATCCTGGGTTAATTTTTCTTTTTGTCTACAAAATATATATTTGACCCCTATTAGAACTGCTCTCACAAAACGGTTCTAAAGACGGTTTCCAGCCTAATGTTGTATGCAGTTATATGGAAAATTCTCTTTAAATTACCTCTGTTACCCCTTCTTATTTTGAGCACTGAGAAGAACAACATTTGCTGCCCACTGGGCACACATCATTAAATCGACATTTAATCAACTTTGATTCAACGGTAAACGTTATATCAATATTGATTCAGTGCTGATTCAACATTGTGTGCCTCCTGGATTGTTTCCTTGCGTTAGCTTTGTTTCAAGTTGCTTTACTATTTTGAATTATCAAACGAAGGAGAAAATAATTAAGGACTAAAATTATTTCCTTCGAGAGTAAGCTGTCTAAAATGATAGCTTGCAAAGAAAATTGTTCTTAATCTAGAAATCAGTTTCTGAATATGATTGAGCTCAGAACGGAGACTCACAAGCTCCCTGTTGAAAAAGGCCAATGAGATTATGTACCGCTAGATGAAAGAATATGCATTATTAGTGTTAAAAAGACATTGGCGATGGATTCCATTATGATATGTTTTCTGCTTTTTAACGCAGAAAGCAACACATATATTACTGATTTTTTACGATGTTCCTTATGAAGCTCAGCGGAACGTATTCGTATTTGCACACTCCTGGCCCCGAGTTTGTCCATAAGCTATCAAAATCCCAGTAAGTATTATTTTGGTATAGCTCCCTTTAATAATGCAGTTTTGCTCACATATACTTCTCAATTTACCGTAGAATGATGTACAACTGTGCTTGAATACAAAACTAACATGTGCACAATATAACTTACAAGCATTTGTCTCTGTATCCGCGCAGTCTGATTAGAACTGTTGGTGTTCCATGTACCATACATATAACAGCCAGATTTTAATTGAAGAGAAAAAAGAGACACTGATTAGCGTGCGCAAATGTTTCACACCTGGTAAACTATGTTTTGAAGGTTGTAACGAAACGAAAAAGAGCTGTTACGAAACGAAAAAGAGTCATAGTTATCAAACGACCTGGCCATGAGGTCGTTTGGTAACTATGTTTCTTTTTCGTTTACGAAACGAAAAAGAGTTGCGGCGAAATGAAAATGAGTCATAGTTACCAACCGACCTGGTCATCAGGTCGTTTGGTAACTATGTTTCTTTTTCGTTTACGAAACGAAAAAGAGTTGCTGCGAAATGAAAAGGAGTCATAGTTACCAACCGACCTGGTCATCAGGTCGTTTGGTAACTTTGATTCCTTTTCGTTTACGAAACGAAAAAGAGCTGTTGCGAAATGAAAAAGAGTCATAGTTATCAAACGACTTGCCATCAGGTCGTTTGGTAGCTATCATTCTTTTTCCTTTACGAAACGAAAAAGAGTTGTTGCGAAATGAAAAAGAGTCATAGTTATCAAACGACCTGGTCATCGGGTCTTTTGGTAATATGACTCGATTTTGTTACGTAACAGCTCATTTTCGTTTCGTAACAGCCTTTGTATATACGCAGTTAAGCAGGGTGTGTTTAGTCTTCACTGAAACAGCTATTTCAGTATATTGTAAGAAGTGCAAATCTGCTTTCCTTTCGAACGAGCATCTTAACATGTTATTTCCCTTCGACAGAATTCTTTCTGTCTTTAGGTAAAGCACATATTCAGATAATTCCATCTTATAAGATGGATCTAGATTTTTGCAGTTGTTTTAGAATGGGAAAACATCAATCATATAACTGAATAAAATTACTTGAATACTATTATGTCACTTTAGATATAATGTCGTTGTCTTGAAATTGCTTGTATGAGCTAAATACAATTGCTTTCGAAACCAGAACCAGAACAAAACGTTTATTCGTCTCAGGTCATATACAATGACATATGAGGTAATGACAATTGAGTATGCAAAACAAACAGGGTAAATTGAAACATATATGAGCCGCGACACGAAAATTCAACAAAGTGACATGTGCGCCCAGCGAAAACTTAGATCAGCCTGGGCATCCGCCCAGTCTGATCAGAGTCTTTGCTGTGCGCTTTAAGGGTAGCTTATGGTCTAAGCTACCTGCATGCCGACAGCGAAGCCTCTGATCAGGCTGGGCACAGATGACCAGGCTGATATGAGTCTTCGCTGGGCGAACATGCCACGTCGTTAGTTTTCTCTTGTCGCGGCTTGTATTATTTGTGGTGCAAAAGCATCTGATTCAGTGGAGCTGTTTTTGAATATATTAAGTGGTGGTGTATTATGTCACGAAGGTGCACAACACAACTTTGGTGTGAACATTGTCTTTTCCTTTGGTGCAATTTCACAGGGTATAATCGATTCCGCTAATTTTCGCTTCCTGCAGAGACTGTACATCATATTTGGCCTCCGCCGAGACTGTCCGCGAACTTTTGCTTCCTGCCGAGACTTCTGTACATGATAAATTGCTTCCTGCAGAGACTGTCCACCTGATTCTGCTTCCTGCCGAGAGCCTCGGCAGGAAGCAGAATCACGCGGACAGTCTCGGCAGGAAGCCATTTTCGAGGACAGTAGTCTCTGCAGGAAGCAAGAGTTCGCGGACAGTCTCGGCGGAAGCCAAATATGACGGACAGTCTCTGCAGGAAGCGAAAATTAGCGGAATCGATTATACCCTGTGAAATTGGCTTCAGTTGCTGCAGCAATGATCAGTTACATGTACCATTAAACTCTAAACTTTGGGACTCCTAAAATAAGAAAATAAGTACCCTTACTGTCATAGAATATAGAACAATTTGGTTTTTACAATAAAGAAATCCCCCACCCACCCCCACCCAAAAGATGCAGCTGGAGTGACAAATAGTGTAGGTCAAGATCAAACTGCTCCTCAAGGAGCAGTTTGATCTTGGTCTGCACTGTTTGCTCAGCTCATCTGCCCCAATACTTAGAATTAAACGGTATCTACAATGGAGAAGTAGGATGGTTGGATGAGTTGCGATTTTCCGTCGTTTTCAACAGTACTTCAGTTGTATCAGGATGATGGGAGAGTGATAATGAAAGGCTGTGTGCAATGGAACTCCGTTTACGACTGAAAAGGTTTCCGCCTCTATGAATCGAACTCGGGACCGGCAGATCAGTAGGCCAGCGCTTTACCCACTGAGCTTTCGGGGCCCCTTTACAAAGAATACAGAGAGAAAAGTTTGCGATATTTCTTAGGGTAAATTACACATGGCTGGAAAATAGTGGATGTTACTTAAATACAAAGGGATCTTTCCTACCTCGCTTAATTTGAATTTAAAGCCGTCGATTTTACTTAATTTATATTTGTAAGTGAATAAATGGCCCGTATTGCAATGAATTAATATCCAGGCACGAATAAGAGCAACAAATCCATTCATTTTTGTTAGTAAGCAGATATACATGTACAAGTGAACTGTGAGGTTTTCGCGCAAAAACATCAAATAATTTTTCAAATATAGTTAAATTTCCCCAAATATTTCTACGTTTCTCCTGCTAAAATATATATCCAAAGAAAGAATACTTATTGCAGATGTCGAATCCGTTTGCATAAAATATGTCACTTTGTATATAAAAATGATCTCGCGAAATAAATAGAGATGCCCTATGCATTTTTGGTGCATTTTTACTATACAAGTATGCCATTTGAGGGGGATATGTTTACAACTTAAAAATCCACAAGTTGATATTAACATAAAGTTATGAAAAAACAATCAAAACACTGAAGAAGAATTGAATTTAAAGAGCCTGCATAAAACGTCGGTGTTAATTGATGATTTTATAATATCGTATGAAACGTGTCTTTCCTATACAATTCAATACATTTCCCGCAATTGGTTGTGTTGATACGTGTTAAAGCGAATGATGAGATAAGTTGCGATTGCATATTGGAAAATATATCTATTTATCTATTTATTTACTTACTTATTTTTTATGGCTCGAGACCACGACCAATTTTCAAATATAGTCCATACTTTATAGTTTGTTTTCATCCAACAATGAAACTTTTTCACAACATTCCTAACAGCTGATGCTCTCTTTTCTTTAAGTCTCTGAGACATGACAAACTATCATCGACGTCAGTGCGACGTGACTGCGACGTCATGTTCCCCTGGGTAAGGGCACCTACATGAAGTGTGAGATTCGGTTCTTCCAGCTACCTCTTGTGATGGGATTCTGAACTAATCATTTTATTTTACATTTTCAAGAAGCTTATACAAGACTCTTTTCATTTGCCGTAACAACCAGAGTGTTCATTCAAAGTTGCATTCTTGGAGACCCCCCTTTTTTTCACTGCAATTTCATTCTTTCTCACTCGATGTAAACGATGGCTAGTTACGTCTTCTCATATGGAGTATCATCTGGTAATGAGTGGAGATGGTGAACAAAGCTTGACAAAGTAGCTAAAAAGAAAAGCTGAAAAAAAATCAGTTTTCGCGCGAGAAATGCAACATTTCGGTGCGAAAAGTTCCGACTGTTTGCAACAAATGACTGTATGGACTATGGGAGATAACATGGAGCTCAGTAATACATTTAATAAAAAAGCATCTTCCCGGCAGGCACATGACGTCCAAAATGACGTCATATTGACGTCGATGTGACATGGTGACGTCGTATCGCTTTCAGTGCGACGTCATTAGGACGTCAAGTGCCTGGTATTTGGCCCTGTCAAGGTTGATGCCAATTATTGCTGGCGAAATAATCAATCTTGTTGGTTTTAGATTTAAGATTAGATGGCTTAAACAAGTTGTCTTTGATCATGTGTATCTCTGTCTGTATGTTTATACGAATACCTTTGTTGTGTGCCAGTCTCTTTGTCTTTGGAAGCAGCCCCGGTAAATCAGTGGGTTCAGCTTTCGCCTACTGATCTAACGGACCAGGTTTGCGTCCCGCTTGAGGCAAAAATCTTTCCTACCATAAAGGGGTTCCAATGCACATATCTTTTCAATATCGACCTAATGTAACTGAAATACTGTTGAAAAGGACGTAAAATCGCGTCATCCATCCATCCATCCATCCATCTCTGTCTTTGGTATGCCGGGCCGCGTAGCGCAATCGGTAGGGCACCTGACTCATAAGTCAGAGGTCCTGGGTTCGAAACCCGGTCTGGCCACATACTTTCGTTTCTCCTTCCGCTGATTCAAGAAGGGTAGTTGTCAGTTACTGGCGGAAGTATGTGCACTTAGTACTGGTTAACCGTTTAGGAGGTCTAAGCCTGCCCAGGAATAGTGTGGTTAGGTTAACTGACCGTCCCGACATGACCTTAGCCGTTTACCGTGGACGTTAAGCATCATATCATATATCTTGGTCGTTCCAGTTCTTGATACTCAAGATTAATTATTCATGTTGTGGACGCATAAACGTTACCACAGATTGGGCTGATTCTTCTCGTTGCATGTGGCAATTTTCCGAGGGTGCAGCTCTTAAAGTATTACAAACAAGAAACACTTTAAGAATATCTTGATTATCAATGATGTAACCCAAGAGCCACACCCTCGGAAAATTGCCACTTGCGACGTGAAGAATCAGCCCAGTCTGTGGTAACAGCTATGCTTTCACAACGTGTATAAACAATCTTGAGCATCATATACTGGAGCGCCGTAAAGTATGCGAAAGGAATTGACACTAATCGGACTGCATTCGCTTTTACCAAGATTGGGTGAAACACATTTTTCCTTGCGAATACCTTGTGTCGTGGTAAAACCAGTCCTGTGTCATACGCAAAACACGCGTGTCTAGACAGGATGCAGGCGCAATCAGAACAGGGTAGACTACACATAGGGTAGACATATCTTGTCTCTTCCTGGTTGCGTATATATACAAATTTCGCTTCAAACATTATGGGCTGAACACATATTTTCCTTGCGCAGGCCATTTTAAGTTATGTCGTGATAAAATCAGCCTTATGGTATATGCAAAACACCTAAGTCCAGACTAGTCTGTGCACTAGCACTACCAGAACAGGATAGGCGCACTAAGAATGCCTTCTGGGAATGAAAAAGTGCACTGCACTTACTCCGACAGAGAACGCAGTTGCATAAACTTATCTTGGTGTTTGCGTATCATTGGCTAGTATAAGCACCTAATCAAATTTTAGAATAATTACAGTAATTTTAAGGTGTCCCGATAGAGAGGGTCAATTAAAACGATACAAACTGTTTGAACAGCATTACAATAGAGACCCAGAAGGCATATGATGTCGTAATGATGTCAAAATCGGGTCGATGCGACGCCCAATGCCGCATTGACGTCAATACTACGTCATTTCGACGTCTTGTAACTACTGGGCAGGTAATTATAATCCAGCTGGCACTTGACGTCAGAACGACGTCGATACGATGTAATCTGGTTGCGTAGATGGCAATGCGACGTCATTATAACGTTGTAGGCCAGCTGTGTAGTATGATCTGATCCGTCTCTTTGGGCTTTCCATTAGGTATCAGAAAAAAATAATGATATTGGAAGCCTGTCCACAGTCACAAATAAGTATTCTAGGTCCGCGTTTCATTAACATCGATCTTGAGACGAAGAAAGCAATTCGATAGGGGAAAGAAATAATGCCAAAATTTGTACATATTGCCAATATTTATAAACTCTGCATTTCGATCATACAAAACTAAAATTGACAAGAAATATTGTCATAACTGCCTTTTTAATTTATCTATTATTTTTTTTTTTGTTTTAACTTGACTATTGCAGAACTTAAATTTACAGATAATTAGATGTGTCTGCGTGTGTGTTTTACTGCCCAAATATAAGTATGTGCTACATAGAAATTTTGGCATGCATTTTTTATTCTAACGGGCCACCAGGGTTTAGCTCCCATAAAGTGCGGGTTACTATGGTGCGTATGTGGGTTCCATCTGTTTGTGCGACTCCATTTTGGTCGCAGGTACATCATTGTAGAGTCAGGATGCGCTTAAACAGGCGCACATGTTGCGACCTTGTACCAATGCCCCTGTGCTTGCACCACGTCTATGTTGTAGCAGACAGGCCGCAGTAAAGGTATGCAGGACGCACTAGACATACAGTAGACGCTTCATTGGAAGTAAATAGTATACAGAAAACCGCGAACAGCATGCACTACTTGTCAGTATGCTCCAAAACGAAGAACGAGTTGACAGTGCACAGTAGACGGTAAACGGTATAGTATATCAAAAGGTCTTTAACGTTGAAAGAAACGTATTTTCCGTCGCACAGCTTGAAAATACATGTATGGGGGGATTATAAAAGAAAAAAAAAACAGAGAAAATAAATAAAGAAAAGCAGACAAAAGTCTGCAGCACCCGGTATTCCCAGGCGATCACCCATCCAAGTACTAACCGTGTTCGACGTTGGTTAACTTCGGTGATCGTATGAGAATTGGTGTTTTCAAGGTAATATGGCGGTAGACAGCAAAATACCGATTTTTAACATTCCCAAAGTCTACTTTTGAGAGTTTGAGATCAGTATAATAGTTATAATATCCTGCAATTCTTACTACTGGGACACACATTGCAGGTCTAGTAGAGCAGTCATATCAGGATCTGCGCTGTTTGCAGTTCAGTCTTATCAAGCCAGCGAACACAAAATGTTGAATCAGCATTGAATCAACGTTGATTCAATGTGATTCAATGTTTTGTGATCAGTGGTAAACTACATGTAAAGCAAATCTTCAATAAGTCTCTTTATAACAAGTACAAATTTGCCCCCCATATAATCAGCTATGTCTAAAGTAACATGTAACGGTCAATATCAACGGTAATTCAACGTCATAGTACTTAACGTATAACCAACGTTAATGACACGGCGTTGTTCCAGCGTTGTGTGTCAGCTGAGCATGAGGAATAAATCTGTTATCATTGAATGTGGCTGGAATATTTAGAGCTGCGCCAAGCGAATAAAGTCTTCAGGTGAGCATTTGCGAACTGCGCATATGCACATTCTGCTCAGTAAGTGCACAGAGAGTCCAAACACGCAACATCTTACTCGTTCCAGTGCGCACTGCACCTTTTCTGACTTAGAATGCGCATTTACGCAGACTAGTCTAAGCAGTGCAGGCTCTCTCGTAAAAAGGTACGGAATGAAAGTTTTTTACATCTATAAAATAGCTCATAACTTTAAAAGATTTGCTAAATGTACACACTGATAATTTGCAAGGATATACATTCGGATACTCATAGAAGCTACATGATTTTACAACGCATCTATATTTAGAAACTGAAAGTACAAATGTATTGAAGGATAAAGTATCATTTTATGAAGAAAATGAAATCGGCTCTAAGTCTTAAAAAGCCGAAGGTTTCAAATTGTATTTTCCCCTTTCTATATTATTTTGGACAAAAAAGGAAGGTACACAGATTTGGAGAAACAATATTTCCATAGCTTTCCCTCTCACCTGCCTTGAACGCCCCTCGCCGTTCTGACTCCTCTGCCCTCTCACACCCACACACACCCACACCCACATCAACCATCCACTTGTTTCTTGGTGTACAACAGGGAGAACCTTAATCTTTTTACCTTTTATTGTGCCACTGTTAAATCTTATTAAACAAGAGCAACAGATCCATTCATTTGAAAAATCAAGCAGATATACAGGTGAACTGTGGGGTTTTTGGCGCAAAAAATTAGATAATTTTTCAAATATAGTTAAAATCCCCCAATTATTTCAACGTTTCTTCTGTTAAAATATACATCTAAAGAAATAATAATTATTGCAGATTACGAATCCGTTTGCATAAAATATGTTACTTTGTATATAATGATCTCGGGAAATAAATAGAGATGCCCAATGCATTTTTAGTGCATTTCACTATATAAGTATGCCATTTGAGGGGCTATGTTTACAACTTGAAAATCACCCAATTTACTATAAACATAGAATTATGAAATAAACAATCAAAACACTGAAGGAGAATTGAATTTTAGGAGCCTGTATACATAAAAAATCGGTGTTAATTGATTATTTTATAATATCGTATGAAACGTATCTTTCCTATACAATTCAATACATTTCCCGCAATTGGTTGTGTTGATACGTGTTAAAGCGAATGATGAGATAAGTTGCGATCGTATATTGGAAATCGCAAGAATTTTTATATTTATTTATCTATTTATTTACTTATCTATTTTTTTATGGCTCGAGACCACGACCAATTTCAAATATAGTCCATACTTTATAGTTTGTTTTCATCCAACAATAAAACTTTTTCACAACATTCCTAACAGCTTTTGCTCTCTTTTCTTTAAGTCCATGAAACATTTCAAACTATCATCGAAGTCAGTGCGACGTCACTGTGACGTCATGTGACCCCCTTGGCAAGGGCACCTACATGAAGAAGTAGATTCGGTTCTTCGACTTAACTCCTGTGATGGGATTCTGAACTAATTATTTTACATTTTAAAGAAGCTTATACAACTCTTTTCATTTGCCGTAACAACCAGAATACTCTTTCAAAGTGGCATTCTTGGAGACCAATGAACCAGAGAAGTATTTGCGTGCCGAATATCTTGAAGATGTCCACAACCAATCGAGGAAACAACGGTGGAATGATTCCTATTTCAGAACAATTTACGTGAAAACAAGGCGCAGTCATATGAAGCTATTGGAAGGGACTGAAATGATAATAAGTCCCCCCTTTTTTACACTGCATTTTCATTCTCACTCGATGTAAACGATGGCTAGTTACGTCTTCTCATATGGAGTACCATCTGGTAGTGAGTGAAGATGATGAACAAAGCTGGACAGACTACATGTAGCTAAAGAGAATAGCTGAAAAAATCAGTTTTCACGCAAGAAATGAAATATTTCGGTGCGAAAAGTTCCGACTGTTTACAACATATGACTGTATGGACGATGGGAGATAACTTTATTTTAACATGGAGCTCAGGAATACTTTTTATGAAAAGCATCTTCCCGGCAGGCACATGACGTCCAAATGACGTCATATCGACGTCGATGCGCCATGGTGACGTCGTATCGATTTCAATGTGACCTCATGAGGACGTCAAGTGCCTGGTTTTTGGCTTCGTCAACGTTGATGAAAATTATTGCTGGCGAATTTATCAGTCTTCTTGGTTTTAGTCTAAGTTTAGATTGTTTAGACGTAACGTCAGATGTTGGTGCTAATAAGCGTAACGTCAGAACACGTTAGATTTTGAGCTCTGTTGCCAGTTCACTGCAACGGCCACAGCGCATTTCTTCCAATATTTTCCTAACTAAATACTCATTAAATATAAATTGAATATCCAACTGCAACTGCTAGCAGAATATATTCGGAAGACAATACTTTTTGGGACAACTTACGATTTTGCTTGATTTCAAAAAGGAGCCCCGGTAGCTCAGTAGGTTAAGCGCTGGGCTGCTGACCTAGCCGTCCCAGGTTCCATTCCCTCTTGAGGCGAGAATCTTTTCAAATGTAAACGGGGTTCCATTGCAAACAGCCTTTCATTATCAAACTCGCATCGTCCGGATATGACTGAAATACTATTGAAAATGATATAAAATCGCAAGTCATCCATCCATTCATTGAGTTCAATAAAACGTTACTAACGTACACATACAGTTGCGGACAAAACCGCTAGATTTGCTTATTCATATTTTACATCGGCTCTCAGAAATAGATTCCAAAAACATTTCTGGTAAAGAACTATTCAGCACAGGTATTTCATGCCCGTCTGATTTAAATTTTATTCATATTGAATTTTGATATGATTTTTATACTCAGAAAATACCACCCAGTATGCAAAATAAAGAAATCTGGCGTTGCGGACAAAACCGCTAGATTTGGAAAATTTGGTATTTCTTTAAATCGGATCATACATTTATGAAGTCTGATTTCACAATTCAAAAATTCAAAGAAGGTATTGTATGTCAATAAATTTTCTTCTCTTCGTCGGCTTCATATTGTTCTTATAGTGGCACCTTGATCTTCGTCGGATGTCGATTTTTAGTACCAAAAATCTGAAGTTTACCCTTTCCTTGAATTACCGAATATCAAGTTTTCTTCTAGACGGAAAGGCTTAACTTGCTGGCGTCCGACGTCAGTTTACATTACTTCACTCGCATCGACGGTGAAAATTTTGTTGGTTTTTGAGCTCCAGTTTTCAATTTAAGCTGAATTAGCCAATTTGCGTTGCGAGTGCGTTGCAACGTCTTACCGCGTAAAAACTGACGTTGTTTGGTATTAAAAGACTGTGTACTTATTTTATATCTCATAAATGAAGATTTTCTTTTTATCTTCGAAATACTCAATGAATAACATTTTAGATGGTATAGAATTTATTACATTTGATCGTCCGTTAGAAATACCGTATCAGGGGAAAATTATAAAGATGGCTTGAAAATGAAATTGTCACCAACATCTGACGTTACGTCTTAAGATTAGATAGCGTAGATCATGTGTATCTCTGTATGTTTATTTGAATACCTTTGTTGTGTGTCTGTCTCTTTGTCCTTGGTAGGAGCCCCGGTAGGTCAGAATGTTCAGCACTGGCCTACTGATCTAGCGGACCAGGTTCGAGTCCCGCCTGAGGCGAAAATCTTTCCTACCATAAAGGGGTTCCATTTCACATATCCTTTCATTATCGACCTGATATAACTGAAATATATGTTCTGTTGAAAAGGACGTAAAATCGCGTCATCCATCCATCCATCTTTGTCTTTGGTATAGTAAATGCAGTTGATGTTTACTATTCAACAGATCTATCAGCCGTTCAGTTCAGTTCAGTTCAGTTCAATTCTCCTCACGACGATCCCCGAGTGGCTCAGCGGTACGAAACCATAGTTGCACGCACTTGGCGCCGTGTGTCCGTCCAAATTAACATGCCGGTGATGGTTTTAATGTATATAGTGTTGTTAGCCAAAGTGTTGCTTACTACGCGCAAAAGAACAATTTCCTTTTTTTTGTAATATTAATGCGCATTCTTTACGAGCCGGACCCTTGGAAAATTGCCATATGCGACGAGAAGAATCAGCCCAGTCTGTGGTAAGATTATGTATAAACAATCTTGAGCATCATGCACTGTCCTCGTCCAGAGCGTCGTAAAGTGTGCGTAAGGAATTGACACTAATCGGACTGCATTCGAGTTAACCAAGATGGGGTGAAACACCTTTTACCTTGCACATACCTCGTGTTGTGATAAAAACAGTCCTATGTCATACGCAAAACACGCGTGTCTAGACTGGATGCATGCGCAATCAGTTGGTTGGTTGGTTGATTTGATGCTTAACGTCCACGGTAAACAACTAAGGTCATGTCGGGACGGTCAGTTAACCTAACCACACTATTCCTGGGCAGGCTTAGACCTCCTAAGCGGTTAACCAGTACTAAGTGCACATACTTTCGCCAGTAACTGACAACTGCCCTGCTTGAATCAGCGGAAGGAGAAACGAAAGTATGTGGCCAGACCGGGATTCGAACCCAGGACCTCTGACTTACGAGTCAGGTGCCCTACCGATTGCGCTACCCGGCCCGGCTCATGCGCAATCAGAACAGGGTAGACTACACATAGGGTAGACATATCTTGGCACTTCCTGGTTGCGTATACATGTACATACATATTTCGCTTCAAACATTATGGGCAGAACACATTTTTTTCCTTGCGCAGGGCATTTTAAGTCATGTCGTTATAAAATCAGCCTTATCGTGTATGCAAAACACCTATCCAGACTAGTCTGTGCACTAGCACAATCAGAACAGGGTAGGCGCACTACGAGCGCCTTCTGGGAATGAAACAGTGCATGCACTTACTCCGACAGAGTACGCAGTTGTATAGACTTATCTTGGTACCCACTGTTTGCGTACAGCGTCAAGCACATTTTGCCCGCACAAGGCTCATAACGTTAAACACAAGAGATGAGCATAACATGCACGTGCATTATGACCGACCCTTGAATATCTTGATTATCAATGATGTAACCCAAGAGCCACACCCTCGGAAAATTGCCACATGCGACGAGAAGAATCAGCCCAGTCTGTGGTAACTGCTATACATTCATAACGTGTATAAACACACTTGAGCATCATACACTGGTGCGCCGTAAAGTGTGACTAATCGGGACTGCATTTGATTTTACCAAGATGGTGTGAAATACATTTTCCCTTGCGCATACTTCGTGTCATGGTAAAATCAGTCCTATGTCATACGCAAAACACGCGTCTCTAGACTGGATGCATGCGCAATCAGAACAGGGTAGACTACACATTGGGAAGACATATCTTGGTACCTCCTGGCTACGTATACATACATATTTCGCCACAAACATTATAGGCTGAACACACATTTTTCCTTGCGCAGGCCATTTGAGTCTAGTCGTGATAAAATCAGCCTTATGGTATATGCAAAAAACCTTAGTCTAGACTAGTCTGTGCACTAGCACAATCAGAACAGGGTAGGCGCAATAAGTTTGCCTTCTGGGAATCAAACGGTGCACTGCACTTACTCTGACAGACTACGCAGTTGCATAGACTTATCTTGGTACCCACTGTTTGCGCTAGGCGTCAAACATATTTTGCCCGGACAAGTTTCATATCTTTCAACACAAGAGATGAGCATAAAATGCACGTGCAAATATGACCGACCCTTGATTATCAATGATGTAACAAAAGAACTGCTAGATTAACTAACAATTGCCGCAGTAATCCAAAAGTTTGGATGTATCTGAGAATTCAGTTTAGAATCAGATCAAGATGTGCAATGCGTTATATCCTATCAGTATTTTTGACAAACTATGGGCTAGTATAAGTTTTAGAACTACAGTAATTTTAAGGTGTTCTGGGAACAGTGCGGGCCCAGATCAGGGGCCGTATTCATAAAACGACTTAAGTGGTTGCTATGCTGTTGCCAAGGCTAAATTTCTTTGAAGGAGATTCCCTACAACTATGAAATTTGGTCTGGAGGAACAGTCTTTGTAAGGCTGTTCCTCCAGACCAAATTTCATAGTTGTAGGGAATCTCCTTTATAGATATTTAGCCTTAGCAACCGCATAGCAACGACTTAAGTGGCTTTATGAATACGGCCCCAGACTGCAGGAGCAGTCTGATCAAGGCCTTCACTGTTTTCCATTGCATCTACATCTTCTGGACGCATTACTGCCAAAGTTTAATTCTATGACAGTTTCTGTAATTATTTTAGGTGTCCCAGTTTTTTTAATACTAATGGTAAGTCAGCTAACTTGGTCTTTGTTACGACAAAGATAGATCAATTTGCAAGAAACATTGCATTTTTATGGCTTTTAATAGCGATAAATGGAACATTTGACTTTTAACAAAGCTTTTAACAATTCATCCATTGATCATTAGGAAACATCGCAAGGCAAAATTAAAACTTGTAGGATTTGAAACAGACATTTCTAGTCAGCTGGTTCTATTGACGAACGAGACTAATTTGGGCCAGAGGTCTGCAAAATGTTATCTCTTAGTACCTTTAGGCATGGTGTCAACTTTGAGAGTAGTAGCCATTCGGATGTGAAATTTGTGGATCTTGTGAATGGCGGTTTTGGCACTTGAGCGTACATGTACAAAGTATAAGAGGTCACACATGTATGCTAAGTCCATGTCCGGCTGACTACTACCCTTTAGTTGACCCCAACAGCAATTCAAGTTTTTAAGTATTGTTTAAATGAAAGAAAACATGCCTATTACACCTACCTGATACACTCGAATACTTTTTTTTATCAGAGACTTGTCTAGGTTGGTTGGTTGGTTGATTTGATGCTTAACGTCCACGGTAAACAACTAAGGTCATGTCGGGACGGTCAGTTAACCTAACCACACTATTCCTGGGCAGGCTTAGACCTCCTAAGCGGTTAACCAGTACTAAGTGCACATACTTTCGCCAGTAACTGACAACTGCCCTTCTTGAATCAGCGGAAGGAGAAACGAAAGTATGTGGCCAGACCGGGATTAGAACCCAGGACCTCTGACTTACGAGTCAGGTGCCCTACCGATTGCGCTACCCGGCCCGGCGACTTGTCTAGGAAAGTTTTACAAATTAACTCACATGCTCTTAACCTTTCCAGTGTTTGTTTTAATCCAATATGGCCTCATGGAACTACTCAGTGACATTGTTCAGTTCAGTTCAATTCTCCTAACGACGTTCCTCAAGTGGAGGCAACCCGTGCTTAAATGATCATGTTTAAAAACGATCATGTGATTTGTGATGTCATAAATAGTGTTGTGATGTCACGAAAAGTGGTTCCCGGTTTGATAAAAGATATGCTGTACTTCATCATCTCTTAGAAAGAAGAAGGGGAATTTTTACCATTGGCAATCACACCGCCAAACAAAAAATGATAATAAAAGACAAAAAAGATTGTTCAATGAGCTGCAAGTCAGCTTTCAGCGCGGGGATATATGGTTTTGGGCTTGTTGAACCTAACATTTTGATATCTAAGCAGTTTCAGGAGAATTTTTTTTTCACTCAAACCCGTTGCTGGAGTTGGTCAACAAAACAATAGTTCAGCAGTCAGGGCGACGTATCAAAGGCAGCATGACGTCACGTAAAGGTTAATGCGGCGTCATGTCGACATTGTAGTGTCCGCTTGGTCAATCACCTAGCTCCTTGGGAACAAAACGAGTGAATCTGCCTATATGCAGCGTCCGGTGCAAAAATAACGAAACAAAAGAAAAATAAAGAACACACACACACACACACACACACACACACACACACACACACACACAATAAAGTTTAAAAACAAAACAAAAAAAACAACAACAACAACATGCACCCATAATTACATCCGAAACAAATTTGTCGCAAGGTTAGGGCTTTGCTGGAGCGCAAAAAACAAAGGTTCGCACTGAGCATCGGCTGACATGAATTTGTCCAGTTTTACTATTGTTAACGTTTTTCGACCAGTGGACTTGTCGATCCTTATTATTTGGTTGAGTCCCTTTCTACGTTTAGGGATTTCTGGTCAATGTTTTCACTTCTATTGTCTTTTGCATAGAAATTCATATAAGCAAACAGTGTAGACTCTGATCAGATGCCGCATTCGAGATCTGGGTTCGAGATTATAAAACGAGAGAATAATCTCAAACTCAAAATAAAGCACACTGATTGGCTGTTTCCGAGCATGTGCTAGAGAATGGACACAAGTTTTATAACCTCTGGGCCTGATCTGAGTCTGCACTGATTAGCTATGTCCCCAAAACGCGTTTCTAGTCCCAAAAGGGTTAAACGGTATATTATTGTGACAATCTCTGCTGGAACACAAGCTGATAAGCCTGTGGCTATTTCAGATTCTGTCACGCGTATTAACAAACTTTGGTATAAACTCACTAATGAGCAAACGAATGCCTGTAACGTCACCAAGTTGAATGATCATTCTGAACATGAGACCGAAGGTGAATGGGTATATTTTCATGTAAAGCAACCGTGTCATTTCCGGTTTTGTCTCCTTTCTTCAGTGAGGGTGGGTGTGAGAGAGATGCTGTGTGTGTGTGTGTGTGTGAGGTGGGGGGATGGTTGAGGGGAGAGATGGTCCCCAATAGGCACACAGCGTTGAATCAACACTGAATCAAGGTTAACTGAATGTTGGTTCAAGGTTTTGTGCCAAGTGGGTCATGTCTTTAATGTTAGATTGCCAATTTGGAATGATTTTTTTGTCCAGAAGACTAACAGGAAGGTTTAATGATTTATCTTAAGAGCAGCTCCACAGTCCTCAGTACTTGCCCGTTTCTTCCTGGACCTAACTGTTCAAAGCATCGTTAGTTTAAAGTTTATAAACATACTTAATGCACTATGCAAAATTTGTTAAGCGATTTTTTTAAGATTTTGTATAATTTTTCATAGTCCAGGTAAAAATATCTTGCCAAAAAAGAAATTGTAGGTAGGACTGTGTTTTAGAAACTAGAAACAACAACAAAACAGGTAGGTAACCATGTGTAAGGGGCCTAGCATAGAAATCGCATCCTATTGAAACAGCGCAACTTTTCAGAAACACGTAGTTTCTTTTTTGATGCGATGCAGTTTTCTGTGAAAGCTTGGATATCATAACAAATATGGTCGGCATTACTGAGGTCAGTTTGACATTATTAATTCAAATACACACTCGTTTAAGGGCAGTACAGTAGACTCTGGTATGACTGCACGATCTCAGTCTTCCCTGTTTGTACAATACAAGGGTGCCTTTTCACAAGCGTGTAAATCTTTTACTTCCAAGAAACTGTATTCACCGACATTGGCGTACACATATATGCATGCGATATTTTCTTCCGTATATACGCGAAGGCACCTAAGAAATCCTCTAGCTGACACAGGCCCGGATCCAGACCACCACCTACAGGTGGGGCTCTGGATAACTGGTGGGGCTGGGAGGTGTCGAGATGTACATGTATGTGTGTGTGTGGAGGGGGGGGGGGGGGCGGTGAGTGGGGCTTGAAGATATATATGACATAATTAGGAATCAATTTGATAAGAATTTTAGATTGTCCTTTTTGCCTTGAAATATATGTTGTAATATCTTATTAGAATCGCTTCGCCGAGGCGATTCTAATGAGATATCGCAACATATATTTTAATCTAACCAGGCTCAGATGGCGCCGGGGGCTGAAGCGCCAAAGCCCATCCCCTGGATCCGGGGCTGTGACAGGTATGAGAGTTTCCTGTTCGCAGATACATTATGCCACATTTTTTGCGTGAAACGATACCATGAGAAAAATGATAGAAAGGAAGAAATTGATAAATGCAGGGACGTTTAAGGGCCTGGAGTTCGCTTCTGAGTCGAATGAAATAACTGTCCCGTTGTTACTATGTGTACTTCTTTTGATATTTTCCTGAGAAAATATGACACAAACAAATACAACTGTTCAAAATGTGGTAAAGAAACTGGGTCTGATTTTCAATTCTAATATCCAGAGTTGTCAAAACTCATGTAGTACTCGTTTTTTTCTGTATTAAAAGTGGCCGGACCTCAAAACGCCTGTTTTTCTTATTCCTGTGACTTTGTTGGAGGGACAACAGTTATTACCCGAATGACCAGCGTGGTACCCACGTAGAATTTATCTGAATATTGTCAATTTTCATCAAATGGTTTTTGAAATTTGTTGTTTCGTACATGTAACTGCAGTATTAGACGCCAGGCTAAGATACACGAGACCTTTATGAGAAATCGGCGGAAGTCGAGCTTTTTCACTATGCACAGTCTTACGTGGATTGATATGATAAGATTGTAAAAGTATGAGCAGCGAAAAACTCAGTTTTAGAAATAATGAACGTAGTTTCAGCTGTAAGTCCCTCAATATGTTTGATGGTTTGTCATTCCATTTCAGTTTCTGTGTATTGGGAGACCTTTACTCGTTTTTGGATTTTGGATACCCCTCATATCAGTCTTGTTGGCGACATGGCATGCTGTGCAGACCCTGCCAAGACTGCTGCACTTGGCCTTCACTACTTGCTCAGGAAAATACCGTAATGATTCTAAGCTGAGAAAACAGTGCAGACCCAGATCAGACTGCTCCTAAAAGAGCAGTCTGATCAGGGTCTACATTGTTTACCATTCCATCTGTATCTTACAGACGCATTTCTGTATTACTAAAACATTGTTTCATTATTAGGACATGTAAGGTTACTACTTTAGATGTCCCAATTTTTAGGAGTTTACGCTACCATGTTTGTAAAGCAATTTTACAACTGCATGATGGTAACTTGAACCAGCTTCTGAATAATTTGCTTTCATCGACACAGTGCTTGATGGTCGAAACAGTTTGAGGTTACATAATTCAGTTTACAAATTCTATTAAATGAGTTAATTTGCATTAAAAGAGACAAATAAACTTTATTGGCGATGGTAATTTGATTTTGAACCTTGATTTTATTGTTTCTGGTCGTCTGTTAAAAGTGTCAACATCATCGACACATCATTCTGCATAGGTACTAAACACAGCAGCTCGTTATTCCATAGTTGCTATGGTACCAGATCTATTGTGTCATCTCACTTATATTTCGAGAGGAGCATGGCATACACTGTATAAGAATTATTCAATAGAAAAGTGTAATTCTCTCAAACCTATAATTCATTCTCAAATTACGTAATTCTCTTTGTTTTGTACTTACTGCAGTTATTCAGCTGTAAACTGGATTTTTCTCTCTAGATTAACCAAAAATATCTAAATCAGTCTTATGAAATTTTGCCACGATTTCGAATTTTCCCTTCGAAAACAAAAAAAAATCTAGATTCTTCTTATAAGACGGCTCTTTATTTTTGGGATTGTTTCAAAAGAGGAAAAAATCGTCTTAAATCCAAAGAAGTACAATACTCAAAGACAGCAAAGAGGGTAAAAATATGAAATGATATGTCGCAACGTTAGTACACAATCAATTCTATGACAAAACCCCTCGTGAACGCAAAAAGATCTTTTTCAAACTTGTTTGAAACTTGATCTTTTCCAGAGGTAGCAGCCTCATGGCGCAGATGTAGAACTTCTACTCATTCAACGGCAAATTTGAAGAAACTCGGAAAGTTTTTTCGCTTTTTAAATATTTGGACTTTTTTTATACTTACCAGTCTTTTAACCGACTGCCTTATTAAAACTAAGAAATTACAATATGCCTATCTCTGGCTTTCATCGCCAGATATTGTCAGGGTCACTGATGAGGCTTGAACAGCCGAAACTTCGAAGTATGGCTCATGTTCCTTCTTCAGAATGCGTTCTTTGATCTCGAAGGAACTCTTTAAGATTTTCATTTTCCATAGATAACAAGTAAGAAATAGGATTGTTACACAAGTAGAGGAACCCATGCGGTGCCTACCAGGTATGTAGGACATGACTCTTCCAAACATGAGAAATTGTCGAACACCTACCTACAATATTTGCAACAAATATTTGAGCCG
Source organism: Ctena decussata (assembly GCA_963989385.1). Classification (NCBI taxonomy): domain Eukaryota; kingdom Metazoa; phylum Mollusca; class Bivalvia; order Lucinida; family Lucinidae; genus Ctena; species Ctena decussata. The sequence goes on from OZ022504.1 coordinate 10,490,464, forward strand.
CGACAAAGAAAACCAACAAAGTTCCATGTGCGCCCAGCACAGACTCTGATCTTCCTGGGTTTCCGCCCAGTCTGATCAGAGTCTTCGCTGTCCGCATAAAGCTAGCTTAGACCCTTAGCTACCCTTTAAGCGCATAGTGAAGGCTCTGGTTAGGCTGGGCGGCTGATCTGAGTCTTCGCAGGGACGCACATGTCACTTTGTTGGTTTTCTCGTTTTGCGGCTAAATTTTAGCAGCATCGATATAGATCACTGTAATGAAGTATCAGAGGATATAGATCACTGTAATGAAGTAGCAGAGGATATAGATCACTGTAATGAAGTACCAGAGGATATAGATCACTGTAATGAAGTAGCAGAGAATATAGATCACTGTAATGAAGTATCAGAGGATATAGATCACTGTAATGAAGTAGCAGAGGATATAGATCACTGTAATGAAGTAGCAGAGGATATAGATCACTGTAATGAAGTAGCAGAGGATATAGATCACTGTAATGAAGTAGCAGAGGATATAGATCACTGTAATAGATCACTGTAATGAAGTAGCAGAGGATATAGATCACTGTAATGAAGTAGCAGAGAATATAGATAACTGTAATGAAGTAGCAGAGGATATAGCTCACTGTAATGAAGTAGCAGAGGATTGAGAATGTTTGTTGAAGTTATATCTGGTACTAATGGGTCCGAAACATGTACGGGCAGTGTCCACACAGAGGAGCGCAAAAGGGGCAGCTCCATCCCCACCCCGAAGTTGTCGGCAGTTATGCCCGTGTTTAAAAAGTTGTTATATGTATCAACAAGAGTTGCTAGAAGACAACAAAGCGCGCCTGCAGGAGCCTTTTTGAAATGAGCTGCCCCATCCCCCGCGCCACTCCGACGAAAATCAGGGGGCTGGATCCAGCACTGTAGGGTACCACATCGATTTCCCATGTAGGTGCATGGTCAACGGGCTAGCCTGAACATCACAAACAATATATGAATAACAGACATTGCAAAAAACAGAGTTTATAACTACTGAGAAGGGAGGCAAAACTGACTGAGTTGCTTCTCCTGAATTTGTTCTCATGGCGGCTAAGTAGGAAAGGGCCACAACAGAAGTCCGCCAATGTTGAGTTTAAATTATTTTACAGGGCAAGATATAGGTCTTTTGAGAGCAAGATATAGGTCTAAAATTGTGAAAGTGCTAAAATGAAAGTGTCCTCATGCCATTGTAATAAAACCACCAAAATTCGATTCCGCAGATATCGACTACTCTCTTGTTGAGGCACTCCAGCAAGTGGTTTTTAGTGGAACTTTTTTCTTGAAAGATGCTTAAATACCAAAATTTTAGGTTTAACATACCCAAAACCATTTCTCATAGCTAAATACTGACTTGCAGCATATTGCATGACCTCTTTTGTCTATTTTTATCATTTTTTGTTTGGAGGTTGTTTTCCAATAGTAAAAAATATTCCTTCTGGTTTCCAGCCTTTGATGAGGTCCATTTTAATTTTAATAAAGCTGGGAACCACCCGTTGTGACATCACAACTGAAATGATGTCATCACTAATCACCTGATCTGTTTTGGAATATGACCATTTCAGCAAAGGGTTGTTTGCAGTGTCAGCAACACTTATGCGTCTTTTTGTTTTCCAAAAAGATATTACTTATGAAAATAACTGATATAAGATATAAGCATAAATTCTTCTGAACTGATTTCATGTTAATTTTATGTGAAATGGTAATTTTCAAGAATGTGCTTGAAACATGCCACCCCTACAGCAATAATGGTTATCTTGAGGCCGCCATTATGAAACTGAAAAAAATACATTGCAAGAGATTACTTTCCAAGCTTGAGAGCATGCCAATAAATTTCAAAAACTCTACTGGACAAATCTGACTACGAGAAATGGTAGTAAACTGAACCATGGAAGTGGATTTTGCTGTTTCTTTATCCTTTAAGTATAAACTTCGAAAAACCACTTGCTGGAGTGCCTCAACAAGAGAGTAAGTGTTTTACAGTACTTCCATATTAGACTGATCTCCGTTGGCGACGTACAGGGGCGCAACTAGGGGTAATTACATGTTACGCACAAGTATTTGTTTTTACTCTTTGGGGACAAGAATAAGTGTTTCGCCTCAGAGATATTTCATGTAGTCAGTTCTGTTTGCAGTTACTATTGAAACATTGTCCAATCTATAGCATTTTAGCATCATCAAATATGCAGGTGATGGTTGAAATTGTGTCATTTTGACACAATTTCAATACGCACCTGCGTATTTGCGTAAAGGCACTTACGCCCTCGGTGTATATACATACCTAAATAAGCACAGACACCATAGTTTGTTTTTTTGCACCTGTGCCGTGTAGTAAAAAAAAATAAGTAAGCACTCTGCTTTACAACCGCAGTTTAAAAATCTGATGCACGTCACGTTCTCGGGTTAATACCCGTAAACAAAGACCCAAAAGCACCTGACAAACAGCAAGAAATACCAAAATAAAGATAGCCCTTTGGTAATGTAAAGTCTTCATGTGTTCATTCAGCTGCCTACATATAACTATAATTACATCAAAGACTTCAAAAGTCTAAAATATGCGCTTTTCAATCATTTTCCAAGGTAAAAGAACAAGAAACTAGAGTTAACCTTTCCGCAAAAAAAAAAAAAAAAAAAAAAAAAAGGAGAAGAATATCAAAGGTCAATTAATGGTCATCAGTGAAACAATTATGTTGCTTTTATGCTTCTTATCATGTTTCACGGTCATTTGGCCTTTAAATTTTGGAGAAAAAGATTGTTTTAACATTTTAACCATGTATGGATATGGCGGTCACCTTGTTCATGTAACCGGTACCATTTGAGGATTCACATGAATCCGATTCCCAGAGGCTGAAATGATTTCACTCTTAAACGGTGTTCCATTGCTTAAAGCCTTTCATTTCAACCCTCTCTGCGTCCCGACATGACCTAAATACTGTTGAAAAGGGCGTAAATCGCAAATCATTCATCCATCCGCATTTTAAATGATACAAGGCTGTGAATAGCAAAAGAAGACAAAGCCTTCGGGAAATTAACAAATAATCATAATAATAAAAATAATAAAGAATAAAAAATGGGGGTAAATAAATATTTATTTTCCCCCTTTTTTATTCTTTATTATTTTTACTATTATTATTATTTGTAAATAAAATAAACCCCTAGAATTGTTATAAATCGTTGAGCTAAGTTTGATGAAATGCCTCTTTTCAGTAACTCAAAAAACCGTTTGACGCAGAATCCACATTCATTAGTGTTTATAAGGTTCCTTCCCGCGAGTAATTGGTGCTGGTGACAAACGAAGCTGATTTGCGCCACTGGAGAGCAAACTTTCTGGCGTCACCGTTATTTGAGCCGCGTCACGCAGTGAGGTGGCCTCATGTAACTGTGAACAGTGAAGACTCTTATTACTCCGAATATCTGCGCATTCTAACAACAGAATTCGTTTTGTGCCAAAGATTCTTCAGGGACCACAAAAGTTGTATGCAAACAGCGCAATCGTAGGCTGATCAGAGCCTTGTTGTTTGCATATGCGTCCCTATTTTACCGTAAAAATTCTAAACATCGGGACATCTAAATATTTACCACAAATGGTCTTGTAATGGAACAGTTTGGTTTTACAATTTAGAAATGCATGAAAAAGATGCAGATGGAATTGCAAACATTGTAGACCCTGGTCAGACTGCTCCTTGGAGCAGCCTGAACTGGGTCTGCACTGTTTGCTCATACGTATCAGTCTCAACATTTAGGATTAGTTCGTAGTCACGTCAGGACACATTTTAAGGAGTAGCAAGCAGCATGTGCGGATGGCCAGACTGCGAGGATTTTAACAATTAACTTGACCTAGTATATATTTTGAAACGAACTGCGCATGCTCATACAGGCCTGCAAACTCCGCCTGCACATACGACCGGAGCTGTCTCAGTTCGCGGATTTAGCGCGACGCGACTAGTTTCAGTCAGAATCAACACGAAAGGAGATAAAGATTAACGTCTTGTACAGCATAAAACATTGTGCAACTGAGTTTGATTTCCGAACAAATCCGTAGGGATCTCGTTCATACATGTACACATGTACCTAGGGCAAATGCGTCAACTGCGAAACCTTTCCGGTAAGAACTGCGTTTTTTTTTGTGGAAGAATTTGTAATAATTAGCCCTTGCGCACAAAACACGCTGATACTGACGTGATTGACGAAACAAGTTTTGATTGGATGGACAAGAAGCACACAATTCACGTTCATTAGCATATTTCAGTCACATCTTTCATATAATAGAGCCGCGACACGAGAAAACTAACAATGTGGTTATGCGCCTAGCGCAAACTAAGATCAGCCTGGACAAGACATTTCGTTAAGTGATCAAAGGGTAGCTAAAATATATAAGATACCTCCATGCGGACAGCAAAGACTCTGATCAGACTGGGCGGATGCCCAGGCTGATCTGAGTCTGCGCTGGGTACACAACCACTTTGTTGGTTTTCTCGTGTTGCGGCTCAATATAGCGGCAGACTCGCCACCGCGATTAAACCTCTGCTTGGACATGGTGTCTTTGTCTGTCGGCGGTGGCACTTTCTCTCTATGGAACGCCTTTACTGCCTCCTTGTATCTGCTTTCGAACTATTGTGTGAACTCTTCATTCTGCTTTGAGCTTTCATCATTATGTTGGATCCAGTTGATATTATGTAATGCATATGTACCGTTATATCATGGGCAAACATCGTTGTATCCTGTGACTTCATCATGATGTCGGTGCAGATAATATTACGCTACGTGTACACACCATTATGTAATGGTCAGACATCATTGTATCCTGTGATTTCATAATCATATTTGGTGAAGATGACAGTATATTATGTATACATTCCATTATGTCATGGACAAACCTCCTTGTATCCTGTAATTTCACCACTGTGTTGGGGGAACATACTATGTTTTGTATATATATCTTTATATCATGGACAAATATCACCGTATTCTATGATTTCTACATTATAATTGATGCATAAGATATATATTGTATTTACATACCATTATGCCGCAGACAAACGTCATTGTATCATGTGATTTCATCATTATTGGATGCACATGATATGATGTTACGCGAACATACCATTATTTCAAGAGCAAACATATTTTTATCGAATGCAAAGTCTATTATACAGTGTACAAATTCATTTTCATTGTGCGAGCATTCAGATTCTATTATATGCTATCATAACTAGTCTCTTTCGCGGTATTCATTGTCTATATTTTACGGTTCGATATGCCTATCGCGTAGATACGACATTGTATTCTGCCACTTCGTCGTTGTATCCTAGGCGGACTTTTAATTCGATCGATTTTTACAGGTAACACCGGACAGATAGAGTGCCTAAACAAGGTAGCTTATTTTTAAAAGAAGCCAAAGTGAGGGCCGGAGCTGTAATCTGAGTCGGATTTGACTTTGGTTGTGTTGCGTTTAACGGCTCTTTGAGACAGTATTTCAGTCTCCCAGAGAAAGGGAAAAGAAAAGAGAGGATAGGGGAGAGAAAAATATTCAGACAGGCCACACCCACACCTTCTGCCAGCACAGTTGGTCCTTGCCCTACTGCATAGGACGCCGCGACATTGAAAAATACCCAGCACCATCGTCCGACCACAGCCCACCCCAAGAGTCGGGTTTGAATTGTGCTGGAATAAATCAGGGTCTTATCGAAATGGTAATGAAAACTATCATTAATTACGTAGTTTCATTTGACGTACTATTAGAATCGCCTTAATGGAGTGGTTCTGATGGTATACAAACACACAGGTTGTAGCATAATATATCTTCTAAACCATTGGGACTCGCTCAGTCAGAAAATAGTGTCAATTTTTAATTCCTTGAGTCAAATAAGACTACAAAGTAATACCTTTTTCTCCGGCATTTCTGATGACATTTTGCCAGGGTGTAAATGTGAAGTGTTTGGGACGGGGGAGGGGGTGGAGATGTTGCTTCCTATGCAAAAAAAAAGTTGATTTCACTTCTTACGTTTATTGGCAAAAAAGTATAGCTTCTGTTATATGGACTCATGGGGTAAGAAAAGAATCCGAAGTTTATGACATAATTTTTGTCTGCGCACTTATTTCAGTTCGCCCCGAACAATATGCCTATATATTTCTGACATCGTTTAGAAACCAATTATTGACCAGTAAAAGTAATTCAGTGTAGCCACCATTGTGTGCTTTATAATGCCCAGCTACCTTAAAATCCGAACAAAAATCAACAAATAAAAATTGCAGCCATTGATTCGTTCCCAGTAGCTGCCTAAGAATTGATAAAAAGGGAAAAATAAATGAGGGCAGAATTGTCTCATCTTTACCAATATTTTTACACATCAATGACTATTATTATACTAAAAATCAGCTTCCCGAGAAGTTGGAAAATGCCAAATTCAAACAAGGGGCATAACAGACAATTTTAATGGAACATGCCCAAAAGTTAACCAATTCTTGTACATCTCACCCCAAAACTGTATTCAAAATATCATCATCCCAGCTCATACAGTTCTTGAGAGATCATGGTAAGATTTCGGTTTATTTTCGACAAAGGGGAGCTAACTGTAAAGTGAATTCGAAGTTGGAAGAATACAAAATTCAAACAAGGACCCTGACTTATTTATTTTGGGATGGTATTTAAAAATTTATTCTAACACAGTACGCCTATAGAAGCAATGGAAAGTTACCGTGTTTTATTCTGCAACAATTCACTGTTACGGAGCGCGCGAGTCTAATTGCTGACGTCACTGCAACTACTGACGTAATTTTGTGACGTTTTGAGACGTCAGACAGTGTAACGTCTCTTTTTCTTTCTAAAATCGCCATAAAAACGTAGGTTTGCCTCAGATAAAAGTTAAGAATATTGGCGGGAGCATGAACGCGCTGGCAGGAAGGTTGGGAGAGTTTGAATGAAAAGTATACTTTTTCAGCGTTTTTGAGTGTTAGAATCGAAATAGTTCAGCTCTAGCATTGAATTGTTGAGTAATAATTCACTGTTTGTCGGTCAGTTGTAAGTAGATATATCACTCGCGCTCCGCGCTCGTGATATGATCTACTTTACAACGGATCTCCAAACAGTGAATTATTACTCAACAATTCACTGCTAGAGCTTATCTATGTCTTAATCAATACTGGAACTTTTTACATCCTACCTTTGTACTAAATATCATCACCCTAGCTCATATACTTCTTGAGATATTGTGGAAGCAAGATTTCTTTTTCAATTTTTGACTAAAAACAAAAGAATTCTGAAAGTACAAGTTCGAGGGAGGAAAAGTATTTGCTCATTGTTTTATCTATTCTATATATGAAATTTTAAAATCCTACTTCCAGTGGTTCTTGAGCCCAGTAACCGCAAAATTATTGACTAAAAGGGAATATAATCAGTCTTTAACTATTAAATGCAGAGTTACCTGGCCTTATAAAATATTAACACATCATGGACCACTGCAAAATACCGAAAAGTGTGCTTTTTAGGTCAAGCGAATCAGAATGTGGATAAATGCAAAATCCAAACAAGGGGCAAACAGACGAATGGACGAACAGACAAGGCAAAACTAATATGCCTGTTCATCTTCTTCAAAATTGGGGGCATAAAAATAGCTGACATATATAATGGTATGTCTACATGTCATAGTTATATATGCGCCCACATAATGGTATGTGTGTAATGTAAAAAAAACCCAATTGCAACCAACATAAAGACGCATGGCAAGAATATAATGATAAAGCGACACAATGAAAAAACATTTGTATACAACACAATGACATGTAAACCCAACATTAAGACGGAAGACCATAACATAATGGTGTGTGGACATAACCTAATGTCAATAGCACTCATCAAAATGACATATGGCTAGGATGTAATCACGAACCGACACAATGAAAAGAAATTTGTAGACGACACAATGGCGTGTGAACAAAACATACAGGCATAAGACCATAATACAATGGTGTGTGTACATATCATAATAACAACTCCACCCGACATAATGAAGTATGACCAGTATATAAGATTAACCGACACAATGAAAAGACATTTGTACGCAACAAAATGACATGTGAACACAAGATAAAGGCATAAGACCATAATACAATAGTGTAAGTACATAAAATAATAACAACTGCACCCAACATAAGGACGTATGACCAGGATATAATGACGACCCCACACAATGAAGAAAGACCTGTCTACAACACAATGACATCTGTACCCAACATAAAGACATAAGAGCATAATACAATGGTGTGTGTATATAACATAATCACAACTGCACCCAACATAATGACGTATAGCCAGGATATAATGATGCGCCTACACAATAAAAAAGACATTTGTATACAACACAATGACATGTGTACCCAACATAAAGGCATAAGACCATAATTCAATGGTGCGTGCATATAACATAATAACAACTGCACCCAGCATAATGTCGTATGGCCAGGATATAATTATGAACCGACACAATAAAATACATCCTTATACAACATAATGACATGTGAACACATTATACAGTTGTATGCGCATGATATATTGGTATCTGCGGATATCATAATAACATTTGCATCCAACATAATAATATTTGACCAGGATATAATGATGGGCTGACACGTTAACACCGAAACAGGCACATGGAGGCAGTAAAGGCGTTCCATATCTCTCGGTACTTGGTATCCTGTTGTCTTCCACACTTTCATAAGACCCGTTTTTCCTAAAACTGTGATATTAGAGTTCTACCTTTACTTTTTCATCGTAAGAAAAGAGACATCTTATGGCTTTTTTGACCTTTTTGATCGAACAAGGAAATGAAATCCAGAAACATCTTTATATAACAACCAGGAAACAGTTTACAAAACTTCAAAACACGTTTTTATGGCAAAAATATGTTCCTATTCTAAAAGGTACATGTATCCTTTTCTGCAATATTTGAAGACGCCGCTTGAGTACTTGAATCCTCGAAAATCCTGCTTCAACACATTTGTATCTGGCAGGGTCGGTTAACATTTTCACACCCGGTCATCAATGTTTTCAAGGCTGTTACGAAACGAAAAGGAGCCGTTACGAAACGAAAAGGAGTCATAGTTTCAAAACTACCTGGCCATCGTGGCTAAACAAATTTATTTAGCCACAATGACCAAGTAGTTTGGGAACTATGACTCATTTTCGTTTTGCAACACTTCTTTTTCGTTTCGTAACAGCCCTTGTATATACGTAGTTAATCAGGTGAATTTTTGTGGTTCAGGTGAGCTATCGACTTAGATACCATATTTGAGCCACGACACGAGAAAACCAACAATGTGGTAGTGCACCCAGCGTAGACTCAGATCAGCCTGGGCATCCGCCCAGTCTGATCAGAGTCTTCGATGCCCGCATGAAGGTAGCTCAGTCCCTTAGCTACCCTTTAAGCACTTAGCAAAGATTCTGACCAGACTGGGCAGACACCCAGGCTGATCTGAGTCTGCGCAGGGCACACAACCACATTGTTGGTTTTCTCGTGTCGCGGCTCATTTATTTGGTTATAGGACCGAATGTTCTTCCTTCAAAATTACCGCACGGATATGTAAATCAGTATTAATTATTATTGTGAAATTCAGCTATAAAATGGGGTTTTCGTTTCAAAAATCTAATATCATCTTCGTCTTAAAAGATCTTTTTGAGTTGTTTTTGAAAGAAAAGAAAAAAGAAGGTCTAATAACTTAACGACTTCGGTAGCATGCATCTCTCAGAAGTCACCTTTTAAGTCATTAGGACTCATGGTAGATCAGTAGATTATGCGCTGGCCTGTTGATCTAGCGGTAATCGGGGTTCCAATGCACACGGCCTTGCACTATCACCCTCTCATCGTCTTGATATGACTGAAATACCGTTGAAAAGACTTACAATCGCAAGTCATCCATCCATTATCTAAGACATTAATTGAATATAGCAGGAATTTGCTCACCCAGAATATATAATCATTTATCAAAGCATAATGTAAGACTTGAGGAGCAGCAGACCACTGTTGTCAAAGCCTGTTTAAAAGTGCGCCAAAGAAGCTACAAAATGTATAATGAGAATAACAGCATAAATATCGGTGTCACACACTTTTAACAAGACATGTTTTAATGAATACAAAACCATGTGTTAACAAGGGAGTTCACGTACTAATGTTGACCTGCTTTTCGTGTTTTCATATGCAAGTTTCAGGGTTATACTCCATCAATACAGAATCAAGTGTGTAGTTTGCAGTTGCAGCTATCGATAAAAGACCTGTATGCGAGAGTTAATTTGTGACAGAGTCAAAAGTTTAAGAATTGAAGAGCAGGCGACATCGAAGTCATGATTTTGATATGTGACCTGTTAAGTTTGAAGGAAGTTCACGATAGCAGACTATGGCCTGGAGCGAGTATGTTTACAGAAATGCGTGTTGCTTATGGCGATGAAGCAGTATCGAAATGGGTGGGGTACAATACCTTAATATAAAAAAAACAGGCAAAAGTCTGTAAAACTAAAATAAATTGCATGCTATCAGTAGCTGAAATGCCTACATCAGTGTAAGCATTTATGAGACGTTCTCAGTTAAGCTGGGCCATTAGCTATTATGTTTGTCCTTCGTATTCCGTTTCTTTAAATGTCAAAATAACGGTCCTGTTTACCCTCTGACAAGTAGCCCTCTGTCTAAAGAATTAGATAAAAGTACCAAGACATGCATGCGTTTGTAACAGTGACATTTTTAACAGTGATACCCTGGTTTAATAGGCGACGTTTAAAATGTCGCAATATTGCTGTTGGATAGATATGAACGTCGCACGGCTAGAAAAAATAAATCACTGCTTAAAATCGAGTTCCATTATTAAATTCAGGTGATTTCTTACATATTTCCCCGCCTAAACAATATCTAAAGGGTAGTTTTTGCTACGAATAAGACTGGGAACTTATGTCGCAAATATTATGTAACCTACGTCACAGCGGTAAATTCGTGATACATGTATTAACTTAAAATGGCCCAGCATCATAAAACTTACAAGATCACACGAAGAAATACGTGTTCCTCAATATCTTATATCATTTGTGCAAATTTGCTCCATTTTGTATATTTTACTCGACTTCAAAATACATTACCCCTGCATTTTTCTGTAAGAATGTAACCTTACATCACGTTTTTCTTTTTTAAAACTCAGCAAAGCAATCGCTCTGAAACTCGTGTGCAAAATCCTGCCTAGTAACAGCTACGAGATGGAGTGCTTAGATTTCATGCACTGAAAAATTAAATGGTATAAAAACGTTAAAAAGTGTGTACTGTAACCTACGTCACACGTAACCTACGTCACAACGTCACCAAGACCACGTTTTGAAAGCGCTGACGTCATTTGATTAAGCAGCGCTTCAAAGAAAACCCCTTTCTTCCAAAAAAGCAAAGAAAAACACTTTAAATTAAAACCAGCCAAAATAATCAAATGTCTGTAAATTAGTAAATGTCCACCCTACGCATGTCAAAGAAATCGTATGCGACATCGTTTTTCAACGTATTTAAATAACGTCATTAAATACGCCATTTTTAATTGTTAGGGTATGTCTCTAAACATGGTTGGTATTCCATATCTGAAAATATTTTAAAGCTTTGAAGCAGATATAATCAGCATTATGGTCGTGACTTTTTCTTGAATTCTGGCATGGTTGTATATATGGCCATTTTTGTCCGCGAATGGCCCAGCTTAACTGAGAGCGTCTCATATATCAAACAAAAAATTAATATACCAGCAAAAACAATAATTGGAATTACATGAACGACAATTTCACCTACCCAACTAAACGAATCTGTTTAAGTTAACTTAGAGGCATGATAATTTTTCAAAATCACGCTTTTAATTTCTTTATAATGCTTAAGTATACATATTATTAAATCCTCATATTTCAACTTTAACTGCCCGAGAAAGCTGCGATATTTTGTTGAAAAACATAAGCAAAATTACAGTGAATACTGTGATATAAACGGATATGGTTTTCTCGAAGTCGGTCTAAAAGTTGAAAGTGGTTACCAGAATCTTTCCCCTAGAAACTTAATTTGTTTGTGTAAAGTTTTATTGGCCAAATTCCATTGTCTTTCATTTACATGTGTGACAGAGACTAGCCGCGAGCTTAAGCTTAGCACGGTATCGCAGGAAACATTAGAAGAACAAATACATGTACGTTCAAAAAGCTTTCATTCGGAGGCTTGTAACACGCGAAAGACACGAGAATACCAGACTTTATTTTAATGAGTCTTTTCTTTAGCAGTATTTCAACTCTAAAAGAAAAAGACAAAGAAAAGAAAACCGTACTAGATTTCAAAAGAAATTAAATAGGGAATAGGGATTTTGAATGTTTTCTAACTACCTCTAGTTATCTGAAAACGGTCTCTCCACCTAAGTTTGAGCCAAAAACCTAGGTTCCGGTATATCAAACTTAGAATTACATGTAAATTTTCGAAATCAAGTCTCGAAAATAAAATCTTATAAATAAACCAACTTTTTGACCTGCATTTCAAAACGACATACTCAGTGAAAGACTTAACCCATTTTTGCTCAGTGGACTACAGGCCCGGATCCAGAGTCCCACATACTACTGGACAAAGGAGGTGCCGAGATGTATGTCTGTTTGTTGGTAAGCTGGGGGAGTGGGGGCGGGGAATTGGTCGGAGGGGGGGGGGGGTAGGGCGCTTGAAAATATATAACATAACAAGGGATTAATTTAAAGAGAATTTTTAGAATGCCCATTTTTGCCTTGAAATATATGTTGTGATGTCTCAGCTGAGGCGATTCTAATGAGATGTCGCTACATATTTTAATCTAACCACATAAATAAATTATCTTAAACTGTCATCAGACACTCCTTATTATCCACGGGCCGACATATTATACATAACACAGAAGCCCATATGGCGGGGCAGAAGCCCCAAAGCCCACCCCTGCATCCGGGGCTGGACTATTCTGACTTTATCCAATAGAGAGTCCATTGTCAATTTAGGAGTGTCTGGTTAAGCCCTTTAATATCATTTCTTACTTCATGATCAGGAAAACTACGGGTGGTCATTTGACTTATGCAAAAAGTGTAGACTCTGATCAGACTCCGCATGTTGCGGCGTTTGGTTTGCCAGTGTCCCTTTTCTGGGATGCTAGAGATAAATGGGTTGAAACACGAATTTGAAGACTTCTGAACCTAAGTTTAAAATAACCACCCCTTGAAAGTCATAAAACATGGATTCAGTCAGGTCTGAAGATTATTTTGTATTAGGCTTACATTACTGCACGAAATAAAATGAGGATCTTAAATGTTTGTGATTTAGTCGAGAAGACCTTGCCAATAGTATGTAAAAACTACATATTTTAAACCCTTTTATATCCAATCTAAACTTAGTTGATGCATATATATACTCTCCTCTTGCTCTTGCTACTCCAGACATATAAATAATCACAAAAAACTTCTAGCGTCAATAAGACGTAATAACAGCATAATTGAAGTGCAGAAATGGCGAAAAAGTGTTAATAAATACTGAAAAAGAGTTTGTCTTTGAAAGTGAAGATGGTTTAAGTGCAAGGCAAAAAAGTGCCGGGTGCCAACAGCAACTGAAAAAATGTTTGTCCTTGTGTTAAAGCATCGATGCAGTTATTTAAAAAGATAAAAGTACGCTCTCTTTTAATGCATATCAGTAAAGACGATATGATGCAACTAAAGAAGGACCCCACAAACCAAACTGAAACTGATATAATACAAACTTGCAGGCCTTGAACGATAGTTTTAATACCTAGACGGAAAAAAGACAGGGAATAAATGGGCGAAAATTTGCAAACTGTACAGGAGGAAATTTGAGCCGCCGTATTTCTTCAGTTATAAGACGGACAGTCCCCCTTCCCCACCCACACCAAAAATAAATAGATAATATCAAATATCTAGATCTGTCTTCTAAGACGGCTCTAACTCTTTGTGATTGTTTCGTACTTGAAGAGACTCCCCATTTAATAGCTTAATTACACAAAATTATGGAATTTTGAAAGAAGAGCATCCCCTCCTACAATTGATGAAACACGGTAAGTCAGCCTATGCTTATACTTTTATTTGTTTTATTTCTACAAACATAAAAATAACTCAAAATAATAATGGTAATAATAATGATAAATAAAATCTCTAATATAAATATTATTAACATCATGTGCCTGTGGGATAGTCATGCAGTTGCAGACGTCAAAATGACGTCGTACTGCATTCCTTATCCACTGAGATTATCAATTAAAGAAAAGAAAAAAAAAAAACAACAAAACAATGCACAGGAAAGTAAAATGACTGACAATGTTCAAGATTTAATACAATGAAATCCCACATCCCGCTCTCATTTTTTTCTTTAAGAGTAGAAATCATTTTAGAAGCCTTTTGCCCTAGGAAGAGAATTTTGTAAATTATATAAAATGGCGCAAAACACATGGAAGTGTATTCTTACGCCTTAAGAGCTGCCCTATCAGAACGAACTCATATGAGCCGCGACACGAGAAAACTAACAAAGTGGTTATGCGCTCAGCGCAGACTCAGATCAACCAGGCCATCCGCCCAGTCTGATAAGCCTCTTTGCTAAGAGCTTAAAGGGTAAGGGTCTAAGCTACCTCCATGCGGACAGCGAAGACTCTGATCAGACTGGGCGGATGCCTAAGCTGATCTGAGTCTGCGCTGGGCGCACAACTGTGCTTTGTTGTATTATATCAGTTTCAGTCTGGTTTGTGTGGTCCTTCTTTAGTTACATCATATCGTCTTTATTGATATGCATTAAAAGAGAGCGTACTTTTATCTATTTAAATAACAGCACAAATGCTTTAAAAGACAAGGACAAACTTCTTTTTCAGTTGGTGTTGGAACCCGGCACTTTTGCCTTGCACTTAAACCATCTTTACTTTCAAAGACAAACTCTTTTTCAGTATTTATTAACACTTTTTCGCCATTTCTGCACTTCAATTATGCTGTTATTACGTTTTATTGACGCTGGAAGTTTTTTTATTATTATTTATAAGTCTGAATAGCAATCGCAAGAGGAGAGTATATATATGCATCATCTAAGTATAGATTGGATTAAAAGTCTTTGAAATAGAGTAGAACTTCATTGACAACTTCATTGGCTCGAACTGGCTTGAGACCACGAAAATTAGTTCCAGCCAAAAGAAGTTCTAGCCATCCAGGGTTACTATTTATATAAAGTGACCTCTAGGGACCAAAGAAAGAGTTCTAGTCAGGCAGGGTTAACGAGCCATTAGGATCCTAGCCATTGAAGTTCTACTGTATGTAGTTTTCATGTACTATTCTCAAGGTCTTCTCGACTAAATCACAAACTTTTAGGAGCCTCATTTTATTTCGTGCAGTAATGTAAGCCTAATACAAAATAAGTCTTCAGACCTGACTGAATCCATGTTTTATGACTTTCAAGGAGTGGTTCAAACTCTTGATTCAACCCATTTATGTCTAGCATCCCAGAAAAAAGGACACTGGCAAACCAGACGCCGCAACATGCGGCGTCTAACCAGAGTCTACATTTTTTTGCATAAGTCAAATTACCACCCGTAATTTTCCTGATCATGAAATAAGAAATGATATAAAAGGGTTTAACCAGACACACCTTAATTGACAATGGACTCTCTATTAGATAAACTTAAAAGTCAGATTAGTCCAGCCCCGGATCCATGGGATGGGTTTTGGGGCTTCAGCCCCGCCATCAGGGGTTCTGTGTTATGTATAATATGTCGGCCCCTGGATAATAAGGAGTGTCTGTTTACAGTTTGAGATAATTTATTCATGTTGTTAGATTAAAATATGTTGCAACATCTCATTAGAATTCTACTGAAATATCACAACATATATTTCAAGGCAAAAAAGGGCATTGTCAAAAAATCTCTTTAAATTGATCTCTTGTTATGTCATATATTTTCAAGCCGCCTACCCCTCCCCCTTCTCCCCCAATTCCCCGCCTCCCACTCCCCCAACTACCCAACAAACAGACATACATTTCGGCACCTCCCTGTCCCAGCAATATGTGGGGCTCTGAATCCGGGCCTGTAGTCCACTGAGTAAAAATGGTTAAGACTTTCACTGAGTATGTCTGTTTTAAAATGCAGGTCAAAAAGCTTAAACCCTGGTTTATTTATAATATTTTATTTCCGAGACTTGATTTCGAAGATTTACATGTAATTCTAAGTTTGAAAACCGGAACCTAGGTTTTTGGCTCAAACTTAGGCGTGACGTTATAGAGAGGCCGTTTTCAGTTAACTAGAGGTAGTGAGAAAACGTTAAAAATCCCTATTGCCTGTTTTATTTCTTTTGAAATCTAGTACGTTTTTCTTTTCTTTTTCTTTTTTTTGTATTTCCATATCGTTTCAGTTGATTGAAAATAGTATTAAAGGCTGCAGATTTGGTACATTTCGGAAACACAGTACTGTAGTGCAAGCAGGCCCTAAATAGTTGAAATACTGCTAAAGAAAAGACTCATCAAAATAAAGTCTGGTATTCTCGTGTCTTTTGCGTGTTACTAGCCTCCGAATGAAAGCTTTTTGAACGTACATGTATTTGTTCTTCTAATGTTTCCTGCGATATCGTGCGAAGCCTAAGCTCGCGGCTAGTCTCTGCCACACATATAAATAAAAGACAATGGAATTTGGCCAATAAAACTTTACACAAACAAATTAAGTTTCTAGGGGAAAGATTCTGGTAACCACTTTCAACTTTTAGACCGACTTTCGAGAAAGCCATATCCGCTTATATTACAGTATTAACTGTAATTTTGCTTATTTTTCAACAAAATATTGCAGCTTCCTCGGGCAGTTAAAATTGAAATTTGAGGAATTAGCATGTATACTTAAGCATAAGAAAGAAATTATAAGCGCGAATTTGAAAAATTAGCATGCCTCTAAGTTAACTTAAACCGATTTCGTTTAGTTAGGTAGGTAAAATTTCCCTACCTGTAAGTCCAATTATTAATTTTGCTGGCATATTAAAATTTTGTTTGATATATATGCTTACACTGATGTAGGCATTTCAGCTACTGATAACATGCATTTTATTTTGGCTTTACAGACTTTTGCCTGTTTTTATATATATATATATATATATATATATATATATAAAGATATATATATCCCATCCATTTTGATACTGCTTCATCGTCATATTATTAAAGCAACATGCATGTCTGTAAAAATCCTCGCTCCAGGCCATAGTCTGCTATCGTGAACTTCCTTCAAACTTTACAGGTCACATATCAAAATGATGTTCACTAAATTTTCACTTCGATGTCGCTTGCTTTTCAGTTCTTAAACTTTTGACAGTGTCACAAGTTAACTCTCGCACACAGGTCTTTCAAAGATAGCTACAACTGCAGACTACCCACTAGATTCGGTACTGATGGAGTATAACCCTGAAACTTGCACATGAAAACATGAAAAGCAGGTTAACATCAGCACGCGAAAATCCTTGTTAACATATGCCTTTGTGTTCATTTAAACATGTCTTGTTAATAGCGTGTGACACCGATATTTATGCAGTAATTGTCTTTATACCTTTTGTAGGTTCTTTGATTAAAATCTAAAGAGTTCCTTCAAGAGCAGAGAACACATTCAGAAGAAGGAACATGGGCCAGACTACGTAGTTTCGGCTAATAAAGCCTCATCAGTGACCCTGACAATATCTGGTAACGAAATCAGAAAAGGCATGCCGTAATTTCATAAGATTAAATTGGGCAATTGATTTGACACACTTTTAAATAGGCTTTGACAACAGTGGTCTGCTGTTCCTGAAGTCTCACAGTATGCTTTGATAACTGATTATATATTTTCGGGAGCAAACTGATATATTTCGGTAATGTCTTAGATAATGGATGGATGACTTGCGATTTTAAGTACTTTTTTAAGGTACTTCAGTCATATCAGGGCAAAGAGAGGGTGATAATTCAAAGCTGTGTGCAATGGAACACCGTTTACGGTTTGAAAGATTTTCGACTCCAGCGGGGCTCCACCTCGTTCGGGAGATGCATGATGCAGAAGTCGTTCAGTTATAGACTGTTTTTCTTCTTTTCATTCGAAAAAAAAAATCTGAAAGATCTAGATTCGTCTTTTAAGACGAATCTAGATCTTTTGGATTGTTTTTGAAAAGAGAACACCATTTTATAGCTGAATTACACAAGAGCGATTGTGAAGGGAGAACATCCCATCCTATAACCAAATAAATATGGTAACTTAGCTATCAAGATAACTCACTTGAACCAAAAAAAACCCAACCTGGTTAACTACGTATATACAAGGGGCGTTACGAAACGAAAAAGAAGTGTTGCGAAACGAAAAAGAGTCATAGTTCCCAAATTACTTAATCAGCATGGCTAAGCAGTTTTCTTTTAGCCACGATTGCTGGGTAGTTTTGGAACTATTACTCCTTTTCGTTTCGTAACGTCTCTTTTTCATTTCGTAACAGCCTTGAAAACATAGTTGACCAGGTGTGAAAAAGTTAACCGGGCCTACCAGATACAAATATGTTGCAGCAGGGATGTTCGTGTACTCAAGTAGCAGAACTCAAGCGGCGTCTTCAAAATATTACAGGAAAGGATACATGTACCGTAGAGTTCAAAATAGGAGCATATTTTTGCCATAAAAAACGTGTTTTGAAGTTTTGTAAACTGTTTCCTGATTGTCATATATAAAAATATAAAAAATAATATATATATATATATATAAAATATAAAAAATAATATAATATAATATATATATATATATATATATATATATATATATATATATATATATATATATATATATATATATATATATATATATATGGTAGGATTAAATCATCAACAGTGCAAAACAATATTTACTGAGCGCTTTCGGCTTTCGCCTTCTTCAGAGTTTACAGGTACAAGAAAAAAAATCAAAATTTCAACATTTCTACAGGTAAATCAAGAAAAAACAAAATAATCATGAAAACGTTTCTCAATTTACTATTCAAATTCACATTAAACGACCAAAGAAATTGAAAAAAGGTCGTTTAACAAAGCAAAATTGCTACAAGGCGGCCGTTTCACGGCCCCAGTTCGAATTTGAAATTGCAAATGGCTGCCAAAATGAGAAAAATCGTATTATGCGATTTGTAGCGGTGTATTTATAGCGATATACATACATTCTGTATACTGGCCATTCAGCTATGATGCAAAACTCACCATAATGAAGGAAAAAGAGAATTTTACATGTAATTACATCGCTACAAAAGCAAGAGTGGAACACTGTATGTCTGGAATAATGCAAGATGCCCCTGCAGAAATAGACTGAAGGTGGGACCGAGGCTAATCTCCTTTGTTAATGCCGCTTGGATTCAAAGTGTTAAGACGTATCCAGTAGCTCTCACGACTTTTTCTGGCATTGTCTTTCCACTCTGAATTGCTTTCTAAGCAGCAAACAGAGGCATGACTGAGAAAGTCATGTCCTTGCAAGCAAAAGTGCTCAGCGGTAGGAGATCTTTCAAATCTCTTGTGTCTCCAGTCATCTCTGTGACCATTCATTCTGATATTCAGAGGGCCCTTGGTTTCCCCAACATACTGCTTTCCACACTTGCCACAAGAGATCAGATACACAACATTCTGTGTCCTACAATTGGTGTCACCTTTAAGCTTGACACGAGCACCACTGGACGATGTGGCTGTCTGAGAGGGGGTTATCTCGTGAGAGCTACTGGATACGTCGTCTTAACACTTTGAATCCAAGCGGCATTAACAAAGGAGATTAGCCTCGGTCCCACCTTCAGTCTATTTCTGCAGGGGCATCTTGCATTATTCCAGACATACAGTGTTCCACTCTTGCTTTTGTAGCGATGTAATTACATGTAAAATTCTCTTTTTCCTTCATTATGGTGAGTTTTGCATCATAGCTGAATGGCCAGTATACAGAATGTATGTATATCGCTATAAATACACCGCTACAAATCGCATAATACGATTTTTCTCATTTTGGCAGCCATTTGCAATTTCAAATTCGAACTGGGGCCGTGAAACGGCCGCCTTGTAGCAATTTTGCTTTGTTAAACGACCTTTTTTCAATTTCTTTGGTCGTTTAATGTGAATTTGAATAGTAAATTGAGAAACGTTTTCATGATTATTTTGTTTTTTCTTGATTTACCTGTAGAAATGTTGAAATTTTGATTTTTTTTCTTGTACCTGTAAACTCTGAAGAAGGCGAAAGCCGAAAGCGCTCAGTAAATATTGTTTTGCACTGTTGATGATTTAATCCTACCATATACTTATTTCAATCATTTTGAATCCATTTGTTGGATCCAGTGCTACCGGGAAGATTTTTGTTTGATGTTTGTCTCATTTCTCCCTATATATATATATATATATATATATATATATATATATATATATATATATATATATATATATATATATATATATAAAATATAAAAAAAGTTTTTGGATTTCATTTCCTTGTTTTTTCGAGCAAAAAGGTGAAACTCGCTGTAACATGAGCCGCGACACGACGAAACCAACAATGTGGTTGTGCGCCCAGCGCAGACTCAGATCAGCCTGGGCATACGCCCAGTCTGATCAGAGCAGCCTGGGCATCCGCCCAGTCTGATCAGAGCCTTCGCTGTCCGCATTGAGGTAGCTTAGACCCTTAGCTACCCTTTGAGCACTAAACGAAGAGTCTGATCAAACTTGGCGGATGCCCAGGCTGATCTGAGTCTGCGCTGGGCGCACAACCACATTGTTGGTTTTGTCGTGTCGCGGCTCACATGTCTCTTTTCCTACGATGAAAAAGTAAAGGTTGAAATCTAACATCACAGTTTTAGGAAAAAAGGGTCTATTGAAAGTGTTGAAGACAACTGGATACCAAGTACCGAGAGAAAGTGCCACCGCCGACAGAAAAAGACACCATGACCCACCAGAGTTTTGAACCGCAGTTGCGAGTCTGCCGACTTCTGAAATATGCAAATTAGTGTGAATTGTGTGCTTCTTGTCCGTCCAGTCAAAGCTTATTTCGTCAATCACGTCAGTATCAGCGTGTATTGTGCGCAATGGCCTAAATATTGCGAATTCTTCTACAAAAAAAAAGAAAATAAATAAATAAATAACCGGAACGCAACACAGTTGACGCATTGGCCCTACGTACATGTATGAATGAGATCCCTACGGATTTGTTCGGAAATCAAATTCAGTTGCACAATGTTTTATGCTGTACAAGACGTTAATGTTAATCTATTTTTGTGTCAGTTCTGACTGAAAATAGTCGCGTCGCGCGACAAACCCGCGTGCAAACATATGCTAACTGAGACCGCTCAGATGTGCAGGCGCAGTTTGCAGGCCTGTATGAGCATGAATATTTTGTTTAAAAAATCTATACTAGATCAATTTAATTTTATTGTTAAATTCCTCGCAATCAGGCCTTTCGCACATGCTGTCTGGATATTTGCAGTTCCTTATTCCCTTATTTGCCCTAACGCGTCTACGAACTAATTCCGAATATTGGGACAGATACGCCAGAGCAAACAGTACAGACCCAGCTCAGGCTGCTCCTAGGATGGTCTACAATGTTTGCCATTCCATCTGCATCTTTAAGATGCATTTCTGAACAGTAAAACCAAACTGTTCCATTATAAGACCAATTGTGATAAATATTTTAGGTATCCCAATATTAAGAATTTTTACGGTAAAATGGGTTGCCACACGTGCAAATAGGGACGCATATGCAAACAACAAGGCTCTGATCAGCCTGCGATTACGCTGTTTGCATACAACTTGTGTGGTCCCTGAAGAATCTTTGGCACAAAACGAATTCTTTAGTTAGACTGCGCAGATATTCGGAGTAATAAGAGTCTTCACTGTTCACAGTTACACGAGGCCACCTTACTGCGTGACGCGGCTCAAGTAATGGTGACGTCAGAAAGTTTGCTCTCCAGTGGCGCAAATCAGCTTCGTTTGTCACCAGCACCAATTACTCCTGAGAACGAAACTTATTAACACTAATGAATGTGGATTCTGCGTCAAACGTTGTTTTGAGTTACTGAAAAGAGGCATTTCATCAAACTTATTTCACCGATTTTTAACAAATCTGGGGGTTTATTTATTATTTGTTTTATTTTTTTCTTTATTATCATTATCATTATTATATTATTATTATTTGTATAGTTCCCGATGGCTTTGTCTCGTTTTGCTATTCATAGCCTTATATCATGTAAATACGGATGGATGAATGACTTGCGATTTACGTCCTTTCCACCAGCATTTAGGTCATATCGGGACGATGGGAGGGTGGTTATGAAAGGCTGTGTGCAATGGAACCCCTATCAAGATTAAAGAGGTTTCAGCCTCTGGGAATGGGATTCATATGGAAGTTCAAATGATCCTGGTCACATGAACAAGGTGACCGCCATATCCATACATGGTAAAAGTGTTAAAACAATGTTCTTCTCCAGAAGTAAAAAGGCTAAATGACCATGAAACATGATAAGAAGCATAAAAGCAACATAATGTACCGTAGCATTATACGAAGTTGTTTCACTGATGACCATAAATTGACCATTGATTTGCTTTTTTTTTCTTTTTTGCGAAAAGGCAGTCAGCTCTGGTTTCTTGTTCTTTTATACTGGAAAATGATAGAAAAGAGCAAATCTAAGAGACTTTTGAAGTCTTTGATGTAATAATCATTATATGTGGGCAGCTAAATGAATACATGAAAACTAAAGGTTACCAAAGGACAATCTTTATTTTGGTATTTCTTGCCGTTTGTCATGTGTTTTGTGTATTTGTTTACGGATATTAACCTAAGATCATAATGGGCATCAGATTCTCAGACCTGCGGTTGTAAAGGAGAATTCTTACTTTTTTTTCAGTAATACCACCACTGGGTGGCTGCTTAGTCCCGGTAGGCGGTGATTTTTTTTGACAATTATCAACGATTTTTTCTGACAACGGTCCCGGATTTTTCCAAATTGTCAATGATTTTTTCTCCGTGACGTCACAACACAAATCTAATGCGACAAAATGGTGAATTTTGTCAATTAAACCATTAATTTCAAAATCTTAAGCGTATTCCTGGTAGATCTGAGACAGATTACATACAATACAAATGTTTAACGTTGTCAACAGATTAGGTAAACCCGGAAATTTTCATTTAGGGTACATCTTGATGAACTGTCCGCTCTGTCTATGGCTTCGAAGTTTACCATGGGGAAAAGCTATTTTTAATCATAAATCGGTGTTGGGAAACATATTATATTACTTTTTGACACTTTACAATGATATAAATGGGTCTTTCAGCAGATTCTAATTTTTCATAAGTCCCGGATTTTTCCTACAAGTCCCGGATTTGCTCCTACAATAAATTTTAAGCGCCTGATTTTTTCTGACAACGCAAACACAAAATGAGTAGTCAGTATCATACTTTATTGCGCATAGATTGAATAGCAAGATTTAAGCATGTCTCAAACTTTAATTGTGGTGCATAAATGGGAGAAGAAACACTTGTTGGCCGTTAAAAGACCAGCCTTTTCATTATATACAGACCATTCTATTGCTCCATATATAAAAAAAATTACAATGGCATGTCGTGTAGTAAAGAGTTGAGATTAAAACAATATTCAGTGGCCTTCCCAATGCAGGCGAGACTGCTGTACTAACTCTACCAACTGAGCGACGTGGCCACATGGTCGTCCAATGCCAGGAAAGCTCAGTTGGCAGAGCAGTCCCGATCATTGCCTATCTTTTTACTCAGTAGTACCGAGAAGGTTGAAGACTCGAGTTCCATCGCGGCCAGGGTGTTTTTTTCGCTTAGGCGGCGTAGAAGATTTATGTATTTTCTTCAAAATTGTGCGTGCGTGCCTCTGTGTGTGTATGCGTGCGTGTGCGCGCGTTTGTGTGTGTGTGTGTGTGATTCCAATGCATCAATTTGTACTATCCTTGGTGTGCAAAAGCTACCTGTTCCTCACTATAACGTAGTTAATGTGAGGCTTCATAATTCTGAAATTAGTGCACATCTCCAGCAGGTGCTGGAGCCCCGTAGGTTAACGCTGGCTTGCTGATCTAGCGGTCCCAAGTTCGAAACCCGCTTGAGGCGAGAATCTTTTCAATCTTAAACGGGGTTCCACTGCAGACAGCCTTTCATTATCGTCCTCCCAACGTCCTGATATGACTGAAATACTGTTGAAAAGGACGCAAAATCGCAAGTCATCCATCCATCCAGCCAGCCAGTACTTCTATTGAGGGCCTTACAGTTTTTGTATACTGCACTGCAAAACTTTAACAGAAAAAGTTCTGAAAAGTCAGATCCTTTGAAATCAAGGAAAACACCAAAGAACTGAAAATAGCATACTCGGTTTAACTGCGGCTGCTCATGACCAGTCATGAAATGTGCAACTCCGGCCATGCCCCTAGCAGCGGCTACTGTATTATTAAAATAAGTCGAAGTGAAATAAATAATTCCAAAGGACCAGAACTTATACAATCTACACTATGAATGAATACCTAGGGACTACTAAAGCCCGTCACACGGTACCTAACACAAGTTTCAGTGAAATTTCAATAAAATGTGCAAACCCAGTCATGCCCCCCTAGCAGCAGCTGGGCTACTCTTTTTTCAGAATGACTCGAAATGAAATCATTGATTCGAAAGGACAAGAAATTATATAATCTGCACTATGATGGAGTATAGGGAGACTTGACGGCCGCCGCACAATACCTCCAGCATCCTGTGAAGTTAAATAAGATTTGAAATGTTAGAGTTTTTGGAAGCAAGAAATGGCCAGAAAGAATGAAAAAACAGACTATGCTTATTGAGTATGCACTTGAAAAGAGGACTCAAGTAAACAAAGACTTCTGATGTAATGTCTTTTACGTATTCTTTGCTTCTAAAGGGTCCATTCTTTCGATTTCATCACCATGATAAGGCAAACATGACAGAAATGTTATGATGTTCATTCGGTGAAGTAAAATTAGTTCCCACACTGATAAAAATCTAACTGCTGTTACTATGCTGCTAGTTTAAGACTCTGAAATGCAGTATAAGTGGTAGGAAAAAATCCGGGACACTGTAGGAAAAAATCCGGGACACTAAACCCGTTGTGGGAAAAAATCCTTGACATTTGCAGTATTTTTTGTCCTTGGTTTGCCGAGGCTATTTCACAAAGAAAAATATGACAAACGACAAAATACGCTTATAGAATGCTCAAGTAAACAGCCTGATTGCGAAAGATCCCAAGAAAGTATTGAAAATAAGTTTGTTTACTTACCTTATTGCTCCGTCACACTTATGAGACATTAATTGTCAGAAAAAATCGTTGACGGTTGTCAGAAAAAATCACCGCCTACCGGGACTAAGCAACCACCCAGTGACCACGGGAGTAGTATAAAATGGAGTGTTCGAAATGTGGGTTTGTGTGCGTGCGGGTTTTTTAGTGGAATGTTCGAAATGTGGTTGCGGTTTTTTCAGTGGAGTGTTCGGACTGGTGGTTTTGTGTGATTGCTGTTTTTATCAGGTATTCAGTTTGGCGGTTGTTTTCATTGGCGTGCCCCTGGGTTGACGGTCTATGGAACACTTGATGTTTCTTTTTTTCTCGTCTGCATGTGTTGAGCGGCACTCTTGCTTATTTTGAATGACCCCCCCTTCCCACCCTAATGCTGACAATATTGTACTTATCTGTTTGGGGTGAATGTAATCTGAAACTGATGATGTTTTTCATTCATAATGTCGTGACATTCAAACCCTGTTGATCCTTTTGACAAAAGCAGTGGATGAATGGAGAAAAAAATAAAAAGGTTACCTAGTTACGTATTTTAGAGTGCGTCGTTTGTAATGAGTAGTAAGTCACACGTATGGCCGAGATAACTGACATAGCTTGTGACTAAAACTTTGAGACAATGGCTTGCTGACCTAGAGGAGGCATCAGCAATGGTTCCAGTTATAAACTGAGAATTCATTCGGTTTCACACTTTCACGATTATTGCAAGAGAACAATGTCTTATAGAAAATCAGTAATGCACTAATAGAGTATCATATAGGGATGCCAAAGCTTTTTGTATACCATATATATATAATAATGAATATCTAATATTGTTTTTATGTAAGGCCATGATCGTCTATTCAGTAATTTAGGTATCTTTTTTTCAATGAGCTTATTATATTATGTAAATATATCAAATTTCATACATTTCGAATCATAATATAATAATTCAGTGACACACAGTCGCACTCTACTGATTCAGGAAATACCCAATTTCTAACAATAGAGCTATGCCACTACAGTTACACAATCCGCTTTGGTCTGGTATGAGCCGCTTCCATCCAGACGTTTTAGTCTAGTTTATAAAGTTCTAATCTCACTCCTCCTCATCATTATTGAGAAAGCCGCCTAGGAGGGAGCGTCGGAAGCATTTAAAGATAAATAGAAAAAAAGAATCTCTTCAAGTTCATTCACGTGCACCTTGGAATCAGGGAAGTTAGAATGTTCACTTGCCAAATTGGTTCCAAAGAATTCCGAAGGGGAGACAACATGCGTCGGCACGTTAAAACAGTTCACGCCAACTTTTAAGATAACGAAATGATAGATGATAAAGATAATCCAGAAGTCACAGATAAAGACGATGCCAGCAATGAATCTAATGGCGATGACCCAAATATACAGATTAATGCTGAAAGAAACGACTACGATGACGATGTGAAGGAGGCAGAGGAAGAGGAGAATAAAGAAGTGGACATTTTAGATGACCCGTGGCATTTGTTGATACAGGAGGTATTCGAACAGTGTCAGCCGGAATTAGACGAACGAATCATCAAGCATATGGCAAGTGAATGGCTAGATGAAGATGATGCTAGGAAGCGAGTGTACCATAACATGTTACCAACCTACAGAAAAGCGTTGGCGAACGTTTTCGTCAATGAAATGTGATTCCATGCCATGAGAAAGGATCATATTTACTTATCTGTGAAACACACGGTTTCCGATTTGAAACTGCTTGATGACTACGACAACGAGGAAGCATGGAAATCTGCCGTCAAGAAACGCAATTTTTTGTTCGACAGAATCTTAAAAGAGTACGACCCGCCGGAATTGTCCGAGTCCGAGGATGATGATGATGAGATGCATGTCGAAGAAGCTGAAGAACTATTCTAATGCACTAACGTATGTAACGCGACGTCTGATTGGATAACGTCAAAAATTTGCGACAGTATGTCTGCTGTTGATACAAATTAGCACACTTAAGTAAAAAGTGCATTAGAATGGGAATAACTGTATTGAAAAATGACATTTTGGGAGGTAAATCGTCGGTTTTACCTCCCCAAATGACAATTTTGAGTACAGTTATCCCCTAAATAACAGTTAACAATGACCAAGGAGGCGGGAGATGCGGTGGTAGCAGTAAGTTAAACGTCAACTTGGTCAGTCCCTCGGAACAGATAGCTTTGTGGGCAATAGACGAGTTGTTGCTCACAGGTCGAAAACGTGGATTCGATGGTTTTACGCCGAAAGACGCAGCTGAGATTGAACACATGAAGAAACCGAGGAGTACATGGGCACCATGGACAGTCATACAGAAACTGTAAAAATTGACAGACTTGTGTTCAATGTATTTTTGTCATATTTCTGCTTTGTGATTGCTTATTTTAGAAATAGTAAACTAAAGTGGAATAAAGTCTTTATTTCTTTCAATACCAGTTTGAGTCCTCATAGATACATAAGTCCCGCATTTCCTATAAATGAGGAGAAAGAGCATTTGATAAGATACATATAAATCTGGAGGAAAGAGATCCTTGTGGATGCTCATAGTGCTCCTCATTGCTTCAATATTTGCATATTGACTCCTCTTTCCTCCTCATCCCCTTCTCAACAACCTCATTACCATTTTATATTTACACGCCAATTGTTAAGTTGAAAAGCAAGGACTCGCCCCTTGAAAGTCACGACTTTATGAATGAAAAAAAAAAAACCATCAGTTTCGGTTTACATTCACCCCAAACAGATAAAGTACAATGTTGTCATATTAAGACGGGCCTTTCAAAAAAAAGTTTTCTTTCCTCTATCAGCTGCTGCTGAACACATATAGACGCAAACGAGGAAAAGAAACAACAAGTGCTCCATATACCGTCAACCCAGGGGCACACCATTGAAAACAGCCGCCAAACTGACCACCCGTTTAAAGCAGCAACCGCACAAAACCGCCAGTCCGAACACTCCACTGAAAAACCCGCACCCACAAAACCCCACAATTCGAACACTCCCTTGAAAAGCCCGAACCCACACAAACCCACATTTCGAACACTCCACTGAAAAACCAGAACCCACACAAAACCACATTTCGAACACTCCACTGATAAAACCCGAACCCACACAAACCCACATTTCGAGCACTCCGTATTATACTATTCACGGGGTAATACCAATTTGGCTACCTTTGCTTTCGACCGAGTCAATCAATTACCATACATGCAAAAGTGGCTGTCAACCGAGACAATCGACAGCAGTATCAGCTCGGTCGACATCCATTACAAATAGTACCATTTACCGTTATTGATAATGCTTACGATCGTATTCTTAGTCGAAAGCCTCTTTGTATAGTACAGACTCGGTCGAAGGCACAAGTATCCAAATTGGTATTACCCCAGTGAATACGATACAGCTGCAAAAAAGACAAACTATGGTGTGTTGGCTTATTAAGGTACGAATATACACCAAGGACGTAACTGGCTTTACACCAATACGCAGGTGCGTCTTGAAATGTTGTCAAAATAACAAAATTTCAACAGGCACCTGCATATTTGATGATGCTAAAATGCTGTAGATTGGACAAGATTTCAACAGTAACTGCATACAGAACTGACTACACGAAATATCTCTAGGGCTAAACTCTTATACCTGCTCTCAAAGGGTAAAAAAAAATCTTTGTGTGTAACATGTAATTACCCCTTGTTACGATGCCCCTGTACGCCGCCAACAGAGATTTGTCTAATAATGAAGAACTGTAAAACACTTCATATCTGCGTAATCAAAGTTTGGAGGGTTTTATTACAATGGCATAATGGCACATTTTCATTTTAGCACTTTCATAATTTTAGACCTATATCTTGTTCTGTAAAAAAATTTAAAACTCAGTATTGGCGGACTTCTATTGTGGCCCTTTTCTACCTAGCCGCCATGAGTACACTTTCAGGAGAAGCAACTCTGTCATTTTTGCCTCCTTTCTCAGTAGTTATAAACTCTTTTAGTTGCTATGTATTGTTTGTGATGTTCAGGCTAGCCCGTTGACCATGCACCTACATGAGAATTGGCTGTTCACATAGCTGCTGCTGGTGTTGACTTTGGTATTGACTAGTTTTGTGTTGTCTCTCTCCCACATGGTGTCTTGGGTTGGATCTGGAATTTGTCAGTTCCTGAGAATTTTCCTACTTAGTTTTCTATAAACACGGAATTATTTGTTTTAGAAAATCTAAAGCTTCTGTTGAAAGCATTTCATTTTGAAATGTCAATGATTTGCGGAGCATGGCCTACACGGTTTGTCATGCTCCTAGACCATTGACGTCATAGATCTGTAACCATAGCAACTATGAAATAACGAACTTTTGTACTTAGTACCTTAGCAGAATGACGTGCCGATGCACCACTTTGACATCAATATGAACTCTGAGTTGCAATATTTTAAAATAGTTATATTACGTCATCGGTATCGAATCGTGGTAAACGGTGTGCCATGCTCTGCAAACTTTTCAGTCAATGACATTTCAAACTGAAATTCTTTTAACAGTGGCTTCAGATTTTCTCAAACAAATAATTACTCTCAAGTAATTTAATTCCGTGTTTTAAAGGAAAGATTATACCCCTATATTTAATTTTAGGGGAAAAAATACGCCGCTGGTAGAGGAAAGGCAAGAGTGACAAGCTTCGTCTTTGCAGTGATACCGTTATTTTTCTGTCACTGTCCATCTTGATGTTTATATTGAAAGTATTTTGCATGATTAAAGTGTTTCAGCACTGGCACAATCTAATCGATGTGGTACCCGACAGTGTTACTGGATCCAGCCATATGATTTTTGTCGGGGTGGCATATCTAATGTCGAAAAAGCTCATGTAGACTCGCTTTGTTGTCATCTTGTAATTCTTGTTGATAACACTTTTGGGACAGGGCTTAACTGCCGGCAACTTTGTGTGTTTGTGTGTGTAAGGGGAGGGGGGGGGGGGGGGGGGCGCAGCTGCCACCTTTCCCCATTTGCTCCCCTCTTGGTGGGGCATTGCCCGTGTTTTTTTCGAACCCATTATTACCAAATTTCGGCTGTGGTCAACATATACTTGGAGAGGGAGGGGCTCCGTCAGGATGAACTCTGCCCTAGAAACACCATGGTAGACAACCGTAACAATCTAATATCGGATCGGTCGCAGCCCGGATTAACAATGACCGCGCCTACTGTTGGTAACCGAGACATAGGTGACAAGTATGCAACTGGTGTGACACAGATCAAAAAGATCAGGAGTAGGGAGAACATCTCAGTTGGCACCTGGAGCGTGAGGACTCTGGGGCCAGCTGGGAAACTGAAGAGTTGACCCATGCAATGGACAGGTATCACTGGAACATACTGGGGTCTGTGAGATGCGCTGGAAAAACTTTGGTGAGATGTCAACAGATGACAGACATAGGTTTATTTCAGTGGAGAAGAGGACAAACATGAGTATGGGGTTGGATTTCTTGTGCATGAGGACATGGTGAGTGCTGTCTTGTCATGCCAACCAGTCTCCAGCAGACTGATTTCAATCCGCCTGAGAGCAGCTCCTTTCAACATCACCATCATACAGGTTTATGCACCAAATCTGGGCACGACGACAAGGAGGTAGAACACTTCTACCAGCAACTCCAGGAAATCATACATCAAACACCCAAGAAGGACATTCTGGTTGTACAGGCGTGGGGGGGGAGGGGGGGGGTTGGAATGCTAAAGTTGGAAAGGATGCACAGGCAGACTGGGAAACGGTTTGGTGACCCTACTGCAATGTCGAGATAAATGAGAGAGGTCTCAGACTTCTAGAGTTTCCAGTTTGCAACCTGTAACAGCCTAGTACTGACAAACACCCATGGCCCTAACAGACCATCAAGAAGATGGACATTGCTCAGTCCAGATGGGGAACACCACAATCAGAGTGATTACATCATGGTGAGGAAGCGGTTCCGCTCAGGAGTTAAGATCCATAGAAAAGGAGTTTTCCTGGGGCAGACATAGGAAGTGACCAATGCCTGGTGATGATGACCTTTCGAGTTCGTCTGAAGAAGGCTAGAAAGCCAACCCAGCCAAGACTGAAGTTTGATCTTGAGCATTTAAGGGACCAAGTTGTGGCATGCACGTTTCAAGCAACAATAGGTGGGAAATTTGCACCACTCATTGGTCTGAGGGTCGATGACATGGACATAGATACCATGTTTTCCACCTACAATACAGTAGTGACTGATGCAGCCAGTGAGATACTTGGGAAGGAACGTCGGAGGAAAAAGCCCTGGGTCACCAGAGATGTTCTCGGCCTCTGTGATGACAGGAGAAATTTGAAGAAGAAGCGGTATGAAGCAGGAGGAGCAAAAGAATAGAGGGAAGTAAATAAAAGGTTTCAGAAGGCAGTGAAGAAAGCGAAGGAGGACTGGATAGCTAGTCAGTGCGAGGAGATCGAAACTTGCCTGAACAAAAACAACAGCAAGAAAGCATACCAGCTGGTGAAGGATCTAACTTCAGAGAAACAGGGTAGATCTACAACTATCTAGGACAGGTCTGGGAAAGGCCTTACAGAGGAACAAGAGACTCTCAGGAGATGGACAGAATATTGCTCAGAACTATACAACCATGAAACTTACGGTGACAATGCGGTTCTGGACTGCAGTCAGCCCCAAATGAAGATCAACAACCGATCCTTCTTGAGGAAGTTGAGATTGCAGTAGCAGCACTAAAGAAGGGAAAGTCTGCAGGAACTGATAATATACCAGCATAAATTGTTCAAGCTGGCGGGGAGACCATGGTTGATGTTTTAACACATATCTGTAACAGGATCTGGAGAACGGGAGAATGGCCTACCCCATGGACTCAGTCGCTAATTTTTACGCTCCCTAAATAGGGCAACCTACAGCTCTGTCAGAACTACAGAACCATCAGCCTAATCAGTCATTCAAGCAAAATCATGCTGAAAGTCATCTTGAACAAGCTTAAACCACAAGCCGAAGAGATAATCGCTGAGAAGCAGGCTGGGTTCCGAGCAGGAGGGAGTACCACAGAACAGATCTACAACCTTAGAATCCTGTGTGAAAAGTATCTCCAACATCAGCAGAACTTGCTATTGAGTGTTTTACATATGAGACTGCGGTCTGTGTTACATTTCTAAAGAGTGAGCGAATACGGTATACAAATCCAAAATAACTTACTGTTTGAGGTCAAGGGGAATAGTGGCCTGGAAAGAAACTATGGTATTATGAGGCTACCAAAGGGGAGTGGTTTACCTTTCTCTTTCTAGGCTGCGATTTGTGCTGATACCTTTTGTAGGCTTCCTTTTAGTTTTTTTTTTTTCTTTTTTTTTTTTTTCACAAATGTTCGAAATCTCTGACGAAACTTTGCGTGCCGCGCAAAACGAATTACAGGGTCACTGGAACGCCGCCGTTTTCAGCCTGTAATGTTGGGTGCATGGGCAACTGATCATGCTTTTTCTGAAATTTTACAAAAGAGAAACAAGTTTTATGACTTCCTATTTGCCTCCAGGGACGACGCACCCTTAAAACATAAAGAGGACCTAACATGCGTGCTCATGTACATGTATTATTGAATTTATTAAACGAGTTGGGGAAAAAGATAGGATGCGAGGCTTGCCGAGCATCTTATCGGTTTTCCCCAACGAGTTTAATAAATTCAATAATACAGGAGCACGAATGCAGGATTCTGTTTATCATATGACACTAAAATCGCATTTTATAGGCAAATTTTGCACTAAAACGTCACAATTTAACCATTAACAAAGGCGACGTTTTATGGACGTCAACGCATAACGTTACGACGTAATTTGCATATTTAATCCACTAGTGGATTATCGTTTTTAATGCATGGCTTTATAACACTCTCAGATGTGACGTCATATGATAAAAATAGTTCACCCCTTTGAAATGGAGGCAAAATGAAAATGATAGGTTTTTCTTTTCTTCTTGAAAATGTACCAAACCACTGAAATAGTCGTTCCCACTAAATAAGAGGGTCACCTACCAGAGAATAAATGCGCCACGACATGACAAAAGGGTTGGGCAGCAACCCAGTCTGATCAGAGTCTTCGCTGTGCGCTTAAGGGAAGCGAAGGGTCTGAGCTAGCTACACGGGGACAGCGAAGACTCTGATCAGACTGGGCGCACATGTCACTTTGTTAGTTTTGTCGTGTCGCGGCTTAAATACTGTTTCATGAAAGTTGTCTCCTTTATAAGAAGAATTGGTGGCCGACCCATTGAATATCAGTCACTTTAAATTTGTTATTTGTGTTTGGTTACAAGTAAAACAGACTGTATAAAAGTTTTGAGAAAAACACACATTTCCATTGTATGAATTTCACGTAGCATCTCACTTATAAATCGAGCGGAGCATGGCATACACTGCATGCAATGCTCCTCTCGAATTACAAGTGAGATGATGCCATAGAACTGTTACCATAGCAACTATAAAATTACCAAATGTTGTGCCTAGTACCTTGGCAGAGCCAGAATGATGTCTCGTTGACGTCACTTTGACAGCAATATGACCTGTTAGTTGCTGTAGAAACAGATATATAACACCATATGTATTTGGGGTAAAGCAAACAGTGTTTGCCAGGCTCTGCCAATTTATCTATGGCATTACAATCTGAAATTCTTTCAACAGAAACTTCAGATATTTTTCAAACAAATAACTGTTCTCATCTCATTTAATTCTGTGTTGTAAAATGGAAAGAAATGTTGATTTTTTAGTACAAGGACACTGTACTCGTAATTCTGTAGTTCAACCAAACATTATCCGTAGACAGATATTTATTTTCTGCAACCACTATAATGGCGTTTAAGAACAATAATGATGCTTTTAACAGTGGAGAAAAAAAAGATCAATCGAGTATATAGACTTAAGGCTAAGTCGCAGTGCTTTGCTTCTCTGTGTTATCCTTTGATGCTTGAGACAAGACGTACTAGTTCATTGGCGGTTTTAAGAACATCCAATACGGCAAGGTTAATGAGCACAGACAGTCACTGCAGCAAGGAGCATAGCCATGTGTTTCATGTAACTATGTCCCCCCACCATGGTGGGGGTGGGGGGGGCGGGGGGGGGGGGGGGGCGGGACATATTGTTTTTGGTGTGGATCCCGTCGGCGTCGGCGTCAGCGTAGCTTCTTGTCTGCACTCTATCTCCTGAAGAGCTGCATGGAGTTTGACCAAACTTGCACAGATATGTCACTGGTTAGGGGAAAACTGATTAGATTTTGATAGCCTTGACCTTATTTTTAAGGTCACAGGAGGTCAAAGAATGATGAAAACCAGCTTGTCTGCACCATATCTCCTGAAGGAAATGATGAATTTTTACCAAACTGGCACAGATATATCACTGGGAGATGGCAAAGAACTGATTAGATTTTGGTGGCCTTGACCCTATTTTCAAGGTCACAGGAGGTCAAAGAGTGTTGAAAAATGCCTTGTCTGCATAATATCTCCTGAATGGATGGCTGGATTTAAACCAAACTTGCACAGATATATCATTGGGAGATGGAAAAGAACTGATTAGGTTTTGGTAACCTTGGCCCCATTTTCAAGGTCTCAACTCGCCTTTCTTCGTACACGACATCTGCTGTTTTTTTCATTAACTCACCCCCACTCACTGCCCGACATTGACTTGATTAGCAAATGTGTGACAAACGTGTCTGCCACCTCATTTTTTCTTCGCTTTGTAAATGACAAACCATAGAAGCAAAAGGTTCCTTCTGTATATTTTTAATACATATCAGCCTTTAAATCGACTGCCTTCTCAAAGTTAAGAAATCACAGTATCTTTTTCTCTGGCTTTCGTTACCAAATCATGTTTTATTCCATTAGTGGTAGGCTCATTTTGGTCAATGGAAATCTTGATACGAGGTGAGTATATCGAAACTCTCACATTTCCCTGGTTGAGCCCGCGAATGCTATATTATCACATAACTATTGGGTCTATGATATCTTTGCTGCTTTAATAACTGACCGTTCCAAGGCAGTACTTCCGTTATGGTCCTTCTTAGTTGTGTGTTGTTTGTTGCCATGTCTGTTATTGATAATTGAGCCGCCACGCGACAAAACCAACAATGTGGTTGTGCGTCCAGCGAAGACTCAGATTGGCCTAGGCATCCACCCAGTTTGATCAGACTCTTCGTTAAATGCTCAAAGAGTAGCTGAGTGTCTAAGCTGTCTTCATGCGGACAGCGAAGACTCTGATCAGACTGGGCGGATGCCCAGGCTGATCTGAGTCTGCGCTGGGCGCACAACCACTTTGTTGGTTTTCTCGTATCATTTTCTCGTATGAGCGTTTCACGGCTCATATATTGTTTGTGATGTTCAGGCTAGCCCGGTGACCACCTACACGGGAAATGGCTATTCATATGGCTGCCGCTGACGATGTCTTGGTGGTGACTAATTTTGTGTTGTCTTTTTCCCGCATGGTGTCTTGGGTTGTATCTGGGACTGAATTGCGTCAGTTTCTGAGAATTCTCCTACTTACTTTTTCCTTCACCTTTTCAAAGCTCACTTCACATGCCTTGAGGTCTTCATAATTGTTTGGGGGACTTCTACTGTGACTTTTCTTTTCTCCATTTAATTCAGTCTTCAGTCTTCACCATTGGAACCTAATTATTCCACCAAGGAGGTTTTTTCAGTCTGCTTTTCACATTGATCTCTTTCTCTTTATCTTTCTCCCTTTAAGCGCCAAAAACGCAGACGTCAAAATTTACGTCTGCAAAATTCAAAAAATATTCCCCCCAAGCTATATTATATTGAAAATTCAAATACTAGAGGGCAAACAGTGCAGATCTTGATGAGGCGGCTCATCATGAGCCGCCTCATCAGGATCTACACTGTTCACAAATTTAGCTATTTTCGTCTCTGGCGCTTAAAGTGTTAATGTTAAAACGCCTTTCAAAAGAGCTTTGCCTATGAGAAAAGACAGGAAGTCACGTTAGTTGTTCCCCTTTGTAACTGGCAGAAAAGCATAGATGTTTACCAGTTAACCTAAAAATTCAGACAAGCTCTCATAAACTGAAGCGGTTTCATTACATGAGCCACATGACTACGCTCCTCCGTGACTGTCTGTGCTCATTGACCTTGCAGTCGTAGATATTCTGAAACCGTCACCAAATCGGCACGTTCTGTCTCAAGAATCAAAGGATAGCACAGCGAATCAAAGCACTGCGATTTAGCCTTAAGTCTATATACTCGATTAACCTTTTTTTTCTTCACTGCTAAAAGCATCATAATTGTTCTTAAACATCATTATACTGGTTGCAGAAAAGTAGTGTATATCTGCCTACGGATAAAGTATGAATGAAACACGGAATTTACAGTGTCCTTGAACTAAAAAAATCAACATTTCTTTCCATTTAACAACACAGAATTAAACGAGATGAGAAAAATTACTTGTTTGGAAAAAATCTGAAGTTTCTGCAGAAAATTTTTAGATTGCAATGCCATTGATAAATTTACAGAGCCTGGCAAACACTGTTTGCTTTATCCCAATACATATGACGTTATATATCTGTTTCTATAGCAACTACAATGTAACAGGCCATGCTGCTGTCAAAGTGACGTCAACGAGACGTCATTCTGGCTCCGCCAAGGAACTAGGCACATTATTTGGTAATTTTATAGTTGCTATGGAAACTGTTCTATGGCATCATCACACTTGTAATTCGAGAGGAGCATTGCATGCAGTGTATATCATGCTCCTCTCGATTTATAAGTGAGATGCTCTCTGAAATTCATACAATGGAAATGTGTGATTTTCTCAAAACTTAAATTCAATTTCAATTTAATTCTCTGTTTTACATGTAAGTAAACTTAAAGTGACTGATATTCAATGGGTCGGTCACCTTTTTTATTAAGGAGGCACCTTTGACGGAACTGTATAATATGTATTTGAAACACGAGTGACAACACCAACAAAGTGGCACATGCGCCTACTGAAGACTAAGATCAGCCTGGGCATCTTCCCAGTCTGATCAGAGTCTTTGCTGTCCGCATGGACATTTAGATATAAATGCCTCACTATTCATCATAAACATTCTTGCAAAAAAGATTAAGATACCTAAGGAAAGCCACAGTTCACAAAGCATATCCCAGCCAAAACACCAAACATCCTCTCAACCACTTCTATCCCAAGCTAACTTTATCTCAAAGTAAACTGTCTCGGGTCAGAAAATTTTAAAGTTATTTTGAGATATCCGTAGTTTGGGATGAACTTCGACTTTGAGTTACAGTATCGACAGCTGATGGGTTATCAGCGTGGTATAGGTCGTTTGCGAAAAAGTGGAGGGCAAAAAAATGATTTAATTTCTTTACTACCGAATAAATTTTGATGAAACTTTGCAGACTTTTATCTATTACCAATACGAACTCATGCAAGGAAACTCAGATTTTTTTGATAGTTAAATAAAAAATTGTCAGATCAACTACATGTTAAAATCTGTCCCTAATCTTTGAAGTTTTACGCTTGGTTTGTGCAGTTTTTGGAACAGCCAGTGTTGTGCAGACTATATCCCTTATATGGACATTTACTTATATATAGGTGCAACACATAAGAAAATCCTTTTCAAATGATTGGCCCATTATCTTTAAAGCCCCTTGTTTACCCAGCAGTGAGTGAACACATTTCAGAATACATGGTAATTTGTGAATGAATAATAGTATTAGTATAGTAATTTTAGAACAACAATGGCTATTGTACCATTATGGCTACCTCCAGTGTAAGGATGACATAAAATTGTGAAGGAAAATGGTAATGATTGATAGGGAAACTTTTTATTCAAACGTAAAAAAAAATCTACATTTCCTAGCATGAGTTCGTATAGGTAAAAGATTATGGTATGCAAAGTTTCATGAAAATCTATTCAGTATTACAGAAATTATACCGATTTTTTGCCCTCCACTTTTTCGCAAACGGCCTATAGCAATATAATAGTACACCGTATGTGTTAGTAATCTGCACGATTGCTAGTTGCACAAACGCCGTTTGCGTTCCGCCAATCCATTCTTTACAAAGTCATGAAACCTGCCCTCGTGAAAGTAATAGTCATCTATTCATTTAATAAAGCTTATTTCGCCTATGACGTCGTGTATTCAATGACCTCATTATCGCGACTTCTTCTAAAACATCCGGAACACACATTTTGCCGGAAAGGGTTATCCATTCGGCGCCGCGGTCCTAGCCGGCATTGGAATCCCTATGGAGATATTCGGAAATCAAACTTATTTGAACATCGTTTGTTGTACAAGGCGGCGATCCTGAAATCTCTTCGTGTCAAAGTCTGAATGAAATGGCCGTGTCCTTAGACAAATCTTAGCAAACTACAACTACTAAGACCGTGTTGCGCATGCCAAAAGGTCGTGATGCGCATGTGCAAGTAGGCTATGGCCAGATTCGTTCTCTTTGCAAAGTGCATTTGCCCTGCAGACGGCATATGTGCACGGGTGGTCTGAGTAGGCTACGGAGTTGTAGATTCCTAGAGAGACATTTTGTCACGACGCTACTAAAATATTGTTGACGTCAGAAATTTTGCTCTCCAGTGGCGCAAATCAGCTTCGTTTGTTGCAATCATCAATTACTTGTATGTAGGAAAACATTTTATGCTGTTTCTAAATAATAAGAGCCGCGAGACGACAAAACCACAAAGTGCAACCGGGGAAGACTCAGATCAGCCTGGGCATCAGCCGAGTCTGACCAGAGTCTTCGTTATGCGCTTAATGGGTAGCTAGGGGTCTAAGCTACCTCCTTGCCGACGGCTAAGATTCTGCTCAGACAGGCCGGATGCCAAGGCTGATCCCAGTCTTCGCTGGGCGCAAATGCCACTATGTTGGTTTTGTCGTGTCACGGTCCCAATAATAGTCTATATTGCGTCAAATTTCTTGAATAACACTCAAGAGGTATTTTATCAAACTCAGCTGGCTCAATTAATCTAGAAATGAATTTTCTCGGACAAGCAATTAAGCTAAACCAATCGGATTCTACTCTTATTTCTTAGTAAACACAGAGTCAAGGACCTCTGACAGCCGCAGTGTTAGTTTGCCCATTATCTCTCAATTTCTTTCCTTCAAAGAAACTGTCTATTTTCAATGATTTCGCTATACTCTATCCTGCCTCTGGAACAAAAACATGGATTCTAATCAAACCACTATGGTTTCATCTCTGTTTGTTTTTAAAACATTCATCGGGTGAAGTTCTGGTGACCTTGACTCAGTTTCAAGGTCACAGTAGGACTTAATTGTCAAGTTTAAGTCATTTTTGACCATTATCTCAGTGACGAGTTCACATTAACTTCTGAACTGTTGCTTGTACCTAATGCTGGCCAAAAAGGCTTTAATTAAAAGATGTAAAGAGCTAGAGCACCGGTTATGATTTGTGACCGAAACATCGTCTTCAAGGTCAAGGGCAACACTAAACTAAACTTTATCATAAACTTCCCATAGCTTTTCTCAACAGCCATGCAGCAGTTTTAAACCAAATCGGTATACTTGCTAGATGAAAAGTGTTAATACGAAATTTGGTTCGAAGGTCCTCGAATGATTTAGAAATTCAGTATCCTAGAACATGGTTATTATATTATCTTAAAGCGGCCTGACAGAAAGATTCATGTTGATTCATTACGTTTAGCTAATGCGTACTAAGAATTCTTTGAAATAAGGTCTCACAATGATTTCCCTTGAGCAGAACTTTTAGATTTGCATTTTTATAAAGTGGATGGGGTATTTCAGCCTACAAAACAACTCATGTTTAGGAAAAAAAATCCCAGGCCATTTTGATTTGTTAGACACAAATTCAGAATATGTAGCGAACCTAGCTTCGGAAGGAAGCATCCCAGTGGGCACATGACGTCCAAATGACGTCGCATCGATGTCAAAGCGACGTCATCACGACGTCATGTGCCTGCTGGGATAAACTTCATAATGATAGTTTTATTTTATTACTTCATTAAGAAAAGGGGAGGCAAAAATGAAAATGACATAGTTGCTTCCCCTGAAAGTGTACCCGTAGTCCTTAAGACAATCTCTTTCACAGGAGGAAAGTAAAATTTCATGAAAACCGTTTTTTCCATAATAATTATGCTTGTAGTCTTAAAGCTAGATAATAAAATATTATAATTGGTACAAGTATACTGAATATTGATTTTGAAGGTTCATAAAAAGTACATTATCATAACTGAACAACAGCCCAAGTTTTGAAATTATCTCACTGTTGTCATTGACACAGGGTATAATCGATTCCGCTAATTTTCGCTTCCTGCAGAGACTGTCCGTCATATTTGGCTTCCGCCGAGACTGTCCGCGAACTCTTGCTTCCTGCAGAGACTACTGTCCTCGAGGAATAGCTTCCTGCCGAGACTGTCAGCGTGACTCTGCTTCCTGCCGAGAGCCTCGGCAGGAAGCAGAATCACGCGGACAGTCTCTGCAGGAAGCCATTTATCATGTACAGAAGTCTCGGCAGGAAGCAAGAGTTCGCGGACAGTCTCGGCGGAAGCCAGATATGATGTACAGTCTCTGCAGGAAGCGAAAATTGGCGGAATCGATTATACCCTGTGATTGAGATGTATATTGTCTGGCCGCCGTTAGAAAGACAACTTATTTAAGTATAGTATTCCTTCCATGCCAGAATGGGGAACAAATCCTGAAAAAATGCTGTATATGGAGAGAAAGTTTCTTAGTTTTAAAGAGTATTATTTACTCGATGAAACTGGCAGCAAGTCTTGATCTCAGAGTTATCTCTCCTGGCGGTGTCTCCATATACCTTCATCGTAATATTAATGTGAATGGATGCACATCTATATTTTCCGCCATTTTTAACAAAGGGAAATAACTTTGATGGCTTCCTGTTTGCTTACTTGGACGAAGCAACCCTCCTAAAATGGGATTAACTCTTGAAGGAAAAAAATGCTTCTATGGAAGAAATCAGTCCCGGAAGCTCAGTAGGTTAAGCGCTGGGCTGCTGATCTAGCGGCCCCGGGTTCGAGACGCGCTGGAAATCTTTGCAACCGTAAACGGGATCCCATTGCACATAGCCTTTCATTACCACCCTCCCATCACCCTGATATGACTGAACATCGTTGAAAAAGACGTAAAATCGTAAGTCATCCATCCATTTTTGGGAGCAAATTCTTTCCGTTAAAAATAGACCCCACTGAAAACGGAGGCAAAATAAAATTGGTAAAGTTACTTTTCTTGGATGTGTATCCATGCACCTTAAACACGACCCTGCTGTAATAATATAAGTATAGCCATATGAGCCGCAACACGAGAAAACCAACAAAGTGGTTGTGCGCAAAGCGCAGACTCAGATCAGCCTGGGCATGATCCCACTCCGATCAGACTCTTCCCTAAGCATTTAAAAGGGTAGCTAAGGGTCTAAGCTCCCTCCATGCGGACAGCAAAGTGTCTGATCAGACTGGGCGGATGCCCAGGCTGATCTGAGTCTTCGCTGGGAGCACAGCCGCTTTCTTGGTTCTCGCGTGTCACGGCTCATATCACGCAGGCTGATCACACGCATTTGTCATAAAAAGTAAAATCTCTGGACCAAGAAGAATCGCTAAACTAATCTTTCTACATGGATGCACAGGGTGACCCTGAAACACTGTTTACATATGGTTTTTATACCCTGTCTTTGTCTTAAAAAGGGAGAAAAAAGTGGTTTTCTACGCTCAAAGATAGGACTTCGAAAGTTAATTGACAGGATCGCATGTAAAAATTTCAGTAAATAAGGTAAAACATGTCTTTCCAATTTATACATTTGTGTCCAGTGACCTATATTGGATGGGTCATCTACATGTATTGAGGGGTGCCTGGGTTTTTTTTTAGCATTTTATAGAAATTGCCGTAAATTGTATGCAAACATTATAGATCCTGATCCAACGCCGCGTTTTGCGGCGTCTGGTCTGGTTCTTCATTTTTGCCCATGCTCTTTTAAATGG
The DNA here is from genome assembly GCA_963989385.1 of Ctena decussata. Lineage (NCBI taxonomy): Eukaryota > Metazoa > Mollusca > Bivalvia > Lucinida > Lucinidae > Ctena > Ctena decussata. The sequence goes on from OZ022504.1 coordinate 10,532,675, forward strand.
ACGCTATGCATTTATCGTTGATTTTTTAATACTGGTCGCCTATATAGCCAATGTTAAAATCTAGTGATATATTGCGTAACAAATCACTGGGCGGATTAGCGTGACGTTATTTAGCGCCGTTCAGACGTCATTTTTATTCGTTTGGTGACGTCAATTTTCATTTCCATGAGGAAAGACGGTGTAACGTCGTTTTCTCGCATCAAAAACTTACGAAATACATGTGAACGCCTCTGTTACAGTCAAATTGTTGGCGGGATTTTTTATGTAATCATGGCGGAAAACTGGAAAAATGTGAAGGAAACATTTGCGTTTTCATCGTTTCTGGCGTTTTAGAATCGAAATAGATTCTTGCTAACAAGTGATGTGTTGCCCAATATATCACTGGTTGTCGGTCAGTCGTCAGTGACTATATCACTCGCACTTCGCGCTCGTGACATATCACGACTGAACTCCAACCAGTGATATATTGGGTAACAAATCACTGTAAGCAAGAATCTATTTCTTAAATAAAAATTGTTTTCGGAATGACAATTTTAATGTTTTGTTTGCATGTTAGCGTTTTTACGTATACTGCATGTCAGGACAGTAGGCAATCTCTGTTCCCTTAACCCAAAAGAGGAGCAAATTCTTTCCGTTCAGAGTTGACCTCCATTGGTTGGGGGCAAAAATGAAAAATGGCCCAGTTTTACCCCTGACACTTTACCCATTCGCATAAATTCGAGTCCACTCTGGAGCGTTTATCAAAATCATGTCGACATACGTGTCTCGATGGTCTCTTAGGCATTTTCCAATGACGAATAAGGACTGTCTACACTGCGTTCCGCCGGGTAAGACCGAGAACTGTAGCACACCATTCTGAATCATGACGGCGCACTTTGGCAAGTTTTAATCTATCAAGAAGATCAAAATGTCCTGATTTATGATTGGAATTTTTATCGTCATAGAATATATGGTGTTTATTTCTTCAATTACTATGGAAACTTCTAAAATTAAACATTAGATCTATTAACCTTCACTTGACAATGATATTATGTTAAAAAAAAGACACCGCTGCCTAATTCCACCAGTGCTTAACAATCGACTCGAAATACGCGAAACATTCTTGGCAAGGCCGTAAACCCCATATAAAAATAAATAATACTAAAATGCAAATAGAAAATATTTTTAAGCAACCTGGGCCAAGGTTCACAATCACACCTTAAGATATAAGGAATACCTTAAAGTAAGGTTTTACCATAAAGTGATTAAAAATGAGTCTTGACAGCACCTTAGCGCTAAAGTATTCCTTAACTTAAAGAAAAATCTTAAAATTTTTAAGGTTGGTCCGTATCAACTTTAACTTTTTAAGGAATTCCTTAACTCTTTATATATGTGTAAACAATGGCGAACGACTCTTTTAAATTTAAAAATAGATGAATAATTAATTCATTAAATCCCTTTACTTTATATTCTGGAAAATATTAAAAAGCAACCATTGCATTTATTTTAATTAATCAGCGTAGGCCTATATTTCATTTTGAACTAGAACAAGTGAGCAGGGGTTTACATAACCCCCGGCCATGGCCGTCGCCTAATGACACCAAACTTGAAACACACAAGTTTAACACATATATGATACACATTTTTAAGTATGTGCTACAGCATCCAAGTGATTTCAACTTATCTTCTGCAATCTACCAATAAACCTAATAGTGTGGATATCCATAAAGTGAATTATGGATATCAATAACTTGATTTATTGATATCCATTATTCGATTTTTGAATATCCAAAAATGTGCTGATTTGTTTGGATATCAAAAAATCGAATTATAGATATCCATAAATCAAACTATCGATATCCATGAATCGAATTATGGATATCCAATATTATGCTGTTTTTTTTATATTTATACATTTTTTTTTGTATTTCGAATTATGGAGCCCGGTAGCTCAGTGCTGGTCTGCTGGTGTAGCGGTCCTGGGTTCGAGCCCGGCTGGAGGCGGGAATCTTTTCAATCGTAAGGGGGTTCCATTGCACACAGCCTTTCATTATGATTCACCCATCGTCCTGATATGACTGAAATACTGTTAAAAAGGACGTAAAACCACAATTTATCCATCCATCCATCATTATGCCAAATTCATGTACAAACCAAATCCAAGAAAGGATGTGGACCTCAAAAACTCTAACGCAAATGTTAACTTACGGATTGACAGACGGACGAACGGACAACGGGTAAAATCTATATGCCCCTTGTCTTACTTCGTATGCATGGGGTATAAACATATTGCTACTTAAAATAGGTAAACTTTGGCGTATTATGGTAATAATGATAATGGTTTTGCCAAAAAAGATCACCTATAACATGCGCCTGGGTAGTTCGAGCTCTTTAAAGATTATGGATAGTTTGTCAACTTCTCTCTCTCTCTCTCTCTCTCTCTCTCTCTCTCTCTCTCTCTGTCACTCCCTCTCTCTCTCTCTCTCTCATGAATGCACATGAACATTTGTTTGTGTTCAAAGATAGAGCATCTTTAATAGAAAAACATTCATTGTGAAACCACGGTCCCAGTATACGAAACCAGCAGGTATATCACGTCCGTATATGAGACGTTCTCAGTTAAGCTGGGCCATTAGCTATTAATTTTGTCCTTCGTATTACCTTTCTTTAAATTACAAAATAATGGTTCTGATTACCCTCTGACAAGTAGCCCTCTGTCTAAAGAAGTAGTTAAAAGTACCAAGACATAAATGCGTTTTGTTAGACATTCTTAACACTGGTTCGAATAATGATACCCTGGTTAAAGAGGCGACGTTTTTAAATGTCGCAATATTGTCATTGCATAGATATGAACGCCGCACGGCTAAAAAAGATAAACCACCGCTTAAAATCGAGTTCCATTATTTAATTCAGGTGATTTCTTACTTATTTCCCCGCTTAAACAATATCTAAAGGGTAGTTTTTGCTACGAAATGAGACTGGGAACTAATGTCGCAAATTCTATGTAACCTACGTCACAGCGGTAAATTCATGATACATGTGTTAACTAAACTGGCCCAGCATCATAAAACTTACAAGATCACACGAAGAAATATGCGTTCTTCAATGTTTTATATCATTTGTGCAAATTTGCTCCATTTTGTATAATTCACTCGACTTCAAAATACATTACCCCAGCATTTTTCTGTAAGAATGTAACCTTACGTCACGGGCTTTACTTAAAACTGAGCAAAGCAATCGCCATGAAAATCATGTGCAAAATCCTGCCAAGTAACAGCTACAAGATGATGTGCTTGGATTTCATGCATTGAAACATTAAAATGGGATAAAAACGTTAAAACGTGTGTACTGTAACCTACGGCACACGTAACCTACGTCACAACGTCACTAAGACCACGTTTTGAAAGCGTTGACGTCATTTGATTAAGCAGCGCTTCATAGAAAACCCCTTTCTTCAAAAAAAGCAAAGAAAACCATTTTAAATTGAAACCAGCCAAAATAATCAAATGTCAGTATATTAGTAAATGGGCAATCAGTGCTACGCATGTCAAAGAAATCGTATGCGACATAAATAACGTCATAAATCACACCATTTCTAATTGTTAGGGTATGTCTCTAAACATGGTCGGTATTCCATAATCTAAAACTATTATCTGAAAATATTTTAAAGTTTGAAGCAGATATAATGAGCATTGTGGTCGTGATTTTTTCTTGAATTCTGACATGGTTGGATATATGGCCATTTTTGTCCGCGAATGGCCCAGCTTAACTGAGAATGTCTCATATATGCATCGTGTGTGCATGCAGCATTCTCTTTGCAATTCTCACGCTCTCACTTACAAATGCCGCCTAGGCATCTTCATACTCAGATTGCGTTGGCTGAGCTGGATCGGGTATACTATTGGTCAGACGTATGTTTTCGCGATCGAATTCAGATTTAGATTATCTAACCAACAGGTGGCTCGGCCTTTCGAAACTAGTAAAACTATAGCTTGAAATATACGGAACGTCCCGCGTCAAGTTCTACTGGACGGACACACGGCGCCAAGTGTGTGCAACTGTGGTTACGTACCACTGAGCCACTAGGGGAACGTCGTTAGGAGAATTGAACTGAACTGAACATCAAGTTCTTAAATATCCCGCAGAGGTAAAACTTCAAGTACATACATTCGCCCATGCATAAGGCAGTCGTCGTGGCTTTTCCCATTGCATTGGATCACCTTCATATTGCATGCAGCATGAACCCCCCCCCCCCCCCAACCCCTGCCACACACACACACACAAATCCGGTCCAGCTACAGCTCCAGTGCAAACTGCATCAACATGTTTGCATTTCTTTTGTTTAGTTCCTCTGTCTAGCGAGAATACTACGTTGAAAGTTTTCAGCAACGTCTCCACAATGTGTGTGTGTGTGTGTGTGTGTGTGTGTGTGTGTGTGTGTGTGTGTGTGAGAGAGAGAGAGAGAGAGAGAGAGAGATAGAGAGAAGAGAGAGAGAGAGGAGAGACAGAGAGAGAGAGTCACGTTCAAGCCTCGCTCGCTATCATTGATCTGTTGATCTTTACTTGCCATCATGTCAGTTTTAAAGATAAAAAATCATTTTTCAGCGTTTTAGTACCGAATATTCAAAGAACGGACTAAAAACGTTAGTTTTGACAGTCCGCGGGAACATAAATTGCCGCTTACATCAAACACAAAATACGTAATCTCTCGCTCATTTCCGTCAGAGTTTCCGTATGACTTCGTATAATTTTCCGAAGACGCCACCTTAGTTAAGGTGATGTTTAAGGTGTTGTACAGACGCACTTTTAAAGACACTCCTTAGTAAAGGTATGACTTGGACCTTAAATAGTTAAGTTCTACCTTAAATTAAGGAATGATTGTGAACCTGGGCCCTGATTTCCTCAAAAATCACATAAAAACATACCACGCAGCGAGTGTATTCTGTCACAAGTGTGCTAATGCCTAAGATGGGGCATTTTGCTTAGCTCAACAACCAAATTAAGCATTGCATTGTAGCTCCGATACTTATTTTGGCAATCGGAGCTACATTGTTGAAGCTACATATAGTCACAACTGCTTAGTCAGAGCTACTGTGTTACAGCTACATCAAGTTACAACTGCTCAGTTGGAGTATAGTCACATCTGCTTAGTCGGAACTACTTTGTTGCAGCTACATCAAGTAACAACTGCTCAGTCGGGGTATAGTCACGACTGCTTATTTGAAGCTACTTTGTTGCAGCTACGTCAAGTTACAACTGCTCTGTCGGGGTATAGTCACGACTGCTTAGTCGGAGCTACTTTGTTGCAGCTACATCAATTTACAACTGCTCAGTCAGGGTACAGTCACAACTGCTTAGTCGGGGCTACTTTGTTGCAGCTACGTCAAGTTACAATTGCTCAGTCGGGGTATAGTCACGACTGCTTAGTTGGAGCTTTGTTGTTGCAGCTACATCAAGTAACAACTGCTCAGTCGGGGCATAGTCACGACTGCTTAGTTGGAGCTACTTTGTTGCAGCTACGTCAAGTTACAACTGCTCAGTCGGGGTATAGTTACGACTGCTTAGTTGGGACTACATTGTTGCAGCTACACCAAGTTACAACTGCTCAGTCGGGGAATAGTCGCGACTGCTTTGTCGGAGTTACTTTGTTGCAGCTACATCAAATTACAACTGCTCAGTCGGGGTATAGTCACAACTGCTTAGTCGGGGCTACTTTGTTGCAGCTACGTCAAGTTACACTTGTTCAGTAGGGGAATAGTCACGACTGCTTAGTTGGAGCTTTTTTTGTTGCAGCTACATCAAGTTACAACTGCTCAGTCGGGGTATAGTCACAACTGCTTAGTCGAAGCTACTTTGTTGCAGCTACATCAAGTTACAACTGCTCTGTCGGGGTATAGTCACAACTGCTTAGTCGGAGCTAATTTGTTACAGCTACATCAAGTTACAGCTGCTCAGTCAGAGCTACATTTTTGCAGCTACAAATAGTAACAACTGCTTAGTCGGAGCAACACTGTTGCAGCTATGGCCACATTGTTGCAGTTACAAATAGCCACAACTGGCTCAGTCGAAGGTACATTGTTGGAGCTATACAAAGTCACAATTGCTCAGACAGAGCTTTATTTTTGCAGCTACATATAGTCACAATTGCTCAGTCAGAGCATTATTGTTGCCGCTGCATATAGTCTCAACTGCTTAGCCGAAGCTACGATATTGGAGCTAAATAAAATCATAACTCTCAATCAGGGGGACATTGTTGCAGCTACGTATAGTCACAATGGCTCAGTCAGAGCATTATTATTTTAGCACTGCTCAGTCAGAGCTAAATTCTTGCAGTAACATGAAGTCAAAACAACTTGGAGCTACAGTATTGCAGCTACGTATAGTCACAACTAAACAAAGCGACAACAAAATAGACTTATAAAGCATAGGCCTCTTCAGCTGTGTGGCCGAGAAGGGTTTTTGTTCTCCTCCATCATCAAGTAGCCCTTGTCACAACTGAACACATAAAAAAGACACACACACAATATTCTAACACTAGCCCCTATTAATTAGATGAGTCCAGTTTGAGTTTTACTGGGGCCGTATTCATAAAGCCGATTAAGTCGTTGCTATGCTGTTGCTAAGGCTAAATATCTATACAGGAGATTCCCTATAACTATGAAATTTGGTCTGGAGGAACAGTCTTTGTAAGACTGTTCCTCCAGAGCAAATTTCATAGTTGTAGGGAATCTCCTTCAAAGAAATTTAGCCTTAGCAACAGCATAGCAACCACTTAAGTCGTTTTATGAATACGGCCCCTGGTTTCTGGTGGATGTTTAAATTTTTATTGCACATTTGTTTTGCATACATTTCGGTGTGCAAATAGTGTAGATCCTGATAAGGTGACATGTTCTGCGGCTTCTCAACTGGGTCTGCACTTTTGGCATTTGTTACTAAAGCGAGTCTTGAAAAGGTTAATCTTTCACATTATGGGTTGCATGTACCATGTATGCAAAGAAGACTTACTCAATAGCATAATTTTTTGGATTATAAGTTACCATGCCTTATATGGGACATGGGCTGTGGTCGAGTGGTTAGATACGCCCGTTATGGCGCAGAGGATTCCAGGTCCGAATCCGGGTTCGGCCAGCGAGCGACTGGAAAACTCTCTTTGTTCACCAAGCAGTCAATGGGTACTTTTTTCAAACAGGGAAAGAATAAAGCAGCGTAAGAAGGAGAAGGATGGGCCTCGCCTTTCAGATACAGTGGGCCTTTACCACTGTCCCTACTGCTGCTTATCCTTTTAACGCTTATACGAGTCTTATATCCCCTATCTCCGACGATTTAGCAGATTATACAAGACTGATTCAATCGTGAAATTGACATATCTTGAAAGTGAACGTCCGCTTTCACAATAGAAGGAATAACTATTAGCAATATCTTACTCACAAATGACAAACGAGCATTGTTGTTCATTCATTAAAACACAATTGAGAATGGTATGTCAGCTTTGTTGAACCACTGTTATTTTGAGGTGGTTATATCAATTTCTTGTTTACTGAAACCAGCACAAAACGTGACAATATTCAGATTCTTTTACACGGCGATACATGTTGTATGACCCACGCGTCATGCAACCATTTAGGTTATGTTTAGACTATTAGACGTTGCATGCAACGGATTTATGTCATGAAACATGATTTTATGGTGTTTATACTACTACATGTGTCTTGTAGCCTGTTTCACCGTTTAAACCTACCTTTATGTTCGAAGGCTAGCGTGTCTGCATACCAGGACAATAAATATTGCGATGCAGCATTAGGGTCAACTCTTTACGGACAGAACCCAGTGGAAAAACTTCCCAACAGATAATTGGCTTCGAATGACGTCGCATGATGTCGATGCGACGTAATGACGTCGCGTTGACATCTGTACGGCGTCATTTCGACGTCATGTGCCCGCTGGGTTTGCCGTTCAGGGAAGTGAATTGGAAGTCAAAAAAAGTTTACCTCAGTAAAAGTGGCGGATAATTTAGTCGCTACACTTATACACACATGAAGACAGACAATGCAGTAATCCCAATAGGCACACAACCTGGAATCACTATTGAATCAACGTTGAATCAGTGTTGTCCTAAGTTGTGTGGGCAGTGGCAATGCCTGATACATTTGAAGTTGTATCACCGTTTCGCTTTTCTGTTGGAACAAGATTATGTCATACACTGTACCGTGTAAAGAACTCGTGCGTAAAGCTCAGAGATATGATCCAATTCTGTGTTCAGGTATTCGATGGTGTCAAGCTTTACTACAGTGGAGTCAAGCATTCTTTGACTGTCGCTGAAAAAGAACAAGTGGAAAATGTGTGTAATTACAACGCAGTACAGATAAATAGTAAGTATAGAAATGTATACAGGTATAGTAAGCATAGATACATCTACATTACATGTAACTGTATGTAATAGATGGCTGGATGACTTGTGATTTTACGTCCTTTCAACAGTTTGTCAGTTATATCAGGATGACGGGAGGGTGATAATGAAAGGATGTGTGCAATGCAACCCCGTTTAAGATTGAAAAGATTTCGGGAATCGAAATCGGGACCGCTAGATCAGCAGGCCAGCGCTTAACCCCTTAAGCTACCGGGCTTCCAACTATGGATAAACTGCCTATGCTATATAAATAAAAATACAAAATAAATGAGCCGCGAAGCGACAAAACCAACAAAGTGGTTGTGCGTCCAGCGCAGACTCAGATCAGCCTGGGCATCAACCCAGTCTGATCAGAATCTTCACCGTTCGCATTGAGGTAGCTACTCTTTAAGGGCCTAGCGGAGAGTCTAATCAGACTCAGCGGATGCCCAGGCTGATCTGAGTCTGGGCGCACAACCACTTTGTTGGTTTTCTTGTGTTGCGGCTCAAATGTCTGATCTGGGTATGTACTGTTGCTTATGCTCTAGGTAGTTTTCAGTGACCGGGCGTCCTAATAAATTGGATAGTAATACATGTAGGACCAGGACAGGCTGTGTTTGCAGCAGGTGCGATAAGTGGTTCGGGTTTCAATACATTGAAAAGAGCGTCTCAGCAAATTTTCTCAAATCGTAACGTTGAACAGATGAAAACAGTAGCTTATTCTCAAATTTTGACCATGTATAAGGTACATGTATACTGTATGCATTTATCAAATGTAGGGTAGGCAGGTTTACCTATATTACTCATACATTATAAACCTAAAACTACATTACTGTGACTTAAACAGGTGTGTAAATGAAATTGTTCAACCTTGAACATTAGACTTCTCTGTGTTTTCTTCATAACTTGGCCGCGTGAAAAATTTGGACACAGATTATTTCTTTTTTATCTGCTAAACCTGATAATTTTTAAAAGAGATGGAAAAAATAATTGCCGTGACGCTCTTCTCACTGTATTGAAACACCTTCAGACCGCAATGCATTTTCAATAACGAGTTTTTTTTTTCAGATTTTTTCATAGAAAATTACACTTTGATCGTTTCTTATATGACCCCTTTTAAAATCAACAGGTCGGGCATTTTGGGATTCTAAATTGTGAGAAACAACATCTAAGTTTAAGGAAGATCTATCGTATTCTCAGAATTTTATGCAGATTATTATATTCGCCACAAATCATTGATTAACACCACCTAAAGAACTAGTAGTCACGCGACGTTAGGACAACGTTGACTCAGCCTTGAGGCGTTTAGACAACGTTGAGTGGACGTTTTATCAAACTCGCATGGTCACTTGGGGTCTTTATGACATTAAATACTTCAAAAACCGAGTAATGTGAGTGCTTGCTTTTATGCATATAAATGACGTATGTCTAGAGCAGCTTGTATATATGCGCAGTCTAAGTAGGTCGGCGAATAAAATTACCACTGGCGGTTTCGTAAATTGAAAGATAAAATGGTTACCAAACACATATGTAACATATGTCCACAAGTACAATGATAACTTGTACAAATATTGAATAGTAATTCCGTAAATAAATTAAACTAACAAATACAATAATTATTCAAACGATCTTGGATTACAATCCATAAATAATTAAATAAACACCATTGGAGCCTTTTTTGTCCAAAAACCTGCCTTTACGCACACTCGAATTGCTCATGCCTGGACCAGACTGCACATGTGCAGTCTGGTCCAGGCGTGCGCATTTCGCATTTTGATTGTTCTAAGGATAAGATATTGTATGTGCGATTAACTCATAGACGAGCGCAGCACCGTCTAAACACGCAGTCTGCGTAAAGATAATTTAGATAATTTTTAAGGGCGCGTCTCATTTTCAAAACCCAATAAATAGACAGATCATAAGGTGGATGGGTATACATTCAGGGGAAGATGCTCTGCCATTTTCATTTTTGTCTCCCTTCCCAAAGGGGGGGGGGGGGGGGCAACCGTAAAGAAAGAATCTGTTCCTTTAGGAGTTAATTCTTTTCTGTATGAGTGGACCCCGTTTTAGAAGGACACTGTTGTACAGGGAAGCCAACAGGAAGTCACAAAAGATGCCAACCCCTTCCCCTCTTTGTAAAAATGGCGGGGAAAAGTATAGGTGTCTCTATACACCTTAATGAACAAAAATTGTATTTTGCTATTCATGGTGTAATATACCATGCATTCTATGTATTTCAGTGTCACCACCAAGAAACATAATAGGATAGGGCGAACGACGGTACAAGATAGGATAAACGATAGGATACAAGGGTGCCAGATATGATACATACAACTTAAACCCGATATACAACTGCGAAATCTGATATCTACAGTATTATTAGGCAACATAAAACGGTGCAAGATAGGATTTATAGAACTCTGACAGATAACATATAACGGTGCAAGATATTATACAACATTAGTAGATAACATGTATGTAGATAACATGTAACGGTGCAAGATATGATTTGAAGAGCACAGACAGATAACATACAACGGTGCAAGATATGATACAACATTAGTATAGGAAACGTGTAACGGCGCAAAATATTATGAACGCCTACTAGATACACTACAATGGTTCAAGATATGATTAAAATAATATAGGATACATGGCTACACAGGATACAGCAGTGAAAGTTACACTAACAGATTGGATAATAGACTAGGTTAGAAACAGATATGCGGATCAGTTTAAAAACGAAACAGTATTTTCTGGCTGTAGTTTGCCTGAGCAGCTCAATTTTGTTCTTTGGGATCAGTGTTTTTCAAACTGTATCTGTAAACGTTGAACCAAATAAAGAGGAAATTCTTGACGGTGACATGAAATGGTTCAGGACAGGTAACCGACAAAATAGATACTCAGCAGGCACTCCACATTTAACCAACATTGAATCAACGTTGATTAAATGTCATGACGTTTAATCAAAGTTGATTCAGTATTTATTCACACAACATTTTAGTAATCATGGAATCAACGTCCAGTCAACATAATCACACAACGTTTAATCAGCATTGAATCAACGTTGATTCATCGTGGTAACGTTGAATCAACGTTGGCTCAATGTTGATTCAACTATGTGTGCCCATTTGTTAATTGTTCTGTACCAGGACTAAATGGAACCATAGCTAGATGGAATAAACCTGTAAACCACGTTGACGATTATGATGGACTTAATCATTTGGGAACACGTGAAACAGACATTGAGCTTGAAATAAGCAATGAGATGCGTCATATGTTTGATATCATTCATGAAATTCATGACAAGCTGGTGGCAAAGAATCCATCTGTGGAAAGTTTCAATATATCGTGCAATGAAAAGTCCATCGACGGAACAGAAGACCTACTCTGTATGGTAGGTAGTCTTTTCTTTTTTTCCCCCAAGTTTGAAAAAGTTGATGGAAACATTTTCCTTTGGGTTGTCTATTCCTTTCTTTGTCCGTACTACTTAAAGTATGTGGTGTGAATTAAAGGCACGACATATGGTTTAAATTATCTGACTAACTTTTGGGCAAATTCCGTGAATGCATGATTGAATTAGGTCCCTTTATCATCATCGGCATTTTCCTATCTTTTATTTAGGGTATACTAAAGTCTGTTTGTATTTGAAAGTCATGCATTCTGGTAAAGATAAGATTATGAAGTATCGATTATTGACAGAGTTATTGCACCATTTTCTGTTAGAAAATAGAAATTATAACTATCATTTCAAAGGACAAATCAAGAAAGATATATATGATATGTCATTTACTGTTCTGTTCATGCAATATAAGCAAATGTGCATTGTATATCATTTTATTGCAGAGTAATGTCCCTTTTTGAAACCTAAAATGCAAGAATTTTGAAAGACCCCCCCCTCCCACCCCTCGCAAAAAAAATCATATAAAACGCTTGCTATCTTTCTTTGGCTCACTGATGGGGTCTACTGTGTAGCTCTGCTGATGGCTAATTTCAAACCATATGACTAAATTGTGCCCCGATGTTTCGACTTCGGCAATTAATTTGTCCAACTTATGAACCCTTTGGCCCAGAGAGCTGATTTGAGTCCTACTGTTAGTAAAAAAAAAAAAAAAAATCATTTCGGCAAATTAAAAAAAAAATCAAGCTATATCATATTGATAATCAAAAGAAAATAATGTAGATTCCTATGAGGAGGCTCATTACCCACGCCGTTTGCACTAGGCCATTAAATTAGTTATAGTATGACGTGTTCTAGTGCTTCAGTTTGTATCATATTTATTGGGCTATCAAGTGAGTTTTCCCCTCACTAGAATCTAAATCAGTCTTAAGAAATTCTGCTACAAGACAGGGTTTTCCCTGCCAAAACAATGAAAAAAAAACTAGATTGGTTTTATAAGACGGATCCAGAGTTTTAGGATTATTTTGAATAGGGGGAAACCCATCTTATAACTAAGAAGTACTGTCTATGGTTCAGCAGAATTTCAGGCACTTAAGGTGGTGATAATCACTGATTTGGGACAAAGACAAAAATCTGCATAAAATACTCAAAATAACACTGATCTTTCCAAAACTTAGCAGATGCCTTCTTTATGTTGTTTCTCATAATTTAGAATCCCAAAATGCAGCATTTGTTAATGTTAAAAAGTTTTTTTATAAGGGAAGATCAAAGGGTAATTTTCTGCGAATAAATCTGAAAAAATAATATCATTATTGAAAATATGCTTAGTGCTTAGAGTACCTTGTTGCACAATGGAGAGCGCCCTAGCAATTATTTTTAGCTCACCTGAGCCGAAGGCTCAGAGGTGAGCTTATAGGATGGGAGTCGAGCCGTCGTCCGTGGGTGCGTGGGTGGGTGCGTGGGTGCGTCAACACTTTAAAACATAAATATCTCAGAGACCAGTGGGCTGATCGCAATCAAATTTTATCTGAAGCATCATTTGGGTGGGGGAAAGGCTGCATCAGGTTTTGGTGCCGATCAGCTCAGAACTCTGGTTTCCATGGCAACAGATAGCCCCCATAGGGTTATAATGGGGAAAACGGCGTCATCACGTTTTCTCAACTGTTTTTGATTAGATCCTTATCATACTTGCAGGTAATGATGACATACACAAGAGCTTGGATGAGTTCGAAATTTGGCCGGATTCGAGCACAGACTACGGAGTTAGCTGCCCTTGAGCGTTTGAAAAAAATCCCATAGGGTTATAATGGGGAAAATGGCGTCATCACGTTTTCTCAACTGTTTTTGCTTAGATCCTTATCATACTTGCAGGTAATGATGACATACATAAGAGCTTGGATGAGTTCGAAATTTGGCCGGATTCGGGCACAGACTACGGAGTTAGCTGCCCTTGAGCGTTTAAAAAAAATTCCATAGGGTTATAATGGGGAAAATGGCGTCATCACGTTTTCTCAACTGTTTTTGCTTAGATCCTTATCATACTTGCAGGTATTGATGACATACATAAGAGCTTTGATGAGTTCGAAATTTGGCCGGATTCGAGCACAGTCTACGGAGTTAGCTGCCCTTGAGCATTTGAAAAAAATCCCATAGTCTTATAATGGAGAAAACAATGTCATCACATATTTTTAGAAAAACTTTGTCATTGCTCTATTGCCTACATTTCTCAATGGATTTTAAAATAACTTCACACAAATGTAGGGCATGACAATATCTCGAGCAAGTTCGACTTTCAGGATGCTGCGCCCAAGGTCAAGGTCACTGTGGTTATTTTTAGAAAAACTTTGTCAGCGCTCTAGCATCTACATTTCTCAGCAGATTTTAAAATTACTTCACACAAATGTAGGGCATGACAGTATCTCAAGCAAGTTCGACTTTCAGGATGCTGCGCCCAAGGTCAAGGTCACTGTGGCTATTTTTAGAAAACCTTTGTCAGGGCTCTAGCACCTACATTTCTCAGCAGATTTTAAAATAACTTCACACAAATGTAGGGCATGACAATATCTCGAGCAAGTTTGACTTTCAGGGTGCTGCACCTAAGGTCAAGGTCACTGTGGCTATTTTTAGAAAAACTTGGTCATCGCTCTAGCTCCTACATTTCTCAACGGATTTTAAATCAACTTCACACAAATGTAGGACATGACAATATCTCAAACAAATTTGACTTCCAGGGTGCTGCGCCCAAGGTCAAGGTCACTGTGGCTATTTTTAGAAAAACTTTTTTCAGCGCTCTAGCACCTACATTTCTCAATGGATTTTAAAATAAATTCACACAAATGTAGGGCATGACAATATCTCGAGCAAGTATGACTTTCAGGGTGCTGTGCCCAAGGTCAAGGTCACTGTGGCTATTTTTAGAAAAACTTTGTCATCGCCCTAACACCTTCATTTCTCCATGGATTTTCAAATAACTTGACACAAATGTAGGGTATGACATCATCTCAAGCAAGTTCGACTGTCAGGATGCTGTGCCCAAGGTCAAGGTCACTTTGGCTATTTTTAGAAAAACTTTGTCATCGCTCTAGCACCTACATTTCTCAACGGATTTTAAAATGAATTCACACAAATGTAGGGCATGACAATATCTCGAGCAACTTTGACTTTCAGGGTGCTGCAATCAAGGTTTTTGATTAGATCCTTATCATACTTTCAGGTAATGATGACATACATAAGAGCTCGGATGAGTTCGAAATTTGGCCGGATTCGAGCACAGACTACGGAGTTAGTTGCCCTTGAGCGTTTGAAAAAAATCCCATAGTCTTATAATGGAGAAAACAACGTCATCACATTTTCATTTTTCATCAGATCCTCTTCATACTTGCAGGTAATGAGGATATGCATAAAAGCTTAGATTAGTTAGCATTTCGGCTAGATCCCACACTGACTATGGAGTACCTGCCCTGAGCATCCAAAAAAATCAATGTCGCCACTTTTTCTTGGTTTCTACTGATCTGATCCTTTTCAAACCTGTAGGTAATGAGAAAATGCATAATATCTTAAACAAGTTCAAATTTTGGCCAGATCAGGCCAACCACTATGAAGTTAGCTGCCCATGACAGCTCTGTCTATTGTGCTCTTGATCGGATACTTTTTAAACTTGCATATATTAAATGAGGGCATACATAATGTTTTGGATGAGTTTAATTTTCAGCCTGATTGGACCACTGTCTGTGGAGTTAGCTGCCCTTGAGCATCTTAAATATCCCTACAGGTTTACAATGTCTCTCAGGTGAGCAATTGTTGCCCTTTGGGCTACTTGTTTCAAACTCTTTCACACATTATCAGGCTGAGCAGATGAAAAAAGATGCAGACTGTTTCCAATTTTTTTTTGTCAAAACACACAGGTGAGACAGGTGATACTATTTTAACAAGGTTGAACAATTTCATCTACACACCACTGATCATGTCAGTAATGTATTATTTATATTGTTAACATAGGTATGCTAGCCTACCCTATATTTAATAAATGCGTCCAGTGTACATTTACTTTGTATGTGGTTGAACATTTGAGAAAAAGCTACCGTTTTCATCTGGTCTACATTACAATTTGAGAAAGAGTTGGAATAAATAATTGCTAGGACGCTCTTCATTATGCAATAATGCACCTTCAGCACTACGTAAATTTTCAATAACCTTATTATTTTTTTATGCCCCCGTGACGATAGTCAGGGGGCATTAAGATTTGCCCCTGTCTGTCTGTCCGTCTGTCTGTCCGTCCGTCCGTCTGTCTGTTCGTCACGCTTTATGGTATAGAGTTTGTGTAATCAACTTCTCCCACAGTTTTCAATGGATCTGTTTCAAACTTTGCATACATGTTGGGGACATATTGAAGATGTGCATGTGGATTTTTGTTGGGACCTAGAATTAATTTTGACAGAATTACGGCCTTTTAAACTTAGTCATTTTAGGCAAATTTTTGCATTGAAGGGGAAAAGAGTTTGTGTAATCAACTCCTCCCACAGTTTTCAACGGATCTTTTTCAAACCATGCATACATGTTATGGACATATTGAAGATGTGCATGTGGATTTTTGTTGGACCTAAAATTAATTTTGACAGAATTACGGCCTTTTGAACTTAGTCATTTTAGGCAAATTTTTGCATTGTAGGGTATAGAGTTTGTGTAATCAACTCCTCCCACAGTTTTCAATGGATCTTTTTCAAACCTTGCATACATGTTATGGACATATTGAAGATGTGCATGTGGATTTTTGTTGGACGTAGAATTAATTTTGATAGAATTACGGCCTTTTGAACTTAGTCATTTTAGGCAAATTTTTGCATTGTAGGGTATAGAGTTCGTGTAATCAACTCCTCTCACAGTTTTCAATGGATCTTTTTCAAACCTTGCATACATGCTGTGAATGTATTGAAGATGTGCATGTGGGTTTTTGATGGCACTAGAATTAATTTTGACAGAATTATGGCCTTTTGAACTTAGTCATTCTAGGGAAATTTTGCATTGTAGGGTATGGATTTTGTGTTATCAACTTGCTCCACAGTTTTCAATGGATCTTTTTCAAACCTTGTCTACATATGGTGGACATATTTGAAGATATGATGAGGCATATTGATAGGTCTAGAATTAATTTTGACAGAATCACAGCCTTTTTAACTTAGTCATTTTGGGCAGTTTTTTTCATGGCAGGTTATGTTTTCAATGGATTCTTTGTAGGTGCTTTATGGATATATACATATCATGTGACAGGCGCTGCACGGGGGCATCATTAGTGTCTTACAGACACAATTTTCTAGTTTCAGATTTATTCGCAGAAAATTACCCTTTGATCTTTCCTTATAAAAAACACTTTTTTAAGCAGCATGTGCGTCTATTTTGTATTCTAAACTGTAAAGAACAACAAAAATAAGAAGTCTGCTAACTTTCAGGGAGATACCTTACTTTTTTATGGTTTTATGCAGATTTTTACATTTACCACAAATCACCACCTTAAAGATGTATAATCTAGTTTATGTCACCAACCATGAATCAGGTCATCTCACCTTTGTATGACCTCCCGTTCTGTATTTTTCAGGACCCACCTAAATTTCTCCAAGAGTACAAGAACCCGTGTTGGTATTCAAAGAAGGGCCGGTTACAGTGTTTACCATATTTTCAGCTGATAGGAATGGGAAAGTGCGGAACCAGCGATTTGTTTGACAGGATTGTGAAGCACCCGGATGTTCTCGAAAATAGGGGCAGGAGAAAGAAAGAAACGTGGTGGTGGTCCTGGTTGAGATATGGTACGTTGTAGACTTAGCTGGGTCTGATTCTTTTTCCTTGAAAATCTGATTTCTGATTTACAGTCTGGTCCAAGCTGACCCGTGATTCAAGAGACATCTATGTCAGGTACCCATAATGGGTTCACTTTTGTAATTTCCGCTGTACCATCAGTTGTAACAGTGTATCTCATTAACTGATTGACAGGTAAACTCCAATCTTCTAAGACGATTTTGCAGAATTCTTGCAATGTCGCCGTTACCCACTGCAAATTCCCCTATTATATAACGGCATGTGACTTTCCTTCATTGCAGGGTTGGTTGGTTGATTTGATGCTTAACGTCCACGGTAAACAACTAAGGTCAGGTCGGGACGGTCAGTTAACCTAACCACACTATTCCTGGGCAGGCTTAGACCTCCTAAGCGGTTAACCAGTACTAAGTGCACGTACTGTCGCCAGTAACTGACAACTGCCCTTCTTGACTCAGCGGAAGGAGAAACGAAAGTATGTGGCCAGACCGGGATTCGAACACAGGACCTCAGACTTACGATGCCCTACGATTGCGCTACCCGGCCCGTTTCATTGCAGGGGCATGGCATGTCAGCTGTTGAGTTATGCATGTGGTTTAAAAGTATAAGCATACACGTTAAGCAGGCATTTTCATCTCTCTTTTCAAAGGAAAACTGCTTTAGCAGCAATGAATGTGTTTCCATGGAGATTGAATTCCCTCTCACAAGGGGCTTTATTTAGTGGACAAAATTTTCCTCGCTCTTGTGGGGATGGGGATTAGGGAGGCGCGTGTTTTCCTTCAAGAGTTGCATCCAAGGGAAAACGGAGGAAATAGTTCTGTATCAAAAAATTCTGTGGCAATGCATACTGTATCCATTTGAGCCGCGACACGACAAAACCATCAAAGTGGAATGTTCGCCGAGCAAAGACTCAGATCAGCCTGGTCAGTCGCCCAGTCTGATCAGAGTCTGCGCTATGCGCTTAATTGGTATCTAAGGGTCTAAGCTAGCTTCATGCGGACAGCGAAGATTCTGATCAGACTGGGCGGATGCCCAGGCTGATCTGAGTCTTCGCTGGGCGCATTAACCACTATGTTGTTTTTTTACGTGTCGTGGCTCCTTTATCTTCATTCTTATATTTTCAGGGCTAGGGATGCTAGCTCCGATGCCTAAGCAGTCATTTCAGCGTTACCTTGGTTACTTCCCTGCGGCCAAAATTGAGAAGAGTCCGTGGAGAGGCTATATCACGGGTAAAGTTTGAATCTACTTCAGACCACTAGAAGGAGCCCTGGTAGCTCAGTAGGCCTGTTAAGCGCTGGCCTGCTGATCTACAAATGTAGCAGCTCCGAGTTTGATTCGTTTGCAACCGTAACTGGGTCCCATTGCACACAGCCTTTCATTATCGTCCGCCCATCGTCCTGATATGAGTGAAATGCTGTTGAAAAAATCGCGAGTCATTTATCCACTTCAGACCACTAGATGTAAAACCGCGAGTCATTCACCCAATCAACCAAAATATTAAGATATAAAAAGGTTTCTCACATCAAGCATATGTTACGGTATCACGCGACACGCCACAACCACACTGCGCAAAATATTTAAAGGCGCACTGTATACGATTTACATAAGTCTCTACGTAAAATTCTTCATCATCAAAAATCACAAGCAAATTCGACGAATTTATGTTCCCCGCCTTGGAAACTAGGTCTCTACTGTATATACACTTAGTGTTTGAGCTGGAAAAGCGGCTAAGTTTAAAATGTGAAAAAGGTAATAAAAAAAGATAATGTGAGGATTTATCCAACCCACATGCATATCTTCAGACCATGATCAAAACACCTGTGAAGTTTCAAAGGAATCAGCATAAAACTGTAGGAGGAGTTGCACACACCAGGTACCCACTATCTATTCAACTTGATAGTAAAAATGTATGAAAAATGACTAAGTTCAGTTTGCGAAAAAAAGTAATAAAAAAATATGAGGATTATATCCAAACTACATGCATATCTTCAGACCATGACCAAAACACCTGTGAAGTTTCAAAGGAATCGGCATAAAACTGTAGGAGAAGTTGCGCACAAAAGGTACCCACT
This sequence comes from Ctena decussata, assembly GCA_963989385.1. NCBI lineage: Eukaryota > Metazoa > Mollusca > Bivalvia > Lucinida > Lucinidae > Ctena > Ctena decussata. Next base: position 10,552,320 of record OZ022504.1, read on the forward strand.
ATCTAGTCACTATGATAGTAAAAACGCCAAAAAATGACTAAGTTCTACTTGTGGAAAAAGTGACAAAAATAATGTGAGGATTATATCCAAACCACATGCATATTTTCAGACCATGACAAAAGCACATGTGAAGTTTCAAAGGCATCGGCATAAAACTGTTGGAGGAGTTGCGCACACAAGGTACCCACTATCTAGTCACTTTGATAGTAAAACGCCTAAAATGACTAAGTTCAACTTGTGGAAAAAGTGACAAAAATTATCTCAGGATTATATCCAAACCACATGCATATCTTCAGACCATGACAAAAACAGCTGTAAAGTTTCGAAAGAATCCGCATACATGTAAAACTGTAGGAGGAGTTGCGCACACAAGGTACCTACTACTTTAGGGGGACGGAAGGATGGAAATAAGGACGGAATGCCGAAAAGTATGTCACTCCGCTTTTCTTCGAAAAGGCGGGGGACAATAATAGGTTATGCATAAATGCCTGCAAACAGACATATGTCTTCAAACTGACATTGATGCCTAGCCTGTTTAACAATTCTGATGATGAAGAGTATTATACAGACTAATGAAATTACATACACTTCTCCTTTTAATATTTTGATCAGTGTATTAGAAAGATATCAAAATGATTTCAAAATATGATTTTGTATTTTCGAAAGCATTAGAACATTGTACTTCAAGCAAACTAAGCCGCATATTTTGTGAACTACCACAAGTCTCGGAATGCATATCAGTGCCCATCACCTGCATAATCTATCTATCTATCTATCTATCTATCTATCTATCTATCTATCTATCTATCTATCTATCTATCTGTCTGTCTGTCTGTCTATCAGCGGCTGGCCTAAAATACCATAGAACAACGGACTGACTAATCTAATCTAATCTATTCTAATCTAATCTAATCAAATCATTCTGCTTGTATCCACAGGAGACGGAACCCCTATGGACCTCTCAGACAACAGCGGCTGGCCGAAAATACCACAGAACAATGGACTGGCTGAACCAAAATATATGACGCCACATCTCATTAGGCATATGAACCCCAATGTGAAGATACTTGTGATTCTCAGGGACCCCGTAGAAAGGTACCCGGTATATTATTGTAATGGGACTCAATTTTTGGACACCTTCAGTAATTAATTTTCTATATCATATTCATATGTCCCAAATGGAAAATTAATTATTTTAGGTGTCTCACGCACTGAAGCACATTACCTGTACTATGGCAATATCATTCAAGATATACATCTATATATAAGGGCATTTCTCCAGTAGGATGCAGACAATATTCCCAGGCATTTTTTCCTGTGCGGCCAAAAGGCTACGTGCACAATGGTCAATCCAGTCTCTCCTTGGTTTTCTTTCCCATGCTCAACCCTCAGGAATAAATGCACCTTTTTCGCAATGCAATCATAGTCCACTTCTCCAATAGTGGTTCCTCTGCGTAAAAATTGAGTTCAACAGATGCTGAATCCAGCTGTTTGAAGCTGTTTGACTAACATTATTAAAACATAACTACTGTCTGATGTTAAAAGCACGAGCAATAAACAGGAGTTGAATTACATAAGATAACTGGTTGCTTGTTTTGGGTTTTACAGCCCTTGAGACAGTATTTCAGTGTATATCGGGCCATCTCCCAGAGAGAGGGAGACAGAATAGAGAAATGATAGGCGAGAGAAAAAGTGTCCAAATACCCCCACCCGCACCTACTGCGAGCTCAATAGGTCCTTGCCCTACTATTATACGTAGGATGCCCCGGCTCAGAAACTTATCCAGCACCGTCGCCCGACCGGGCCAACCCCACCTATTAGATGAAGAAATGACCTCTTGATTTTAAGTTAGTAAACAGGTAAAGGTAAAGGTTTCCCATAGCCTGATAGCCGTAGGGGCAGTGGAGGTTAGAGGCCCACTGTATCTTGGGCACAGCTGATGAAAGGCGGAGCCCATCTCTCTCATTTCTCTGCCTAATCCTTCCCTAATTCGAAAAAGGTACCCATAAAATTAGTACATACTGATATATGTTTATTTATTTTTTGACACAGAGAATCAGTTAAGAGATGAGTTTAATCACTGTTAATTCTTACATTTGTTGCAATCTGATTTTTCTGCAAGCAGGCCACCGGTAGCTTAGCAGGTCAAGCGCTGGCCTGCTGATCTTGCGGTGTCGGGTTCGAGACCCACTGGAGGCGGAAATCTTTCCTACCGTAAACGGGGTTCCATTGCACACAGCCCTTCATTAACACCCTCCCATCGCCCCGCTATGACTGATACACTGTTTTAAAGGACGTACAATCGCAATTCATCCATCATCTTCTGCCAGCCTCCCTTTACATTAGGGGCTAACTTGTTTAGTTGGGTCAGTTTTTTGCCACAGAACAAAATCCCTTCCTTTAAGAGTTAATCCGACTTTGTAAGGACTCTTGTAATCCATGTAAATGAAAATGCAGTTACGAAGTTGTTTCCCTTTTTATAAAGGTTATTCGGAATTTTGGTAAAATCGCTTTCGTGAAAAAATATTTTGTATTTTTTTCACAGAATGTTTTCGGACTACTTTTTCCATGGTTTGGGCAATATGTCGACAGAGGCATTTCACAAGCAAGTTGTTTATTCCATCAAACTGCTTCACAAGTGCACACGGACATCTACATTAAGAGCTTGTCTGTATGATAGAAAACTCATCGTTGGATTAACGGTAAGTGTTCATTCTAATACACATACTGAGTAAATGAATAAGGGGATAACTGTCTTGAAAATTGTCATTTGGGGAGGTAAATCATCGGTTTTATGGTCGGAATTTTCTTGGGGAGGTAATCATCGGTTTTATGGTCGGAAATTTCCGACCATAAAACCGATGATTTACCTCCCCAAATACCATTTTTTAATACAGTTATCCCCATTCTAATGCACTTTTCCACATTTTCACCTTTCATAATGTACTAGTTTGCACCCATTTCAAGCGCTGTCAGCAACGTAAAACCAAACGTCAACCAATGAGAAGTGACGTTTTATAATGACGTCGGGTTTGCGACAGTAAATCGCAGAATATACTGTCGCAAATTTTTGACGTTATCCGATCAGACGTCGCGTTATATTTGTAAGTGCATTAGAATAAACGCTGAAAAGATGAACGACTTAAGATTTTCGTCCTTTTCAACGGTATTTCAGTCAAATCAGATCAATAGGAGGGTGAAATTGAAAAGCTGTGTGCCATTTTTATTATAAAAAAAAATTCATTCAAGATATTGAGCCACAAGATACATGCATGATCTTGTTTAGACAATACATTATATCGGAAACAAAACTTCTTTATTGCATTATACTAGCAATTACAGTGGTTTTTCCGGCGGCCACACAGCGTTGAAATGACATCGCATTGACGTCCATGCGGCATTAAGAATTTGCATCACGCCACTGTTTTTCAGCTGTCGGCCATTTTTGAAAAAAGAACAGAATATTCATAGTAAAAGTTGGTCATAATAGGCTTTGCGTACGATTAAAGGCGACTAGAGTGTCACGTGATTTGGATCGAGGTAACGATTTTTGAGCGCTTACATAAAATGTGAAATTCTCAAGGAACAAGGGGTTTTGAGGAATATTTCTTGACTGTGAGTTGTTTCTACAAGTTTCGCCCTCTTATAGTGTGGGTTTTATAACAATTTTGACTTTGGAAAGTTGTGTTTGACTTGTCGAATGTGTGCGGGCGACGCCTATTATACATGACATACAGGTAGACACAGGTAAATAACTGTAAAGCTTCTAAAAGGCAGTTATTCGATACAGAGTTTTGACATTGCATTGATTCATGTTGAACTCAAGTTTTTGGCTAATGGCGAATGTGTTGTGATGACAAATCGTCGACGTGGAAAACGAAATCGGAATAAATCTTCACCCCAAACGGATACTTCGCCTAAAAAGTATCGTAGTCAAACTGACGATTCTAATCTTTTTGATACCTTAACAGAGACTGAGGAGCAGGTTGATAGACTTGAACGTACGGATTTGGCGGATTCAGTGCATTCGGTAGACTCGGTTGCTTTGATAAGGAAAACGAGAGAAACTACTGTTGAGACTAACTCTAAAATGGCAGATGAGCTGATCATCGATTCTCAGTCGATGGATACTACTATTAGTGCTGCTGACAATTCAGAATCTAGTGTTAATGCTGACTCACAGGTAATACCGAATACACCTTTTGTTGACCAAACTCATCAACAGATACATTCTGCAATGCCAACTCCACCCCCGCCGCCATTTGTAAATCAAACGCCACTTATGGACCCTGGTATGTGCATGCAACAAGGGCCACAAATGAACTTACACCCTCAAATGCTGCAATTCGCTAATCAAATGCCGCTCATGCCTCAGTCGAATGGCTTGTCAGATGCTGATGTAATGAGGGTTGCCTTGCAGATGAAGGCTATTCTTCGACAAGATATAGACGAATTAGTCAAAGCTAGAGTTGAATTGGAGATTCAGCCTTTACAAAACGAGCTAACGGCACTAAAGTCAGAATTAGTGAGTGTTAAATCGGAATTACATAATTTGCAGCAAACTGTCAAACAGGTTATTACTAAAAGTGACGACTTAGAACAATATTCACGCCGTTCGTGCCTTCGAATAGCCGGAATAGCAGAAGAACAGGGTGAAGATGTCTTAAAGTTGGTATTGGACTTTTTTTTTTTATTTAGAATAAACATTGTTCAATAATACATATGCAAACATATTCATACAACATTGTAATAAGAACATATAGATATAAATGTCATTTAACAGCGAATACTATTCCTGAACTATTTGAGAGAAAAGAAAAGAGAGGTGAGCAGGCAAAGAGCCTGAGAGTAAATAGAATGGTATATGCAGGTTTGTGTGTGTGTGTTTTCCTCAACAATTTTAAATAGACAGCTTGAAGTTTGTCAAGTACCATATATCTCAGATAGAGTAATTGAAATGTCCTATACAAGAGAACGGAAGCTCTGCATGTGGCTGAATATCCACGCATAACTTCCGTTCTGAAGTATGTTAGCCACTCTGGTAGAAGGCCGGCGAGAAAACAAATGGGAATCAAAACCGATCAGGGACATCGAAACTCACTCAAAATCACTATTTGGAAAGAAATAGTTATACAGAGGTGACCATTTCTTTAAAAAATTACTTACCCTATTGTTAATGTAGGAAATATATCTCTCACTTAGCATTTTTTTCTTTAAAAGGCTTATAAAGCCTTGAATATTAATGTTTCTAGATATGAATTTATTTTGGAAGATATAATATTTTGCTAACACATATATGTAATTTACGAGTTCTTTTTTACCAGTGTATGAAAAAAGTATTTCCCTATCTTCTAAAGAGATTTCTATTTTAACGTTCGTATATAGCCATGCTTTAAGATCGTTCCAAAATACTCTAACCACTGGACATGAAAGAAACAGATGGTATATTTTTTCTGGGTGTTCCTTACAATATGAGCATACTTCACTATCAATTTTATTAATTTTAGAGAGAAAAGAATTTGTAACTAGAATTTTATTGTTTATTTTATATTGAAAATCCCGAAGTTTAACTTCATGCCATTGTTTTATATTTAAAAAATATACTTTCCATTCATTTTCATTAATGTCACCTATTTCTGCCTGCCATTTACCCTGTGAAATATATTCATTTACACCTACAAAAGTGTCATAGAATACTCTACTTCCTTTTTTAGCCTTAATCAGTTTCTTAACATAAATATTACATATGACGTTTCTTTTGTTTTCTAAAATAAAGACGAAGTTATCATTTATTTGAGTTTTCCATGATTGGGATATATTGTTTATAAGATGTTGGTAATCTAAAAAGGTACCTTTTATATTATACATTGCTTTCAATTGTTCAAAAGAATAAAACTCGCCATTTTCGGCTACAATATCATATACTACTCTAATGCCTTTTTCGTGCCAATCTTTAAAAAACACTTTTCCTCGTCCTATATTTTCATTATACCATAGCGGGGATTCAAGAATTTGACCTATATTCTCAACAGGTATAATTTTACAAAATTCTGCCCAAATGTGCATTAGGTCCTTCCAAAATGGATTTTGTAGGTCACAACTTACTTTAGCTGCATAGACACCACCTATGGAGAAGAGTTTATGAAAATTGATTAGAGATAAGTTTGTCCAATCATTTGGTTTCGACTGTTGGAGTATTCTTCTAAGCCAAGATACCTTTAAAGCTTTAATAAATGATTTAAGTTCTACCATTCTGAGACCAGCGTAAGCAATATTTTTTACTATAATCTTTCTTTTTATCCTGTCGGGACCAAAATTCCATAAAAATTTATAAAATAGATTTTCTAAATCCTTTATTAGTCCATTCGGCGGGGCTGGCAACGAAGTAAAAAGGTGGACAAACTTAGACACTGCAAGGGATTTAATAATTATAATTCTTCCAGAAAGACTTAATCTTCTTTTCGACCAATGATTAAGTATATTTTTAACTTTTAATAATATTTCTTGAGAATTTAAGTCCCATATGTTGAAAACTAGGGGCGAGAAAGTAACACCTAAGATTTTTAAAGGTTCTTGGGACCAATCTAATGCCAATTCTTTACATAGTGTTTCTGAAGAGCCGCATGACGAGCCGATCCATAATGCCCTTGTTTTGTCCACATTAATTTTTAATCCCGACATTGTATAATATTGTTTAAGCAAATTCAGAGCTGCTTTTAAAGATTTCTCAGTACCATCTAATATTAACTGAGTGTCGTCAGCATACTGCGATAGTTTATACTCTTTTCCATTAATAGATATACCCTTAATATCAGTGTTTCTTCTTATCATCTTTCCTAAAATTTCCGCACATAAAATAAATAAATATGGAGATATTGGATCCCCCTGTCTACACCCTCGTCTTAAATTAAAAAAATCTGACATAAAACCGTTTTGTAAAATACATGTTTCAGATCCTTTTTGAAATAAACCTACCCATGTCTTAATTGAATTTCCAAAATTAAAATAATCCAAAACCTCTGAAATAAAACTCCATGAGACGGTATCAAATGCTTTTTCAAAATCAATAGATAATAACAAACCAGGTATATTTTGTTTTTTAGACTCAAACAGTACATCATAAATTAGCCTTACATTTTCTCCTAAAAACCTACCTGCTATGAAGCCTTTTTGATTTTCGTTTATCAAACTATCTAATACTTTCTTTAATCTATTTGATATTACTGCTGATGCAAGTTTATATATCACGTTCAATAATGAAATAGGTCTCCAGTTTTTTAAGTTAACTCTAGATTTACTTGGCTTTGGAATGCAAGTAATAACCCCCTGTTTTTGTGTAATACTTAACGACCCAGTGCGATACCCATAATTTAAAGACCTTAAGATAAAATGCCCAATATCAACCCAAAAGAATTTAAAAAACTCCACAGTGAAGCCATCTAAGCCGGGACTTTTATTGTTTTTCATATTCTTTAATGCAAATCCCAATTCAGAATACAAAATCTCACCTTCCAAATCTTGTGATTCCTTATCTGATAATTTGTTGTCATTTTCAACTAATACTGAATGGATTGAAATATTATCTTCAGAACTAATTTGTTTATATAAATCTTTATAAAAATCACTTTGGCATTTTAAAATATCAGCTGTTTCTGTAAATTCTTCCCCATCTGCATTAACCAATTTATTTATTACTTTGCTTGTATAATTTCTTTTTTCCAAATTAAAAAAATATTGACTGGGTTTTTCTCCCAAATCTTCGTATCGACTTCTTGACCGCAACATCATTCCTTCAATTTTTTCTTTTTGAATATCGTTCAACATTGTTTTCTTTATTTCTAAGTTATTTAAAATTTCATCTGACATATTAATAAAATTTACGTTTACTTCGTCTTCAATTATTTTGATTTCTTGTTCTAGTTGTATTTCTTGTTGTTGTTGTTGTTTCTTTTTAAACGAACTATACTTTATTGTATTTCCACGAATCATAAGCAAAAGTGTTTCTAAAAAAAGCTGATCATTAATATTGAATTCTGTTTGTTGGGTGTCTAAGTCATCATCATTATTATTTGCTGAATAAGTTTGCTTAACCTCTGATATTGTTTCTTTTACGATTTTTATATAACTTTGGTCCTTAAGTAATGAATTGTTAAATTTCCAATACCCCCTCCCATGTTCGTTATAATTTAATGTAAGGTCTAATGTGACACCACTGTGATCTGATCTATAACCAGGAGTAATACTCGTTGCAGATGTATATAAAAAACATTCAAAGTTAATTAAAAAGAAGTCCAATCTTGCTTGTTTTCGTACAGGATTTCTCCTACTCCAAGTATATTCTCTCTTTTCTTCATGAAATATTCTATATATATCCAAAAATCCGTCTTCTTCAATTATATTATCTAAAATTTCATTTCTTGCCCGAGGGTTATTTATATGCAAATAGTTATTGGTATCAAGGTCTGGATCGATTACTAGGTTCCAGTCACCACACATAATAATATTGTCATTATTCCATGATTTATACTTCTGTCTTAATTCTTTGTAAAACTTAGGCTTGTCCTCATTAGGACCATATAGGTTAATAAGAGTAAAATTTTTACCATCAATATTTATATCTAATATTATGTAGTTTCCGTTTATGTCTGAATTTACTTTTTCTACTTTATATTCGAAGTTATTATTTATTAAAATCAAAACGCCTCGACTGGAACTGTTAAAACAACTAAAATATGCATCGCCTCCCCATTCAGCTTTAATATAAGACTCCTGCTGACTCTGAAAATGCACATCTTGTAGACAAACTATATTATACTTCTTTGCTCTGACATGTCTGAAAACGGCTCGTCGCTTTTGCGGGTTCCCAAGTCCCTGACAGTTTTGCGAAAAAATTGTTATATTATCCGGCATTGATTCGAGTTATTTTAGAACCTTTATCCCGCAAACCAAACCTATCCAGAGCGGCACAAACAAAAAAGTACAACTTACACATGAATACTAGATTATGGATAACTATCATAAGTGTTAATAAACCTGCTTTACAAAGTGATAGACTGACAAGAAGAAGGATAGGAAGAAAGGAAGGAGACCTTACCGTAAAAGAAATCATTTTCCGGTCTGTGCTAAAGCGACCTGAAGTAAACAAGTAATACAATAGATTGCGGAATGACAAGCGTAAAAGAATCCTATTCTGAATTTTAGACCATAATGAATTTAGTTACTTTTCTGAAGTCAGCTGTCCAAAATATGCAAGTATAGCAATTTACTAGAAACGTTACAGCTATAAAGAATATTCGATGCATTAATTAGACTGCGCACATGCGCAGGCTAATCTACATCTGTATTGTTTAGACTCTACAAGTGCAAGCTTTCCTATGATATGGCTCAAATCATATTTACAAAGTCCTGATTTGACTCCCGACCACGGGTTTCCGGCAACAGTTCAGAGCTTATTTACGTTTTATCATATGACGTCGCATCTGAGAGTGTAATAAAGCCATGCATTAAAAGCGGTAATCCACTAGTGGATTAAATATGCAAATTAAGTCGTAACGTTATACGTTGACGTCCATTAAAACCTCGCGTTTTATAATGGCGAAACCGTGACGTTTTAGTGCAAATTTTGCTCATAAAATGCGATTTTAGTGTCATATGATAAATAGAATCCTGCATTCGTGCTTATGTATTATTGAATTTATTAAACTCGTTGGGGAAAACCGACAAGATGCTCGGCAAAGCCTCGCATCTTATCTTTCTCCCCAACTCGTTTAATAGATTCAGCAATACACAAGCACTCATGCAAGATCCCCTATTTATAACACAGTTGACTGACACTCCTTTAATGCAGTTCCGACTAGGACGGATTTTAGAGAAAATATTCAACTTCCATAAACATAAATTCAGAATACTAATGTATGATTTCTGGCGTCCGATAACGGTATTTTGCGGATTGTTCATATTTCATTTAACAATTATTATAGACGAAATGTTTTCTGTGCAAAATTCCACACTCAACCCGCCCGAAAATGCGCAACAAAAATTCCGAAAATCGGTCGACAAACGAAGAAGATACGCCAAAAAGCAACTCTGAATAGGGACTTTTTCTCTATAAAGATCCACAGAAGCCCGCAGAAAAAAAAATTAAAACTCATAATGTGAAAGCTCATCATAATCATAGAACATCTCCCTTACTATTGCAAAGTTCCTATTCACAATCGCTCCCGTTCACAAAGACCACACCCATCGACCCATCTTCCGAACTTCTGCATTTCCCATTACGATAAGTCCAGTTGCGGACATTGACAAGAAAACATTTTTCCTTCCATCAAATATGCAAAAATTTCTCCGAAGACCGATCATGGACGTCAGACATACACTGATGCCGAAAACCAGCTATCGCGAGTCTAAAACACAGACGTTACTTTCATATATTAAATAAATAAATAATAATAATAAAAAAAAGTACAGTACAGAGGTATGCTTCTTGCTTTGTTGTTGTAAATTAAATGAATGCATAAACATGCAGATCTTCGAAAGCTAAGGGTACCGAGTCCACCCCATTCCCCACGTACGTAAGGATCAGAGTGCAAGGGCGTAGCTACCTATACGGCAAATACGCGAGTGCGTATTGAAATTCTGTCAAAATTGACAAAATTTCAAAATGCACCTGCATATTTGCATGCTGAAAATTCATAAATTAGACAAGATTTCAGTACAAATTACCAAAGTGGCTGAAATACTAGCTTTCCCTTCAGGAAGTAGAGAATAAAACATGGTTGTGCGTATTACGAAATTGCCCCTAGCTACGCCCCTGGAGCGAACCCAGCACCCCCAGCCAGCGAAGACAAGCATGCAACAATATAGCCGTATGTTCAGCCTCAGAGGGAGGGAACTCTGACATTTTCATTTTCGACTCCCTCCTGAACGGGAACCAACTCTCACAGAAAAGATCTTGCTTCTCAAAAGCAAACTCCTTCCCGTAAAAGTACATTCCTTTTGGGAAGAACTCTGTCGTCCCGGCAAGCAACCAGGAAGTCACAGTGGTTATCTATCTTTGTAAAACTGGCGAATGCAAAACAAAAAAAACATAGAAGTGTACTAAACAAGGGCGTAGCTATGTCTACGACAAATACGCAATTGCGTATTGAAACCTTGTCAAAATTGACAAAATTTCAAAACGCACCTGCATATTTGCATGCTGAAATTTTATAAATTAGACAAGATTTCAAAACCAACTGCCAAAGAGGCTGAAATACGTAATTTCCCTTCAAGAAGTAGAGAATAAAACATGGTTGTGGGTATTATGAAATTGCCCCTAGTTACGCCCCTGCTTAATAATGATCTTGCTTCTTAATAAGAGCAAATCTTTTCCCATAAAAGTACATTCCTCTTTGGAAGAATTATGTCATCCAGGTAAGCAACCAGAAGTCACAAAGGTTGTCCATCTTTGTAAAGTTGGCAGAAAAAAACCCCAAAGAGGTGCACTAAATGACGATTCTGCCTCTTGAGAGCAAATTCCTTCCTGTAAAAGTACATTTCTTGTCATCCAGACAAGGAAACCTGGAAGTCACAAAGGATGCTGGATACAGGATGGATAATAGCATCTGGACATGTATGTAAGTACATGATTGAAATATTGCATTCAAAACTAGCTGATAAGGGGGACAAGCTGTAAAACATGTAAAAATATATCAATATAAACGAAAACAATGGCCTACTTTGGCCAAACCACAAATAAACCAAAAAAGCAAAATAAAGAACAGAACATTGAAACTGAAAATTGAAAAATAAACAACAAATTGCCCTCCTTGGCTGAAACATAAACTTTTGGAAACATCATAGAAACATCTCCATAGAAAAGTAACCCCAAGTTTGCACTTTACATAGTAAAAATGGAGGAAATCTGGGGTTGGTATCAGTTATTATTTCAATAATTCTGCATAGAACCATATGTTGGGGGTATCCGTTAGAGTTGCCTCACCGAGGCGACTCAAACGGGCACCCAAAACACCAGGAAGTCACAAAGGTTGTCTATCTTTGTAAAATTGGCAAAAAAAAAAAAAAAATGGAGGTGAAATACTGATTTTACTTTTTAGAGCAAATCCCTTTCCGTTAAAGTACATTCCTTTTTGGAAGAATTCTATCGACATAATCGTCCAGGTAAGCACCCAGGAAGTCACATAGGTTGTCTATCTTTGTAAAAACCGCAAAAACAGAGAGGTGTACTAAATAATGATTTTGCTTCTTAAAGAGCAAATCCCTTCCCATAAAAATATATTCCTTTTTAGGAGAATTCTGTTGTCCTGACAAGCAACCAAGAAGCCACAGAGGATGTCCATCTTTGTAAATTTAGGCAAAAAAAAAAAAAAACATTGAGGGGTACTGTACCCATTTACCTTATATGATGGAACCTAGGTGTCTGATCAAAAACTGGGGCAACATAGAGTGAGCAATATGATCAGAATCTGTAGTATAAGGAGCTTGATTCATATTGTTTTAGGTAAAACATTTGGCCCCTTGGTACATCTTGGGACAAGTCCAATATTTCTAAGAAATGTTACTAAATGATAATGTAATCAACTCTCGATATCAAATTCAAAGTTTATCCCAAAAAAAACAAAAAAACACAACGTCAGGAGTCGCATGACTATTTCACAGCCTAAATTATGCGGCTAAAAGTTAAACAGGCCAGATAGGCCATACCCAGCGGCCACACGACGTCCAAATGACGTCGCAATGACGCCGATGCGACGTGATGACGTCGCATCGACGTCAGTGCAACTCAACTACGACGTCATGTGCCCGCTGGGATAGCAAGAGTGAAAATAAGCATGCAGCTAACTTTTCCACCTATAGAAGATATGTTCAAGATAAGTAAATATTTTCTTTAAGCATGAATTATCTCCCCTGTAAATGAAATACCTAATCTGAATATTTTTTCTTCCTGTAGTGCAAATAAATATTCGCTACACAACACCGAAATGGCGTCGCAATGACGACGGTGCGACGTCATGACGTCGCATCGACGTCAGTGCGGCGTCCTCTCGTCGTGCGCCCGCCGGGATCAGAGCCCACCAATGTTATGAATTTTTCGGTTTCCCATCAATCAGGACTATTATTGATTATGGGAAACCAAAAACCGCAGGTCATGAGCCAAGTGCTGGAAATCCCAGTCTATAATTAAACTTCTGTAAATAGATACACCGAGAATAGTCGACCTTGGCCGACTGTATGTCTGATTTTTACTTATTTTTAAAAATATACGTAATCTGATTGGCTCGAGCAAATTATTTTCAATTTCGTAGCTACGTCATTAGCTAAGTGAAAATAGAATGATTATAATTGGATAATTTAACGACAGATATTACCCAGAAAGCAACGGTTATTGGAAAGGCCGGCTGGGTTTCCAGATTCTAAATTTAGACAACTTGACCTTGTTGATTGAACTTTAGGATGGATAATGGCATGTAGACATGTTTGTAAGTACATGATTGAAACATTGCAGTCAAAACTAGCCACTGGCACCTGAGTTTCAGAGTGTATGTACTCAAAACTGTCCGAGAAATCAATTTAAACGTACACTACACAAATGTGTCCTCACAGTCATGTACTGTGATGACAAATTTGTGTATTCGCTTATAGGGATTTACAATCTCTCTGGAACTCAAGTGCCAGTAAAACTAGCTAATAGGGGACAGGTAGTAAAACATATCAAAGTGAAACAAAATGAACAAAGCAATGGCCTACTTTGGCCAAACAACACATAAACAAAAGAAGCAAAATAAAGAGCAGAACACATATATAAACTGAAAATTGAAGAAATAAACAACAAATTGCCTTCCTTGGCTGAAACTTAAACTTTTGAAAAACATCATGGCAACATCTCCGTACAAAAGTAACCTCAAGTTTGCACTTTACTACGTATAGCAAAAAATAGGGGAAATTGGGGTTGGTATCGAATTGTCATTTCGATATTTCTCCACAACACCATATGCCGGGGAGATCCATTAGAGTTGCCTCACCGAGGCGACTCAAATGGACACCCACAACACAGTGCTTCATGGAGAACTGACGAAAACTAGAAACAAAAAACTCTCTTTATCTGGTTTAATGTAAAGGCTTTATGAATACAGAGATGTATTCATGATGTAACACTTACTATACCTCTAAATTTGTTTTTTTTATTCAAATTCTTTCTCCATCTGAAACAATAATACAAAAATAAATGTACCTATTGACTGTCAGACTGTATAAAATGATTTAATTTAGAAAGTATTGTATTTTAATATTTTGCCAGGCCCAAGTGAGTCATTTGACAAAAAAAAAAAAAAACTTATGAAATAAATTTTCAGTATATGACAGGCCAACACTTAGATACATACCTAAACATACTAAGCAAAAAAAGAAGAAATATTCAAAATAAAATGTAATGATATTTTGCTCATAATGATAATTTTGATGATCAGCGCTTACCTATCCATAGAAAAACAATTTGTCATACGACTATTTTGTTGGACCCTCTTACTAATGCCCAAATGAAATATATATGTGCCTCCTGCCCTATGCCACAGGAAACTGCCCCAAAGAAATGCTTGCTAGGAGATTATTGTAAATTAATTACTATATATAACTCATTCTATAACTATAAAAATAATGAGCCTACTTTTGAGCACCCCAAACCTCCAAAGGAGATTGGGGCAGAATAATGTTGCACAGACACCAGGACCACCCATATATATCGGTTATATCTAGATACTTGTAGCAAGTATTTTTTAATATTATGAGCCATGCTCTGAGCTAATGTGTCTTATAAATTTTATGTCTGTGGTATAATGAAACTGACATACTAGATTTGCAAGAACCAGCAAGAGTACCGTAATGTGCCCAAACATTGGGACACCCAAAATAATTAATTTTCCATTTGTCCCAAATGGAAAACTCATTCCTTCTAGGCGTCCCAATACACATGCACACCATGGTATTAAGAAAGAGTAAGGTCAAAGAAGTATATGCATTATGCTAGTATAAGATTACTGTCTAAAAGACAGGAAAAACAGCAAAGACTCAGTCAGACTATGTGTAGACTGCTCTGTGCCTTTTCTGTTAAAAATGCATAATGCATATCCTCATATTTATCTATTCTTGACTGTTTATATTTTATAGAAATGAATAGAGCTTTTTTAATATCAGGCTGTAAAATTTTTAATATTTTATTTTTGACTGTAAAATTTATTTTTTTATTTATTTTTTATGTTTATGTCAATCATTATGGGCATTTGCCCACATTACATTCAGTTTTTCTGTTTAGGCCTCTCTCCTAACCCACATTGCATGTTCATCTTTTCGCACTTCTAGATAAACCTCTAGTCCCTTGTCTTTTATTCTAGTCTGAAGTTTTTCCTCTTTGCGTATCTTAAAGGCGATTTTTGATAACCGTCCTCTTTCATTTTTCATTTGCACTGGCCAGTCAGCTATAATTCTTCTTCTTGAACCTGCAAGTTTGTATGCATTAGATAACACCAGGTCTCTTTCACAATATTGGGTAAATCTTAAAATGATAGGCTTGGGTCCAGGGCTCTTTGATGGCAATCTGTGCCCGTGAGCAAAATACATATTGCTGACTCTCGAATAGTCTAACTTTAGGTCATCTAGGAATATGGTTTTGAGTTTGTCTTCAATATCCTCATTTGGTTCTTCGGTAATGCCATAAAATAGCAGGTTGTACTTGCGGTCCTGCTTTTCCTGGAGTAACAGCTTATTTTCCAACGCTTTAACTTTACCCTCAAGTTCTTCTTTAGCTGCATTAAGTGCCACAGTCTGTGCTGTATCCTTGTCTTCACAGGATTTACTGCTAAACTCAACTGACTTCACAATTTCTACAACTTTAGTTTCAAGCTCTACAAACTTAGTCTTTGAGTCAGTTACCTCTTCTCTGAGAATCTTTACTTCTTCCTGCAGTTTATCAAAGTTGCCAGCAATTCTATCTTCAAGCCGCTTGAACCTCTCCCCTATTTTTGCATCCATTTTCTCTAGCAATGTTCTGATGCTACCATCACCTTGAGCCGACTGTGGTTGTAATGTTGGTGAGGCCATCCCTACTGCACCATCTGACTCCTGCACTAGCTTTAACTGCTTTACTTTATCTGCTTTGTTGGTATTGGACTTAGCTAACAGGGTAGAAGCAGACATTAGGCCTGATGATATTGATAGGGCTCATAGAGTTGGTAAGCCTCGAGCATTGGGGCCAAATGGTGGTTTACAGGGAAACACCAATACAGCAAGAGCGCATCGTGGACGCGAAATAATTGTTATATTTCAAAGTCACACGGCACGTTTGAATTTCTTAAAAGGTCGAGCCAAGCTTCGTGAAGCTAGAGCCAGAATCTTTATCACCGAAGATTTGACGAAACTTAGAAACTCTCTGGCTTTCGAATGCCGCCAGCTTAAAAGAGACAAATTAATTAACAAAACTTGGATATATGGAGGGAATGTTTATATTAATGACTTAAACAATACTAAACTTTGTATAACAAGCCCGTCTGATCTGGATCTCTACAAAGCACAACGTCCAGGACCTCAGATGCCAGCGTCACAGCGCAATCTATAAACTGTCTTTGAGCACCAGAAAAAAAAAAAAACGTTCATTTTTCCGAGCTCCGAACGGAGGATATACTCGGTGACAACTGCAAGTTGATTTTCTGTTACCTGTCCCTTCACTGATTAGATGCTGAGCGATCTCGCCGTGGTCGCCTTTGCGAGGCGTCCCCGGAGAGTGGCACAGCGTTCATTTTCGTTGGCAGTTGTCCCCGAGTGGGCTCTAATCTGAGTCTCTGATTTATGTACAAACACTTATATTATCGTATTTCCTGTAAATGTTCGTGCACAAGATTACAAGATACTGACTCTGCTTTTAGTAGGTCCGTTCTCCCAGACTTTCGGGTCTGCTGGTGGTTCCTGTCGGGCCGAGCCGCTGAACGGCCTGATATGATCTGTGATAATGCTGGTCATGTCGGACAGTTCAGCGGCGGCCTTGCGGGATAAGTTTAGTCGGGGAGAGCGGAATACAGTTTCAATGTATCCTGTATTATTTGTTTGCAACTATAGAATATCCATGTATGGTCTGACCCAGGCCTGCACCGATTGCTCAGGCAAACATAGTGCGATTTTTAATACATCCAGCTGCTTATCATGTTCGCAGGTGATGCAGACCCCCGCCGGGTTGCTCAATGTAGTGACCTGATCTGGGCCTGCACCACTTGCTAAGTCAATACTATCCTTCTGTGGGTACGGCCTGGTGTTTGCTAAAGCAAGTAGTCGTCACATTACTAAAATATTAAACTGTACACCATGTGGGTAGGTGGGGTGGATTATCGCCAGACTGGTCTTGAAATAAGCCTGATAGTGGCATGCAGTGTTTGTTGATGCTGCTCGATTGTTTTAGTTCCGACTGATCTGATCACTGAGGTAGTCATATTTGTTAAGTAATGCGGATGCGGACCGTCTCTTGCTCGCGGCCTGCTATGGACCTGCATTCTTGGCGGTTTTGCGCTCATGTTGAAGTGACGCAGCTTTCATGCATACTAGTCACCGTAATCCAAAGATCTAGGCCCGGTTGTTCAAGATTCCTTACAATTTTTCATCAAAAAAGAGGTAAAAAAGGAAAAAGGGAAATACCGAAATTAATTTTGTCAGTGGTGTGGAACTTGATTGGGCTAGCGATGCTTTGAGCAACTGGACCCAGGCAGCTCCGTCGAATTAACAGTTGGCAACTGAAACTGGTCCATTCCAGGTTTTGTGTTGTATTTTTTTTCACTTGCTGATCTGGGTTTGCACGGTAGTATACCAACAGTGTCCGAATACTAGAGCAAATACTATAAACTTGTGATAAAACTTAACCTCCCGACTTTGTGAATGTTTACAGCAAAGTCAAGTGGCTATTGTTCCGTTTTATGAGTTTGTACAGCTGACCATCTTAAAACATGCTGTTTTAACCAAATTACCATAAGGACTTCAAAAATTGGGACATTTACAACTGTTGAGTGGTTATTTTAAGTATGAAATAGTTTTGTTTTGCAGTCAGGCCTGCAACTAGTATTAAGAGTGTGGCTCGAATGGCAGGCAGTGCAGAAACGGACAGGCCTGCTCTACGAGCAGTCTGGTCTGGGTCTGCGCTGTTTGCTCACTGGCGGATCTCTCTGTCCCAACACTTGGAAGTCCTTGTGGTACTTCATGGAGAAAACTAATGAGACACTGAATGTCTTGCTTTTGCCCAGATGTCTACATACGTATAAATGTCGTATTTCTTTTAGTAACCGCCCACGACATTTACACGCCGTTTTGTTTCACTTTTTTGATGTGGAAGGTGGCCAATACAAACGATAGGTTATTGTCCCAAGGATGGGTCCAGAATAGAGACCCAGTGTGGGTATCGGAGGAAATGCGCAAGATATGAATGAGATGTAGCATCAGACTGAACCTGCTAGAAAGGGATGATCATGTCCATAAAAAAGTCCATCAAGGATTATCGTCACTATTTTGACAGATATTGTTGTAAATGTTTTACAATTGTTTTGTAAATGTTTTGTAAATGTTTAGTTGGTTGGGACCGGAGCCTTTTTGTCTGTTGCTTGGTCCACCGGGGCTCAACTGGTGACCTTCTTTTGCTTCAGATTTCCAGTGGGGTTGTTTGGCAGGACAGGGATCTCCACCTGTCAGACGGCCCGTTGTATCTGTTGAGTCCTCGTCTTTGCTTCTTCATGGTGTTGAAATTTGATTTATGTGTTTACCGTGATGATTCATTGACGAGTTAGAGGGTTATCATGCGAACCGAACAACCAACTAAATGTTTTGTACCACTTCAGAAACTGAGGGTGAGGTTGGGCCTGTAAAATCGATTTAAGCCCCCCAGTAATTCATTACTGACCGTTCCAAGGCGGTAGTTCTGTTGTGGTTCTTTGTTGCCTGTTTTTGGTGTCAGAGTTTCTGTGATGTTTTACCTTATGTATGTTATTATTATTTTTGGTTCGGTTTGGGTTGCTGAGTGGCCACCTTTTGGGAACAAGCTGCTCACTCGGTTGGCCATATGTTCTCTGTATCTTGATTATTTGTAATCTTAGTTGTTTCCAACTATGGTTTGAGGGCTGGATTTGGATTTTGATTGTTTCAGTTCCAGGTCTTTGCATACTTTTTACTTTTACAAACTGTGCAGATCCTGATCAGACGCTGCAGTTTTCAGCGTCTGGTCTGGATGTTTACTGTTTGTCTGTATCCATTCATGGGACGCTAGTCATTGATGGGTGGACTAAAAAGTATAAATTCAACTATTTTTTGAATGAACAGTATCAGTTTTAATAATTGCGTTTCTTAGTACATATAAAATTGGATCATTTGAAGAATTTAAGAACCCCGGTACACAGGTATTCTGTTTGCATATGAGAATTTTGTTAGACTGAACCCAGCAGGCACATGACGTTGAAGTGACGTCGGACTGACGTCGATGCGACGTAATGACGTCGCATCGACGTCAATACGACGTTATTTCGACGTCGTGTGCCTGGTGGGAAATCGATTCGGAATGTGGGTAACAGTGTCGGAATACATCCAAAGTTTTATAAGTATGCACATGTCGTTGTACATGTGACTCTGTCCCCACAGGAATCGAACTCTGAAGAACCTACCCGGTGGGCACATGGCGTCGGGGTGACGTCATGCTGACGTCGATTCGACGTCATCACGTCGTATCGGCGTCAGTTTGACGACGTTTCGACGTCATGTGCCTGCCGGGTAGGAACCCCGGCATGTAGGTTTTCCATATGTACACGACTGGGTTCAATTAAATTAGGACTGTGGGTGTCCGAATACACAGGAAAGCTACATTTACAGATCTCTAAATAACATTCTTTCGAGCATTAACTCTGAGGAACTTACCCAGCGGGTGCATGGCGTCGGGGTGGCGTCATGCTGACGTCGATTCGACGTCATAACGTCGCATCGACGTCGGTTTGACGTCGTTTCGACGTCGTATGCCTGCTGGGTGAGTACCCCGGTGTGCAGGTTTTCCATATGTACAGGACTGGGTTGAGGACCATGGGTGTCCAAAACACAGGAAAGTTACATTTACAGATCTCTAATTAGCATTCCTTCGAGCATGAAACAAGCAATTCGATGGGATGTAATCTTATAGGTTTGTAAGAGGTCCGGACGGGAGGGGATGATTCAGGGATAGTTTCTCTTCTTTTTTTTTTTTTTTTTTTTTGACCCCTCATTAGAGCCGCCTTGGCCAGACGACTCTGATTAGGAGTCACAGCGTGTGTGGGGACGGTTGTGTCCGAGAGGTGTCCCTGTCATCCCCTCCTGTCTAACCACTTCATGTCATTGCCTCGGGTCTACATGCATGGGAATATTGCCAATCAGACTAGAAGACAGATACAAATCGTTAAACATCTGAGCAGCAGGCGCGCGGTGAAGCAGCGTCGTATTGACGTCGATGATGTTTCATCACGTCAATGCGTCGTTGCTTCGACGCCTCGTGCCTGCTGGATAGATACACTAAGGTTCTTACCTTAATTTGCTAGTAATCCTTTATGTTGATTTGTGTAATCTGACCTAATTGAATCTTAATTAAGCGCGGGTAGCGCGTGTGGAAGCCACACATTCCACGTGAACAGAGATCAGTTCTAAAAATAAATATGGGTTTCCCAAGTGTACTAGGTTAACTAGCATATGACGTCATGATAAAATTGACGGCAATATCCTGTTATCTGACCCGCGGGTCAAATAAGTACCCGGCTCTGATCTGAGTCACTAGACGCTTGATTCTTAAAATAGAACAGTTTCAACGTCATCTCGAATGTCCTTTAACGAAATAAACTGCATTTTGCTAATAGAAGCGATTAACCGCGATTTCTTCCTTAGCGAGTCTATTTTACAAAAATTAAACACTAACTGACTTGCGATATTCGTTTTGCTTAAAAGATTTAGTAACGGAATACACAATTAGTATAAAGTAACAAAATATCCATTCTTAATCTAATTGACTTTCACCTGTCACAGCGAATAATTAGTGCGATTTATTTAACGGTATAAACTGCATTTATGCGATTTATTCCGTATGGACACTAATTTTCACAAAATCTACATTTAAGTGCCTCCCATTAAACTGTATACAATTCTTTCCAGTATCTTTTATCTCTTTCAGCGAGTAGATATGAACATATCTTTAACGGAATAAACAACACTGATGCGATTTATTGCGTAAAACACACTATTTTACACAAAATTGCTAGTACAGTGACTCCCATTAAACTGATTTCCATTCTCAAATTACATGACTGACCCGTTACAGCGAATAATTATTGTGATGTCTTTAACGGAATAAACTGCATCGATGCGATTCATTCCGTAAAGACACCATTCTTTTCACAAAATTGTCACTGAAACTCGATTCCATTTTTAAACCACGTAACTTTCACCATTTTCGTAGTGCCTTTCACGGAATAAACTGCATTGATACTCCTTATTCTGTAAAGACAATCTTTTATGCAAAATCGCCATTGCAGTCACTTCCGTTAAAGGTAATTGCATTCTTAAAATACATGAGTGACCCAATACAGTGAATAATAATTGCAATATCTGTAACGGAATAAACTGTATTGATGCGATTTATTCCGTAAAGACACTATTTTACACAAAATCTACATTAAGTGCCTTCCATTAAACTGTATACCATTTTTTCCAGTATCTTTTATCTCTTTCAGCGAGTAGATATGAACATATCTTTAACGGAATAAACAACACTGATGCGAGTTATTGCGTAAAACACACTATTTTACACAAAATTGCTAGTACAGTGACTCCCATTAAACTGATTTCCATTCTCAAATTACATGACTGACCCGTTACAGCGAATAATTATTGTGATGTCTTTAACGGAATAAACTGCATCGATGCGATTCATTCCGTGAAGACACCATTCTTTTCACAAAATCGTCACTGAAACTCGATTCCATTTTTAAACCACGTAACTTTCACCATTTTCGTAGTGCCTTTCACGGAATAAACTGCATTGATACTCCTTATTCTCTAAAGACACTCTTTTATGCAAAATCGCCATTGCAGTCACTTCCGTTAAAGGTAATTGCATTCTTAAACTACATGAGTGACCCAATACAGTGAATAATAATTGCAATATCTGTAACGGAATAAACTGTATTGATGCGATTTATTCCGTAAAGACACTATTTTACACAAAATTGCCATTGAACTGACTCTCATCAAACGGAATTGGATTTTTAGATCAAACTAGTTTTACCTGTTACAGTGAATCATTATTGCGATATACTTAACGGAATAAACCGAATTGATGCGATTATAATAACAGGAGTAAATATATAAAGACAGCAATTCCCATATAACCTCCTTCTGTTGGGGAACGAGTCCTCATCAAAAAGTTTTTGGATTTTGAATATTGTTTCAGAAAATGGTGATTGCATTCTCTTTGAGTAAGTGTCTTAAAATGTAAGTTTTATTGTCTGCTTTATTCCGTGGACCATTTTGATAAGCTAGTACTTATTTGACCCGCGATGACTATCTTCTATTGACTTTCTATGGTAGTTATCTGACCCGGGTCAAATAAGTTCCAGCCCTACTGATTTCAGCAACGGACGGCAGCACGTCTATAAAATGATAATTTTTAAGACACTTACCCCAAAACATGCCAAGCCCCATTTTCTGATGCAATATCCCCCAAAGAAACCCTTTTCCCGGGGAATCCTTCCCCTTGAGTGGAACTATATCAACTATCAGTTACTTAGAAGTTGCTCTCTGTATATATATACTCCTGTTATTTGACCCGGTAGATATTTCTACCATATGCTGTGCACGGTACTAATCTGACCCGGGTCAGATAAGTACCGTACAAACTATATGGCAGAAACCAATACCGGGTCAAATAACAGGAGTATATATATACGGAGAGCATCTTCTAAGTAACTGATAGTTGATATATTTCCACTCAAGGGGAAGGATTCCCCGGGAAAAGGGTTTCTTTGGGGGATATTGCTTCAGAAAAAGGGGCTTGGTATCTTTTGGGGTAAGTGTCTTAAAATGTCAGTTTCATTGACTGCTTTATTCCGTGGACCATTTTGAAAAGCTAGTACTTATTTGACCCGCGATGACTATCTTCTATTGACTTTCTATGGTACTTATCTGACCCGGGTCAAATAAGTTCCAGCACTTCTGAAGTCAGCAACGGACGGCAGCACGTCTATAATATGATAAATTTTAAGACACTTACCCCAAAACATGCCAAGCCCCATTTTCTGATGCAATATCCCCCAAAGAAACCCTTTTCCCGGGGAATCCTTCCCCTTTAGTGGAACTATATCAACTATCAGTTACTTAAAAGTTGCTCTCTGTATATATATACTCCTGTTATTTGACCCGGTAGATATTTCTACCATATGCTGTGGACAGTACTAATCTGACCCGGGTCAGATAAGTACCGTACAAACTATATGGCAGAAATTAATACCGGGTCAAATAACAGGAGTATATATATACAAAGAGCATCTTCTAAGTAACTGATAGTTGATATATTTCTACTCAAGGGGAAGGATTCCCCGGGAAAAGGGTTTCTTTGGGGGATAGTACTTCAGAAAATGGGGCTTGGTATCTTTTGGGGTAAGTGTCTTAAAATGTCAGTTTTATTGAAGGCTTTATTCCGTTGACTATTTTGAAAAGCTAGTACTTATTTGACCCGCGACGACCATCATCTATTGACTTTCTATGGTACTTATCTGACCCGGGTCAAATAAGTTCCAGCCCTACTGAAGTCAGCAACGGACGGCAGCACGTCTATAAAATGATAAATTTTAAGACACTTACCCCAAAACATGCCAAGCCCCATTTTCTGATGCAATATCCCCCAAAGAAACCCTTTTCCCGGGGAATCCTTCCCCTTGAGTGGAACTATATCAACTATCAGTTACTTAGAAGTTGCTCTCTGTATATATATACTCCTGTTATTTGACCCGGTAGATATTTCTACCATATGCTGTGCACGGTACTAATCTGACCCGGGTCAGATAAGTACCGTACAAACTATATGGCAGAAACCAATACCGGGCCAAATAACAGGAGTATATATATACAGAGAGCATCTTCTAAGTAACTGATAGTTGATATATTTCTACTCAAGGGGAAGGATTCCCCGGGAAAAGGGTTTCTTTGGGGGATATTGCTTCAGAAAATGGGGCTTGGTATCTTTTGGGGTAAGTGTCTTAAAATGTCAGTTTTTTTAAGGCTTTATTCCGTTGACTATTTTGAAAAGCTAGTACTTATTTGACCCGCGACGACCATCTTCTATTGACTTTCTATGGTACTTATCTGACCCGGGTCAAATAAGTTCCAGCCCTACTGAAGTCAGCAACGGACGGCAGCACGTCTATAAAATGATAAATTTTAAGACACTTACCCCAAAACATGCCAAGCCCCATTTTCTGATGCAATATCCCCCAAAGAAACCCTTTTCCCAGGGAATCCTTCCCCTTGAGTGGAACTATATTAACTATCAGTTACTTAAAAGTTGCTCTCTGTATATATATACTCCTGTTATTTGACCCGGTAGATATTTCTACCATATGCTGTGCACGGTACTAATCTGACCCGGGTCAGATAAGTACCGTACAAACTATATGGCAGAAACCAATACCGGGTCAAATAACAGGAGTATATATATACAGAGAGCATCTTCTAAGTAACTGATAGTTGATATATTTCTACTCAAGGGGAAGGATTCCCCGGGAAAAGGGTTTCTTTGGGGGATATTGCTTCAGAAAATGGGGCTTGGTATTATTTGGGGTAAGTGTCTTAAAATGTCAGTTTTTTTTGAAGGCTTTATTCCGTTGACTATTTTGAAAGGCTAGTACTTATTTGACCCGCGACGACCATCTTCTATTGACTTTCTATGGTACTTATCTGACCCGGGCCAAATAAGTTCCAGCCCTACTGAAGTCAGCAACGGACCGCAGCACGTCTATAAAATGATAAATTTTAAGACACTTACCCCAAAACATGCCAAGCCCCATTTTCTGATGCAATATCCCCCAAAGAAACCCTTTTCCCAGGGAATCCTTCCCCTTGAGTGGAACTATATTAACTATCAGTTACTTAAAAGTTGCTCTCTGTATATATATACTCCTGTTATTTGACCCGGTAGATATTTCTACCATATGCTGTGCACGGTACTAATCTGACCCGGGTCAGATAAGTACCGTACAAACTATATGGCAGAAACCAATACCGGGCCAAATAACAGGAGTATATATATACAGAGAGCATCTTCTAAGTAACTGATAGTTGATATATTTCTACTCAAGGGGAAGGATTCCCCGGGAAAAGGGTTTCTTTGGGGGATATTGCTTCAGAAAATGGGGCTTGGTATCTTTTGGGGTAAGTGTCTTAAAATGTCAGTTTTTTTAAGGCTTTATTCCGTTGACTATTTTGAAAAGCTAGTACTTATTTGACCCGCGACGACCATCTTCTATTGACTTTCTATGGTACTTATCTGACCCGGGCCAAATAAGTTCCAGCCCTACTGAAGTCAGCAACGGACCGCAGCACGTCTATAAAATGATAAATTTTAAGACACTTACCCCAAAACATGCCAAGCCCCATTTTCTGATGCAATATCCCCCAAAGAAACCTTTTTCCCGGGGAATCCTTCCCCTTGAGTGGAACTATATCAACTATCAGTTACTACAAAGTTGCTCTCTGTATATATATACTCCTGTTATTTGACCCGGTAGATATTTCTACCATATGCTGTGCACGGTACTAATCTGACCCGGGTCAGATAAGTACCGTACAAACTATATGGCAGAAACCAATACCGGGTCAAATAACAGGAGTATATATATACAAAGAGCATCTTCTAAGTAACTGATAGTTGATATATTTCCACTCAAGGGGAAGGATTCCCCGGGAAAAGGGTTTCTTTGGGGGATATTGCTTCAGAAAATGGGGCTTGGTATTATTTGGGGTAAGTGTCTTAAAATGTCAGTTTTATTGACTGCTTTATTCCGTGGACCATTTTGAAAAGCTGGTACTTATTTGACCCGCGATGACTAAATTCTATTGACTTTCTATGGTACTTATCTGACCCGGGTCAAATAAGTTCCTGCCCTTCTGAAGTCAGCAACGGACGGCAGCACGTCTATAAAATGATAAATTTTAAGACACTTACCCCAAAACATGCCAAGCCCCATTTTCTGATTCAATATCCCCAAGGAAACCCTTTTCCCAGGGAATCCTTTCCCTTGCGAGGCAAAATATTCACTATTAGTTTCTTCAAATTCGATTTCTCTGTGTATATATATACTCCTGTTATTTGACCCGGTATTGATTTCTATCATATGCTTTGTATGGTACTTATCTGACCCGGGTCAGATAAGTTCCAGCCCTAATCAAGTCACCAACGGAAGGCAGCCTTTCTGTGAAATGATAAATTATAAGACACTTACCCCAAAAGATGCCAAGCCCCATTTTCTGTTGCAATATCCCTCAAAGAAACCCTTTTCCCAGGAAATCCTTTCCCTTGCGAGGCAAAATGTTTACTATTAGCTTCTTCAAACTCAATCTCTGTGTATATATATACTCCTGTTATTTGACCCGGTACTGGTTTCTGCCATATACTTTGTACGGTACTTATCTGACCCGGGTCAGATAAGTACCGTACAAAGTATATGGCAGAAACCAATACCGGGTCAAATAACAGGAGTATATATATACACAGAGAGTAGCAGCCGTAGTCAAGTCACCAACTGAGGGAAACATTTCTGTAAAATGATAAATTGTAAGACACTTACCCCAAATAATACCAAGCCCCATTTTCTGAAGCAATATCCCCCAAAGAAACCCTTTTCCCAGGGAATCCTTCCCCTTGAGAAGAAAAATATCAACTATCAGATACTTAGGAATCGCTGTCTCTCTCTATATATATACTCCTGTTATTTGACCCGGTATTAGTTTCTGCCTTATACTTTGTACGGTACTTATCTGACCCGGGTCAAATAAATACCGTACAAAGCATATGATAAAAATCAATGTAAAAGTAAAAAGTATGCAAAGACCAGGAACTGAAACAATCCAAATCCAAATCCAGCCCTCAAACCATAGTTGGAAACAACTAAGATTACAAATAATCAAGATACAGAGAACATATGGCCAACCGAGTGAGCAGCTTGTTCCCAAAAGGTGGCCACTCAGCAACCCAAACCCAACCAAAAGTAATAAGAACATACATAAGGTAAAACATCACAGAAACTCTTGACACCAAAAACAGGCAACAGAGAACCACAACAGAACTACCGCCTTGGAACGGTCAGTAATGAATTACTGGGGGGCTTAAATCGATTTTACAGGCCCAACCTCACCCTCAGTTGCTGAAGTGGTACAAAACATTTAGTTGGTTGTTCGGTTCGCATGATAACCCTCAATACCGGGTCAAATCAGTTGGAACGCAGCTCCAAGGAGTAGGGATATAATCAAACACATAGCAACGGATTTTTGTTCGAAATTGTCGCCATCAAAATGGCTATCGACGAACCCCATAGTATTTTAACGCTACCATACAGATTAATCAAATCGCCCCACCGGTTGAAATTTTTAGAGCACTTTCCTGCCTTCCATTATTGAATTTTTCTGTTAAAGTAATTCCAGGACATCCTTTTCCGCCTGTGTAATTATTGACGAAACAGTGCCCTTCACGTCAGCGTCAAACATGTAAACAAAAAATTACGATTTACAGCTTATTCGACTTTCTCCAAAACGCTGACCTATGCCATGATAAATATTGATATATATTCTACTATTATGTGAAATTTCAGAAAATTTGGTTTTGGAACATTTTAAAATTGCAAAATAACATATGACCACCCGGTTTGAAAACAAACCGAAAAATTAAATGGCGTCGAAATCATGCCAGCCTTACGCGCTAAGTTTTCACTGCCAAATTTACAAACTCACAATTCGGCCTGTCCGTAGAAACGTAACACCTCTCACTGATTAATCTTCAACCAAGACCGAATAAAACAGTCAAGCAAATACATTTTATTCATATTTTATTTTCAGATACAATAATGTCAACTCTCACCTCTATGCTCTAGCAAATCGTAAACACAAGCTTATGACGTGATTTTGAATCGATTAGAAGTTTGTATAATCATGGCTTAAAAGACGGACTTAATCAGCAATTGATGTTCATTTAGGTACAGTTCATGCTATCGTTCAGGATTAGCCTATCCCTCATAATTGAACGGTAATTTAACGGTTATTTCTTTTTTTTTTAATTAGCAGATCACGCGCTTGATTTCAAAAGTCAAATAAACGGTTGTATGAGAGTGACCTGGGAGGGATGAGGAATGCACCCCCCCCCCACACACACACACCTTCGTGGGACGGTTATTGGCGGTTAGAAGCAGGTGTGTAGGGGTTATTACACTTTACGCACAATTATGTTTATCCTTTGAGAGCAAGAATAAGAGGTGGGCCCCAAAGATACTTTATATTGCCGCTACTATTGAAATTTTGTTCAATTTACAAATACCAGCATCATCAAATATGGCGATACCTGTTGAAATTTTGTCTATTTGACAAAATTACAATACGCACCTGGCTATTAGCGTACAGGCAGTTACGCCTTTGAGAAGAGTTAGCAGTGCACTGTATGCATGCGATGTTTTTGCATTGCCTGTATAAGTTTGAGAAACTCGTCAGGCATCTGTGTTTTTTTTTTGTTTTTTTTTTTTTGGGGGGGGGGGGGGGGTGGGGGGGGGGCGTGGGGGCAACATTTACGAATCTGCAGGTACACGGGTAGATCTACATAAAATAATAGAATAGAATAGAACATTTATTTCTCCAATTACGAACCCTAAATCCGTTATGCAGTCACATATAAACAAACAACAAAAACATTCACTAATAATTCAGATCGTGTTTTCCTATTTCTCTATTAAAATGACTGATGTTGCCTCACATTAGAGTAGTCTTGGCGAGTCGGTTCTATATACAGCCGCAACACATTTTCATGGATAACTGGCACAAATTATCGTAGACTTATTATCAAGACACAACTTTATCAATTTCTGTTAGTTTTCCTGAACTGGGAGACTCTTCAAAAATTCTTTGCTCTCAAAGGAGCAAATTTATGCTTTCCTTAAAGAGTTTACTTCCATTGGAAAGGTAGGATAAATCAAAAATATTATTGCCGAGATGCTTCCCCTGAAAGTGTACCCGGTTGCCCTAGGCCCACACATTTACATGTACACTCTCAATTTATTTTCAGTTCCTTCCAATGCTTAACATGTTCACTATCTAAAATGTTAATTGTCCGGTTGACTAGCAGGCCCGGGTATCTTGCAGGTCACCAGAAGATTTGATATTTTTGCATTTACGAATCGTCCCGAAGGCACGTGTAAAGGGCAATCCAATACACTTTATACTCAACTCTGGGCTTAATCATTATTCTTCATACTCTGCGTCCTGAAATTAAATAATTGGGCAGTCGATTTCCGAATCGAATAGGACAAACGTCGAAATACATTCATTAGGCAATGATAGGAATTGAGCTAACGGCCTTCAGATTCTCATCTGAACACTCTAAGCTACCAAATGTGGTGACGTGCGGGAAGGTTTTCACTTTTTCCCTTACTGTAGTATTTTCTGAGGGTCAGTAAGTACACGGGTGACCTGCAACAATCCAAGACTAAGATAGCTTGCACCACAAATGTTATAAAAGTTAAGATGAACAACTTGCATGCGTGCATTCTATTATGGATCTTGGCTGGAAGCTTTTTTGTTCATGCACATTTTGCTAAATGAAGGCAATGATGGGTTGCTTGAATAAGTATACAAAGTTCATGCGTATTTCAACAGTTTCTCACACGCACGCTATTTTCAACTTTCAAGCAGATTGTTTAAGTATACTGTCAATGGTCTTTACGCTTATTCGGGATGTGGAATTTGCCAAAGTGGAGCGATTCGTATACAGTTTAAGTTCATGTAACAGTACTTTGCTTCCACGGAATAAATGGCTGTTTTTGTGCCGCGTGCCAAACGTCGGATGGCACGTAGCAAGCCTCCAAGTTTTCCCCACACCTCCCACATCCGCACACCCCGACACATTTTCATGCTCATCATCGAACGCACGAAATGCTCTTCGTAACTTAATTCAGAACGGAAAGAGTTTGCTTGCAAGCCAATCAGGGTTTTGCTATTCGCTTATATATACAGTTTTGTATCTTGAAGCAGTCTTGTTAGACTAAGCAGATTTTGCTGTTATCATATCCGACAAGATTCCTCTTTCCCTGTTGCGGCTCAGCTGTTGGTAAGATTCAAATGATTGTAATAAATCTCAGTATGTGTAACAACAATGAAGCCAAATCGGGCAGAGAGAGAGAGAGAGAGATAATACGCTGTCACAGCAACAGCTGCTCAAGTCATGTTTGGGACCTATACATCACTCCAGGCGTCTGTCAAGATGAATTCCCCCACTTCCCTGGCCCCCACCCTCGTCACCAACCGCCTCCTTCCATCCCCACCTGGCTTGTTTCTTTCTAAGTAACTTGAGCCGCGACGCGAGAAAACCAACGATGTAGAGATAATCCTGGGCATCCGCCCAGTCTGACCAGAGTCTTTGCTGTCTGCAGGTAGCTTAGACCCTTAGCTACCCTTAAAACGCTTAGGGAAGACTCTGTGCAGACTAGGCGGATGCCGAGGCTGATCTGAGTCTGCGCTGGGCGCACAACCACTTTGTTTATTTTCTCGTGTTGCGGCTCATATGTTCTCTGTAATTGTTGAGCGAATTATAAAATCAGATCGTAAATTTTTCGAAAACTAGACAAACAAAACGACAAGAAAGAAACTCTTTACTTTGTACTGGTGCATTTCATGTCCGACTTATAATCTGTTTACATGGCATGCGGACTGGCAATCTAGCGCGAGGCAATATACGTCATTTATTTTATTACGTCACAACACTGACCTTATTACTTATTTGACAGAAAACAGATGACTGTTTGAAAGATAAATAATATTAGAAAAGGATATTATTTTCACAAATTTGAGTGGCAGAACGTCAGATTTGTACAATGCCAATCAGGTCAGCAGTCAGGTAAGGTACGTTCTACCAGTTTGTAGTCTTTTTTAGCTAACTAAACTCCGTAATTTTTCTCCTCTTCAAGTATTTAGCAATCTGAGCTAATGTTTGACAAGCTGTCGACCTCAATTTTCTGTCTTAATTGTGGCTGTCCGGCAAGTATTGCTGGTGCTCATATCACGTGCTAGACCGTTTCCTGAGCGTTAAAACTGCAGATGCCATCTTTTATTTTGCAATTTAAAAATGTTCCAAAACGATATTGCTTGAAATTTCACTTGCAAATAGAAGAAATAATAAAGTTTTCGATGGCATGGGTGTGCGCATTGGAGAAAGTCTCAGCTTTCTGTAAATTATGTTTTATGTTGATACAAGTTTTCGGTAGAATCAAGATAGAGTATTGTCATATGACGATGAATATTTTAGCATTTCGAGCAATTTTGGCCCTGAATTTTGTTGAGAAAGCCTGCTTAATACTAGTTAGAAAAACATTTTTATGTGTTTAATTGATTTTATATACCTAATACCTCTAAATACATTTGAGAATAATGGGAAATTTCGTCAAGAACCATGTTCGCCATTTTTGGGCCTATTTTTTATGTGGAAGGATCCACCGTTGTAAATACAATCACCGCTTTTCGAGGGTTTGCGTTCCAACTGAATAACAGGAGTATATATATACACAGAGATCGAGTTTGAAGTGTAACCAACTAATAATCATAATGACAAACGCGCATCAGCGCAGCTTGATCTGGTCTGCGTAGGAATACTACTAGTTGTGCTATACATAATTCACATTATCATACGCTGGTCTTGTGAGGGGAGGAACCAAAGGTTATAAATGCAAGCGTCTATATGACCTTGATCACGAATTTCGCAGTTGAAACGAGCATTTTACTCGTCATTTTTTTTCATAAAAACTTATTTGACCCGCGGGTCATATAACAGGATATTGCCAAATTGACCTGGTGACGTTGTAAACTTAAGCTTGAGGTGTGTCTTGTAGGGCTTGTGATGTATTTGTGTATGAATGTATTAAGGTTTGTCTTTTAAGTGTCGAGTCATTAAGTAATTCTTTGTATTTAAGTTATCTTCTAAACAAGACGTAGGTTTCTGCAAGCGATGCGGCTCCCGATCGGATTGTTATCTATTGGGTAGATATATGTAAGGTTAACTCTTACTCAGACCGGGAGCAGCTTGGCTAGGGTGCTCGCTATTTTATTTGTTAGGCTGGTACATTTTTGCATAGCTATCCAATCGGGAGGGGCATCGTTTGCACAACCGGACGTTAGATTAAGTTAAGTGCTTTTATCTTTCTCCTGTTTCTTAAAAAAATTATCCCTTACATTGTTGATACCTGTGCTTAAAGTAACTACGGCAATAATAGTAAAGTGTGGTCCGGTGGTGCGGCTTCTCGGGTATGGCCTTTCGGCGGGTGCGATGTGTGTCCACACTAAGGTTTTTATTGAAACAGTTGGAGAGGTGGCTGGAAGATGCTTAATATAAATATTTTATTGAGGTTTGACTATATTGCATTGGCAGTCACTTCTCCAGTTGTCAGACGTTAATGATGGTGGTGTTCTTCGTGTGGATGGGTCATTAGGGAGTTTTGCTCGAGGAGGCACACTTGGACCTCACTTTATTTTTCAATGAAAACATACGTGGTGACCCTTTATTGGAGCCGCCTCGGTGAGACGATTCTAATGAAGGGTCACAGCATCAGTAGCGCCCGGGCTCGACACGGGACATGGAAGCTGAAGCTGGCGTGACATTTTTTCGATAAGCTTTAAGTATTAGTTTGTTGGCAACCTCTTAATAATTATATGGCGTCACGTGTGATTCTTTAATAGTCTGTTGCTAATCTGGTGAGGAGCTGAATACCGTCTCGTATCGAGCCCGGACCCCATACAGCGTCAGTGGTAGTATATAAGGATAGCAAAGTGACTGTTCCTCTTCCCTCATGTGTTTATGAATTTTCACAACAATGTTTTATATAATCGTTTTTAACATTTGGTGCATTGTTCATCTCCACGGGGACTCTTCGGACGGCGGGCGCATTGTCTTGCGTCAGTTTACTTATCCAACTTTGAGGATTGACTTTCAATATGCTTGTTGTATATTTTCTTGCAGACTTTTCTTTGAAGCCCAGAAACTACTACGATCCCTTGTGGATTGTATAACATAATGATAGTTGAGATTAATAGTTACAGGCTTCAAATTGGTCTGCATTATTATCGCCAAGCCAAAGTCAAAGGTTTGAATTATCTTACTGCCTTTGAGCTAAAAATTATTTTATCGCTATTGATCTTAAGATATGGCGATGTTGAATTAAACCCCGGACCAGATTTAGATACTTCTTCCTCATCCGAAGGAACTTCATTGTCTTTTAACCAGTCGGAAATTGTAAATAATTTTTCTGTTGTGCATTACAACGTTCAGAGTATATTAAACAAAATTGATATATTAGAATCGGAATTTCGCAATTTTAACATACTTTGTTTTACTGAAACTTGGCTTGATGGTAGAACTTTAGATCAGCAAATTGAAATTAATGGTTTTAATTTATTTAGACGTGATCGACTTGGTGACAGCCATGGTGGAGTCTGTGTTTACGCTGACAAAAATTTGTACGTCAAACGTCGAAATGACTTAGAAATACGAAACGTCGAATGCATATGGCTAGAAGTAACGGTTCAGCATAGAAAAATTCTTATTGGTACCTTCTACAGGCCACCCAATTCCACTAGTGACATTTTGTTAGAAATCGAAAATTCAATCGGTTTGGCATATGATACAAATATTAAAGAAATTCTTATTACAGGGGACTTCAACTTGGACCTTTTAAAACAAAACAGCTTCAGGAAAATTGATGATATTTGTCAATATTTTGGTTTGGAAAGCTTAATATCGGAACCGACTCATTTTACAGAACATTCCTCTTCTCTGATAGATTTGTTCCTAACTTCTAATATAAATAGTACACTTATAAGTGGTGTCGGTGAACCTTGTTTAGAACAAAATATCAGATACCATTGTCCAATTTTTTGTGTTTTTAAATTTATGAAGAATGTCTCCTCAATATTTACCAGGAATATTTGGTTATATGATAGGGGGGATTATCAGTCTTTCTCCCGAGAAGTTGCAGACACAAACTGGAATACCCTGAAGGATAATGATATTGATACATATGCAAATAATGTAACAAATCGCATAACAGAACTTGCTCGTAGGCATATACCCAATAAAATTATTAAGGTAAGACAATCAGACCAACCATGGCTGAATAATATAATAAAGAAACTTATGAGGAAACGGAAACGTTTATCTGATAAATATAAAAGGACTAATAATATGAATGACTTTGAACGTTATAAGCAGATTCGAAATAAGGTTACTGGTGAAATTCGCAAATCGAAAAAACTACAACTTGTCAAGTTATCAGATAAATTAAAAAGCAGTAGTACCGGACCTAAAGACTGGTGGAGGACGCTGAAGGGTTTTATCAAACCCTCTAGAACATCCTCAGTACCACCACTTAACCTTGATGGAAAAATTTACTCAGACGATAAAGAAAAAGCTAATCTACTGAATAATTTTTTTACTGAACAAACAATACTTGATGATGGTAATGCGTTTTTACCACAGTTCATCCCTCGGGTTGATTCGACTCTTGAATCTATCACGTTAATACCCCACGAAGTAGAATCTATTCTTAACTCTCTCCAAGTTGGTAAAGCTGCTGGACCAGATCATATTAATAATAGGCTGCTGAAAGAACTGTCCCATCCGTTATCATTTCCGTTATGTGAACTTTTTAATTTTTCTCTTGCCAGTGGTAAAATACCTAGCATTTGGAAATTAGCAAATGTAACCCCCATTCTGAAAAAAGACGACCCGTCAAATGTATCAAATTATCGACCCATTTCTCTCCTCAGTACTATTGGTAAAGTTCTTGAAAAGCTTATACACAAATACGTCTTTAATTTTTTTCATGAACACGAAGTTTTGTCTACACTTCAATCTGGCTTTGTGCCGGGAGACTCTACTGTAAACCAACTTGTAGATATCTATAATACCTTCTGCAAAGCACTTGACGATGGCAAAGAAGTACGAGCTATATTCTTTGATGTAAGTAAAGCCTTTGATAGAGTGTGGCATGAAGGGCTGCTTTTCAATTTCGTACTGTAGGCATATCTGGATCTCTGTTACAATGGTTTACTGATTACTTGAGTAATAGAAAACAGCAGGTTGTATTTCCTGGTGCAACTTCTGACCTGTCCACTCTGAAAGCTGGTGTTCCTCAAGGTTCTATACTTGGTCCGTTACTTTTTCTTTTATATATAAATGATATTGTTGAAAATATTAATTGTTCAATAAGACTTTTTGCAGATGACACCAGTTTATATATTATAGTCGATGATCCGCTGGAAACAGCACAACTTCTCAATTCTGATATTTCGAAAGTATATACGTGGGCCACAAACTGGCTTGTTACCTTCAATCCTAATAAATCTGAATCATTATTATTTTCAAGAAAGCTCAACAGACTCTATCATCCTCCTGTCTGTATGAATAATCAACCAATTGCTGAAGTAAATATTCATAAACATTTGGGTCTTGTATTTAGTAGTGACTGCACTTGGCATGACCATTTTGAACATATAAAAGCTAAAGCTTGGACAAGGATAAACGTTATGCGCAAACTCAAATTCCAGTTAGATAGAAAATCCCTTCAAATCATATATTTTTCTTTTATCCGACCATTGCTCGAATATGGAGATGTAGTCTGGAATAATTGTACTATGTATGAATCTAATGAGCTTGAAAAAATACAATATGAAGCCGCGCGCATAGTTACAGGAGCGACAAAGCTGGTTTCGATCAATTCTCTTCTCAGCGAAATTAAATGGGAACCTCTGGCTTCAAGAAGACGTAAACACAAACTTTTTCTATTTTATAAAATGACAAATGGATTATGTCCGGATTATTTATGTTCGCTCGTCCCCGCAACAGTCGGAAGCGTATCGTCATACAGTCTTTGTAATGCTGCTGATTTGCAAACTATCCATTCTAATACACAGCAGTATTTTAACTCCTTTTTGCCATCAGTAATACGCGAGTGGAATGAGCTATCTCCAATTATTCGCAACTCTACTACTATAACCTCATTTAAATATCAGTTGAACGCGAATCTAACGCAGCCGCCGTCGTTCTTTAACGTGGGCAACCGCCTTGGGCAGATTTATCACTCGAGACTTCGAACAAACTGCAGCTCCTTAAATAGTCATCTGTTTTCTAAAAATATAGTTGACAGTCCGTCATGCCTTTGTGGGGTGAATGAGGACACCAAACATTACTTTTTTGCTTGTACTCGGTATCTTGATATAAGACAAGAATTGATCGATGCTGTGTCTGAAATGTGTGAACCAACGCTTAACGTACTGTTGTATGGGAATAGTGAACTGTCGTATGAACAAAACAAGCAAATATTTTTAAATGTTCAAAATTATATTGTAAAATCTAAACAATTTCAGATTCAGTAAGTAGATAAATCATATTCAACGCGTTGACGAAACAACGCAAACCTTCATTGTCTTCTAGAAGCGGTCTAGTTTTTCCTGTTTATCTTCTGCTTATCTAAGAATCTTACTTATATCTTCAACCATCAACGTTTAAGTTAAGTAACGCAGTAACACTATTAGGAACTTTGGCGAGAAATATAAAGTTCAACAATTTGCAATTCCAATAGCAATCCATGTCTTACATTATTGTAATAGTTTATGCACTTACCACCGTCCACTCCCCGTGGAGAATTTTCTATTAAGAAAGTCTGCAATGTCCAAATGCCTTTCCTTATACGATTATTAACAGTGCTTCATTCCATCCAAATCACTTATACAGTAATTATATTATGTTGGCATCTTGGGATACAGATTTAGATAAGTCTGTTGACTTTTTTCTGAATCCCATTTGCATATATTACTTGTTGTTTGTAATAGTACAATTGCTGTTTGTATGTATATGCGAATAAAATATTGTTTAAACTAAAGGCGACTAAAGAATAGGTGTAACATGTAATGTACTTATAACTACAACGGTACATGTGCTTTGTATTCAGCGTAGAAGCAGTAGTGTAGTGGTTAATACGGGGTTGTTTGGTTATCATTTTCTTTTTTTTTTCTTTCTCCCACTCTCTGGGAGATGGCCCGATATAGACTGAAATACTGTCTCAAAATGCCGTTAAACCCCTAACAACAACCAACCATTAATTTCATTCCATATCGGTAGGCCATACTCATTTATCCAGAACAAATTCACTTGCAAGTCAGTTGATAATGCAATACTAATAATACTAATGATAACAATGATATTTTTATTAGAATTATTAATGATAATATAGACACATTTAAATGCTACCAATTTTTACGTTTTTAGCCAGTAAATGTCATAATGGCAGAAAAAAAAATATTTTCACTATTATTATCATCATCATTATGATTATTATTATAAATGCAAAGGATAATTAAAACATTTAATTTCGCATTTCGAGAAACCGAAAAGTGAAACTGGCTATTTGCTTCATCTTCAGAAAATCGAAATCCGCCGAACTTATTTCCTCAAAACTAATTTGATTTCAAAATAGAAAAAATAAATAAATATATTAATAAATAAATACAAAGAGTCTATTTAATATTTATAACGAATTCATAACTGTTGTAATAATTACGAAATGCCTAGCTGCATGATTTTTCTTTATGTAAAATATTAGTAATAAAATTACTTCTGAATTTAAATGTGTAAGATCGCAGAAGATTATACGAAAATAAAACTATGAATGAATATCAAAACGTGTAAGAAATTTTGAGGAAAAGAAAGAATTCTAGAAATAATAGGTCACAGATTTGTAAAATGATTACCGGTGCATGACACGCTGATTGGAACATTAATGTTTTGAGCATTTCAAATATTTCTTTGTTATTGTTACTGTAATTATATTCTTTTCCTTTCAAGTTAGGTTTTGAAATTAAAATGTAATAATAAAACTCGTTTTAAATCATTTACATGTGTAATTTATATATTATTCGATTATAATCAAAAAGTCTATTGATATGTGTTGCTGTATCAAAGGTCATGCCCCACGCGTGTGACGTAACGCGAAATCTCGCAAAATTACGGGTTGCGAGACTAGGGGAGATAACAATGTGAAAAAGGTCTATTCAGTGGTCGCAGGTTCGATCGTCCGCTTTTTTAATCGTTCGGATTAGACTTTAAACCGACATCCCGTCTCCATATGACCTATATGTTGGTGGGACGATACACCCCAGTTCAGTCAGTAAGTCATCAGTCATCAGTCACATGTCTCAATTATAAACTGCAGTAGCTAACTGTACACAATGTGGTTGTGTGCCCAGCGCAGACTCAGATCAGCATGGGCATCCGCCCAGTCTGATAGAGTCTCCGCGCTGTTGGTCAGGAGGTAGCCTAGATCCTTAGCTTTCCTGGAAGCGCTTAGCAAAGACTCTGATCAGACTGGGTGGATGCGCAGGCTGATCTGAGTGTTCGCTGTGTTGGTTTTGTCTTGTCACGGCTAAATGTCAAGTCTTACGGGCGGAGCAAATAGCAGAGCGGTCTACGGAGTGCAACATTTGATTATATATATACATGTATCAACATGAGCACGCTGGTCTACAGTTATCAAATATAGCATTTGCCACTTTGGCAAACGTTGCATAACTCTGTAGTTGGCGGTTATATGCGTTATCCCTTAAATTTTGAAATTCACAAATATTTATTGAAGTCGATAAGAAATATGTCTAAACAGTAAAAATAAATCAAATCGTAATATTTTCTGGACGAATGGTTAAAATGCTTTACATTAGTCTAATCAGAAAACAGCGGTGATTCCTCATTCGGCTTTCACATTTTACTGCTTTCAGGCCAGACTCCATGTTGGATTTTACGTCATTCCTTTGCAAGACTGGTTTCAAGTTTTTCCAAGAGAACAGTTTCTGATACTTAGGACAGAGGACTATTCAGCAGCTGTTGCTGAGCATATGCAAAAGGTTTACAAATTCCTGGACCTGCGTAAGTTTGTGTGATATTGGTACTGTGTATGACTGCGGAAACAGAAGTTAACCAGCCATTTATTCTATACAAGTTTGTAGTAAACGAGGGTTGTTGTTTAAGTACGTAAGAACAAAAAAAGTAAACATCTATGGAAAATCTATTCTATTTTTATGAAATGCTGCATAAAACACATCGGATATATTAAAACAAACAAAATCAAACATAAGTACCAAACCAGAACCGGGGCATCGGCTAGCAAATTCGATGTCATAACGACGTCAGCAGCTACTGACAACAAAGCTTACTTTTTTTCGTTTCCAGATAGCTCCCCTTTATAGCTTATTTCTTTTCAAGATAGCCCCCTTTTAGTTTATCACATTTCTGTTGACGTTTTATCATTTTGTTGAATGTTTCTTGTACCAGTGATCGTCAAAAGAGGACACAATTCACCCGTTCGTTTACTACATGAATGTCTGATTAAATGCCGCACAGCCGATACTTTAGCACAGGAAAAACCCTGAAGTCCATAGATCAGGTGAGTAGGATGGATGTTCAAGAAGTTCAATACGGAGGATTATATTAACTCCTGTATGGGAGGGGCGGAGGCGTTGTCTTGATGATAAATTAAAATCCAGTTGTGGCAGTTTCTTGCGCAGTGTCTTGACTAGATCTATCGGTCAGATCTGTAAGCGTTTATGTGTCACAGGATGAAGGTAT
This sequence comes from Ctena decussata, assembly GCA_963989385.1. Classification (NCBI taxonomy): domain Eukaryota; kingdom Metazoa; phylum Mollusca; class Bivalvia; order Lucinida; family Lucinidae; genus Ctena; species Ctena decussata. The sequence continues at coordinate 10,592,254 of OZ022504.1, forward strand.
ACCATACACATGTACTGCCGTACAGTACAAGCAGGTTAAAATGACGTGGCAGAATGTTCGGGTTTCACGCAGGGGGCCCAGATTCGAATAAGGACCGTTGCGTCTGAGTTTTTTAAAAGTCCGTGACAAATGGCGCCCCACGTTTGGGTAAGCCTGGTTCGAATCCGAGCCGGAGCGTCTTAGACTTTTTAAGAGTCCATGACAAATGGCCGCGAGGGACTTATGGGGATTTGAACTCGGGACCGTTCGATCATGTGTTGAGTGCACTATCACTGCGTCAGTGCGTTTCCACATGATTAGTGAATCTCTCGTGATTCATTTTCGTGGCTATTTCAGTGTATAGTTTTGATCCGCCATTGTTAATTCATTATATTGTTTCAGGTGATTTACCAGCCAGTGATATGAACAAAATAGCCGGAGCCGAAATAACATTTGAAACACAACAAAAGAAAACAGCTGGAGAATTGAAACCAGAAACCCGAATAATTCTTCGTGAACTTTATAGCGTTTTTAATCACCAACTAGCTGCCTTATTAAATGATAAAAGGTTTATATGGTAAAAGAAAACTTAAAGGTAATTGACAGAGCAACATTACTTATACAAGGGATGACTCAGCAATCAGGTCCAGAGGTTATAAAACTTGAGTACATTCTCAAACTCAAAATAAAGCACACTGATTGGCTGCTTCCGAGCTCGGAAGCAGCCAATCAGTGTGCTTTATTTTGAGTTTGAAGATAATTCTCAAGTTTTTATAACATTAGTTTCCTGTTGTTTTTCACACTGACTGACGTTATACAACCAAGCTTCAGATAAAAATGCAAGCTGAGGAAATTGAATGGTAGCATATGTCATTTTTTTTCACCCTGCAAATAAGAACAAGCTGGACATATATCTGTCAGATGAAATGGATCATACTGAGTGTAACCATGTAAACTAGTGGCCCTAAGTTTTGTACAAAGTTTGTATACTTAAAAAACTGACAGAAAAAAATAACACTACCAGCTTGTTCAAGCCTAGTAGAAAAGTATTCCATTCTCGAAAATAAAAAAGTAGATTTATTGCAATACCATAAAACCACATCGATTTTGCAGTATCAACAAACTGAATTCGTAATATCGAGAATATCATGTTGGTGTCTTTTGATATAAAGTTTTTCAGACGAGACCACAAACAGCGTAATAATGACGAGGCTTGCCGAGCTATTTTATGTCGTCCTGGTCGAATGTGATAAACTTGATATCAAAAGACACTTACATGTACATGGTTTTCTATTTATCATTCATCGTTAGATGATTTAAAGGCGTGAAGTGGCTCAAATAAATGAAAAGCAAACGCAGTTTTGTCCTCACTTGCTGACATACCGACTGCTTGATGACGTAAGTCGGTGAGTCATTCAACCAATCGAACGTTGTTACATGTATCACGGCCAACTTTATTTTGTAGCCAATCATCTTCAGAGATCGCCTCTAAATGCCTTTCCTGCTAACATTCGTGTAAGCGCAGTTCTAAAGCGTCATCATTGCGCTGCGTACCAACGCAGTGCTATTTGTGATGAGTTTGGGGGAGGCGCTGGGTGTAGATTGTTTTATTGATTAATGCTATAAGCGACTTAAAAAGTGAATTTTCATGCATATTTAATCACTAAAATTTCGGATATGACATTAAATTACCTGAAACAAAATGTTAAAATATTTGTTTTCGTTATTCATCGGCTATTTTTTCATATTTGAGGATAAAAACATGGAACTATTTTTTCTGTCTCAAATATCGAAAGGATCACCGGTTTTGATAAACGCATTAGGTTTTGGCAAAAATATCAGTTATACGTCTATTTTTAGTTTTGGCATTTACAGTGTCAATCAAATAAGCGTTTAGCCTTTTTATGGTATAGCGTAAAATTAAGATTGTTCAACGCTGATGAAAAAAATTATAGCGTATACATATCGTCTTAAACTCCTGTGTCCTTTTGATTTTTCGAGCGAAGTCTTATCATATATGACCTACAAGATCTGAGGTCATCGGACAGATTATAAAACCCCAGCGAAGAAAACCGAACACAACCGCGGGATGGTATTCAGATATTGCATAACCGCCTTAGTATCATCAGCATTACCGCTAATAGATCTGATATTAGGAAACGGAGAAGGAAACATGTACATGTATCTAGTCTCATTTTACGGAGCTGACAATCATTCATAATAACTATTTTGCAGTTTTGATTTTTTCGTTAATTATAGTTTTGATTTTAACATTTCTAATCAGCCACAGAAACATAAAGGTGTTAGTTTGCACCACAGTGCTTTGCACATTAGTGGGGCATACTAGTTTAAAATCTGGATCGGAATGGAGTGGAATAGATGATATAATTTACATTCCATTGGCTACAGCCAGCGGCGGGCATATAACGTCAAAATGACGTCGTAATGAAGTCGATGCGACGTCATTACGTCATTTTGGCGTCATTACGACGTCATGTGCCTGCTGGAAATATGCCCTATAGAGCCTAGGGTGGTACTCTTCACGGACGAAGTTTGTCCGCTCTGAGGGTGCAAATTATTTCTTGTAAGAGTGCCATCCCAATCCATGGAATGAAGCGGAGATAGCGTTAGAGCTTAAGAGGGAGTTAACTGTCACACAAGTTTAGTTGCTAAACTATCTTTTATGAGTGTATCGTTAACGAGTTGATTGACCTGGAACGTTAAGGTCCTATTCGTAGAATTTGGGTGTTCATAATGGGCAAGCATCAGTTCATGCGAGCTATGCTGTTTGATGACAAATCTTGTTCAAAATCAAAGTTTGAGTAGAATCTCAGATAAGCATGAAAAATATTTTATACATAGAGGATCTTACACGAGTGGTCATTTCATACGAAATATATGGTACAAGCCTTCGGCGAGTTTCATAAATTTCATATGACATGGCCACGACGGAGTGTAAAATTCCGTTTATCATATGCCCCTTTGAAGTGGGATTCCTTCGCCTTCAAAATGAACAGTATTTGAAGAAGAAAACGCATTATTGACACGGACATTGTCAATGACATTACGTGTTCGCGCCAAAGTGTTATTACACGTGTGGTCATACGATTTTTATGACACGACGTTATCCACTGAATAACAGCGATCCAAGTATTACTCAGTTGCGTCTTTGACAAGTTTCCAGGTACTGAGAGAGACGCTTGGTCCAAAAATTACCATGAGTGGTAATACATATTTATCCCTCTTTTGTCTGTAGTAAATTCACCTATTGGTTGTCACCAGTTATTTTTTCAGAAATCTTATTTTAGACACGATAAACGCTGACATATGAGGGTCTGCATTTGTTTTTGTTTCTTTTCGGCACTGTGCAAGAAATTCTACCTGCATGTTGCCTATTGTTACACAAAGAGTCACTTCAATACTGGGAAAAGTTTGTAATTTATTTCTCCTTAAAACAGTATTCAGTTATTAACCCAGTTTTGAATAGGTGTCTCGAGGCTTATTCAGTATTGCAGTTCGTTTGACCTCGATATTGTATTACCATGCCCCTTAAACCACGGAGCTTTTGGAAAGTATTTTATAGGGCACTTTAAGAGCAGAAGTCTGTCAACTTATGTGGTTAAGGTAAACAGACAAACTTCCAAGGGAGATCTATATAAAATGTTTTTACTCCAATTTTTTTGGTTCATTCTTTAATAACAAAAATGACTCCGCGAAACAGAAATGCCAACATCTCCTGTTAATATTCCGACATAGGATTATGTTTTTCAGCTGAAATGACCCCTTACTAACACCCCCACCCAATATTTGTCCCATTATCATTATTCTGCGGCCTCTTTTACAATTTTTTTGTGAGCACTGTAACCTCTGAGCCCGATATTGTATTGTTCTTAATATTACATGTATCAACCAATGACTGACAGATTGAACTAGATTTCGTTGCCTGGGCTTCCAGACAGAACCATTAATAGAATATCAGGTGGAAGTATATAGTAATGACCTGGTTCATAATCTTTTTTTATTTTATAATGGGCGAAAAAATAGTGATTTCGTTGAAACCAAATGAGAAAATCTTGGGCTCTTTAATCAGTTTAAATAGGCGTCATGCAAGTCTTGCCAAGCATTAGACTTATCTTGAGACTTCCTTGTTTCCAGCTAAACTCAACCATAGATTCTATTGTTCTAGGGCACTTCTTTCCTGGTAATTACAGTAATTATGGGATTGTAAATCGGGGTAAATTGCGAAGTTTATTTTTGCGAAACTTCAGAAATGCAAAAAAGGTTTTTGAAAGTAAAGCTGTGGTGGAATAATCATTGTCTTATAATCATAGAACCATTATGAAAATCTAAAATACAAAACATGGAAACATTTTCTAAGACTCAGATTTGCCAAAATTTCTGGTTCACAGTACTTTCATGTGAGCTGTATCAGCTAGCTAATAGATATATATTATAAAATGTAAGGCATGAGATATTTGATACATTTGAATAAAGATCATCTTTACTATTCAAGTGAGTCGTGTCATATCTTTCTTGTACACAATTACCGAAAAATTGGCATGTCAGGTCTTTAAAAATATTGTTTTCCGCAGCGCTTTCCCCTTTGCTCTATACTAGAGCAACTTTTTACTTGTTTTACATTATGTTATCATAACCCTGATATCAGACGGTGGAATTTGGCAGCAGCTGCATGATAATTTGCATAAAGGGTACCGAATAAAAACGGAGTATCATAATATAAAAGGTCATTTCTGCTGAAATGAAACATTAACCTAACTAGGGACCGACCATTTGGTTTTTTTTTTCGGGGGCGGGGGGGGGGGGGGGGGGGGGGGGGGGGCCTGGTATATTTATCAAAAAAATTCCCTGTCTTTGGATATGCAAGAAAAAAATAACCTGGCTCATAAGGGGGGGGTTCAAAAAAATAATCTGGCTTCAAAAGTAAGAGAAAAAAATAACCTGTCTCCACCCAAAATTTCAAAAAAAAATAGTCTGCAGATAATTCCATTGGAATTGAGTTTTTATAATCTCTCTGGCTTCTGGGGGCTGCGCCCCCAGACCCCCATATTTATAGTTATATTTTAATATTATCTACAATTGGTTTACACCAGCGGGCCCGCGTGTGCATACATTTACGAAAAAAAAATCATATACAACATTCACATACATGTATTATTGATCTGCCACATTACTAAGTAAATGTTTCCACTAAAACTGAATTGCAAAAGAGTCACTAGCTTATGGGAGACAAAACCATTATGGCAAAATAAACACTCTAAAAGGCAAAAGTCCCAATATAAAAACCCTTATTTTTACCATCATTCCTAGTTTTTCTCTTGTTTCCAGTCTTAAAATTGCCATTGAAATTGGGAAATTGCTTTAGCTTCTGGGGGGCGTTGCCCCCCAGACCCCCCCTTTGTTAACTTCTTAGCACATAACTTTCAGCCATTTTATTAATTGCCATTCATGTATAATGTGACTCTATCAGTAAGTATTTATCAAACTTTCTAAAGGACAAATAAAGCATGTTTGGGCATATATTGGGATAGAAAAAAACTTAAATTCATTAACTTAACTTTGCCAAAATAGCCCTAAATTTTGGCCAAAATATCCCTAATTTAAGGCCTATTTTTTTGCCAAACTCATACAGGGATGTTTGTATCTGTACCTTAGATGAAAAGAGTAACATGCTCCAGGCACTGGTTTGCAAAAGCAAGCTAAGCCATGCCCTTCGCCTGGTTAAAGACAGCACCATGTTCTTTTTGTGAGAAAAGAAGGTGTAAAAAATACTGATGTGGGTAAAATAAAAGGATATTAAGATCAAGTAAACAAGGATCTGATAGTTCAGCTATATATAAAAAAATAACCTGTTTGAGTTAGTTTGTAAAAAAAATAAATTAGCTTCCACAAGGTGAAAAAAAGAAGAAATTGTTTCCAGAGGCCAGTGAAATAAAATGTTGTGTCTCCATCAAGAATACCAGCCCCCCCCCCCCCCCCCAGAATATCAAATGGTCGGTCCCCTACATGTATGATGATTAAATCGCTTGTCGATTTCACTTTCTTGAATCCAAGCATGTTTATAAATTGCAGAGCATCTGCTTTCAGGAAGCGTGTTTTTACAACAACCTCTCTTATGTGACATTGACAGATGACTTGCTTTTCCAGCCCTTGAAATGTATCCGTTTGATGTTTTATTTTATAGTTGCAGAATCCTTAGATAGCGCTGATGTTGTCATTTTGCAATGCTCTTAATTCACATCTGGTTATCTATATTTTCCGTGGCAGGAATGTTACGAAAAAGAGTCATAGTTACCAAACGACCTAATCAGGTCGTTTGATAACAATGACTCTTTTTCGTTTCGTAATAGCTCTTTTTCGTTTCGTAACAGCCCTTGTTTGTACATGGTTAACCTGGGGTGTTATTATTAATGTTGATTTCCCTGTTGCCAAATTCTAGGTGGACAAAATACGACATGATCATGTGCTAATACCGGTAAATAGCATGCGTTTCATTAGAAACCAATTTCTACCAAATAAGTAAATCGACTCTATCCCAGGTCATAAAAGTCCGCTTTTTTGTCGTACAGCGCAGTCCTGTGTCTATACCATATTCTATCATTTTATGAGATGATGCCATTTTTCTAGGACAGTTCGGGAAACTGGACATATGGTCAGTTGACCATATGATCAGTTTTCCGAAGTGTCTTAGAAAATGGCCTCATTTTATAATATAAGTCACAGTTGCTTCAGACAAAATTGAAATCAGCTTTGTAAGACCTGAGATTTAGCTGATTTTCTTACCTGGTCTGAGGTTATTTTCTTTTGACAGATAATGCAATGTGTTTTACCGTTATTAGCACGGGGTCGTGACCTACGTTGTCCACATTGTAAATTCCTGTTCGAATTTATGTGCTAGCAGTTCAGTAGAAATACCTGAAGCTTCGTTCACACGAGCAAAGTTTCTTTGTCATAGAAACTTTAGCAAAGAAAGATTTACAAGTATTTTGCGTTTATTTGGAGCAAATGGTTTGTGACAGAAAAATGTAATAAAGAATCTTTGTCGTCAAAGTTACCTGGACAAATAAACTTTACCATGTGGACGGCCAACTATACCGCATTTTCTTTGTTAAATATACTATGCTCAAAATCAAACTGATTTGATTATGAGCAAAGTTTTCTGTGTGAATCTTTTAGCTAGTTTCTCCAATCTCCATAGCATGTTATATATTCTATTGCAAATTTTGTGTTCACACGATCAAATTTTGTTTGTCAAATAAACTTTGCCATTTAAATTTGGCAATGAAAATGTGGCATATATTTTCATTCACACGAGCTGATGTTTCCATACTAAACCTACTTTATGACACTAACTATGCCCGTGTGAATGAACCTTAACTGACCGTACTTTTTTTGGACAAAACTACTGGAACAACAAGATGAGAATCCTTATTAGATTCTGCTCTGTTTCTGAACAGCTTCCGTGACCGAATCAACCCATTTATGCCAAGCCTATAAATGTGACTTTGGCAAACACTGAAAAAACAGGATTAGACGAAAAAAATAAATAAATAAATGTAAACTAAACCAGACAACCTTTTTTTTTTATTCATTTTATAATAAATGGACTCAGCCACTATTTAAGGATAGAAGAGTGCACAAACCAAATTAGGATAACTAATTTATTTAAAGGCAAAGATTGCGCAGTCCTCTACAAATCTGCTGCGACACAAGAAAACTAAAAAGTGGCATAGGCGCCCAGGGCAGACGCAGATCAACCTGGGCATCCGTCCAATCTGACCAGAGCTTAGGGTCTAAGCTACGAGTTCAATGCGGACAGCAAAGACTCTGATCAGACTGGGCGCATGCCCAGGCTGATCTGAGTCTGCGCTGGGTGCACATGCCACTTTGTTTTCTCGTGTCGCGGCTCAATTCTGCTTTTAATTGCTGAATTTCCAGAATCATTAAGATGAAAGTAGGCCTACATACTTTCAGGGGAAGCAACTGTTTGTTTTATTTATCTATTTTTGTTTCTTTATTTTTGATAATAAAGTCCTTAGGGATTGTAGTAATGATTGGGATAGTAATGAAAACAAATCTGACAAAAACGACAATTTTCAGCAAAATCCGATAGTTTTCCCATTAGCAACAGACTCTTAAAAATAAGATTATTTAATACTATGCAGAAAAAGACAAAATTAGTTTTTGAACAAAATTGGTATTGTTTGTCCAGGAACCTACCTTTAACACACTGTGTTGACTCTAGCTCTGTATTTTAACCAAATTTTCGGGGTATTACGAGGAGCGATCGAAAAGTTCTGAGCCTATGATACTTCTAGTAAATCTGCGCTTGCGTGCTTAACACGAATGTAATTAGTTGTCATTTACTAGCTTTCGATGGAAGTTCAAAAATATTTGGCGAAAGTTTCCCTTTTTACAGCACCTTAAACATAAGAGGGTTGGCATATTTAAAAAAAACCAAAGTGTTTACTTGTCACGCGCAGTTTCCCGCAATGTCTTGTGAGTAATACTTTCGTGTATGTCAATTTGCCTACATACCGTGATATTGGATGAGTTCTGAGTGCCTAAGCAAACTTTACAGTGTACAGTGACAGATGACACTGACGTCAGAAATTCACAATTTACTACCAGGACAGAAGTTCCTAAGCAGACTCCTCTCTGATTACCCAGATAGGCAAGTTTACAGTGTAGACCCAGATCACTCTGACCTGGATCTGCGCGGTTTTGCCATTAAATATTGTTGATTCTGGACTTACCGTAAAGCAAACTGTACCGGGTTGATACAGAGCAGCATACCCAGTGTCTGCACTCTTTCCACCAGGTGATTAGTCAATTTAAGAAATAAAATGAGCCGTGACACGACAAACCAACAAAGTGGCATGTGCGCCCAGCGAAGACTCAGATCAGCCTGCAAGGCCGTCGGAAGCGGTGCGGCCGGTGCGGCCATGGCCGCTCCAAATTTTCGGCCAGAAAAGAAAAATTGAACATGTTAAAAAAAAACAGCAAGGAAGAAAAAAAAACGTCGTTCCCAGATTCCGGTTCCGACATGTTCCGCCGACACTATTATAAAGCATTAGATCTTTTTGTGAATTGTATCAAAGATCGGTTTAATCATTTGGGTTACAGGAGCTACAGACATTTTCAGGAACTGCTTCTTAAGGTTTTGACATTTGCGCTGTAATGTATCAGGATGAGCTGGGCTTTGTTGTGGACTTCTATGACAATGACTTTCAGAAAAACAATCTTAATGTGCAACTTGAAACTCTTAATTCAGCATATAACAGACCAGGGGCAGAACCTATACACTGACTGGTGTGTTTTGGACTATCAAAACCTATGAGATGTGTGTACTCTGAGGTTATCACACTGCTAAAACTGATACTTGTGATGCCAGCTACTGATGTTACGACTGAACGGACATTTTCTGCCCGACGTAGAGTGAAATCATACCTGAGACCTACAATGTCGCAAGCTCGTCTCAGTCATCTCATTTTGAACATGTACATAAGGACAGTACTGATCAGCTGGATATATCCTGTGTGGGAAATGACTTTGTATCAGGGCTAAAAAGGCGGCTGGCCATTTTTGGGAAATTTTAATCAGTAGTGTTATATCCTTTGGGTTCTTTGTTCAAGTAAACATTTTTCAATTTTGACAGACATGGCAGAGTGTGAGCCCCACACTTTGCTCTGTCGGTCAAAATTGAAAATGTTTGCTTCAACAGAGTTTTTCCCCATAGTTAAAATGGCAGAACACAGAACTCTCCCCTCTTTTCAATAGGGTAGAGTTCAGTGTTCTTCTGCCATGTTTACTACGGGAAAACTTTGTTGAAGCAAACAGTTTCTATTTTGACAGTCAAAGCAGAGTGTGCAGCTTCTGCTATTTTTACTAAGAGGAAAAGCTTTTGCCCCTGAGAAGGGAGGCAAATTTGAAAAAATGCAGAGTTGCTTCCCTTGACTTCCCGTTTGCTTCCCTGGATAAATAAATGCCTTTTAAATTGGGTCTACTCTGAAAGGAAAGAATTTGCCGCACCGACTGCAGCGCTTCCGATGGCTTGTGAGAGAGAGTTCCGTGATCTTCCACCATTTTTTCAAAGGGATAACCTTTTTAGTTTCCTTGGATAGAGAAGCTGTTTTAAATGGGGTCTGTTCTGAAAGGAATGGATTTTCTTCCAGAGGAGCATATTCTTTTCTAAAAGAATAGACCCTCATTGAGAAGGGATGCAAAAATGCAAAGTTGCTTCCCTTGAAGATGTATCCATTCACCTTAAGCACAGATGGAAATATGTGTAAGCCTATGCCTCCAGGCCCTTTCCTAAGTAGCTACGCCCCTGAAATATATTGATCTGCTGTTGTGTTTTCATGGTTGCAAAAAAAAAATAGAAATAACTTTCTCTCTTTTTTCACAAACTGACGAAAACATTAAGACAGCAAAGAGTTTAACAAGCGCATTTTTAGCAATACACAAAGCTGATTCAGTATGCTACAAAAGCGCTAATTAACTCAGAATGAAATTGCTGCCTTTTTGCTTATATTTATCAAAACGGTTTCTATGACAGTCACAGAAGCTAACAGGCCATCAAGTGAAGAAGTCCATGTAATGAACAGCCAAACTGCCATGACTTCACTACCATTTTTAAAATAGCCGAAAAATGGCTCTAGATCGCACTAGACAGCATCTAATTTTCGATTTTTCTCCGGGCGCATGCCCCCGGACCCCCCCCCCCCCACCCTAGCTTAACTTCGCGACTTCGTCGCTCGCCATGGCCGCACCAACAGAAATTTCCTTCCGACGGGCCTGGCCTGGGCATCCGCCCAGTCTGATCAGAGCCTCTGCTGTTCGCATGGAGCTAGCTTAGACACTTAGTTACCCTTTCAGAGCAAAGCAAAGACTCTGATCAGACTGGGCAGATGCCCAGGCTGATATGAGTCTTCGCTGGGCGCACATGCAACTTTGTTGGTTTTCTCGTGTCGCGGCTGAAATATTCTTTAGTTTCACACAAGAAACGCTTGAAAAATTAATTTGGTCTGTGTAGTTGGCAACTGAAATGACCTGCCTTCTATCTATAATACTAAATAAACGAAGTAACGCATAAACTGCAAAATTGGTGGCATTTTCAAGCGTAATTTCTATACTGGTTCTTTTGCATATTGCTATCATTGATAATTTCGGTTAGCGTGTCTTTTAGTTTCACGTAGATTTAAAGAATTTGGGAATTAAATTCGTCTTTCATTTTAAATTCTCCCAAGTATTATTCTAGAAACTTCAATGTCAACAATGGGTGCGTTCGAGTGAAATTATCGTGTACTCGAATACACGTTTTAAATTATTCCGGTCGTTTCGGTTCTGCGTCGTTATATCGGCGCGCTGCTTAGCAAGTCCAAATTTAGCAGGTTCTAATGCAAAAATCCGACCCATGAACGTACGTCATTCCCCATAAATAACGATTTATTTTTGTATTTTTGCTCATATGTCTAAACGGATGAAGAACTAAATGGTCATAGTCCCGAGGGCCCTGGCTCGAAACGACCCATTTTCTTCCAGAACGATAGTCAATACGAGTAGCCAATCGAACTCGCCCATTGAAGAATAAAGCTCAACGCACATGGTCTTTCGAAAAGTTGGACGGACACACGGCGCCAAGTGTGTGCGGCTATGGTTACGTACCGCTGAGCCACTTGCCGGGGAACGTCGTTAGGAGAATTCAGACTGAACTGAACTTTCGAAAAGACAACAATTAAAAATGTCTAAGGTTAACACACATGCGTCAGGTAAGAAAGGGCATTTTTTCCAGCGAAGCAGACAAATCAATTTCAATGATTCAACGAAGCTAAATAAGCCTTTAGTCTTCAGAGGGCTTGAATATTTTTCCCCAAAACGTTCCAGGACCCAATTTTTCCAGAAAAAAATACCCAGGTCAGGTCACATAACCAAGATGGCAAACATTTATTATGGTAAAAAATTTCAAAAATCTTCTCCCCCAGAACCACGCCGGGCCGCGTAGCGCAATTGGTAGGGCACCTGACTCATAAGTCAGAGGTCCTGGGTTCGAAACCCGGTCTGGCCACATACTTTTGTTTCTCCTTCCGCTGATTCAAGAAGGGCAGAACCACAATTCCTATGATCTTGAAACTTAGCATGTCGCATCAAGGACTCAAAAGCTCAACAAAATTTATATAAATGATGACCCTGGGATGATCTTGATCTGTTTTACGGCAAGATCAACTTTTGAGTCACTTAGGTTTTTCTATAGGAAAAAGTGAAAAAAGTTGATTTTTTTAGAAACAATGCAGTCTGCTACCTGAAAGTTTGTAGATGCAGACAACTAATTAGGTAAATGAAGCTTTAGTGAGTATTCATGGTAAAGGTCATATCTTCATCTGGGCCTAAGGCCATTTACATTGAAAAATTCAAACTCGCTTTTTTTTATATAAACTTGACCATCATGAAATATTTCCGCGCTTGCGCGGGCTCTTTTCTAGTATCATAAAATGCTAAAAATACAATGTACAGGCATGGGACCCGATCTATTGTCCGTTTTTGTATACATTGTATATTAAATCGCTTGACGGGAAACCAGCAACAGGAAAACTATTTTGTGGAGCGACTTTTCTGTTTTTAAAAACATGTTGTTCCTACTTTTTGCCAGTTATATGATTCACCCACATTCTAGGATCGAACAAGAAGGTTGAAACACTTTTTATAATGATTTGTGTTTAGCCATTTTTACAACTGGTAGGAGTATGGAGACTTTGAGTCATGCGATTCTTGAATGTATCTTCCCACTTTCAGAACTTTCAAAGCATGTTTCTGGCATGTCACGCAGGTTTGTTGACTGTTTTTATAAGCACAGATGAAAATTCAAGTATTACATATATTTGAATTCTCTCTGTGATGCTCAAAACAGAAGTATTTTTTTCTAAATCAAAATGTTTGTCTTCAGTATGCCGCTGTAAATGGTGTCTAGTGACCTGCTAAGTAGCGGAAACTCGAAGTTGATCGCCGAAACAATCAAACAGAGCAAAGCCCTGGTCAGACTGTGCTGAATCAGGTAATTACAGTCAGAGTTTGACAATTGAACTTTTCTTTTTTGCGCCATTAAAGCCCATGATACACGGTCAATCAAGTAATTTGTTCCTTGAAACATATTTCAAGGTTTACCGTCTATACATTGCTAATACTCTATAACATGCTACTTTTTGGAGGAATATACTACACATTTTGGGATAGAACTTGTTCTATTTCATACGACTTGTAGTATGTTCCTTCTTCCATACAGCCAATCAGAAGTCAGGTCACAGGGTCACAAAGCAACAGAAATATGAAATTAAAAAAAGGCAGAATATTATGAAACCACCGGGATCAGCATTTACATTAAATATGGTTGGTCTGTTCTTTTTTCTGTTAAAGTGCATGGCCCATCCAAGCATAATTTCAGCTATTTAGACTGGAAACACGTGTTGAGTTATTATTCAATCAGTGCACCCAGTTCAGACATCGCAGAACGCGGCGTCTGAATAAGGTCTACAATGTTTGCTCACAGGAATTTCCATGCATGAAGCAATAAAAGTGAAATAATCACCCCTAACCCCTAAAACTAGAAAAGGACTCATCCAAATGATAAGGATGGACAAATCCACTAGTCAAAAAGGGTTAATTTTCGGGTTGCATCACGCAAAACTCTGCAAACAGCGAATAGTGAAACCAGTCTCTAGATCCGTGCAGTGTAGCTAGAACTTTAGTTTTGTGTAATAGATCATTCAAGGTTCGTACAGAATGCATGCGAGAAGCAATGGCGCCGAACAGACTGCGCAGAGGCACAGGCACAGTCTGGTCTGAGACTTAACTTATGCTTCTGCATTAAGCACCCTTTTTGGGTGTCGCCATTGATTTTTTAAAGTTATCGCGCTGGCATCTGTCCGTCTTACTGTCCGTCCGTATTTTTTTTCCTTTGCGGATAACTTCTGTTTTCATACTTCCAGTCAGACACATGTAATAGGGTAAGACTGTAATGTGGACGCATATCGTTTTGAGCTTTTGGTTTAAACAATGTTCTTTTTTTACTTTCCAATGAATTATAGAGACTTCTCGGTAAAATCGAAACTAATATCCTCACTGTTTCAAACAGTGAAATTATCACTTCCGATTTTACTGTTTCAAAAATAAGATTTTCGTGAAAAAGTCTCATTTGGTTGTTGATTAACTGGCTAAACCGTATCCACAGGGTATAATCGATTCCGCTAATTTTCGCTTCCTGCAGAGACTGTACATCATATTTGGCTTCCGCCTAGACTGTCCGCGAACTCTTGCTTCCTGCCGAGACTTCTGTACATAATAAATGGCTTCCTGCCGAGACTGTCCGCGTGATTCTGCTTCCTGCCGAGGCTCTCGGCAGGAAGCAGGGTCACGCGGACAGTCTCGGCAGGAAGCCATTTTTCGAGGACAGTAGTCCCTGCAGGAAGCATGAGTACGCGGACAGTCTAGGCGGAAGCCAAATATGATGTACAGTCTCTGCAGGAAGCGAAAATTGGCGGAATTGATTATACCCTGTGTTAACTGGCTAAACCTTATCCGGCTTGACAGAAATTACGCCACGCACTTCAGTACTATGTTGACGACGTCACTGCATTGTTAATGCACGCGACGTCAGGCCGCCTTAGTCTTTCTTTGCAAGTTTTTAGATCTGTTTTACAAAATGAAATTTCAAGCTATTTTTCATTTGCAAACCAAACATTAAATACCATATCCAGTTAACACGTTGGAAGCATCAAATTTGACGCAAAAAGGATAGGAAAAAGTTGTGTCTCTGTTGTGATGGTTGACGCACTGGAATAAACTGAATTATTGCAATTTTGAAGCATAATAGAAACAGAAAATTTGACTACTTCAGTGTAAGATCGATTTTTATTTCACTCGTGAACATCAAAAGTAATATTTTCACTCGTGGCTTCGCCTCTCATGAAAATAAAACTCAATCTTGCACTGAAAAAGTCAAATAACCTCCATTTTATACATAGAAAATGCAATGCATATATGCAAACATAAAACAAGTGGCACAAGATATAAGTTATTTTCTGTTCTGTTTCAATTCTCGTAACCACGTTCCCAAGTGGCTCAGTGGTACGTAACCATAGTTGCACTCACCTGGCGCCGAGTGTCCGTCCACCACAGTATGTGACGGCCAGCGTAACGCTTACATATAAGCCATCTCCTAATGGGCTTTTGCTCCAATGGTTCTAAAAAGCTGCAGGCCTTTACGTGAACTTAAAGCCGCAACTTGGTGAATGTCGAGCAAGCTGTGCATATTCTTTCGCTGTTACTCCCAATGACTTGTGATTAAACTTCGGATTTTTCTAACCGTGATCTGCACCCTTTACCTAGGAAGCTGATTTTTTAAGGTATACTAATAGTATTTGATGCGTAACTCCCTTTGGTTAACTTGAGGCTGCATTTATTTGTTACACTTATTGCTCGTGTTTATCAATACTTAAGCAGAGCTTAGGCTCAAGAATGGTTAAGCTTACGGTTTTGATATTTTTTGGCAAGATATAGTTGAGCCATAGTTTAGTTTTTCCTCATCGCCGGCCTTGTTCGAGAAGAGTTTTATCCATTTTTACGGAAATATATTGCAATTTCGTTAACCCGTTTTGATAAAGGATATTGCTATTAGGTATACAGCTCAAAGTTGACAAGTTCATTAAAACTAATGTTTAGCAATTTTACGGGTGAGTGAGTGAGCGAACTTGGGTTTAACGTCCCACCAACAACGAGGTCATATGGAGACGGGACCTCGGTTTAAAGTCTCATCCGAAAGACCGGAGAAGCGGGAGATCGATCCTGCGACCCCTGGATTGGTAGTCTTGAGTGTTATCCACTACACTACAGCCGCTCCTGCAATTTTACGGAAAATATGTTCGAAATGGTTCAGTATGCACTATTTATACTCTTCTTCTGAGTCGCTTTATCACAGGGTATAATCGATTCCGCCAATTTTCGCTTCCTGCAGAGACTGTACATCATATTTGGCTTCCGCCGAGACTGTCCGCGATCTCTTGCTTCCTGCCGAGACTTCTGTACATGGTAAATGGCTTCCTGCAGAGACTGTCCGCGTGATTCTGCTTCCTGCCGAGGCTCTCGGCAGGAAGCAGAGTCACGCGGACAGTCTCGGCAGGAAGCCATTCTTCGAGGACAGTAGTCTCTGCAGGAAGCAAGAGTTCGCGGACAGTCTCGGCGGAAGCCAAACATGACGGACAGTCTCTGCAGGAAGCGAAAATTGGCGGAATCGATTATACCCTGTGTTTATGAAGCTCATTTTTGGTATGCTTTTGGTATTTAGTAAGTAAACTATCTTTGTAAAGGTAAAGAAATTCTGAATTGTTTTGTATCCCTGTTTTTTTTTAATTCTTATGCAGCAATGTACATAGTAGCTCAAGAATGCTGGTCGCAGGGACTTTAAATTCTTTATATAGAATAGCCATAAGGTATATAAAGATGTTTATTATGACATGGACGTTAAAAGCAATATATTTTGACTTTGTATGGCAGCTGGGCAAGGTACGTGCGGAAAAACCACGCTTTTCCTGCCTACAGTCCGTCCGTCAGTAAAGAGAAACCGTTTATTTGTGTGTTTTAACTAATTGCTGCGTAACTTTAAAGAGCTGAATATTTAGGCAGCGTTAATAATGATTACTACCCCATATTTATTCCGAACAGTGTTCTTTTGGACATTTTGCAGCGCAGTGGTACGGACACAATTGAGCCGCGACACGAGAAAACCAACAAAGTGGCTGTGCACTCAGCGCACACTCAGATAAGCCTGGGCATCCGTCCAGTCTGGTCAGACTCTTCGCTAAGTTCGGAAGCAGCCAATCAGTGTGCTTTATTTTGAGTTTGAAGATTAGTCTCAAGTTTTATAACATTGGTTTCCTGTTGTTTTTCACACTGACTGACGTTATACAACCAAGCTTCCGGCTTCTGATAAAAACTCTCGCCACATTATGCAAGCTGAGGAAATTGAAAGGTAGCATATGTCATATTTTTTTCTCTTTTTTTTTTCACCCTGCAAATAAGACACGCTGGACATATATCTTTCAGATGAAATGGATCATACTGAGTGTAACCATGTAAACTAGTGGCCCTAAGTTTTGTACAAAGATACTGACAGAAAAAATAACACTACCAGCTTGTTCAAGCCTTGTAGAAAAGTATTCCATGCTCGATTATAAATAATAGATTTATCGCAATACCATAAAATCACATCGATTTTGTAGTATTACCAAACTGAATTAGTAATATCGAGAATATCATGTTGGTGTCTTTTGATATCAAGTTTGTCAGGCGAGACCAGAAACAGCGTAATAATGGCGAGGCTTGTCGGGCCATTTTTATGTGCTTCTGGTCGAATGTGATAAACTTGATATCAAAAGACACTTACATGTACATGGTTTTCCATTTATCATTCATCGTTAGATGATTTAAAGTCGTGAAGTGGCTCAAATAAATAAAAAGCAAACGCAGTTTTGTCCGCACTTGCTGACATACCGACTGCTTGATGACGTAAGTCGGTGAGTCATTCAACCAATCGAACGTTGTTACATGTATCACGGCCAACCTTATTTGTAGCCAATCATCTTCAGAGATCGCTTCTAAATGCCTTTCATGCTAACATTCGTGTAAGCGCAGTTCTAAAGTATCATCATTTTACATTATGTTATCATAACCCTGATATCAGACGGTGGAATTTGGCAGCAGCTGCATGATAATTTGCATAAAGGGTACCGAATAAAAACGGAGTATCATAATATAAAAGGTCATTTCTGCTGAAATGAAACATTAACCTAACTACATGTATGATGATTAAATCGCTTGTCGATGTCACTTTCTTGAATCCAAGCATGTTTATAAATCACAGAGCATCTGCTTTCAGGAAGCATGTTTTTACAACAACCTCTCACATGTGACATTGACAGATGACTTGTTTTTCCAGCCCTTGAAATGTATCCGTTTGATGTTTTATTTTAAAGTTGCAGAATCCTTAGATAGCGCTGATGTTGTCATTCTACAATGCTCTTAATTCACACCTGGTTAAGCATGTTTTCAGGGATGTTACGAAAAAGAGTCATAGTTACCAAACGACCTAATCAGGTCGTTTGATAACAATGACTCTTTTTCGTTTCGTAACAGCCCTTGTTTGTACATGGTTAACCTGGGGTGTTATTATGATTTCTCTGTTGTCAATTTCAAGGTTGACAACGTACGTCATTATCACATGGTAATAAGGTAGATAGCTTGCGTCCCAAAAGAAAACAATTTCTAACCAAATAAGAAAACTTGCTGCATCCCAGGGCCTAATTAATCAAAACTAATGACCTCTTAAGTTTACGAGATGTTAAAATTTCAAATATTAATATCTCAAATATGCCATTATTTTTTGTTGAAAAAATGTGAGAAACTTTTGCACTGCAAAAACTTCTCTCACATTTTCCACAAAAATATCGGTATATTTGGCTATAAAGTTGTAAAACACTTAACGAGTTGACCTCTTTACGAACTCGTTAGGCTAACGATCCTTTGAACAACCGGGCCCAGGTCTTAAAAGTCCGACTTTTTGGTCGTAAAGCACAGTCACCACGCACTGACATTCTATGTCTACACCATGTGTAGGCTATCAGTTTTGAAATGGAGCCATTTTGCTAGGACACTTCGGAAAACTTTACGAAGTGTCTGTGAAAATAGCCTCATTTCATAAAATAATAACTGCTGCCTCAGCCGAAACTTAAATCGGCCGTATAAGACCTGAGATTTAGCTGATTTTCTTTCCTGGGCCAAGGTTCACAATCTTTCCTTAAACTTAAGTCCGACCTTAAAGTTAAGGTCTAAAATTTCATGTGTAAATAAAAACTTAGTGTTTTTAATGTTTATGTTTTCGAATTACATTTCAATTAGACTGGTCAGTAGGATCACACGAAAACTGTGATTCTCAATATTATCTAACATTTTCATAGGGTGAAATTATAAGGTTGTCATTAAGCTTAACTTGGCCCTGGTCTGAGATTATTTTCTTTTGACAGATAGTATTTTACCGTTATAAGCACGTGTTCGTGACATTCGTTTTCCATATTGTAAATTACTGTTGAAATATATATGAAGCCGACCGCGTAGCGCAGTCGGTAGGGCAACTGCTTAAGTCAGAGGTCCTGGGTTCGAATCCCGGTCTGGCCACATACTTTCGTTTCTTCTTCCGCTGATTCAAGAAGGGCAGTTGTCAGTTACTGGCGAAAGTATGTGTACTCAGTACTGGTTAACCGCTTAGGAGGTCTAAGCCTGCCCAGGAACAGTGTGGTTCGGGTAACTGCCCGTCCCGACATGACCATAGTTGTTTACCGTTGACATACAGCAACAAATCAATCAATCAAATATATGAGCCGTGACACGACAAAACCAACTAAGCGGCAAGTGCCCCAGCGAAGACACAGATCAGCCTAGGCAGCCGGCCTGTCTGATAAGTGTCTTCGCTGTCCGCGTACGGCTAGCTTAGACTCTTAGCTACCATTTAAGCGCAAAGCGGAGACAGTGATCAGACTGGGCGGCTGCTCAGGCTGATCTGAGTCGTCGCTGGGCGCACATGCCACTTCGTTGGTTTTGTCGTGACGCGGCTCATATGTACTACTGAGTAGCAGTTCAATAAAAATATCTGGCTAATTTTTTGGACAAAGCTACTGGAAGAACAAGAAGAGAAGTCTTGTAAAATTCTGGGGCCGTATTTATAAAACGACTTAAGTCGTTGCTACGCTGTTGCTAAGGCTAAATATCCATAAAGGAGATTCCCTACAATATGAAATTTGCTCTGGAGGAACAGGCTTTGTAAGACTGTTCCTCTAGAGCAAATTTCATAGTTGTATGGAATCTCCTTCTAAGAAATTTAGCCTTAGCAACAGCATAGCAACCACTTAAGTCGTTTTATGAATACGGCCCCAGCTCTGTCGTGACAGAATCAACCTTTTTATGCCTAATGCCCCTGAAATATGACTTTGGCAATCAGTAAAAAAACAAGATCAGGTGAAAATAAAAAAAAAATAAAAGTTAACTAAACCAGACAACTTTCTTTTTATTCATTTTTATAATAAATGGACTCACCCACTATTTAAGGATAGAAGAGTGCACAAACCATATTAGGATGAACTGATTTGTCCAAAAGCAAAGATTGTGCATGTCACAACATGTACAAATCTGCTGCGACACGAGAAATCCAACAAAGTGGCATGTGCGCCCAGTGCAGACTCAGATCAACCCGGGCATCCGCCCAGTCTGTCCATAGCTAAGGGTCTAAGCTAGCTCAATGCAGACAGCAAAGACTCTGATCAGACTGGGTGTATGCTCAGGCTGATCTGAGTCTGCGCTGGGTGCACATGTCTCATTGTTTGTTTTCTCGTGTCGCGGCTCAATTCTGCTTTTAATGGCTGAATTTCAAAATCATTCTTCCCATTAACACGGGGGTAATACCAATGGTTATACCTATGCTGTCGACCGAGCCGGTGCTGCGTATTTGGCTTTCGACCGAGAATTACGGCTTTCGACCGAACAGTACTGCTGTCGATAGAGGGATAACACGCGAACGGAGGTTTCTTCAGTGAAATCATAAGGTAATTTCTATATTTTTTCTGCCGGGCCGCGTAGCGCAATCGGTAGGGCACCTGACTCATAAGTCAGAGGTCCTGGGTTCGAAACCCGGTCTGGCCACATACTTTCGTTCCTCCTTCCGCTGATTCAAGAAGGGTAGTTGTCAGTTACTGGCGAAAGTATGTGCACTTAGTACTGGTTAACCGCTTAGGAGGTCTAAGCCTGCCCAGGAATAGTGTGGTTAGGTTAACTGACCGTCCCGACATGACCATAGTTGTTTACCGTGGACGTTAAACATCAAATCAGTCAATCAATCAATCAATCAATCAATATTTTTTCTGTCAGAATTTGTTGTAAGATATTTTCCTTTCCTGCGAAAAGTCTTAGTGAGCTATTGTGTTGCTTGTTTTCATATGAAGCCGTGTCAAACAGAAAAAAGTAAAAAAATTGGCACAATATGCAAAAATTGTGTGATTTAGCCTATCTCGTTACTAATCAACCTTTGGAACACGTGGGAAGTATCATTGCAAATGTTAAACGTTTCAAGTTTGCAACAAAATGCACGTTAGAAAAATGTTCCCGGGAAGTTTTGTTTTCAGTGATACTGCTGTCGATGAGGTAAAATTTTGTCTGATACTGCAGTCGATATAACTTGACACGGATGTTGACAATTCAATAGGATTGCAGTGCATTTATTAAGCGGAAGAAAATCATTTTTATACCTTTATTTCCGTACAGTTTAGGCCCATTTGTCGAAATTATTAGAGCCACACCGTGACAAAACCAACAATGTGACATTTGCGCCCAGCGAAGACACGGATCCGCCTGGGCATTCGTCCAGTTTTATCAGAGTATTATTTGTCAGCAAGGAGGGGTGTAGGTCCTTAGCTGTATACTTAGCACACAGCAAAGACTTTGATCAGACTGAGCCAATGTCCGGGATGATCTGGGACTTCACTGGGCGCAAATATCATATTGTCGGTTTTGAGACTGTGTAGCTCATTATTATATTAATAAGTACATGAAGATTTGTGGGTACAAAAGGTCAAGGTCAATGTTTGACCTTTGACCAAGGTTTCTCATATTTCGAAAATTTCAAACTGTCGTGTTAATGAGTACATAAAGATTTGTGAGTACAAAAAGTCGAGGTCATTCTTCGACGTTTGACCCTGATCTCTCATATTTTGACAATTTAAAACATCTCCTGAAAGCCACTGGGCCAATTGTCACCAAGTTTCATACAGAGCTTTGAGGGAACGACAACTTTGTTCAGCGCGTCCAGATCACATGACAAACATTGCCACCTTATGGTAAAAACCTTTAAAAGTCTTCTTCTCCTGAGCCATTTTTCAAACTTAAGTGTTGAAAAAATGGACGTTTTCACAAGAAGATACTTGTTCGAGTTGATTCGATTCTACCCGGTCGCATGCCGTCAATGGAAACTCATACTGGCATGTTTCCTCAAAACGGGTTTAGATGATCATCATTATTTGTGAACGCTCCATTCTTAAAAAAATGCATGTTTATCACTCATGTGATGATAATAAATTCTGCTGAAAGTCATCTTGAACAGGCTTAAACCACAAGCCGAAGAGATAATCGCTAAAGAACAGGCTGGGTTCCGAGCAGGAAGGAGCACCACAGAACAGATCTTCAACAGTAGAATCCTGTGTGAAAAGTATATCCAACTTCAACAGAATCTGTACCATGTCTTCATTGATTTCAAAAAAGCCTTTGACACGGTATGGCATGCAGCCTTATGGGCCACCATGCGGAAGTACAATGTCAGTGCAAAACTAGTTCGCACCACTGAGCAGCTATACGACAAGGCTGCAAGTGCAGTCCTGATAAATGGCAGCACAGGAGAATGGTTCAGAACAACAGTTGGAGTAAGACAAGGATGTCTTCTGTCACCCACCCTCTTCAACATTTTTCTTGAACGGATCATGCCTGATGCTCTGGAAGAACATGACGTAAAGGTTAGCATAGGCGGCAGAAACATAACCAATCTGCGGTTTGCCGATGACATAGACGCTCTACCTGAGGAAGAGCAGCAACTAGAAGCCCTACTTGAAAGTCTCGACAAAACCTGCACAAGGTATAAGATTGAGATCAGTGCTGAGAAGACTAAACTGATGACAAACAGTGGAGATGGCATCCAGAGGGAGATCAAGGTAAAAGGGCAGAAGCTGGATACTGTAACAAGCTTCAAATACCTTGGAGCCGTTGTCTCAGATGATGGCACAAAACTCAAGGATTGCACAAGCCACTTCAACTCTTACCAAGCTGAAACCTATTTGGAGAGATAACAACTTATCTCTTGGATCAAAGGTGAAAGTTATGCGCTCCCTTGTCATTTCCATATTTCTGTATGCCTGTGAATCGTGGACCTTGACAGCAGAGCTAGAAAAAGAACGCAGGCCTTTGAGATGAGATGCTACCGAGGGTTACTGAACATTACGTACAAGGACCATAAAACTAATGAGGAGGTTTGAAGAAAGATCCAAGCAGCCATTGGAGAACATGATGAACTCCTGACGCTGGTCAAGAAACGGAAGCTAAGGTGGATTGACCACGTCTCAAGGTCTTTTGGTTTAGCAAAGACGATTCTCTAGGGCACAGTGAAAGGAAAATGGAGAAGATGTAGACAGAAATAGAGGTGGGAAAACAATATAACCAAGAGGGCCATGAGGCCCTGAATCACTCACCTGAGTGTGGTGGCCATGTAGGCCATGTGGCATAGACCGCTTGAATAAATGTTCGTTCCGTCAGCCTCTTGTGTATGAAATTTGGTTACAATTAGCCCAGTGGCTTTTGAGGAGATGTCTTATATTGTCAAAATATGAGAGACATGGATCAGAGAATGACCTTAACCTCTGGTACCTGCAAATCTTCCATGTACTAACTAAGACGACTGTATAAACCAATTTTAAGGCCAACTCTTCTAAACTTGCCATGATATCTTATGTTCTAGCCTTTTCCCATACTTGACCTTGCCTTAAAAAAGTCAAGGTCGGCCAAATGTCTGCTCTTGAAGGAACTTTTTAAGATTTTAATTTTACCTCACTGCAGCTGGTGTTGTGCCGTGTGGCGGCCGTAAAACGTCTCCCCGTACATCATCCATAGTGCAGATTATATTTTATTTACTTCCTTTGAGATCAGAGGATAGATTCTGAGAAATCTAAAATTTTAGAACGATTTAGACTATCATTCTAGATCATCGTCTTTTATATTATTTGGATTTTTTTTGAAATTAATCAGTCTTTGAATCGACTGTCCAATTAAAATTAGAAATTACAGTATGCTTTTTCTGGTTTCGTCACCAGATATTGTCAGGGTCACTGACGAGGCTTTATTAGTCGAAACTACGTAGTCTGGCCCATGTTCCTACTTCTATATGTATTCTCTGCTCTTGAAGGAACTTTTTAAGATTTTAATTTAAAGCTATTGATCATTTGGTTGTTGAGGAGAAGATTTGTAAAGGTTTTTGCCATATATGGGCAAGGCGGCCATGTAGGTCATATGACCCAGACCATTTGAACAAGTTTTGTTCCCTCAGTTTCTAAAGACCCTATACAAAATTTGGTTACAACTGGCCCAGTGGCTTTAGAGGAGATGTGTGAAATTGACACAATATCAGAGATCAGGATCAAAGGTCATAGAATGACCTTGACTTCTTGTACACATTAATTTTCATGTACTCATTAAGATGACTGTATATACCAATTTTCAGGTCAAAATCTTCAACAGTTGTCAAGAAATCTTATGTTCTAGCATTTTCCCATATAAAACTACAGAAAGCAAATTTGACCTTATCGAAAAAAGGTCAAGGTCAACCCAATGTCACAATTTGAACAATCTAGGTAGTACTCGTGTACCTGATGCTACATACCAAGTTTCAAGGCCATGTGCCCTCTGGTTATGGAGAAGAAGATTTTTAAAGTTTACAGAAAGCTCATATAAAAGCTACAGAAAGCAAATTTGACCTTACCATAAAAGATCAAGGTCAACCCAAGGTCATAATTTGAACAATCTTGGTAGTACTCGCGCACCCAGTGCTACATACCAAGTTTCAAGGCCATCGGCCTATTGGTTCTGGAGAAGATTTTTTAGGTCTTACCATATATGGGCGTTGCGGTCATGTTGGTCACGTGACCAGGAACGTTTGAACACCTTTTCGTTCCCCCTTTATCTGGAGGCCACATATGAAATTTGGTTACAACTGGCCGAGCGGTTTCTGAGGAGAAGTTGTTTGAAATTGTGGACGGACGGACGACGACGGACAACGGAGCCTTACCATCCTATAAGCTCCCCCGGAGCCGCTGGCCCAGATGAGAAAACGTGGACAGGGATGGATTTTGCCAGCTCAACTAGGGCAGCTGAAAACGGGACAAGAAGGATAGTGATTGTTTCGAAATCATTCGTGGTGCCCCAACGACCTGATAAGGTTATGGGATAGAATAGAATAGAATCGATTATAAATTCAGAACGTTTGCCAGCAAACAAAAGCATATCAGATCATGACAAACCTGCTTTTTGCATATTGTAATAACAAAGGTACAGATCAGCCTGTGCATGCGCATCCGCACAGTCAGGACAGCACCGTTGCTCATAGCCACGATAGTAGCCTACAATCATGAGATTGGAGGAAAACAAAAAATTTTGAAAAGTTTCATAACAAAACTTTTGAAAAGGTTCGTTATCTTTCGTCTCAGGGCTAGCTGATGAAGCTGGGCAGGCTGTCGGTGGTTGGGACACAGATTTTCTTGTGAGAAGTTCATTTATGTTCCATTTGATTCTAAATCAGATTTGATTGTGAAACCTAAATAACTAAATAAATTAACACCAGTATTGGTAATATCTCATCCCAGAGAGAGAGAGAGAGAGAGAGAGAGAGTATGCAGTTGAGCCAACCGGGCAGAATGAAACGATCCTACGAGTAGATATGACCAGAAGGATCTGAGCAAGCGGTGTAGAATCATATCAGATCTTCAAACGGAAGTATTCGAGCCGCTGCAGGACAAAAAAGCAAATTGATGTTGACCCAAATGACGACTTAGATCAAATTCGTCCAGTTTGATAAGAGTGTTCATTGCACTCGATGTATTGATTTGATCTAAACTCCCTTCATGCAGTCTCCGAAGAATCAAATCATACTGGGCTGATGACCAAGCAGATCTGAGTCTTCGCTGGGCGAAACATAAAATACGTTTGCATACACTGTACATTTTACTCGCAAAATGTAAAATGGAATGTCTAGGGAGTGCTGCAATCAAATGACGTAGCCTATCACCGGCAACAAGAAGAAGAGAAATCCCTTTCGAACAAAACCCACAAAACAACAAGTAATCAATATCAGAACAATTAGCTCTCTCTTCCCCTGCCGAGGTTATAAATCTGCTACTGTCTACATTTAAACGTGACAATAACAGCTTGGGCAATACAAAATACGATAAAAAGCACCTACACCAAGTGAAATGAAGTAAGATTTACACCAGAACTGTCGCCTAGGAACGCCTTTAATCGATTACTTTTATTTTCATGACTCCTGGGTTTCATATACACAAAGGGGCTGTATTATGCGGCTTGTTCTTATACTATAGTTTGTTGAGTGACTTTATGTTAAGACTCAGCCAAAAAAATCCGTTAAAATGCGTTGGTTTGACTTAAATCCACAACATGCCATCTCCAGTCACTATCGACAGCCGTACAATGCCAATAGTTTTACAATCGACATCCGTATCTTAGGTCATCGACAGCCGTATTGTAACTTTTTTGATCGTTCATAACTTCTGGCAGAAATAATAAATGAGGCAAATGATATTCGTTCGCCAGAGCTTCTTTGCAAAGCAAACTGTCTAGGCAGTTTTATTTGTCTCTGACTTTTGCAGATACTGAAATTTTGCAAACAAACGAAGAAAATGGAAGTTTTAGATACCAAGCACATTTTTGTGATGACCTTTGTGTCTCAACGCTTACTAAGAGATCAGATATAAAGTTCAACACCTCTTTAATGATCGGCGGTGATTAAAATGTCTTTAATGATCGGCGATGATTAAAATGTTTCTTCTTTCATTTTTCATAGCTCAGAAGGCATCCGAACTTGGATACTAACACCATCGACAGCCGTACTGCTCGGCCGAAAGCCGTAATTCTCGGTCGACAGTCAAATACGCAGTACCGGCTCGGTCGACAGCATAGGTATAACCATTGGTATTACCCCCGTGATTAAGGTGAATGTACACACATTCAGTCGAAGCAACTATCTGTTTATTTATCTATTTTATGTTTTTATTTATTTTTGATAATAAATCCTTAGGAATTATAGCTGTAACACACAGTATTGACCACAGCCCTTTATTTAACTATATTTTCGGGGTATTACACCTTTTACATTTTTTATAAGGGTTGTTACTTCTGTCTTTTTGTTGCATGTCTTTTTACAATTAGCAAGGGCTTAACTGCCAATACGCATGTGCGCGTTGAAATTTTGTTGCAAATACGCATGTGCGTGTTGAAATTTTGTCAACAGAGGAATTGCAGTGCAAAAGAACTGTAACCATGTCGCAAGTATTTACCAAGTTAGCTCCCTTTCCAGTTTTTTTTCAATTACTTGCTTGTCCGGAGCATGCCTCTGAAAGTATAAGGGAGAACTAAATGAAACTTCACACATTGATACAGGACAATAAGAGAAAGTGCAGTGCACAAGAACCGTAACCCTGTCACAAGTATTTACAAAGTTAGCTCTCTTCCCAGTTATTATCAATATTAAGCTTGTGCCTTGCATATCTCCAAAACTAAAGGGAACTTAATGAAACTTCATACATTGAAAGAGGGCAATAAGAAGAAGTTCAGAGCACAAGAACCACAACCCTGTCTTAAGTATTTACAGAGTTAGCTCCCTTCCTTTTTTCAGTGTTTTGCTTGTACGGAGCATATCTCTGAAAGTGTAAAAGGGAAATTAATGAAACTTCATACACTGATAGAGAGCAATGAGTTTAAAGTGCAGAACGTAAGAACCATAACCCTGTCATAAGTTCTTACAGAGTTAAAACCCTTCATAATTTTTGCATTTTTGCTTGTCCAGAGCATGTCCTTGGAAGTATGGAAGAAAACTAAATATAACTTAAAAAAATGATAGAGGGCAATGAAAGGAAGTGCAGAGCTTTTAAGAACTATAATCCTACATTTAGTAATAATGGAGTAAGCTCCCTTCCTAATTTTTGAGTCATTTAGGTTCTCCAGAGCATATCTCTGTAAATATGTAAGAGAACATGAATGAAGCTTCACATAATAATAATTGGGGGGGGGGGGGGGGGGGGGGGAGGACAAGAAATGCAGAGCAGAAGAACCATAACTGTATCTCAAGTTATTTCGGAGTTACTTCCCTTCTTATTTTTTTTTCAGTTGCATGTCCAAAGCATAGCTCTAAAAGTATTAAAGAAAATTACTGCTTCACCAGGATACCCATTTCCCAATTCCAAGCCTTCGGGGAGCAGCCATCGGTTCCACCGAGTTTCTTGTTATATCTTATTGATCAAAATTTTAGCTTGAAATTAGAGCAAATTTTGATAGTGAAGTAACAGTGTATAAAGGGAGGCACACTGTCACAGGCAGTAAGAGTCACTATAGAAGTCTTTGGGAGAAACAATTAGTTCACGCTGTCCATTTAAGATATTTTGGCCCTTGAAAATATTAAGAAACACACAATTCATTGACTATTTTTAGAACACCTGATTAATTTTGAGGCATGTCAAAACAATTTGTGGATTATGGCATTTTGCCAGTGTAGTAATATTCAGTGACAAGTTTCTGTTAGTTGCAAAGTGTTAAAAAAACACTTTTTTTTGCGAAAAGTGAAATGTTGCCTAAGGTATAATGGCACTCTGGCATGTAGCAAACATCAGTTGGTAGCATAGTGTTTTACAAACAAGTTTTCTTTTCTTCGATAATGGAATTAGAAGTTGCTTCCCTCTTCACCATTTTTTTGTTGTTGTTGTTGAACAGATCATTCCCTTCAGTGAATTGACCTTTCTAAACAAGACCTCCACGTAGTTTTGTTCTCGCTAATGTTGTGAATTCAGTTATCGTACATGTAACACGCGCCCTACAGTTCAGCGGTACGAAACTATGGCGGCAATAGAGGACACCGTGCGTCTTTCCGTGTTCCGTAGATAAAACAGCAACCATCACCTAGAAAACAACGTTTGTAGCTGGCAACATCTGCCTCTTTCACACAACCCTAGTTGGGGTTTAACGTCAGGAAATCTTCGATATCACGTGGCTGACGGAATGAGCTGATTGAGAATAATTATTTGTTGGAGAAAATCTGAAGTTTCTGTTGAAAGAATTTGAGCTGCGACACGAGAAAACCAACAATGTGGTTGTGCGCCCAGGGCAGACTCAGATCAGCCTGGGCATCCGCCCAGTCTGATCAGAGTCTTCGCTGTCCGCATGGAGGTAGCTTAGACATGTAGCTTCCCTTTAAGCGCTTAGCGAAGAGTCTGATTAGACTTGGTGGATGCCCAGGCTGACCTGAGTCTGCGCTGGGCGCACAACCACATTGTTGGTTTTCTCGCGTCGTGGCTCATTTCAGTTTGTAATGTAATTGCAATAGTTGGCGGAGAGTGACATACACCGTATGCCATGCTTCAATACCAATTATGTCATAGCAATC
Organism: Ctena decussata; assembly: GCA_963989385.1. NCBI lineage: Eukaryota > Metazoa > Mollusca > Bivalvia > Lucinida > Lucinidae > Ctena > Ctena decussata. The sequence goes on from OZ022504.1 coordinate 10,621,547, forward strand.
ATAGCAACTAAGAGTTGATATTGATGTTAAAGTGATGTCATCCAGACGTCATTCTGCCAAGTTACGAAACTCTACTATTGGTTATTTCATAGTTGCTATGATAACAAATTTATGAAGTCATCTTACTGACGATTCGAGAGGAGCATGGCATACAGTTGCTCCGCGGTACGAATTTAGTTGCTCCGGTAATAATTCTAGCAGCTTCTATATGTATTGCATCCAGTTGTTTTTTTTCGCTTCGGCTGAGCAGTTGTTCCAAACTGAGTCAAAGTATCCTTATCTTGGCCTCAACCCCATCATAGGTTCTATTTTTTTTTTGCTGAACTTAACTTAATGCATTTGGTTGCAGTAACATTGTGACCATATGATCATGGAAAAAATATGATAACAGTAAAAGCCGTCTGCGGATTTGTGCACTTAGTCGGTTTATTGTAGCTTCCCAGCAGGCACATGACGTTGAAATGACGTCGTTCTGACGTCGATGCGACGTCATCACGTCGCATCGACGTCAGTACGACGTCATTTCGACGTAATGTGCCCGCTGGGTTACTATGTTTGACCTGGAGGTAAGCTTGGTATTGTCGGCCATGACAACAACATTTTCGGAAGACAGTAGTGTTGATAAAAATGTTAGTTGTAGCTGAATAAATATTAATGAATGTCGTAACTGTGTTCAGTTTATAAAACAGTAGTTTATTAGTACTTAAATTTAAAACCTTTGTTTATTGGCCAGTTTTGCAGTACATGTAGAACGGTTGAACTCCATACGAAACGTTTCATGCAACAGATTTTAGGCATGCAACGTATTTTTTGGGTGTTCACACGGTGTTACATGACTCATACAGCGTATAACTTGTCCACCTTCATGTGATGACCCATCTTCGCTAGCCAAGGGTAATGACTCCACTACGTTCCTTATGTACGTAAGGAACGTAGTGGAGTCAGTACCCTTGGCTAGCGAAGATGGTGATTGCCAAAGGAACTGTTGTACTTTTAACCCTGTGTCACAGATCATAAGAGTTGTTATAGCAACCTTTAAGTAATACTTTTGAAAAAAAAGTAGAGCGAACAGGCCCAGATGTTATGAAACCTGAGTACATTCTCAAACTCAAAATAAAACACATTGATTTGCTGTTCTGAGCACATGCTTGGAAGCAGCCAATCAGTGTGCTTTATTTTGTGTTTTAGATTATTCTCAAGTTTTATAACCTCGAACCCAGGAAAAACATGTTTGAAGGAAACGTATGACTTATGTATCGCAATAAACATCTCTGTCCAGTTGCCCAAAGCCTAATACCCACTGGGTACACACACAAGGTTGAATCAATATTGAATCAACCTTGATTCAACGTCATGACTCTACCCAGGCAGTCGTTACTGTATCAAAGTACAGATAAAACGAACCCAAAATGTTGATGCTAGTTTTTTTCAGCGAAAAATGACAGTGTAGTTTTCGTAAACCGCATAAAAATGTAACGTATCTTAAAACTTAGGTATCGTCAGTTTGATGTTGTAAACATTATACAATTATTGACATTTGACATTTATTGAGATGGGGGACCAACTGTGCTTGCAGTAGGTGCGGGTGGGGGTTGTTTGGACAATTTTGATCTCTCTTTTATCATATCTCTTTCCTATACACCTCTCTCCGGGAGACGGCTCAATATAGACTGAAATACTGTCTCAAAGAGCCGATAAGCCCCAACCAACCCACTAGGCACACAAGGTTGAATCAACCTTGAAACAACCTTGATTCAACGTCACGACGTTGAATCAAGGTTAATTCAAGGTTGAGTCAACCTTGTGTGCCTGCTGGGAACCAACCAACCAACAAGTTGAGGTGGACACGGAGTGTTATGACTAGTAAACAAAACATATTGGGCACGAAAAACGGAGGTCAATATGCATTGTTTACCATTCAATGACTCCTCATGTACTACGAAACAAAAGCTGTCAATTGTTTTATCATAGAATTAGAAGTTCTGTTGAAGGGCCTGCCATTTTGGTAAACCTGATGCAAAATTTCGGTTGGCGTTACTTCACAAAGCCATACACTAATAAGACGTTACGTCAACAGTCATGCGACATGAAGACGTAACGTCACAAACTAGGAAACATGAAGGCCGTGCTCAATTGGGCTGTGCGCACTGTGCCAGAATAGTTGATAGAATTTCGACATCGAGCATACCAAACGAGCAGGAAAGAGGCGAATGCATGGCTATTGAACAATCATGATATGATGGCGTTTTGAGAAACACACATTCTATTCTTGGATAATGCAATTTGAATTTTTAGGGAAAACCATTCGAATTTCATCATAAAAGCTTAGAGCTACAATTTCTTTATATATTTTCCCGTGTTGTCTGCTTGTCCGCCATTTTGTTTTGGCTATTTTTTTTGTCCACACCACCTCCTCATTTGGATCAGTGCGCACCGTTCCAGAACACAGTTCAAGAGCACCCGACTTGATGTTCCAAAAATCCCGAATGAGCGCACAGCCCAATCGAGCACTGCCGAAGTAAAGCTTACCCCACGTCATCTGAAGCGATGGAACACTTTATTTCATTTGCACAATAATATACAAAAGCGAAAATATAAAATGCATATATAAGTGCATTATACATTGATTGATTGATTGATTGATTGATTTTTTGCTTTACGTCCACGGTAAACAGCCATGGTCATGTCGGAACGGTCAGTTAACCTAACCACACTATTCCTGGGTAGGCTTAGATCTCCTAAGCGGTTAACCGGTACTAAGTGTACATACTTCCTCCAGTAACATTAAACAAATTGGATTCAGAAGAAAGTCCGCTGGCCCTTATAAATCTGTATCGTAGATTACATATGATTATATATATAAGGAATGAATGCTATTTTTTTAACGTTTACTGAATGTTTATTGATCAAACGCATCGTTTAATAATATAAATATAAGGAATGAAAATGTTATGTTTTAAACGTTTACTGAAGTATATACTACATCGGGTCACGAGCAAAGTAAGTGAACCCCGAAGGGGGAACATTCATTCCTTATATTTATATTATTAAACGATGCGTTTGATCAATAAAAAGATAAACAAAAATAAGAAATACATATATAAGAATCGTTTTAAAAACATTATCGGCCGAATTTTGCAATAGTTTGGAACAGCCGCATTGTCACCGCCTACCAGTAAATTCCACCTCCTGCTGTAGATTTCACGTGCAAGTAGGCGTAGCGAGCTGTCACTCAATGTTTACTAGCCATTCAAGTACATGTTATGTTGTAGATTTCACGTGCTAGTTCGTGAGATGAGCTGTCACTCCGAAGCACGTGGCACAGTGTAATTATTGACTTTTAAACAACATTGACTACCGCATCACATAACTGGGTTTACAGACAGCTCTGCACTGATAATGTAAATATATACATGTAACACAAGTTGTACAGGATCTGACGGCACACGTAACGCTGATATAATCATATAAGCCATCTCCTGGGCTTTTACGTCAATGGTTCTCAATAACGTTACAGGCCTTTACTTGAATTTAAAGCTGCAATTTGGTGAATGTGGGGCAGCACATATTGTTTTACGCTTACTCCCAATGATTTTAGCCGACTTATGACCCATTAAAAAACTGAACATAAGGTTTTGTTTTTTCTTACATCTGCGACCCCTTTACCAATACTTAAGCAGAGACGAGGCTCAAGAATGGTTAAGCTTATGGTTTTGATATTTTATACATGATAGTCAGCTTTTCTTCACCGGACATGCCCTTGAAGAGGTATACAAGAACCCATTTTTACGGAAACAAACTGCAATTTCGTTAACCCGTTTTGATATCCTTTCGACGGCCAGAGGTTTCAAGAGAATCGCTGGAAAAGGGAGTGGGGTGACCCTAAATTTTGACTTGCTTGTTTGAAGAATGAAATCGAAAGTACATTCGATAGGAAACATATTTAGTTGCACAATATATGACAATTACTTTTCTCATGACGTCAGAGGTCACGGCGCAGGGGTCAGCCAACCAAGAAAGGTGCGCACGGACTTGTTTTTTTTTTGTTTTGTTTTGTTTTTTCGATTTTGCTACAGATCTTTCCCTCTTTTCTTCTCTTTTCTCTCTCTCCATCATTTTCCTTTTATTGCGCGTTTATCCCCTATTTTTCTGTCAAGTTGGGTAGATAAGTAGAGCGGTTACAAAAAGTCAAGGTAAAAGCCGAATTTCAGAAGTGAATTTTTCAAGATTTTTTCGGTATGGTGTCCTCCTCATTTTAGAACTGATACTAAGAGCTTGCAAGCCATGATTCTGGCATATACAGAGAAATAAAAAATGATAAGATGCCTATATAAATGAGGTTTTGAGGGTCATTCAAAAAGTCTGTCCGCAATTACGTAAAAACAAGCTACGACCGTCGAAAGGATATAGGATATTGATATTAGGTATACGGCTCAAAGTTTAGGAGTCCATTATGGTAATAATTTAACTTCTAGCCATATTACGTAAAAAATGTGTTCGATATAGTTGAGTTATGCCCTTTTCAAGTCTTCATCTGAGCCGCTTTATGGAGCTGACTTTTGGTATACTTGTGGTACTTAATATGTAAATTATTGTCTAAAGAAGAAAAATATGCATTTTTGGGATCATATTTTTGAATTCATGTGCAGCTATGTAGCTCAGGAATGGTTGGGCGTAGTAAATTGAATTTTCATATATGGAATAGTCATGGAATATAAAACGAACGATTATTGCTCCAACGTCAAAAGGACGGTATTTTGAATTCGTAGGCCAGCTGGGCAAGGTGCGTGCAAAAAACCAAAAACAAAACATGTTTTCTCTGCCTATAGTTCGTCCTTCAGAGAAGAGAAACCGTTGATTTGAGTGTTTTAACTAACTGCTGCAAAACTTTAAAGAGCTGGATATTTATGCAGTGTAGCGATTGGTCCGAATATTGTTCATTTGGACAATTTAGCAGCATAGTTGTACGAACATATTAAGTTTAAACATTTTTATTGCTCGTTAGGTCAAATGCAACATTATTTGAAAAAACATTTGCGCCTCGACACGAGAAAACCAACAAAATGGCATGTGCGCCCAGGGCAGAATCAGATTAGCCTGGGCATCCACCCAGTCTGATTAGAGTCTTTCCTTAGCTCTTAATGTGTAGCTAAGGGTCTAAGCTACCTTCGAAGACTTGATCAGACTGGGCTGATGCCCAGGCTGATTTGAGTCTTCGCTGGGCGCACATGTAACTTTGTTGGTTTTTGTCGCGTTGCGGCTCATTTATCAGAAAGATGGCGCTGTAAAAGTCATGGTATTCGACTAAATTACCCAAGAAAAGGTCTTCATTAGGAAAATATGATTTGTCTTACATTTTCTGTGGCATTTGCAAAATAGAATCTTTTAACGTGAAACGACCTTTGTCTGTCTTTCTACGGACAATGCTCCTTCCTTTGACTGAACTTGTACATGTACTGTGTAGAACTAATTAGATTGCTCGCCAGATGGAAACTTGTCGCTCCTAGCCATTTGGGTGAAGGCTAGCCGAAGTCTGGGTTCCACTGCGTTCCACGAAGAATTATGCATTTAGCATAGGCGAAAAAAAAAGATTCCCCCTAGCGGACACATGACGTCAATATGACGTCATTACGACATCATCTGTCTATGGGACAGAAAGAAACGGTTCAGCCTTACGGTAAATGTTTACAATTTCAAGGGGAGCAACTCTGCCATTTTCACGTTTGCCTTTCTTCTCTAAACAGAAAGAATTGTTCCCATAGGAACAAATTCTGCCTGCTAATGTAGACCACATTTGGAAGGGCTATTTGTGAAGTAAGGGTGTGGTCGGGTCGAGCCGCGGATGGTGCTGGGTAACTTTCAGTACTGGGGCGTCCTGCCAAATAGATTAATGGTAGGGCAAGGGCCTAATGTGCTTGCAGTAGGTTTGGACGGAAAGTTTTTTAACATGTTTTCTCTTGTCTATCGTTTTTCTTTCTTTTTTCTCTCCTTTTCTCTGGGAGACGGACGGGCCGATATAGACTGAAATACTGTCTCAAAAGATCGTTAAACCCAAAACAACCAACCAACTATTGGTGAAGTGAACAGGAAACTACAAAATTTGTAATAAATGGGTGATTTTGCAATTTTATGGCCGATTCAACGGTGTTTAAGTCTCATCCAGTCGATAGAAGGGTGATAATGAAAGGCTTTGTGCAGTGGAACCCCGTTGGCACATGACGTCAATATGACGTCATTGCGACATCATCTGCCCATGTGATAGAAAGAAACGGTTCAGCCTTACGGTAAATGTTTACAATTTCAAAGGAGCAACTCTGCCATTTTCACGTTTGCCTTTAGATGCGCATGGAATGTCGACACTGTTTACTCAGGCATCTATGGTGCGCCAACGACCTTGCAAGTTTATTGGGTAGAATGAAATAAATAAACAGGACAAAAATAAAAACATAAATTTAAACAAATTTTAGACAAATACTTTATTGCAAAACATTTTCTCGGACACTCTCACTCATACTTCAGTACACTTTTCTTTTCTAAAAGTTTCTTCTCTAAAAGTTTCTTCTAAAAGTGAATGACTTCTTCGTCTATAGGTAACTCCGCGAACAGACTTAGCACCAAGCATTGATACATGCCGTGTGGCATCTTCTATTCCGGTCCTACTTGTACAATGGTAACAGAAAATCCTCCGAAACTGGCACCAAAATATTGTATTGAATATACAGTATATTATAAAATTAGTACCAGCATTTATGAGAAGTAATAAGTCAGTAATTTCTCTGATTCCGCGCGCTAAATAGTTCTCCTCAGAATAACCTAATCCAAAGAATGTAGACATTATCGTGTCAGGCGTTATACAAATTAGAAAGACGAGAATTACCGTGATCAACATTGTAGTGATTCGATGTTTCTTAGGTGATTTTGAGCGTAGTAATCGGCAGCGCCTTAATCCATACAATATACAAGCGTTCAATATTATTAATATCACAAGTGGAATAATTGACCTCATTAGGTTTTGAATCCACGTGTATGTCTGTGTAAAGAACTCATTTTCCCATAATTCAGAAACTTTTACGTCATATTCCATTACACCTGTGACATTATTCACCGTTTGAACTGTTTTGTAGCGCATGGCATATGGTATTGCCAGTACACTCATGACTATAAACACAGAGAAGGAAATAGTTCTAGCTCGATTTATATTACAATGGTGCTTCACTTTTGTAGGGTGGCAAACATAGATATACCTCTCAATGGCCACAGAAACTGTCAACCATGCACTGATACACAATGAAGTTTTAAAGATATAGTGCGCGTAAGGATACAGAAATCCATACGCTCTGTTTCCTGTCACTGGATTTATTTGGAATAAAAGTATTACCATAAAGTAAAGGAAATCGCACATGAGTTTGATTAAATCTGATATTGCCAGAGCGAATAAATAAGTATTCGTTGATGACCTCATCTGCTTTTGTGACATCACAATGATACTCATCACATTTCCGGTAAGCCCAAACACACATATGATTGGGTAAAATACCAGACCAGTTATAAATCGAGCTCGGAGATAGAATTCCTTGTATTCGTCGGAGTACACAGTCGGTGAGTAGGGGCTGTCCTTTACACTTCCTGTGAGCAGTGAAGCGGAGCAATGGGAACAGTTCCCGGCAGACGACATGGATTTGGAAGAAAACAGATCAGCACTGTCTATTGTCATTTTATAGTCTGTTATCTGAAAATACAAAGAAAAGAGTTTGATTATTCTAGTTTATGTGTACTGTAGTATGCAAGAACAGTCAAAGAACTCTCATGCCACATTGTTTTCTTGGCTATTTTTCCCGCGACACAACGAAACCAATAAAGTGGCATGTGCGTCTAGCGAAGACTCAGATCAGCCTGGGCATTGGCCCAGGCTGATCAGAGTCTTCGCTTTTAGCACAGAGCTAGCGTTGATACTTAACACCCCTTCAGCATAATAACGAAGACTCTGGTCAAACTGGTTGGATGATATGAGTCTTCGATGGGCGCCTTTGCCATTTTGTTGGTTTTGTCGTGTTGCGGCTCATTTGTTCCATTCTTGCAATTTTACGAAATACAGTAACTTACCTCAAACGACATATTAAAAGGCATTTTTGTTTCTCAGTATATATAATTTTCTACAATTATTTTTCTTTTTCCAACACCAGAGTTAGAGTGAAGCGAACATTCTGACTTTCTGAGCTTAACATGCTGTATATAAACGCCTTTGCCGATGGCGCTAATTTCACCATGGAGTCGTTGGGATGAGGTGAAATTTACGTAAAGCAAGACGATTGGTCTAAATAATAGTTACTCTAATGAGTGACTTATATATTTCATAATATGATGTTAAAGGGGAGCGGGGTCGAAAATGGAAAAAAAGAAGAAAACACGTATCGCTTGTTGTATTTTTTTTAAACTTTTTCCGTGAACCGCTTTCACATTTCAAAAGATTGAGCCTGAGTCAGGTAAATGTCGAAATGTGAAAACTGAAATTTATCTCAAGCGATGTGTTTGGTTGTAGGTACATTGTACTATGTTCTAAATACTAGGCCAGAACACTTTGACCAATATTAAAACTAGCTCATACTGTCTCTTAATTAAGCCATTCATTTCTGGAGACCTATAAAGGAGACATTGGCAAAAAGCATAGATCCTGATCAGATGCCACAAATGTGGTGTCTGAGCAGAGTCGACACTACTTGCTTTAAATACATGTATAATATTTTTTTTTAATTCAGAAAACAGTATAATAATTAAAACCTATAAGAGTTCCTTCGAGAAGAGAGAACACATCCTAAGAAAGGAACTTGGACAAAAATTCGAAGTTTTGGTTATTCAAGCCTCTTCAGTGACCCCGACATGATCTGGCAACGAAAGGCATAGAAAAACATAGGGTAGAGTCGGGTAACTTCGGACAGGGGGAGTAAATTCGGACATACCATTGCAAACAGTAGACTCCATATGAGACGTCTCATTAGGGTTTTCTCTGTTTCGCCAGGTAAGTTTGTTTTAGTTCAAAACAACTGACATATAAAGGTTTGAAACAATGCCACTGTCCGAATTTACCCGCTGTCCGAAGTTACCCGACGCTACTGTAATCATTCTTAATTCTGAAGTTAGTCAATTTAAAGACTGATTAGAATAATAAAGCGCTCCAAATGAATGAAAGCGATGTTCTAGAATATGAGTCTAAACCAATAAAAACATTTTGATTTCTCAGAATATATCCTCTGATCTCAAACGACAAAAATATAATATAATCTACACTATGGATGATGACCTGACATCCCTTAATTAGAAATAGACCTGTCTAAAGAGCCAGGAAGATGACTCCATTCACCATGAATGGGTAAAGTACCGTATTAATCCCAAAAAACGCCCCTGCTCTAATAAACGCCCTCTGCGTCTTTGCCGAAAATACATGTAATGCTATATATAGAGAGGTCAACTCCTAAATTTAAGAAAGACTCCTCTTAAAGCAAATTCTTGAGTAGGGGAGAGTCGGGTAACTTCGGACAGGCGGGTAAATTCGGACATACCATTGCAATACCATTGCAAACAGTGAAAATCCAGATGAGACGGCTCATAATGAGCCGTCTCATCAGGATTTTCACTGTTTGACCAGTTATTGTTTTGTTTTAGTTCCAGACAACTGACATATAAAGGAAAAAATGTCACTGTCCGAATTTCCCCACTGTCCGAACTTACCTGACTCTCCCCTAAAGGATCTTTTGAACAACCGAGCCTACCAGCAGATGCCCCATGTATATTGATTCACCCAGAGCATTTACCATTGTCAGAGAAGAGGGTTCATGAAATTCTGTTTTGCTCTACAATATTGTACAAATTTTGTCTTAACACTCCTGCATTGATATTGCTATGGTTTAAGCTTCATGTATCAGTTGTTTGGTATTAAATCACATCACTACAACCCCGGGATGGCATCCAGGAGGTCTTATATGAGAGAAACAAGTCATACAAGTACCAAGTGGATGCTAGCGTAAGAAGTGGTATGCGCAGTGTTAGTGAAAATGTGAGTTTGTAATATCATATGAATGCTAAAGGAGCAGTCTGATCGGGGCGTACACTGTTTGCCATTTCATTTGCATCTTTTGGACGCATTGCAGCATCGTCCCGGCGGGCATATGGCGTCCAAATGACATTGCAGCATCGTCCCGGCGGGCATATGACGTCCAAATGACATTGCAGCATCGTCCCAGCGGGTATATGGCGTCCAAATGACATTGCAGCATCGTCCCGGCGGGCATATGGCGTCCAAATGACATTGCAGCATCGTCCCGGCGGGCATATGACGTCCAAATGACATTGCAGCATTGTCCCAGCGGGCACATGGCGTCCAAATGACATTGCAGCATTGTCCCGGCGGGCATATGGCGTCAAAATGACATTGCAGCATTGTCCCGGCGGGCATATGGCGTCCAAATGACATTGCAGCATCGTCCCGGCGGGCATATGACGTCCAAATGACATTGCAGCATTGTCCCTGCGGGTATATGGCGTCCAAATGACATTGCAGCATTGTCCCGGCGGGCATATGGCGTCCAAATGACATTGCAGCATTGTCCCGGTGGGCATATGACGTCCAAATGGATGGATGGATGGATGACTTGCGATTTTACGTCCTTTTTAACAGTATTTCAGTCATATCAGGACGATGGGCTTGTGATAATGAAAGGCTGTGTGCAATGGAACCCCGTTTACGATGGAAAGAACTCCGCCTCAAGCAGGGCTCGAACCCGCGACCGCTAGATCAGTAGACCAGCGCTTAACCCACTGAGCTACCTGGGTTCCTCACGTCCAAATGACATTGCAGCATTGTCCCAGCGGGCATATGGCGTCCAAATGACATTGCAGCATTGTCCCGGCGGGCATATGGCGTCCAAATGACATTGCAGCATTGTCCCGGCGGGCATATGAGGTCCTAATGACATTGCAGCATTGTTTCGGCGGGCATATGACGTCCGAATGACATCGCAGCGTTGTCCCAGCGGGCATATGACGTCCAAATGACATTACAACATTGTCCCAGCGGGCATATGACGTCCAAATGACATTACAGCATTGTCCCGGCGGGCATAAGACGTCCAAATGACATTGCAGCATTGTCCCAGCGGGCATATGACGTCCAAATGACGTCGTACTGAAGTCGATGAGACGTTATTACGTCGCATCGACTTCAGTTCGACGTTATTTTAGCGCCATGTGCATGCTGGAGTTAGACCAAACTGTTCAACTGTATTAAAATTACAGTTATTATTTTAGATTTCCCAAATTTAAGATTTTTACGGTAAAGCCAGAGCAAACTCACATTCAGGCAAAAGGCTTTGTATTACTAAGAAGTTTTGAAAGCAGCTTTATTCCTTTATTAAAGTGCGTGGCCCCCCTTCCCCCACCCCTTTCCGCCATGCCCAACACACACCATAGGTGCATGCGACCAAGTTCTAAATATAAATAATCATTCGCTTTTAGGGTCAGACTGCACTCTACTGGTTAAGCATCATACTTTTTCTTAAGTGGGTGAAGATAGACTGAAAAAGTTGTTATTTTATCTCTTGTAAGTGTTTTGTTTGTCGAGAAATCTCTCCAATTACTTCACTGTTGAGATTTTACATAGTTCTAGCACGAAACAGATTTGTTCCTGAAGAAGTACATTGCCATTTTATGGCCAACTGAGCCAGGCTCGGGCAAAAGCGTCTGAGCATTATCAGGGTATTTCCTAAATACCGCAACAGTCTACGGATCTTGAATTATCTGACTTTTGAAAAACAAAGACTTTGATCAGTCTGCGCATGTGCACAGGCTGATCCATTTGTTTCTAGTGTATAATACGAAATGTGATACCGCCCATTGGAGTTCTAGAAAATATACAGGGGAGAGTCGGGTAACTTCGGACAGCGGGTTAATTCGGACACTGATATTGTTCCTTTTATATGTCAGTTGTTTGGAACTAAAACAAAAATTAACTGGCCAAAACAGAGAAAATCCTGATGAGACGGCTCATTATGAGCCGTCTCATCTGGATTTTCACTGTTTGCAATTGTATGTCCGAATTTACCCGCCTGTCCGAAGTTACCCTAGTTCCGAAAGAAAAGACTCAGTCAGACATTCACATATCCAGTATCAGGACTTAGTCTAAAGAATAACAGTCAGCACACAACATTGAATCATCGTTGAATCAATTTTGATTCAACGTCACATACATTGCTTCATCAGACCCGAAAATGTTTACATGGCGCTTGCGAATAGCTCGTAAAATTGTCCTTGACGGTTGTTAAAGTGGTGGTCATGATATGAGAAAGTTTAAACGCAAGTACATCTAACATGTGACACTTGGAGACTGGGCTATCTGAAAACGGAAGACTTAGTTTCAAATACAGTACATTGATAATGGTATTCAACATTTGGTGCGAGTGCACCAATGCTTTAAATTTGCCATGCCCAAGAAGTCTTTTATTTGTTCGTAGCGCAACCTATATTAGGCGCTACGCCGCAGCTTTGCTTCAACAATGAAATACGTCAGTGCAAAACACTGCAGCTAAATTTCTATATTTCTGCTCGATAGTTGAGTAAAAGACCATATATATTTATGCTTTGGCTACAAAGTTCAGTCAGCTGAATTTTGTGTTAAAATTTTTTTTCGGGCTTAATTTGCAGTTAACGTTTTTATAAGGCTATATAACTATATAACGGCGTTTTTTCCATCTCTAGAATGACCCAAATATCTAAATCATTCCGATGAAACTCTGCTATGAGATAGGAGTTTTCCTTCTAAAACAATCCTACATGTAAAACTCTACATCCGTCCATAGGAGCGCAACCCGCTTCCTTTAAAGTAGTCCTTAATTGTTAAGTGAAACAGTATAAAGAAAAGATATCTATTTTAGATCCGTAAAGGGTATGGTAAGTTGAAGAGAGTCAAGAAAAATCTGGGAAAAGTCAGGGAAGTTTGAATTGGAGGCTGGGTCGCCCACTTAGCCCAGCCAGTACATTTCAAGTCCCTTGGATGGGTTAAATGTTTTTGACAGAATTATGTAAGTTTAGTATAGTCATACCAACTATATGTGGAACTGTTTTAATTCCTGCACGTTATATAGAGGATCTTACATGAGTGCTCATGTATTATTGAATTTATTAAACGAGTTGGGGAAAAAGATAAGATGCGAGTCTTTGCCGAGCATCTTATCGATTTTCCCCAACGAGTTTAAAAATTCAAAAATACAGGGGCACGAATGCAAGATTCTATTTATCATATGACACTAAAATCGCATTTTATTAGCAAAATTTTCACTAAAACGTCACAATTTCGCCATTAGAAAACGCGACGTTTTTATGGACGTCAACGTATAACGTTACGACGTAATTTGCATATTTAATCCACTAGTGGATTATCGTTTTTAATGCATGGCTTTATTACACTCTCAGATGCGACGTCACATGATAAAAGTATTATATTATTGCCGCTAAAATTCTAAGTATTGGGACAGATAGGTTGCCTGTTTTTGGTGTCAGAGTTTCTGTGATGTTTTAGCTTATGTATGTTCTTATTATTTTTGGTTCGGTTTGGGTTGCTGAGTGGCCACCTTTTGGGAACAAGCTGCTCACTCGGTTGGCCATATGTTCTCTGTATCTTGATTATTTGTAATCTTAGTTGTTTCCAACTATGGTTTGAGGGCTGGATTTGGATTTTGATTGTTTCAGTTCCTGGTCTTTGCATACTTTTTACTTAGAAAACGGTGTAGACTCATATGAGACCGCAGGAGCAGTCTGATCAAAGTCAACACTGTTTCCATCCAATCTGCATCTTTAAGGAAACATTATCATTACTGCAATGTAAAACAAAAGTGTATCATTTTAGTACTGCTATAATTAACTTTCAGATGTTTGCATCGGTACTTCCGAAGGATTTCGAGGTTATACTGTACTCGTACCTCTGCGTACTGAATTAATTTTATGATTCATACTTATCTTTACACTGTCGGCAGTTGTTATTTCTTTCTCTTTCACAAGACGTTTTTGAGGCGCGACACGACAAAACCAACAAAGTGGCATGTACCCCACCAAAACACTCAGATCAGCCTTGGCATCCGCCCATTCTCACCAGTCTATACTGTGCTCTTAAATGGTAGCTAAGGGTCTAGGCAACATCAATGCCGACAGCAAAGGCTCTGATCAGACTGGGCGTATGCCGAGGCTGCTCTGGGTCTTCGCGTAGCGCACATGCCACTTCCTTGGTGTTGTCGTGCCGCGGCTCAATTTTATTCAAAATTACTTCCCTGTCAAAACGCTGTATGGTGGTAAATTGCCAACAGAAGCACTAGACATTTGATTGTTGTCATTTGCATAAGAAAAACTCAGACATGCCGCCCTCAACCAACAGCACTCATGTGACTTGCGCAATCAGCAAAAACGCTGATAATTATTGAGCCGCGACACGATAAAACCAACAAAATGGCATATGCGCCCGGCGAAGACTCAAATCAGCCTGGTCATCCGCCCAGTCTGCCCAGAGTCTTTGCTGTCTGCATGGAGCTAGCGTAGACCCACAGCTAGGCAAAAAGCTTACATCGAAGACTCTGATCAGACAGGGCGGATGCCCAGACTGATTTGAGTCTCCGCTAGGCGCACATACCACTTTTTTGGTTTTCTTGTGTTGCAGCTCAATTAGAGGCCAAGAAACCTAATCATTTGTCATTCTTGCACAGTCTGACAGTTAATGTACATTGGAACATAATAATTGAGCCGCGACACGAGAAAACCAACATGGTGGTTGTGCGCCCAACGCAGCCTCAGATCAGCCTGGGCATCCGCCTAGTCTGATCAGACTCTTCGCCAAGCGCTTCAAGAGTAGCTAAGGGTCTAAGCTACCTCCATGCGGTCATCGAGAACTCTGATCAGACTGGGCGGATGCCCAGGCTGATATGAGTCTTCGCTGGGCGCACAACCACTTTGTTGATTTTGTCGTGCTGCAGCTCAGGTATATTACGTTTTGCCATAATTACAAAGAGGCACACGTTTTGAAACTTTCTATATTTGTATCACTGGATGTCAGAGCTACTCTAAAATGTAGTCAAACCATAAAGGAAAGGATTTGCTCATACAGGACTGAGCAGATTTGTTCCTTTTCATAGCTGAGCCTTATTGAGTGGAGAGGCAAAACGAAAATGGAAGCGTTGCCTTTGATCGCTGAAGTCTTCTGCTGAAAAAGTTTCCATTCGCCTGAGCTTGTCTGATTGTAAGTCCATTGACGCAGACCAATACAAATAGGAGCGGCTGTAGTGTGGTGGATAACACTCCGGACTACCTAACCCCGGTGCCGTGAGGCTGACTTCCGGTTTTCTCCGAGGTTCTGCTTGTCTGAATACCTACGGTCGGGTTGCAGGCCTACGGACTACCAATCCAGGGGACGCAAGATCGATCACCCGCTTCTACGGTCTTTCGGATGAGACTTTAAACCGAGGTCCCTCGTTGTTGGTGGAACGTTGAACCCGAGTTTACTCACTCACCAATACAAATATGGCTGATGTAGCGGAGGTCTGACTTTGCATACGCAAGAATACTTTAATCAGCTTGCACAGATGCCCAGACTGATCTGAGTTGTTAAAAAGCACAACTTATTGTCATGTGACCCAGGTCTGTGACAATATCTTTTCATTTCCAGAATTCAGTTCAATTGAAGCTCTTCCCTCAACGGTCAAGAAACGCAAGGTAAGATGATGAGAAAAATTAGAACTTATTATCACTTGGCCAGTGTCTGTAGCAATGAACTATGACGATTTGTTTTCGTTTCCAGAAGACCTTCCCACAGCGGGCAAGAAACTGAAGGGGAGATGATGCGGTCACGTTCAGGCGATCAACAGGCAGATCCAAGTCAATACTCCAGGAAACGCTTAACGGATGAAACTTGCGAGGAAGACAGAAGGGATGTGAGGCTAGTGCAATGAACCGGTATATGAGCCGCGTCACGACAGTACCAACAAAGAGGCATGTGTGCCCAGCGCAGAATCAGATCAGCTTGGGCATCCGCCAGGTCTAGGCTGAGTCTTCGCCTTGTACTTAAAGGGGAGCTAAGGGTCTAAGCTTGCTCCATGCGGACAGCGAAGGCTCTGATCAGACTGGGTGGATGCCCAGGCTGATCTGAGTCTTCACTGGGTGCACATGCCACTTTCTTGGTTTATGAAAACAGCTTTCGGACATAGGCAGTGAACATTATATTACTGCGCGTGAACAGACTCAATTAAACCTAGTCTGCTAGCTTCATTTCTTTGACGTGTTCTTTGCTTCCACAGGGTCTGCTTTCAGAACTTGTGCAGATTGTATATTTTCTGGTCCTTTAAGATCATTGGGCTCATTCTGAGTCACTTTAAAAACAGAGTTCCGCTAAAGCTAGTCCTTGTGGTTGGGGGGGGGGGGGGGGGAGGAAGGCGGGAGAGGGAGGGGCGGGGAAGGGTGACGTGGATAGTGTTGCAGCATAGCATTGCTGCACATGAACAGAGTCAGTTTAAACCGAATCTGCTTTTTTCATCATTCGAGCCGCGACACGACTAAACTAACCAAGTGGAATGTGCGCCGAGCGCAGACTCAGATAAACTAGACATCCGCCCAGTCTGATCAAAGTCTTTGCTGTCCGCGTGAAGGTAGCTTAGATTCTAAGCTACCCTTTATGCGCTTAGAAAAGAGTCTGATCATGCTGGGCGGCCGCCCAGGCTGATCTGAGCCTGCGTTGGGCAAACAATCACTTTGTTAGTTTTCTCGTGTTGCGGCTCATATTTTGACATTTTCTTCGTATTCAAAGGATTTTCCTTCAGAGCTTATTTTTTACTTTGCTGGCCAAGTGGGTTCACTTTCGGATCTTTCAGCCAATTTTATATTTGAAAAGAAATTTTGAGGGTTACATTTTGCCTGAGATCTGAGAAACAAAACCCTTGCAAAATTGGAGCAACTTAACCGATAATGGCAACGTTGCGTCCCATCCCCTAACACCCTCCCCACTCCTCCACCCCCCCCCCCCCCCCCCCACACACACACACACACTCCCCGAAAGTTTATTCATTTATCTTAATACCTTTCTGCACTGAAGATGAGTTCTTATTATGGGAAATTTTCTTGTGCCGGCCAAGAAATGTACCATTTATATGTTTTGTAACAATTATGCATTACGTAATTTGTGCATGTGCAATTTGCCGGCAATGTAAAGCGCAGTATTTAACCTAAAATATGAGGTAAAAGTACTGTTATTATCCTAAATCTGATCAATCGAACTTCTTATATACCATTGAGGTACGACAGACAGCACAGACCTTTATCACACTGCTCCTAGGGAAGCACTCTGATCAGGGTCTATACTGTTCGCTCAGACAATTGTGTCCAAACATATAGGACCATTACGGTAATATTATTCATAGATTTTTCAAAAATAGCATTTTTCATATCTACTAAAGCGCCATTTTGAGTAATTACTTTCCAAAACTGTCTGACGTTTTGACGTGTCTAAATATGGAAAATTATATCTTAAAATAATATCCATTTTGGTATATTTATTAAAAACGGATTTCGATAAATCTATCACGTCTGCTTAAAATCTGCAGTGTTAAGTATTTAGCAGGGAGATGCATTTTTGGATTCATCAACAATAAGGACATGCCCCGTTGGCCCCTACGTCCTTTCCCCTCCCCCGCAACCTCTAACCTCCTTTCCCGCTTTCCCATTCATTGTTATCCTCTGGGATAAACAAATTAGATGAGCAAATCGTACTCGACCGTACGCCATTCTGTTGCGCTTTAACAGGTCACACTATTTACCGGTACTTTCTTCTATACTATCTATTCGCACACTTAGATGCAGGGTTTTCCCTAAGTGTATTTAGCAAGTCGGAAGCAACAAGTTACTAATTTCAACATGTTTATCCGAAGGTAAGTGTAAAACTACTAGGGTTAGTTATATACTTTGATTTTTGAAACTATACCACATTGTAGAATTTTTTTATTTTTAAGTAGTAGGAATTGTGGAGCTAAACAGTTTTATACAATATGAATCAGAAAATATATTTGCAAAACATTCCCATTAAAGGATAGGTGCGACAATCAGTCACCCACCACATTCATTCTAAAATATTTCAATCCTGTAGTCGAGCAGTCAATAATTCTGTCAGTCCACGGCTTACAAACAACTGTTGCATAGAAGAACTGAACTCGACTGGAAAATACGGACTAGAGAAAACCAGCTAAGTGCTTGTGCACCAAGCGCAGACTCAGATCAGCCTAGGCATCCGCCCAGTCTGATCAGATTCTTCGTTGTCCGCATGGAGGTAGCTTAGACCCTGAGCTACCTTTTAAGCGATGAAGCGAAGAGTCTGATCAGACTGGGCTGATGTCCATGCTGATCTGAGTCTGCGCTGGGCGCACAACCACTTTGCTGGTTTTCTCGTGTCGCGGCTCATGTACTCTGGCAAATGCAACCAGCGGAGTTCTAGCACAGGCGCATCCTCTTCAAAGCCTTGTATTCGCTGTGTCTTTCTTACATGTCAAGTCATAATGTACACGTTTTGGACAGTAAAACTTACATGTATGTATGTTTTGCGTTGTATACACGGCCCGACCAAGATCTTTATTTAGTAAAGATCTTGGTCGGGCCGTACAACGCAAAACATACTGGTCGCATCTGTTATCTGTGCTTCTTTTCCTTGCTCAGCTCAGAATTTGCATGATACATAGCGCTTCTGTTCTATTTCAATTCTCATAATCACGTTCCGCTTCAATTCAGTTCAGTTCAGTTCTCCTAACGACGTTCCCCAAGTGGCTCAGCGGTACGTAACCATAGTTGCACGCACTTGGCGCCGAGTGCCCGTCCAAGTCACGTTCTGCTCTAAAGTTTAATTTCTCTTAAGGCATCGAACTGCGAATAAGACATTCACACTGAAGAAATTTACATATTTTTTTTTCTTGCCCTGTTAGCGTCAGTGGTAGTGTAACTTTTATTAAAAAGATTGAAAGAAAGAAAGGGCATTGCTCTATATAGAGTACAGCACGTCGGATAAAGCCTGAATACTCGGCAATGGCGTATTGATATTTAATGGGCCTCACCCACTTTGCATCGACCCAGTGACCTCGTCAGGAAATTGAGTAGTTTCTAAATAAGCCTTACTCTGACGGTCGCGATCGATCATTTTTGACATCGATGATCGATCATGTTACGTACGATTAATGTGAGATAAATCGGAAGAAATAACTGACCAGACGATCAAAAACAGTAACTTTGATAAAACAAGTGATTCTAGAATTAAGATGGCAGCCAGCAAGAAAACACGTCTTAGGGAAGAATTTGAGCCACGACACGAGAAAACCAACAATGTGGTTGTGCGCCCAGCGCAGACTCAGATCAGCCTGGACACCCACCCAGTCTGATTAGACATTCCGCTTTCGCTCAAAGGGTAGCTTAGGGTCTAAGCTACCTTCATGCGGACAGCGAAGATTCTGATCAGACTAGGCGGATGCCCAGGCTGATCTGAGTCTGCGCTGGGCGCACAACCACATTGTTGGTTTTCTCGTGTCGTGGCTCATTTAGGTTTACGCCTCGTGTTTGCAAGGTCTTTTTTTCGACACAAATGTTCAGCAAGACCGACCGGTAGTAGTGTGTGTGCTCATGCACAAGCTGTTGAGGGCTTACACAGTTCGATAAGCCATTTGAGCCGCGACACAACAAAACCAGCAAAGTGGCATGTGCGCACAGCGGAGACTCAGATCAGCCTTGGCACCTGCTCAGTCTGATCATAGTCTTCTCTGTTCGCATGGAGCTAGCATACTCACTTAGCTACCCTCTAGGCGCACAAAGAAGACTCTGGTCAGACTGGGCGGATTCCCAGGCTGCCCATTTTGACCTGAGTCTTCGCTGGACGCACATGCATTTTGTTGGTTTTGTCGGGTCGCGGCTCAAATGTCTTTGAAAAGATTTGTATGTCGCGGCAGATAAAGGACCAGTTCAGGCAAAGAGACTTAGACATAAATCAGTCTGAATTCGACAGTTTCTTAATAACGTGCTATACAAAATGGCTAAAATCAGCAAAATTGTTTAAAGCCATATTTTAGAGTCTAGCACGCACTATCTCCCAGAAATAACTCACTTCATTTTACGCTTATAATAAAATGATGTATAGTAGCAATATATTTTAATCTCATGATCAATTTCGATTCTATGTTTGCGAGGAAAGCAAATGACATCTGTTTCTCTTTTTTTCTCATAAGATACAACTATGTCACTATAAAAGTTATACCTTGACCGAGCAGGCTGCTCAGAAACTTTCCGACTTGCATACACAGTTAATGAAACATTTAACAGAATCTTTAAAGTAGAAAATGAAGACAAATATGAGCCGCGACACGAGAAAACCAACAATGTGGTTGTGCGCCCAGCGCAGACTCAGATCAGCCTGAGCTTTCACCCAGTCCAATCAGACTATTTGCTAAGCGCTTAAAGGGTAGCCAAGGGACTAAGCTACCTTCATGCGGACAGCGAAGACTCTGATCAGACTGGGCTGGACACACGACGACATTGTTGGTTTTCTCGTGTCGCGGCTCATATCATTTTTGCACACATATCGAAACGAAGACTAACATGTGTCTTTGTTGAACAAGTACATGTACCGGGTATTACATTTCAGCATTTCAACGTAACCCCAACTACTCTAAGATCACTCTTTTGAGATTCTGCTGTGGGCAGGGGGTCTTCCTCTCTAAAACAATCCAGTAAAACTGGACACGTCTTATAAGACGGGTCTAGATTTTTTTGACTGTTGTGATAGGAAAAAATCCCTGTCTTATTACCAAAGAAATTCTTACAGCAATGTGTGGCATCATATGAGATGGAATCTTAGGCCCTACAAACAGCATGTCATCCAAGTGCCATGTGTGCCTGCGCAAACTGATCAAAATTTTCGCGTTTCAATTCTTAGACCTCATGCATTTTTATGATTTGTCGATGATTTGTGCAAGGAATATTAAGACCCTTGGGCGCAGGCTGATCTCTGCCCGTGCATGCAGTAACTTATATTTTCGCGATAAAAAAGTTTATACTATATTTCGTTTGTTATAAGACCACGAGTTTCCCTTCCAAAACGATCGAAAAAACCTAGATCCGTCTTGTAAGACGGATCTCGATTTTTTGGACTGTTTTGGAAGCAAACCCCAATTTAGCTGAATTACACAATACTGATTTTTAGTGGAGTTGCTTATGTCACAAAAATATGCTCCCGTGTCCACTTTTTGTTAATCAGGGTTTATACACATCAAAATGTTTGTCAATCTAAGAAGAGTCAGAAAATGGTTCCTGCGAATTTTTTCATGACCTTTATAAGGTCAAGGTCAAGGTCAAATGCACGGCACTATAATTTTTCACCTTTATTTCATTTCTCTCCATTTTAAGACATTAACGTCGTTTTTCAAAGGCGTAAATGAATTTTGTTTTACGAAAATTATCATTTGATGGACGAAATCAGGAAAACGATAAGCAAACTTGATTTTGGAGAGCTTTAGCGAGCATTTTACGGGTATTTGCAGTACTTTTTCCACATAAATACAATGAAAATAGAGCTTTGTTTAGACTGTGTTGACACAACATTCAGTTACAGACTTCGTATGGTATTATATGGCAATCCCTTAAATTATGAAAAATAGGGTTGGGCCCTTACGAACACAGTTGTTGCCATGGCAACCAATATTTTCGACCAGCAACCCTTATATCGAATCGGATTTCTATATCCGCAATGCGCTAGCTGATTCATTTTATTGTCAACCGTTCGAGATGGAGAAATAATATGCAGAAGGCCCATAGGCTGGTAACGCTAAACACCTTTTTTTTTTTTTTTTTTTTTTTTTTTTTTTTTTGTAGGTAAGTGGAAACACCGTAAGTGTGAGATTTCGGAGAAAGTCTAGGGTACATGAAAGCTTGCTGTACATTTCTGTTTTCTGTTTAAAAGCAATACTAGTGTAGTGTAAGAGATTTACAAGCTGGTAAATATAAGAAACGAGGACTGAGCTTGCACAGAAATCATCTTGCCAACTAGGAAACAGCTTTTATAGCCCAATTCGAGAATACCAAGTAATCAAATATGACTAAGATATCTCGCCATGCTATTATTTCTATTTTTCTAACTGAATAAAATAATTTATACATTATATACCTAATCCTCTATTCTACCAGCCGACTGTTTCAGTTTTAGGGTTTATTTCTTCAATCTGTAATAGCTGTATTGTCAATGTTCAGATCCCCGACATGTTGGTATAAAAAGATAACAGATAAAGACCTATTATCCTGCAAGTAATTGTTTCCAAATCATTAGCAAGGTGCACTAATTTCATTTCTTTACGGAGATATTATATCTATAATTTCTAAAAGAGAACTTTTTGAATATATACTAATGTCTACGCTTAATTATGGAAAGCCAGAGGGGACCCTAGATTATTATTATCATTTTGCGTATGTACGCTGCACAGATTATATTAATGTTAAGAATTCTAATAATAATCGACAGGGGTCCCGTACGGCTAAATGTCCGCATATTATTATTATTATTATAATTACTATTATTATTTTACGCCCGCCATATTATTATTATATTGTTCTAAAGATAATAATGTTTCAGTGAAAAAATAATCTGCGGTAAAATAATAATGTAGAACCACGTGCTCGCGAGCACGTGGTTCAACATTATTATTGTGCCGGAGATTATTTTGTCACTGAAACATTATTATTGTAGCAGTGCCCGGATATTATCGATTATTATTTTTGTTGCTGATTATTATTATTATTAATTTTAGAGCGTGTATTGGCAATATTTTTGTAGAGTAGTTCGATTTCCCTCCCTTATAATTTTTAACATACAGACAACAGACCCCGCTTTAGCTGCATAAAATGGATACACCTGCAGGGATAGATGCCTTGCGACTGAACGTCCTTTTAGCCGTATTTCTTTTTTTTTTTTTCGGGAGGGAGGGGCGGGGGGATGACGGGAGGTTGATAATGAAAGGCAATGGAACCCTGTTTACGGTTGGAAAGATTTCCGTCTCCGGGGGTCTCAAACCCAGCGCTCAACCTACTGAGCAACCGGGCCCCGGCTCTACATCCCAGGGGAAGAATCTCAGCCACTCCAATCTCTAAGCCCCCGAAAACCATGGCTAACTTTTCAAATGAAAAATTGAATCTGGGCAAACTTCCGACATGAAAAAAATGCCCTGGAGCAGATCCACCGAAGTTTTTGAAATGGTCATACTGCCCAAGGTTTCAAGAGTTGCTTCCCTTCGTAAGAAGGAAAAAAAATGCACTCGCTAGTGCAAACTCCTTCTCCCAGAAGGAGATTCGCCATATGAAGGATAACAACACAAAACCCACCCCTAAAGAAGGAAATACTATATTCCTGCAAATGACCTCTCAAATACATTATCAGTGGGACTGGAAAGTGTTCTCTGCACGCCAGGCGTTCATTCAGGAACAGGAGCGGCGGTAGTAGAGTGGATTACGCGCAGTATTTCCAATCCATGATGCAGGTTCGATCCCCATATGGCCGGCTTCTCCGACTTTCTGAAAGATACTTTAAACCGAAGTCCCATCTCCATATGACCTATATGCTGGTGGATTGTTTAACTCTCGCTCACTTATTCATCGATGGATGGATGGATGGACCATAGGGAGAAAATATCTTTCACTTAATTTCCCCACAGTCCAATTTTTACTTCTCAAATCAAAGGCCTGCGTTCTTTACTCTAACCCTACTGTCAAGGTTCCCCGATTTTTAGTACCCTATCACTCATTGAAATTTAGGAACGGCAGTAGTATAGTGGATAACACGCTGGCCAACCAATCTAGGGGTCGCAGGATCGTTCCCCGGCTTCTCCGGTCCTCTAAATGAGTCCCGTCTAGGTATGACCTAGTTGTTGCTGGGACGTTTCAACCCGAGTTCAGTCATCACTCGGGGGACTTATGGATTTTCGTCACGCACACTTGTGATGGTTGGCCATGCGATTCAGATGAACTGACAGGATGTCTTACCATAAGGTACTTACTTAAATTCTTAACACAAGATGTCACCACACGTCCGAAGGACGAAGCGAGATGGAAAGCCATAACATTAGTTTCTTTTGGTGTTATGGCTGACCATGACAAAGGCAAAAACCCAAATACTTTGGTTCAAAACCTTGAGTAACTCGTATAGCTAGCATCCGTTTATAAAATTGATGATGGATGGATGACTTGCGACTTTACGTCCGTTTCAACAGTGTTTCAGTCATATCAGGACGATGGGAGGATGATAATCAAGGGTTGTGTGCAATGGAACACCATTTACGGTTGAAAAGATTCCCGCCTCCAGCGGGGCTTGAATCTGGGACCGCCATATCAGTAGGTCAGCGCTTAAATGGTCTTATTTAACTGAGAAGAGCTACGGACTTAACAAATATCAATATTAAACGTATATAGCGGACGGTCACGCTGAGCATTGCTAGCGGGTTACATTGCACAACCCGCAGGTTTGCACTATAATTACTGTGTGAGTCCGTCCGTCCGTTATCAGTTAGCGAAAATGCTTATAACTCTTGAACCGCATTCTATATTTTGATAAAACTTTGCATACTTATACATGTCAACATTATCTAACGACTCGCATGCATAACCGTCTTTTTTGATGGACGAGGCTTTGCTGAGCACAAGTTGAAAATTTACGGTCAAGAAGTGAAAATGCTCATAACTCTTGAACCCCGTGGTATATATGGTTCAAATTTTGTACACTTATGTACTTTAACATTGTCCAGCCACCGGCATGCAAAACAGTGATGAAAGTCTAAACAGTATTGCACGACCCACAGGTGTGCACTTTAATCGCTGTGCAAGTCCATCAGTCTGTTTGTCCTTCCACTGTAGTCAGTGAGTGAAATTGCTCATAACTCTTAACCACATGGTGTAGTTTGATAAAAATATGCATCATTCTACAAGAAATGCCCAATTTCATTTCCATACATTCCTTCTGGCACCAGAAACTGATTATTCTACATTCACCACGGGTTGTGCACATTACCATCAGTTGATTGACGTTTATTATCGGGTAGCTGAATGGAAAAATGTTCGGGTTATGGCAGTCCATCACTAATGTGCGTGATGGAAGACTGGTAAGACCTCAGATTGCTCGTGTTAAGCACATAATAAGAAAAAGTAAGCTCTTTATTACGAATTTTCGGCCCTCATAGGTGCACACATAGTGATACAGAATGAGCAAGCAAACAAATCTCAAGGAAAGAATTCCAAATGACAGAATGTCAGCAAAATCAGATCTGTTCTGTTCAGTTCAGTTCAATTCTCTCCTAACTGAACTGAACTGAACAGAACAGATCAGATTTTTGTTCTGTTCTGTTCAGTTCTTTTTGTTCTGTTCTGTTCAATTCTCGTATCGACGTTACCCAAGTGGCTCAACGGTACGTAACCATAGTTGCACGCACCTGGCGCCGTGTGTCCGTCCAAAGTTCTTTTTGTTCTTGCCGTTCCTCAAGTAAATAAATCTGTAAGTTTTCATGAGCGAATGGCAGTAGTAAAGAAGTATATCACACCTTTAGTAAAACATATTCTGATGTATATTACTTAGATATCCAAAAAGATAGTAAGTATTGATTGATGTAGTCTACGTGTCATACAAAAACTACTTTTACGATGTCGGTCAAACAAAATAAATGATAAAACCGATTACAAATTATAAAAAAAAAGTTCATTATCTCCCTTGCATTTGCTAGAGCTCCATTTAGTCCACGTCTGCTCACCTGATGGTTTACTTTACAATGAGTTTGCTCACCTGGGACTTTAATGTAAAACTAAGATTAAGGTGTGAATTTTCCCCATAATCAAAAAGTTATACGGATCACTGATTTTTGCTTTGCATTTATGTCTTTGACGTGTAACTTGCATGACAAATGAATTGTCTCTCGCAAATTAAATAGACCTCTCCATCCACCTATCTATATGCAAAACCAACAGATATCTGAAGTTGATTCCCACAAACATCTTGGTCTTTACTTTTCTAATGATTGCACCTGGCATCAACACATAAAATATATTACGGATAAGGCTTGGACTAGAATTAATACTATGAGAAAATTAAAATTCAGATTAGACAGAAAATCCCTCGAAACTATTTACACTGCATTTATTAGACCCCTGATTGAATACGGAGACGTCATATGGGACAATTGCACATTATATGAGAAACAAGAGCTCGATAAAATACAAAATGAAGCGGCTCGAATCGCCACAGGAGCCACTAGACTTGTTTCCATTGCTATTCTTTATAAGGAAATCGGATGGGATCCGCTCGAAAAGCGACGAACAGATCATAAGCTTACCTTGTTTTATAAAATGACCCATAATCTAACTCCTTTATATCTATCTTCCTTAGTACCCCAGTCCGTTAGTAATATTTCACGCTATAGTCTCAGAAATTCTAATGATCTTCAAACTATAGATGCAAGGACAACTCTCTATTATAATTCTTTCTTACCGTCAACCGTCAGAGCCTGGAATAATGTACACGACGAGGCAAAACAATCCGACTCTTTAAGCACCTTCAAAGGTTTTCTTCACAAAGGCAGATCACGCACTCCTAAACACTTCTATGTGGGCAACAGGAAAGCTCAGATATTACACACCAGACTACGGACCAATTGTAGCTCGCTTAACTTAGATCTTTTCTTGAAAAACATTTCCGATTCTCCTTTATGCCAGTGTGGAAGCATAGAAAATGCCCAACATTACTTCTTTCACTGCAGGCACTATCAGGTCCAACGAACTGAACTCTTAAATTCAGTGTCACAGTATCAGACTCCCTCGCTGTCTCTTTTTTTATATGGTAATGATTCTTTTTCACTTGATACAAATACAGTTATATTCGAAAAGGTGCATAAATTTATTTTGGATTCTAAACGGTTTTGAGCATATAATCTTATTAACAAGCATGCGGTTGGTTTTTTTCTTGTCAGGAATGAAAATTGTTGTGTTTGATGCGACTGTCACTGCAAATCTGCACCCTCTCTCTCATCCTCAACTACATAAATTGCATATTTATATTGAAGGATTTTTTTTTTCGATTGATCTTTTTCTCTCCAGTTCTTTTTTTTTTTTTTTTCCTTTTTTTTTTGTTTCATGTACGGAAATTCTGTGTTATTATTTTTTTACTGATTCTATCTGTTTTTGAAAAATTATGTCATTTATATATTTACCTGATAATTTGGTTCAACAATTTTGACAAACTGTCGCCATGATGTATACTTGCTAGAAATATGTAGGGAGAGGAACTTTATAAGTACATGTGCTTTCGTTCCAATCCCATTATTTGTATTGTAACAATGTTTATGTGAACTGTAAAAAAAAGTTGAAATAAATATGTTTAAACCAAATGAATTTTCAAGTGTTTCTGTTTGTGTTAGTACGGTAAACATACGTTGACGTCATTGTTGAGATTAATTGTAAATTATCCTCAAACGGATAGTTAAAATAATGATTAGTTGTATACATTTTACACCTTTTAGGCTTACATTACTTACATAACCACCAGACAACACTGAATAGTTTTGACTTTATGTATGTGACCTTGACCGCATTTCAAGGTCATTGTACACTATCTAATCCTTTAAGATCACAGTGCTGCTTTTGACAATTCTTCTTGTTTGGCTTACTGAGTATCGCACCCCCCCCCCTTGACCCAGCTTCCCACTCATATATTTTGCGAACCTGCCATTCATAAGTCTGCTGCATAAAGGAAATGTTGGGTCTCGAGGGGGAAAGTACTTGTATCTTAATTATAGTGAAGCGTTCCCTTTTGGCTGTTTTGACCGGAAGTGTAACTATGGCTTTGCAAGTTTAAATGCCAACCAGGCGTAACAAGAAGAAAAGCATTGCTTTGTATTGTGATATGCATGTATTTAGCATGCATTTATGACAAAAACTTATGGAATGAATGACCGATTTCAATATTTTTATTACCTCAAAAAATGAGGTAATTAGGGTAGGAAAGGTCGGCTTGGATTATCTCCCCATGTCTTTGGGTCTGAATCACAAATGATCTGATTTCACACAGTTTACATATTTGTGGAAGCATTGCCGCTAAGAAAAAATATGCACACTTTATACCTTTGAAAATTCGAATCTGACGTGCCGGTCAAATGGGGAAAATCCTCGACTTAAGCATAGAAGTCCTTTTAAAGTCACAATTTGAGGCATAACTAACGAACCAATATATGGAATTTCATTGAACTTCGGTAACGATATGTACCATCATAACATGGTGACGCGTGTCAAGTTTTGTCAGAATTGCATCATTAATGCAAGAGTTATTGCCCTTGTATTGATTTAAAACCTGCAAATTGCACATAACTAAGGTACCCGTGAATGAAATTTAATGAAAATGAAGAAAATAATGTATTGCAATATTAGGTTGATACACTCACAGATTTGCCAGAATAGCGTCACTAATGCATGAGTTATTAACCATGTATCATATAAAAATCCACAAGTTTAGTCGTCACGAAATTGACAGTCACTAAGGTTAAGGAAATCTAAACCTTAAACAAATCAGAGCCACTTCGTTTTGTGGGGTTGGAGTGGGGTGGGGGAAGGGAGGGATAAAAATTTACCGAGTTCTCTTATTCCAGTTTAGGGCACACTGGGTGCGGATTTCATGGCCTATTGGATTGAAGAAAGTGGTCGGCCATGAGTCGCCGGTGGGAGTCTAACCCACGACTCCCTACTAGAAAAGTGAACGCATGGCGCTCCGCTTTACAAAGAACACCTTCCATTCCCCTAAAGAGAACACTCAGGACACTGTAAAGAGAAGTGTTTGTATGTGGTATTTGATTTCCTGTTCTGAACCTGAGATGAGTTTGCTCCAGTGGGAGCAGATTCTTTCGTACTCACAAAAGGAGGCAACTCTCGTGACTTCCTATTTGGTTTCCTGGGCTGTAACGCTTTCGCAGGAGGTCTGCTCTCGAGCAAATTCTTTCATTAAGGAGTTGGCTCCGGTTTAGGTGCCCAGAGGTTGGGGCGGCTGAGTCACTTCCCAGTCACCTTATCATTTATATACTTTAACATGTATGCTTGGTAAGCGAGCAGAAGTCAGGATCTGGAAATTGTATGTACCTAACATTTCGTTGGTGACAGTTGGCGTGTTTAAGTGGTAGTTCAGTAGTCAGCGCGAACCCGGGTAGTGGCGTTAAAAATTCGGCATCTGAACACACTTCATTAACTTGCAGAGATGACATTAGAAAAAAGTGTGCCGTCTTTTGGATCTAGACATTAAACCGGACCCTCTGCAGGGTGAGGCATCCCCTGTGCAGTTGAAAGATACCTTTCGTATACACATTGCTACGAGGAGGTTCATTCTGCAAAACTGGAGTGTACATCGTACACCTGCTCATAATCCTCGATACAGTTTGCATAGAACGAGAACTTTTAGACATGGTATGTCACTGGGTGGTTGCTTAGTCCCGGTGAGCGATGATTTTTTCTGACAATCGTCAACGATTTTTTCTGACAATTAGTGTCTCGTAAGCGTGACGAAGCAAAAGGGTAAGTGAACAAACTTATTTTCAATTTTTTCTCCTGATCTTTTGCAAAAAGGCTGTTTTCTGAAGCATTTTATGAGCGCATTTAGTCGTTTGTCACATTTTTTCTGTGAAATAACCTCTGCAAACCAAGGACGAAAATTACAGCAAATGTCAAGGATTTGCTCCTACAACGAATTTAATGTCCCGGATTTTTCCTACAGTGTCCCGGATTTTTTCCTACCACATATATTGCATTTCAGAGACCCAAAACTCGGATTATAGACTCAGCAATTAGATTTTTTAGTGTGTTATCTAATTTTATTTCGCCGATTGAACATCAGAAGCATTACTGACATGTATGCCGTGGTATGCCTCAAGGAAAACTATTACGACAGAAAGAGAGGATTTTTTTTTATCTTTTATGCTTAATAACTACAGTGCCTTATACTTTATAATTACAGTGTTCAGATTGTTCCAAGTTGATATTGCTGGCGCCAGAGAATTAACCTTTCTACTTGCCATTTCGCTTCAGTGTGGTGTTGCTAAGCGTTGATGGATGAATGACTCCTTTTCAAAAGTATTTCAGTCAGATAAAGACGACGATAGGGGGATAATGAAAAGCTATGTGCAGTGGAATCCCGTTTACGATGTATAGATTTCCGCCTTTAGCAGGTATCGAACCAGAGACCGCTAGATCAGCAGGCCAGCGCTTAACCTACTGAGTTACCTGGGTTGCTGTTGCTCAGCGTGATTAGTGGTATGATATCGAGTGTAAACGCTGTTTGCCCCTAGAGGATGGTGTGGAAGTGTCTGACAAAAGCAAAACCAAAGAGTTCTTATCAAATCATAAAAAGTTTGGAGTGGAGGCCCTATTCGCAAATTCATTGATTTAGTAGGCCCTACATCCCTAAATACGGCCATAGGCCTACTCATACTTGTGAATCCATTATATAACCTAATTGCTGTTTGAATGAAATGCAAGCATTAGATAGTCTGACGTCACTGTGACCTTTGACGTCACGAGATATCTGATGTGGCGTCATAAACTACGCAAAATCAAAGTCAGGAGATCTACTCCCACCCACGTGTTTCCACCATCTTCTTCGATTTGCCAGATAATTTCCAGGTAAAATTTTGTTTGCGCACATTTGTACAGTTGATTACTTTTCGAGTATACACGGGGGTAATACCAATTTGCTTACCTGTGCTGTCGACCGAACCGTACAAAGACGCCATTTGAAGATGCCAAAAGGAAGTGGCTCGCGACAGAGAAGGAGGTAGTAAGCAGTACCAGTTATGGTAGATGACACATGTATATTATAATGAGGTGGTTGTCGACCGAATGATACTTCTGTCGACTGTCTGGGTCGACAACCACTTTAGCATGTATAGAAACTGACTGGCTCTGTTGACAGCACAGGTGGGAAATTGGTGTTAGCCCCGTGCTTCACTATGTATTTCATTGTCGTGCTCAGTAAATAACTGTTTATGAAAGGTTTTGTAGGTGTGTTAATTCTTCGAATTTTTTGGAATTGTTCTTGTGTGTATTGACACCTTGTTGTTTGCAAACTGGATATTTTGTATGTCACATCTAACGAACTGCCTAACACATCAAATACTCTTGCTTTATATTTTATTAGGTTCCCTTCTGCATTACAAAGCGGCCACAGAAGACAAAGTTTTTCGTTTGGATGTTTTTCAACACAATGTCGAAGGGTCGTAGTGGCATCAGGATATGACTTGAGACAGTATTTGCATTTACTGTTTTTGCCTTCATCATGCAAATGATGACAAAATCGAAACTATGAACCCTTCGGAAGCAAGGAATACGTAAAAGATATTACAACAGAAGTCATTTTTTTCAAACTTGAATCTTCTCTTCAAGTGCAGATTACACCGAGTCTGCTATTTTCATTTTTTGGAAGTGTTCCATTTTTCTAAACAAATCTAACATTTGAAATGTTATTTAACCTCACATGAAGCTGGAGGTGCCGTGCGACTATTAAAAGTTCCCCCGTACTCCATCATAGTGCAATAAGTGCTGTGTGGCGGCCGAAAAACGTCTCGCCAAACTTCACCATAGGGCAGATTATATAATTTTCTGGTCATTTTGGAAACATTTGTTTCATTTTGAGTCATTCTGAAAATAGAGTGGCCGAGCCGCTGCTAGGGGCATGGCTGCTGTTGCACATTACATGTATAACACGGAACGGAATACCGGTAACTTGATAATAATTATTTGTCTGAGAAAATCTGAAGTCTGTTGAAATAATTTCAGTATGCAATGTCATTGAAAAATTGATGGATCGTGGCAAACAGTTTATAACAATAAGTCATATATCTGTTACCATAGTAACTAGGAGTTCAAAATCATGCCAGAGTGACGTCATCTAGACGTCATTCTGCCAACAGTTTGTAATTCCGCAATAGCTAGTATCATTTGTATGGGAGTATGGCAAACAGTGTTTACTACGCTCCATCAATTTTTCAATGGCATTACATACTGAAATTCTTAAAACAGAAACTTCAGATTTTCTCAAACAAATAGAAACGTCACTGAAAC
The DNA here is from genome assembly GCA_963989385.1 of Ctena decussata. Classification (NCBI taxonomy): domain Eukaryota; kingdom Metazoa; phylum Mollusca; class Bivalvia; order Lucinida; family Lucinidae; genus Ctena; species Ctena decussata. Next base: position 10,653,713 of record OZ022504.1, read on the forward strand.
AGGCGTTAGAAGGCGTGTAATGGCCATTAAATATCTCACCGTGCCCAATCATTGTGCAGATTATATAATTTCTGGTCCTTTGGAATCATTGATTTCATTTCGGCAAATTTTAAAAGAGATTAGCTCCTGGTAGGGACATGGCTGCAATTGATTTGATAGATTGATTGAGTTGATGCTTAACGTCCACGGTAAACAGCTATGGTCATGTCGGGACGGTCAGTTAACCTAACCACACTATTCCTGGGCAGGCTTAGACCTCCTAAGCGGTTAACAAGTACTAAGTGCACATACTTTCGCAGAAACTGACAACTGCCCTTCTTGAATCAGCGGAGGGAGAAACGAAAGTATGTGGCCAGACCGGGTTTCGAACTCAGGACCTCTGACTTATAAGTCAGGTGCCCTACCGATTGCGCGGCCCGGCGGCTGCAACTGAACCGATATGTTATTTTCATTTATTCCTTTTATGTATCCCTTGCTTTCAAAAAATTGACTTTCAGAACATTTTGGTTTAAACATTTCTGTTCTGATGTTGATGTGTAGTTTGTAAAAATGTTCAGTCCCTAAAGCGTAGAACTGGCCGGACTTGTGCATTTTCAAGCCTCACATACACTATGCTATGGTGAGGACTGTGAGGAACATGCAAGCACTGTACACCAAAGATAGTACAAAAGGAAATATTGATGCTTTGGAATCACACACATACACACGTACGCACGCATGCATGAACGCACAAGTCTGGAGAAACAATGTAAATTTACTATGCCTCATAACAGAAAAAAATAGCCTGACCGTGGCGGCACTCAAATTTACAACCAAATTTGAAGCAATAGAATGGGCTACATGGTGCATACAATGGAAAGGCTGGTCTTTTGATGACCGACAAATATTTTGTCATCCATTTATGCACCAAAATTAAGTTTGAAGCATTTTTTGATCTTGCTGTTCAATATATGCGCAATAACGTATCATGACAACTACTCATTTTGTGGTTTGCGTTGTCAGAAAAAATCAGGCGCTTTAAATCTATTGTAGGAGCAAATCCGGGACTTGAAGGAAAAAATCCGGGACCTATGAAAAATGAAAATGGGCTTACAGACCTATTTATATTATTGTAAAGTGTCAAAAAAAATAATGAGACATTTTTCCCAACACCGATTTATGATTAAAACTAACGTTACCCTATGGTAAACTTCGCAGACAGAGACATAGAGGACAGTTCTTCAAGATGTACCCTAAACGAAAATTTCCAGGTATCTTTTATCTGTTGACCACGTTAAACATGTGTATTTTATCTAATTTGCCTTATCTCTACCAAGAATAAGCATAGGATTTGTAAATAAATGTTTTAATCGACTAAACTCGCCATTTTGTCGCACCAGTTTTCTGTTATGGCGTCACGGAGAAAAAATCATTGACGATTTGGAAAAAAATCCGGGACCGTTGTCAGAAAAAATCGTTGACGATTGTCAGAAAAAAATCATCGCCCACCGGGACTAAGCAACCACCCAGTGGTATGTGGGTGCACCTCCCCGGTCGACATGACCCTTCCTGCGGTCGGTCATTCTGGGTTGGATTGAGAACGCCAGTTTCTTAGGAAAGAGACTTTTCCTTTCATTTAGCCCCGATTTGGGACGAGAGCGCAGTGATGTTGTGTGACCTGTTCTTTAGATACTTTATATTTAAAAAATGATTTGATTAAATATTTTTAGGTAGACTATTTTCAATAGAAAGTCATAAAATTTTATTACTAAATAAATGTACCAAACTAAGCATTAAGACTTCTGGATCCAGAAAAATTCTGTATATGAAATTTATACTTAGCTTGATACATTTATATAAACACAGTCTTAATAACGGACAGATGGACAGAATGTCAACAGCAGTTTCTACATACATGTATCAAATTACAAGGGAGACAACTCGGACTACTCCAAAAATAATAATGTTCAATAATCTATATAGCATCCGGGCACTCCAAAAATAATAATCTGCTGTTTCTAATTTTAGACAACCACATTATTATTATATTGGGGTGCCCGGATGTTAACGATTATTATTTTTGGAAACAGAACATTATTATATTTGGAGTGCCCGGATGTTATAGATTATTATTGTAAAATTTAATCTGCGGCAAAATAATAATCAGCAACCACGTGTTTGTGAATGATAATGCTCGCGAATGATTATTATTATTAAGAAATTATAAATAATCATTCTCGAGCACGTGGTTCTACATTATTATTTTACCGCAGATTATTTTTTCACTGAAACATTATTATCTTTGGAACAATATAATAATAATATGGTGGGCGTAAAATAATAATAATAATAATAATAATAATAATATGCTGACATTTAGCCGTACGGGACCCCTGTCGATTATTATTAGAATTCTTAACATTATTATAATTTGTGCAGCGTACATACGCAAAATAATAATAATAATCTAGGGTCCCCTCTGGCTTTCCATACTTAATACATAATGAGTCGTAAACTTACAAGCATCGAAGTCGCGAAAATAGGGAGTATGATGGCATGGAGGATTCTAGAATTACGTGTACTGCTCCTACATAATTAGCTGCCCTGATATCAGACATATCGGTATGGTGTAATGTGATATGTTGCAAGGTTGAGAAAAGCCTCAAAAACTTGTGCCAGATCACACAAAACACACGATAAATCCATATGGAAGCTATGATATAGGCTGTTCATCTCTATATAAGAAAGACTCAAGAAGCGGACAAAAAGAGAGAAAAAATCTTATTTGAAATGCTCATGCTGACAAAAGAGTTAAACATGCATTACGCTCTATGCAGTTCAGGATCACATTCATTATCAAGATAAATGTGTCGAACCCCCACCAGCTGTCCCAGAAAAATATATTCTACCGCACAGGTCAATGATAAAAAGCTGTGAAAATCATGTAAATTTTTCATGGTACAATAGAAAGATAACAGTTCGATACATTTCCTTTTACAGACGGGGTAATATACCACCCCGGCAGAATGGGAAGGGGGTGGGAGGAGGTAAGGCAGTGGATAGACAACCACCTGTGATCTGGTTCATATCATGTTCGTGATTGATTAACTTTTTTCTTAAGAAATGAACGTATGTTATAGCGATAATATTTTTCGCGACACGACAAAACCAACAAAGTGGCATTTGCGCCCAGCTAGACTCTGATCCTTCTGGGAATCAGCTCTGTCTGATAAGAGACTTCGCTGTCGGCATGGAGCTAGCCTAGACCCTGAGCTACCCTTCAAGCGCACAGCAAAAGCTCTGGTCAGACTGGGCGGGTGCCAAAGTTGATCTGAGTCTTTGCTGGGTGCACATGCCACTTTGTTGGTTTTGTCGTGTCGCGGCTCACATATGCTAAAAGTGAAATCGTTACTTGCGAGTACAGTTGTATAACTAGTTTGATGAGCATAAAGATCTATTAAGTATTCATTCATAAGCTTCAAGTCAGTTAAAAGTTGGTTGCTGAGGATTCAAACTGGTTGCTCAAGTCTAATACAAAACACGTTTTTTTTCTTCAAGAGAATTAAAATTCACACAGCTGTACTTCAAACATTGCAATCTAGTTCATTGCACATATAGGATGTTCTATTTGAAATTCACTTAAGGTTTGAGCGCTGTTTGAATTAGTCGCTTAAGGCACATATTGGAAGCTGTGGGCGGATACATAGAGGTTTTCAAGTTTTTTTTTTGTTAACTCTATCGACTTTATTTTGTCTACATAATTTGTAGGGCATAAAAGATAATCTTAGTGTAATATGGTCAAAAATTTCAAATCACATAAGAGTTGGTTGCTAGGGGCTCCAACCGGTTGCTAAGGACACATTTATCAACAGATTGTGGAAGTCCGACAGTTCTTACAACACTGTCTTCATATTTTGTTTCAGGTAGAATATATTCCGGATGGATTTCAGTAAACAGTCTCGAATTCGCTAATAGTTAGTTGCTAAGACTGGTTGCTAAGGATGCTAAGGATAAATGTATAAATAATTGTTCTAGAACAAGTGTATATTAAATAGTTTTTTTTAACAAATTGTTTAAGTCCAATACTTACGCTTCAAAAGTATATACAACAATACATAATACATTGTAAATAGAAGATGACTTGTTTGGAATTCTCTCCATAGCTCTAAATCTGTAAGAAAGTGGTTGTCAAGTGCTTAAATCGGTTGCTAAGGACAAATATATACCCATGTTGTTTCAATGATTTTTCGAAGTCAGCCGGCAATGCTTCAAATTGTCTTCAAAGTTTGTTGCACATAAAAGATATCCCTTATGAAGTTCAGTACCATGTCTAAACTTTGTTAAGAGAAAGTTGCTAAGTGCTAAGGGTCGTTGCTATGGACAAACTATACGCCTCTTTTTCAACAATTTGTTATAGTCTGTAACTGGTTTGATAAACATCACTTACAGTTATCTATATAAACATTGATTATAGAAGATATTTCATTTGGAATAAACTAAAAAAATCCAAATTTGTTACAAGGCGGTTGCTATGGGCTCAAACTGGTTGCTAAGGACATAAAGATACCCATATGTTTCAACAGATTTTCAAAGTCAGACAGCTGTGCTTTAAATATTACTTCCAATTGTCTTCGTAGTTTGTTGCTCATAACAGATATCCAGAATGAAAGTAAATCAAAAGTCTATAATCTGTTGATAGGAAGTTGCTAAGGACTAAAATTGGTTGCTAAGGACAAATGTATAGACTGGTTTGTCAACAGTTTGTTAAAATCCATTACTTGTTTGTTAAATATAACTAATAATTGTCTGCATAATGCATTGATAATAGAAGATATCTCATTTGGAAATAAGTAAAAATAATCCAAATTTATTACAAGGTGGTTACTATGGGCTCAAGCTGGTTGCTAAGGACACATAGATACCTATATGTTTCAACAGATTTTCAAAGTAAGACAGCTGTGCTTTAAATATTACTTTCAAATTTCTTTATAGTTTGTTGCTCATAACAGATATCCAGAATGAAAGATAATCTAAAGTCTAGAATCTGTTGATTGAAAGTTGCTAAGGACTGAAACTGGTTGCTAAGGACAAGCGTATACGCAGGTTTTTCAACACATTGTTAATTTTCATAACTTGTTTGTTAAATATTACTTACAATTGTCTGCATAACACATTGCAAATAACTATATCTCATTTGGAATTCAATCAAAAGTTACAAAATTGTTATAAAAGATAGTTGCTATGGGCTGAAACTGGTTGCTAAGACAAATATAAATGCATCTTTTCAACCAATTGAAAATCTATCAGCTGTCCTTTAAATATTTACAGTTTTTATCATGACTTATTACACATAATAGCTATTCTTCGTGGAATGAAGCCAAAGGTTTCAAATCTGTTAAAGGTTGGTTGCTAAGGGCTTAAACTGGTTGCTAAGAATAAAGATATACACATTTCCTTCTTAAAAAACTTACAGAAGTCTAACATCTATGCTCAAAACAAACCGTTTCGCATATAACAATCAAGATTTACTGCCTCAAAACCCATCAGGTTTGCACAACAAACTCCAATGCTTATCTTTAAAATGCCCAGTTTTTAGAAATATGCTTGCATAAATCTGATGCCATGGCAACGGATTTGATAATTAAGATATAATATTGAATACAATGTCCTGCTCAACTATTTTAACCGTAAGAATGATCTGAGAAATGCAATATCAAATTCGCGTTTAACGAAACAATAATCATAGTGTTTATATCTATATATTTTCTTTCGACCTTTAGGGAAATGACCTTGACCTTGCCACACTAGCGGTCAAAGACAATTGTAGAATGAATTTTTAATTACAAACATTTATTTTCTTTCGATAATACCAAAATTTAGTCCCAAATCTTACACTGTGCCCACCATAAATCACGACTTTTAAAGGTTTCCTTTCTATTTCGAAGCGTTGACCTTTGACCTTTGACCTTGACCTTGAAAAGTGATAGAAAAAATTCGCAGGAACCAGTTTCGAAAACTACTTGTCAAAACAATTATTTTGGTATATAACATTCCTGATTAACAAAAAGTGGACACGGGATTACATAAGCAACTCCACTATTTGATTTACGTAACTTTATTTGTGGTAATCATATCCATATTTGGAAAGGAAAACTCCCGTCTTATAAGACGGACCTTGATTTTTTGGACTGTTTTGGAAGCAAACCCCATTTTAAAGCTGAATTACACAATACTGATATTAATTTACGTATTTGTGGTGATCATATCCATTTTTGGAAGGGAAAACTCCGATCTTATAGCCGAATTAGCTCTGAAGTATGTTTTACTGGCATTGCCTGACTGATAAAACAAATACAGTCTGACCGTAAATTATTGAGAATTGCATTTTCATAATATGTTAATCCTAGTTGTTCCAGTAAATCCTTTGCATATTGGAATATTAAAAAATGAATGTAACAAATATTTTCTTGCTGTAATATTTCATTTTATTAGTATTTTTAGTGATTTATGTCTGTCTGTTGGACCTTGGGATCTAAAATCGCAAAATAAGATGGATTTTCGAGAGCTGTTCAGAAGCATATGTCTTTTACTAGATAACACAGCTGCAAGCTATTACATTCTGGGTTTTGTTAAACATTATTAAACAGTATCATGTTGATCAACAGTGCTATGTGTCACAGTATCCGAACGCACTGTACCCTTTCTTCCGGTTTTCATAGCGTTGAATCGAGAGTACAAAATTCGCTTATAACCAGTAGCCGGAAATCATTATTTTTTGAGTTTTTATCCGGAATCTACTGCGTCATTTATAGTTATTCAGCTTCGAAAATGTAAAGAGGTAAGTTTAATATAATTTTCTCTTCGGTCTTTTACTTTATTGTCCTGTACAATGAAAAACTCCTTGCCGTCGCAGAGATTTTTTCCGAAGAGCTTAATTTAACACGAGATTGTGTCGTGCAAAACTTAGCTATCATTCTTTTATCAAAACTAACAAACTGTAGACTGATAACGCCTTCCGTTTATTCTAAAGATTTTTTATAAAACATGTAAGAAAATGCTCAAAATGGTTTAAGAATCATGCCAAGGGCGATTTGAATACTGTACCAATTACTACCCACCCATACACGACATTGTACAGGGTAATAAAGTAAAAGACCGAAGAGCAAATTATATTAAACTTAACTCTTTATATTTTCGAAGCTGAATAGCTATAAATGACGCAGCAGATTCCGGATAAAATCTCAAAACATAATGATTTCCGACTACTGGTTATAAGCGAATGTTTGTACTCTCGATTCAACGCTATGAAAACCGGAAGAGATTGTACATGTAGTTCGGATACTGTGTGTGTTATTGGCTATCCCCTCAGGTATAACCATATTAAGATAGGAATTCGTACTCGATTGTACGCCGTTTCCTTTTGCTTCGCTTTCGCCGTTTCCTACAGGTCCCACTATCTCCCAGTACTTCTACATTTGGCACACCCTACTACAGGGTTCTCGCCAGCATCGCAAAAGCATGATCTTTATAGCTTATATCTTAAAACCCTTTATGTCATCTTATACAGTTACCTGAGAGTTCAGTTAGCACTTTACAAGTGCAGATCAATAACAAACGCTAAATGCAGGTTCCACTATATACCGGTACTTGCTCCCATAGTTTGGCGCACCCAGCTGCAGGGACCCTTCCAGCACTGCTAAGACATGAGCTGTAAAACTTATTCTGAAGACTTCATCTCGCCTAATACAAGAATCTCACCTAATACAAGCACTTACCAGAGAGTACAGTCCACTTACGAAGAGCCATTACTAAACAGTACAGTCATGTTACAAAAGTTAATAGCACAGAAGCTCACCTGTTACAAGCAATCACTAGACAAAAAGAAAAAAAATGTCAAACTCGCCACTTACCTACAGCTTCAACAAATCCAAGAATACAATAAAATTAACTTGTATTGCTGCCATTTTTCTGCTTTACCACTTGCATCCTATAGATTCATTTGCTAAAGAATAAGCTCTCAAGCTTTTTCAAAAGCTAAACTTTTAAACTATTTAAGTCTTAATGTTGGTAACAAAGATTTTTAAACAGTCGAATATTGGGGTTGGCGCATAAATGGTAAAATCTCACTGAATTTGGGCTCTGCAATGCTCAGAGCCAAATAGCTTCTTACACGATAAAGACTATATCACATATAGTTGCGGATTGTACAGCAGTGGTGTTTCTGTAACTAAAAATGTAGTTTTGAATATACTGTTATTCTTTAGCATTTTCTTGTAGATATTTTAGTTCGAATTTCATCTTATTTCGTGGTTTTGTTCAAATTTTGTGCTTGTTTGATTAAAGGGGAGATAATCCATGTCATATAGATGACTGACACATATCAAAGCCATCACACTGTAGTACTTTGATGAGTATACCAACAACATATCAAATCAGTTTCATTCGTTTCATATAAAGCTAGAAAAATACTGGCTGAAATCTGGTAAAATTCTCTCAATAATTTCCGGTCATACTATAATACTACATCTTCTTGTCTGATTATTCTCAGATTTATTAAAGTACCCAAAGATGCTATGAAATACGATCTTTATGTTCAAGGACAGAAAAATTAATACCATTAAAATTTCTCCTTCAAATTAAGGACATTTCTGCTGCGTTTTATTAGTAATTAAAATAGCTATATCAAAATATCACGGTTCGCCTTGGGAATTTTCAGTTGTGCTTGCGTTATCATTCAGTCTTAGAATTGCAACGGCAAGGGAAAATAAACGGCTTTATGACAAAACGTATTTTAGGACATACGTGCAGCGCATGCGCGCCCTCCTTTAGCACCTATGCGTGGTCTTGCCAGGGCTTGCAGTATCTCTTCTCAATATCTCTACGCGACTCCGTCAGTGTCTGTACGAACTCCGCACAAATGCACACATAGCCTAGTCAAACCTGTTCCGCACTCGGCTTAGTTTTATCAGTCATTACTTGCAAGTCCGATCGCGTACATGTAGGTGCATGTATAACATAATATTTGAGTTAAATTCTTTGAAGGGGCGTGACATGTCAGCAAGGAGTCGTGTATGTAATAAATAAGGTGTATTCGACTGGGCCTATGCGACTGGGCGTTTCCTGCTTCCCCATTTTTAGCACGAAGCACTTTTTCTATAGAAAAAGTGCTTCACGCTAAGAACCGTAAAGCACTGTGTATTTCGTTCTTTGTGTATTTCGTCTTTACAATTCTTAGCATGAAGTACTTTTCTATAGAAAAAGTGCTTCACGCTAAGAGTCGTGAAGCACTGGGTATTAAGTACTTCACGCTAGGACTCGTCAAGCACGTAACGCCCAGTCGAAAACGCCCACTGTCACAAAAAGTCAGCACTTTCCGTAACATCCGAATCGCTCACAATGAGCTGTCGTTTACACTGTAAAAATCCCGTAGATTTTACGGTAAGAGACCTGGCAACTGGCTGCAAGGCACTTTACGGGATACATGTTTATGTAGCACCGTAAGGTTTTAATATGGATACCAACTGCATTGTATAATAAGTTTTTTCTTAAACTCTTAAACCCGCATTTAATTTCTCAATTATCAATAAAAAAAAACCCATCAAATTTTGAATTAAAATAATGATATAACACGATGCAGTCGTTTGCCATCTTAAAAAAGTTTCGTTGTTATCCCATACTTTTTACGTTAGAGGGCCCGGCTGCAGTTGCCAGCTCTTTTACCGTAAAAACGGAATTATTTTACAGTGTTGTAAAACAACAACAACAACAAAAATCTTGCTTCATTTGCCCAATCCGTTATATGTGTCAGTTAGACACAGGCCAGCTTGAGCCATAGGTACACTATGATAAATGCAAGCATTGTCATATTTTGACTAAACAGAACTTCAAGCCCAGACAAGAAAATATTCAAGCAAGTAGCTTTGCCAGAAAATCAACTAGTATTGCACTCATTGCCATTAAAACAAAAGCTAAATGGAGACAAAGCATCGATTGTATCTATCAAACGTGACCATTTTAATGTACTTTCCCAGTCACCAAGTCCGAAAAAAGATTCGTTAATTCTATAATCGACTTAATAATACATATTAGACGAAATAAACGCACTACCTTTTGTTTATTTACGTAATGAAAATGAACCGCGACGCAGGAAATTGTCATATCACATTTGCGAACAGAGAAAGCCCAGAACAGATTGCGCATCCTCACTGTCTAATCAGATTACTTTCTGTTCGCAATGCGTGAGAGGAACTTACATGTATGTAGTGAATAGCTTTACCACTGATTACTCTACGGAAATATCGCGGCTGACATGAGGCTTTGGTTTCTCCTAGTATGTTGTAATGTACGTTACCCGCGCTACGGTTCAGATTTGCAACCTATCATTTATTCCAAGACGCTATATTATATTAGAACCGTGTCTCATTTAAGGCTTAAGGCGCTTACCACACTGAAAAAAGAAGAGTTTGAATCAGAACACGAGGCACGATTCTACATGAGGAACTGCGTGCTATGAGGCATGTGCGAAACAGTAAAGACTCTTGGCAGGCTAGATATCTGCACAAACTGATCAGGGTATACAGAGTCCACGGGATTCATAGGCTGTTGGTTCAAAGTAAAACACACTGATCAGCCTGCTCTGAGTCTTCTTTGTTCGTATATGCATATGAGTCATGTTTTCTTTAGATACGCCCATTCAGGGAAATCTGAAAAATTGAAATTGTCTCCTTTTTATGGTAATATGTATGTAAACAGAAATACAAAAAACTGCACTGAATATAGCCATATTATTACCGTATTATTCTAAGTATTTAGACAGACAGTCCTGCGCAAACGGAGCAAAATCCAGTTGAGTCTGGTCAGGGAATACACGTTTTGTCATTTCATCTGCATCCGTTGGATGCATAACTTCACTGTAAACCAAGCAGATACATATTGAGATCAGTTAAGGCAACTACTTTAAGTGTCCAGGGGCCGTATTCATAAAACGACTTAAGTCGTTGCTACGATGTTGCTATGGCTAAATGTCTATAAAGGAGATTCGCTACAACTATGAAATTTGCTCCGGAGGAACAGTCTTTGTAAGACTGTTCCTCCAGAGCAAATTTCATAGTTGTAGGGACTCTCCTTCAAAGAAATTCAGCCTTAGCAACAGCATAGCAACCACTTAAGTCGTTTTATGAATACGGCCCTAGACGTTCAAACATTTTACGGTTAAGAACATTTTCAAAGGTGTACAAAAAAGATGGATCAGAACAGCGCAGCCAGTGTTTCCACGGAGACATATACCCCTCCCCTCCAACCACACACACACACACCTCCGTGTTCACTTTATGGATGCATACATATATACTGCAACATCCAGCAGACTACATGAAGTGAAAATATTCGTAAATGCAACAGTTGAAAGCCTTGCTCGTATCAAAGCTCAGAACTCGTACTTTTTGTTTCTTAAAATATTGACATTACACTGGAGAAACTTGCGCTATTGTTACTCTTCTGGAAGCCGCAAAAGTTCTAAAAATTGGACACCCAAAATATCTACCATAATTTCCTGAAAAGTTTGATTTTGCGATGCAGCAATACGTCAAAAGACTGTAAAATAGGTACATAGTGCCGACCCTGGTCAGACTGCTCCTTCGGGGATCTGCAGTGTTAAAAACCTCGTAGATTTTACGGTAGAATAACTGGCAACCAGCTGCCAGTCCATTTCCCGTAATTTTTACGGGCATCCGTAAAAAAAGCATGAATTATCAAGCCGAGTAGGATAGAGTAGAACAGGTGATGTTCTGTGTATATTGCCCTTCAACACTGTAAAGGTATTTTCGAGCATAACACTACCACATCGTAATTTCAGACAATGTTCTACCGGCAGACGCCCGTACAAATAACGGGAAATGGACTGGCAGCTAGATGCCAGTTATTCTACCGTTAAATCTACGGAATTTTGTACAGTGTGACTATTCTTTCCGTGTTGAGACCTATTTGCCCCAATATTTAGAACTTTTGCTGCAATGCACGTACTCAGATGCATTTTAACAGGAGATCAGGAAGAGGTTATATGTCATCTCATTTACAGAATCAAAATGGCAGGTCGTAGGCGGTTCGGATTGATTTGCTCTTTGTCTTTAGTCCTTTGAGGACAGTATTCCAGTTTATATTGAGCCGTACTCCAGGGACAGGTATAGAATAAATAGCTTGATCAGGATAATTATTTTCTCGCCAATTAGATATCCCCGGGTTCAAAGTAAGAAAGATTCTGATCAGACTGCACAGATAAGCAGGCTGATCTTAGTCTTTGTTGTTAACACACGCAACGCAGTAGCATATCAATGGACCGAACAATAGGGACTCTCTCCGGCATGTATTTGAACTCAACTATTTCTGCGGTTTCCAATAGGATAAAATGCAGCTTGATGGGAGCTGATTGTATTAATTCCTGATCATTGCCTATCTTTTTACTTTTCTTACATTACAAATGCTCGTATGTTGTAGTTCTTTTCTCTTATTTGTGTAATTTGTTTTAGTAAAATGTGCGATTTGTAGATTATTGCTAAATTAATATGCCCGAAATGAAAACGGAGTCGCGGCAAAGGACGAATAGATTGGTCTTACAATGTAGGTTCTTTTCAGTGATAAATACCACCACATACAAATATGCGAGGAAAACTAGTGAGATACGCATTCGCTATAAATGAATCATAGAGCTTTGCATTTTTTTTTAAATTTCATTTACTTTCGTTCATTATCGCCGATATGTAGCTTGAAAATACCGACCTATCATATACGGGACTGCTGCGTAGGCCGATTATACATTGTTTACCATTACGTCACCAGGTCAGGCCCCGAGGTTATAAAACTTTTTTCATGCTCAACTCAGCTGAGCATGAAATTTTATCTGCTAATAAATAGCAAATTACTGATAAGTACAGTTGCTTTTTGCTCAGTTTAGCTGAGTATGAAATTTTCTCTGCTTATGAATATGAAAATGTCAACATTAGTTGGCATTTTCATATTTATCAGCAGAGAAAATTTCATGCTCAGCTAAGTTGAGCACGAAAAAAGTTTTATAACCTCGGGGCCTGGTGTTCTGCTAGATTGGTCCGTTCAAAGTTGTATCGGATCTACGTCATGGTACGTCATGGCTACTCTTCAACGACCTGACAGCGTGGTTTTTGTTTTAAAACTGCTTTTGTCATAGACAATATTTTAATATCACGTGCTATATTAATTTTAGACCCAGATGATATTATAGCTACAAAAACTAATTATCAGTTGGTTTGTTTTGCTTTCATTTATATGTTTTTTACGCTTGCTATTTTTTATGAAGGAATACAGATGAGAAAACAAATAGGCTTCTTAATTTTTATCCTCTGGAGGATAGTGATACGTCATATAAGGCAGTCATTCTTTGAAGAATGTGACGTCCGCCAGGCAATGACTTTCATTAGGCACGAAACTTTTCAGAAAGCATGTTCTGGGCTTTTTATAACTTTGTTGCGAACTGAATAAGGTGTGATCAAACAGAACTTAAGGGTGGGTGTCCCAACCTTCAGTTTCTTCGTATTTAATTTTGTGTGTAGGGTAAAGCTGGTAAATTCGGAGAGCGGGTAAATTCGGACAATGCCATTGTTTCCTTTATATGCCAGTTGTTTGGAATTAAAATTAACTGGGCATACAGTAAAAATCCTGATGAGACGGCTCATCATGAGCCGTCTCATCTAAATTTTCACTGTTTGCAATGGTATGTCCGAATTCACCCGCGGTCCGAAGCTACCCGACTCGACCTTAGTGGTTTGGATAACGTTTCAGGCAACTCTGCTGTCATAAAATCGGTATACCAGAATGCAAGCTGGACTGTGCAGTCATTCGCTCATACCAGAACAAAGCCTTATTCGTGTACGTCGCCAGCAGTGAGTGAGTGAACTCGGGTTGAACGTCCCAGCAACACATACAAGATGTAAAATAATTTATGGAGACACATAAGTGGAGCAACCCTCCGCCATTTCATTTTTGCCGCATTTCCGAATAGGAATTAACACTCAAAGGAAAGAATGGCACCTCTGCTAAACTATGTACATGTATAAACAAGGGTTGTTACCTAGCGAAAAAGAGTCCTAGTTCCCAAACGACCTTGTCATCGTTGCTAAACAAATTTGTTTAGCCACGATGACCAAGTAGTTTTGGAACTATGACTATTTTCGTTTTGTAACAGCCTTGGAAACATAATTAACCATGTGTGAATGATCTCCTTTCCATTAAGATGGTCCATCCTATTTTGGAAAAAGCAATGTGGTCCACAGAAGTAAACACGGAGTCACAACATTTGTTTTTCTTTGTAAAAATGGTAGTACATGTACATGGAGGTGTAGCAATATATTTTAGCAACTGTGATTTTAATTTGTTCACTCACAATCTTCTGGTAAAAATTTCCAAAAATCTACTTGTGGATATTGTATTTTTTAAGAAAACTTTTATGTAATTAAGAAATTGAATTACATTCGGTTCTCAAAGCAGCCTGTTATGTCTATTCAGCTTATTATCTGAAAACAAATTAGCGCACAATTTCTAAGCAATATTCTTCTCCAAATTACAAACAAGATGTTTATCCGATATCCGAGGTGCGGTAAAAAACGTAAAGTGCTTTCTATGTCACAAACAGCATGCAAGCAAATGCTCGAAGCGTCCCGTTAAAGAGTCCTTAAGCCATGTGCATACACCAATTGAGCCAAGACAGGGCAAAACTAAAAAGGTGGCATGTGCGCCCAGCAAAATCTCTAGTTAGCCTGGGCATCCGCCCAGTCTGATCAAGATTTTCCTTGTTCTGATGGAGCTAGCTTAGATCCTTAGCTACCCTTTAAGCGATTACTCTGATCAGACTGGGCGGATGCCCAGGCGGATCTGAGTCTTCGCCGGGCGCAAATGTCACTTTGTTGGTTTTGTCGTTTCTTGGCTCAAAAACTGAAATCAACCTGCGCTTCTATGCAAACTGATTTGACTCTTCCCTATTTTATTATCAGTTTTCCAAGGACCTATTGAGTGTAAAAGGAGACTATAATCAGAGTGCACGGATGCACAGGCTGTTTGGTTTAAACATATTCTCATCTCATGTTTTTCTTCAAAATTTCATATGAACACACAAACATTTGTCAGATTAGAAAGAAAACACAAGTTTTACTAAAGTTCTTCTCTATAGTAGTTTGAGATAACAGGAGTTTTATGATGCATGCTTTTCCACTGAAAAGTAAATGTTGTGCATCAGTTTTAAGTTGGTAAATTAAATTGGAGTTGTTATATCATGTTGGAAATACCATTTTACTTACCTGTGCTGTCGACCGAGCGAATCTATTACTACATGGAAAAGTTGCTGTTGACCGGGGCAATCTACAGCAGTATCAGCTCAGTCGACAGTCGTTAAGAATAGTGTCATATACCGTTATTGGTATTAATTCCCGGTCGACAGCCATTTTGAATAGGTTTGGATCGGTCGACAGAACAGGTAAGGCCAACTCGGCCGGTATAAGCGAAATTTGGCCAATACAACTCGGCCATCGACCAATATCAATGACGTCAAATTCGACCAATATAAATGCCGGCGGGACCAATACGAAATTTCTTGATTAATAATATTACAGTATCAGCGTTGATTAGACAGTATGACTTTGAATCGACATTGTCATTGTGGGCATGCTTCTAAATGCCCAGTTAAACGATTCGTTGTTTCCATCTCCTATTATATATTCTACTATGATTTTCTGTGGAAATTTTTAGAAACGCCACTTACAGATATTGAATCTATTTTCTCTAAATTTTATCCCATTAAGAAATTGAATTATATTCCGTCCTTAAAATGTTCTATAATACCTATTCAGCTTGTTATCGGAAAACAGATTACATGTAAAGCACAAATTTCTAACCATTATTCGTCTAAAGTATCATATTTCCAAATTAGACACGAAATATTTATCCGATATCCGAGGTATCGTAATCACTGAACCTGTTTCCGCGTCATAAACATGGTAAACGGATTCCTGGCGCACATAACACTGACACATGTATAAGAGAGGCAGGGTCGTAGCCAGACCTAATACTTCGTTGAAGCAACTGTGTTGTTATTTCAATTCTTGTAACGACGTTACCCACGCCCCGCACCTAAGCGGAACGTATCCATAGCTGTAGTAACGGGGCGCCGTTCGTCCATCGGACGGAACGGCGCCCAGTTACTACGGCTATGGATACAAAACTTGAGATATATAGCTGGATGCTTACACATCCAAGGGAGATAATTCTACTATGGAAATATCTGCTACCTGCGTCATTTTTACAGAAGTGAACAACTTTTTTGTTTTTACTTCCCCTTTGCTTCTCTAGATAGGGTAGACTTTATTAAATAGGGTCTACTATTGAATGAAAGAATTTGCTCCTAGGCGAGCAAATTCTTTCTTATAGAGTTGACCTTACTTGAGAACGAAGGCAAAAATGCTCTTTGAAAAGAGACAGGGGCAGCGGTCATGATGCGCTTCCAGAGGTGGTAAATGATGTGCATCAGTTCAAAATGTAACAGGAGTGCAAGGGGTGAAAGTTCTCTCTTTTCCATTTAATTACCTTCATTCTAATATTTTAAACATGCATGTTTTTCATTTTCTTTCTTCTTGAAACATATTCTTTTTTACAAATAATCTTTTGACTGGATATTTCACAACGTTGATTATTACAAACTTTGTAAGCTCATAGTTGATAGATTTTTCGCAACTATATGTTTACCAGATCAAATTTAAAGGAGAAGAACTGTATAAGCATTTTGCTTCCGTTCGTATCCTTATAAAGACATTGCTACAATATATGTTGTACATAGATTTTCGAAATAAATATGTTTAAACCAAAATGGCAGATTTGCTTCTCTTGACAGTGGACCCTTTCACATTAAGTACAGGTGGAAATATGTTGAAGCTTTTTTGTCCAGGCCTCCTTCTGGCCACGCCCCTGAGAGGTATGGATCGGAGATAGGGGTGGGTAAGTGTGTGTGTGTGGGGGGGGGGGGGGTAGGTTCTGTCATAGGTCATAAAGATTTGAAATCAATGCCGTTAGTGCTAAAAATTGAGACACCTGTAATAAATACCGTGATTGTCTGTAAAAGTTAACATTTCGGTTGTTCAATGCTGAAATGCGTGTAAAAGATGCAGATTGAGTGGCAAATATTGTAGACCCCAGTCAGACTGCTAAAAGATGCGAATGGAATGGCAATTAATGTAGACACTGATCAGGCTGATCTGAGTCTGCACTATTTGCTGAGATCAATATGCGCCAAGATTTAGACTGATCTGAGTCTGCACTATTTGCTGAGATCAATATGCGCCAAGATTTAGACTGATCTGAGTCTGCACTATTTGCTGAGATCAATATGCGCCAAGATTAAGACTGATCTGAGTCTGCACTATTTGCTGAGATCAATATGCGCCAAGATTTAGACTGATCTGAGTCTGCACTATTTGCTGAGATCAATATGCGCCAAGATTTAGACTGATCTGAGTCTGCACTATTTGCTGAGATCAATATGCGCAAAGATTAAGACTGATCTGAGTCTGCACTATTTGCTGAGATCAATATGCGCCAAGATTAAGACTGATCTGAGTCTGCACTATTTGCTGAGATCAATATGCGCCAAGATTTAGACTGATCTGAGTCTGCACTATTTGCTGAGATCAATATGCGCCAAGATTTAGAATTTTGACGGTTATCACAAATGACGTCATTTGAGCCGCGACATATGAAAACCAACAAAGTCGTTGTTCGCCCAGCGCAGACTCATATCAGACTGGGCATCTGCCTGGTCTGATAAATCTCTTTGCTAAGCGCTTAAGGGGTAGCTAAAGGTCAAAGCTACCTCCATGCGGACAGCGAAGACTCTGATCAGACTGGGCGGATGCCCAGGCTGATCTGAGTCTGCGCTGGGCGCACAACCACTTTGTTGGTTTTGTCGTGTCGCGAATATATTCAAAAGCCTTATCACAATTCACAGAACAATTAAGACACTGCGCCCTCTTGTATAAGGTACGTTTTGTCGCGCCACGTTATCATAATCTTCCTTGAGTTGTTGTAAGCATGTTGATTCGTTAGATAGGTGCAAAACAGACTATGCACTTCCTTTAATAAAGCATGCATGTGAATAATTTGATTACAGAGGCTGTCCTTTTGCAATGTAATGCCAACACTTTGACGTCAGTGCTTCCTTTATTGTCGTGCACTTTATAGATCTATACTTCTCAAGAAGGAATATCATAAAAAAATCATATCATAAAAATGCACAACGAAATGTAAAAAGACTATTTTTTACATTATTAATAGCTAATACAACTCAAGAGCTAATATCTAGAAAAAAATGCCAAAGTTGGAAAGCTAAATTTACACCATGAATTTCAAAGTTTTCACATTATTTGGTATGATTTCATATTAGAAATTTCTCATACATTGCTTGCAGTTTCTACCTTGTTGTCGTTGTTGTTTCAATTATCTACAAGAGGCTCAGCCCGCCCAGTCTGATCAGAGACTTCGCTGTCCGCGTGAAGCTAGCTTGGACCCTTAGCTACCCTTTAAGCGTACAGCGAAGAATTTGATCAGACTTGGCGTATACCAAGGCTAATCTGAGTCTTCGCAGGTAGTACAAGCCACTTTGTTGATTTGTCGTGTCGCGGCTCATTTTATTATTCCTCACAATGTCTCATAAGGTGGGTTTACATTGCTACACATGTCGCAGGACATATAATATTTGAGCCGCGACACGAGAAACCAAACAAAGTGGTTGTTCGCCCTGTGCAGACTCAGGTCAGCCTAGGCAGCCGATCAGTTTGATCAGACTTCGTTCAGTGCTCAAAGGGTCACTAAGGGTCTGAGCTACGGACAGAGAAGACTCTGATCAGACTGGGTGGATGCCCAGGTTGATCTGAGTCTGCGCTGGGCGTACCATCACTTTGGTGGTTTTCTCGTGTCGCGGCTCATTTATGTCACTGTATAAAAATCTCAAACATTATGTTTCATGACAAATCTGTTGCATGCAATAAATCAAGTTGCTTAAAAAAAAAAAAAAAAAACTACTTGCAACAAAAGTGATTTTTTTTCTGATACTAATTGCATATTCGTTGTTGTTTGTAATAGTACAGTCGCTGTTTGTATGTATTTATGCGAATAAAATAGTGTTTAAACTAAAAGCAATTTCATATCACTCCTTTCTTGCAACATGTATCGCCGTATAAACCCACCTTATACGGCAGTACATTGTAAATCTATACTGAACAAAAAAGAAACGTCACATCGACATTCAAACCACTTTCCTCCCGAAACACTGTATTCAAACAAAATTTAACCAAGACTAGAAACTCGGTAGGTACTCTCTACAAATACCGAGAGATGCAGATACACTACCAATCAGGGTTCAAGATTCTAAAACTTGAGAATAATCTCAAACTCAAAATAAAGCACACAAATTGGCTGCTTGCTAGCATGTGCTCGGAGGCAGCCAGTCAGTGTCTTTTATTTTGAGTTTGAAAATGTAAGCAAGTTTTATAACCTCTGGGCCAGTTTTAAGTTTATTTTAGATTCATTGTATCCCATGATGTCGAGAATTTAAGAGTAAATATAAATTGTAAAATTTCCTTTTTCATGTTCAGTATAGTATAGGGAAGTAAAGAACTAACTGATTTTTGTGCAAATTGCGGAAAACCATGGTGGTACTCCTATAGACCAGTCTCGGGTTCGAGACCTACCGAAAGCGGAAATCTTTCCAACCGTAAACAGGCTTTCATAGCACACAGCCTTTCATTGTCACCCTCACATTGTCCTGATATGACGGAAATATTGTTGAAAAAGGCATAAACTTTCAAATTATTTTTCCATCATACTTAAACATCTTAAAGTTCAGTCCTGAATGATTGCCTGATATTAGTGCGTGTGTATGTTTCCAAATAAACTTCACAACGATAGTTTTTCCAGGCACCTTAGTAGGAGTGAGTAATCACCGATGGTCTTAAGAAAATGAACATCATTTGCTGTGACGCACTGGGACTTATCAAAATATAATCTTAATGGAAAAACCTGCTACATATCCTTCCTGAACTGATTATATTGACTTTTCACCGAACACGAAAGAACAAGACACTTGAATTGCCAAAGAACAATTTGTCTCTATCTTAATTCCGCGGAAAAATCTTCAGCCTGGCCAGCCTGCTTTTATCGGTAGTGTTACTGGGCCCGAGGTTACATAAATTGAGTATAACCTCAAACTCAAAATAAAGCACACTGATTGGCTGCTTCCGAGCAAGTGAGTTACATGTTCGGAAGCAGCCAATCAGTGTGCTTTATTTTGAGTTTGAGATGATTCTCAAGCATGTCTTCGGAAGCAGTCAATCAGTGTGCTTTATTTTGAGTTTGAGATTATTCTCAAGTTTTATAACCACGAACCCTGGTTAACTGATCGGGGTCCGTACTGTTGCCTGTACATTTGAGCCGCGACACGAGAAAACCTACAAAGTGGTTGTGCCCTAGCGCAGACTCAGATACGCCTGGATAGCTGCCACGTCTGAGCAGACTCTTCGCTAAGAGCTTAAAGGGTAGCTTAGGGTCTAAGCTACCTTCATGCTGACAGCGAAGACTCTGATCAGACTGGGTGGATGCCCAGGCTGATCTTAGTCTGCACTGGACGCACAATCACTTTGTTGGTTTTCTCGTGTCGCGGCTCATTTATACACTCAGTGGCCAAAAGTGTTTAATCGAATTCCGAATTCCCATTGACGTACATGCATTTTTCAGTGTGCAAGAAAATCAACTACGCCGCTTTTGTTCATGCAATTTAAAAGAAAAACATACTGATAGAAAGCGATATTACTGGAGCTATTTATACTAATGTTCCATTATTGTTCATCGGCTAACATCAAAGTTTAGCGCTCTAAAACTTGGTGAAGTTATTCAATGATTCGGATAGATTTTGTCGACGTCGCCATTTACGTCTTTCGCTGGGAATCTTTAGCTACACTTTTATTACATTATATTGTATCAAGTTTAAGAAATTGTATTTCAATGAAGAAAGAATTTTGCTTTATTTTTGTATAAGTTTGATAACGACAACTTTAGTATTTAACCCACAATAAACGCAACATCACATTCAGACAACAACGCCACATTTGAAATGAATGGTGTTACCATCGTAACTGAGAGTTCATATTGTTGTCAAAGTGACGCCATAGAGACGTCATTCTGCCAAAGTGCTTTGAACAACAGATGATAATTTCGTATGTGTTATGGTAACATATCCATGACGTCTTTGGTATCGGAGCATTGCCATGCACTGCCAGTTTTTCAATGACATTACAATTCTTTCAACTGACAATTCTGATTTTCTCTAACAAATAATTTGATTCCATGTTGTTTATGACTTCATTTTTGCCTTTCTCCGAAAATTTACATTTGTCTTCATTTTTTAATTCTTTAGAGCTATGATTTAGCGTTTTCCAAGTGCTCTCTAGTATTATCAGAATCAAGCGAAATGAAATATTTGATCAATTTTAAATCGCAAAATAGTAAAATGTTGTTGTGAATTTCAGGTTTCCAATAGCTTTTATCAACCGTCTGTGTTGTTAACTAGTCAACAATAAAGAAACCAGTGGACACTTGCGAGTGGAACGGCAGTGTACCTTACATTATTATCTTTTTAATTTGAATTGAATGGGTGTTCTACTTACATGCGTGCGTTCCCTTCCACTTAAAGTGACTATATTAAAGGATGCTGAGTCCAGGGGCCGTATTTATAAAACGACTTAAGTGGTTGCTATGGTATTGCTAAGGCTGAATTTCTAAGAAGGAGATTCCCTACAACTATAAAAATTGCTCTGGAGGAACAGTCTAAAAAGACTGTTCCTCCAGAGCAATTTTTGTAGTTGAAGGAAATCTCCAACATAGAAATTTAGCCTTAGCAACAGCATAGCAACGACGTAAGTCGCTTTATAAATACGGCCACTGCTGTTCAAAGCATCATTAGCTTAATGAAGTCGTAAGTCGACAATTTGTTAAGTCTTACTGTATTCACGAAATCATGAATTGCGGCAATATTTTTGCCGAAAACATAAGAGGAGCTTTTGCAGTGCAGTGCAAAAGCTCCTCCCTTTTTTGGCAAAAAATGACAAAGTTTATACTCATATTACGTTTGAAAATTTAAAATCTATTTAGCTGATGCGGTCGTTAGTTTCGAACAATCGAGCCTCGACTGCTACTCGAACTGTTACTGATTTTTGTGTTTTCTTCTTTTACTTTTTCGATTACCTGAACTTCACAGATAAAATAGATGCGCTATAAGCTACAGGCCTATGGTATTTAATTCCCAATTCTGACCAGCTGATAAACATTCTATTTAAATCATTAAATGCTCATCGAAGTGACGAAGTCCTGAATCGCAGGGTTTCCAAGTCCGGGATCATGTGACTAAATAAGCCAATGAAACACCTTCATGCTGTTGCTGAGGTAGCCGAGGTGGCACAAATAACCGAAATCTGAGGCGTACACATTGTTTGATGATTGCAAAAGCACTGAAATACAAGCGAATTTTTCATCCTTTGATCGGAGTCCATGGAACGATGAAGCTCAGTATATAGTCGTCGGAAAAAGTAGACTACATATACTTACAAATGGAGAACAAATAAACTGGTTACATAATTTATAAATAAGGTAGCTATATTTTGTATGCTGAAGAGGTTTAAGAACTAAGTAAATTATAAAGATAGGGTATCAACGTGGCCAGCGCAGAGACAAAAATGTTCAGCATCGCTAAGACCCATAGCTATGGTGCTCTTCAAACGTCATTTTGTTTCTCACAGACTTTAATTTCTCACAGACATTCTTTGTTTTCATTTCCAATCGTTTTTTTTCCTACCTACAGAAAATCTCAAAGACTTCTTTCAGACAATTATTTTTTGTTGGCTTCCCAAGTTATGTCTAGCTGTGCTACAATGTAAAATGTTGGTGTTCTCCAGCTCAGTTGGTAAAGACATTATAATTTACCACTGTGCACAATAATCTCAGTTTTGCATTAGCATGAAGCCAGAATGCGCAAGATTTTGCTAAACGACCAAATGGAAACAAAGCAGATCGGGACCCAGCTGTCCAAAACTAAAGATGTCGTTAGTTAAAGATTTACACCCACAATATTTCCATTAAATTTTAAATTTCTCACAAAACATTATATTCTGGGCATGATAATGATTGCTATTAAAAGTACATTTATCTGCCAAATTTATAATTTGTGATGGTCACCAAAAATCGGAGAATTTAAGGAAATACACAAAAAGAGCGGCAATAGCGGGTCACCATTCCCGCCAAAACTGAAGACTTGATACGCCCATCAATCATAGTTAATCAGGTTAAAGTTATATCATGAATAATTTTAAGCCCTTTCTTTACTCAACTTTAGACAGTTATTGGCTGAAAACAACTCACGTGCACAGATTAGAGGTTAATGCTATTGTTAAGTTATTTACTCCACCAATCATAAAATTCAAAACATGCTTGCAGAAACGCCTGTGGGAGTTAATCAATTTATGACGACAAAATATTCGTGAATATTCAAGAACGGTACGCATTGATATATCGTCTCTGCCTCCGTAACAAAGATGTTTTAGCTGAAGATTTTTTTAACACATCTTAATTATGTTGCATACAACTAACCAGCTTCATAATTTTGTGATTATTTCGTAATGAAATACGAGGGAGTATACCTTTAACCACGGGGGTAATACCAATTTGGCGACCTGTGCTTTCGACCGAGACAGTCAATTACAATATATGCAAAAGTGACTGTCGACCGAGACAATCGACATCAGTATCAGCTCGGTCGACAGCCATTAACAAAAAGACCATTTACCGTTATTGGTAGTGCTTACGATCGTATTCTCGGTCGAAAGCCATTTTGTATAGTACATACTCGGTCGAAGGCACAGGTAGCCAAATTGGTGTTACCCCCAAGTTCACCAGACGATAAAATATTAAACATATTATATGCAATCATAGCCATATTTTCCCGATAAATGTGAGGAGCTTTGCAGTGCAAAAGCTCCTCACATTTCTTCAGCAAAAGTATCAGCATACTTGATTTTATGTATGCTAGAGGATTTAACGAATCATTCACTTACGACTTCATCAAGCTAACGATGCTTTGAACACCTGGGGTCGTATTCATAAAGCCACTTAAGTCGTTGCTATGCTGTTGCTAAGGCTGACTTTCTAATAAAGAGATTTCCTACAACTATGAAATTTGCTCTGGAGGAACAGTCTTTGTAAGACTGTTCCTCCAGAGCAAATTTCATAGTTGTAGGGAATCTCCTTCTAAGAAATTTAGCCTTAGCAACAGCATAGCAACGACTTCAGTTGTTTTATGAATACGGCCCCTGGGCCCTGATTTAGAATTTAATGAAATTAAATTATTAATATTCTTGTATTGTTTAGCAGAAGTTTACACTGTACCAGTTACATGGTTTCATAATCATGATTAGCTTACATATTGTTTGGTTCGCCTCCATTGCATCGAACGTCGTCGTACTGGTTTTCTGCTCGTCACTACTACATGTACTGTAGTTGCTGAGAACTCGCACAGTCAACATTCGATATCTCTAAGTCGAAGTTCATATCAACTACCGATATCTCAATGTAAATTTCCTGGTCCCAGAAAATTTACTTTAAAATGCCAATGTTTGAGAAAACAGTTGAAATGTAAAAAAAAAAAAAAAAAAAAAAGAAAAAAAAGTAAAACAATAGGATTATTTCCAAGCTATATTCTTTGTATTCTTTGATAGTAAGAAGGCACTTTCAGATAGCAGTGTTTGAGAAAACGAGAGTCATCTGTGTTTCCTGATGGTCAGGAAATATAATTTCTCAGTAACTATAGTTAGACATGTAAGTTCAACTCCTAAAAACTTCAACAATATTCAGAATTTTGGGCAACAGGGGCCGTATTCATAAAACGACTTAAGTGGTTGCTATGCGGTTGCTAAGGCTAAATTTCTTTGAAGGAGATTCCCTACAACTATGAAATTTGCTCTGGAGGAACAGTCTTACAAAGACTGTTCCTCCAGACCAAATTTCATAGTTGTGGGGAATCTCCTTCATAGATATTTAGCCTTAGCAACCGCATAGCAACGACTTAAGTGGCTTTATGAATACAGCCCCAGGAGAACCCATAATTTAATCAAAATTCAAAAACATACTTACATTTCCAACGTATGTGTCGTGATAGAATGAAACGTTAAACTGTGGGTTGAACCTTATACAGACTTCACGACGTATTTTAGTAGTTGGGTTTTGAACGAGAGGAATTAGATACGTTTCTGATCTCTATGACCAGTTTAAATCTACATTCTATGATATAGATTCCAGTGATTGAAAAAACGAGGGTCAATTTTACTTCCTGGGGCCGTATTTATAAAATGACTTAAGTCGTTGCTATGCCGTTGCTAAGGCTAAATATCTACACAGGAGATTCCCTATAACTATGAAATTTGGTCTGGAGGAACAGTCTTTGTAAGACTGTTCCTCCAGAGCAAATTTCATAGTTGTAGGGAATCTCCTTCATAGAAATTCAGCCTTAGCAACAGCATAGCAACGACTTAAGTCATTTTATAAATACGACCTCTGATCATCTGTAAATAGAATTTCTCAGCAACTATAGTTAAAAATGTAAGTGCAACTCCTAAAAACTTCAACAATATTCAGAATTTAGGGCAACAGGAGAACCCGTAAATTAATCAAAATTCAAATCCATACTTACATTTCCAACGTATGTGTCGTGATAGAATGAAACGTTAAACTGTGGGTTGAACCTTACTGGAAACATACAGACTTCACGACGTATTAATAGTAGTTGGGTTTTGAACGAGACACTCCGAACTTGACGTGCTCGTGTTCTATGCACATTAAAATTCCATTCCTAGTCATTACTTTCCGACATGGAGACAATCGCTGCTTAAGAATCCTAAAATTCACTCATCTGCCAGCATTAATACACAAATCCTTTCCAGCATACTATTAGAGCAAAACGATTATGACATATCTAAGGATCCGCGTCTATGTATTATAGCTTTGGAAATGCTCGAGGATGTATTTTTATTCATTAACAGTTTACATCCATGCAAACAGTAAATAAACATGTGTGTCAGTATTACATGTAAGTTGTTTTAGATCCAGGCATTCTTCAGAGTATGTTGGAATTAATTTCTTCAGTTGATTTATTCATGCAGAATCCGTAGTACAGAATTAAAACAATCCAATCAAAAATGTTCTTAAATGGATAAATATTTTTCCTTCTTAATTCATATATTATTTTTCTTGTTCATAATTATATATATAATATATTATTATATACCTTTCCTATTTGTGTTGGTGTACTTGCATTCACCAGTACAAAACACACTTCTTTAATACTATGTCTACGTATCTTTAATTGCTCCACAATTTTAGACGCTCTGGTCGGATGGCACACCTTTTTACTAATTTGAAAATAATGAAAAAAATATTTTACAACCTTTACAAGTAAACTTTATCCAAGACACATTGATACATTGCAGCGCATAAATTCTGTAACACTTGTTCTCAAATTCAGAACGCCTTTATTTTGCAGCAGTTTACAAGAAACTTTTATCCACGATTCATTTCTCAATACTGTAAGACTTGTTCACGATTTCAGTAAGCTATTCTGACTGCGTTTTGTGTCATCCTGCTCCGAGCAGCGACAACTGAACTGTGATTAGGAAAAAAAGAGATATTGGAAAATTTGCAGGCATTCTGTGAAAAACCATTATTGAAACACCAGATGGTCACAGCCTCGTTTAATTCTATGATTGGAAGGGACAATTAAGTCTTGGCACGTAAAACTGTCTGAATCATGTACGACCAGGACGGACTCAAATCAGACTGCGCATTTGCGCAGTCTGATTAGAGTCATTCCTGGTTGCATCAACAGAACATGGATCCGGATACACAGAGTACAACGAGAGCTTTTGGCTGTTAGCGCATGCTATATAAGCTGGCAAACAATATGATTACCGATCAAGAAGCTATAAAATCGAGGTCCAAGAATACAACGTAACTTAAGGCGCCCCGTTACTGCGGCTATGGATACGTTCCGCAGAGGTGCGGGGGTTTAGTTCATTACGAGAATTGAAATACACCCATACAACGTAACCATAATTACCCAAGGTATGCTTTTTGATGTGCATTAAATGAATAGTATTTTATTGCATTTACGAAATAATGCAAAGTTTGAAATATTGACAAAACTATGCGACACTATTTACAATGTACATTCTTGGCGTATTTACTGAAAAGCCCTAAAGTAAACCATTGGAAAGTAATGTGGTTTACATTCCAATGATTACATTGAACCACGCGACGTCACATGATTGTAAATGACGTCAAGCTAAACCATGGCTCTTTTTAATCTGATTGGATGTCGGTATCGTCATGATGTCATTGCCGCTGTTCCGCATGATAGCAGAAAAACTGCGTGTAATATGTTTTACTACCTCAGTAGATAATTCGTGAAATTTTTGGTTGAAACGAATGTAAATACATATGTAAGCAATGAAATATCAAAAATTTTTCTGATGCTTATCGCAGTGTAAACTACATTTGGTCACTAGCAACGCTTACATGAACCCCTTTGGGATGAGAAGGGGTTCAGAAAAATAAAATTCATTCTTTAAGTATATCCTGTGATATATTTTCCGAAAGGTCGCTTCTCATGCCCGACGCCTGGTTTACACGTGGCTGAAAAAGCCTGCTATGGGTGCAAATTAGTGCACCTTGAAAATTGAATCTGTGAAAAAAAAGTGAATTTGATTCGGAGAACTGCATTGAAAAGTGTCGTTTCGAGCAGTAAATCGTCGGTTTTATGATCTCAGATTTTATCTACAGCTTCGCTCACGCGTCGCCGTAAAACACAATTTGGGACCATAAAATCGACGATTTACATCCTGAAATGACAATTTGAGTACAGTTTTCCCCTAATTACCGAGAAAGCAACCTCCATATTTTAAAGAGGGAAACTGTATATATTTTTTACCAGAATGACTTGTATCAAGATTTATCTTAAGACACGTTTTCGAGTGTCCCGCGTCGCTGGAACGAAACTGACATCACGATACAATAGCATCGCTTTAGATAATACCTTGTGGATTGAAGTAATTTCTAGAAAGGTTATGTCTATCTGCTACATTTAAATGACTTTGTTTTTATTGCTTTGTCCAAGATCTGTTTTGCTTACTTTAAATCGGTCGTCATCGTATTTGTTTACATATATCTTTTTTATTTCTCGAAAAAGGAAATTTGTTTGTGTGACTTTCTAACGAAGTTGTTTCCTCAGACAGCAAGTATCATTTTATATGTGAATCTCGCGTGCAAAGACTAGCATGCAAATGTGCGTAGTTTGCTCTCGGCATCTGCATTTCACTAACCGAAGGTTTATTTCACCATATTTGCGAATTCAACACACACACACACACACACACACACACACACACACACACACACACACACACACAAAATGAATTCAGAGATTTTTGGGGGGAGATGAAAACTCCAATTTTGGGTTTATGTTTCACTACCAATTCCGGTCGTTAAGAAAGCACGCACATTGGAGACATGCAATTCAAGTCCCACGCAGAAATTAAAAATTCAATCTTCTTTTTCGTGAAATGTTATGGACAAAATACGCTTTTCATACATATGATTTGTACAGAACTACTGCATATGTACAAAGTCAAGGAAACCGAATCTGCTGTTTTCATTGCTTTGATGTGTTGTTAACTTCCTGTTGATCTTCCTTCAATATTTATTTGAGCCGCGAAACGAGTGAACCAACAAAGTGGCTGTGTGCCCAGCGCAGACTCAGATCAGGCTGGGCATCCGCCCAGTCTGATCAGAGTCTTCGCTGTCCGCATGGAGGTAGCTTAGTCCCTTAGCTACCCTTTGGTCACTTAACGAAGAGTCTTGTCAAACTGGGTGGATGCCCAGGCTGATCTGAATCTGCGCTGGTCGCATAACCACATTGTTGGTTTTCTCGTGTCGCGGCTCATTATATCTTCATCGCAGGTGGTGGTGTACATGTACCTCGTTGCGGCCGTTCTGAGTAAGTTTGATTGTACAGTTCTGCTGAAGCAGGTGCTAGAAAGCGTAGAAAATGTTTCAACATTACATAACTTATAAACATGAACAGACCAAAATAAATTGAGTCTGCTATTTTCATTTCTTTGATTTGTTCTTCTTCCAGAGGAGTTCCATTCCAAATTTATTTTGTTATATATAGGCTTTATAATTGCACACTCTTGACCTTTCAATTTCAAATTGGAAATGGAAACTAGCATTCACCAGGCGTTAAATAGGTATTCTAGGCGTGAAATAGCTATATCTTCAAACGGAGCGATCCTGTCTGTTTTTCGTTTGAATGTCTGCCCAATAAGGCCAACTTTCCAATAACAACTTGCTCGCCGAGGAGAAATTTTCTACCTGTGAACCTGCCAGAAATCACACTAGGAAGCTCAACAATTGTTTAGCTTTGTAAAAAGTGAGAAAACAATGATGGTGTACCCATACATTTTCTTTGTACAATCTGCAAAACAATTAAAAACCGACTGCGGCAGCGTTTATTTGGTTCAGGCCAGAATTGTGTAATTCCTTATTTTAATTAAGGTATTTTGTAATACTGAAACACTTCGATCCCAGTTGTATTGTTTGACATATGGAGATCAAGTTCTTTTCCTTCCTAAATAATAGAATGATTTAAATTCATTGACAGCCTTTCCTTTACTGAATTCAACCAGTTCCATTATTTTGATCGATATTTGTTTTGTATGCAATTTTTTCTTACAGTTGGATGAGCTGGATATCACGTTTACACGCTCAGCAAAGTACAATAAGCAAAGCTGAATGAGTGAGCGAACTCGGGTTAAAAGTCCCACTAACAAGTAGGTCACATGGAGACGGGATCTTGGTTCAAAGTCTCATCCGAAAGGCCGAAGAAGCGGAAGATCGATGATGCGACCTCTGGATTACCATCTTGCGTCTTATCCCCTATATAACAAAAAATAAATAAATAAAAAAATAGAAATGAAATAAATAAAAAAAGAACAATCAGTATCAAATAAAATGAAAATTCCGTTTTATACTTTCGGGATAACAATTTACAGGACAAATTGAACATTAAACAGCGGCGATAATATTAATATGAGCCGCGACACGAGAAAACCAACAATGTGGTTGTGCGCCCAGCGCAGACTCAGATCAGCCTGGGCATCCGCCCAGTCTGATCAGAGTCTTCGCTGTCCGCATGGAGGAAGCTTAGACCCTTAGCTACCCCATAAGCGCAAAGCGAACAGACTGATCAGACTGGGCGGATGCCCAAGCTGAGCTGAGTCTGCGCTGGGCGCACAACCACATTGTTGGTTTTCTAGCGTCGTGGCTCATATTTTTATTGAAACTATTCCATGCATTGTGCTATTTGACTGGCAAAAATACAGACATTCGAGCAACTGATATGTTACCGTAAAATTAGATTTACGAACAAATACAAATGAGCCGCGACGCGACAAAACCAACAATGTGGTTGTGCGCCCAGCTCAGTCTCAGATAAGCCTGGGTGTCCGCCCAGTCAAGTCAGACTCTTCACTTAGCGCTTAAAGGGTAGCTAAGGGTCTAAGCTACCTCCATGCGGACAGCGAAGACTCTGATCAGACTGGGCGGATGCCCAGGCTGATCTGAGTCTGCGCTGGGCGCACAACCGCATTGTTGGTTTTGTCGTGTCGCGGCTCAAATGTAGTTATGAGCAGACAGTGCAGACCCAAACCAGACTGCTCCCAAAGGAGCAAGCTGATTAGGGAAACACTGTTTGCCTGTAGGGGCAGTCTGATTAGGGACTACACTGTTTGTCATTACATCTGCATTCTTCGGAGTAACTACATCATTGTAAAACCAAACTCTTCAAATTTTCAGAACACTTGCGTTACGGTTTGAAAAGTCCAAATTTGTAGAGGTTTAACAAGAAACAAAACAAGGCATTTTAGCATCTGAAATCCATTAAAAATACATATTATTCAGATGAATTAGTCTGTCCAATTATACCAATAGTGGTCCCATGCTAATACTTGCAGCCTTAACCAAAATACTTAATAATAATTGCAGTACTGTCTGCCAAGGTGTTTAATATCCGTGTACTGCTTTCTGTCCGTGTTTGTCTCGTATTTGCTTTGACTGTCCGCATACCTCTGCTACTTATTTTATACCTAAAAAACAACTTTTTTGACTTCCAGTTTACTTCCTTGGAGGTAAAGTTAAACTAAGACTTAAATCGTTGACCGGACAATTCGGCTTATTTTTCCTTTTTATGAAGGTCGGAAAATTAGTGGGAGCATGAATCTACGTTACATGTACTATATCACTTGGTATAATCGATTCCGCTAATTTTCGCTTCCTGCAGAGACTGTACATCATATTTGGCTTCCGCCGAGACTGTCCGCGAACTCTTGCTTCCTGCCGAGACTTCTGTACATGATAAATGGATTCCTGCAGAGACTGTCCGCGTGATTCTGCTTCCTGCCGAGGCTCTCGGCAGGAAGCAGAGTCACGCGGACAGTCTCTGCAGGAAGCCATTTCACGAGGACAGTAGTCTCTGCAGGAAGCAAGAGTTCGTGGACAGTCTCGGCGGAAGCCAAATAGGATGTACAGTCTCTGCAGGAAGCGAAAATTAGCGGAATCGATTATACCCTGTGTATATTACAACATAACTACTGTTTATATTACTTGTCGAGCTGCTGAATTGTATACCAGCCGACCTGTCCATTTACTATGGTTACTTCTAATACATAGGCTGTAACTATTTATTACCTGCCAAACACAGCAAGGTACGAAATTGTCAAGAAATTGTTCTGTTAATATTGTTATTAGTATGGCCAGCATCTTCCGTTTCTTAATTTCTTTGGTTTAGTAACAATAAGATCATTTTCAGATGTCTCACTGGTGCGGAACTCGGTGCCTTGAAAGCAGTTAAATTTTCCATCCAACCAAAACCTCCACACGCATCCTAGACCGAAAGGCGGTTATATCGATCATTTGCTTTACTAGCCTTTGCCGTCGCCAGACGTAAGTACGGAGTTGTATTCAGATGCTTTTTCGCGTGACAAGTCATCTCCGATTATTTATAGAAATACAATGTAATTGCAACTCTGCCATTTTTCCTTGTCTACCTCACTTGGGGTCATCTATTAAAGAAACCGTTTCCTGTTTTCTTTAAAAGAAGACACCCTTTAGAAAGGGCTTCGTTGTCTAACGAAGTAAAACGGAAGTCACGAAAGTTTTTCCTTTGTAAAACTGGAGGAAGTCCATGGAGGGGTGCCCGTACACAGTTTATTTTGATATTGATCCTACACTGCAAACTGCAAATCTTTTATGAACTTTTCATAACACCCCACGTTAAACAGTTTCTTGTAAAATATGTGTTTCAGTGCGACCTATGACCACTAATATGTGTTTATCTTCCTGCAGAATATAAGGTCATTAGACATGCGTCAAATTATCTTAATCACAGTTATGGACATTTTAAACCATATTTCTTATCACTAGTTTCCCTCATGCAGAAAATAAGAAAATGATAAACGAGGTGTGTTATAAAATCTCCAATGCAGCCAAATTTAAATTGGCAATAAATCATGCATTTGTTGATAAGGCCTAGACAAATGATACCAACTAGAGCATCAGGCTGAAATGTCTTTTAAAAAGAAAAGCTTTAGAACATTCCAAAATGAAGTATGCATGCACTTTTAGCACTCCAATTGATTATATAAACAAACATACTTTTCTACCTCTAAACTTAGATTATATTTCATACTTACAAAATTATACAAGCTACTTAGGTGAGCTATATTGGACCAGCATGCCTCTTGTTTGAATTCTGCACATGTTCTTCAGTATTTGTATCAAGTAAGATAAATGAGTACACTTACAGGGTAAGCAACTCCGCAATATTCATTTTTGCCCCCCCCCCCCACCCCCCACCCCTTTCATGATGGGGCCAATTCTTAAAGGCATAGATTCTGTACCCACGGGCAAAATTCCAAATCAATTATCTTATTGATAAAAATTAATCCCAGTCAGCTGTCAATCATTTCATAGGCAAATTATTCTTCACCAGCCACAACCAATTAGATCGAGTATGGGAATTTTATGTCCTATTGGAGATGATAATCCTTATACTGATAAGTTCTGTTTCAGTTCTCGTAACGACGTGCCCCAGGCGGCTCGGCGGTACGTAACCATAGTTACACACACCTGGAGCCGAGTGTCTGTCCATAATACTGAAATTAGCAACCTTATTCTGCGTATTATAGGACACCTAGGCCTTTAAAGAAAATAATTTGCCCTCTAGTTATGAACTTTGTGTGTAAGAAAAGACACCGTTTTAGTAGGGTTTTAGGGTCAAGTCGGGTAAATTCGGACAGCAGGTAAATTCGTGACATTGTTTCCTCTATACGTCCGTTGTTTGAAAATAAAACAAAAGTAACTTGGCAAACAGTGAAAATCCTGATGAGCCGTCTCATCTTGATTTTCACTGTCTGCAATGATATGTCCGAATTTACCTGCTGTCCGAATATACTTGGTTTGACCCTATCGTCCAGGGAAGCAAACAGTCATAAAGCATGATTTTTCTTTGTTAAAATGTTTATGATAATGCTTATTATAAGATGATAATTATAGAAATAATAAAAACATAAATAAATAATAATAAACAGAGAAGTGTCGCCTAAAATAACAAAAATTCACCTTCAGATTCTGTAAATTCTTTTCGACACTAGACTTCTTTATCAAAACAACAATAAATTTGTTTTCTGTAGCAAGGTACGGACTTCATTACACCTAACAAGATTGTGTGATTGAAACTTGTTAGTGACTGAGAACAATCATCAATCATGTTAAGAGAGGCTTTCTACTGTCTGATTTCTCGGTAAACTTTCAAGTCCGACAGTACGTGGATAGGTTTGCATTACTACGTGTAGCATTCGAAGATGAAACGAAAGAAGGTCCAAGTGGTTAAAGTGACGCATTACACAATAACATTTTACAAAACAATACAAATGGCTTATTGAGACAAAGGTCTCCAGCTCAAAACATACAAAATTTACAAAAGTTTATAGTATTGTTCACTAATGTGTCGTTATACATAGTATTCTAACACAGTGCGCCTATAGAAGCAATGGAAAGTTCCCGTGTTTTATTCTGCAACAATTCACTGTTTCGGCGCGCTTGAGTCTAATTGCTGACGTCACTTCGACTAATGACGTTATTTTGTGACGTTTAGAGACGTTAGACGGTGTAACGTCTGTTTTCCTTTCTAAAATCGCCATTAAAACGTACATTTGTCTTAGGTACAGTTAAGAATAATGGCGGGAGCATGAACGCGCTGGCAGGAAGGTTGGGAGAATTTGAATGAAAAGAATAGTTTTTCGGCGTTTTTGAGTGTTAGAATCGAAATAGTTCAGCTCTAGCATTGAATTGTTGAGTAATAATTCACTATTTGTCGGTCAGTTGTAAGTAGATATATCACTCGCGCTCCGCGCTCGTGATATGATCTACTTTACAACTGACCTCCAAACAGTGAATTATTACTCAACAATTCACTGCTAGAGCTGATCTATTTCTTAAGTAATGTCTTCTCTGAGTGAAAAAAAGGTCTCGGTTTACATCACTATCAGTAAATTTTGGAGAGGAGGAAAAAGACGAACAAAAAATGAAGCTAGTGACTTGGGTTTATTGAGTCTCTACATGAGTACCAATGTAATGTGCACTTCTACTCACGACTGTCGGCTTATAGTGCAATTACGAAGAAAATGTTAAAATTGTTAATTTTCATTGTTTCGCTGGACTTCCTTTTCGTAAATAATTATGAAGAGATATTACTTTCTTTATCATTTGCTGAAATGTAAAATATACTGACAGTTGTAACATTTAAACATCTTTAGTGGCACTATAGGTGATTCAAACTATGTTGTGTATGCCGATAGCTAACCTACAAACACATGATTAGGAACGTGATGGTGATTTCTCTTAAAACATGAACTTCATTGGTGACAGTTAGAGCTCGAGGTTGCATGCTGAAGTACCTGTTTTCTCCTCCAGTATTAGGAGATAAAACACGAGCTTTAGCAAGTAGATTAACTCCCCTACATGCGGGAAAACATGGTATAACATGGTATACCACCCTCATCAGTATTAAAATTGAACGTTACTAAACATTTAGTGCTACAGTTTACACTTTCTGTCAGGGGTGGCTTAACATTAATTTACACCCCATTAGTTTTAACATTGTCCATATCCATGATGTCGTTCTGTGTCTCTGTTAACAAAAATAGGCTATTCCGTTTTATCATTTGTGTTTCTTCTTGTGTCATTGGAAAATATATATGAGCCGCGACACGAGAAAACCAACAATGTGCTATACCGAGTATTTTATAAACTGCCACAAAGTAGTTCCTGGTTCAAGGGAATAATCAAAGGCTAAACGCCGTTTTCTTTACGCTGTTGACCTATCAAACTGCGCTAAATTAGCAGCAGAAAGGTGATTAATACCGTTAATTATAATATTGTATCATACAATGTCATTAGTAAAGATTGAATGCAAACCATCCCAAACCGGCAGTAATATTTACTTGTCATAAAACAGAATATTAAAACACATAAACTGCTTGCGGAGATCCAGGTTAGCATATCCCAAAGAAGTAAATTTGGCATCATTAACACGGAAAATATTTAAGGTACTGTATTTCTATATGCGCAAGAAAACAGAAGTTTTATATCAACTCTTCATTAAAATCATCCAGCCTCCTTTTAAATTGCTTAAACCTGGGGCCGTATTCATAAAACGACTTAAGTGGTTGCTATGCTGTTGCTAAGGCTAAATTTCTTTGAAGGAGATTCCCTACAACTATGTAATTTGCTCTGGAGGAACAGTCTTACAAAGACTGTTCCTCCAGACCAAATTTCATAGTTGTAAGGAATCTCCTTTGTAGATATTTAGCCTTAGCAACCGCATAGCAACGACTTAAGTGGCTTTATGAATACGGCCCCTGAAATATATATCTGCAGACATAGTTCCTCGTACAGAAAGGTTGACTCATTAAGAATACTCTGGTTCACGTATTCATAACCATGAAGGCATAGCTGTTTAAAATCCATTTGCAGGATTCTTATCGCTTAATTTTCGTTCAGAAATAAGAAAACGATAAACGATGTGTTATGTCCTTAAATATTATTATCAAAAGCTTTTGATTATGCATTTATCAGCTAAAACAATTCTGATATAATCTTGTGTCATGATGACTAATGACATTCTGGTTAATTCAGACAAATTTCCCTAGTGCAGCCAAAACAGTGCGTCAGATAAGAAGGGGTAACAGGAATAATTTAGAGATATTTTTTTTCCATATTTCTACATTAAAACCTATGTTGTGACCCCTTATTAGAACCGTCTCGGCGAGACGGTTCTAAAAGGGGTAACAACGTATGTTATATGTGAAAAAATGACAAAACTATCTTTAAATTATTTTCAATACCCCCCTCTTATCTGGAGCTCTGCAATAAATCATGCCTATACAAATTATTACTGAATTCCAGCTGCAGTTAGCTGAAGGATACACCAAACTTAATGTGAGCCGGGACACGACAAAACCAACAAAGTGGCATGTGCTCAGAGCAGATCAGCCTGGGCATCCGCCCAGTGTAGTCAAAGTCTTCGCCGTCGGTATGAAGGTAGTGTAGACTCTTATCTATCCTTTAAACGCACAGCGATGATTCCGATCAGACTGGGCTGATGCCTAGGCTGATCTGAGTCTTCGCTGGGTACACATGCCACTTTGTTCGTTTTGTCGTGCCACAGCCCATGTCATGTTGTTATCATTCCTTAGGCAACTGACATTTACGCGGTACGCAGATTTTGTATATGGAATACATACAAAGCGTTGTGTCT
The DNA here is from genome assembly GCA_963989385.1 of Ctena decussata. Lineage (NCBI taxonomy): Eukaryota > Metazoa > Mollusca > Bivalvia > Lucinida > Lucinidae > Ctena > Ctena decussata. The sequence goes on from OZ022504.1 coordinate 10,690,728, forward strand.
CCTGCACTCCACTGTCACCACCAACCCCTCACAATTACCCGCCCTCCAATGAGAATTGGCCTTTTTGCAGCAGTTTCAGTTCAGAAGAATGTCTATATACATTTTCTGGTTAGCTTGTTCTACTGAATAGCTTTCCTGCTTTATCGACATGTGGTAAATCAATTTCTTTTATAATGTGTGACGGACTACCTATTTTGTTTTCTTTTTTTTCTATCCAATAAAACTTCAATGTCAGCCAGTTTACAATAAATTAAGTTGAATGGTGTCTCCTGCTTTCCACTCCCTTGTCGCCACCTACCCTTCACAACCATGGCCTCCAATGAGTTCTGACCTTTTTTATGCAGCAGTTTCAGTTCAGGCAAAAAATCAATAATATTTCGATTAGCTGGCTCTTTCGGGTATCTCGCCATTTTTGGCGATATGTAGTAAATCAATTTCTTTTATCAGGTGTGACGAACGTCCTGTTATGTTTTCTTCTTTTTATCTAATAAAACTTCAATGCAAATTTTAAGAGTAACTACACTTCAGGAACTGACTCAATCAGATCCCAAACCCTATCCCCAACATCAAAGGGAAAGATTGACAGAGACATCCCAACAAACAATAAATTACAAGTGATTAACCGAGTCAGCAGCTCTTTCCCAAATAGGTGGCAACTCAGCTATCTTTATTGAACTAAATAATTTAGACTAACAGATGGGTTACAACAGACTAAGCAAATTATACGAAAAACATTTAACAATTATTTTACTTATTTCTATTTTTATTATAGAAGGGTTAAAATGAGAACACAATAAATTAAACAGCACCGAACATAAAACAAATGCAACCGCAACGAAAGTACCGCCTTGGGACGGTCAGTAATAACTACTGGGGGTTTAAACCGGTTTTGCTGGGCCCAAACCTTTACCCTCACCCTCCTCCGCAAGCCAATTTACAGTATTGATGTTGCAGGTTCCGTTAACTAGAATACCACTGAGCACACAACATTGATTCAATATTGAATCACGTTGATTCAACGTCAAGACATTGAATCAACGGTTATTCAGTGTTAGTCCAACATTATGTGCCTGCTGGCAAGGGCGTAGCTACCTATACGGCAAATACGCAGGTGCGTATTGAAATTTTGTCAAAATTGACAAAATTTCAAAACGCATCTGCATATTTGCTTGCTGAAAATTTATAAATTAGACCAGATTTCAATACCAATTACCAAAGTGGCTGCAATACTAGCTTTCCCTTCAAGAAGTAGAGAATAAAATATTGTTGTGCGTATTATGAAATTACCTCTAGTTACGCCCCTGCTGCTGGGATGTCTCTACCTAGAAATCAGAAAAATTATATTATACCAAATTTAGCATATGCTTCCTTTGTAGTGGTATACATGTAAATATATAAACGAAATTGAGCCGCGACACGAGAAAAACAACAAAATGGTTGTGCGCCCAGCGCAGACTCAGATCAACCTTGGCATCCGCCCAGCCCAATCACACTTTTTGCTAGTCGCTTAAAGGGTAGCTAAGGTTCTTATGTACCACCATGCGGACAGCGAAGACTCTGATCAGACTGGGCGGATGCCCAGGCTGATATGAGTCTGTGCTGACCGCACAACTACTTTGTTGGTTTTCTCGGGTCACGGCTCAGATTGTTTTATATGCTTAATCATTAAAAAATGTAGACAGAAAAAGCAAAAGAACTATGGATTTTATTCTCTGACATGCTGCATGAAATTGCTTGTTTAGTTGAAGAAATATACATTTTTTTGCTTGTATCTGTGCTTGTCAACATAAAATCAGTTAGCAATAACTAATTTTGACGAAATTGCTATCTAATCTGTACTTATCAAACTGTAACGGTTTTGTCATAACTAATTATGACGAAATTCATATCTAATCTGCTGTTAGAAAGTACTATAATTGCTCTAAATTCACTTAATTTGGCTTCATGAAAGCATATGGCTTTAGTCAACTTATAGTTCATCTTTAATTTGCAATAAATAGTCTTTAGAGCTAATAAATTTAAGGTGGTGATAATCATTGATTTGGGACAAAGACTAAAATCTGCATAAAATACTCAAAATAACACTGATCTTTCCAAAACTTAGCAGGTGCCTTCTTTATGTTGTTTCTCATAATTTAGAATCCCAAAATGCAGCATTTGATAATGTTGAAAAGTGTATTTATAAGAGAAGATCAAAGGGTAATTTTCTGCGAATAAATCTAAAAAAATAATATCATTATTGAAAATATACTTAGTGCTTAGAGTACCTTGTTGCATAATGGAGAGCGTCCTAGCAATTATTTTTTTCAAACTCTTTCACACATTATCAGGCTGAGCAGATGAAAAAAGATGCAGTCTGTGTCCAAATTTTTTTGTCAAAACACACAGGTGAGACAGGTGAGACTATTTTAAGAAGGTTGAACAATTTCATCTACACACCACTGATCATGTAAGTAATGTATTATTTATATTGTAGGTGTTAACATGGGTATGCTTGCCTACCCTATATTTAATAAATGCGTCCAGTGTACATTTACTTTGTAAATGGTTGAACATTTGAGAAAAAGCTACTGTATTCATCTGGTCTACATTACAATTTGAGAAAGAGTTGGAATAAATAATTGCTAGGACGCTCTTCATTATGCAATAATGCACCTTTAGCTCTACGTAAATTTTCAATAACGATATTATTTTTTTCAGAAAATTACCCTTTGATCTTTCCTTATAAAAAACACTTTTATAAGCAGCATGTACGTCTATTTTGTAGTCTAAACTGCAAAGAACAACAAAAATAAGAAGTCTGCTAACATTCAGGGAGATACGTTACTTTTTTATGGTTATATGCAGATTTAATCACCACCTTAAGTTATGATTTAGAACACTTTCGGGGAGGCTACTGGATAATTTTCTATTGGCTCCCCTCTCAGTGATGACAGCTCGTAAAGGAAAGACCAAGTAAATAGGACACCACAAAAGTACTATTCCTTTGAAAAATAATATAATATGATCCAATAGTTCGAACATGAACAATGGCATTTTGCATTATTATCACTCATGCAAATGAGCTAACTGATAAAGACAGTTTGCAAACCATTGACTCTGGTATGCAAATCAAATGCACATGCACGGTTTTTGCAATGCAAATCAATAGGCGTATAAGGACACACAATATGCACGTTTATGTTAACGTTTGAGTCATATTGTACTTCTCACAAAATAAGTGATATTTTGATAAAAAAGGGAGTATAACAATTAGTAATTCTGACATGGTAAATTTATTATTTTATATTAATATTATAACTCTATTCAAGTGACAATATTCAACTTAAAATGATGTTTATAATGACTGCACGTCACTCGACCTAAAGTGGCAAATAAAGGACAATGGGGTTTTACTGCGATTTCGCATCGGCGACAGGGATTCTTTTGGACTCTCAAGTTTTGTAAATATTCAATTTTGTCATAATAATTTGAACTTTAAATTGGTCTTATTGCAGTTTTAAAGCAAAGGGCCCGTACGGCCTGAAAACACAATTACTTTTACTCTTTAGTACAACTTTTCGTCCCTAAATGATTTTTTATCAAAACGCTTCGGGCAATTTTTCTTTTCTTGAATGAACTACTTATTGTCTCAGTTTCAACAGGATAAAACCTGCTACAACGACACTATCTCCAACATCAACTTCTGGAACAATCCGACGCTGTAAAAACACCTATCAAGGGTGCGCTTTGGTTTCGATTGTTACTTCCAGTGGTGGGGATTCTTAACTAATCTAAGATTTTCAAGAAGCTTATACAAGGCTTTTTCCAATTTGCCATAGCAAGCAGGATATTCATTCAAACTGGCATTTTAAGAGACCAATGAACCAGGGAGTATTTTCGTGAAAGTATATCCACTATCGACAAGGCAATTCACTGCATAATGGTAAAGTTTACATCTGTCGTTTAATTCCTTAATACAACAGCTTATATATATTAAAAATTTGTTTATACCTTGGTATCTGAAGTATAAGGTGTCTGTCTTCATGATGTTTGTATGCAAATGGTAAAGCGTCGCTGTCTTAGATCCTTGCGAAAATTGGTCTTTTATCCTCCGTCTAATACTAAGTTACTTTAGGCCATGTAAAATGCTTAAACGTGTCAACATTCAAACTGACGGTCACTAGGAATATTTGCTTTAGCACATCTAACAGTTTAATGGTCATTCAGTTAGTTTCCTTAATTCTATTTTCTAAAATTTCTTTAATTTCCGTACGTTTTATGAGCTAAATATATGTTTTATACTTCCTTAACTTAATCAACCTGAAAATCCCATTGGAATCGAGACTTTTTTGAACGAGATCTTTCATGTGTTTATTTATTGACTAGCAAACAAAAACTAAATTTTATTTATTATTCATCTGGCACTTCTAAAGCACGTGCATTGAATAATTGAATCACCCACGCTGCTAAAATATGTCCAAAAAAGTGACAGTTACCGATGAGACAGTAAACTACTGGTGCGTGATACTGGTGGCTTTACTACATCAAATTAGTAGCGTAAAGAAGGGATTTATTCGGTAACACATGTTGCATACGTTGCACCGTGTAAACGCTCCTAAAATATTTCATAACACAAATCTGTTGCATGTCTTTTCGTCTTAACATAGCCTAAATGGTCGCTGTGCAAACCCTTTTTAGTACAGTTGGGATTTGGTATATCGGTTATAAAAACAATTGGAGCTGGTTATTACTGACACAGAGTACGAAGTACGGGGGATTCTTCTTAATAAGCCGCATCATGTGATTTCCAATATTATGGCATCTGTGACAAGCAAAGACACTGATAAGACCGCACATAAGTAACAACGTCGCATCGACGTCAGTAGGATGTCAGTTTGACTTCAACTGATCGCTTCGATAGTTTAAGCCTTACTTTGTGCGGGTAAAGTATTTATATTACACTCCTCCAGGGTTTTACTGATGACCTTCCGTATAGAAGCTAGAAAAAGTGCAATGTCCGCTATGCAGGAGGCTTTCATTATTGAAAGCTAAAAATCATCAGTCTTCTTTTGTGTTTCCCCTTCTTTCGCTGGGAAGCTATACAAATATAACGTTAATATATAATGAGGTATTGTAATTATCAAAAAATGAATGCAAACAAACGCAAAACCTTAGTTTTGTTTACCTGTCACAATAGTAAATATTAAAAGAAGAATATCTCTTTGAAATGTGTTTTGCATCTTTATCACGGATAATATTTGACATTATATTTTTTGTTTTCGAACACACCAACAGATGTCGTTAATGATCAACTCTACATTAAAATCATCCAGTTTGCTTTCAGTTTTCTCTTTCTCTGCAGACATTTTTTGTCTTACAGAAAGGTTGACTCATTGAGAATATTCTGGTTCACGTTTTCACAGCCATGAAGGCATTACTGTTTTAGAATCCATTGTTATCACGTACTCTTCGTGCAAAAATAAAGATTAGATAAATAAGGTATTATATTACCTTAAACATTATGTCGCAAAATTCTCAATTATCACGTAAAAACAGTCCTGATATAATACCGTGTCATGATGAAAAATGACATTCTGGCTAATTCAGATACATTGCCCAAATGCAGCCATCATAGTGCTTCAGATAAGAAGGGGTAACATGAATAATAATAATATTTGAGAATAGTTATATTTGAAAAATGACAAAAGTATCTTAGAATTATCCTCAATACCCCCTCTTATCTGGAACTCTGTAATAAATCATGCATTTGATATGACACTTATACAAATAATTACGGAATTCCAGCTGCAGTTAGCTGAAGGGTGTACTAAACTTGATGTGAATGATGTCTTTCATGTTGTTATCATTCTTCAGGCAACTGACATTTACACTATACAGTTTTGTTTGGGAATTTTGTATGTGGAATATTCCGGAAATGTCAATTTTAAACTGACTTACGAATTCAAACTTATGATTTGGGTACTTCGACCACTTTCATTTGTAAATGGAATACATACAAAGCGTTGTGTCTTTTGTCCTCCACTGTCTCCATCCAGCGCTCACAACCACCCGCCCTCCAATGAGACCTGGCCTTTTTTGCAGCAGTTTTAGTTCAGGCAAACATCCATGCATACATATTTCTGACTAGCTTGCTCTTTTGGATCTCTCGTCTGTTTTTTATCAAGTGTGAAGAACTTCTTGCTTTGTTTTTCTTCTTTCTATCCAATAAAACTTCAACAACAGCCCGTTTACGCTTAGTGTTGTTGTATGTTTCCAGTAACTGGAATACCACTGAGCACACAATGTTGACTAAATATTGAATCAGCCTTTTATGTCTGCTGGGATATTTCTATCTAGAACTCAGATGAATGATATTGTTATATTGTACTTAAGTTAGTATATGATTCCTCTGTGTCGAGCTATATGAGCAAATTGTTTGTATGTTTTATCACTGAAAACTGTTGACGGAAAAGCAACAGTACTCTAGTACTCTAAAATTTATTCTCTAACATGCTGCAAGAAATTGTCTGTTGAGTTGAAGAAATATTCAAGTTTTTGCTCGGGTCTGTACTTGTCAACATGTAATCATTTTGCCCTAACAAATTATGACGAAATCGATATCTAATCTGTACTCGTCAAAATGTAATAGTTTGCCATGATTAATTATGACAAAATTCATATCAAATTTGTTATTGGAAAGTACACTTATACTGCTGTAAATTGCCTTAATTTGGCTTTATTCTTTATACTTTATTTGCTAAAATTGAGTTTAGTGTGTTCAAGTTAAAATGAATACTTTTGGGGAGGTAACTCTATATGTTTTGTTTTGTCTCAGTGGGTACAGCTCTTAAAGGAAAGAGCAAGAAAAGAGGAAACCATAAAAGTATTATAATTACATTCCTTTGAAAATAAAATAACACGATCCAACAGTCCGGATATATACAAGTTGGAATTTTGCATAGTCATCACTCATTCAAACGAGCTCACTGACAAAGACTGTGCTGTTTTCAAACCACTTATTATGGTGTGCAAATCAACTGTACGGTTTCTGGAATGCAAATGAATAGGTGGACAACGCCATTAACTGCAATATGCACATTTATTAAGAAAAAGGAAACTTATGTAGTCATCCTGGGGAACATCGTCATAAGAATCGAAACAACAACGATATATCGATTATACTTCTCACAAAAATTGGGAACATTTTGGGAAAGAAACGGGTACAGCAACTGCTAATAGCGACTTTGTTAGATTTAACTAAAACTAACTGTTATTGCCAATGCAGGTTCCGTACAGTATTGTGGCACATAATGGACAATGGGTCTAGACCGCAGCTTCGCATCGGCGACAAAGATTCTTTTGGACACTAAAAGTTTGTAAATATTCAATTCGTCATAATAATTCGAAGTAAGAAAACAGCACTTTGGTAGGCTTTATTGCAGTTTTAAGGCGTAGGGCGCATATAGCCTGATTTACTATATAATTAAATTATCCGTCCTTTAACGAAAACTTTTTTCAGAATGCTCCAGGTAATCAATTCCCTCTAAACCTCGATTCTCTGAGCCATGAGAAACTCTTGTCTCCACAGAAACCTGTAAAACAATCCGCCGCTGTAAGAGCATCTATCAAGGGTGCGATTTGGCTTTTCTAGTTACTTCCAGTAATGAGGGTTCTGAATCAATTTAACATTTTCAAGAAAGTTATACAAGGCTTTTTTCCAATTTGCCATAACAAGCAGGATATTCTTTTAAACTGGCTTTCTTAAAGACCAATGCACCAGCGAAGTATTCGCATGAAAGTATATCCTGAAGATGTTCAACCTTTCACGGGAAATAACTGTGGACTGACTCCATACAAATGCAGCCATCCACTGTTGAGAGGCAATTCACTGCATAATGCTATCGTTTACATCTGCCGTTTTATTCCTTAATAAAACAGCATATATACAGAAAACCGTTTGTTTTATACCTTGGTATCTGAAGCATCAGATGTCTGTCTTCATGAAGTTTGCATGCAAATGATAAAACGTTGCTTCTTAGATCCTTGCAGAATTTGGTCGTCGATCCTCTGTCTAATACTAATTTACTTTAGGCCATGTAAAATGCTTAAACATGTCAACATTCATACTGACGGTCTCTATGAATATTTAACACATCAATCAGTTTTATGGTCATTCAGTTATTTTTCATAATTCTATTTTCTAATATTTCTTTATTTCTCTTACTTTTTGTGAGCTAAATATACATATTGCACTTCGAAGAATCCCTTCCTTTACTTAATCAACCTGAAAATCCCATTGGAATCGAGACTTTCTTTGAACGAGATCTTTCAAGTGCTCATTAAATGACTAGCAAACAAAAAGTAAGATTTATTTATTATTCATCTGGCACGTCTAATGCATGTTTATTGAATAATTGAATCGCCCAGGCTGCTAAAATATGTCCAGAAATTGACAGTTACCGGTGAGACAGTTAACTTTCGTGCGTGATACTGGTGGATTTATTAAATCAAGTAAGTAGTGTAAAGGAGGCTTTTCGCGGCGACGCATGCTGCCTATATGACATCGTGTAAAACATTACATAACACAAGTCTGTTGCATGTCTTATCGTCTTAACATAGCCTAAATGGTTGCATGACACAAGTCTTTTGCAACATGTGTCGCTGTGCAGACCCTTCATAGCAGTGTTGAAAATTGGTATATGGGTTATGAAAACAATTGGAGCTAATAAATACAGCCCTAGAGTATGACGTACGGTGGCAGTATCTAAATAAGCAACATCATGTGGTTTCCGACGTTATTGCAGTGGCGATAAGCAAAGACGCTGATCAAATTGCACATAAGTAATACAGTTGCATCGTTATCAGTAGCACGTCAATTTGACTTCAAGTGTCCGCTTCGATAGACTGATCCTTACTTTATGCAAGTAAAGCGTTTATATAACATTCCTCAAGAGTTCCATTGATAAACAAGCATAAGTGCAATACCCGCTCTGCAGAAAAAGTTTAATATTGAAAACTAAGATTCAATCTGTCTGTCTTCTTTTGTGTTTCCCCTTCTTTCTCGAGAAGGCTTTACAAAAATAACAATATATGTAAAATTATATTGTATTTATCAAAAATCAAATGCAAACCAACGCAAAAGCTCCGTTATGTTTACTTGTCATGAAAGTAAATATTTAAACAAGCAAAAAACCGATGAAGTATATTTTGCATCATTAACACAGATTCTGCAAGATATTGTATTTCTATCAGCACACAAAAAAAACAGAGGTCGTTTTATCTTAAATCTTCATTAAAATCAACCAGTTTGTTTTCAAATTAATCTAACTTGGAATATACTCTTCGTACAAAAAGGTTGCCTCATTAAGAATAGTTTGGTTCACGTATTCACAACCATGAAGGCATTACTGATTTAAAATCCATTTGCAGGATTCTTATCGCGCACTCTTCAAGCAGAAATAAGGAAACGATAAATGCATAAATGCTGTATTGTATTACCTTGAACATTATTACACAAACTTCTGATTATGCAATTATCTCGTAAAAACGATTCTGATATAATCTTGTGTCATGATGAATAATGGCATTCTGGCTTATTCAGACTTATTCCCCCAATGCAGCCAACACAGTACTTCAGATAAGAAGGGCTAACATGAATAAATTAGGGATACTTTCTATGTTTCTACATAAAACGGTTCTAATAAGGGGTCACAACATATGTTATATTTGTAAAAAATGACATAAATACATGTATCTTTAAATTATCCTCAATATGCCCTCTTATCTAGAGCTCTGCAATAAATCATGCATTTGGTATGACACCTATACAAATAATTACGGAATTCCTGCTGCAGTTAGCTGAAGGGCGTACGAAACTTTATGTGAATGATGTTTCTTCGTGTTGTTATCATTCCTTAGGCAAATGACATTTACGTGTTAAAGCCTTGTCTTCGGGGAGGTTGTAAATGGAGTACAAACAAAACGTTATGTCCCATGGCTTTTGCCGTCACCATCCAGAGCTCACATTCACTCGCCCTCTAATGAGACTGTTTTTTTTCTCTCAACAAATATTCAGTTGTATTTCTGGATAGCTTGTTCTTCTGAATAGTTTGACTTCTTTTATCATGATGTGTGACGAAATTCTTGTTTGTTTTCTTCTTTCTATCCCATAAAACTTCTACGTCAGCCAGGTAATGATGTTGTATGAGAACCACTGAGCACATAACGTTGACTCAACAAGTTGATTCAATGTCATGACTTCGTATCAACATTGATTGAATTGGAAGTCAACGCTGTGATGGGATACTTCTACCAAGATTTTAGACCAATTACACTCTACCAAAGTTGAAATATATGCTTCTTCTGTCGTGCTATAAAAGCACATTGTTTTATATGTTTTATCATTTAAAACTGTAGAGCCTAACTCTAGAACTTATTACTTGACATGCTGCATGAAATTGCTTTTCAAGTTGAAGAAATCCTCATTTTTTGCTAGGATCTGTACTTGTAAACATGTAATCATTTTGCCATTATTAATTATGAGGAAATTGACATGTAATCTGTTATTAGAAAGTACTATAATTGCTGTCAGTTGGCTTAATTTGGCTTTGACACATAGCAAAAATCATATAATAATTCATACTTTATTTTCTGTAAATTGTTTTTGGAATCAGAAAGTTCACCTTAAAATAAATTAGTACTGTACAGGGGCGTAACTAGGGGCAATTACATAATACGCACAACCATGTTTTATTCTCTTCTTCTTAAAGGGAAAGCTAGTATTTCAGCCACTTTGGTAATTGGTATTGAAATCTTGTCTAATTCATAAATTTTCAGCATGCAAATTTGCAGGTGCGTTTTGAAATTTTGTCAATTTTGACAAAATTTCAATACGCACTTGCGTATTTGCCGTATACGTAGCTACGCCCTTGGTACACCTTCGAGAAGGTAACTCTATAATTTTCTAGTGGCTCTCCTCTCAATAGGGACAGTTCTTAAAGGAAAGACCAAGTAAACAGGAAACCACAAAAGTACTATTCCTTTGAAAATAAAATAACATGATCCGATTGTTCGAGCATTTTGCATAATCATCACTCATGCAGCCGAGCTAACTGACAAAGACTGCACTGTTTGCCAACCATTTATTGTGATATGCAAATCAACTGCACGGTTCTTGTTTGCAAATCAATCGGAGTACAACGTATGCACGCTTATATAAAGAGGAAAATTTACGTTTATACTCATATTACCCTCACAAAATTAGAGGATTTTATTTCTTTGACAAAGAAGTGACTTCAACAATAAGTAACAATGATTTGGTTATATATACAGCTAAAAATGACTGGTATAGTCACTGCAGGTTACGTGAACTATTGTGGCACATACAGGACACATAACGGACAATGGGGTCTAGACCGCATTTCGCATCGGCGACAAAGATTCTTTTGGACTCTCAAGTTTTACATATTTTCGTCAATATCGTCATAATAATTCAAACTGAGAACATTCACTTTGCATTTTTAAGGCGTAGGCACCATACAGCCTGATAACATAATTCATTTTACTAAAATGATTTAATTATCCACGTTCTTCAGTGAAACTTATTTTTTTCTTTATAACACGCTTCAGAAGTCTGTACTCTCTTTTCCTCAATTAAGAGAGGCTTGAGCAACATTTTTTTCGCAGCTTCAACAGGGCAGAACCTGCTACGTTCTCCACTGCATCAAACGACAACTTCTGAAAAAATCCGCCGCTGTAGGTGCACCGATCAAGGCTGTGATTTGGTCTCTCTAGTGACTTCCAGTGATGGGGATTCTGAACTAATTTAACATTTCTAAGACTCACATGCAAGGTTCTTTCCAAGCTGCCAAAACAAGCAGGATATTCATTCAAACTGGCATTCTTAGAGACCAATGAACCAGGGAACTATTTTCGTCAAAAGTATATCCTGAAAATGTTCTACCAGTCAACGGAGATACCGCATACGCGGTAATTTTCGCGGATTTCAAATTTTCGCGGTTATGGGTCAAAAACAAGAACATTAATTTTCGCGATTTTTAATTTTCACGGCTAGCAACATGCGCGAAAAGCAAATGAAACTACTTCTTTTTTCCCTTGAACAAGTTCGTTCATTAACCTCCGACAGGGTCGCCGCAGGTTAATGAAAGAACTGGCTCAAGTAAAGTACCAGCAATTACCGAAGCAAACAGAAACAAAATATATCAGCACTGTGTCTACAGAAGAAGCTTTTTACGAAACAGGAAATTATTTCGCGATTTTAATATTCGCGGTTTTTAAGTGACCGCGAAATACCGCGAAAAATGGAACAGCGAAAGTTATCTTGTATGCGGTAATTGTGAGCTGATTCCATACAAATGCAACAATCCATCATCGGCGCGGTAATTCACTGCAAACTGGTATTGTTTATGTCTGCCGTTTCATTCCTTGATAAAACAACATACATATGAGCCGCGACACGACAAAACCAACAATGTGGTTGTGCGACCAGCGCAGACTCAGATCAGCCTGGAAATTCACTCAGTCCGTCCAGACTCTTCACTTAGCGCTTTAAGGGTAGCTAAGGGTCTAATCTACCTCCATGCGGACAGCGAAGACTCCGATCAGACTGGGCGGATGCCCAGGCTGATCTGAGTCTGCGCTGGGCGCACAACCACATTGTTGGTTTTGTCGTGTCGCGGCTCATATATAAAAACGATACCTTGGTAACTGAAGTTTAAGAGGTCTTCATGAAGTATGAGATGTCTTTACGATGTTTGCATGCAAATGATTCAGCTTTGCAGTGCTGGATCCTTGCGACACTTGGGTGTCGATCCTCTGTCTTATACAAATTTACTTTAGGTTAGTTCACGTGACACCTTGAAATGTGACAACATTCATACTAATGGTCTCTATGAATATTTGCTTCAGCACATGTAGCAGTTTAATGGTTAACTTTTTGATTAACTTAATTCTGTTTTCTCGAATGTCTTAATCGCTTACTGTTTGTGAGCACTATGACGTAACGTCAGATTTTGGTGAGAATATGCGAAACGTCACATTTTTTATCTCTGTTGCCAGCTAAATGCAACGGTCACAGCGCATTTCTTCAATGATTTTCCTAAATAAATACTTATCAAAAGTGAATTTAATAGCCAACGGAATATTTTTTTAATTATTTAAAGCTCTTCATTCGTATTTGGCGAATAAAAGCAATGTCAGAGAGACGAATGTCTATAACATAAACCGTAAAGACGTATTCATTTAAATCAATGTAATAATACTGTTGCGGACAAAACCTTTACATTTACTTATTTGTATTTTACATAGGCTCTCAGAAATTAATTCCAAAAACATTCCTGGTAAAGTTCTATTCTGAATAAAGAAATCTGGCGCTGCGGACAAATTGTTAGATTTGGAAAATTTGGTATTTCTGAAAAATGGATTATACATTCGGAAGTTTAATTTCACAGTTCAAAACTTAATTATAGGTATTGTAGACCGGTAAATTTTCTGCTCACTTCTGCTTCGTTTTGTTCTTAAAGGTAGGTTCCTGTACTTTGGAATGCATCATAATCTTGATGAACTTTCATCCAAGTTGTTGGAAAGCACTTATGAAAGGGAATTAATAAGTTTCACTAAAAGTGTAAATAAAATAAATGATTAGAAAGGTTGTTTTGCAAGGGATTTCCTAACTCTGCTTCGCACACCAGTTAGCGCTATTTTTAGTTCGCGCCAAATATAGATAACGCAGCTGATGTCATGCTGCATTGCATTTTGGGATAGTTTTAACCCATCCGCCCTGCCAGGACCTCTAGGAGAGCTCACTTCAAGGGAAAATTGACCTTTGGAGAATGGCATCAGAAATCGCGCGCTGAGAGACATAATAAACATAGTTATTTTTAGAACTGGAATTCCAACGAAAGAAAATAAACCAAAAGGGAAAACGACTATTTTCTTCAAAATCTGACGAGTTTCTCAGTAGCAACAAATTCAGAAAAATAAGAGAATTCAATACTGCTCAGAAAAAGACGAAATTATTTTGTGGACATAATTGACATCGCTAGTCCAGGAACCTACCTTTAAGTGGTCCCTTGATCTTCATCGGGTGCCGCTTTTTAGTGTCAAAAATCTGAAGTTATATTTTTCTTGAATCACTAAATCTTAAGTTTTCTTCAAGACAGAAAGGCTTAACTTGTTGACATTCCAATGAGAGTTAACATTATGTCACTCACATAGACGATGAAAATTTTAACTTTTTTTGAGCTCTGGGTTTCAACTTTAGCTAAAATAACTATTTTGCATTGCGAGTGCCTTGCAACCTCTTACAGCATCAAAACTGACGTTGTTTGGTCTTTCAATACGGTCTTTTTTTTATGTCTCATAAATGGTGTTTTTCTTTCTATCTTCCAAATGTACAATAAATACCCTTTAAATTGATATAAAATTTATTAATTTTGCTCGTCCGTTAGAAATACTGTGTCAAGGGAAAAACAGAAAATTGGCTTGAGACTGAAATTGTCACCAACATCTGACGTCTATGTATTTTTACACTTCGAAGAATCCATGCCTTGTCTTAAATTACCCGAAAATCCCATTGGAATAGGAACTCTCTTTGAATAAGATCTTTCAAGTGTCTATTCAGTGAAAAGCAAACAAAAAGTAAGTTTTATTACTTATTAATGTTGCACTTCTAAAGCACGTGTATTGACTAATTGAATCAGCCACGCTGCTATGTCCAGATATTGACAGAGACCGTTGAGACAGAAAAGTACCGATGCGTGTTACAGGATGTTTTATGAACCCAATTAATCATAAGTTGTATAAGGTGGGTTTACACCGCAATACATGTTGCATGACACATGTGTCATGTGTCATGCAACATGTGTCACTGTTTAAAAACCCTAAACATGTTTCATGACACAAACTTGTTGCATAAAATATGTTTTATCGTCTAAACATAGCCTAAATGGTTGCGTGACATATATGTGTGGTAACATGTGCCACCGTGTAAACCCTTCTACTAGTCTAATATGGTGTGGTTTTGTAGATTGGTAATAAAACATTTGGATCTGGTAATTACAGACACAGAAAACGGGAGTTCGGGGGCATCATCTGTGTCTTACATAAATATAAGTGTGGAAAATGGATTGGGTATAATAGTGCTACGAGCGCTTCGCTGTAAAAGCACGATTTAATGGCGACGAGGTTAGAGTGGTGAACCTCTGTTAAAAGTTAAGCAATGTTTTGCTTGGTTAGCACTTGAATGGGTAACCCGATAAAGTCACATCACGGTGTCAGAAGTTTCGAATGAGCTCACGGAAGACTACCGCACTGCCTTAGAGAGTAAAAGGGGAGCTATGTTCTGATTTTTTCTGTTATATAGTTTCTGCAACTTAAGGCACACCTCCTCCCGGGAGTCGGATAGTTTCTTAGAGTTTCATCACGGGACTAAAATGGTGCACTTCCCATCACCCTATTTACACTTTAAAATAACTTTTTTTAAATCGGGCTTGTGTGTACTGCGGTCACCTTCTCCGCTTAGGAATGCATGAAAGTTTCTTGTACCGTTCAATATGGAGGGAATGACATAGACTTATTGATTGTCTTTCTTATGCCCTAACTCTGGACCAATTATCATTATTCTCGTTACAGTCTATAAGTTAACTGCAGTCTAATATTAGTTGGATCAGTATAGAATGGTCCATAGGATCCTGTATCAGACCATCTGCAAGTCCCAAGAGTCTCTCCAGCATTGGGCGCCTCACATCAGCCAAAGCACTACAGACCAGCAGGAAGTATTCCATATCTTCTTCTCCTTGATGGCATAACATACAAGTAGGATCCACTTGAGTCTGGTTAAAACACGCCCTGTTCACCTGTAGGATGTAGGAGCCGGCCACAAGCTTTAATTTTGTCTTAAGTCTTGCCGTATCTCTTACTTCACGTGTATGCTGTATCAACCAATGTTTCTTGCCAGGGAGAAAATCTTCAATATTCAACCAACTCAAAGTAGGATTAAGTCGAGCTCTTCGATTAATACTTGTAGACCAATACTCATTCACCAGCTCATTCACTTGGGCCTTCCATCTGCACTTAGTAGGTGGATTCTCAATCAATTCCCATGTTGTGCGGCTGAGTATGTGTCACAGTGACTGAGTTGACATGGGATGCTCCAGGGCCTTTCAAGAAAATTAGGGAGTGAGTGTAGTGAATAGATATAAATACCACTACTTTATCGCCTCGCTTTAGAAGCATGCTCCTATGGAGACGCGGTTATACTGGTGAGCCTTGTTGCAAATTAAGCAACGATCTGCTCTGTTAGTACTTGCATGTGTGACCCGATAGGCAGGGTCCCATCAAGTCACATCATAATGAAGGCACCAAGAAATAGCATAGGTCACAAAGCGCCACCTACCAAAGAAAAAAAAATAAAAGAAAAAGAGAGAAACAAAAAGTACAGTTTCGATTGGAAAACACCCAGTCCGTAATCTAGAAACTAAACATCAATACGAAGTACCTAAAAATCACAACAACATACATAAATTTAACTTCCTATTTTACCTAATTTGGACATAATTTTCATGTTTCATCCTAATAGGTACATGACGTTGAAATGACGTCATATCGACGTCGATACGACGAAATGACGTCGCATCGATATCAGTAGGTCGTCATTTTGACGTCACTGATAATTAGACCCTGACTTCATAAGGGTAAAGTGTTTGTATACCATTCTTCAGGAGTTTTATTGATGACCTTGCACACATAACTAGCGAAAGTGCAATGCCCGCTCTGCAGAAAGCTTTCATTATTGGAAATTAAGAATCAATCTGTCTTCTGAGCGCCGAAGAAATACCAAGGAAAGGAAATTGAATAACAGCGTTTTTAACAGAACTATTAAGCACAGACAACGTTGTATTGAAAAGAAACGTTATACTGAAATATCGAAATACAGATATTTAGCAACAGTAAATAGCATACCTAATAGCATTTGCAACGGGGAAAATTTAGGTCAGCTTGCATCTCCACGCTGTCTGATCATTCACCTTTCTGCAGGATCCATATGAACTGTTGAAATATGCGAAGATGATTGATTGAATGGTGTGGTTTTGAAAGCTGCTTTGAGTTCCTTGTTGATAAGTTTGATTACGCCTTTTATGCAAGTTGTAACCTTGTGGTATGCATAATGAATGTAATAAACCGCTGTGTCAGTCATGTAGGGCAGTTCAAAAGCTATTTCTGCGTAAACAAGAACTGTTACAGAAGAAGCTTACAAACATTTAGACGACGGCATAATGAATTTTAATGACGTTGACATTTGCACATCTCGGAATCATACTTTTCCTACAGGTATAGAATAAAATAATTTCTTCGATAATTTTTGTCTTGTTGTGGATATACACAACGAAAATCGATCAAACCATATTTTGGAGACTTCCTTTTTTGTTTCCAAGGGCAACCTTTAAAATCATTTGACTTCATCACGTGTGATGTCCGTGTGGTGGATTCACCACGGCTGATGTTAAGTGGCATTTGATGGAATTTAAAATTCTTCTCGTAAATCAGCATAATGCTTATCTTATTTTTATAACTTTGAATCAGGCATGGCTTAATCTTAGAAGTGCTAGGGGGTTGGGTGCGTTTCCAGTCATGCTCTGTGTTAAATCATCGTTAATTCTGCGTCATTGGATGCTGCATTAAAGTTGATTCAATGTTATTTATACGTTGTGTGCCGACACGGTAGACAATCATACTCCAGAATCGTGAACATTTAGCATGCGTTTTCATGCCAATAAAGTAATGTCGTAAAAACATTTATAATTAAGAGTGATTCCATGTAAATACCAAAAAATCGTGGCCACGCATAGTCACAGATTTTATTCAAACCATGATTTTTGGATAGAGGGACAAAAACGATGTATTGAAACTTCTTTTTTTTTTTTCATTATTTTCCCTCGTTTCCATGGAAACGGGGCGCCTTTTTAGAAAAACTTGCGTTTTGTAAAATCAGGCACCATGTTGATTGTAAGGGTTATATAAAAGTAATCATATAAGAAATAATCAATTGTATGTAATAAATTTGTAGATAAATGATAGATCTTTCATGTTTATATGTTAAATTCTTAATTCTGACCCCGGGCAACTGTTTTACATGATGCTAAAATCAAAGGTAGGGCCTTAAAATAGCTCTAATGTATGGGCCAGTGAATGCTGTACTAAAAAAAAACGCACACGGATTCACTGAGATGAATGTACATATTTTCATAGTACTGATATTTTCCTTTCATAAAATGATAAAATCTCGATGGGCACTCTGGGAACGCCAGAATGGCGGGTGTATGAAACTGGTGAAATATTGGTGTGCAGCCATAAAATGGGGCGTCAGGATTACTTCCCTTTGAGCTCTTCTTCGAAAAAGAGTAGCAAGTATCCAAAGACAACAACAATGGCGGCAAAGTTTAACGTCTGTGCAATACACTAAAATAATAACAAATTTAATTTAATTATGCCATGCTTTGTAAAAATTTTAAGTAGTGAATCGTGTTCTGACAATTCTTTATTCAAATTACGTCATTTAAATAGTGAATTAACAGCATCCATCCTTTCTGATTTCTGTTATCTACCAACCGCTGTAACTCATGAATTTCTTGTTTGTTCGCGCCACCTTCGAATCGCGGAGAAAAAACTAAAAGCTAGGAAACATAGAAAATTTGTGAGGTTCCAGAGGTTTATGCGGGGCATGTGAGCAGCAGCAAACCACTTGGAGAGAGACACCTCTCTGCAGCAACATATCATGTTATAGCTGAAAAAGCTGGCGTCTTTCTTCCTGTTGGAACTGGTAAGTTTCACAGCGCAGCGACA
Source organism: Ctena decussata (assembly GCA_963989385.1). Classification (NCBI taxonomy): domain Eukaryota; kingdom Metazoa; phylum Mollusca; class Bivalvia; order Lucinida; family Lucinidae; genus Ctena; species Ctena decussata. The sequence goes on from OZ022504.1 coordinate 10,709,571, forward strand.
CACACTTACACTCTTGAATCCACAATTCTCTTCAAGTCAATGCACCAGTCATTTGTCAAGTATCAAAAGTCTTCAAATATTTTATGAGTTGCACAATCAATGCAGTCGTTTTCTGGTCAACTCATACAGTACAAAAGTCAACTCATTTTTATAGACCTGTTTTTGTTCAACTCATACATGATTTCTGGTCAACTGATGCCTGTTTCGGGGCAACTTGTACCTATCCAATTCAATGAATTTCAAATACCCTCTGTTAGTACAAGCACCTATAACAGGTCTATGCCAAAGGGATCTGGCATGTTGTTTACTGTCTAAAATGGCCAAAAACCAAGCATATGTTGACATTGCCATTTTAGACTTATTACGTGTCACAGTTGTAAAAATCACCGAAATAGAGGGTTTTACCCATATTTGCACGACAACTGTGCAGCTAGACATCTCAATTATTTATCTCCCTTTGGTGGTTCCATGTTTTATTTTTTACCGTTAAATGTCAAAGTGCTAGCGTGTAAATTTTATCCAATCCAGGTGTGTTTTAATTAATTTTAAGTGACGTATGTATGTTCTAGTATGATTGATTGGTGAATGATAACCTCTGACATGCGCTTGCACTCGCACAAAGCATGCTCACCCAAGTTTGTAACACCTGTGGGCATTTCGGCCATCGACAGTGAAGTATTCACATCACTTCACCACATCATATTCTTCATCAACTTGACTTTATCATCAAGTTGTATTGAATATTTTTCACCAGGTATGTCAAATTTAGCTTAGTTTGTCTTATCTGTAATAATTTCCATGTAAATTATTTTAAATGGTTAACAGCCCTTTGTTCTAGTTCTTGTGTTTAATTACACTGATCATTTTTGAATAGCCCTAGACTAAAACAATTTTTAGGTTTAAACCTACATGTACATGTACGGGTCGCGAAAATTGTCACTGGGGAGTGGGGGGTCCAACATAGTTTTGCCATTGCAAAATCCATACCAGGGTGGGTCTGACAAACTTTTGCTATTGCAGAACCCATATGCTGTGAAATCGAGGGGGTTGGTCCAGTCCCCCCACCCCCTCTGGATTCGCCCATGAAGTACAATGCCATTTCTTTATCCTGCCCTTAATATTGTTTACAACTTTGGCATTTTTAGCTAGCCTGAACAAAGTTCAGGAAGAACTATTGTACTATGCCCAGCGTTGGCAAAATGTTTAAAGTTTTACGTTAAAATTTTCAATGTGATGGGCGAGGTGCTGTCAGGCGAGCTATCCTGTCCCGGTGAGAGGTCTTGTTACATTTTGAGCAAATCTGTCATACTCTGCCGAGTTGCCCATGACATGTTTAATAATCTTTGGACTTGGTCATCAGGGTCATATACAAATGTACTTAAAAATGACGTGTGCAATAATGCCTCAGCCCTTGTGGATATTTGCACTAGGTCACGTGAAGAAGTGATTAAACACACTGATTTGTCTAGCATTCTTGCACTCTGTCCCTCGAAACTACACTTTGACGGGGAAATGTTTAGATTAAAACCATATGGGTAGACCTCTGATTTATTTTTCATTAATTTCAGATGACAGAACAGTGCTGAATAAGAAGCTTGACAAGGGGTTCAAATTGGATTTAGAAGGTAAATTTTAAAAATTATTTTATGAATACATGTATATATATATATGAGCTGCGACACGACAAAATCAACAACGTGGTTATGCGCCCAGCACAGACTCAGAGCAGCCTGGGCACCCGTCCAGTCTGATCAGAGTCTTCGCAGTCTGCATGGAGGTAGCTTAGACCCTAAGCTACCCTTTGAGCACTAAACGAATAACGAAGAGTCTGATCAAATGAGGCTGGTCTGTCTGGGTTGTGCGCACAACCACATTGTTGGATTTCTCGTGTCATGACTCATATGTATGTATATATTGATTAAAAAGAGACAGTATTCCACAGTACGCGTTCAAAATTTAGTTAATATTCTTAGAACTATGTCCAAGTGACACTAGCAATGGGACCTCTTCTGTCCATGTAACATTAGCAATTATGAAATCTGCCATGACTGAAATCCTTCCAGGAGATAATGCAGACCTATGTGTACATAGTGCAGTCTTTATTAACACATCTTAACTTGTAGTCAGAGTGCATGTTTGATTTGGAAATGATTCATGGGTCCAGCAGATTCATTTCATTAATTGTTAAGTACTGGTGAAAGGATCAACAATGGGCACTGGTTAATTGCTTAAGGTAAACTCAGCAAACCATAAAATGATAAATACTCAACCAAACTCAATGGATATTCATGTTTAAATGACAAGAAGCAGTCATTTTAACATGAATATCCATTGAGATAGATCTCATGCTCGCCTAAGATAGAATGACTAGAAGGTTGTCCAGGGACAACTAGTCGAGCCCACTGTTTGCTATAGTGACCTGTAAGTATGTCTAGACTGAGCAACTGCTTCACTCTCGAAAGAAGCCAAACAACATCATGCTTAGTCAGCATATATCTTCTTTTTTTTCAAATTTTCACAAGCGAAAATAAGTAAAAGTGATGACCCAGACGAGCTCAATTTATGACAATTACAATATCTGACCTTCAGGTATGACCTTGACCTTGGACCTACACAAACAAGTATGTCACTTGACACTTTCACTCATCAAGAAGAACAAGTGTGCAAAATTATTTTGAAATCCATGCATAAATGTAGAAGTAATGGCTCGGACAAGCTGATTTTATGACCATTTTATCATTCAACCTTCAAGTGTGTCCTTGACTTTGGACCTACTTGAACAAATATTCTAAATGGCACTTCTACTCATCAAGCAGAACAACTTACTGTGCCAAATTATTTTGAAATTTATGGCCCGGACAAGCGCAATTTATGGCCATTTTATAATTTGACCTTCAAGTTTGACCTTGGACCTACCCGAACAAATGTTTCAAATGGCACTTCTACTCATAAAGGAGAACAACTGTGCCAAATTATTTTGAAATCCATTCGTAAATGTGGAAGTTATGGCCTGGACAAGCTCAATTTATGGCCATTTTAATATTTGACCTTCAAGTGTGACCTTGACCTTGGACCTTCCTGAACAAATGTTTCAAATGGCTCCTCTACTCATCAAGGAGAACAACTGTGCCAAATTATTTTGAAATCCACTAATAAATGTAGAAGTTATGTCTCGGGCAAATCTGGACGCACGCATTCGCACCCGCACGGACATACACCAAACTGAAGTTGTACATATCTACCTGATTTTCTACTACAGTTCCGTGTTAATAAATATATTTTATGACTTCTGGTTGCTTTCTTGTACAACAGAGCCCTTTCAAAAATCAAACCTTTACTTAAGAAGAGAATTTTCTCCTAGTGCAGCAAATTCTTGCCTTAAGAGTGAATGCCCATTGAGAAGGGAAGTAATATAAAACATGATATAAATTACCCTTAAGTGTATCCATTCATCTTAAGTATCCTTTTAAAGAGAAAATAAATTTGAGCCGCGACACGAGAAAACCAACAGAGTGGTTGTGCGCATAGCGGAGACTCAGATCAACCTGGGCATCCGCCCACATGAATCGGACTCTTTGCTAAGCACTTAAAAGGTAGCTAAGGGTCTAATCTAGCTCCATGCGGACAGCGAAGACTCTGATCAGACTGGGCGTCTGCCCAGGCTGATCGGAGTCTGCGCTGGGCGCACATGCACTTTGTTGGTTTTCTCGTGTCGCGGCTCAAATGTTTATTACAACCGTACAGCTAAATTAAGGCATTTATGAAATTAGCCAGGAAAAGTAAAACATTCATCAAAAGAAGAAGCAATATGAACCAATTTCATTTCTTGTTCTTCCGGATTAAGTTATTAAAAACAGAAGATGCGAGCAATATTTTACTTGCATTTCTAAATCCATTTATTTTTTGAAAGGAAGAAAATTTTAACCACTCGAGCGAGTTTCAAAATTAGAAAAAAAAAGAATAAATTAAAAAACAAATAAAAATATATTTGTAGCATGTTGAGCTATATATAATATTGCATGACAGATGTTAAAATTTTGTTCCAGAAATATGAAATATTCCGATTTTGGACTAAATGGCCTCCGACAAGGGTGATGTAAATTTGCTTATTACACTAGCTAAACATAAGCTGTTGATATACCCATGTATTTCTCTTGTTTACTTATACCTTCAGGTAACTGACTCTATATCTATTTTCAGATTTTTCAGCAGAGAAACATAAGTTTTGTGCCAAAAAAGCCAAACTTTATTATAAATGTAACGGGAATCGGACAAAAGCTTTTTAAAGTCACAGCAACCCAATGTGTATGTATGTGTGTACTATCATTCTACACATTATATGTGAGATGCATGCTGAAGCACGGGGTAAGGTAGGAGGAAGGGGCGGTGGGAAAAATAGGCAAAAAAAGTGAAACGTTGAAAAGTGGGTCGGGTAAACATATCCTTTATATTCAAAATACAGACTAAAGTCCGTATTCTTTGATAAAACTGCAAATTATTGACAGCTATAGTGTCTATATATCAACTGAAGCGTATTCATCAGACAAAATTTCAGTATATACGAAACACAAACTTTTGCATTTATTTGCGGAGACCAAAAAGTTCACAAATCCGTATTAACAAAATCGGTTTAAATCAGTTTAGTGATATTATTGATTTTCACACTCAGCGGTAAAACGTTTTTATATTGCAAGACTCTGCAATTCATTCATTCAAGTTGTCAAATGTTTCAACTTTTGCTCCCCGTGGAAGCTGCAATAGTTGTTTGAAAAATAGGCAATTTCGCATTAACACTTTCAGCTGTTGCTGTGTTGATGTCTTAACTAACTAAATTATTACTAACGTGCAGTGAACGAGTGTGATTTCTCAAATGTAATGTCAAACAATTATCAGAATTGCTTAAAAGTACAGAAGCAGCAAGTACAATTCAGAGAAATTTTGTCCGAACTCGATCAGCATTTATTAGCTCTTTTCTATCATTATAAATCCTATCAAATAATAGCCAAAGGTGTCTTCAGGTATTTTTGCAAAGGACATATGAGCCACATTATGTTGTCCAACAATGTGGCCTTGGTGACAAGCAAAGGCCCTGATCATATTGCACTTGAGTGCAATATGACCAGAGTCTTTACTTGTCACATCAGCGGTCTATAATGAGCCCAAATCATACAGCCGAAGTTTGGATCTATAGACCCGGTGTAAACGATTAGGTTGATCTGAATATCACATGGCAAACTGCCAAATTATTTGAAGACACATGATCCTGCTCATGTATTGCCTCGTGCTATATAATACTGAACTTTGTTATTGTAGTGTGTTGCGGCTCAAAATGTCGAAAGTTGAATATGCGCCCGACCATCCTGATCAGAGTCTTTGCTGTGCGCTTAAAGGGTAACGAAGAGTCAACGCTACCGCCATGTCGACAGGGGAGACTCTGATTAGACCAGGCAGATACCCAGGCTGATATAAGACTTCGCTTGGCACACAAGCCACTTTGTTGGTTCTGTCGTGATGCTGCTCATTCATGCTACTCACCCGATATACAGGGTACTACATGAAACAATTTTGATTAAAAGTGCAAACCTTATGTGTCGGATTGATACATCTACGATTTTTACCATTTGATACTTTCAGATTACGTATATGATCAAATCATCGCTATCCACTAAAACTATATATGACATTAACAGACAAATTTCTTTCATTTGCTATTTATGAATTGAATGAATTGAATAACGTTGATGCATTTAGGCAGTTAAAAAGTTATGTACGATACCAGCGTTAAGCATTACTGAAATAGAATAGTGATTATTTCAAGTAAATACCTCGGCAATAGTCTGCATCGGTTTCATTATAGTAAAATTTTCCCCATCTTTCTCAAATTGCTTTAAAACGGAGAAAACGATGAAAACTGACTACCTTTCAAATAAAAAATACAATCTTTATAACAAAAATACTAAAAATATATAAGTTATGTGTTTTGTAAGTGATTATAAGAAGGTCAGTAGAACTAATGAGATCAGAAAACTATATGAGCCACGACACGACAAAACCAACAATGTGGTTGTGCGCCCAGCGCAGACTCAGATCAGCCTGGGAATCCGCCCAGTTTGATCAAACTCTTCTTGTTAAGTGCTCAGAGGATAGCCAAGGGTCAAAGCTACCTTCATGCGGACAGTGAACACTCTGATCAGACTGGGCGGATGCCCAGGCTGATCTGAGTCTTCGCTGGGCGCACAACCACAATGTTGGTTTTGTCGTGTCGCGGCTCATATGTGGGTCTAATAATTTTAAGTTGCGATGATGGAGTTCTGAAGACAGAGAAATCATATTGGTGTGACTTGACAACAAAATGGACACATTCTATTTTAGACCGCAAAACTAAACAGAAGATAAAATGGACAGGTATACAAGGGACCACAATCATATTAGTCATGTAACAAACTGAATTCGTATCAGATCTGTCCTCCATCGTACAGAGAGTACTTTTACTTAATCTACATCCGGCTTAACTCATAAATGCCTAGCGCTAACGCGTCATAAAAGATACATAGGCAAACAGTGCCGATCAAGATCAGACGCCGCATAACGTGCCGTCTGATCTGGATCTTCACTATTTGAATAAGACAAATGGGCATTTCTTCTTTAGATAAAATGAAAATTTACAAATCAAATAACCAGACAACCCTTAAACGGCAAACTGACTCATCCATTTGACAAAAACATTCCACTGGACGTAAATGGGTTAAACAGGCCTCATGTACACATCCTCAGACTCTTAGGAGAGAGTCGGGTAACTTCGGACAGCGGGTAAATTCGGACATTTACATTGTTTCCTTTTATATTCAGTTGTTTGGAACTAAAACAAAAATAACTGGCCAAACAGTGAAAATTCTGATGAGACGGCTCATTGTGTAGCCGTCCGATCTGGAATTTCACTGTTTGCAATGGTATGTCCGAATTTATCCCATTGTCCGAAGTTACCCGACTCTACCCTACCGCCGGGCCGGGTAGCGCAATCGGTAGGGCTCCTGACTCGTAAGTCAGAGGTCCTGGGTTCGAATCCCGGTCTGGCCACATACTTTCGTTTCTCCTTCCGCTGATTCAAGAAGGGCAGTTGTCAGTTACTGGCGAAAGTACGTGCACTTAGTACTGGTTAACCGCTTAGGAGGTCTAAGCCTGCCCAGGAATAGTATGGTTAGGTCAACTGACCGTCCCGACATGACCTTAGTTGTTTACCGTGGACGTTAAGCATCAAATCAACCAACCAACTCTACCCTACCTGATGCAGCTCCTGAAGCAAGTACGTGTTCACTCTAAGCAGAGGCCCCTCACCCACCCACTAACTCATCAGTGACGCACCACAGGACAGTACAAAGAATCATTAGGGACAAATACAAGGACTCTGTGCAATTCACACCAGAGTGTAAGAGCCGTGATATGACAAAGCCAACAAAGTGGCATATGCGCCGAGGAAAGACTCAGATCAACCTGGGCAGCCGCCCATCCTGATCAGGCTTCGCTGTCCGCATGGAGCTAGCTTAGACCCTAGCTACTCTTTCAGCGCATAGCGAAGACTGATCAGATTGGGCGGATGCCCAGCCTGATCCAAGTCTTCGATGTGCCTTTTTGTCGGTTTTGTCGAGTTGCGGCTCATAAGGAAACCACTTAGTTGGATCTAAATGGGCCCGATCAAGGACACTGACGGTCAGGCGCAGCCGTCCATAACAGGTTCCTTCTGTATTATATCTTTAAGGGTGCCGTCATTTAGGCTGAGGCTCGATCTACTATCGTGCAATTGAAAAGGGACGCAAAGCATCAAGTCACCATGCATGCATAAACCTTTCATGAAACAAAGTCAAGATGACGTGAGCCTATAAGAAAACGCCTAACTGAACCAGCATCTGTTTGTCAGGGTGCCATCTGATGTCAAATATCTAGAGTGGATCTTTAAGTCATTTGAAGTCCCAACTTTATGGCGTGAAATCTAACAGGGAAGCATAATGGCTGTCTACCGCGACTGGCTTAACTAGTGTTAATCTAGTTTATGGCTTACATTAGAGATGTTCTGGCCTTTCCTTTTATAACTCGAGTTATGATCTTTTTGAATTGTTCCAAAATTAAACTTTTAATATGTTGACAAAGTTGTCATAACATTTTCAGTTTAATTTTCTAAGTCTGGAAAACTTGTCTTAAATGTCAATCACTGGTTATTAACGTAGAACACACATTTGTAGCAAGAGCCTGTCTTTTAAAGGCCCATTTTTTTCTCTTCCAGTGGTATGAAATAATAGAATAATTCATTTTCACATACCGGTGAAACCGTTTCACTGCTGTGTCGGTGTATAACATGACTGTGCTCGTGCGGCCTTTAAAACATTAAACAAGCTCGGCTTTCTCATAAAAGAATATTGAAACCTTTCTGAGTGATTTTAGTTGTCAACCAAAATGAAATACTTTCAATACCACAAACTTTATCAAATGATTTAAATATTATTTGCAGGAAAAGATTTGCTTTCGCTGTCTCATTCTTCTGCATACTTCATTAATCAATAGAAATTCAGAAAAGAAATGCTTTTGTGGACGCCTTTGTCATTGTTTTTCAAAATTCTCTTTCCGTTACTGTTACGCAGAAGGTTTTACACTCGGTCGACACGGGTGTAGAGCCTTATGCGTCGCCAGGACGGCGGAGGGTGACTTCCGGTTAAAGGGTTATCTACTAGTGTAATACACTAACAAGGAAACTCTAACAACGTTAGAATTTTTTAAGTTTATATATAATGTAAATTCTATATATAACAATACAATTTACAACTGTCACAATTACAATAATATACAACACATATCAGTTCATGTCGCTGGCCCAAGTAAAGTGTTTGTTTCAAATCTGTAATCGATTTGCGTGCAATACGCAAATAGATTACCGTCTGACGTCAACACCGTACTCGGCTCAGCGCCATGAACTAAAGGAAAACACAAAGAACAAAAAAAACGTTAGTTTGAGCTCATACAAAATAAACAAGGCCTTATGCTGGTAGACTTCAATTCGTCGTTCCCTGGATAATGTCATGGGCCAGTCCATATATCATGAGGAACACCAACTTAACACGTGCACGATTATATACTGGTCGCTCCCTGGATCGTACCAGGGACCAGTCTATATATATATTAATACACCTTAGTGGACGAACACTGTCCCACACTTGATGTGACCTTCAGATCTTATCACAGAATCTGGCAAAACTGTGCTAACCACTTCCGCCTACATTTTGTGCTTCCCGCCTCTGCTTAGGAACCTTGCACAAACGGCGTTGTAACTGCCTCTACCCGGGTTGGTATTAACCTGGAGACGTAAATCGAATCTCCAGGTGAGACGTGGCTCTAAGCCCTAACAGCTGACTGCCGGACTTGATGTGCCTAAAAATAACGAACTTACACTTAATACATTGTAACTACATAATAATAATACGTAAGACTTGGGCCTGTCTTGGAAATACCATACAACGCCCTCGGCGAATGCCGAGCATAACGTGCACACGCCAGCCGTGTCACTAGACACGACTCGCGCTCACGATGTAAAGCTAAAAGTGTGCTTACCACTTCCGCCAATGAAGAAACGTAGATCCTACCACGCATGTGCGTCAAAGGATCTGACGTCAAACATTGTCAAGAAGTATACTGACGTCAACAGGCATTACCATGACATACCCCACATAAAACATGAATAATCTAAACAATGACCTATTTACATTAAATTGATTGACCAAAATCTAACTCGCCTATGTATTAATTCATTTCTTTAAACTAAGCGTAATACCATTTGCCATAGAATATAATAGCTGAATAAGCGTTTCTCACACATTTGGGATCATAACGTTTGATCTGACATCATGACATCAATGATGTTATACCATATGACGCCGTCTAATGAAGGCAAATCAAACGCATGATGACCAAATGTTACCATTATAACTTATGGAAAAAACCCTTAATGCGGTGCATGCTATGGCGTCAATTGACGTCACGAGTATATAAATTAGTTCCATTACAAATCAATCTACTTCTATAGGCCACGTATACGTGAAACTAATATAAAAAGTGCTGACGTCGCAATAACATGATGCAACTGACTTCATATGAATAACATGAATGCAACTGACGTCACATGAATAATATGAATGCAATTGACGTCACTGGACACCAGTGAAACTAATATAAAAGTGCTGACGTCGCAATAACATGAATGCAACTGACGTCACATGAATAACATGAATGCAATTGACGTCACTGGACGTCAAAATAGACGCACACCATTGCAACCAACATCAGTGATATAAACTAGTTCCGAAATTTACAAAACTTCCTAATATACAAATATTATGCGCAGCATGCTTACTAACAAAATCGGTCGACACATGCGCAGCCTGATCACTGCCAACAAAATCAAATCAGTCGACACATATAATCATACCATATCAATCAGAAGTCACATTTTTCATTCTTAGCCAAACTATTCTAAATAAATATAATAAAATCTTACCCTTCTAGGTCTTAACACAGAATCTGGGCACACAACAATATAACATCCATCAAGAATTAAACAGCCACGTCTAACTTTTCATTAAAAGATAGGCGTATAAATACTATGCGTCTCACATTAAAATCATGCAACACGCTTTCCACAATCAAAAGACTCGTGCAGGTATTCACCTTAAAATCATGCAATACGCTGTCCACGAGAGGTATTCACAAACAACCCACGCATAACGTAGCCACAATTTCCGTAAATGTTTTATTACCACAGTTACCCTAAAAACTGTAGCCTTACTGATTGAAAGGATTAAAATAATCTCGACGACATAGTGGACGATTAGATCCATTTCGTAACATAGGTTTCCCCTTAGGGAGAAAAAAACATAACAATGTTTCTTTTCTGAAATAGTACGAAATGCGATCGAATCGTAGGCTATGTCAAAACTGGAAAACTAGCTATATACACAACAACGGTGCGATGCATAACGTGGCCAAACTATCTACTAAGGTAGTCCGCCCCCAAATTATCTTGGCCGCGGATAGCAACGATCCTGAATCTATACGGCTGTAATTTCATGGCCCAACGCATGATTCGGGGATTGAGCACCTTAGCTGTCTGCATATAAGACAAAGGTTTGTGGTCAGTTTCAAGTAGGAACTCCGCCCCATACAGGTACTTACGAAATTTCTCAACACCCCAGATAATACCCAAACATTCCTTCTCAATTACAGAGTAGTTCTTTTCCCGAGGTAACAATTTCTTGCTATCATAAGCAATCGGCAAACGACCTTCACCTTCGAACTCCTGAAGCAAAATAGCTCCAAGACCAACGTCTGAAGCGTCTGTTCGAAGTACAAACGGGTTACCTTCTTGAAAAACAGGTAAGCGAAGAATAGGACTAGACGTGAGCCTAATCTTCAGGGTTTGAAATGCCCTTTCATGCTGATCTTGCCAATCTTTGATAGAATTAGGTCTATCCCGTTTAGTTAAATCAGTCAGAGGAGAAGCTATGGATGAGAAATTCGGGATAAAACGACGGTAAAACCCAGCTAATCCCAGAAAAGATTTAATTTGCCTTTTCGTACATGGACGAGGAGCATCTCTGATAGCCTGTATCTTGTCCTCTTGCGGTCGTACCGTCTGTCCGACGATATTGTGACCAAGGCACTCGATACTGCCATATCCGATCATGCATTTAGATGGTTTTGCCGTCAATTTGGCCGACCTGAGCCGATCTAACACTTGACGTAATGACGTCACATGATCCTTCCATGTTTCAGTAAATATCCACATGTCATCAACAAAGCTGTCAACATTTGGGAGATTGGACAATATGATTCTCATTAACCTACAAAATGAGGCTCCCGAATTGACCAAACCGAAGGGCATAGTTTTAAACTGGAATAAACCCTTAGGCGTTTCAAATGCCGTCAAAGGTTTAGACCTTTCAGTAAGACTGACTTGCCAATAACCCTTACTCAGGTCCATCTTTGTAAAGAATCTATGTCCCGACATTTTATTGATAACCTCCTCCATATTTGGCATAGGTTCTGCATCGAATTCCGTCACTTTGTTAAGCTTCCGGAAGTCGATACAGAATCTAACTGATCCGTCTTTCTTCGGAACTAGGACAACAGGAGATGAATACGGTGAAATCGACGGCTCGATTACCCCTAATTCTAACATATCCTGTATCTCCGTCTCCATGACGTTACGCGTCTTATACGGGATAGAATAACCTTTCGTCCGTATGGATTCTGAAGTGAGTAGTTTGATATCGTGCTGTATTTGATCAGTTCGACCGGGTAAACTTGATAGTACATCCGGGTACTGTTTAATCAACGCTTCAACCTCCATACGTTGTTCTGACGTTAACGTATCTGAAATACTGACGTCATTATAAGTTTCCGGTTCCTTAGCTGTCGGAAAAGCACAATCATCAAGAGAAAATTCATCACTACCATCGTCATCAACCGACTCTGTAGTCTCAGTCGACAATAAACAATGTGACGGCACAGTACGACGTTCGACATACTGTTTCAGCATATTAGCATGATATGTACTCACGACACCATTGACGTCGATTTTATAGTCCATTCTATTCACCACCTCTACTACTTCATATGGACCCTTCCACTGCAATAACAGTTTATTACTGTCAGTTGGCAGTAATAACAGTACTTTATCTCCCACGTTAAATTTACGTGACCTAGCGCGTTTGTCATAATAAGCCTTTTGCTTTACCTGTACTTTCCGTAAATTATCATGTGCTAACTTACACGTCTGCTCTAACCGTTCTCTCAACTCAATTACGTACTGGTACGTAGACAGAACCTGCTCATCCTGTACTTCTTCAGACCATAATTCACGTAATATTGCCATAGGGCCCTTAACGTTACGTCCGTATAACAATTCGAACGGAGAAAACCCTAATGACTCCTGCGGAACCTCCCTTATTGCAAACAGTAGTGCTGGGAGATATTTATCCCAGTCCTTTGGACGTTCTGCGCACATCCTACGTAGCATTTGCTTCAACGTCGCGTGAAAACGCTCTACGAGACCGTTGCAGATAGGATGATACGGCGTCGTGGTTAACTGCTGGAGTGATAACAGCCTGCTTACTTCTTTCATAACTTCAGCAGTAAACTGACTTCCGCAATCTGTTAACATTTCATCAGGTATGCCAACTCTACTAAACATCTCAACTAACGCTTCGGCTACGCGTTCCGTTTCAATGCCGGGTAACGCTACCGCCTCGGGATATCTCGTCGCATAGTCTATCATTGTTAAAATATAGCGGGATTTCCTGTCAGAACGAGGTTCTATCGGTCCAACTATATCAACAGCGACTCGTTTAAATGGTGTGTCAATCTGTGGCAACTTTCCTAAAGGAACCTTAGTGACACGACCTTTTTGAATAGTCCTTTGACATATGTCACAAGATTTACAAAACCTTGCCACATCACCACAAATTCCAGGCCAAAAGAACTCAGTTAACACTCTATCCATAGTTTTCTTTATGCCCAAATGACCTGACATCAAGGTTTCGTGCGCCAATCTTAACACCTTTTCACGAAAACCTTCAGGGATAATAAGTTGCAAAGTGACCTTGTTTCCCTTAGTAAACTGCCTATACAATAAATCTTTCTTTCGGATAAACTTAGTTTCACCTCGGTTCAATCCACGACTAATAGTCACATTCCCAGATTCCACTCTTTGCCTTATGCCATTCAATTTAGGGTCAACAACTTGGGCCTGCTTCAACGCCTCCTTATCACTAGCAATAATTTGATCAGGAACTTTAAGTTTCTTATAGACCTCTTCACCTTGCTTAGCTTGTGACCTAGTCACTGCCGCCATTGCAAAATGGGACATATCGGGAAGTTTTGACCCGTCAATATTTCCAATAACCAGGTCATACAATGTATCTTCCATGCACAATGCCTCAGTTTTTCCTGTGAAAAATGGACAATCTATGTCAACCATTGCTAAGGGATACCTTTGGGTAGATTCATCAATCAAAGTTACATCAGATTCTCTACCAAGTAACTGATCATTAGAAACCAAGTTTCTACGAACGACACATCCAGTACAACCTGTGTCCCTTAAAACTACAACAGTCTTACCATTAACCGTACCCTGCGCTGTTGGTAATCGCGACCTTAAAAAGTAACAGACACCTTCCCTATCCACGTTATCATTGATTAGTGGACTTTCTTCCTTACTCTTATAGAGACCTTCAATTTCATGAGACCTATTCATTGTAGTTTTACAAAAGCTCATTTGATGTCCACCACCCCGACCACGTCCGCGGGAATAACCCCGACCACGGCCACGATCTGAATTACTACCCTTCGTCTGTACAGTATCGCTCTTACTCTGTGATCTTTGTGTCTCATCTTTCGGTGCATAACTACTCCCCTTACTTCCGCTATACCCGCTTGCACTTGCACCTACCTCCGCACTATATGCTTGCTTCCTATCGGGATTCTTAAAACATTTATATGTTAAATGTCCCTTACCACAAATACTACATTTTATCTCTGGCTTCGCACTCGGCTTATTATCAGATCTACTCTGAGTTACGCCCTTACTATCACGCTGCCCCTTATTAACACAAGCGTATACGCCGCCACGTGCTTCTGCAAATAAATCTGCTTCCCTAGCCATCTCACCTAGATTCGTGAATGTTTTCGATTCAAATGAACATATAGTTCTTTACTACAGGATTCTAAAAACTGATCCCTAGCGAAAAAATCGCAAACAGCTTCATAAGACTGGTCTACTTTCGCCATTTTCAACCATTTATTAAGATACGACCTAAGTCTACTACTAAACCGAATAAACGTTTCGGACTTTTCAGGCCTATCATAGCGAAATTTCTTCCTAAATCCGCGTTCAGTCATATCGAAATTCTTTAACAACGCATCTTTCAACTTGTCATAATCCGCTGCATCATCTACAGACAATCTATCATAGACATCAAGCGCGCGACCTTTAAGTAATGCGCTTAAATATGCAGCCCAAACGTTTTTATCCCATTTATTCGCCGTCGCGTATTTCTCAAACCTTGATAAGTAACTATCCATTTTGTCCTTACTTTCATCAAAATACGGTAATTTGGGATCTCGCGCATGCGCTAACTTTTCAGCCTTCTGTTTTTCTAATTCAACTCTAAACGTTACCTTCTGCAAATCTATCTGATTCTTCAACTCGCGTTGCTGCAATTCAAAACTATACTTCAACTTTTCTAACTCAACTTCGCTCGACAACTTCGCTTCCTTATCGCTTTCGATTTGAGACAACTTAGCTTCCCTATCTTTCTCGGCTTGCCGCTCTATACTTTCAATCCGCGCCATCTCGATTTCCCTATCCGCCGCAATCTTAGCTAGTTCTACTTCCCTATCCTTTTCGGCTTGCACAATCCTCTCTTTCTCCGCCGCGACCCTAGCTAATTCAATTTCCCTGTCTTTATCGGCCTGCGCGATCCTAGCTAACTCAATTTCCCTGTCTTTATCGGCCTGCGCAATCTTTTCTTTATCAAGTGCCCTTACCGCGTGCCTTTCTGCCCTCTCAGTCTCTTGCTGTTGCCTTACAAATTCCTGCAACGCCTGCCCTTCATAACCTAACTCCCTTCCCGTCTTAACTAACTGATCCATGACGCTTAACGTAATGCTCACGTTAACTTAGCTGAAACCGACGTTCACTTATAGTCACACACGTTAACTAAAACGTTAACAATAATAATAACGAACTAATCCAACTAAAACGTTGATTAATTAGTATACTCGCGATCTGGACGTAGCTATTAAAGTTACGTTCATAACAGACCGGAAATGACGCCATAAACTGACGTTGACTTAGCCGAGAATTACTTTTCACTATTAGATGACGTAATTAAATGACGTAAATAACCCACATTACAATTACGCCCAACTTGATCTAGCGTATTGGATATACAAACGTAACGTATGTAACGCAACGTATTAACACTGACACGACAACTGTACGTCCTACATTACAAAACCTTATAAGATACCAACGGTAAATCAAACTTAAGATTCCGCTATTAGGTTTAATTCATTGTAACGATATTATACAACGTTACGAGTGACCTACGTTACTAAATCAGGACATAAAATGGACCTCAGTAACGGTTACGACACAACGTACAAAACGTTTAAGTTAATAAACTTACAGATTGTCATGCAACAGCAGTGCCAAGGTACTCAAATGGACCTTAAAACTAAATGTATTATCCGTGCCAAGACAATTCAGGTCTATATACCTCAGTTTCCCCACTCAGATATGCAACCTGTTACATTCCATCACAAATTAATGCATGGGCTATCGCACTTCATCACGCAGGGAATAAGGATAGTTGACCTTAATTGAGTGTAGGTTACATTTACAAGAATTTAGTGGCAAAATTGCTCCCCTAAAATTCGCAGCCTTACAAACATCCTTACGTCACCTTAGAAAAGAACAATCAGAAAGTCAATAATAAAAAAAAAATGTCTGACAAAATTGTGCCTAGATTCTGTATATATTGTCAATATCTTACACTGGCAGATATTAACCAGAAGTCAAATCCCACTTCTGACACCATGTTACGCAGAAGGTTTTACACTCGGTCGACACGGGTGTCGCCAGGACGGCGGAGGGTGACTTCCGGTTAAAGGGTTATCTACTAGTGTAATACACTAACAAGGAAACTCTAACAACGTTAGAATTTTTTAAGTTTATATATAATGTAAATTCTATATATAACAATACAATTTACAACTGTCACAATTACAATAATATACAACACATATCAGTTCATGTCGCTGGCCCAAGTAAAGTGTTTGTTTCAAATCTGTAATCGATTTGCGTGCAATACGCAAATAGATTACCGTCTGACGTCAACACCGTACTCGGCTCAGCGCCATGAACTAAAGGAAAACACAAAGAACAAAAAAAAACGTTAGTTTGAGCTCATACAAAATAAACAAGGCCTTATGCTGGTAGACTTCAATTCGTCGTTCCCTGGATAATGTCATGGGCCAGTCCATATATCATGAGGAACACCAACTTAACACGTGCACGATTATATACTGGTCGCTCCCTGGATCGTACCAGGGACCAGTCTATATATATATTAATACACCTTAGTGGACGAACACTGTCCCACACTTGATGTGACCTTCAGATCTTATCACAGAATCTGGCAAAACTGTGCTAACCACTTCCGCCTACATTTTGTGCTTCCCGCCTCTGCTTAGGAACCTTGCACAAACGGCGTTGTAACTGCCTCTACCCGGGTTGGTATTAACCTGGAGACGTAAATCGAATCTCCAGGTGAGACGTGGCTCTAAGCCCTAACAGCTGACTGCCGGACTTGATGTGCCTAAAAATAACGAACTTACACTTAATACATTGTAACTACATAATAATAATACGTAAGACTTGGGCCTGTCTTGGAAATACCATACAACGCCCTCGGCGAATGCCGAGCATAACGTGCACACGCCAGCCGTGTCACTAGACACGACTCGCGCTCACGATGTAAAGCTAAAAGTGTGCTTACCACTTCCGCCAATGAAGAAACGTAGATCCTACCACGCATGTGCGTCAAAGGATCTGACGTCAAACATTGTCAAGAAGTATACCGACGTCAACAGGCATTACCATGACATACCCCACATAAAACATGAATAATCTAAACAATGACCTATTTACATTAAATTGATTGACCAAAATCTAACTCGCCTATGTATTAATTCATTTCTTTAAACTAAGCGTAATACCATTTGCCATAGAATATAATAGCTGAATAAGCGTTTCTCACACATTTGGGATCATAACGTTTGATCTGACATCATGACATCAATGATGTTATACCATATGACGCCGTCTAATGAAGGCAAATCAAACGCATGATGACCAAATGTTACCATTATAACTTATGGAAAAAACCCTTAATGCGGTGCATGCTATGGCGTCAATTGACGTCACGAGTATATAAATTAGTTCCATTACAAATCAATCTACTTCTATAGGCCACGTATACGTGAAACTAATATAAAAAGTGCTGACGTCGCAATAACATGATGCAACTGACTTCATATGAATAACATGAATGCAACTGACGTCACATGAATAATATGAATGCAATTGACGTCACTGGACACCAGTGAAACTAATATAAAAGTGCTGACGTCGCAATAACATGAATGCAACTGACGTCACATGAATAACATGAATGCAATTGACGTCACTGGACGTCAAAATAGACGCACACCATTGCAACCAACATCAGTGATATAAACTAGTTCCGAAATTTACAAAACTTCCTAATATACAAATATTATGCGCAGCATGCTTACTAACAAAATCGGTCGACACATGCGCAGCCTGATCACTGCCAACAAAATCAAATCAGTCGACACATATAATCATACCATATCAATCAGAAGTCACATTTTTCATTCTTAGCCAAACTATTCTAAATAAATATAATAAAATCTTACCCTTCTAGGTCTTAACACAGAATCTGGGCACACAACAATATAACATCCATCAAGAATTAAACAGCCACGTCTAACTTTTCATTAAAAGATAGGCGTATAAATACTATGCGTCTCACATTAAAATCATGCAACACGCTTTCCACAATCAAAAGACTCGTGCAGGTATTCACCTTAAAATCATGCAATACGCTGTCCACGAGAGGTATTCACAAACAACCCATGCATAACGTAGCCACAATTTCCGTAAATGTTTTATTACCACAGTTACCCTAAAAACTGTAGCCTTACTGATTGAAAGGATTAAAATAATCTCGACGACATAGTGGACGATTAGATCCATTTCGTAACAGTTACGTTTCACCGGCAATATGACAGAATTTGCACATCAAAGGACATCTTGTCATCCAATGCGACCACAGAACTGCTGTTTAAGAGGACATAATTGAGCCGCAACACGACAAAACAACACAGTGGCATGTGCGCCCAACGTTCCTTCAGATAACCCTGGGCATCGGCCCGGTCTCATCAGAGTCTTCGCTGTCCGCATGGCGATACCTGAGACCCTTGGCTTCCCTTTAAGCCCAGAGCAATGAATCTGACCAGGATGGGCGGATATCCAGGCTGATCTGAGTCTTCGCTGGGCGCACATGTCACTTTGTTGGTTTTCTCATGTCGCGGCTCATATGTTTAGATGCTTTCACCACTGAAACAGCAATAGAGTTTGTAAATAGAAATACAACGCTCTAGCGGGCTTGACTAGCTCACCGCAGTACTACAGTACAGTATGTTGTGTGTAAAGCACTATACCAGGGGCGTTCGGAAAGTTTTGCAAATGTAACCACCATACAGACAGAACTTCTGATAACAGAAGCACATAAAGGTATGATATGCCTAGAAAGCCTCCAAACACGGTGTATGTTTTTTAAAAGGACGTATTTTAACTCCGTTGATAGAGGTATACCCTAAATGCACTGCAGAATTTTATTTAAGTAGGCCGTAATTCATATATAAGCAGTCTTTGATCCTTTTTTGATTTCCTACTTGAAGACAATGCCCGGCAATGTTATCCTGTAAATATCGCGGAAATTAAATTCAATCGAGGTTCCATGAATATGAATAATCTGTATTTCATGTAGTAGCAAAATCTCCCTTTCCACTAAAGTTATTATGATTTTGTAACGAAAACAAAGTTTGTTAGCACTCAAAATTATGTTAGCATAAGCATTTGCATTGGTCAACAAAAACCTTCTATAAATTCAAATTAATGCAACAAATGAAGCCTCTACAGTCTTTAACAATGACGTTGACGTCGACTTAAATAACGCCACAAGAACTTCGCATTGCTTTGCAAGTAATTAATCGAGAACAGTTGCTACCCATCTAACTTTTGTATAGATATTACACGCAACGAGAGACAACCCACAGACAAAGTTTGATTTTGCATTTACAACGGTATTTGACTTGAATGCCTAACCCTGGAAAGAGTTTACATATGAATTATCCCAGTGGTATGACTGGAAGCCTAATAAAATGCGTTGTAAGTCAAAAAGGTAAATTGTATTTGTTTAAAGTTTGGTATGATTGTAAACAGGAAATGTAGTGCTTTCAGCATATGCATAGCATTTGTACCCAGCATGCCCCTAAACAAAGTTATGACGCCGTTTGCATTACTTTTCGAACGCCCCTCGTATATTATGTGTAGCGATTATTCCAAATAGCTGTTGTTTGAAGCGTTTTCTTAAACTTCTGATTTTAAAGGACTCAGTCTAATAGGACAGTCATGTCACCTCTAATTCAATTCATGTTATTATTTTATTTAGTTTTTTTTGCAAAATAAAACATATGCTTTGAAGCTAGATTGCTGGAATTTATAAGTAGCCATATATGTAGTCGCCCAGTACTCCAGATAAGAAGGGGTAGCCGGGAAGAATTTGGAACAATTTTCCTTATTGTTTCAGAGAAACATACATTGTGACCCTTCAAGAAAACCGTCTTGCTATAGCGAGATGGGTCTGATGAGGGGTCACAAGCATGTTTTCACTCAGTGAGACGGTTTTAATGAGGGGTCACAAGTATGGTTTCAATGAGAAGCAAAATTATCTCTAAACTATCCCTGCTACCCCTTCTTATCCGGACTTTATCGGTGTCTCAGATATTTGCTATACGCAAGATGAGTCCGCAATAAGGAGGACTTCTCAAACTATTTTAATTTGCAATACATTTATCGCTAATCGAAATTCCTTATTTGGTATTACATGTATATTTTATTTTTCAAAAATAAAACAATAAGAATTGAATTACTACTAATTGTAGGCTATATTAGAATGAGACATTTGAACTCAGAATGAAGTATTTAAGAATGTTAACAAACACTTCAAATGATTCTAATGATTGCTTATGGGGATAATAATTACGTATAATAAACAGTATGAGTACATACTGCCTTCTGTAGCACTGAGGTGAGCTAGATAAAGACAAATATTCTTGTTTATTTGGTGTCATAATCCTTTTATGCAACAGTCCGGCGGCACTGTTATTTCATCAAAGAAAATAACCCATCTCACATTTCTAGTGACATAACAAGGTCATAAAACCGCTAACAACTAGGGGTTTATTCTATATAGTAGTCTTTAAGCCCCATTTATCAGGCTCTTCATGCTTTCTCACAATGACTTCTTCAAGTGTGCAGAAGATGATTGCGTGAAACAAGAGAGTGGCATAAAACATACTTAATGAGAGGCCTCTACAAATGACAGCCACAGTTTTAAGAGTTTCTCTACCACAAATAGGTTTGCTGTGTCTTTTGCCAATGGTGTACGTTTTCCTGCTCCTCGAAATTTAACGGTTAACATGTTTATTAAAATCGGATAAAGAATGTTATCAAGCGAGTCATCTACCCACATCCGTCTAATAGAGATCTCTAGAGGCACTTCTGACACGCTTTCTCTCATTACAGCCAGGGGCGTAACTAGGGGCAATTTCATGATACGCACAACCCTGTTTTATGCTCTACTTCTTGAAAGGAAGGCTAGTATTTCAGCCACTTTGGTAATTGGTATTGAAATCATGTCTAATTTATAAAATTTCAGCATGCAAATATGCAGGTGCGTTTTGAAATTTTGTCAATTTTGACAAAATTTCAATACGCACTTGCGTATTTGCCGTATACGTAGCTACGCCCTTGACAGCGTTTGTTGCGTCCTTCAATCCATGTTTTAAAAAATCAAAGCCATAGTACCTTAAAGCATGTGCAAAAGGGGAACCTCAGATAAGCATGATCATAAACGAAATCTGATCAAAGTCTTTCATGTTCGAATGAAGAATCTATGAATCCTGAGGAATCTTTAGAGTTTAAGGTGAAGACTGGGTCAAGTCAGGTATGCAGCGATATGCAGGTTGATTTGAAAATTGTTTTTTTCATATAGCCATATGCCCATTTTGGTTTGCTACCGTTTCAGTCTTTGTGGAAAAAATATAATTGCACTACGACTTTCCAAAATTACAAGATGCCAACTTATACGTCAGTCAGCCTGCAGCTACACAGATTGACCCAACGAAGGCTAAAATAGATACAACAGTTTTCTTTGACTAAATAGCTTTATCTTCCCTGAACAACCCCTCAGTATTACATGATATGTGAATCCTAAATGTTTTAAAGATCATCATAGAACATCGGCACCTAATTTACCAAAACAAAAAAGTATGGCCAGTTGATTACATTTTACCTTGAATAGTTAGTTATTCATTTAGCCACAACGTGTAATTTCCAACAATGTGGCATTGGTGACAAGCAAATGCTCTGACCAGACTGCAGTCTGAACAGAACCTTTGCGTGTCACACCGGCCATCTATGGTAATGACCTAATCCATTGAGCAACGGTGAGGTCTCCGATTACCCTATATTTATGAGACGGATGATCTGAATATCACATGCCAAAATTATCATATTGTTGAAGGTCACATGGCGTGGATCAAACATTTTTGCTTTGAAAGTGACAGACCCACTTATCTCTTATAAAACTTGAGTTTGACCGTTTGATTGGACTGTTTCTTTTGATAAAATTCCCACTAAACAGTGCAAGGTCAATGTAAATTTCGACATTTAACCGATGTAAGCTTCATGATGGAGACTTAGGCGCCAAATATGGCCCACCATAGCTGTCCGATGTGGCCTCAAAATAGTATACTTTATGCAGTGGTGGCACATTTACGTTTTATCATATTTTACTGCGTTTTTGTAATCCTTCGACCGTTTCGTGAGTCTGTCATCACGTTATGCTCGCTCTTATCTATAATATACGAGTCTGTCTTCAAAAGCTTTTAAGCTTATTTTCGTAAGTTCACTTTGTCATCTTGTTTGAACTTGGTTGTATGTCTTGAGGCTTTCTTCTTACGTTGTGTGAAACTGGTGTTACGTCAGTTTGTTTTCTCATTAAGCCATATTCAATGTTTCTCGGTTCGTTTTGCGTGGTCCTCATTTTCCTCTGCGTGGTGTTATATTACGCTTGGTTAGTATTGCATTACGTTCTGAATATCTTATGCTCTTAAGTGAAATTGTCTTTCCATTCTATGGTTTCTTATTGCCTTATAATAGTATGTTTTCTTTTAAATAACATTAAATGCAAAACGCTGACTTAAATCCGCACTGTTTTGCTGCTTACCGTTCCAAGGCGGTTCTTCTATTCAGGTTTCTTAATTCTACGGGTAAGAAGGGGCAACCAGGGACAATTTAGGGATAATTTCCCATATTTCTGCAAAAAAAAATACTTTGCGACCCGGTGCATGTTATATTGTAGGGTCAAAGTGCACGTGTTCATAAAGAAAAAAGAAAAAAAAAACTATCTAAAAATTGTCCTCAACCCCCCCCCCCCCCCCCCCCCCCCCATTATCTGAAGCTCTGGTTTCTCTGTGTTGGACTGAGTGACAGGGTGTGTCTTTTGTAAAACAGTGTGTTTTCCTGTTTCGGTCTTCGTGTTTCTAGATGTATTGCTGTGCTATGTTTTGTGAAAGTGGCTTCGCAAGGGTATATACATTTATGATACTCTTTATTCGGACCAGTTAGCAATAATAATGTTGTATTTTTAACTGGGACTTTAAGTTCGTGATAGTACAAACTATTTCAAGATTTTAAGAAATATCTTCAGAGAAGTCCGGGCTATTCATAGCCATACGGATATTGTCCATAATATGGGTATCATGCGTTTCATTAATTCTTGAGTACAGTGAGGGTATACTAAGAAGAATCACTATTTCAACGTGCTGATAAAATTAACTTCAACAATAAACGAGGTCTCTTAAAATAGCCTTATATTAGTACCGCAGACTGTTTTCCATTGCGGTCATTGTCATGTAGCATATTGGCATTTGACATAAGATACGGCAGTATTAGCTTCACCTCTACCTTTTGTAGGCTTTACAGCTGTGACATTTATAAAGAACAAGGTCAAAGTAACAGATGAAATACCACACGTACAGCATAGTATTGTTACTGGCTGTTTGAACCGAATTTAAGCAATGGGCGCAATATACGTTGACTGCTGTTTTAAATACAGATTTTCATATAAAACGTCCGTTTTATAAGCAGTTGTAAGGGCGAGGGTATGTGTATACGTGTAGCTGTATTAGGTTTTGTGAAATTTAATACTCATTTTCTTTCAAGGAAAATCTTTTACATAACATGACGCATCCGTAAGCAATGGCCCTTAGCGGGTCTCGAGCCCGGGACAGCCGCGCTTAACCAGCTGAGCTACCGGGGCTCCTATAAACTAATATAGGTAACACATTGCTTAATTAAATACTATACAACGTAAATGAACGTCAGGTGGTTGGAAAAAATTCCAAAAAGTTCTAAATCAAACTGTCACCTGTAGTTTTCCTAAAATAGAGCCTTTTCTCAGCCATCAAACGTGTTTAAAAAGATAAATTATTGGTAAAAATAGGATGTTTATAACGTCTGGTTTTTCTCTAAACATGAAAAAAAAATAATGAGCCGCGACCCGACAAAACCAATAATGTGGTTGTGCACCAAGCGAAGACTCAGATCAGCCTGGGCAGCCGCAGAATTCGCTCAGACTCCTTGTTAAGTGCTCAAATGGGACCTAAGGATCTAAGCTAACTCCATGCGGACAGTGAAGACTCTGATCAGACTGGGCGGATGCCCAGGCTGATCTGAGTCTGCGCTGGGCGCTCAACCTCATTGTTGGTTTTGTCGTGTCGCGGCTCTAATATTATATACATCAGAAAAAGGTATAACAACCGTCAAGGGTCGAATAACGTGATGTAAAAGCTTATTTGATTCATTTAAGACTTTAACAGATAAAATTAGTTTTAACTTCTTCTCAGTATATGAGCCGCGACATGAGAAAACCAACAAAGTTGTATGTGCGCCAAGAGAAGACTCAGATCAGCCTTGGCATCCGCCCAGTCTGATCAGCGTCTTCGCTGTCCGCATGGAGCTAGCTTAGACCCTTAGCTACTCATTAAGGGCAAAACAAAGACTCTGATCAAATTTGGCGAATGCCCAGGTTGATCTGAGTCTGAGCTGGGCGTACATGCCACTTTGTTGGATATATGTATATCGTGATCATCTTTTTAAGAAAGCTAAAACGTTTGCGCTCATAAAACCTGACATGTATAAAGTTTCTTTTTCGATAAGAATTGTATTTTTCATTGCACCGTTGATCTATATTTCACAGGCTGTTGTTTTTCAGATCAAAACCTAAAAATCACCAATCATGAACTAAAATTTGTTCTCAAGCTGGTGTCCGGGATTGTCTGACTACTTTATACCATCGTTTTATAGTTTACGCTTCGTTAACTCTTGAACATACAATCAGAATTACATCCTTCAAAAATTTATTAAAGCGTTTTGTTGTTTTTATAAATTTTCATGCATTAAATCAATTCAATCTCGCATACACTTTCTGCTCATCATGGCCAGTACCACTGCGGGAGCAAAAAGAACAAGTGTCAAAAAATTCCGTAATATTCTTGTAAACATAATGCATTCAGTTTTAGGGCGTTTGGAGAAAGAACAAAATACATTTGAATTCACGTTTTACAATAACATAACCGAGATAATGGGTCTTGCACTAGGGAAGAGTCGGATAACTTCGGACAGCGGGTAAATTCGCACATACCATTGCAAACAGTGAAAATCCAGATGAGACGGCTCATAATGAGCCGTTTCATCAGGATTTTTACTGTTTGTCCAGTTAATTTTGATTTAATTTCAAACAACTGACATATAAAAGAAACAATGTAACTGTCCGAATTTACCCGCTGTCCGAATTTTCCCGACTTTACCCTATATAAGATTTAACCAATAAGAAGGACAATGGCAAACAGTGCAGACCTAAATCAGGTGCTGTAAGCGCAAATTCGCATAATATAAATTGGCATTTTCCTTAAAATGAAATAAAAATATAAGTGGTCGAGGTAACAAAATCAGAAGTCCGAACTCACGAATCATTGACACAGCGATATAAGCGAAGTATTTAGACACACATATACTCTATATATTGACCCCCAAAAGTGTGATAAGGTGCTGTCCATGGACGGACACACGGCGTCAAGTGTGTGCAACTATGGTTACGTACCGTTGAGCCACTTGGGTAACGTCGATAAGAGAATAGAACTGAACTGAACTGATAAGGTGCTGGCGAGTGGTAAGCATCACTTGCCTACAATAGCGAGCGCTAGCATGTAGGTAACGCTTGCAATTCGATGTTCCATAGGAGCCTTGAAAGAACGGGAGCTTTATGGCAGAGAATTGGTAAGGCATGTTTTTACCTTGAAAATACATTACTTTCGACGGGATTTCTTTCCTAACGACACCAAATTAGACTGGTTTGAATAGAAATCAGCAAAGCAATAAGAAACAATAAAAAAAAGAGGTAGTACAGTCTTTCTGTCGCTACGTAACGTAATGACGTCAAACTTTCCTTTCCGTTTGAGAAAAACAAGATGACATCAACGTTAACCGCTTCAAAGAGTAGATAACTACATGATCAGCACAACAAATGTAAACAGGCTGAGCGTCGGATCAAATTTAAAGGAAATAGAAAGCGCCGTAGAGAAGAAACTGAAAGAAAAAATATAACCCGTTTTCCGAGGGAAAAGACTACTAGGGGGGAAGCTGTTCTCTGACTCAAAGCCATACTATGTTTCGGACGTGGTCATCAAGTTGGAAGTATGTTTAGTCATCAAGTCGGAAGTAAGTGTAGAAACGGCCACATTTTGTGGATCAACGAGGTGATAATTTCTCAAACCGAATCTTTTCAGAGCTGACACAAGATAAAAAGATAGCTTATAATTTTTTCAATCATACTGTTTATCATACGCACGAATTCATTTCCAGGGAAACAAATATTTGTTTGTGTCAGAAATTTTCAAAATCCATTGTTAGAAGTAGCTATTTAAAATAATTCTAAAACATCTAAAGTCCTTGTTCAATTGACTAAAATAACGGTATTCAAGCTAGCCAAAGCGATAACCTGAGCAATTATCGGTAGAGTAATTAAACGGCCGAAAAGCATCCGCGCATTTGATATCATGATTTCTTGCATTTTTCAAACAAGGTCACGGTATGATTTCCGTACGATTTGGATATACAGAATTACGGATACTGCGTTAAATGTAATTCAGTATGTCTAAATGTAATTAAACACATCACAGTAGGAAAATTAGAGCATACGTTCATGCTTAGAAAAGACATTCCTTTAATAGAATTTATCAGAGATTAAATGACATTGATGAGTGGTTTATTCAATGACCAGCCAATTATAAACTAATAAAAGAGCAATGCTCTTCAGCAAACGCCGAGTATGGAGGAACCATTTGTCAAATAATTGGGGAATCTTTAAAGTTATTCTTATTTGAATAACAGCAGTCTCACATGCGCCTTGCCTTTCAAACAAAGAAAACGGTACATTTTGGTAATGCAATAAAAACACTCTGAAAAGGCTTCGGTTATAGATCGAAGCAATCCAGCGAGATCAAGAGTAGAAAATAAAACAAACAAGGTAGTAGTACAAGAAATTACACAACAAAGCCAAAACAACTATACATTTTGTTCTAATAAATAAATAAATAAATAAATAAAAATGAATAAGACATAAAAATAATTCCAGTAATTGTCCTTAAATAAATGTAACAGCTTTGTTTTACATTACAGTAATGGGCAAAAAGGTGCAGCGTGAATAGAAACAGTGCAGATCCAGACCAGGCTGTCTATTAAGAACAGCCTAATGTGGGTCTGCAATGCTTGTTCAGACCTGTTCTTCCTAACACTGAGACTTTTACAGTAATGACAAGGATTTACCAATAAAAAAGCCCTGTACTGTGTAACTACAAAGTCATGTCCAGAACGAAAAGCCTCTGAAAGGTCTCTTTAAGGTGTTGATAATCACTGATTTGTGTTGAATCCGAAAAGAAAATGCCATAAATGCTGAAAATGTAACAGATTTTTCAAAGACTTAGCAGATGCCTTCTTTATGTTGTTTTTCACAGTTTAGAAATCAGAAGAAAAAAATCATTTTTATGTAAGAAAGGGTGTAAATAAAACATCAAAGGGTACAAAAAAATGTAGTTTTTAAAATGGGTTAAGGTCTGATTAATGTTCGGTGCATTGAGAGTGACGTCCCATCAATTTTTCCACACTGTTTAACAAATACACATTTATCAGGCTGAGCAGATTTATCAGGCTGAGCAGATATAACATGAAGTAGCGTTTGTATGTAAACCCTATATTAAATGAATCTGTATTTGTTTGTACAAACATTCAAAGACAGTAATGCATTACTCTCAGCGCGAGCTTTTTTTGTGCCAAACAGCTGAATCTAGACATAGCATTATTTTCCTAACGAGCATCCGAAAACTTAAGTTCGCGTTACATGTGCTTTAAAAGTGTGATTAACATCGCAATCTAATGATTGCAATCTACTGTTCCGAAAATATGACTGTAGAGGCTAATTTAGAAATACTATGATCTTCGGCCATTACTAATAGAAGACATGTCAGTTTTAATAACAAAGTGAAAAATACATGTAATAGAAACAGATGATTCATGCATGTGCATGTAAAATCCATACAACACAGATGTATATATGCAATCACATGACCATAACTTTAACAAATTTTGTCGCGGTTTGATTTCGATTGTTTTTTTCAAAACCTGAGAAAGAAACAAGAAAAAAAAAAAACAAAAAAAAAAAACGCAAGCTTCACACTGTCAACTTTTATGGCAGTCCCTGTATACAACAAGGTGACGTACATAATTTGGAATTTGCGGTTGGCTAGTTTTTCCAAATTGTTTTAAGCCAGTAAGCTGGATGCCTCTCTGATACATTTTTCGTCTGTACAAGCCAGAAGAAAAACAAAAATACTCTCTCGATTTCTTCAGGCGTTCGCTTAAACGCTTTTGTAAATAATCCTGTCAAGCTAAGTATTTTGTTTACACTGACCTAATATAACATTTTCTGTAAAACATACTTGTTAAGGAAAATGAGTACACCTCCGAGATTTTCCGCAATTCACTAAAAGGAAGACAAGTTTGTGCTTTTCTGTTGGGTTACCTTGACAACAAAGCCTTTCAGAAAAGGTTTCAACTTTTAAGAGAATAAAATCAAAATATTTTTCTTGCAGAACCAACCCTTTTTCACCAAGAGTAGACTTCAGAACGAAAGGACAACACAAATTGAAGAGTTACATCCCTCGAAAGTGTAACCATTCATCATAATCGGTATGTACTTGCCGATGGCGGTCTACAAATAGTCTAAGGCTTTTAACTAAGGCTTTAAACTCCTTATCGTCGTTCAGTGCAAATGGTGTAAGTATACATGACGTGTATTACATTAATTTACTTGTTGAAGGGTCAGAGAAAACATTAAATAAATGGATAATGATAAAAGTTTAGATCCTTTAAGAGCAAAGAAAACATTCATAAGTAAGAAGTTGGGCCATACCGCGGTTTCGGCTATTCAAGCCTCATCAGTGACCCTTTAAATCTGGCACAAGGAGCCAGAGGAAAAAAACAGTAAATTTGCAGGTTTAACATGGCAGTCGTCTCAAAGACTGATATAAGTCGAAAAATACCAAAATATTTCAAATTTGTTTAGAAAATGAATCTAAACGTATGATCATTTCTGACTTCTCAGAATATATTCCATGATCTCAAAGGACCAAAAGGAAAATATAATCTGCACTATAGATGAGTGCGGGGAGACTTTTTACGGCCGCCACACGGCACAACATCCAGCTGCAGTGATAGTAAATAATGATAAAAGTTTAGATCCTTTAAGAGCAAAGAAAACATTCATAAGTAAGAAGTTGGGCCATACCGCGGTTTCGGCTATTCAAGCCTCATCAGTGACCCTTTAAATCTGGCACAAGGAGCCAGAGGAAAAAAACAGTAAATTTGCAGGTTTAACATGGCAGTCGTCTCAAAGACTGATATAAGTCGAAAAATACCTAAATATTTCAAATTTGTTTAGAAAATGAATCTAAACGTATGATCATTTCTGACTTCTCAGAATATATTCCATGATCTCAAAGGACCAAAAGGAAAATATAATCTGCACTATAGATGAGTGCGGGGAGACTTTTTACGGCCGCCACACGGCACAACATCCAGCTGCAGTGATAGTAAATAGGAAACAGCAAGTTTGCAATTGGCTTATTGTGTGAGTTTAGAAATCCTGTTTTGTTTTCGAGTAATAGATGAATTGTTATCTTAAAGAACAGAGATGCTTCAGGGTGCGTGTGGATGACGGAAGGGAGGGTGCATTTACTCTTAAATTTGACTTCTGTTAATAAGGGAAGAAAAGACCAAAAAAAATGAAATTGTTTCCCTTTAATTGTACCAATGTACGGTCGAGAATAAAGCATTTGTTATGGTCGTAAATAACAAAACGATTTTAAAGTATAGCAAAACTAAATCAAATTTAAAAAGTAACTACACTTCAGGAACTGACTGAATCAGATCCCAAACCCTATCAAGACTGCAGTTTTAGAAAACTAGTCCAGAGTTTTGATTTACAGACAAACCTTTACCAAAATAAGATCAATAAAACAAGTGGGATTGGCATTTAGTATTTCCTAGGAAAAATAACAAATTTCGATATTCTTGTCAAAATTTGATTTGCCGTCGAATAAACTACAACGAAATTACATGTACTAGTTTTGAAACTTTGCATTCTAATAAACACAAAAAAAAACAACGGAGAACCAATGGTCCTGTAGCTCACCTGAGTCCATTCATCCTATGCACACATTGGTAAGAAGCTCTAAGATGAATTCTACAATATGGCTAATTTATTCGAGATTTCATGGCTGTCCTAGTACTCAACAAGTTTAATGAAGCTTAGATAAAAAAATTAAGTCAAAATGCCATAATAAAGAATAAAGTCGCTGTGCTCAGGACAAGGTCAAATATGGGCTATTCAAGCATTCAAGGGCAAGTAACTCATAGACAAATGTATAAAATGCCCAATTTCAATCTAATCTGAGTGTTCATGCCTGTTCTGGTAAAACGCCAACAGGTTATTGGGCTTTTGGTTCTGTAGAAGAAAAAACTTTTAAAGGGTTTTTACCATATACATGTGTGGGTGTTGCGGCCACCTTGGTCATGTGACCCAGACCCAATAAACAAAGTTTCGTTCCTCTATTCCACTGATGCTCCATATGAAATTTGGCTTTGATTTACCCGGGGTTTTGTGGAAGAAATTGTTTGTAAATGTTGACGAGCCGTAGAATCTCAGTGACCTGGAACAAAAGTCAAATAATGACCTTTAACATTCAGCAACTTAATGCCTTCATCTGCTCTTTAATTAACAATTTACAGTGTATACCAAATATTGTACCTTAGACTTAATTACATGTAGTTTTGGGAAATTCACTGTTTAAGCATTTTCCGATATAAGCGCTTAACGCACCGAGATTGACAGTGCCAAGATTTAGGTCAAGGTCAATGATGGGGCATCGTTGGTTCAATTGGTTGATTGACTTGTAGCTTTACGTCCACGGTAAATAGCTATGATCATGCTGGGTCGATCAGTTAACCTAACCACACTATTTCTGGGCAGGCTTAGACCTCCTAAGCAGTTGACCAGTACTAAGTGCACATATTTTCGCCAGCAACTGACAACTGCCCTTCAACTAAGATGGGTTTGAGTCGTCTATGCTACGTACCAAACAAAAAGGTCGTTGACCATTCGATTCTGAAGAAGAAAATCTTTTTTATGGTTTTTAACATATATGGGCGTGGCGGCCATCTTGGTCATATGACCCAGATACCGGGTACAAAATTTTGTTCCCTCATCCCACTGAGGCTCGATATGAAATTTGGCTTCGACTGACCCAGCGGTTTTGGAGAAGAAGATGTTTGAAAATGTTGAGGGGTGACAGAACCTCAGTGACATGGAACACACTTAAAATAATGACATTTCACCTTTAACAACGTAATGTCTATTTCTGTGCTCTTTAATTAACCCCATATACCATATATTGTACCTTAGACTTATATAGTTTGTGAGAAAACCACTGTTTTAGGATTGTCCCATATACACCAAAGTTGACCTTGCCAAAATGTTGGCCAAGGTCAACCTACGGTCATCATTAATTCAAACTATAATGGGCCCGAGTCCCGTTTGACCTTTCTGGAGAAGAAGATTATTAAAGGGTCTTTCGACATTGGCCTTTCGATTTTGGAGAATAGTATTTTAATGGGTTATTACCATATGTGGGCAGTGGTCATCTTGGTCATGTGGCCCAGATCCACGACAAAACTTCCATTTCCCCACCTCGCTTAAGCTCCAAATAAAATTTGGCTTTGATTAGCCCAGGCGTTATTGGAGAAGATGTTTGAAAATGCTGACGGGCGACAGAATCTCAGTGACCTGGAACAAACGTAAAATAATGACCTTATATATACAGCTACATCATGCCTTCATCTGCTCTTTTGAATAACATATATACACCAAAAATTGTCCCTAGGACTTAAATAGTTTGTGAGAAATCCACTTTTTAAGCATTTTCCGATATAAAAGTATAACGTACCAAAGTTGACCTTGCCATAGATTAGGTCAAAGTCAACCTACAGTCATTATTTGAACAGACTATAATAAGCTTGAGTCCGCAATGCTTCATACAAAGTTTCAAGGTAATTGGCCTTTCGGTTATAGAGAAGAAGGTTTTTAAAGGGTTTATATTATATATGGGTGTCGCGGCCATCTTACCCATTTGACAATGAACACATGTATAAACTTTCATCCCCCTGACTGAGGGAGGCGCCATATGAAATATGTTTCAATTGGCACAGTGGTTTAAGAGGGGCAAATGTTTGAAAAGATTGACTGACGGGCGACAGAATCTAGGTTACCTTGAACAAAGATCAAAGAATGACCTTGACTTTTAGCGACATACTATCTTCATCTGGCCATTTAGTTAACCATATACGTATACCAAATATATTGACTCAAAAAAGATCCTATACATAAAACATTGTTTATGTCCATCTTTAGTGTAGAAGTAAAAAGCTCAGACTGTCATTTCTAAAGTATTCATTTGTCTGTGCACAAGTCTAATTTGATTTGATGTTCTTAAACTCAGAATGCCTTAAACATCTCAGGGGTCGTTAATTAGTTTTGCCGAATAAAATCTTTAAAATTGCTAGACTTAAATGCGTTAAAAATTTTCTGCAACGAATAATTTTCCCATATCGCCCACGCTACATTGAATTAGAATCTTTGAGTGTCAAACCACAAAACAGTTAGGGAAATTCGGCCGCTTCACGTCCAAGAATTAAAACAATCAGATAAGGTCCTTCATTTCACAGAAACTGTGTTTAATGTCACTTTCAACAGAAACTCCATAGGAAATTAAGATAGGGAAAACTTTCATGTGCGTGATTTTTCTTCAATATTCATCATAATGCTAAACAGAGGTAATGATTATATAGCAATTTTGAAGAAATACGCTGAAAACTTGACAGGCAAAGACTACACAGCAGTTTGAAAATCTCTATATTTTTAATTCAAAGGGAGATAATCTGAGAAATTCACTAATTCAAACATCACCTGTAGTTTCTTAATACAGGATGCAATAAAGTTTAGGTGTTTTTTCAAGGTTAGCGCAAAATGACCTTTAAAGTTGCATAGTCAGTTTTACATGTGCGTATGCGCATTGATGGCTTACATTCCAAATCACTCCACAAGAACTTTGCAAGATAACTCTTTCACGGAAAGGTCTAATTTCTAGATTTTTTGCGCTCTTTAAGGCTGAATGTCTATTTCTTGCTTCAAAAGTCTTGTTTATGTACAATACCCACCAGGCGACTCTCAAAGTTAGTTAGAAGTTGGTATCGTTACTTGTTTGAGTCAATATATATTACCTTAGAATTAAATTGTTTCTGAGAATTCCACTGATTAAACATTTTCCAGTGTAAAAACAACACGTACCAAAGTTGACCGTGTCATAAATTAGGTATAGTCAACCTACAGTCATCGTTTGTACAAACTATGAAGGGCTTGAGTCTCCAATGCCACATATCAAGTTTCAAGGTCATAGGCTTTTTGGTTCTGGAGAAGAAGATTTTTGAACGTTTTTACCATATATGGGCGTGGCGGCCATCTTGATCATGCGACCCAGTCTCCCGCGAACAAACTTTCGATCTCCAGCCTCATGGAGGCTTCACATGAAATTTGGATTCAAAAGGAAGATGTTTGAAAATGTTAACGGACGACAGAAGACAGACGGACAGACGGCGGTTACCTGGCCATACTACAAGCTCACCTATGAGCCTAAAGGCTCAGATGAGCTCAAAGATGTCTTGGCGAGGCACTGAATCTAACTCGTATATGTAAAACGTATAAGTATTCTGTGCAATGTAATTGGCGGCTTATAGAGAAAGTAAAAAGAGCTGCAAAGGTATATATGAAATGATAGCATATTTCAAACTAAAAGATCATACACATGACGTAATCCCACTGGACATGTAATGTAAAATCTAAATTGGGGATTCGTTTCGTTTCATTTTTTTTTGGAGAACATCTAAATGAGAATCAAAACGAAAACAACAAAACAGAACAACCCTTTACATTTTCAGTGCACTGTACTATATGCACTTTATGTATGCATGCCAAATCAGGTTTTGTATTTTTCAACTTAAAAACTTACAAAATTTCTCAATTTAACATGAGAAAAATCTCTCAAATTAACATTAACATTTAATTCTGAAAACATGCATACTATTGTGATAGAACTGAATTATAAGCGCTTAATGATGTTTTTACAATAGCATGAGAAACGTGGTTGTTCTTGACAGTTCAATACATCTCCGGATGCAGATTCTGCTGAGGCATCTTAAATGTATGATCACAAAAGGTGTGTATGAAACTGAGAGTTCGAAACCGGTAATAAAAGTGTCATAAAGCAGTCTTGTCATGCTCTACGCATTTTGCAATTCTGCCTCTTATCAAATTTATAGCATACAATTTGGTAGACGAAAGCTACTCACCAGTATGTGTCCATGGCTATAGCGGAACAAAACTTGTTTTAACTCTTAAAATGTTCTGTGGGAGACACCATGAAATCGTTGATCCATACAACGTGGCCGTTTCTTAACTTATTTTAAATCTGAAGACCACGGCCGCAGCATTTTATGGCTTTTAGTTTCAAATTCATTGACAGGTCCATCAGAAACATAGACATTGCGAATGTATTATGATAGACTGGTGATGCTTACTACCTGTGAGCACCTGATAGCACTTCCTTATTTGGGGATCCTTGTCTCTTGTGTGTGTATCTCAATTTTAGATTTGTCGATTTTATATGGCCTATTTAGAATGCAATGATTTATTTCCTTTTATATGGTTTATGGGTTTGGGTTTGTGGCTTTAGTTCTTTGACCGCTCTATTTCAATGAACATTTCTACTAGTGTATACAAATTTACACCTCATATAAAGTCACATGGCAACAGCCAATATCAACATGAAATCAATGTGTTTACTGCTCTTGAAGGAACTCTCTAAGATTTTAATTCATAATAACGCTGAATCAACGTTAATGGTATGCCCTTGTAATCAGGATCGTGTGCCAGCTGGAAAGTCACGAGGCACAAATTGATAATCAAAGCATAAGGGTGGTATTTTGTGACTCGAGACAAAAGGCATTGCATGGCTCCCTTTTGCTCCTATATTTTAGATATGTAAACAAGTTTCAAATTCTAAGAAAAAATTAACATATCAATATATCTAAGAAATAAGTTTGTTTTCATTAGTCTTTGACCTTGTATATAATATGAGTAGTCTCGTGGTAATCAGAATGCTAGGACAGAGTTAACCTCTTGACGTTTTGCTTGTGTTGTTTTTCTGTATGTGTCTTCTTTATTGTATCTTTTTTTATTTGCCATTAACATGATTAAGGGCAGGATGCGTAGGCAATTGTGCTAGTTCCTGGATGATGCATTTTCATCTTTTTTCTTAAGGAGCGACTATTTCAGCTTGTCGCTATTTAGAATGCAATGATTTATTTCCTTTTTCTGTACGAAAATACACATCATCTGTACTCCGAAGAGTACAGATGATGTGTGTCTTCGTGCAGAAAAGTGAAAGTCGTTAGCGAGTCTTTCATTTCATTTAATTACGAACATAAATAAAGTTTCTTTCCTAAAACAAAATTTAACTTTGCACTATTCTTATTGCTAATTGTTCTCATTCTGGAACAAAAGAAAATGGCAATCGCTTACGATGTAATATGATACTTGACAAGTAAAGCTTATTATTCAATTATGCCATTTGAGCCGCGACACGAGAAAACTAACAATGTGGTTGTGCGCCCAGTGCAGACTTAGATCCGCCTGGACATCCGCCCAGTATGACCAGACTCTTCGTTAAGTGCTCAAATGGTAGCCAAGGGTCTAAGCTACTGCCATGCGGACAGCGAAGACTCTGATCAGACTTGGCGGAAGCCCAGGCTGATCTGAGTCTGCGCTGGGCGCACAGCCACATTGTTGGTTTTGTCGTGTCGCGGCTCAATTATGTCATTTCTCTATCTCAGATAATAACAAATTGGTCATTTCAGATTCAGTTTTCGTAAAGACAATAAATCATACACATAATGATGAAACAACTCGGCCAAACATTCAACTGGAATTAATGTAGATTAATGGCCACTCTTCGGAGCACCAAACTCTGGGGTTAGTTTTCTGGAAACTAAAAGAATAGGCATGGTCAGGAACAAATATAATCAGATCCGGTATCCTGTCCTCAAAACCAAAAGGGAAAAAAGTATACAGAAATTGACAACAGTTCCCGAAAGAGGCGCACGGTAAACTGTATGAGCAGCTCCTCCAATGAAGGCGGTCATTTCCCCGACCGAAATCACCATTTACCCAACTGATGAATGAAGGAATCGACATTGGCAACCAAATTAAGTAAATGTAACATCAGTCTATTTTTACATACTTTATTTTTTCAATTACAAAACAAAACAGAAAGCAAAGTGGTAGGTATACAGAATACCATATTGGTAGACCTCCACCGAGAAGTGGTAATAGGAGCAGGTAACATTGAAGCACCACAAAAGAAGTACCGCTGGGCTGGTAATAGATAACTGGGAGTTTAAAGTAGTTCGATTGGATCCAAACCCTCGCCTCAGTTTCTGCAATGGCTAAACAAATCTAGTTAGCTCTTTGGGATGGGGCCCGACCAAAATATTGCACTGCGACACCTAGGGATAATTTGAGTGTCAAGCGTCACCATTCAAGTACTGGAAGAAACGAAACCACCTTTTGAACCTCAAATATTAAGTAACTTGTAGCCTGATGTTGGTCCATCATTGACTCTGATGTTCGACCTTCCGGCGTGAAATTTCAGAGGGTAGAAACGTTATTAACGAGAAATATGTTAACCACTAAGCACTTAGACTGCGGCATTGATGTTGGGGATAGGGTTTGGGATCTGATTCAGTCAGTTCCTGCAGTGTAGTTACTCTTTAATTTTACATTTGTTACATGTATATCTAATAAGTTTGTTACTTTTCCACATGTGGGTGAGACATATTCAATGAATATGGGCTACATATCTGTATATCTATGTTTTAAAGTATCTATACCTTCTAATATCAGGGTTAAGGGAACTTTTTTAGTTTTTTTTTAATTCAAACTGCATAATGATAATAATAATAATAATAATAATAATAAAGTCATAGAAAAAAAGGGGGGGAGGCTTTGAGTAGGCGGTGGTGGAAACTAGTTTTGTCGATCTTCGAAAATGTGTTTCAATGTCTTGAGTAGGCTATTTGATTGTTGCCTCTCCTGAATATCTTTATTTCATTTTCTATTGTTGACTAACGTTCTTAATTTGTGAAATTGAATGTTTAATATCTCTAAAGATTTTGGCATATAAAAGTTATAAAGATATTGTTTGTTGGATGTCTATTAGTCTTGGACATTTTGTACAGTGCAGTACAGTAGCTAGAAGTCAACAGAAAAACGGACAAAACACACACATTGTTGCACCTGATTTTTTAAACTGCCTTTGGTCGGACTTGTCGGGGATCCGCTGGTGGTTTTCTGTCGCTCCTGATTTCCAGTATCTCCTGGTTTAGTTCAGTGCTCAGGTTTGCTTCTACGTAGCTTTAATTTTTCATCTATTTACTTACTGTGACAATTCACTGATGTACAAGAAAGCCCCCACGCGAACAGCATTAAATTTCATAAGAATCGTCATGGAAGCTAGGGCGAGAAAACCGATGTAAGCCACACAATCATCCCGCAAGTAGGGTCAAGTCAGGTAAATTCGGACAGCAGGTAAATTCGGACAGTGTTTCCTTTATATGTCAGTTGTTTGGAATTAAAACGAAATTAACTGGGCAAACAGTGAAAATCCTGATAAGAGGCTCATGATGATCTGAATTTTCACTGTTTGTAATAGTATGTTCGAATTTTCCCGCTGTCCGAAATTACCAGACTCGACCCTAATTTGTTATTGACCGCTCTGTCCACCCGTTGTGTTAGATACGACCATACAAAGATGCAAGCATGTTTGAGCCAAATGTAAAGATGTGTTTTAGGCAGAATTCAAAATGCTTCACTTGTAGCAGTGATTTTTTTTTTATTTTCAGAAAACAATTATTTGCTAGACGAAACGCTGTTTCAGTGTGTTTGAATTTCAGTTGACGTTTTACTTTTAATTCTAGTGTCCAAGGACATACAGTGTGTGCTAACATGTTAATGATCTATTAAAGAGTATGTTATATATATGTACTTGCTTTGTCTGTAGGTCAATCAAAACTACTAATGCTTTCAGTGAGGTAAAACATTATTAAAGGTAATTCTTCTGATACCGACGCCTCGTTCCTTGATATAAATTACAAAATAGATGCAACTGTTTCAGATGGTGTTGTTTCTTCCAAATCGCATGGTGTGCGTGATGATTTTGATATTGTTACTTTTCCAGTTTTAAATGGTGACATTTCTCTGCTATATTTTACGAGGTTTACATAATTCAGCTCAGACGGTTCAAAAGAGTTTCTATTACTGTTGCTGACTTTAACACTTGAACTACAATTTACCAGGAAAACTTCTACAACAAGGCGACCTGTTACACAGGCTCCGTCAAACTTTTTCAAAATTTAATCGGTGTCTATACGACCTTGTAGCTAAAATTTATATGAGGCTAAAGAATGCCTGTTCGAATCTGAATTTTTATGGCATCATAATGTATATATCAGTACAAAAAATGGTCGAAATGTTTTTCTCTCGATCGAATTATGAAAATAAACTCTCGTTAAAAAAAGAAAGAACCGGTAAGACAGGAACGTAATGCATCAGAGTGTCTGCATAGCAGTCAATTCAACATCAGCAACTTTGTCATTCTTTTTTACTGCGGGTCGGACATCAGACTTAATGATATTTCCAACCCTGAAACTTTGGGGCTTGCTGGTCTATCTTTCACAAACAGCTAGGGTAATTTTTGAGAAACGTGTGACTTAAAATTTGCATATATCTATACTCATGTTCTCTTATTCAAGATATTTTTCTAAAAACAATGTATTTATTGTTTTAGATGAAGGTCCTCAATCCAGTTATTTAGACTTTTAACCACTTCCTGCGAAGAGTTTTAATAACAGAAACCTTTAGCTTATCATATTATCCAGCCCATTTTTATTTTACTTTACGCCATTTGTCATGCACTGTTTTACAGACAGAATATTATAAGGTCTTCTATACCTTCTAGACCTTGGAGTTATACGGGTTAAGTAATGACCTGTACATGAATAATCACCCAGAAAGGCAATGCCCGCTCTGCAGACGCCTTATTGATAATTAAAAACCTGTATAATTCAGTCTCAGCAGGTTGTGGAAGCTAATTCCTACTTCAAGAACGTCAATTGAATAACCGCGTTTTGCAATTAGTTTACTAAACACAGAAAATGCCGCATTAAAGGGATCTATAGTCAGTTAATGCATAAAATGAATATGGAAATGAAAAACGTCATTTCTCTTTAATATCAGTTCTTCATTTGTGTTTGATGTCATCTCGTGACATAGTGATACTCTTATCAATGTTTACCGTACACTATGACCTACTTACATGTGTAGTCACGCGCGCGATGGAAGGGCATGGAAGCTATGTGTGCTTAATGCGTGGATGAATTCAGACAAGCGGCAACTTAAGATGGTTCAATAACTGACTGCACATATAATCGACATAATGGGAAAAGAATACAAGTTCCTCTGTCCGAAAATTTGTAACAATAAACTTGAGCTTAAAACATTAATGCTGGCCGTGCCATGCCGGGATTATCTATCCCACCAAAACGCTAAACTTAAGGTAAATGGGATCACATTCAAAATAAGCAACTCGTAGAACACCGTACTTCCCTATCAATTCTTACATAGTATATTTTATTTTATTTGAAAAAGTTTGAATGGGCAAGATTCCGTAATCTAACTGCTGTCTTCACATTTATTTATTACGGCAATGCTATTTTATAACACCCCCCTCTCCACCACGAAGTGGGGAGGGGCATATTGTTTTGCCCTTGTCCGCACTTACGTCTGTACGTCAGTCACACTTTTCAGTATTGTTCTTGTTTCCGCAATTCCTCCTACAGTATTTGATGCAGGAATTTGAAACTTGTAACACAGTTCAGGCATGCATTGGCCATGTGCATAAAGGAAACAGAACTTTAATTAGTGTCATAATTGCAGAATAATGTCCACTTAAATGACATACATATTTCGACCATATTTCCTCTGTAGTGGTGTTCGTGTCTCTGCAACTCCTCCTGCAGTGTCTGATGCAGGAATTTGAAACTTGCAGCACTGTACAGACATGCATGGAGCATGTGCATAAAGGAAACGGAACTTTGATTCAGGTTATTATCTCAGAAGTATGTCCCCTTAAATGACGTAAGTTTTGACCTTATTTCCCTCGTAGTACTGTTCGTGTCTCCGCAACGCCTCCTACAGTATGTAATGCAGGGATTTGAAACTTGCAGCAAAGTTCAGACATGCATAGGGCATGTGCATTTAGGGACAGAACTTTGTTGCAGGTCATTACTGCAGAATTATGCCCCTTTAAATGACACACATGTTTTGATCAAATTTCCTTGCTAAATGTACAAGCTTACATTTTGTCATCGCTCGAGCGACTTCATTTTTAAACCATTTTAAATAAACATCACAGCTATATTGAGTATAACAAAACCTCAAACGAGATTGCGTTTCAAATTGGAAGGGAAAAAGGTCAAGGTCACAGTTGCTATTTTTAGAGAGAAAAACTTTGTCATTGCTCTAGCGCTTTTATTTATGAACCGATTTTAATATAACTTCACAAAATGTAAAATATGACAATATCTTAGACAAGTTTGCGTTTCAGCTCTATAGGTTTAAGGTCAATATCACAAATGCTATTTTTCAGAAGAAAAAAATCTCATCACTCTAGGCCCTTTCCGTTTATTAACCGATTTTGCTTTAACTTCACCCAAATGTCCAGAGTAACAATACTGTAATATGTGATCCAGAATGTTAGGGTCACGGTCAAAGGCACAGTTGCTGTTTTTAATTTTTTTTTTATTCCTCTAGCGCCTTTTTTGGACCGATTCACACAACTGTTAAGAGAGGATGACTGTAAACATCGAGCATTGGCCCATAATAACGTGGAAAGTCGAAAATTACGGATTTGGCTCAAATTTTGGGAAATTGATATATACCATGCTTGTTTGTATTTCACAAGTTTTTAGAGGTCAACGTTCGGCCGTTTCCATGGTAACCAGGAATCCATTTTGAAAATATCAATATTGAGACATGTATGTAATATATCCTCGATAAAAATCAAACAACAAATATCATCCCATTCCTATTTGCTTGTATAGTTTGAAAATACATACCTATGTAATAAGATAACATGATATGAATGTTTTCTGTCCCTTATTATCAACGGGAGAGCTTTTATTGGAAAAAATGGACCCAATTTTGAGTGAAAAAATGGTGTTTTATTCGCCTGATAACTAAAAATGGCAGTCACGTTTGACAATCAGGCAATATATGCATGATAGAGTAAGGTTTGAAGTTAAAGAAAGTAAAAAATTTAGGTGTAAACTCGCAAAACTTTAAAAGTTATCCATCTTTGAAATGTGTCAATACTGTAAAATAGTAGGAAGGGA
Organism: Ctena decussata; assembly: GCA_963989385.1. NCBI lineage: Eukaryota > Metazoa > Mollusca > Bivalvia > Lucinida > Lucinidae > Ctena > Ctena decussata. Next base: position 10,751,788 of record OZ022504.1, read on the forward strand.
GATAATTCAAACTGGTATTATCTACCTCCCTTGACGATTACAAATCTGCGAACACTACAGGTAGTATCCATGATCTTTAATAATAAAAGATAGTATCTTTGAAAGAATAAGATTACTGTCAACAATGCTCACCATGACCTTTTTTATATATGAAATAGGTCCATTTACCAAGACTGCAGTTGCAGTTGTATTCGGTACATTTGATGACAAGAGTTGTCCCGAGCAAAACGTCTGCAGAAATCACGGAATAGAAGAACGGAGTAAAACCGTTTTATTTGCAGCAATATTTTTGCCTTATCTTTATTTTATGTTGAAATAAATAAATTTACTCATGTCTTTGAATGAATTGCCTCTGTGAAGCAGGTAATACGCAAGAAGAGGCATTTTTCAGGACAGAAAGTGGTGTAGACTAAGGCCTACAGCGTCTATTCACCGAGGGATACTGAAATTTTAAGCAATGTTCTGTTACCTATGATCGTCATACTACATAGAACAGCTAAAATGGATGGATGAATGACTTTGGATTTTATGTCCTTTTTAACAGTATTTCAGTCATATCAGGACGATTGGGGAATGTGGATGGGGGGATGGTGGGAAGTGTGTGTGGGCGAGGGGGTGGGGGGGGGGGGGGGCGAGGGATGAGTATGAAAAGCTGTGCAGTGGAGCCAAATTTGCGGTTGGAAAGATTAATGCATCAAGCAGATCTCGAACTCTGAACCACTTGATCAGCAGGCCAGGCCTTAACCTACTGTGCTACCCGGGGCTTCTAGAATAGCCAAGAAAGTCGTGTAATTTAGGTAATCCTGATAGGGGTGTCATCTTAGGTATACAAGTACTCATGAGTGATTTATTCATCCCATCTAATTTCATCCACTTTTCTGTAGCTTAGCGAGGGAAGCGCCTTCGTGCTAAGCTAGCAGTCCTTGCTCGAATCTCTTTTTTTCAATCACGGGGTGCCATTGCACACAGTCTTTCAAAATCACCCATGCCTTGTTGCAAGACCTAAGTACTGTTGAAAGGGCCATAAAACTACAAACCTGTCATTAACTCTCTTCGTTTTCCAGTCTGCCATTTAAATGTTAATTTGTGGTGCCATAAAAATGTTTGAAATGTCCATTTTGTTATGCAATTATTATTGGTTGAGCGTGTGATTTTTCGGCTTGTTTCATACATTTAGCTTTTTTAACTCACTCCGGCTTCGCCGTCGAGATATAAACTACGATTCGCGCTCAACACCATGTGAACATCAGCGAAAATTCACTGGTAAGAAAAAAAAATGTTCTTAATCGTGTAGTTCTATATCACGTATTTTTTCACATTTGTACACACTTTCTCTTCACAAAACGGTGATATCGCTATTGCATATACAGTGGGTGGGGTATCTAAGCAGCAACTTTAAATCTGTTTTTAGAAAAAAAAATGAAAACCATTAGAGATACGGAAACCAAGTACTAAACTACATTAAAACCATATCGATTATACTGCAAATTAAGAGTTGTATATTAGTTACATGGGTTTAGGGTCGTTTTGATCTGATGTAACACATTTTTATGCATCGTAACCATAGAAACAATATCAAACACTACATTTCTACGCCGTTATTTGCAAAGATGGGATAAAATACGACTCTTTATTTGTTTAATAAGCAAATTCAAACTGAAAGTGTGGAAAATGGGTAAAGAAATCTAAAAAAACTGTTGTTTCTGTAAAATTGTAAATGCGACTGGGACACCCTTTGCACGTGCATTTAATCTGTAGTCAGTGAAAGTTTACAACTAATTGCTTTTGCTATGTACAGTACTAATGTTGCTGTTTGAGGACATGTTAATGATATATTCAGGTCAGGCTGCCATTTTCAATAACCTCGATTTGAAAAAGAGCTATTTTCACAAACTTTATTTTTTCTCCAACTATATGTACTTCCAGTTGCCATGGTTTCAACAACGTGCAGTAGCCAGTGCTCTGAAGGTGCTGAGACTGACAATTACATTTAGTCCTAAACACCATACCAGTTAACTATTTGATACTTGCTTCAGGACAGACACGTTTTCCCTTTGAAATTCATGAAAATATGTAAAATTTGAGAGGCCTAAAAATGCCATGGCAACAGTAATTGCTTAGATATCTCGAGAACCGTTTGACATATTTCACTATTTTTTTTTCACTAATCTTCATCTTTCGTCGAGAGCTTTAAACCATGTTATTTTTAGCAAAATACAAAATTTTGAGTTTCCATCCAATGCTCTATCCTTACAGTCAGCTTCTCTTAAATATGACAATTCAAGGTCAATGTCACATGGGTTATATTTAGAAAAAAAAACCTTTTCATCCCTAGAGCACCTTTATCTATCACAGATGTTGATATCTGCACTCAAATGTTTAGCGTGACAATATCTTGGACAAACTTGGCGATCCAGCAAGGTCAAGGTCGCAGTTGCCTTTTTAAGAAAAAAAATTCCAACAATACTCTGTCATGCCTCTAGCACCTTTATTTATGGAACGACTTTGATAAAAACTTCACACAAATATGTCTTAACACGTTACTCTTCTAGGCATACGGCCGGGACATTCAGTACCTTTAAAGATTGTCTAGATTATTTCTTTTTTTGTTCAGACAACACCTCAAGTTTGATATATTTTCATTGTTGCTACTGCCCGATTCCCTAACACTGACACAGTTCTCTCGAATCCCCATAAAATATTCAGACATATATTAGTTTTGAAATACGAGTAGTAAACCATAAATTTTTAAGTCAATAAAAACTATCATTTCAAAAGCGTGGGCTTTCTGAAGGGCTCTGCTTAAAGAAGTCAACCTCCCCACATCTTTCTTGTCTTAAAAGGAAGCCTGGATTGCGAATGACTGGTGTTGTAAATGACTCATGCACCGGTTCAACGAAACAGCGTCGTATGAAAGCATGCACTACATCTAAGTTGATATGGTATTATTTAGATGGCTTGCACTGGCTAGTGTTTGCCACTTTTAAAGAATGCTTAGATTGATTATTCTCGTTTTCAAGATGGCAGTAACGCTGTTGGGAGTATACACCTTTCAACAAACTTACAGTGTCTTATTACAAAAGCAATGCTGAGGGAAGATCAAATGGAAGAAAATTCACATAAAACGAATAAAAGAAGAAAAAAAAAGAGTGCAAAAATAAGCAGATTCAGATTGGTTGTGTCTGTTCATATGCAGAAACAAAGAACTGCTGCCTGAGGCCTTAATACCGGCGTCAGCGGAACTCTATTTACAAACTGACTCAGAATAAGCCGAATGATCACAAACACCATGAATATATAAATTCACAGGGTATAATCGATTCCGCCAATTTTCGCTTCCTGCAGAGACTGTCCGTCATATTTGGCTTCCGTCGAGACTGCCCACGAACTCTTGCTTCCTGCAGAGACCACTGTCCTCGAAAATTGGCTTCCTGCCGAGACTGTCCGCGTATCTCTGCTTCCTGCCGAGATCCTCGGCAGGAAGCAGAATCACGCGGACAGTCTCTGCAGGAAGCCATTTATCATGTACAGAAGTCTCGGCAGGAAGCAAGAGACCGCGGACAGTCTCGGTGGAAGCCAAATATGATGTACAGTCTCTGCAGGAAGCGAAAATTAGCGGAATCGATTATACCCTGTGAAATTGCACTATGCACTATGATAAAGTGCGGGGATACTTTAAAATTAGTTGAGCCAAATTGCTGTTACAGTAGATGCACTCTCATTTTTCTTCTTCTTTTTTTGCAGTGACCGACTTTCCTGTATAACTAATCCTGATGATGTTTAGATTATATAATATTATTTTTCTTTTCTCAAATAGTACCAAAGAGGTCGGGCTACAAGTTCGCACAACAATAGTTTCAAGTCCCCCTACCTCCACCTGATGATGTATGATGGTGAGATACTGCGTTATCCCATATAGCTTTGCACTTATTGCCAATGTCCCTATTATGGGACACTAGGTACAATGGTTTAAGATGTGAGCCGCGACACGAGAAAACCAACAACGTAATTGTGCGCCAAGTTTGATCAGAATCTTTATTTAGTCCTTAAAAGGTAGCTAAGGGTCTAAGCTACCTTCATGCAAACAGCGAAGACTCTGATCAGACTCGGCCGATGCCCAGGCTTATCTGATTCTGCGCCGGGCGCACAACCACTCTGTTGGTTTTCTCATGTCGCGGCATATGTATCAGTACCCATTGTTTTCTGTGCGTTTTTATTTTGATTTCTCGGACTTTCTTTTTTATTCCCTAGGTGATGAATCCCCTTAAAATGAAAGAAAAAATGTTAAAACAACAGCTAATTTTATCGGTAAGATCTTATTGCCATTGCAAAAGCTAACAAAATTTAAAAATTGCTTCCCCTGCAAGAGTACTCAGTCCCCTAAGTCAAATTCAACTTATACTCGTAGATTCAAAAAGAAGGAATAAATAAATGAAGTCAAGTAATTCAGGCTCATTAGCCTCAATGTTATTGTAATTGCAAGGGAAGGTATGATTGAAATGTGATGTTAGAGCTGATTTGACATTATTATGACCATAGCGTCAATTTGCTTATGCACCAACGTTTAATTAAAACGCTTCAGGTGTTAGCTTCAAGCGAGAACAAACAAGAGCTACCAATTAAATGAACTAGAGGAGCGTCATGTTCTGATTATGTTATTATACATATATGTAAAAATCAATTTTACCATAAAATTCTCAAAATAATTACTGTCATTGTTTCTCGTTTGTTTTTTTCTGCTGCCGTGACGATAGCCACGATATATTATGTTTTGCCAAACATTGCGTGGAAATTCGCAGCAGCGGCTTCATGTTGGCGGGGCTGTGGCATTTTGTACTTTGTTATTAAATTTGTTATTAACTCAACAAAATCAGCATTACATCAAATTAGCCACCACAGAATCCAGAATGTATCGTATGATATGTGCTTATATACTGCATTGTAGGTTTGATGGAGTCTAGATTTCTTTTGTTCGTCGAAGACATTTCTTTCCGGCGAGAAATGTTAATGGATCAAACAATAAATATCTCATTGTTTTTCTGTAGGCTATGGAATCAGTTTGACAAGAGGCGCAGATTGTAGAAGCTATAAAGAGAGGATTGCAAATGTTAATTTCAAATGGTATTCTCTGAGGTGAAGTACAGAAACATTATACATCTTTTTATGTGATGTGTCAGTCGCTGGATGGCGTTATTTTATCAAGTTTCAACAAACACGCATTTCCATAAGAAACAGTATAATCACATAATCGAATATAAAGTTGTAAACACCATTGTAAAATCATGCTGAAAATCATCTTGAACAGGCTTAGACCTACCTCAAGTTTGAAGAAATAATCGAAAAAGAACAGGCTGGGTCCAAAGCCGGAAGCGCATTACAGATCTGGGCTCGAGGTTACAAAACTTGAGAATAATATCTAACTCAAAAAAAGCACATTGACTGGCTGCTTTCGAGCACATGTTATACTATACCTGATTGATACGCTTGACTAGCTGCAATTGTTGTTCATGTCGATTTTGCATGTTTTCTACGTGGACAATACAATTTTGTTGTTAAATGTCGTTTGTTTCTTAACAAACCGTAACATTTCCGTTTCATTTGCATAATGAATAGACTGTCTATGACAGACAGAAATTGTATACGCAAAGGCAAAAGAAAGTATACACTTTTAAATAACTGCATTTATCTTTTTTTCAGTGATCATGTCTGAAATTGTGCATGATGTGATTTGCCTATAAGTACAATAATGTTGTATAGTAAGAGTACTAAATAAAATGCTTGACGAGCAACACTATACGTACGTGTTGATTCTTTTTTGCACGTATATCACACTAGACGAAATGATTTTAATGCAAAATCAGTACTTGATTTCTTTTTTCTTGAACAAACATCACACTTTACATCGCATTTACATGATAACAATGCGTTAAGGGGCAGACAGAAGTCGATACAGACTGGGCGCTTATGGTTTGTGACTGACTTCGAATGGAACACACTAGAGTCATGGCTGATTTGACATTCTTTTGCCTCTGAGCATTTTCGCCTATTCCTTTCTGCCATAGGGAACCTTGCCATCATAGAAATGCAAGGCAGACTTTGCTTTTTGTTTAGAAAAAAAAAAACAAAGTTCAAATACAGATTTACAGTAAAATCCCATTGTTCAGTTTGCTGCTCGTGGAAAATGTGCAAAATCGACATGTACATTCAGTGCAGCTAGACAAGTGTTTCAGTCAATACTTTCTTACATACCATATTGATGTACCTTGGACAAATATAAATCCTGAAGAATTTCATACCTGAGCAATGAATATCTATTAAGTAAATATAGGCATTCAACAAAATGTATACGTTCATTTGCCACTAAGCATTCAATTTGGGCACACCGGCAAAATTATGTATCGGAATATGAGGTTTATGACGACAGAATTTAGGGAGTTAGGAACCGAAGTTTCCCTAGCATTTCAAAGCAGAAGCGATGAAAGTATTAAACTTGTCGGTCCAAAGTCACAAACCATAAACACATGGAAAAATTGAGACACACAGACTTGGAGCCCCCAAAAGGAAGTTTTGTCAGGTGCGATCGAAAACCAAGCATCAACTGCCTTTTGTAATACGCCCTCATAGACTAGTCATTGAACATGGCAGTCGGACTATTGAAAGCTATACTATATTTTCTACGTGGCCATCAAGTAGGAAATAAGTATAAAAACGGGCACATGGTATGGATCAACGAGGCCATGCTGTCTAGATTCCCACAGAACTTTTTAAAGAGTTGACAAAAGCATTGCTTTGCAATAACCATGTGACAACTATTTTCGCACTGGTGAGTATCTTTTCTCAAAACGCTTAATGCAGAATAAACTATAATACGGCGGTTTATGACTACTGTGGTCGGCCCTCACAATGTAGGTAGATAGCGTATGTGGTCTGGTCTTATTGCACTTAAAAGTATACCCAATTCAAATGGGAACAGCTATATGTCTTTATATAGAGGATCTTACACGAGTGGTCATTTCATATGACATTTATGAAACGAGCCTTCGGATTTCCCCAGGGATACTCTTTATTCGGCGAAATTAAATATAAACTGATCACGAGTTTAAGATTCTGTTTATCATATGGCCCTTTAAAATGTGATTTTATCGTCTTCAAAATGAACATTAGTTCAATCACAAAACGCATTATTGACACGTACGTTGTCAATGACGTTACGTGTCCAAGCCAAAGTTACACGTCTGGTCATACGATTGTTTTGGCACGACGTTATCGGCTGAATAACAGCAACGTCATATGCTAAAATGCGTTAGGACAGCAGCAAGATGTCTCGTTCAAAAAGGATATTCTTTAAAGAAACTTGTTATTTAACTACAGAAACACCGAAAAAGAGGCCTTTTCATATAGAAAGGGTCGACCCGACGAGTTTTGGACATATGAAGAGAAAACTGTAGTCATAGCAATCTGGGTGGCGCTGTGTGCAGAGTAAAACATGTTTGAACTCCAAATGTCGCTGGTTTTTCGTATAACCCTTCTAATGCGATACTTACCGTGTTGTGTGGTGCTTTGGTAGTGCGATGGTGCTGGTATTACTTCCAGTGCCGGGGCATCCATCTGATTTTGATAATATTAGGCAAAGAGCCTACTGTGATTACAGAAGGTGCGGATGGGGGTTGTTTGGACATTCTTTCTCTCGACTATCATTTCTCTTTTTTTTCTCCCTCTCTTGGGCCCGAAATAGACTGAAACTCTGTCTCAAAGGGCCGTTAAGCCCAAAACAACCAACCAAATTACCGTGTTGTACTTGTTTTATTTGTTTTCGAGGACCGACCGCAGATCCCTTTATCGTATTGTACGTTTATGTCTATAACTGACTCTCATTATCTCGAACACCGATATCACAAAGTTCTCTCTTAATTCAAAGAATATGGTTTCGACACATTTCCAACTTTTCTTTTACATTTAAACTCAATTATCTGATATCTCAAAGTAATTGTCTGGGACCAGAAGATTTACTTTGGGGACTACAGTAGTTTGAGATGAACTTCAACTATGAAACACCAATAGTTGACCCTATTTTTGAATATGTTTCTTGTTTTTGTATTGTTTTGTATTGCAATCGCCTTGCAAGGTGGTGTGAAGTTAGTTGCTAAGCTGCTCCTTAACCTATGTGTCTACGTTTTGTGGTTTCATGTTTTTACTCTCTTTCTCCTTAGTGCCAAAGTAAGACTAATCTTGGATTGTGGTGCTCCCCGGAGATGTCTTTATTTGATTTATTTCAGCTGCATTTTGTATACTGATGACGTCTGAATATCTGAGCCGCGACACGACAAAACCAACAATGTGGTTGTGCGCCCAGCGCAGACTCAGATCAGCCTGGGCATCCGCCCAGTCTGATCAGAGTCTTCGCTGTCCGCATGGAGGTAGCTTAGACCTTTAGCTACCCTTTGAACACTTAACGAAGAGTCTAGTCAAATTGGGCGGATGCCCAGGCTGATCTGAATCCGCGCTGGGCGCACAACCACATTGTTTGTTTTCTCGTGTCGCGGCTCATCTATTGTTAACCCTCTAGTGAGAAAAGTAAAGCATAGAGAACAATGTTTCATTGTTTTTTTAGCAGACTCTAGAAACACTTTGACAAAGCGCAGATTGCAGAATCTATAAAAGGAAAGCATGTAAATGTTAATAACAAATGAGCCGCGACACGAGAAAACCAACAATGTGGTTGTGCGCCCAGCGAAGACTCAGTTCAGCTTGGGCATCCGACAAGTCTGATCAGACTCTTCGCTTAGCACTTAAAGTTTAGCTAGGGGTCTAAGCTACCTCCATGCGGGCAGCAAAGACTCAGATCAGCCTGGGCGGATGCCCATGCTGATCTGAGTCTGCGCTGGGCGAACAACCACTTTGTTGGTTTTCTCGTGTCGCGGCTCAAATAGTATTCTCCATAGTGCAATTAAGAAACATGGCACTTGTCTTTAGTGCACTAACTCCGATGTTCCATGTTCCTATTTAGAAACAAATGTCAACAATTATAGCAAGTCAAAGCAAACACACAGCCTAGAAATAGAAACAGTTTTGTTTGACTCGAGTATGCTCAATTTAGCTCAAAGTTCGAACTGATTAGGAATGCTATATCCATTAATATGTCAAAGCTTTCTGCTCAGTTTAATAAGTGTCGTCTCTGTTTGCAATAGCAATACCCGGATCTTGCGTACTCAAAAAAGGGGGGTGGTGTGTGTGTGTGTGTGTGTGTTCTGGGGGGGGGGGGGGGGGGGATGAAGACTCATATTTTTTTTAAATTTGGTTAAGGCTGACCTGACAAATGTGCAGTGTCCATTTATCAGTGACACATTTTATTCAAAAGTAAGTATTTTTGACGACTTTCCGTTTGCTTCTCTAAAATATATCTTTCCATGCATGTGACCCTGACCTTAGGGGAAGTATGTTCGCATGGCAAATTTATGGTTAGTGGGGAATACATACAGTAAACAGTGGACTAAGATCGGTAAGCATGGGGGAAAAATTGATCAAAGTGGTGACTATCAGAGAGTAGCTTTTCCCCCCTAGTAGTTTTTCCCCCCGGAAAAATGACTATGATTTTTCCATAGTAGAATTTCCCACCGGAAAAATGGCTATATAGTAGAATTTCCCCCCGGAAATATGACTATATAGTCAATTTTCCCCGGGGAAAATCTACTATAGCTGTTTTTGCATAGCCGTTTTTCCCCTCTATAGTGGATTTTCCCCCTGGTAATATCATTGCAGGAAAACACGCTGCATAACGGAATTTGCTCCTTCTCCAATCATAATAGTGAGGTGGAACAGAAATTCGGGTATCTGTCCGTAAAATATCGATGGATAAAAGATGCTAGAGCCGCATGCATATGTCCATCAGTCTGTTTTATTTTGTTTTTGGGAAAACATGCAGGTATTTTGCTTTTCCATGTTAGCCAAAACTGGCTATGAGTGTACGTGGTTGTGTGCATAAATCTGTATAATTTTGAGTTTGTACAAGCGTTCATCTGAGCGTGCGCGCAGCGGAGTGCCTGGACTAGTGTTCGCTTTTCATGCAGGAGTCGTGGGCTCGACTCCCATCTGGACACACGTCCGATTATTATTTTCAATGTAATAAACTGTCTGCTAAATCAAACATGACTAGACAAACCACCCGTTCGTACATCTTCCTGTAAGCTTTCATGCGTATGTGTACCTATATAAATATCTGCGATGGGAAGAAATCACACCTTTCTCGTTTCTTAAATTAGTAATTATTGATTATTATAAAACAATGGTTGCTAAATTTGAATATTGATTTTTTTTAATTAAACGCGTTTATTACCTTCGTTGAAAACCTGATGCATTTCTAATGCGATTAATTCCGTGAAATGTCTCTGTTCCATTCCGTTCCGTTTCGTTCCGTTTCGCAAAATGCCAATAGCCATGCAAAATTCACTAATAGCCAATTTCCCGGTGGGGGAAAAAAGGACTACGGGGGAAAAGTGGCTCTATGAGGTCCGGACAATCCACTATATAGTGGTTCTTCCTATAGCCATTTTTCCGGGGGGAAAGGGGGAAAAACCACTCTCTGACACTCTCTAGTATACTGGCACTATAAGCAAACATTTACAACGGATGCCTAAGTCCTAATTATTGATCACTGGTCCCACCTAGGGGCTCAACCCTCGGGCTGATATGTTCCGTGTCAAAGCAACTCCTACAGAGATATCATGAACCAAATATGAAAAGAAACTGATATACAGTTAAGGAGATATAAGCAACTAAAAACGTTTTAAACGCAAAATTTTGAAGTAAAAAATGGAGACCAGACGTACAGATGGATGTAAAAATAGACTCACGAATGGACGAAAAGACAAAAATCTATGTTCCTCGAATACTTTGACTTATTAAAAAGTTATATGAAGCAAACATATACACGACAATGTAAAGTTCCTAGTACATGTAGTACTAGCGAATGGCTTAAGGGTGATATCCTTTTGTCCCTATTCTGTCTCCATTTATAATGTCTGTCAGAAATTTCCTAATCAGTTTCATTTAGGGGAATAACACAGCTATTATTCATACCAATATGAGTCACTTTGGTATGGGGCCAGTTTTAGATCTTAATACACGTAATCCTTTTCAAAGCCTCTCCACCTAAGGAGCAACTCCTAAGGAAAAATCAAAATTCTCCACTGAGGAGCAAATATATTTGAGCCGCGACACGAGAAAACCAACAATGTGGTTGTGCGCCCAGCGCATACTCAAATCAGTATGGGCCTTCGCCCAGTCTGATCAAACACTTCGCTAAGCGCTTAAAGGTAGCTAAGGGTCTCAGCTACATCCATGCGGACAGCGAAGACTCTGATCAGCCTGGGCGGATGCCCAGGCTGATCTGAGTCTGCGTTGGGCGCACAACCACATTTGTTGGTTTTGTCGTGTCGCGGCTCATATTTCTTCAAGGATAAGCTCCCGTTTTAGAACGGCTGTGCCGTACATAAGTACATGTAAGTAAATAAGTAAGTAAAGGCTTTATTTACCGAGGGTTATAGCATTTAGCGCATACATAAATATATGTAACAGCTAATCTTCCATGAGGCCCTACATGGAAGGCGGAAGAATGCTATCCTTAAGGAATAGTTCTAATTTGTGCAGGGCATAATTTTTCTTAGAAATAAACAGGAACCCAGCAGGGCCAAAACCTTGCAGTATCATTGCATCAACATTGATTTGACATCATGACATTGAATCAACAATCATTCAATGTTGATTCAGCGTTTGCACTGCGTGAAATGGGAGAATATCTTTGTATGAAGCACTTCCCCTAAAAGTATGTTCATTCACCCTAATCAATTCACACTTCATCCCTGTCCAAAATATTCAAAACTGTCAGATGACGTCGGTTTTCTTTTGTTAGCCTGAGACAATGTGTCTACCAAACAAATGGCCAAACAATGGCTATTAGACAGAAGGAATAGTTTGAGAATCTGTACAGATTGAGAGTCATCAAAGAAAGCCATGTTAACGTTATTTTTAAAAGTATTCTCTTGAGTGAACTAACCAAATATTGGCGATAGATAATGTAAATTTTAAGAGTAACTACACTTCAGGAACTGACTGAACCATATCCCAAACCCTATACCCAACATCAAAGGGAAAGATTGACAAAGACATCCCAACAAACAATAAATTACAAGTGATAAGGCTGTGTGCGACAAAAAACCGTCTACAGTTGAAAAGATTCCCGCCTCCAGCAGGAATCGAAATCGGAGAGCTAGCTTTGTAGGAGAGCATTTAATTCACTAAACTACCGGGCCTCCTACTACAAAACGAAGGCAAACATACAGAGGTTATCTTTGGTGTTTAGGCTTTATCATGTTATTTCTTGTATTGATAGTTTTAAACACTGTTTTCTCGGCATTTTCATAAAATATAAATAGATAAATAAAAAATGTAAAACATAAATAAAAAAGAGATGAATATAAATATAATTACAGAAAGGAATGTATGAATCCTTATGAGTGTCAATATAGGATAGGGAAATATCACACGAGGGGTCGGAATTTCAGCCACGGACGCGGCATGCCGAAATCTCCCTGGCTTAATTCCGACCCCGAGGATGAGATGGAAGATTCGTTCAATCTGACAAAGTTTCTTTGTCACATAAACTTTAGCAAAGAAAGTTTGCAAAACATTTTGCGTTCATACGGGGCACATTATTTGTCACAGAAAACTGTAACAAAGGCTATTTGGCAACTAAACTTTGAAATGAAATACATTTGCTGCAATGTTCACACGGACAAATTAAAATCTTACAGACTTCTCGTCAAAGGTACAGTGACAAATAAGCCTTTGGCCAGTGTAATCAGCCAACCATGCCTCATTTTCTTTGTTAAATATACTTTGTTCAAAATCAAATTTATTTGGTTATGAGCATACTTTTCTGTGTTCACCTCCATAACTAGTTTATTTGTTGCGTATTCTGTGGCATACTTTCTGTTCACATCAGCAATTAAATTTGACAAAACAAATGTAGCATATATTTTCATTCACATGAGCATATTTTTCTTTAGCCAACTCACTTTGTTAAAGAAACTTTGCCTGTGTGAATGAAGCTTTACCTATCGTACATGGATTTGCTCATGATAGAATACTTTTCTTTTGCTCATGATAGAATACTTTTCTCTCACTTAAAGCGAATTTACATCCCTCGCATCGGATGAAGGTTCGAGACAAGGAAATTCTATTTTTTTTTTCACCAGTAATCTACAGAAAGACACATTTAGAAGCTTCCGCTGCACTGTTAAGCCTGATTTAAGAAAGAAAAAAACTTGTAGATTTTAGCGTTAACTTTGTCAGTGCACATGTACATTTTCAGAACGCATATTCTTTTAAAACCCAACATCTGGCATTTAAAAAAAAGAACGGGTATAAATGGCTTTAATATCCATTCATTTATATCGCTTAGTAACAAATTATTTTCAAAGATTTTGATATGCTTATTTGTTGCTAATTTCAGACAATGTAAAAGGAAATGCATCCCTGTGTTATTACGATTTTGTTACTTCGAATATAAAACTAGCAATGTTTGCCGATTCAGCCATTTGAGCCGCGACACGAGAAAACCAATAAAGTGGTTGTGCGCCCAGCGCAGACTCAGATCAGCATGTGCATCCGCCTAATCTGGTCAGGAGCTTAAAATGTAGCTAAGGGTCTAAGCTACCTCAATGCGGAAAGCGAAGACTCAGATCAGACTGGGCGGATGCCCAGGCTGATCTGAGTCTGCGCTGGGCGCACAACCACTTTGTTGGTTTTCTCGTGTTGTGGCTCATTTTTCTTTATTAGCGTTCTACACGGAAATCGCATTTAGGGCATCTGGCAACAGAAAGAATCAACGGACACCACACAAACAACTACTTTGCTGTTGATCTGTAAATTATTCAACGACCATGAATAACAAACGCCCAAGCAGCCTGTGCGTCCGCGGGTGTTTAACAGAATATATGATGTTGCGCAAGGATTAAAGATCTCTTGTGTATGGTACGACTTTGTCAGCTGTTTAAACAGTTCATCCAACAATGATTAAACTGTTTTACGTCTTTCGACGTCTTTAGACTTTTAAATCAAGAAACATTTTAGCAATAAAATAGTACCATATTGAAAGAAGGGGAAAAATGCAGTATTTTATGTCAAAATGCACTCTATTACGTAATTTGATATCACCAACGTGACGGAGAATCCCATTTGACAATAATGATGATCAAGTGAGCCACGACGTGAGGAAACCAACAATGTGGTTGTGCGCCCAGCGCAGACTCAGATCAGCCTGGGAATCCGCCCAGTCTGATCAGAGTCTTCGCTGACCGCATGGAGGTAGCTTAGACCCTTAGCTATTCTTTAAACGCTTAGCGAAGGGTCTGATCAGGCTGGGTAGATGTCCAGGCTGATCTGAGTCTGAGCTGGGCGGACAACCACATTGTTGGTTTGCTCGTGTCGCGGCTCAAGTAGACTTGTTCTAAGATTGAGACTTGAGCAGTAAATTGGAGTGGATTTAAGACGTTGGGAATTTTTTCCAGGGAAGAAAGATTAAAAGAAGTCCTCATTAGAGGCGGGATTCACTTACCAAGAAAGCAAGGCATATTCTGAAACAAAATGGTTTAAGATGTATTAAGTTTTCAGCTTTAAAAAACGCCATTACAACACAAGTTCACACTTAAACATGGTTGCACTAATTTAGAATGATACAACTTAAAAAGTTTATTTTTTGGGGCATTTTCACAGAGGAGAACAAGTTTGTGTGACTCCCCGTTTCCTCTTTTTTGTGAGATGAAATCCTGCCAAAATGGGCCCACTCTTAAGAAATAAAATGCTTCTAGAAAAAAAAAAGAAAAAGAAGCGAAAATAAAACAGCAGAGTTGCTTCCCCGTTAGTTGTACCCTTGTACATAAAATTAACATCGAAAAAGTATGTAGCACCGAGGCTGATACCCTGCCCTACGTGTGGCCAATAAAAAAATTCCAACAATCCCCAAAATAACGAAGATATGGTAAATACAGAACAGCGAGGGACTTCAGGTCATACTTCAAAATGACACGGATGCCATATGGCGACGAAGATATTAGTTTAAGTGGCAGTCAAACCACCGGTATAGCAGACAAATCGGACAAACAACGCCTAGATTCGCTTAGCCAAACCAATAAACAGGCCACCTCGGCTCCTCAGACAAAAGAGATGCTTATAACATAAATTTCAAAGAACAGTTATCTTGATTTTCTTCAGCCTTAACAGTACATGTAACTCCTCAAAGACCTAATTTTCTTTCGTGTCACGTTTAAAACACTGTCATCAATCATTTTGGATGTATTGAGTACGTGCAAGAACGCGACCATTTTAACAAGGGATGGTGTGTTAAAAATAAAGCCAAGAAATAAAGATGCCAAGGAAATGCCATAATTGCAAAGTGCAACCACCAACAGCCATTCCCCAAGAATCCGAAAGACGAAGAATTAAATATAAACAATAAAAAAACACGGAAAAGCACATCCCGCAGTAACAGACGCACCCAGTCGAATAAATCTTCTAAGAGCATACACCAATGCAGCTAACATCAATAGCCATACGAAGTAAATAGCACATGTAGAAATATATAGATTCAACCGTGACACAATAAAACCAACAAAGCGGCTTGTGCGCCCAGCGAAGACTCAGGTTAGCCTGGGCATCCGCCCAGTCTGATGAGAGTCTTCACTGTCCACATAGAGCTAGCTTAGACCCTTAGCTACCCCTTAAGTGCTCATTGAATATACTGATCAGACTGGGCAGATAACCACGCTGGTCTTAGCCTTTGCTGGGCGAACATGCTACTTTGTTGGTTTTGTCGTGTCGCGGCTCAAATATAAACAATAAAAACCACTAAACAGCACATCGCGCAGTAACGGACTCACCCATTCGAACCGGAAGAGCATACACCAATGCGGCTAACATCAATAGCCATACCACGTAAATAAAACATAGTACATTTTTAAATACTTTTTTTCATTCTAAACCACAAAACAAACCAGAAAGCAATACGGCGCTTCTGCTTCTGTCATTTTCTGGCCTCTTTCAAAATACTGAAGATTGTACCGGGAGACGGCTGCGCAGTCACAAAGAACAATTAATCCAAAGAAGTGGTCAGGATCCCAAGATATAAACGTATACTGAATACTGGATAAGCTGTTTAAACAGCTATATACCAGCTGAAAGTCAAATACGCTCTGGTCAGCTACAAGGCGGACACTTTGGCCCTGAAGGCACAGAGTGAATCAACTTCTGGTACATCTGGTGGTAGGACGTTCCAGTCCTGGAGTGTTCTTTTGAAGAAAAACAATCTTTCTTCTGTCTGTCTTGCAGCTGATGGCTTGGAACGCTGTACAGGTTTCAACAATGACAGAATTTCAACAAACGGAATCAAATCCATATCAGAAGTTTACCCTTGAACGGGCAATCGCATGAACTACAGGTGTTGCACTCTGGATAACGTCTTCTATAATGTTTCTTAGCCAAAAAATAAATAGAGATTATTACATGGGTTTTTCGTTATCACCCGATTTATCAGACCGAGACTCAAATAGCGGACCGAGGGCTTGCCCGAGGTCCGATATTGGTCGAGGGCTGATAAATCGGGTGATAACGAAATGCCCCATGTTATGAAAAAAAAGTCCCGAAATAGTTGCTAGAAATCAACACTTTTAAAGTTGTGAAAACTTGCTACTACCACTGAAGGCCGAGGTCTAAAAGGGCATCCAGCAAACACAACGGCAGGGGTGTAATATTTTATTGTAAAATGAAACAAGGCAGGCAGCTGACGACAAGTGTCTAATGAAACGAGGGATCTTACGATAAGCCTTACTAACACACAGCATCACTGCGCCATCTGAAATGTTGCCAGCCCACCCAGTCTTGTAGCGCTTCCCGTTTTGAAGCGAAACAAAAAATTCAGCCATTTCATATTTATTTTGACACCAACGTGTTTCTTTCGATCTAACTAAGAAATGAGTGGTCACACTTTATGTCTACGATGAATGATAAGAGAGATAGAAGATCTGAAAGGAAGGCAAATTTTCTGTTCTGCAACATCGCTGTCGCCATTTTAACGTCGAAATATCTCGCGTGACGTCGTTGACGTTAACGACGGGCCGATAAACGTATCGGACCGGGAAAACCTTTATCGGACCGATGGGCAAGATAAAAACTCTGAAAGCCATGCTTTATCAAACATGCTGATTGCCTCTTAGGCAGTCCAAAATTCTGTATCTATGTGATAATGACTCATAGAGTATCTAGCACGCGTGGCCTTTTCATATGAGAATTGTGAAACTCACCTAAAGCTCAGAAAATAAATTTCATATGAACTGGCAACGACAGATTCTGTTTTAATCATGTGATTTTCTTCGTAGAAAAGAAATAAGACAAGATTTTTAGCAGATTAAATAACGTTGTCACTGGCGGCGACGCCATGCTTTTCGGCATATTTTATTGGCCAGTCGTGATACGACAGAGCCATCAACGTGGCGTGTGCGCCTAGAAAAGACTCATATCAGCCTCGGCGTCCGCCTTGTCTGATCAGGTTCTTCGCTGTACGCATGAAGGTAGCTCAGACCCCTAGCTACCCCTTAAGCGAACAGCGAGCACTCTGATTAAAATGCGTGGATGCGCAGAATAATCTTAGTCTTCGCTGTGCACACATTTCACTTTGTTGGTTTTGTCATGTCGCGGCTAATATGTTACGTATAATCACATGCATTTATATAATGTCGTACTGTACGGCACCACGGCACCTCTGAAGACGCCAGTAATACAAGTAAAAAGAACTTCTTTGTAACAGCACAGATTCTAAATTAAAGTCTGAAGAAAGGTACTCTGAAAGCAAATAACATCCGGTAACGAGAATAGCATACTTGGTCTGATTGTTTCTGTTCAAAATGTTGCAATACTTCCAACGCTCTCTAACACCGGCTTCAGCGAAACTGTAATTTCAAACTTACTCAGAATGAGCCCAGCCATCCCATAAGGATCGGAAATATATAATCTGTACTAAATCTTATGCTGTGTTAATGTATTGCTTTAGTACCATTCCTTTCTCGTTCGTGTTTGATGAAATGTCTAGTTATTTACTCAAAAATGTGTTAAGCCTGATCCGATTTCCCCGACAGGACCGTCTATAATCATGTCATCCAGTGTTGAAACCGCAGAAGCTTATAAGGACCCGTAAAATATTCAGATGGCATTAAAATCCGTCTTAAATAAAATTCTACACCTGGTAGTTACATGTAACGTATTACTGCTTGACGGAAAACAACGACATTACAAACAAATTCATCTCACAGCACGGTTGTAGTTTGGAAAAATAACTCTCTTTAAATTGGTTATTGTTTTGTTTACTCGTCTTTTAGAGCTGATATTAATTTATTTTACAAATGAAAATAAATTATTCTAACAAGTTGCACTCAATATACTTTAGAACAAAATTACTTGAGCTGTCTCTAGAAAAGGTATAAATAATAAGAAGCCGGGGTAATGAGTAAAACGAAATGTCTTTATAACATTTCTCTGGCATTTCTTTCTTGTAACACTGAACCGTGATCATTTACATTGGTAACAACTTTTAGTAGGCCTTAAACGACCTCGTAGCTTGGTAAGAGTATGTAGAATAACCTCAATAGGGTTTGGAGCTTATTCTATGAGATGGGCATTTAAGGACTGATGAACGGTCCGTATTTTTTGTATGAGACATATAGTAGAAGACGACCAGTTCTAACATGATTCCATTGTCACGTGTAGCCATGCAAACTATAGAAGCAGACCTTTCTGTATGATGGACTGACAATAAAACCGAAATATACTATACAAAATAAATATGAGCCGCGACACGAGAAAACCAACAATGTGGTCGTCCGCCTAGCGCAGACTCAGATCAGCCTGGGCATTCACCCAGTCTGATCAGACTCTCTGCTAAGCGCTTAAAGGGTAGCTGAGGGACTAAGCTACCTTAATGCGGAAAGTGAAGACTCTGATCAGACTGGGCGGATGCCCAGGCTGATCTGAGTCTGCGCTGGACGCACGACCACATTGTTGGTTTTGTCACGTCGCGGCTCATATAACAATTTCTTGTATGTGCCAGATCCACCATATTAGGCTTTTATTGTCACTTTCGATTGCATACAGATGAATACATGGACCCCTTTCGAGTGTATGACTGTTGGTATGTACCAATATGATAACATAAACAATTCGGAAAGAAAATTCTTTCCGGTTACTGAGCATAGGTTAAAAGTCATAGACTAACGTCATCATTTTCTCACAGTTACGTTACACTTCAGTGAAGAAACTTCACAGTTTAATTAATCATGGTGTGACTTTAATTTTAATGTTTTTTTTCCTCGGGTTCTGATTCTTCATTGAACTGAAGCACCCGTGAATCATTGCACATTGGACCGAATTATATTGTTTTAACGTCAATGACGCATGCTAAGGTTAGTCAGTTGTTAAGCTTAATCATATTTTTTACACAATCAATAGCTTTGACAAGAAAACTGAGCACAAAAATGACGAGAAACACCGTTTAAAAATTCGCATGTTGCCATTTTATATTGCTTTTCAATGGGTGCGAACTTCGGGTAATGACCCCTTCCGCGTTTATCGCTTTTCCAAATATCCCTTGGTATCTGAAACCCCAAATATGGTTCCCTTCCATACAATTTAATTTCGCTCAGTGTTGCACTTCAGAAACGATAAAAATTGCAAAATATAAAAAAAATGCTAAATATATATTTGCATAGTATATATAAACACCAACCTATGCCATTGGAAAAGCAAAGGGGAACTTATGCGCTAGACTTTCGAAATACGGTGCTAGCGGGCTGTTGTGCCTGTAATGGTTTCTTAACCTAGGGGTCTCCCGGCTATTGGTATTTTGCGGAACCGAACGAAAAAGAGACATTTTAAGGAATCGCACAGTAGTTGTTCTGTTCTGTTCCGCAAATTGCCTCCCTCAGCTTACAAAGTGAGACTCAAGAAAACTGGAAAACACACAATATTAAAAGCGAGTGCGAGAACCGCCCGAGTGTATTAAAGCAAGTGGACTTTAAGAGCTGTAAACGCTGTAACATCGAGGGAATTGCTATAGTCAGCTCTCGATATTTCTCTTGCTTACGTAACCAGATCATATAAGGGTTCAATGATGAGGCTTGGATAGCCGAAACTTCGAAGTAAATCACCTTTCTGCCTGTTCGCTCTGTGATTACGGTAAAAAGTATAATTCGACAAGTTTGCGCAGCATTAATCTTGCGGATATTGCTTCAGGTCCGCAGTTCCCACGACTCCAATCATATTTGTTTCATATCATGTGACAACAGTGTGGCAAATTTGTTACGTAGTATTCAGATCATCCATTTTATTTATATAGGGTAATCAGAGACCTCATTGTTGGCGTATGGCTTTGGTCACTTCCATAGATGACTAAAATGGCAAGCGAAGGCTTTGATGTTGGGTATAGGGTTTGGGATCTTATTCAGTCAGTTCCTGAAGTGTAGTCACTCTTTAAATTTGATCTGACTGCACTGATCAGCCTTTGCTTGCCACCGATGCTAAATTGTTTGAAATCATATTATGTGGCTCAATTTTGTTGTTATGGAACAAAACGAATGCAATATTGCTTCATTAGAAGCCTCATTGAAACTTCGAATTTATTTTGAAACTTCAAACTCATTTCGACTTTGAGTTTAAGAAAGCTGTAGCCGGCGATTCTCAAAACGTCATTTTCACCTTGACGCGACTCAAATGTTATGCACATCGCTTACAGGTGGCAACGCCTCCATAGAAATGACAAATTGTAAATAAAATAATCTAACTGTTTATTAGAACTTGCCAGAACCCGCCAGGTGCTCTTATTATGTATTATTTTAGTATCTTTGCTGTCTATCAACCACACACAGACTAATATCAATATTAGACGTACTGCATACTTGCTAAAGATTGAAATATTTATTGCCCGATTTATTCATTTAGATCTTTTTTTTTCTCATTCCTTTGTCTTCACCTTTAGCTCTATATTCTTAGCAACCTTAAACTTATTGCAAAACATCTCGGTTAGTTTATTTCACCTGGCTCGTATAATATTGACTTGGTCTTACATCATGTGCCAACAGCTGAGACTCACATCATCTGCGCATGCGTGCAGTTGAATCACTGTCAAATTTCGGATTCTGAGGAAATTTAGGAAGTCAAGAGGGAGAAAATTCGTAAACTGTTATTGGTATATTTTCATATAAATATTCAGTATAAATATTCAGTTGCCTGGTCCCTAGGGAGCTGTTGAAAAGCGAGGCCAAAGGCGGGGTTGTCAGCAACTTCCGAGAAACCTTACAATAGGTGAATTGGTGCACTTGCAGAAGAAGCACTTATTGTGTAATATTTTCGCCTCTGTTCTCAGTTGGGCTCATTCTAAAGAATTGAATTTCCTCCTTTAGGTTGCCCAATGAAGGGCACAGGCGGTAACAAAAAGAGAATCCCTTTGTAAACACGGGAAAACCCAAAAAGGTTTGCCCACTTAACCTTAATATCTTGATATTATGTTTTGTAAAAGATCGTGCCCTAGCCACAAAAGCTACTAATATCTTCAGGCGTACTTCTGATGAATTTTTAAAACTAATTCTCAATGTAGCAAACTATATTAAGAGTGTACTACGCGAAAAACACATTTCCTAAAATAGGTCTTATTTGTTGCAATATCTATCAGATTGTTTTTAGATCCACGTTGGTGGTTGAAAGGTACTTACATGCATTGTGAGGCCTAAGTCTACCTACCGATCCGTGCGCTGTAACCACAGACTCGCAGCCTTCCTGGGTGCATCTACGAATTCTTATAAACCAATATGTGGTTGCGCGAATGTGCAGCCGGATCTGTGTATTCGCTATTAGCAAATACCATCGAGTGCCTTTTTCTTGCAAGTGAATTCTAATAAGGACAATGCCCGCTTTTCTGAAGCTTTATTGAAAATTCATAATCACTTTTGTTTTTCAATTAAAAAAGCTAGCGACAGATGCTTCTTATTTGTGACAATTTTTAAAGGTTTATAGTGACAGCGCTAGCTAAGAGTGGAAATGGAAAAAACCGTGTAAGTCCTACAGTTGTTTTGCAAAAACAGTGTGTTTTGGGGGGCATTAACATTTTCTTTTTCTCTGTCTTGTATTTCTCTTTATCCAGTCTCTGAGAGATGATACTTTGAAGCATGAAACACTGACTCAAAGGATCCCTAAACTCAAGACAGCCGGGTAAGCCAGCGTGTTGCAAAAATATATTCTTAGCAAATCGTCTAATTGACCATTTACAGTATCTTGCACTTTCAAATAAGAAGATGGTACCCGGACAACATTTTCTTTTAGTCAGTACACTCAGTAATTTATGCAAACTTTTAGAAAAGCTGGAAACCAATTTGATCACTACGCCTTTCATGGAAGCGAAGTTATCAACGTACCCCATTAAAAACAAGGATTTGAGAATAGTGGGGAAGTGATTCAAAATAGTGCTTGAATTATTTCAACTGCCCGTGTACATTAGAATGATGTTTTCTTTGCATGTATAAGTCCAGTTTATCTTCAACTATATTTATCATATGAGCCGCGACACGATAAAACCAACAATGTGGTTGTGCGCCAAGTGTAGACTCAAATCAGCCTGGGCATCCGCCCAGTTTGATCAGACTCTTAAGTGTCTAAGCTACCTCCATGCGGACAGCGAATACTCTGATCAGACTGGGTGGATGCCCAGGCTGATCTAAGTCTGCGCTGGGCGCACAACCACATTGTTGGTTTTGTCGTGTCGCGGCTCATATCGTGATACCATTCCGATATGTAGTTGCGTCTGAATCCAGAAGAACAGTCTAAACTGTTGTGGTTTTCTTATTTGTTAAAAGGGCTGGTTACTTGCATATTCAATTTTCTTTATGATGAGCTGGCAAACGTTTTGGAAAAGCGTTACATGATAAACTTCTAAAATGCAATTGCTAATTAAAGATGACAACATATACTAGAGTCAACTTCTAGCCGACCTCTTAATTACATGTATATTCATTATTCCGCAAAACAAAATGTACAAGCGAACATGTTTCCATCTTTATTTAAATTGATGTACATAATTTGGTAAAATAAATCAAGCAACACATGAATATTAAAAATCTCATCAGTGTACTATATTTAATAAATGAAAGCTACTGGTACTCCCGTCTTCGAAAATCACAACATTTCAGCAGTTTGTTATGATACGAAAATCGGAAACTCGGAACTTAATCAGCGTATGCTTATTACTAGTGCGAATATGCAGAAAATGATTAACGGAAATTGAAAATGCATCACAAAGCATAATTTCACTATATACTCAGCATAACTAGAAACTTGACGGTTAAAAGCCCGTCATTGTTTAGAACATTTTTGAAAATCTCAGACTCACGCCAATATTTTTTTCTGATTTGAAACTAATCAAATTTTCTAACATTTCCTGGTGTCCTGGTAAAGACGTTGGCCACTTGATTTATTGAAAAGGCTTAAACTAATTTGAGAAAGGACAGGGGGTCAATTTTCAGAAAAAGGTAAACCTGAAAACATAAACAACTTTGACTTG
Organism: Ctena decussata; assembly: GCA_963989385.1. NCBI lineage: Eukaryota > Metazoa > Mollusca > Bivalvia > Lucinida > Lucinidae > Ctena > Ctena decussata. The sequence continues at coordinate 10,775,438 of OZ022504.1, forward strand.
ATTGGAGATATACATATTTAAGCTTAACAGCAGTGCAGCCAATGAAAATGTTTACTTAATATGAGCCGCGACACGAGAAAACCAACAATGTGTTTGTGCGCCCAGTGAAGACTTAGATCAGCCTGGACAGACTCTTCGTTAAGAGCTCAAACGGTAGCTAAGGATCTAAGCTACCTCCATGCGGACAGAGAAGACTCTGATCAGACTGGGCGGATGCCCAGGCTGATCTGAGTCTGCGCTGGGCGCACAACCACATTGTTGGTTTTGTCGTGTCGCGGCTCATATTTATTTCAACAGTGACGTTGCCATCTGATTCTAACGTAGCGTTAAACAAACATACTGCAGGTCAAGGTGCTGTCATCCGTTTTTGGTTGTTTTCATACAATGATTCAATGTCTCTGGCTGTCAGAAAACGGTTTCTGAGATCAAAGGTTATCTGGAGACTGCAATCTAACATGCTACGTATTTTGCAACGTCAAACGTCAGTGCACAGAATCGCAATTTCAGCATTCGTCTAATTTTCAGAGAAATTTTACATTATGATAGTGATGCAAACATGAAAGTTTATGCTGGAATTTACGTTCGTTATCAGTGAACAGTGCCTACGTAGCAATCTGCTAGCATTAAAATATTCAGTTCGAGCCGAAATGGTTGTTAAGTTGCAAATCGTATATGAGATCAGTCTGCGTTTGTTCCCATGAACATTAAATGGCTCATGAGCAAATTACAGAATAAAAAGCATATAGTGCCCACTCTGAGAACACTTCAGTGGTAAAGCTAGTAGCTTTATACACATTTAAGAAATGAGTTGGACACCCAAACTTCCACCATTTTACAGACTCTATCTCCACGCATGGTACAGATATGAGTAGTAAAGTATTAACTTTCAACACGCTTGCACAAGTATAATTTATTTTACTTAAATCACGCTCCCGTATTTGCTACGATATAACATAAAAAAAGTTGTCATACTTTTTTGTGATTTACGCCAAGCAGAAGTCCGGGTTGTGAATTGTAGATTAATACTGACTACTTCGTCCTTTTCTTGTTTTATTTGAGTTACAAATGGGATTAATTACTCTTTTTTTCCTTTTTTTTTTGTTGCCATGTTTCTTTTTTCTTTCGAAGCTGAAAACAATGAAAAATTTGTGTCTGTTTCTGCCATATGGACGATCAAGAAAAATATTTTGACGCTGGTAAATAGATCTGTGATTCTCCTGAATTTTGCTGGATTAAAATAACAATAACGATAGTGATAAATGCAACATTTCCCCTCAAGGGCCCCAGTGTGTCAAATGTTCGGCCTGTGACGTGTTTCGAAAATTCTAATTCTATCCACCATTTGGTACAATCGAAAAGTGCAATATGCAGGTTGAGGATAAAGATATCTACATCTGATAACCAGACTTATTTGCTTATGTCCACAGTCTCAGGTGGCAGAAAAGTATCACTAACTTTCTCTGCGTATTGATGTTTTGTCGTGTTTCGTTGTCGTCACGTTTCTAGAAAGTGTCAGTGTGACATACAAACTGTAGGGCAAAAAAAATTCTTAAACTCGGGACACCTAAAATAGTAAATATAGTTGTTCTAAAAATGTACAATATAGTTTTTACAAGGCAGTACTTCGTTCATATGATCCAGATGGAGTAGCATGCTGTATAGATCCTTTTGGAGCAGTCTGAATTGGGTTTGCATTGTGTTTGCTCAGAAGTAGTGTCTCAATACTTGGATACCGTAGATAGTTCAACAATTGTCTTGCATTAAGGATTAACAATCTATGCCTGGGTTCAGTCAGCACTGCACTATGATAGTCAGTATTCTATTTTTTTAGGTAAACCTGAGGCTTTTAAATGTCTAGCAAAACATTTGATATCATAATAAATGATTTTGCTATTATAAAGTACATGTTAGCCGACATACTAAAAAGTACAGCCACACAAAAGCCCTTTACGTATAGGATCTGGTTTGTTATGGGCATTTGTTACCTAGCTTCATATAGCCTAAGAAAACAAAAAACTCAGACATGTAAGACGCTTGGTGGGTGTATAATCCCATTTCCATCTGGAAGATAGACAAAATATAACAATAGTTTTCTACCTGTTTGCATTTAAGCATATCTGTGCACTAAATTTGATCTAAACAAAAACAACTGGTGAGGGTATCACAAAGCGTCTCAAAATGGCCAAACCAAAACGATTATCTCCGTTTGACGGCTTTAAGGATTTTTGTAACAACCCTAAAAGTTTCTCTTTCACAAAGTTAGCATTTTGTACTTAATATATGAGCCGCGACGCAAGAAAACCAACAAAGTGGTTGTGCGCCAAGCGCATACTAACATCAGCCTGGGCATCGGCTCAGTCTGATCAGACTCTTCGCTGTCCGCATGGAGATAGCTTAGACCCTTAGCTACCCTTTAAGCGCACTGCGAAGACTCTTATCAGACTGGGCAGATCCCCAGGCTGATCTGAGTCTGCGCTGGGCGCGCAACCACTTTGTTGGTTTTCTCGTGTCGCGGCTCATATATTCTTTGCAAAGATATACAATTCTCGTAGCCTCGTTACACATTGGCAATTTATTTGGAAAGGATTGATGACTGCTTTTTTTTTCAGGTAGGAATGGAATTGCGCGTATACCGGGCGTGTCAGATCTACGTGGCTGCTTATCAGTCTTCTCTTTTTCCAACCTCAATTTATCAGTCCTAAGAAACATACAAGGGATATATATTTAAGCCCACAAGAAATGCAAGATATTTAGTTTTTAACTGCTTTATTTTTCAACCTAGTCCCTTAACAGCTCTACACTCTTGTTCCGTTGCTCGTGTAGACTGGCGCCTTAAACTCGTGAAGCAGAATCTCACTGGGAGAATGTCTCTTCCAAAAGTATTCTGCCTAAACAATTGCAGCCAGCAATATGATCTAACATGGAATTAATAGCTAAGACATTGATATACAGCAGTTGTGGTGCATCGTACTATCTAAATAGAAAATATATGTGGGGCTAAAAAAATTTGATATCCCCTCGTACAGCGAGCAAAGCGCAGAAATCTGCTCAGAGTTGTAGATCTTACGTGCACATTTTTTTCTATTTGTTTCAAGTAAAATATAGAGGCCATTTGTTTAAGCTAGTTTCAGAACTGGAACTCCCTACTTTGTAAAATTTCAGAAACATTGATTGTGCCTTAATATCTATGTTACATGGAAGAAAAACTGATGTAAGTATTACTTTGCAGATCACTTCCATCTTTACGAAACACTTATTATCAATATCCGCATGACTATATACATTTCATTTGGAAAAGTAATAACCTTTTAAAGACAGATATATATTGATTATAAAATGCCAATTATATTGCATCCAACGTAAGTGTTACTGTTTTTGAGTTTTATGAAGGTAAAATAGGCCATAAATCTGAAGTTAAAATGTCTTAATGTGAATTACATAGCCTAGTGGAAAGCGATATAAAGTATGTACCAAGCGTGACAATGCATCTTATTTGTGTGATAGTTCAATGTCATAATCGGCTGATGAATGGTTTTTATTGTTAAAAAACATATTTTAATAGTACAGAATAAAATTATTGAAACGTTATTAAAAAATTTGATTGCCGCAACCTTTAGTTATAATTTTGTAGGTGGTGAATTACGAATAGTTCATGATTTATGCCGAGCATAAAGCTTAAAAATATTGTATGATTTCAGTTAAAATACAAACTTCAACAAGTAAGATTGTCTGTTCAAATTAATAATTACACTCATATTACCTCTGCAAAAGTTTCATTAAATCTTAAAATAACAATTACGTGCCTATTAGCCCACACATTCCTCTTCTAATCTCAATGGGTTTTTATATTATTTTGAGTTATCCAATTACAATAATTAATGATAGCAAGATAGGAATATTTTTAAGGAATATACTGAAGAAATAGCTATATGTACATGAGTACAGCTTCAAAATTAATAACGTATCCGTGTACAAAATTACTTTTTGGTATGCGACTGACGCACTGATTACGCGATTGTCAAAAAAGCACTGATTACGCGTTTGTCAACATTGACTTATTTCAAGATTCTAATACACTTTTATTGAAAACTTGGATTGTTGCACAGTAGCATAGTCATAAATTGAGCCGCGACACAACAAAACCAACAAAGTGGTATGTGCGCCCAGCGGAAACTCAGATCAGCCTGGGCATCCGCCCAGTGATCAGAGCCTTTGCCGTCCGCATGGAGCTAGGTTAGACCCTTAGCTACTCTGTAAGCCCACAGCGAAGACTCTGAACATACTTGGTGGATGCCCAGGCTGATCTGAGTCTTCGCTGGGCGCACATACCACATTGTTGGTTTTGTCATGTCGCGGCTCAATTATTGACCTATTAAAAGGTTCATTTATTGGCACATTTTGTGTATGTGCAATTTCTGAGGCAGTTGTGATGGATTTGGAAGTATATTCAAAGCACCAGTTATATTGAAGACCGGATACCTGTTTTTGCTACAAAATTAAAAAGCCAGTAATCAAAGAAGAAAAAAAAAACGCGTTGCTTAATGTACCAGGGGTGTCAATCGTTGCCTTCAATATCCATTTAAAAGTACAAAGGAAAACGTACGTTACCAATTTATTCCTTGCAAAGCAATTTGCAACTCTAATGACGTTATTCAAATCGACGTCAACGTCATTTTTAAGGCTAAAGTACATAGAGGATATTTGACTTTTTCAGTGTAAAATCGATTTTTATTTCACCGAATGAACAGCAAAAGCATGAGTGAAAAAAAAAATCGATCTTACACTGGAATTGTTTGCTGTTTCTTTTATGCTTTACAATTCAACAATTCAGTGGATTCCAGCGCGGCAGCCCTCACGACAGAGACACAACTTTTTTTCTAGCCGCTTCGCGTCGAATTTGATGCTTTCAGCGCGTGAACTGGGTAGGATATTGGTTGTCATCATTTTTGTCAGATGTTTACAGAGACATAAGTGTGTGAGTTACAGAAACAATAAAGCAAAGCATAGGTATACATTTCTTGTATACCTCCTGGGACCAAATTCATTTAGCATTCTAATGCACTTATCAATATAACGCGACGTCTGATTGGATAACGTCAAAAATTTGCGACGGTATATTCTGCGATATACTGTCGCAAACCCTACGTCATTAAGTAACGTCGCTTCTCATTGGCTGACGTTTGGTTTTACGTTGCTGACAGCGCTTGATATGGGTACAAACTAGTACATTCTGAAAGGTGAAAATGTTGAAAAGTGCATTAGAATGGGGATACCTGTATTAAAAATTGTCATTTGGGGAGGTAAATCATCGGTTTTATGGTCGCAAATTGCGTTTTACGGTTCCGCTGGCGCGTCGCCGTAAAACAAAATTTCCGACCATAAAACCGATGATTTACCTCCCCAAATAACAATTTTCAAGACAGTTATCCCCTAATTTTGTCTCTGGGAAAATATTTGATGATGCAAAACTTCTTTTGAGTAGTACACTATCTTTCGCTTCAGAGTACACGCACTTCCATTTATAGTATTTTTAAAAGTACTTAACAGATGTTCTTTTACTTCATTAATTATCATGCGATGGATGAATGAAATTGTGTTTAACGTCCCATCAAACATCAAGTCATACGGAGACAGAAAATCAGTTTTAAGCCTAATCTGAAAGTCTGGGAAAGCGGAGAGGGGTCGAACCTGCGACCCCTGGAGTAGTCATTTAACGCGTAAACTACTATACTACCGCCGCTCTAAAGTTTAATGCAGTACAAGTATATTGCAACTTAATTTAGGTGTATCTATCTGGTTGGTATCACAAATACAAATTTAGGTGAAAAAAAAAAAAAAAAAAATAGAACAAGGCCACGATCACACTACCTATCCAAGTGCTTAGTTTAAATCCTAGAATGAAATAGAGTGGAATGGAATCGAACGCTGAAATAATCTACATTCTTTTGACTACAGTTTGCTCCCAGAGCCTGGGATGATACACGTAAAGGAAAAGAAAAATGATCCCTTAGAGGGAGCAAATTCTATTCTGTAATAATTCCATTCCAAAGGCACGGAAGGAAGAAGGAGATTATATGTATATCTGCGAGTCCATTTCATTCAACCACACACCATTTCATTCCATAATTTAAATTATGTCTTATCCAATACACTAGAAGAAGAAGTCAGGGAAAGAAACAGCAAAACGGAACTACTATCAAAACGGTACGGAACCCCTATAGGGACATTTCCTGCCCGATATTTATTAGAAAAGAAATTGAAAATTAGAACGGAAATCAAAACAACAAATATCTCGTTTAAACGACTTATTTCATCGTTTAAACGATATAAAATAGAATGGAAATTAAAACAAGAAAACCAGAAATGAAATTAACTGAAGAAAAACAGAAAAGAAATTGAAACAAAAAATGTCGTTTAAATGACTTATTATCAACTTTCCATTCCGATGAATATCGAAACAAGAAAATTAGAACGGAAATCAAGACAACAAGTTTCTCGTTTAAATGACTTAATATATCGTTTAAACGACTTGATATGTCGTTTAAACGATATAATAAGTCGTTCAAACGAGATATTTGTTGTTTTTATTTCCTTTCTAATTTTATATGTAGTTTAAACGATATAATAAGTCGTTTAAACGAGATATCTGTTGTTTCGATTTCCGTTCTAATTTTCTTGTTTCAATTTCTATTCTTATAAATAGCGGAAAGTAAATAAGTTAATAAGTCGTTTAAAAGACGTATTTTTGTTTCAAATTCTTTCTGTTTCCTTGATATAATTTCCACTCTGTTTATCTTGTTTTAATTTCTTTTCTATTTTATATCGTTCAAACGACATAAGATATCGTTTAAACGATACAATAGGTCGTGTAAACGAGATATTTGTTGTTTTGATTTCCATTCTAGCTTTCATGTTTCAATTTCTATTCTGATAAATATCGGAAAGGAAATGTCCCTTCAGGGGTTCCGTAAAAAGGAACAGCAAAACTAGTACAACCTGGCCTGGAGGTTATAAAACTTATTCCATGCTCAACTTAGCTGAGCATAAAATTTTCTCTGCTGACTTATGTTGGCATTTTCATATTCATAAGCAGAAAAAATTTCATACTCAGCTAAACTGAGCAAGTAAACAACTGTACTTATCAAAAATTTGGTATCTATTAGCAGGTAAAATTTCATGCTCAACTCAGCTGAGCATGAAAAATGTTTTATAACCTCGAGGCCTGGAACTATCGAGAGTAAAACTACTAAAAAAGGCAGTGTGTATTGGCAACATCTATGTTTTTCCGCCTTTTTTACGAAATAGGGGGGGGGCATATTTCGCGACTTCCTGTTTGCTTCTCTGGAGGAAGAAGCCCTTCCAAAAGGTGGCCTTCTATTAAAGGAAAAGTTATATCCTGCAGGAAGAAGTATTGCCTTTAAGAATTCACCCTTACTGAGAAGGGAGACAAAAAGAAACGGGCAGAGTAACTTACCCTGAAAATATTCCCACTGACGTAAACACGATAACATTTGAGCCGCGACACGAGAAAACGAACAAAGTGGTTGTGCTCCCAGCGCAGACTCAGATAAGCCTGGACATCCACCCATTCCGATCAGAGTTTTCGCTTTGTGCTTAAAGGGTAGCTAAGGGTCAAGGGTAGCTAAGGGTCAAGGCTAGGTCCATGCAGCCAGCGAAGACTGGTCAGACTGAGCGGATGCCCAGGCTGATCTGAGTCTGACACTTTGTTTGGTTTCTCGTGTCGCTGCTTATTTATTCTAAATGCAATTCCCCGACGAACCAGGGGCCGTATTTATAAAACGACTTAAGTCGTTGCTATGCTTTTGCTAAGGCTGAATGTCTATGAAGGAGATTCCCTACAACTATAAAATTTGCTCTGGAGGAACAGTCTTTTTCAGACTGTTCCTCCAGAGCAAAGTTCATAGTTGTAGGGAATCTCAAACATAGAAATTTCGTCTTAGCAACAGCACAGCAACGACTTAAGTCGTTTTATAAATACGGACCAAGCTCTTTTCAGACTCAAATATAGCCTGCTTTCTTGATTTTGTTTTTCTTTTACCGAAGATGGCGTGATATGATTATACGGCACTTTAAAGCAGTAGTGATATATTGGTGGTTTTACAATATACTATTAATAATTAAGCCAGTACAAACCAAGACCAGGCTTAATTTCACAATATATGGTAAATATGTTTTAGAATCAAGCCAGTACAAACCAAGACCAGGCTTAATTTCGCAATATATGGTAAATATGTTTTAGAATTAATCCAGTACAAGCCAAGACCAGGCCTTATTTCAATAGTATATCGTACATGTGTTTATAATTAATCCAGTACAAACCAAGACTAGGTCTTATTTCCATAATATACGGTATCCAGATTTGAAACGCATAACACATAGTTTATGTAGTGGATGAGATAACTGAAATGATTTATCTTAACAGTTTTTGGGGGCAAATAAACTTTGATAGTGATTATCAGTTTACCCACTAAAGATATGAAGTCAGCTGATTATCTGTGTGCGCGCGCACAATTGATCATTTCCGTTTTTGGTAACAGGGCCTGTTACTTTTTATCTCATTATTAATTTTGAAAAGGTATTTGTCGAATGATCCGTCAATTCATCTAATCAGTCCAAGGGAAGATACATACATTGATTTTCTTCAAAATATAAATCACTAGTTGTCAATCTTGACTATGCTAAAACAAGTAAAAAGCTTACGGCCTATTTAGACAACTATTTTATATTTTAAAAGATGAGACAATGCAGACTTTGCGAACTTTTGAAAGACGAAGAATTGTTCACAAAAGGTAAAGCCGTATGCAAAAAATGTCGATCAAATCAGCAGAATATCAAAAACAAGAGGGAGCGTGCAGAGAAAAGGTTACTCAGACAAATACAAGATAATTGTGAACCAGCTGGTGTTGGCCTGTTTTGATAGAAGTTTTTGTTTTGGATTTTCTAGGTAAAAACATAGACAACTATCCTATTAGACAACTGATTAGTATTAGAAAAAGAAATGTCAGAACACGTTCAAAAACTTCTTATGCTTTATGACAATGGAATTATTGACGGTGATGCCTTAAACAATGCATTGAAAGCATTGAACAATGCACCACAGGCGTCGCAGCCTCAAGAAAAACCCCAAGAAAAAACTCTCATAGACAAGGTGAGAGAAAAACGACGTAGAAAGAAGAAATTAAGAAAACAAAGAAAGGCAATTGCTGAGAAACAGAAAAATATTATAAATGAACTTAAAGAAAAAATTAAAGCTATAGAATCGCCATTTCGGCTTGTGGACAAAACCAAATGTGGCTATCTCAGAGCGCATGAAATTTCCGTTACACGATACAAAGACCCCATGAAAATGTTTCAAGATAAGAAAACTATTATAAAAAACAAGCTCACCGCTGAATTGCAAGAACTATCCGGTCTGAAATGGCAATTTGGGCTTATTGTTGACTTTTTCAAGGATAAAAAGAATATACAGGGAACATTTTACAGCAATCAGTATGCCACATTGTCTCCTCAAGAAATTCTAGATTTTTACGACGAGGCAGTCTCGGCAATTGAGCAGAAAATCGAAAAATTCACTAAGGAAGGCTCAGGCTGGATGATTGATAGATGCAATACATTGTACCTTAACATCGCAAAATATGAGCCACTCAAGGGCTCATCATATTTTCCACTTCCTGAGGTCTTGGCTAATAAAAAGGCAATAATCAATGTGAAAAATCAAGATCAAGAATGTCTTAGATGGGCCTTAAGGTCAGCTTTATTTCCAGCTAAAAATAATCTCAACAACCCATACAGCTATCCAAAAAAAGACAATTTGAACATGGAAGGAATTGATTTTCCTACACCAGTATCACAAATTTACAAAGTAGAGAAACAAAACAATCTCGCCATCAATGTATATGGCTATGAGCAGACAGTTGTCCCATATCATATTTCTGGGCAGCCGAGTGAAATGTCACGGATCAACCTGCTGTTGCTCCATGACAAGAAAGACAATTACCATTATTGTTGGGTAAAATACCTTTCCAGGCTGCTATTTGACAAAAACAAACACGGAGGTAAAACATACTTCTACGACCGCTGTCTCTACGGGTTTTCCCGTGAATACCTACTAATCAGCCACAAAGATGAATGTTACGGCATCAACGGCAGAGCAACTAAGATTGTAATGCCAGCCCCAGGGGAAAAAATAAAGTTTAAAAATTACCATAAACAGATGCAGGCGCCTTTCGTCATATATGCCGATTTTGAAAGCATAATAAAACCGCATCAAGTGGCAGCTGGGGATAAATCAGAAATCAAAAGCAAACACCAAGCATGCGGTTACGGATATCAGGTTGTTAGATATGATGGTGCATCATCCGGTGTAAGAATTTACAGAGGTAAAGATGTCCTGGAGCAGTTCTTGAAATCCCTGAAACGGGAAGTAGTCAATATAAATAATAATGTATTTGCAAAGCCGAAGCCCCTACACATGTCGGAGAAAAATGAGATGGATTTCCAGTCTGCAACGCAATGCTGGATCTGCCAGAAAGAATTCAACGATGAAAAAAATCCCAAAGTACGCGATCACTGTAGGATACTAGGCCACTTTAGAGGTCCGGCCCACAAACTCTGCAACCTTAAACTTGCTATAAAACCGTGGGTAACACCCATCCCTGTTGGTTGTTTTGCACAATCTCAAAGGATATGACAGCCATTTAATCATGCAAGAGATTGATAAAATCTCGGGCAGATTATCGTGCATTCCAAACAACACAGAAAAATACATCACTTTCAGCGTTGGTCAACTTAAATTTCTGGACAGCTTTCAGTTTATGGCATCATCTTTGGCAAAGTTAGTTGATGCAACTGACAAAAATCTCTTTAAAATCACCCAGAAGACATTTAATCCCCAGCCAATCAAGAAAAGACTTTACGGCAGCTTTAGTTCTGAAGATAGTCGACCCATCGTTCTGCGGGAGTGTGTCGACAGGCGTACGCTAGCCTACATATTAGATCACAGCAACCAGTTTGACCTCGGCAGCAGTTTCCAGGATTGACAAAATACTGACAAGGAAACTCAGCTGAGCTTGCTTCGTAATTATCTCTCCATGTTAAACCAGAATGGAGAACGACCAATGTCATACCGGCAGCGACATGGGTTTGGTCGATACTGGACAGCTGAAAAGCTAGGCATTCAAAATATGAGCCGGAAAATCCGTCATACAATATGCAAGGACAGCATGTTTGACATCGACATGAAAAATGCGCACCCAACGCTACTTTCCTGGTACTGTCACAAACACGGGATAAACTGCGCAGCCCTTGATGCTTACATCAAGCACCGTGATCCCATGTTGCAGGATATCATGAAGAACCGCGGCATCACCCGGGATGAAGCAAAAAAAAATTCTCTTAGCAATAATGAATGGCAAGCAAGAAAATCTGCAGCCAGATGATCCACGGTTGTTCATCGATTATTATACTGGAATGCGCAGTATCATAAACGCTGTTGTCCAGCTTAATCCGGAGATGTATGAACATGCACAGAAAACAAAACATACAAATTACAATCTGGAAGGATCCACGATTAACCACATACTGTGCCGGTTGGAAAACAAAGCGTTGATGGCTGCTTTCGATTACTTAAATGGAAAAGGCATCGAGGTTGCTTCTCTTGTTTTTGATGGACTTATGATTTACAAGACTAATGTGTCCGATATTGCCGGTATTCTTAAAGGTTGCTCATCAAGTGTTGGCCATGTGTTAGAAGGTTGCGGCATCGAGTTCACCTTAAAAGAAATGGATGAAGGTTATGATATTCCCGGCCCAACCGGAAACCACCAGTCAACAGACATTGATATATTATTACAAAAGGGCGTTTACCCATACGAATATATGGATTCATTTGACCGGTTCCTGGAGACTCAGCTGCCGCCTATTGAGAAATTCCACAGCAGCCTAACAGATGAGAGTATATCCGAGAAAGATTACCAACATGCCCAGAAAGTATCGGAAACTTTCAGCTGCGAGACGCTGGGAGATTACCATGATCTCTATCTAAAAACAGATGTGACTCTGCTGGCAGACGTATTCCAAACATTCCGTAGAACTTGTATAAAAGCATACAAACTGGATCCGCTGCATTATTATACAGCCCCTGGCCTATCCTGGGACGCTTTACTCAAATACACCGGTACTGAACTGGAGCTCCTGACTGACTACGATCAGCATCTATTCATAGAAAAAGGGATGCGTGGCGGTGTCAGCATGACCTCAAAAAGACACGCTAAGGCTAACAACCCTGGCGTACCTGGATATAATAAAAACGAACAGCACAACCACATCATGTATTACGATGCAAATAATCTCTATGGCTGGGCTATGAGTCAGCCCCTACCTTATTCTGGTTTTAAATGGGTTGATAAACCGCCGGATGAACCAGGCAAGGGCTGCATCTTAGAAGTAGACCTAGAATATCCAGCCGAGCTCCATGACTTGCATAATGACTACCCACTTGCCCCGGAGCGATTAAAAGTAAAAAAAGAATGGTTGTCTGACTACCAGTCAAACCTTCTTGAAAATAACAGTATGCTCAACACCGAGAAGCTGGTCCCGAATCTCAGAGACAAAAATAAATATGTTTTGCATTACAGAAATCTGCAGCTATACCTGTCCGTCGGAATGAAACTCAAGAAAATCCACAGAATATTAGAATTCAAGGAGGCGCCGTGGATGGAACCATATATTCGCATGAACACAGAATTCAGAAAAAAAGCGAAAACACCCTTTGAGAAAGACTTCTATAAACTCATTAACAACCCGGTATTTGGCAAAACTTGCGAAAACCTCCGGAAGCGAGTTGATATAAAAATTGTCCGCACAAATGGCGGTGATAAAGAAAAAGAGCAGATAAGAAAAATAATCGCTAAACCCAATTACAACCGGGCTGTCATATTTTCTGATGAATTATCAGCCCTGCATACACACAAGACTCGCTTGAAACTAAACAAGCCAGTATATGTTGGTATGTGTGTCTTGGACTTATCCAAGCATCTGATGTATGACTGGTATTACAATACACTAAAACAGAAGTACGGCAGAAGCTGTACTTTGCTTTACACCGACACAGACAGCCTGCTGGTCGACCTAAAAACGCCAGATGTATATGCTGATATGGCAACCATGAGGACCCAGTATGACTTCTCAGATTACCCCAAGGATCACCCGCTCTATAGTGAGCAAAACAAAAAACTAATTGGAAAGTGGAAGGATGAATGTCAAAGTACCCCCATAGCTGAGTATATCGGGCTGCGTCCCAAGATGTACTCCATTCTGCTGGCTGATGAGCAGCTGATAAAAAAAGCAAAAGGTGTCAAGAAATATGTCATCAATAAACAAATCAACTTTGCAAACTACAAAGATGCACTATTCAACCGGAAAACATACAGCCACGAAATGAATATGCTGAGAAGCAAAAAGCACCAGATCTACGGCCTTACAATTAACAAACAACACTCTCACCGCTAGACACGAAACGTTGGATAGCCCCAGACGGCATCACAACATACGCGTTTGGGTATCAGCAGGAACAATAAGCAGTTCTTCTGTTACGAAACCTCTCTGCGGAGCTGGCGGCATGAAATAATAAACCCTGATGCCCTGCAGAACAATGTGATGACTTATCTTATGAATACTGACACTCCATATTGGGTCCGTGGCACGGCGACGCCCCCTTCTTGTTCTCCAGGTTGATATAAATATCTTACAGTGGCATCAGGACAAATAGGGTTCCCTACAGTCCGTTTCTGTTTCACTGGAGGGTTTTTTTTCATCTCCGCATTTATGGCTTTGATCACTTCCGGTAATCTTTTTACCCATTCTCTGTTGCGTTTGTGCGGATTTTCCAATTCCTTCGCATACTGATAACCAAAAAGCCTTTCAGCCAGTGTCCTGTTGAACCTCTCAACCAAAGCTTGGTCTCTGTGGATCTCTTTCCTGCCACGTCTGATACTTACGTTGTGTTTCGCCATCAGCTGTGTCACAGAGCCCATGAACTCCCTGCCCGGATCTACCTGTAGAAGCTTGGGAAAGTTCAGCTTTCGCTTGTAAATATTTTCAAACGCCTTCGCAACTTCTTTGCTGTCTTTTGAAGTCAGAGGCTCCGCCTCTTTATATCTGCTTTCAATATCAACGACTGTCAGCGCATATTTGTATGTCTTGCGGTTGACTGTATCATGCGGCAAAAACAACAACTCTGCCTGATGAATTTCATTTGGGGTGGACGCATCAAACCGGGGCCGTATTATTTTCTTTGGTGCGGGTAAATATATTTGCCACACCGCCTGCTTTTTTAAAAATTCAAGCGCCTGCTTTTTACTGACTTTTGCTTCTTTTGCTAGTTTCTCTACTGCGGGGAGCCCTTTCCAGAACCCCTTTGGGCTGTAGTAAATCTTTTCCATTATTTTTTTTATTCCAATTTTAAGACTAAAAAAAATAATAAATTTATATCAACTTATAAGCCAAAAACCCGGTTGCTGCCATCCCCGCAACAATAAACAACAATTCACGGTTTTGCTGATCTGGGGATGGTGCATAATAATCACTCAACTTTGGCTCCTGAGGAAGTGGGTCAAGTTTTTTGCCAGTAATGTAATAGTATTGTTTCATAGCCTGATCAACATTGTCAAACGTCTGCTCAGCATGATGTTCTTTTTGTATTTCCTCATTGATAAAATCCAATCTCTGGGTTCTTTTTTTGCTCCAAGCTGCTTGAGCCGCTTCTAATTGTTCGACTGCTTTATCATGCCTTTCTCTTTCCGCCTCAGCATCGTTGTTTTTTCCCAATTTTGAGAATAAAAAATTACTTCCTGTGAACGCCAAGGCATTGACCACGGCACCTCCTAACATCATCGCTACTGCACTAGCCATTTTGTTTATCGTGATAAAAAAGTTTAAAACAGAAATTATTTCATAATATCCGCTGGAATAATACCCTGCTTAATCAACATATCGCGTGTGGCCATCGCCAGCAGTATATCAATAGAAAGCATTCCAATATCACCCATATTAAAATCCACTTTTGGTGCAGGTCTTCTCAAGAGTTTCTTGCCAAGTTCTGAGTACCCAACAGTGAGAAGAGTTTCTACTCCGGCATGATAATCCATGTTTGCAATTTGTTTACCGTCAATGGCTGCCATTTTTTTTGGTGAAAATATAGGGTTTTTAATTTTAATTATCTCATTTCAAAAGGGTCTATCGACGTTTGTATCTCAGGTATTTTAGGTTGTGATTTAGGTTGTGATTGAGGTTGTTTTATTTCAGTTTTACTGTAAATCATGTAAATACCAACGCCTACAGCTCCGATCATCACACAGAGCGGAATATAGTTCTTATAAACAGTCACTGTTGGTTGCCGCTCTGGTAGCTGTGGCTCTCTTGTTATTTTGATTGGTTCAGCTTCCAGGGTTTGGGCTTGTTTTTGTTTCCATCTGGCTTCAGCGCCTTTTTTACCAGCCGCGACACGTTTTTGGTTTTTTTCTTTTAGGGGTTCTTCACGTTTTTGTGGACCTTCACTTTTCTGGGGTTCACTCTGGGGTTCACTCTGGGGTTCTTGAGTTTTCTGAGCTTCCTGAATTTCCTGATTCATTTTTTTCTATGGCATTTTTATTTTTGTTACAATTAATATGCTTTGCAGTTGTTAGCATTGCTGTAAATGGAGCCAGGTACATTCCATACTTATAATACAGCTCACAGCAAACGCTTGTCAGAGCATGATTGATAAATGGGTCTTCTTCTAGATCTTCTAATAGCTTGGGTGGGTTTTCCACATGGAAATACTTTGACACCCCCATGACATATAAATTAATAAAGGAATTGCCCAACGTCTTAGTCATACTTGCACCAAGCCTGGCTTCATATCTACAGTAAAGCTTATCAACTTCTTGGGGCGTCATTTCATCTATGTCTGAGAGTTGCAACTCACGCCCTAAATATTGCCGACTTCCACCTCCGGCTATAATGGCTGAAAGTCTCTCTCGTTTTGGCACATCTTGGCGTTCAGCTGGTGTATCTAGTGAAATATTTTCTAAAAGATCTTCAGCGTTCATTTTTATATTTTGGAAAATATATTTTAACTTAAAATAAATGAAAAAAATCAAACATCCGACTGAGATATTAACAGCGGCAGAAGCAATTGTTATTAGTTCGAGTATCATTTTTAGTATTGCTATTTTTGTTTTAAGCATTGCTTTTTGCTTAAAGCATTGCTATTTTTGCGCTATATTTTGCTTTAAGCATTGCTATATTTGCTTTTAGCTAATCCATTAACCAATACCCAGTTGGTTGGTCAGTTTTTAATATTAATTTACGGTGTTTAACCTCAGATAGTTCTTTTTTTATTTTCTGCCTTTCATCCGCAGGAACAACATCATTTTCCCTCAAGCAATGTTCAAAACTATCTCTGTCCTTGGTGTAAAACATACAGACCCATTTTGCCTGCTCTCGAAGGTCTTTCAAGACAGAAATATATCTTTGAGAAATGACCCAGACGCTTTGCTCTGCGTGTCTGCCGGAAAATGCTAGCTGTGAGAGCATGTCTTTTTTTTGTAAGTTCTTTTGTTGCAGAGCAGTCATCGATGATGTACAATGTGGGTCGGCCAGCAAATTTATCAAAAAAATATCGCAGCAGTTCTTGAAGTCTTTCTGTTCCATCTCGCATCACAGGGTTTACTATAATTGTGTTTTTGTCTTTTGGACGCCGCACGTCACCAATCCAGTTCCGGTTTTTGTAGGCCTTGTTCCACTCCACGGTGGGACAAAGTATGACTATTTTTTCAAAGACACCTTTGTATTCTTTTTCAAGTAAATCTAAGACAAACAAACTCTTACCACATCCCGTTTGACCCGAGATGACAGCTGAGTGTGGATATTTTGGAAACTCAATATTTGACTTCACTAAATCTTCCATCTTCAAATTTGATTTGCGCATCTTGTATTATAAAAAGATAGATATTTAAATTTTCATCTGCTCCTTGTTCTTTTTCAATTTGTATTGTTATCCCTTCACTGGCATTTTCAATCCTTCTGCCGCTGCCGTGCAAGGTGTTGTCATCCGTGGAACGCAAGTCAAGCCATAAAGCTAATCTTTTGGTGAGATATTTTCCAATGTTAGTGTCGCTGAAGTATAAGTCTTTTGCAACTTTATCGGTTTCTTTGTCGCGTTTGGATGTCAGCGCAAAGTATTTATTGATTTCGTCCCACTGTTGGTACTGCCGCATGCCTTGACTATACAACTGATTCGGTATGCCTTCTATTGTCATTTCAACTTTTGTGATTTTAGGATTGTAAAAATCTTCAGTGGTTGTCCTGTCCGGGTCTTCAAACAGCATTAAAATCCCCTTCATGCTTCTTGCTGGGACATTCAAGTTGATATTCCACAGAGTATCAGACTTTTTCTTTCTGATTTTTCTGTGCCGCAAAATACGGTCATACAATATCGCCATTCTGCCACTGAACTGTTGTCTGATTGTTCGTGCAAGTTCTGAGTCGGTTACCATGTCGAATTCTAAACAGATATTGCTGATGGCATAACTGCTGTCGGCATCCGTTGAGCTGATTACTTTGTAATAGTCATTATTTGTTAATTCATACTCTAGCCTATCACCGAGCCCGGCCTGGTAAAAGGGCATATGCGTCTCTAGCAGTTCAAAGTCCAGTGGGATGCAAAACCTGTTCTTGAAGGCGCCAGCAATGGCCTGGTCTTCAATGTCAGCTGATGCATTTCCTGCCCCGACTCTGTGTTTTAACATGTTTGATTTGCCGATGCCTTGGTAGGCCATGTTTATCCGCTCAGATGGTGATTTCCATAAGTCAACATAACAGTGAAATATGTCGCTGTCATCTATTGACATGACTTCATTGCCGCTTATTTTAATGGTTGTTTTCTTCACGATGGCTCTACCAAGATTTTGATAGACTGTCGCATTGGGATCTTTGCTGGTCAGTTCAATAGTGAAAGCGAGACGTGCAGTTCTTGGGACGATGACATCATTATTACTTAGATTTGGAAATCTCACAAGCAACTGCTGGTTTTGGTCGATAGTGCTGGGGTTGTTAGTGATTACTACGCTTTGCCGAATTCCTTTTACGCCTAGCGGTTCTCGTAGTTTTCTATAGGGGTCCAGTTTACTTCCGTAGGCAGACATTTTTTATTTGATACAAATATATTTTTATTCAATAAATAAGTAATGGCCGACGGTTACGAGTTTGAGAATCCTACATTTGACGATGATTATGATGACGTCGATGACATAGATGACAGATTACCGATGGTGCCGGATGAAGACGATCAGCGAATTATTTTGAATCAAAGTGGGGCAATTGATGATTTAAGGGGTGAACTCCGAAAGTCTGCAGTTGAAGAACAGAAAAAACGACTTGTTAAAACATTTTATGATGAAATAGGAAAGCGATACAAAATGGTCCCGGGCAAGATAGATTACAACCAGTTTAGGATATCAAATGATGGCAAGACACTGTTATGGAGTGTTGGTGACAAAGAAATCAGAATTACTGCAAAACAAGGTGGTGCAGAGTTTCTTTCTCTTGGTACTCTGGCAAATGAGTATAATAGGGTTGTTGGCTCAGGAGGCACATTAGCAGTGCGGCAGTATTTGAATTTACCAGATTACAGGAGTAAAACACAGCTATCTCAGCAAGTACGGCAGGCTTTGGAAAGCACACGAAATGACATGGATCTAGAGATGTCAGGTGGCACTGAACTGCAAGATTTAACAAATACGGTAATTGGTGCAGAGACGGCCGTTAAGTCACTGGAAACATCTCTTACTGATTGGGTACACACTGGCACACAAACAGAGAGTCTAACACTGCGGGAACTTCAAGGATTAGATAAGGCATTGCAACGCAATCGCGGTGAGCTTACAAATAATTTAGCAAAACTAACCGAGCTTGATAAAGACATTGCAAAAGAAAAAAGGAAATTACAAGAGGCTGAGGATGAAATCAGTAAAAATGATATAAAGGCTCGTTTAAAAAACTTAGAAGATGAAAGAGCCGCAAGACTGGAGGCTGCCAGTGCAAACAAAGAAGAGTTGCGGGGTCAAATAAACAGGATAAAAGAAACTATTGACAAAGTCTTGAAAAAAGATACGACATTGCGTGAGCGGTTGAAAACATTATTCAAAGAGCAAGGTATAACGATAGTTAGTATTTTGACGGCTCTTGGCATGATTATTGGTGTTATAGTTGAAGCTGTAATTCCAACTTCTGGAGGCGGTGGTACAACACCCAAACCATCGCAAGGTGGAGCGAAAGAATGGGTTAAAAAACAACTTCATAATCTTGCTAGACTACTAGCAAATCTTGCTGGAAAAGCGGCTGCTGCGTTGCCGGGTATAACTGGATCAATTGTGTCTTGGCTGCTGTCTGCAACCGGTAAGGTTGTAAACTGGTTTGGTAATAATCTGTGGGCTGTTGTTGTGCTTGTTGCTGGGTTGGTATATGCGGCAGCTAAAGAATGGATTTTGAAAAAAAAATAAGTAGGTCAACCGGAAGTGTTTAATTTTGATATTTTGGTGGTGGATCATTCACAAACACAAATTTGTTGAACAAAATTATGTGGCGCTTATCTTTTTTTTGATTAGCTCTAGCGCTTTGGCTTCTCCTTTGTCTATCAAAGCTTGTTTTTCTTGCTCACTCAGACCAGACTGTTTGGTGTGTGTTTTATCTTTTAAATCATTATATCTGTCCAGCTCATCAAGAACAATCTTAAATTCTTGTTCTGATATCTGTCCATCATTTAAGGCTTTGGAAATCAAATTTTTAACAGAATTCAACTTACTTTCTCCAAGAGTTTTAATCTCATAGTGCTTTTGTGCCTTTGACATTAATTTACGTCTCACCAATTTCACGCAGGCGTCCATGCATCCGCAGACAATTGCAACAATTTCTAAAGGCAGCATCACTGGCACTGCCAGGCCTATCCCAGCCATAACGACACTTGCAGAAATCAATGCAGTATCAACGCCGTCTGTGAGGTTGACTCCGCGTTTACATTTTTTATATAAAGCCTTTCTAACATCTTTTTCTCTTATTAATTGCTTTTCTATTTCTGATATTTTTTGTAAGCGATAGTTTTGACAGTCTTTTGACAAATCCGGATAAATTTTCTCATCTCCCAAATCCTGATAAGGAGCCGTTGGCGGTTTCATTTTTTATTGTTTTATATTTTTTTCCAAATTATTAATACGTTTATTAAACTCGTTTAGTAAATTCGTTATGGTCTGCAACCTCGATGTAATATAGGCTTGATTTACTGCATCATCAGGATTAACAGGACTCGCAAGACCAGAAATTCGATGCTGGGCCATATCTAATCTGCCGTTCATGACATTATCAGTATGACGTTGTAACACTTCATGTAACAAATGTTTTCTAAAATCATTTAAAGCCTTTGCTGTTACCACGTCACCGTTAAACGCCGCATTTTCATCTGGATCTCGAGGGTAAGCTACATTGATTATGCGTTTACCCTCCATATTTAGAGTTGTTTCTAAAACATCTTCTCTCAGTTTCGCACCAAAAATGCTCATTATTATATGAAATGAAAATTAAATTATTTCTAAAACACAACTCATGGGCAAACCATGATTGTCTACCATGTTTTTATTTTCATCTTTAACAACTAGTTTCAATTCAGATAAGGCCCCTGTATTTAACGGCTTGAGTTCTGGATGTTCAAAGCGTACAGTCAAAATATCACCAAAGCTTTTATTTTCAATGGGAATGACTGCTAATACATCACTCGGTGAGCCATTAAAGTAATTATATGATGAATTAATTTCTGACAAATGAACATACAAAGATTTTATGAGGGCAAAGTCTAGTGGTCTTTCACCTTGATAAATGTTTTTTGGAAAAAAACGGCCTTTAATCTGGAGTCCAAGCATTGTCTTGAGTCTTTTGCTTATTTTTAACTCAATAGGTGTAGTCAAAGTCACTATTCCGTTGGTTTCATCTACAGACATACTGATTTTATGGCTGCGAAATATATCTGCTAACTGCTGAAAACTATAATACCCAGGCGTTATGCGAACAGGAGTCTCGCCTTGTTTTTGAATGACTTCATTATGAACATTATACCAACCCAAACAGTATGTAAAACTGTTTAATCCCACCCGCTTGAATCCATCTCTGTTGTCAATATACTGTTGCAGGATTACAGGATTGCTCATATCAGAAATTATGAGATGCATTTTTTTATTTGATAATATAAAAAAAATCATTGTTATAAAAATGGTGCAAATCAAAGCATTTTCATGCAACCCCAACGCACAATATCAACCATCTGGAGTTTACAACACAAAAAACCTAGACATCATTAACCAAACAATAGAAGTCAAACAGGCCTCAGACAGTCCAAGCGGCTTCGATGTGAAATTCCCTGACATCTTCGCAAAATACGTGCTGCCCTACGTTGAAAGTGATGCCATCGCCCAAAATTGGCGTTCATGCCAAATACAGTTTTGGCAAAACCAGATAAATTTTGCTTTGTGGTGCGCAACTACAGGATGTGGTGTTTCTATGCAAGACCACCTGACAGGCACTATTCCACTGTTTGCACGTTCATTGTTTTTGTTTCATGTGTATTATCAAACGCGAAGAATACTATTCGAAATGAAAGTGGCATTACCAACAGATGACAGCTGGAATGCGTTTGACAACAGTTATGACAAGAAGGCCTATGAGAGGATCTGTGACGAGTTTGGAGTCTCAGTGCATACCGACTGGAGGCAAAACCGAGATGACAATAGCGGATTAGGGACTATATACTGGTATGTAACAAACACTGGGTACCAACCGGTCAAAGGTGTAGGTGAATATGATAATAAATTATATTCATTCTCAAGGAATCATCCTGATAATGTTTATCACATTGACTACATTGCACAACATGTCCGAAATGCTTGGTCCACATTTATTCTCGACAAATCAGATGGCTTTACAAGACCCGGCGTTGAACGAATAAATGATTCCATAAGGACTTACTGTTGGGCCATTCTTGGCTCTCAGTCTCAGATTAAATCTGACATACTAGGGATAGGCTCAGCTTTTGATGTCCAGAAGGAATTCCTTGCAAACGTTGAAGATGGAGTCCAAAGGCCAATAGACTTACCAAGTCAAATTACCCGTTATCAAAATACTTTGAAGTACGCCCGGAGCAAGGTTGGCTATGTTTTTGGCTATGGCCTTTACATGGCTCCAAGCAATATGGAATTGCAAATCGGGACAATAAAAAATTACAACAACGAGATTGTACTCTCTACTCATAATCAAAAGTTATGGTGGAACAAAACCATAAACCTTCCTGCCAATGCCACATCTTACACTGATGTGAGTGGGACCCCAACACACAAACCAAAGGTTGATGTAGAACCTGGATCAATCCCTTTAGCTGCCCAGGGTAAAACCATAATAGGAGCACTTGGAATGCCAATAACGATACCCACCGAGAAACAGGCACAGAAGATATATAAAACAAAACATGAGGCTATCACAAAAAATGTCATGACTGACTCACAAAAGTCATTGAAAATACCAAAACCTGACACACATCCAGTACTGAGTTCCACACCAAAAACTGTTGCTGAAGAACATGAAAACCACAAAACAGCACTGATAGTCGGGGGCGTCGTTGTAGGACTAGTTGCTCTACTTATTTACGAGATTTATTAATCCATTCAAATTTTGATATCCATATTCGCGAACCTTAAAAATTACGATATACTATGAAATTAGACCTGGTCTTAGTTTGTACTGGATTATTTATAAACACATTTACGATATACTATTGAAATAAGACCTGGTCTTAGTTTGTACTAGGTTAATTGTAAACATATGTACGATATTCTATGGAAATAAGGCCTGGTCTTGGTCTCTACTGGCTTAATCATAAAACATATGTACGATATATTGTGAAATTAAGCCTGGTCTTGGTTTGTACTGGCTTAATTATTAATAGTATATTGTAAAACCACCAATATATCACTACTAAAGCAGTATTTCAGTAATATCGGAATGGTAATGATGAAAGGCTTTGTGCAGTCGAACTCTGTTTATAATTGGGTAGAATTCCGCCCCCAGTGGGATTGGGACCCATGCCGCTAGCCTACGAGACCAGCGCTTAAGTCACTGAGCTCAAGGAGATAGAATAATTATCTTGGTTTTCTTTTGTACGTATAGTACATGTACTTTATAAATTAACCTGATTTTTAGCAAAAACACTCTAAATTGCTTTTATCAAATAAGTTCTATCAATCATTTAGATGTATTGACAACATGCAAGAAATCAACAACATCAATAAGGGAATGTCGGAGTGAAAAGAAATTGAGATGCTATATGTGATATACCAACATTGTGCGTGTTCTGACAAGACTGCACACACCTGCAATCTGGCCAGAGTTTATTCTGTTTCCCAACTACCGTAAAATGCTAAGTATTGGGTCAGATTGGTCTAAGCGAACAGTGCAGATCCAACTCAGATTTGCTTCTAATGGAACACTAGGGTCGTCTCTGTACACTGTTTGCCATTCTGTCTGCTTCCTTTGGACGCAGTAATGCTCTGTGAAAAAGAGGATCTTACATGAGTGATCATGTAGTACTGAATTTATGAAACGAGTTGGGGAAAAAGATGAGATGCGAGGCTCTGCCGAGCATCTTATCGTTTTCACCAACGAGTTTCATAAATTCAATAATACAGGAGCACAAATGCAAGATTCTGTTTATCATATGGCACTAAAATTATGTTTATTAGCAAATTTATACTAAAACATCACGATTTCGCCATTAGAAAATGCGACGTATTATGAACGTCAACGCATAACATTACGACGTAATTTGCATATTTAATCCACTAGTGGATTATCGTTTTGAATGCATGGCTTTATTACACTCTCAGATGCGACGTCATATGAAATAGCAAGATGTTCCATTCTCGGGACATGTCGGTAATTAATTTTAACCTATTTATGACTGGTGGACTATTCTGTTATTATAAATTGGATGAGTCCATTTGTCAGGGGTGTCTGGTTTAATTTGTTTTATTTTAAGAAAGATATAGCAATTTATTTTATGAAATAGTGTAGACCCTGATCAGACGACGCGTTTTGCGGCCTCTGATCTGTGTCTACACTATTTGCCAATGTCCCCTTTATGTGACACTAGGCATAAAGGGGTCAATAGGTGTCCCAATGTTTATAATTTCTACAGTGGGTGATTTCTGAACTGCATAAATACTGTGAGAGGCTATTTATGTGGTATCAAGCGGCATCTTTGATATTTCAAAGCCATTTGGTTATAGTTTCATATAGAAAATATGATAGTTAAAGATCAACAATGAAACGTACATGTATGCTTGGCCTGTAAAGGTCTCTGTCGCACTAATACAGCGAATTTCTTTATACGAGGAGCACTATGTTTCACCGTTTTCTGACAAGAAGACAACTTTTGTGGCTTCCTGTTTGCATTCACGTGGAAAGAAACGTCTGCTACCCTTGCAGAATCATCCACTCCTTATCCAAACTGTATTATGATTGGACTGTATCTATAAAATTACAGGTTTAGGACTGTTCATTTGTTTCAGTTGCTTATTCGTTTTTATCATATGACGTCGCATCTGAGAATGTAATAAAGCCATGCATTAAAAACGATAATCCACTAGTGGATTAAATATGCAAATTACGTCGTAACGTTATACGTTGACGTCCATAAAACGTCACGTTTTCTAATGGCGAAATCGTGACGTTTTAGTGCAAAATTTGCTAATAAAATGCGATTTTAGTGTCGTATGATAAATAGAATCTTGCATTCGTGCTCCTGTATTATTGACTTTATCAAATTCTTTGTGAAAACGATAAGATGCTCGGCAGAGCCTCGCATCTTATCTCTTTCCCCAACGCGTTATTGAATTTATTAAACTCGTTGTGAAAACGATAAGATGCTCGGCAGAGCCTCGCATCTTATCTTTTTCCCCAACTCGTTTAATAAATTCAATAATACATGAGCACTCATGTAGGATCCTCTATTTATTTAGGTGAATGAGTACACTTTCAGGGAAAGAAACTCTCACACTTTGTTATTTGAGCCGCGACACGAGAAAACCAACAATGTGGTTGTGCGCCCAGCGCAGACTCAAATCAGCCTGGACATCCACCCAGTCTGATCAGACTCTTTGCTAAGCGCTTAAAGGGTACCTAAGGGTCTTAGCTACCTCCATGCGGACAGCGAAGACTCTGATCAGACTGGGCGGATGCCCAGGCTGATCTGAGTCTGCGTTGGGCGCACAACCACATTGTTGGTTTTCTCGCGTCGCGGCTCATTTTTGTCTTCTTTTTCAGTCGGAATCAACTCTTATACAGATTCTGTTCCTTTAAGAGTAGGTTCGTGTTAAGAAGCGTTTTGCCGTTAAGGGAAGCAAACAGGAGAACACGAATGTTATCTCCCTTTAAAAATGGCGAATCATGAGAACATAGTGGTTGACCCATATTTCGTAAACCTTATTACAGCAATTAAATGTTTTGAAAATTTCAACGAAAACAAAATAATGAGTGATGTAAACATAATAACTAGCGAGTGATGTAAACATAATAACTAACTCAGAGATCTGTAATTCAGCTATCTCCAATAAAGGGGAAGAGTTGACACAGCATTTTAACATTTTCTTTCAGTCATATCTATTTGATTGCAGCGTTGGTACTTTCCGTGATCATTTCAAATTGGAACAGCTTAAAGTAACTACTTTCAAATGTGCATCGGTAACCAGGCCCCGAGGTTATAAAACTTTTTTCGTGCTCACCTCAGCTGAGCATGAAATTTTCTCTGCTGATAAATATGAAAATGCCAACTAATGTTGGCATTTTCATATCCATAAGCAGAGAAAATTTCATACTCAGCCAAACTGGGCAAGAAAACAACCGTACTTATCAGTAATTTGCTATTTATTAGCAGGTAAAATTTCATGCTCCACTCAGCTGAGCATGAAAAAATTTTTATAACCTCGGGCCCAGCTCCTGACTCGACAAGATTATACGGTGTTGCAGTAGGAACCTTTTACTTGGTACTCACCATGGAATCAACATTTCATCAACGTTGATACAACGAAGTGACGTTGATCAACGTTGGTGAAATGTAAACCATTACACCGACGTTATTCAACGTAATGACATTGAATCAACGTCGTAAGCTTGCTGGGAACACACTTTCTTTTATACTTTTCAATGAATTATAGAGATTTCTCGGTGAAATCGAAACTGATAATATCACTATTTCAAACAGTGATATTACCACTTTCGATTTCACTGTTTCAGAAATATGATTTTTGCGAAATAGCCTCAAGTTTTTTGTTGATTAATTGGCTAAATCTTATCTGGCTTGGCAAAAATTACGGCACGCCTGTTTGCACGTCATTACACGTTAATGACGTCACTTAAAGCGTCAACGTTACATTGTTACTGCACGCGACGTCAGGCCACAAAAGTCTCCTGTAGGCATTCTTTGTTGGCCAAATTTTTGAGATCTGTTTATCAAAATGATATTTGATGCTATGTTTCAGTTGCCAATATGTTTATAACCAATATCATACCCAATAAACACGCTGGAAGCATCAAATTTGGCGCAAAACGGCTAGAAAAATGTGTTTCTGTCGTGATGGCTGACGCTCTTAAATAAACAGAATTATTGTGATGTCCAAGCATAAAAGAAATAAAAAAAATGACTTTTTCGGTGCTATTTTTCACTTGCAAACTTTGTTTACAACCAATATCGTTCGCAATAAACACGCTGGAAGCACCACATTTGACGCAAAACCGCTAGGATAAAAAGTTGTGTTTCTGTCGTGATGGCTGACGCTCTTGAATAAACAGAATTATTGCGATTTTCATGCATAAAAGAAATAGAAAATTTGACTTTTTCGGTGTAAAATGAATTTTTGTTTCACTCTTTAACACCAAAAGTGGTATTTTTACTCGTGGCTCCGCCACTCGTGTAAATACTGCTTTTGGTGTTCATTCGGTGAACTAAAAAATCGACCTTACACTGAAAAAGTCAAATATCTTCTATTTCTTTTATACTTTTAAATGAATTATAGAGATTTCTCGGTGAAATCGAAACTGATAATATCACTGTTTGAAACAGTGAAATCACTTCGATTTCACTGTTTCAGATATAGGATTTTGGTGAAACAGCCTCAGGTTTTTTGTTAATTAATTGGATAAATCTTATCTGGCTTGATAAATATTACGGCACGCGTGTTTGCACGTCATTATTACGACGTTAATAACGTCACTTAAAGCGCCAACGTAACAAAGTTACTGCTCGCGACATCAGGCCGCCTAAGTCTTCTGTAGGCATTCTTTCTTTGCAAATTTTTTGAGATCTGTTTATCAATATGATATTTGAAGCTATTTTTCAGTTGCCAATATGTTTATAACCAATATCATACCCAATAAACACGCTGGAAGCATCAAATTTGGCGCAAAACGGCTAGAAAAATGTGTTTCTGTCGTGATGGCTGACGCTTTTAAATAAACAGAATTATTGTGATGTCCAAGCATAAAAGAAGTAAAAAAAAATGACTTTTTCGGTGTAAGATGAATTTTTATTTCACTCATGAACACCACTCGTGAAAATACTGCTTTTGGGGTACATTTGGTGAAATAAAAATCGATCTTACACTGAAAAAATCAAATATCCTCTATATATGTGTATGATGTGACTGGTGATAATAACACAGAAAAGCGACGTAACAAGAGGGCGTTCAAATAATTCTGATAGCTCGGTTGTTTTATCGTTTTTTCTCACTACCCTCAAAACAGACCTTAACTGGTATATTAATGTAAAAAAAAATCCATTTGACTATAAAGGGATAAAACATGTTTTTTTTTTTTTTTTGTTTCATCCATGAAACTTCGCCAGGTTCCGAGGGAGACGTTTAAAATCGAGGGCAAAGCCCGAGCTTTTCATCATCTCCAGAAGGACCTAACGAACGTTAAGGCAAAAATGTTTGAGCTCTATTATAGCATACATTCAGCGAAAATTTTGTAAAAAATTGCGAAAAATATGACCCTATATTCCGTCATTGTGTGAAAGTCAACGAGTGAGTGCACTTTTTCATTAAGATCCACCTTCTTGAGCCAGGAAGTATATTAGCGCCATTAACGGATTAGCTGTGTTTTAGTGGCCCCGGAATGAGTATATTTGAAGTAGCAAAGCAGGTTTTTAGCAGCATGTAAATTGCCTTCAGGTTGTTAATATACATGGCTTTGTATCCGTTAAAACATGCCATTTAGTAATATGATGACGTCAAGATGTTTAATTCTTTGGAGAAAAAGGTTTGAGTTGTAACACTCATCATCGTTTATTTTTGTAGACACTCACCAAGGAAGACCATTACTGTAAATATCATTTATGATGGAAAAAAATCCGTAGAAACCGCCTGAAGCTAGGTTTGAAACCATCTAATCATGGTTTGCACTATTAACATACAGTTCATTGACAGTCAAATTCTCATGTCATACTGCACTTGCTTTCACTATAATTTCCACTATTTTTACAAAAGGAGACATCTTTGAGAATTCCTGTTTGCTTCTTTGTGAAACAAATCATATGAGAAGACAATGATAAAGAACTTATTTTTAATACCAAATGCTTTAAACGGGAAAGGAAACAATAAATACGCACAGACGACACATGAACCATACCCCAGAAGTTATCCAGGGCTCGGTTGTTCAAAACTAACAACATCGTTAGTTAACATTTCATTACAATTTCAAATGTTAAAATCTAAAATACACGAACATTTTTGTTGAAAAAATGTGAGCAGCTTTTGCAATGCAAAAGCTTCTCACATTTTTTCAACAAAAAGTATCAGTGTATTTGGTTATAAAGTCATATAATGAGTGGACCTCTTAACGAGCTCGTTAGGCTAACGATGCTTTGAACAACTGGGCTCAGAACTTCAACTGACAAGAGTAATCTTGTACTTATTGCCTCCACCTGTTATACCTGTTATACAAAATTACCTATTTAGTATCATTACAAAACTCTAAATAATCCAGAAAGCTTTGTGATTGACAATTACTATTCCCTTTTGTACCGCCTTTGATAGTGGCTTAGTGGCGAGGGGAAACATAAATAAATAAAACATTCTTGCATACCCAATGCAACTTTGTCAGCCAGCTTTCAAATCTATTCAAATCTTCTGTTTCATTGGTTTCAAGCTGCACAGTGAAAAGTGACGAAACTCACAGGGACGTTAGACAACCAAGTTAATTCCATATGACGCACAACTCCTGTTAAAGTACATCCTTGGTAATGGATTAAATAAGTGACTGTAATGCGGGTTTAGAGTAGAAACAATAACAAGTAAGCCAAACATGAAGCCCGACAAAAGTCAAATTATTGTTTGATTTGTTTATATATTTACACTAAACTTACCCATGTTTTTAACATTTTTTTCTAGGAACAATTTTGTTTACGACCTCAGCGACCATTCGGAAGACCAACAAATATATCTGCTCGAATAGTGTATACTGTGCATCTTTTATTTCAAAAGAGGGTAGAAAGGAGGTAGAAGCAATACAAAGAAATGTTAATATCATTATTAATGGCATTTCTATAAGTTCAATGGTCATTAATGGTTTTGACATTTCTTTTCCATCTTTATATATCGTGATAAATCTTAGAAAAAATGTATATATAAGGATAGATAGATCTTAGCAAACTGTGAAGACTCAGATCAGACCGCTAATTTTTGAGGAGCAGTCTGATCTGGGTCTACGCTGTTTGCCATCTATCTGATTATTTAGCTGCATTATTGTACTGAAGAAACAAACTGTTCATTTTAGGAGGGGTGCGGTAATAATTTTAGGTGCACAAATACTTAGAAGTTTTACGGTACCACAAAATGGCCAGATACCCTCGCTGCAAAACGAACAATTATCCAAGGACAGATAAAGCATGACTTAAGAGGTCATGAATGATCATATTTGTGTCTTTTTATGCAAGATATAAGCATAGGATCCTCTGTGAAGTTTTACGAAACTATTTCAAAGAACTGAGCCCAGGTTCACAATCATTATAATTACAGTTACACGTAAGGACCACCTTAAAGTTTAAGTAGAAAAGTTCGCCCTTAGAAAATCCATATATAAATCATATCTAAAATCGGAGTTTTTGCGTTATCCTGCTGACTGTTGTCATAGAAATGTAATACGCCAGAAATTCCATGGTTTTCGCCAGGTTTGCAAATGGATGTTTTTGACTTGATGTTGGCTTCTCTTTATGAAGTTGACCTCCACAATCGGGTTTATTTGTTTGTTTTTCCTTTACTAGTTGATCCCCATTGAGAAGGGAGGCAAAACTGAGAATGACATAGTTGCTTCCCCTGATAGTGTACCCATATGCCTAAAAAGTTTTTTTAAGTCTCACTGATATGATGGGAGTCTCACAGAAAAATAACTCAGCATGTCGAAATTTTATTTATCATATGACGTCGCATCTGAGAGTGTAATAAAGCCATGCATTAAAAACGATAATCCACTAGTGGATTAAATATGCAAATTACGTCGTAACGTTATGCGTTGACGTCCATAAAACGTCGAGTTTTCTGATGGCGAAATCGTCACGTTTTAGTGCAAAATTTGCGTATAAAATGCGATTTTAGTGTCATATAATATATAAAATCTTGCATTCGTGCTCCTGTATTATTGAATTTATTAAACTCGTTCGGGAAAACGTTAAGTTGCTCGGCATAGCCTCGCATATTATCTTTTTCCCCAACTCGTTTAATAAATTCAATAATACATGAGCACTCATGTAAGATCCTCTATACAATTAAACGTCAAGTAGCCTGTGCAAACTAATTATGTCATTTTAAAGAAAAAAGGAAACGTTGCTTTTTTGTGACAAGACAGAAAAGAAAATAAAGGAAATTATAATTATGTAAATTAATTATAAACTAGAATTGCTTCTTGAGACAATCAGATGTCCCACCATCAAAATAATCACCACAGTGTTGTCTTTTTTTCTTGAAAAGCTACATTTCACATCCACTTAACTCTCCTAGACACACATAGACAGGCTTTCATCTGTTATCAAACTTACAAAAAGCTTCGTTTGGGACAAGATTCAATAGTTGGACTTTTTTTGCCTTCCAACATTATTTCATTTCTGTATTTAATGGTGATTTAGCATTCTACATGTATTTATTTGTTGTTTTGATCCATTTATTGGTTAGAACTCAATACGGACCAAATAACTTGTATATTTAGGGACCAAAACATAAACCAGGTCGAGGGTTTCAGGCATGTAAAATCGGTTCAAGCCCCCGCCCCCTCTCCTTTATCTTCCCACCCCAAGTTATTTTACTGTCAGTTCCAAGGGGGTATCTCTGTTGTGGCTTATTAGTATTTCAATTGGTTTTCGGATTTCTTCTTTTCTTTAAATTTTTGTTTATTATATATGACAAATTCGTTACTATGTCGATTCCTGTTCATGGCCTTCTAACGACTGAAACACTAATATTAGCTGTGGACGACTCAACGTATTTATTCAGCTGTACAATAGGGTTTACTTCTCTCTAGAATTACAACAAATAAATAATTATATCTAAACAAGTCTTGGGAAATTCTGCTATAAGATGGGTTTTCCCATTCAAAACAACAGCTAGATAAGTAAGTGTATTAGCTACAGTCTACTTTCTATACAATCAACATTTGCATCTTTACGCAAAAACATGTAATATCTTTTAAAACTGACATGATTTTCAGCATGTGTTGATTTCAGTGTTTCTAACTAACACTGAACAAGCTGACACAGTTTCCAGCACGTCTTTAAAATCTGCATCGGATTCCTCAATATTGATTTGTTTGCAACTTGTTCGACATGTTCGATTTTTTTTTCGTATTAGGAGTAACATTATCCGTAGTAATTTACCGCTGAAACAGCTTACAGAGTTAAATCCTCACTTAACTACCTTGTGTTTCTGACAGCTTATAATTAAGAAACCTTTTAAGAACAAAAACAAACAAAGTAAATACCCATCATTACACGTTTAAATACGCTGTTTATGTCATTATGCTATCGAATGCCGTATAATTTAATATTAGCCGACGTGACAAAAGTGGTAAATACGTTTTTTTTCTGTATATATGCATGCATGTTAGAGTAATGATTCTTAACGTGTAAGTGGTTAGTTTGATAAAGGGAATGGGGAAGGTTTTACCCAAGTCCATAAACTCTAAACAAATATGGGCGATTCCTATTGCAGGGTAAAAAACATATTACGCGGTCATCCACTGTACGTGTGAATTTTATCGTATTCCGCAAGGTACATGGCTAAATAAAATCTGTAAAGGATGCTCTTGGAAACAAAGAACAAAAGAGCCGCGACACGAGAAAACCAACAAAGTGGCATGTGCGCCCAGCGAAGACTCAGATCAACCTGGGCATCCGCCCAGTCCGATCAGACTATTCGATGTCGGCATGACGGTAGCTTATATCCTTAGTCACTCGTTTTGGTTTTCTCGTGTCGCGGCTCAAATATAATGACGCCCTTTATATATCAGAGATGCAACTTGCAAGGCTGCATACACCCCTAGCACGGCTTTTAGAACATGGTAGACTTTTGTTAATCCAACTTGCCTACCTGATACCTTTAAACCTGTTTCCAACATCTTAAAGCTGTTGGAGTTTAGAATCTGGCAGATAATAAAATTTAAAAAAACGAAAAACATTTAAATACGAATAATTTGGCTAAGATGATTTCTAATATCTTCGACTGAAATCAATCTAAAAGCATGGCTTCATGATACCGAAGGAAACAAAAATGAAAAAAAAAAAATCTTCTCAAAATCTGCACATAATCAGTCACAAGAAACTTTAGTCACAAGAAATAAACACACTAAATTATCAGATCATCCAAAACACAGGGACCAATATAGAAACTACAGTGGGTGGGGCGGCGTGGGGGGGGGGGGGGGGGGAATCTAAGCCTTAACTATTTTTGACGAAGTTGTTTCCGCAAAAAAAAAAATAAAAATAAAAACACTTGATGATTTTGTTACTATATTTTTTCTATTTTTAGACGGAGATATTTCTTGGCTCACATCTTACGGGGTTGATATAGCTACATTTGTAATCTCATTCGGTTTGCTAGGGTTTCTCGCAGACTACTAGAAAACACTCGTAATAATATTTAGCAGCCAAACTTAAAAGAAAAAAACTACCGGCATCACAAACACCGTTAAGCCAAGAGCAACAAATTTAAAATGTCAAAATTTTGTAAAAAAGTGGATATACAGACAAACTTCGGATACATGTATGACGCGCAGAAACATGCATGATTTATAAATTTAGTTAAATTCGCCCAATTTAGTCAACCTTTTTTAATAAAATAAAATAGAAAATGAACAAATTAATAAATGTATATATGAACAAATAGATAAATGAAAAAATTAGTAAAAATGAAAAAATAAATAAAAATTATTGAAGATTTCGAATCCGTTTGCATAAAATATGTAACTTTATTTCTAAAATGATCTCGCTAAATAAAGAGAGCTGTCCCCCTGCATTTTGAGTGCAATTTACTATATAAGTTAGCTATTGAGGGTTCATATTTATAACTTTATAATCCCCTAATGTAATATTAGCCTAAATATTATGAAAAAAATCACAAAGCTGAGGAAGATTTGAATTTTAAGTATCTGCATACATAAAAAGAAAGTCGGTGCTAATTGTTTTTTGATGGTATCGCATAAACGTGGCTGTGCTTAAAAGTTCAATACATTTCCTGCTGTAGATTCTGTTGCTACGTGTTTAAGCAAATGGTCATAATATGCGATTGTTTCTTCAAAATTTTATTGACGACACTGTGACTATGGTATCTAAATGGAATGCGTCTGAAATACTCTTCTTAAACAGAATCAGAATCAGAATTGTTTACTGGTGATACGTCCAAGGACAACCATTCACCAGGACCTGTGAATCAGGGAAGCTAGTCCCTAGCCCTTACAAGACACGTAAACGTAGTAACTGAATCCTCTGCACACTCAACAGCAGAACTAATAAAATCTTCCAAGGAATTCCAATCTCTAATAGTCTGGGGGAAAAAAGGACTTGTAAATGTCAGTCCCAGCCAGTGGGGTTTGAAATGCCAGGAAATGATGATTCCTGATACGCCTACTTGGGGGAACAAGGTCATTTATGGGTATTTATGGGTATACTGGCTGCACCCTTCAGACCTTTGTAAAGCATTATCTTTCCTCCTCTTTTTTAGGGATTCCCTCTTAAGTTTCTCCAGAATGCCAGTTATACTCCCAGTTTCATATGTGTAATTCCCCGTTACAAATCTAGTTGCCCTTTTCTGCACGTTCTCAGGTTCATCTTGAAGAAGTATACTTTGAGGGTCCCAAACTGAACTACCATACTCCAAGACTGGACGCACCAGACCCTTAACGTTTTGTGGACATGCTGCCAAGTTACGTCTGAGGAAGCCAAGGGTCCAATTAGCCTTTGTGCAAATATTTCTGGCATGTGTGTTCCGTAATGGTAGTGCCGCGTTACTGAGGACCGTTCCCTCGAAGGTATAGGAAGCATTGATCGTCTTGATCCGTTTCCTTGCAATTTGCATTATATTGCATTTGACCGGTTGAAATCTCATGCCCCAACTCCTTGCCCAACACCCTCAACGATCTATATCCTCCTGAAGTTTCAACGTGTCTTCACTATCTCTGATTTCACGATAGCAAACACAGTCGTCAGCAAAAAGTCTTAATTTCGAGTAAATAGTTTCTGTTATATCGTTAATGTACAACGAGAACAACCGTGGTCCAAGCACGGTGCCCTGGGGAACACCTGACCACACTGGGGCCCAACAATCTGATTTATCTCCATTTACATGTACTACTACACGCTGCTGCCTGTAATAGAGCATTTCAGAATCCTCCCACCAATACCATAGCCATATAGTTTACATTTAAGTAATTCATGAGGGGAGTGTCAAAAGCTTTCTCGATGTCCAAGATAAAAGTGTCAGCCTGACCGCCCTTATTCAAGATTTAAGCCCAGTCACTTGGGACCGTCGCTTCCCTTCCTGGTCAGTTTCAAGAAATACATACCCCAGACAAACTTAGTGATCATGATATGATCTTAGGAACATTGAAAATTTATATCCCCCCAAAAACGAAACCTCGGAGGAAAGTGTTTTTGTACCAAAACGGAGATTTTGAATCGATGAGGAAAGAAGCGTCAGACTTCGCAAAAGATAGGTACTTCAATGGTTACTCGGACAATCGCTCGGTTCAGAAAAACTTTGACCTGATAACCTACTCTATTAAGGAGACTGCTGAAAAGCATATCCCCTCAAAAACCAGAAGGTCAACCTCTTCTGTTCCTTGGATAACCCCTGAGATAAGAAGAAAGATTCGTAGAAGAAAAAGGACACATGCGAAGGCCAAAAAGACTGGCAGTAGCAAACTTAGGTCAAGATTTAAAATCTTTGAGAATTGAAATTAAAGCTAATGTGAAAAAGCAACACGATTTGTACGTCAATAACTTGGTTGGTGACATAAAGGCTAATCCCAGAGACTTCTACCGGTACATTGATAGTCAAAAGAAAGATACTCAAGGTATCCCTCCACTAAAGAAGAGAATTGGTGGTGGTGTTGCCGAATCAGAGTTGTGACAGGCTGATGAATTTGATTGTTAGTTATCGGATGTGTTTAATAAAACTGCACACAACCAAGTCCCCCTTCCTAATCGCTCGGCTCCTTTCATGGAGGACATTCATGTCTCGGCAGAAGGTGTAACTAAACTTCTTAAGGGCTTGAACCCATCGAAAGCTTTAAGACCTGATGAATTGCATCCTAGAAACAAGGCCTATCGGAACCGGACCTTTATAGTGACGCAGTGTATAGATAATAATAATAAAAAAGGTTGGAATTACTTTTCTGATCGATTTATGAAAAAAAATCTCTCATTATAAAGAACCGGATGCGACATACATGTAATTATAATGCGTCAGACTGAATGCCAATCTTTGCTGTCCTTTTTAATTCCACGTTCAGGGTGTTTCATAATATCTGATACACTTTCGAATTATTACCTCTTCTCTTATAATACAGATATCAATTAACTATTAACAAAAAAAAAAAAAAAAAAAATCAGCAGACATCACCATTTTGCATGCAACGTAACAAACGGAAAATGCTGACGTCATCAAAAGTTGTTATTTTTCAAGATGGCGCTGTCCATCGAACAGTTCATCCTGCTGCTTCTGCGGCAACCCTGTTTACTGTGTCTCTGGTCTAATACACTTCTATTCTTCTCAACTTTTCAGTTATATTACTCTATTAACTTGCACTGTCATCCAGTGAAAATTTCTCATCCTTCTGGTTACAGAATTCATAGTACAATTTAATGGTGTCCTGGCACTTTTGCATGGACAGCGCCATCTTGAAAAATAACAACTTTTGATCACGTCAGGTATGACGTCATGGCGTCAACGTTTAAAATGGTGATGATGTATTCTGGTCATTTTGATGTAAACAGTGTTTTGATATATATACTTTTCGAGAAGAGGTATTAATTTGAAAGTGTATCAGATATCATGAAACACCCTGTAGTGGTCGTCTTTCTAAATTGGATGAGGAGTTGGTTGGGAATTGATGATCTGTCTTTGGTCGGCCCTTTCGGGGCTTCCGTGTGACTGTTGGTCTTCTTCTGCTCCAGCGTTTCGTTGTTTTGTTCTTGCTGTTGAGTGCTTTTATCTTCTTTCGAGTCAGTATATAACTCCGCATATCCTGAATTATATGTTTGCTGTTTTGATCCCCTGAGAGGTTAGAAGTCCTTCACACAGACTGAATAATATGGGACCAGCGACACGACAAAACCAACAATGTGGTTGTGCGCCCAGCGCAGACTCAGATCAGCCTGGGCATCCGCCCAGTCTGATCAGAGTCTTCGCTGTCCGCATGAAGGTAGCTTAGACCCTAAGCTACCTTTGAGCACTTAACGAAAAGTATGGTCAAACTGTACGAATGTCCAGGCTGATCCGAGTCTGCGCTGGGCGCACAGCCACATTGTTGGTTTTGTCGTGTCGCGGCTCATGTATGTTTGCCTAGGAAGGTAGTAGCGGTGGGGCAATGGTGCTGGGTAACTTTCAGTAACGGGGCGTACAACTTATTTGGATAATAGTAGGGTAAGGGCCTACAAGGCATGCAGTAGGTGCGGGTGGGGTTGTTTGGACATTTTTCTCTCAGTTCTTCTCAATTGCCACTGTTTGTCTTTGTCTATTAGTCTTTGATTTTCATTTTTATCTGACTTCTCAACTAGGAGCAACACTTAAAGACAGAATTTGCTCCCATAGGAGCAAATTCGTACCTGTATGAGTAGGGGTAGGGCCCTTTTTCGAAGGTTTTTCTTACCCAGGGTAGCAAATAGGAAGTTGTCTCACTTTGTGTAAATGTTGGAAAATCATAATGAATGGTTTACCAATACACATTTAGAGACCCTGTTGTACCACGACATATTATCTATAATGAAATACGGGGAGATGATCTACGGCTGACTCACGGTACTGTGAAGATAACTCAGTCTGCCAATGACTCCTTGTAATCAAGTAGTCTATTGACAGACATTATTTATCTTCATATTGCCATGCACATTTATGCTCTTTTTCGAGGAATATACCTCCTAATATGGAATTACTCAAAATTTCATTAAAGAATCATAATCCGCAGATAATGCAATATAATATCAATCATAAAACCCTTATTGACAGTTTATTGCCTGGCAATTGCTAATCAAATGTGCACTTCTCTTTGGCGATATTTGAGCGGCGACATGAAGAAACCAACAAAGTGATTGTGCGCCCAGCGAAGACTCAGATCAGCCTGGGCATCCGCCCAGTCTGATCAGACTCTTTGCTAAGCGCTTGATAGGTAGCTAAGGGTCTAAGCTACCTCCATGCAGACAGCGAAGACTCTGATCAGACTGGGCCGATGCCCAGGCTGAATTGAGTTTGCGCTGGGCGCACAACCACTTTGTTGTTTTTGTCATGTCGCGGCTCATTTAGTAATTTTATAGTCTAGACAGACACGTTCTGCTGTCAAGAGACTGGAGCAGTAACTGACAGAAGCGAGTTGTGAAATCAATTAAACCGTAAATACTCTAAACATGGGGACAGACAAGTATGAGGAAACCATATAGACTCAAATCGGACAGTTCCTTGTAGACGCAGTCTGATAATGGTCTTCTCTGCTTAATATTTGCCAAACTGTTGGTTACTAACATGCACTATTTTACAATTTCAAGGATTATTACAGTAATAAACCATGCGCCTGAATCTTCAAGGTTATAAAGCAGGAAAAGTCTCGTGTTTTTAACAGCTAAGCCAAAAGAGCAGTCACGCAAAATGCTGTTGTAAACAATTTGTTTGATATACTCGACAAAATTAAATCTTGCAAACCTAGCGCCAACCGGGCACATGCCGTGTAACTGACGTCGCAGTGACATCGATGCTACGTCATTACGTCGCATCGACATTACTGCGCCGTATTTCCGACGTCAGGTGCCTGCTGGGCCAGAGTTTTAAGGTGTACGGGGACACCTCCATGCTCTTGCACCATTTTTAGCTTATCTGAGCCTAAGGCTTTGGGGAACTTATAGAATAGGCAGGCTCCGTCGTCCGTCCGCTTATTGGATAATATCTGTTCGTCGTCCATCCACAAATTCAAATAACTTATTCTCTAAACAATTGGACCGGTTGTAACCAAATTCCATCTGTTACCTCCTGGGGTCGGGGGAAAGGAAAGCTGTTCAAACCGTTCTTGTTAATGACCATCATGGCTGCCACGCCCTTATATGGTAAAAACCTATTAAATCTAGTTCTCCAGAACCAATTTACCGATGGCCTTAAAACTTAATACGTAGCATCGGAAATTGAAGTCCTACTAAGATTGTTCAAATGATAACTTTTGGTTGATCTTGGCCTTTTCAACGGCAAAGTCAAATTTGCTTTGTGGTGCTTTAATATGGGAAAATGCTAGAACATAATTTTTCAGGGAAATAATAGAAGATTTTAGCCTTGAAAGTGAAATATACAGTTATGTAAATGAGTACATGAAATTTTGTGAGTACAAGAGGTCAAAGTCATTCTTCGACCTTTGATCAAGGCAACTCATTTCACGACAATTTCAAACAAGTCCTCAAAGCCACTGGACCAATTGTAACCGAATTTCATATAAGATCTCCAGGGCTTGGGGGAATGAAAATTTGTTCAAGCGGTCCAGGTCACATGACCAACATGGCCGACATGCCCATATATGGTAAAAATCTTTAAACTCTTCTTCTCTAGAACCAATGGACGGATGGCGTTTAAACTTGGTATGTAGCACTGGAGACCCGAATAAACCAAGACTGTATTAATGATGACCTTGGGCTGACCCTGACCTTGTTACGGCAAGGTCAAATTTGCTTTCTGTAGCATCAAAATTGGAAGATGCTTAAACATAAGAGTTAATGAAACTTGTAGAATCTGAACCTTTTGGTGCAAACGTTAATAAATACAGCCAACTAAATGAATACATGAGCAGTTTTGAGCAATAGAGGTTAAGGTCATTCTTTGACCTTTAACTAATGTCTCATATTTTGAGAGTTTAAAACTATCTGGTTTGTTCAGCTGATGACCCTTTTTGGGTCTTTGACCTTTTTACTCAGATGAACGATTTAGGGCCTCATGGCCCTCTTGTTTACCAAAGGGAACATTTTTTTCTCTTTCTGTGTGCTTGCCTAAACAAAAAATCCCTTCTTTGTAGGGTCTACAATTCTTGGAAAGAATTTGGTTCTGGAGGAGCTTTCCATTAAAATTGTTTCCCAGTTGATAGGGATGCAAGAAAAGAAAATTATAGAGTTAGACTTACTTTCTCTGAAAGTGTAAACATTAAACCTATTAGCGACATGTAGACTTTTATGATAGACTTTTATTTCATGTCGGCACATAAGTGCTTTAGACCATCAGCAACCCTTAAAGTGCACAGTAAAGACACTGATCAGACTTGGCGGATGCCCAGGCTAATTTTAGTTTTCGCTGGAGGCACATGCCACTTTGTTGGTTTGTCGTGTCGCGGCTCACTTGATTAATGATTTTCATAACGTCTACGGATCAAGAACCGTATGAAGCATCACACTATTTTATGGGACATTTGTTTTCTTAAATTCATTATTTTGCGATATTAATGCTCATTAGCAACTAGCCACTCATCAATGTTCGGCACTTAACACT
Organism: Ctena decussata; assembly: GCA_963989385.1. Lineage (NCBI taxonomy): Eukaryota > Metazoa > Mollusca > Bivalvia > Lucinida > Lucinidae > Ctena > Ctena decussata. The sequence continues at coordinate 10,815,799 of OZ022504.1, forward strand.
AGCTGAAATAAAACACCAGAGAGGCCGTGGTTAAGGGGTTGGAGACACTCGAGTCGTGTGTTCGAATCCGTGTTTGGCCAGCAGGCGATTGCTAATCTCTCTCTGTGAGCCCAACAGTAAATTGGTTCCTTTTTCGAATCGGAGAAGGGTAAGGTAGCGAAAGGAGAGGTATGGGTTCCGCCTTTCATATGCTGTACCCAGGATGCAGTGGTCTGTAATCCCCAATGCCCCTATGGTCAAAAGGCTACGGAATTCCTCTTCCCTTTATAGTTATGTCATCAGATCGTTGCACAAACGGAGTTAATTCAATTGTTCAACGAAGATACTTGAATGCATTGAAAGGAACGGCCTAGTAACTTTTTTTTTCGAATTCCTTTACGAAATATCATGTTTAGCAGGAATAACAACAAGTAGCGTGGGTCCAAATTTTGAAAAAGGAATGTAAAGTAAACACGGGGGTCTACTTCTCAAGGTTGTATTATTTCACTGACACATCTGTCTTGATCACAACAATGTAGTTTTATACTGTATGTGTGATTTAGGTATACCTGCCTATCCACTATTTAATGCATGCATCCAGTATATATATATACTAGTCAAAAGTCCTAACCGGCCACTTAGTTTTTATCATTATTCCTCAGTGCTATTAGCAATCTCACATTTCAGTTTACAGACACAGATAGGCTATTATATCTGTAAACCATACCACTAAAATGTTTAGCAATATTCAGTACACTATATCGAGGAGGCACAGATGAATACGGGTACCCCCATTTTCAAAATTAACAAGAATTTGCATTGAGTGGTAGGGTAAGTGTTAACATTTTGACCCAAAGCGACCACTGCCATGCAAGATGAGTGTTCATTTCTGCATACAACTGTTTCTTCAGTCCTTTGCTTTAGTAATGAAGTGGTTTTGCTGACGTAAATTGGATATTTCAAAAAGTGATTTTTCACAAATTGTGACGAAATGCTGAATTTTGTGAATTTTAAAAATGGGGGTACTTGTGTTCATCGGCGCATCCTGGATGTAATGTTAAGAATTTTTTCAAACCTTTTGATGGCTAAGTTGAGTGACACGTCTGCTTATTTGGGGATGTAAATAGAACTGCAAGATTATTTGGGGCTTTGAATAAAATCGATAAAATGTAAGTGGCCGGTTAGAAATTTTGGCTAGTATATATACCTTTTGAACCGCTTGAGAATAAGCTGCTGTTTTCGTCCGCTCTCGCTTAAAATTTGAGTTATAGTTGGAACAAATAATTGCTAGGACGCTCTATCCAACGCATTGATGTACCTTCGGAGTTTTTAATAAAAAGAATATTTTTCATATTTTGTTTTATCTTTGTACTGCAAAATACCCTTTGATCTTCCGTTATGAAACACTTCTTTATTGATCGTGTCACCATTTTTGATCGCCTTAACTGTACAGATCAAAAACAAAAATGAATAAATAGAAAATAAATAAATAAATAAATAAAAAAATATGCAGTCTGCTTTCTTTCGTGGAGATAAATTGTTTTTGCATGGTTTAATTCAGATTTTTATATTTACCACAAATCAGCACCTTAATGCTGTTTTATTCTTGCTAATGCAATCAGACGGCAAAGTAGAACCGAATTCAGCGACGTTGCTGCAAATTGCTACACAAGACGGATGCTTCGTTTCCTTAATCCTAGATGTGGTTGCGTCATGGAATAGACCATGTGCAGTGCAGTATATATTAAAGATTTACTCCCTTGATAATAATAACAAAAAGTGATTTGATGAACTATTTCATGCAATATCTCTTACATGGTCTAACTATACATTTAAAAAAGAGTTTAGATAATAACATTTGCTAAAAGTGGCTTTTAACAAAATATAAGATAATTTTTAAACGATCGCGAATCGCGCTCGAAATCGCTTTTTGGACGAAAATGATTTATGTATACGTCACAATCACCTACACGAATAAGACAAATACCTATACATGGTCATATGACACACGTGGTCAAAATCGATACTTTTACAGGCCGTGGGGGAATCTGTAATTTGCATTTTAATTTGAAGCTTATTTTTCATCCTCATTAATCGAAAAAACATGCATTTTCACAAAAACTTGAACGATTAATTATGCGATTATTACATAATATTATTGTCAAACGAAATTTTGTTAAAATATTTGTTTCTGAAAACATGTAATAAACGAGGGAGACAAGTTTTAAACGCAGTTGCAAAAACGAAGTACAATATCTTTATCGTCTAATTATATCTCTGTAGGCGTTTCGAAAACGAGTGTCCCACTGATATACTATTAATAATGGGATTCAGCATACATCCTAGATAATAAGATCTTAAACAGAATTTATAGACAGCCCTTTGCTCGTCATTCAATCCTGGCACAAATTTAGAGTTGATACTTCTTGCAAGTAATAATACCAACACAAGTAAGTAATTCAATGCAAATGCCAAAGACACCAAGACCATTATACACGCCGTTTTGTGAGATTTCAGTCGCTGCTGATTTTGTTCACACATAGTATCTCTAGAGTACTTTCGCACGCCGATTCGATAATACAATACAAAATAAACATGGAAATCAAGCCTCCGAGAATTATAATACCAAACAGTACGTTGTTAATCAGGGGACACAGTGTTCCTTTCATGGAGGTTTTGATAGGACATTCTGAAACTGTTACATTATAAGGATTAATTACACCATAAATAATTGGAGACAGCCAAGAGAATCCAACAGCAAAGACAACGTTGAAAATACAAATATGTCGAGCCCATTTCAACGGTATTTGCCTGTCAAAGGCCTTGCAGACTTTCCTATACCTATCCACAGCTATTGTTAGCAACATTAATGCTGATGCCAAGGATGTCCAGGAATTCAAGAATAAGGACAACTGACATAATATCTCCACTGTAAATTTATATTCTTTCAGAACAGCTGCAATCTCATTCGGTGTGACTACGACACTTGTAAACATATCTATCGTAGAAAGACATAGAACAAATGAGACTGCACTTGGTTTTATATACGTAACATACCAAACTATTGTCGAGCGCTCCACAAATGCAAATGATTGATAAAAACACATCCAGAGGAATCAGTCTTTCTACCTCCTCTTCGCTCAATTCATCCAGTGTTTTTCTCCCTTGTGTGCGAAAACGATGAATTTTCCATCATCTTGTCAAAGCGACAAGCTATAAGCCGACTCTTAGTTACCACTGATTTTAGTTATCAGAAACATTAACGTTATGACTTGCCTATTCCACAACTGAAAGTTTGGACTAAAAATGTATATGAAATACATGTGGCACTGTTAAGGTTTTTCTGCCCTTTTCCAGAAGTTTGAATTATTTGTTTCCATGTAGGATTGGAATTTCGCGTTTACCAGGCCTGAATCAGAGCCTTATTGTTTTTCATTTAGTAAGCTGGTGTGGGTTTTCCAGAAGAGAAATCCTATTGTGCTGACCAATTTTCAGCTAACTTTCCCTTTTCGTTTGTAAATTATGAAATAATTAAACCATTTGACAAAATTTTGTTTTGGGTACTGATGCAAATCTCTCTTCCGGCTATACGGGACGTTATTTTGAATGAATATTCAATAGCGTAAATAATTTATTTCTTGTATAATTATGTGACTTATTTTGTGAAAAAGAATTCAAGCTGTGTCATAAGCAGATTCCTGTCATCAAATCAGACGTTGAGCCGCGACACGACAAAATAAATAAAATGGCATTTGCATCCATCATAAGATTCAGATCAGCCTGGGCACAGCCCAGTCTTATTGGAGTTTTCGCTGGCGGCATTGAGGTAGCTTAGACCTTTATATCTTAGCGCACAATTAGCCTCTGATCAGACTGGGCGGAATTGTCATCACCAAGGCTATTGGTTCTTTAGACATACTTAAATAGGTTTGTATTTTTTTTTATCTACAAGTGTTAATGTCAAGCTAAGCGTACTGCAAAATGATGCATTGATAACTGTTCAGAATCCCAAAATACAGGACTTGTTGATGTTTAAAAGGATGATAATGATAAAATTGAAAGTTTTACAGTAACGTCGAACATCTGTACATTTGCACGTATACACACACCAGCGATATGCTGTTCCCTGACAAGTTTGGCTATGCGATGGGATAAAATTTGTTTGCTTAGATTTTTATGTCTTTAACCGCAAAAAAACTTGATGCAGCTCAACAGCCTCGCTACAGGAGGCGAAAATGAATAATTGAGCCGCGACACGACAAAACCAACAATGTGGTTGTGCGCCCAGCGCAGACTCAGATCAGCCTGTGCATTCGCCCAGTCTGATCAGAATCTTCGATGTCCGCATGGAGGTAGCTTAGATCCTTAGCTAGCCTTTGAGCACTTAACGAAGAGTCTGGTAAATCTAGGCGGATGCCCGGGCTGATCTGAGTCTTCGCTCGGCGCACCACATTGTTGGTTTTCTCGTGTCGCGGCTCAATTATAGACGATCCCTTTGGAAGCTCTTACAGCACGTTAATGTGTTAGAAATCTATTTTTCTCTCGAAGATGTGTTTAAGTGGCAAACGCCTACTGTTCTGCAGGAAGCTATAACAGCATGTAGCCGTCACATTAACTACGTAAATCATTCTACATTTTGTAATTTTAATTAGTTTTCGAAACTGCAGCAAATTAGGTCATACTCGAAATTCTTTTTGACATGTATTGCTTCAAATAATAAAGCAATTTATGACTATATGTATGTCACACATCTTCATGGCTTCGTGAATTTTTAACAATACTGTATGCCATACAGACAAATTTCATATTAAGTTAATCTGTCTGCTAGTATACAAAAGCACTATGTACCGTATGAATCTAATGCAAATTAATAACCAACATATTGCTGCGAAAGTATCCGGTCGCCCAATACTGTCGTAATTCCACAGACTCATTTCGATAATGTTGTATGAGAAAGATTCGCTTTCCAGGAAATAAAACAGTTTATGAGTGACTTAACTGGGTAAACTTTTAGTCCGAGCGACTCTGCCATTTTCATTTTTGAGTATCAATAGGGATCAATCCGTGAAAGAAAGAATTTGCTTCTCCAGGAGCAATTCGTCTCACCAAAGTGTAAAAATCCCCTTTAAAAGAGGCTCATTTTTCTTGGGAGCAAACAGGAAGTAAACAAAAGTAAAACATGAGGAAACTCATAGAGGTGCACCCATACATCTTAGATAAATCTGTAGTATGTAAGTTTGTATACTAGACAAAATTTCTAATTGACCACCTAAATTTATAAAAAACAGTGTGAGTAATATCGAACAAATTGTGTCACCTTTGCCAATCGGGTTACACTTTTAACCCGTTTATGCCTAGTTAGTCCCGGATCAAGGGGGTGGGCTTTGGGGCTTCAGCCCTGTCACCTGGGCCTGAATAGATTAAAATATATGTCGGCGAGGCGATTTTAATGAAATATCACAACATATATTTCAAAACAACATTATCAAAAATTCTCATCAAATGTATCCTTAATTTTGTCATATATTTTCAAGGCTCCCCTCTCCCGCAACACACACACATACATCTCAGCACCTACAAGCCCCACCAGTTGTCCAGAGCCCCACCAGTAAGCGGTGGTCTGAATCCGGGCCTGCTAGTGGCTTTACAATACTTATCAAATGGGTGAGTCCATTTGTCATTTAAAAGGTTGTCAGGTATGGTTTATTTTTATGATTTCTATTTTATTTTCAGGTCAAAAATACTCAATAGTGCAGGCCCCACAAATTGCGGCGTCTAATCTAGTCTGCACAGTTTGCAAATGTCCCTTTCATAGCGAGCACTCGCTTGCAGGCGCTGGCAATTCAAAGCTCCGAAGGAGCGTTGAAAGAGCGGGAGCTCTACGGTAGAAGATTTTTAAGGCATATTTTGCCTACAAAATACATTACTTTCAATGAAATTTCTTTCGTTACGACACCAAATTCCGCCTCCGTATTATCCAAATTGAACTGGTTTGAATAGAAATCCACAAAATAATTAAGACAATAGAGGTCGGACAGTCTATCTGTCGCTACGTTACGTAATGACGTCAAACGTTCCGTTTGAGAAAAACAAGATGGCGTCAACTTCAACCGCTACTGTGGCGGTAGATCACTACATGGTCAGTACACAAATGCAAGGAGCATGAGCATCGGGTAAAATTAAAAGGAATTAGAAAGCGACGTAGAGAAGTAATGAAAATAATTACAGCCCGTTTTCCGTGGGGAAACGCTACTAGGGGAAAAGCTTTTCTCTGACAGTTTCTCATCAGTTTGTCAGACGGAAATCCCTGCTGCTGAGTTGCAATAATTTTATTGCAAATTTCGTACGACAAAACACCACCTGTAGGGATAGCAATGCTGTACAAGAATTTATGTGTAAATTCTGCAATGAAAAATAATTCAATTCTATTACTCTACTCTGTTACTCTGGAGAGCATTGTAAAAGAGCTTATGTCAGACGCAAATACAAAAACCTTCCCTCATATCCGTCGGAGTTTCCGTTTAATTCCGTATTTTTTCCGAAAACACCACCTCAGTTAAGGTGATGTTTAAGGTGTTGTACAGACGCACCCTTAAATAGCTAAGTTCTTCCTTATCTTAAGGAATGATTGCGAACCTGGGACCAGATTTGTTTTATGCAAATAAAGTCATCCAGGGCTATCGGTATCATAAACTTCGAAAATCTTCTTCAAAATTCTATTGCCGACACTATGAATTGGGTTCTAAATTCGAGGTCGGATTAAAATGGCCTATCGGAACCAAAATTTTAAGGTGACTTTCGTCTATCAATTAAAAAAATGTAAGTAGGTCTGATTTGACTGATCAGTTCAGAAAAAGTTATCGTACGTTACAAACGTATAGGATATAACACTAATGTAATGGTGCAGTGTGCATATTTAGCAGCTAGCTCAGTCATGGTTAATAACTTGCTTCCCTCTTCAATTGCACGCCGGTTGGTCGGGCATCAGACTCAATGATGGACCCGACCTGAAGCTATTTAGTTTAATTTGTTGGGGCCGGAGTTTGCCTTGTCTGTTGCTTGTCTGTTGCTTGAACGTTCGGGTTCAACTGATGGTTTTAATTGCACCGGTATTTCAGTGGTATTGATGAACATCCAAGGGGTCTTCTTGTGTTACAATACGTTGTTTCTGTCGGGTCCTCACCTTTGATTCATGATAGGACTTATCCGTGATTTGTTTGTTACCGGTGATGAATCATTGATGGGTAAGAAAACCTTCATCCGGACCAAACAGCTAACTAAATCTTTTGAACCACCGCAGAAGCGGAGGGAGAGGTTTGGATCCTGTAAAACCAGTTAACTCTTTCGGCGCCAAATTTTTCAGACGATAAATTTTCGTCTGCTCAAATCATCAGACGACAGATTTGTAATTGGAAATTTTAACAATCTAAAGACATTTTTCATAAAATCAGGCTTTTTAAGTTCATATTTGAATGGCAAACAGTGTAGATCCTGATCAGACGGCTCTTTTAAGAGCCGGCTGATCTGGATATACGCTGTTTGCAAAGTCGCATTTTTGCGACTTTGGCGCCGAAAGAGTTAAGCCCCCGAGTAATATTTTGTTGACCGTTCCAAGGCCGTTATTCTGTTGTGGTTCCTCAGTGCTACATGGTGTCATGTCCGCATGTCTATGATCTCTAGTGGTCTGGTCACCTGAATAGCAGTCCCTTCTGCTTTTTGTATTGTTTTGTTTTGTAATTTAAGATTAACAAAATAGGTAAAAATAGATGTTGCTGCTGCTTTTTATCAGGCTGTAAAACACTTATATTTGGCGGTAACTTTATTTTGGCGATATTGACAGAAAAGAAGTAAACCGCCAAATTAAACTACCGCCAATTAATACTTTATCGTGAAAGAAAAAAACAAACTGCGGCTGAGCATAACGTTCAACCCCACCACCCACCCATGAAATCAAACATGCATTATACTATGTAAGTAAAACAGATGATCGCCAACAAACACGTCTAGGGGATGGATTGTAATTATGTATACTACACATGCAAAGCTACTTAATATCAAAGCCGAATTAATTAAATCAGAAGTAACATAAAATCTGTTCACCATAAACAATTTTATCTATAAAAAGAAACGCATTACAGTATACTTGTAGTCACTGCATTCAGAAGCACAAATAAAGAAAAATGACAATGTACGACCCGGACGTCTACGGCAGTAAACACCGATTGATTATTATGGTATTATTTTTCTTCGGAAATCACAGATCCGCTAAAATAAAAATCCGCCAAAAGGTTCAAAAACCGCCAAATTTTGCTGCCGCCATATACAGTGTTTTACAGTAGGGCTGTTATGTGACCACCTGTTTGGAAAAGAGCTGCTCATTCGATTTACTGCGTGTGTCTTTCGTGAAATTTTGTCATTTTTTCTGTGTGTGTGTTTCTATCGCTTTTGGTTCTGAGAGCGGGATGTGACTGTATAAACTCCTGACCACTGTTTGTCTTTTTATTTTGTATATGCAGGGCATGTGTACTGACAAGTTCAGCAAACGGTTACAGCAAACTAATTAGAATATCTAAATTATGTAATAGTATTCCATCAACAGGATATCTTTCAGGAAATTAGCGCATTAAGTGGTAGTTTACCCTTCTTGGTGAAAGAAGCAGTTTTCTTCTTAAATGGGCTCGGCTATATTTTCTCAATTCCATTAGTTCATTAGTTAGTGCACGACTTTGTTACACTAAACGGGATAAAAGAAGTTCAACGAGAAAACAATAGAAGCAAGGTTACATTTGTTGCGGTAATTACTTTGGCGCCGTAGCAGACACTATGAGCCTCGACACGACAAAACCAACAATGTGGTTGTGCGCCTAGCGAAGACTCAGATCGTCCTGGGCATCCTCCCAGTTCGACCAGACTCTTTGTTTAGTGCTCAAAGGGTAGCTAAGTGTCTAAGCTACCTCCATGCCGACAGCGAAGACTCTGATCAGACTGGGCGGATGCCCAGGCTGATCTGAGTCTGCGCTGGGCGCACCACCATATTGTTGGTTTTGTCGTGTCGCGGCTCACTATGTTTTAGCATTGAAACAGTTAGCTCCACATAGCAAAACTCAATATGTGCAATTTCGACTTCCCGTGCTCCATAGAATGCGAAATATTTCTCGAAGGTATGTTTCCCTTTGTTTTTGCATAGTAGTGTATTTCTTCGGCCGTCCGTGTATCCGCCAGTGGTAAAAAAGGTAAAGGTAAAGGTTTCCCATAGCCTAATAGCCGTAGGTGCAGTGGGGGTTAGAGACCCACTGTATCTTGGGCACAGCTGATGAAAGGCGGAGCCCATCCCTCTCCTCTCGCTGCCTTATCCTTCCCTGATTCGAAAAAGGTACCCATTTACTGCTGGGTTGACAGAGAGAGTTTTCCAGTCATCGTATGGCGACAGTGAGCCGCGAACTCACGACCTTACGGTGACTTTCTGCACAGTAGCCAAGCCACTCTTACCACTCGACTACGGCGCCTCTCAAGAGTTGGTCAGTGGTGTCTAATCCAAAATCCTAAAACACTAAAAAGTATTCATGTATATTCACGAAGCTTATTTAAAATAATACTCATCATTAGACAATTTACAGAAAAGAAAAACCATAACTCCACCAGTATTAAACCGTGGTTCTTTATATAAGATTATTTTTGACATCAGTTGATGTTTGATACACTTATTGGATCTTATTTACCCATTTATGCCTAATAGGAAATGAGCCGCCTCATCAAGTTTTTTACTGCTTGATCAATTATTTTTGTTTAAACATATAGAGGAAACGATGTCACTGTCCGAATTTATCTCTGTCCAAATTAATCTGACTTGACCCTTCTCTGGATGAGATGTTTGCGATTTTCTTCAGCTTCTTACAGATGAGGTCCTCCTAGGGATTTTGGGGAGCTGGGGAGAAAGGCTTTTTATTTTCAGGGAGCTGGAGAGCACTTGTAACTTTTTTCTGGGAGCTGACGAGCAAGCTCTAAATTTTGGGAAGCTGGGGTGCACTGTCTGTCAGAATGTAATTTTCATAATTGTTTCGGCTTCGGGGGGGGGGGGCTGTGCCCCCAGATCCCCCTTTATACATTTAAATTATCAACATTCATCTGTTCTAGCGATATAAACTTTCTAATTGCCATGAACACCACATGTTGTGCAAAAACTTAACAAGAACAGGACCTTAATATCCATTCTAAACATATTCAGCCAGTAGGGGCTTCAAATTCCCAAAGCAAGCAAAGTTCTGGACCAAGTTGCACAAGCAAAGCAAGCAAGTTCTGGACCAAGTTGCACTAGAAAAAGTATGTTTGCTGAGGCTTATGCTATACTACTCGAAATTTCTGTCAGGTTTTGCTTTTCCAGCTTCATAGCAGCTGAAATTTTCATCATTTTGGGCTGCTCTGGCAACCAAGCCAAACAAGCAGTTGATTGACACAAAAAAGACGGAAACAAATTATTGATATAGGAATACTGAAGAAATTTGTATTTATTATGATATCTGCAATACCAAGGCTGTAAGAAGAAAAAAAAATACCGCCCCCCCCCTCCCCCCCCCCAAAAAAAAAATCAATTAAGCAACAAAAACAAAAAGCATTTATAGCATTTCCCTTGAATTGAAGTCAATTACAACTTCAAACATCCATAGCAACAGAATTACCATAGCAATTGGCATGAAACAGAACTTACTGCTCTACCATCCAACAGATGAATTTACATTTTGGATTGTAAAGGGCCGAGATGTCATTTTTAAAATATATAAAATGAAAAGACGACTGACAGACCCTGGACCACAGCCCTATACTGTGAGCTAGGTTCATAAGGGTTAACATCTGGCTTAATATTTGTCCCAAAACAGTTGCAGATTACCTGTGCTGCGAAGAGACCGTTGTGTAAAGTTCCAAGGCCGATACGGGCATTAAAAGGTGTATACTTGTTTTCCCCTCTCATTTTTGTCTGCCTCAGAGAGCACTTTCATTATGTAAATAAAATGCAAAAGTTGTGGTTTGATTAGGAAAGCTTTCAAAATAAATTTGAAATACAGATTAACAGCAAAATTATGTTGTTGAGCTCGCTGCACGTGAAAAATATGCAAAATCAACATGTACATAAAGCAGCTAGTCATGCAGCTCTTCGACCAGTATTTTTTTTATATTTCACATCACTTAACATTGTCTGGTCTAGTCTATATCATGATAACCTTGCGAGATAGTTTGGGCACTCAAAACGACTTTACAACAACCTCTCTTCACATGGTCCTGTTTCCAGCTGCCCTAGTTGAAAAAGAAGTTAGCCTTGAGAAAAACTAAATTCCTGCATAATTTGCATAGTAAAATATGGGCATACAGAAAGTGTACACTTTCTTTGGCCTCTGAGTATAGTTACTGCACCTAATGTATGGAATGTAACTGTAATCAGTGATCAACTGTAGAATAGTGTCGAACATTTTAGGGAGCATGCTCGAATATCTTTAGCGAGCTTGGGGATTTGTATTACTTTTAAAGAATTAACAGTTCGGAGTATTTCATCTATTTATTTGGTAATTTTTTCTTTCTTTTTTTTACCGGTCATATTTACTAATCCGAAAAAAATACAAAATTACATTGTGAATCTCGGTCGATATTTTTGCAACGCTGTATGTTTATAGTTTTACGTGTGTTTATGTCCATTTGTCTTTGGTCTTTTAACAATATGGCAACATGTGTGCCTCCCGCTTTGCTTTCTGCTTTGTGCTGTTTTATGGTTAGGGATGGAGGATGGGTGAGGGTAGGAATTTTTTTTTCAGTAGGGTAGCTGAATGGCTACTTGTTATGGGAAGAGCTATTCCTTCGGTTAACCATGGTTTCATTCGTGAAGTGTTGTCAATGTATGTATATACTTTTTTCCCCGTTTTGATTTTGAGAGCTTGGTATGGGATCTGATTGTATCTGGACAGATACCTTATCATTGTTACCAATTTATTTCAATTGCGATTTCTCAGTTTGCTATGTATTGCGACAGAATTGCATAATTGTGGCCATATGGCGGCTACAGCATAAATGTTGTCTAGTCTATCAGTACCAATTCTTAAAAGGTTTCTAGAAATAGCGTTCGGCCTTGAATAACAAAACAGCCTTGAATAATGTTTCGATGCTATTATGAGGATTCTGCACACTATCATAAGGGTTCATCTTTATTCATTCAAATGTCTTGGCCAGAAAGTATGCAAGTTAGATGGGCAATAAGAAAACTTGTCTTATAGCCATTAAAACGGGCAAAGTCCTGGGGCCGTATTCATAAAACGACTTAAGTGGTTGCTATGCTGTTGTCCAGGTTAAATATCTATGAAGGAGATTCCCTACAACTATGAAATTTGCTCTGGAGGAACAGTCTTTGTAAGACTGTTCCTCCCGAGCAAATTTCATAGTTGTAGGGAATCTTCCTTATAGATATTTAGCCTTAGCAACAGCAGAGCAACGACTTAAGTGGCTTTATGAATACGGCCCCAGTATAGCTTGAAACACAGCTGCGCTTTCTCATCAGAATCTTCTCTGTTTGCTTCAGTATTCAGTAAGTGATATGAGCCGCGACACGACAAAACCAACAATGTGGTTGTGCGCCCAGTGCAGATTCACATCAGCCTGAGCATCTTACCTGTTTGACCAGACTCTACGTAAAGTGCTCAAAGGGTAGCTAAGGGTCTTAGCTACCCCCATGCGGACAGCGAAGACTCTGATCAGACTGGGCGGATGCCCAGGCTGATCTGAGTCTGCGCTGGGCGCACAACCTCATTGTTGGTTTTGTCCTGGCTCATATTGAATCTATACAACGACAACAAAGAATCTGACGAGACTTTACCAGTGGGTAAGTGTCCTATGGTATGTCTATTTTCGACCTTCCGTGCATATCAAGTCGTTCTCTTTAGCTCTGGCTATCAGTGATATTTGGCTTTAAGTCCTTGTCTGTGTTTTGTTAAAGTGATTCAAAACTGATTTACATGTTAGCTGTGGTTATAATCTGGTTTGGATAGACAACCGCTATAACATTACATGACTGTATAATGTCATTGGAAACTAAGGCGAAGCCTTGTGCATAGTAAAACATACCCTGTGTATTTTTTTCTATGAAACGTTCTTAGTTGGTGATTGTGATGTTGTTCGTTTTTTATATCGTTTTATGACGATATGCCGCAGATTATTTTCTCGTATTTCATACTTTGGAAACAATGGTCATTATTTCTATGTTTGTGTTACCATGTGTGGTGGTGTGATCACTTTACGAGAGAGAGAGAGAGAGAGAGAGAGAGAGCGCGAGAGAGAGCTGGTCGCTTTGCTAGTCGTCAATCTGAGGGTTTCAAGTTTTACTAGAAGGACTAAGATCTTTGATTGTGGAGATTTTCTAAATTGTTTTATAAACAGGCATGTTGATCAGTGTACTCTCTGTCCGCATTTGACATTAAAGGCCCTTTTGCTCTATAAACATGAAAATTTTCATCAAGAGGTATCGCTGCAAGCTTCTCACCATAGTTTCTTCATTGTAAATGACCGCGATCGGCCTACCTAAAACAAATAAAACATCCATGAGTTTCACATAAAAAGGGTTTGAAAACTTATTTGGGTCATTTTAGATGGCAACTAAAATAATCTACTTTCGATTTCATGCCCTTGAATAAAAAATGGTAAAAATACAATGTACAAGGGTGAGGCCTCATTCACTGTGGCGGTTTTGTTTATCTTGCATCACTCAACCGGAAACCAAAAAAAAAAATCATATTTTATTGAGCGATTTGTAGTTTTTCAAAAACCTGTTTTCCATACTTTTTGCCAGCTATTTGGACCAATTTATGCACATCAACCTACATTTTATCATCAAACGTGAAGGTTGAAAGGGTTATCGTAATGATTTGTGTTTGGGCGTTTTTTACACTGATAGGACTATGGAGACTTTAAGGCACATTACCCATAACATACTGTACCTCTTTGGTTATAAGGCGGGGCACTTCCACTCTGAAACAGTCTCCAAAATCAAAATCCGCCTTCTTAAAGACCGATATAGTTCTTTGGGATTGTTTTGGAAAGGAAAACCCCAATATTATAGCCGAATTTCATAGGACTGATTTGGATATTTGTTGGTTTCCCAAAAAGAGGAAAACTCTTTCTATAGCAGAATAAATACGGTATTTCTTCGAAACTATGAGCCAAATTACCTTGGAATGATGATTATGTTTCATAATGCATCAAGTCATTAAATATTATTCAATTCAATTAATATGAAATTCGACTACTTTGGTTTTAGCAAAGTTACAGTTGTACAATTTTACCATGTGTTCATATATGGGTTTATGAATTATAGAAATAAACTCAATTTCAAAGTGCGATGTCAGAGGCAAGCTTTTAAATTTGTACATCTAAATAAAACCATGTTATATACTTATGTAAAATCAAGCAAGTTTTTTTTGTTGTTGTCTGTGTTAGGTGTGGAGGAATGAGCTGGATGCTTGGGTAGATGTTGATATAAAAAAAAACGATAGTAGTGACACTGTCAACCTTACCGCTATTTATCCTTATTTATCATGCATCTACTGCAAACTTTCACCTGATAACAGGAGTATGATAACACAATGTGATATCATGTCACTGTAGAACTGCGCTTGCGCGAATGTTATCCAGCCATGCCTTTAGAAGCGATCTCTGAAGACGATTGGCTGCATGCTGACGTTGGTCGTGATAACAGCGTTCGATTGGTTAAATGACGTCACCGATTTACGTCACAACGCATTCGCGACGTCAAGAAGTTCGGACATAACGGCGTTTGCTTTTCATTTGTTTGACTCTTTTACGCCTAAAAATCTTTTTATGATTCAAGATAAATAGAAAACCATGTAAGTGCCTTTTGGTATCAAGTTTATCAGGCTCGACCAGAAACACGTCGGACTGGCTCGGCAAGCCTCGCCATTCCTACGCTGTTGCTGGTCTCGCTTGATAAACTTGATATCAAAAGACACTAACATGGTATTCTCTATTTGTCGCCTTTCTCGAGACGCAGGGGTTAAGGTGGCTCAATGGGGGACGCCTGCACTCGCTGAAAACGTAGGCGTCTCTTACCTGATATCTGAAGCTAATCTGTTCTGCGGAATTCGACAGCAAGTGTGGCTCGGAGAGGGATGCTCGTTGCCTGTCGAGACCTGGCCATCATCTCTTTTCTTTCAAACTTCTGGGGTTTAGCGACACTGAAGAAGTTAAATACAGAAACGCTCGTCTGTCGCACTAAATTAGATTCAACATATTTTATTGCAAAAAGACAAAGGGATTGGGCACAAGTTATACACAACATTATATAGTCCTCTCCCTAAATTTGACAAGTAATCTACAAATGGTACAATGGTAAATATGATACTTTTTTTTTAAAGGAAATACATTTTTATTATTACTCCGTAACATTCAACAATGCTCTGTTCCACATAAAAGCTACTTTCTTTGAACTAACAGGTAACATGGAATTTAATACGGATGAGATTAGGATATCAGCTCATGTGAAACTGCGAGTATCTTTGATATATTTTAAGGCAGCAAGTATAACTGTTATATTGAGGTCGTAACTAAGTTCTGATCCACCATTCAATAATAAATCTAAGTTAACGAACGGAATGAAATTTAGAGTCGCCGATAAACTATCGCGATGATTATCATATAGTGTGCAGGAAAAGAAGTAATGCTCAGCATTTTCAACATCAGTCCCACAAGCACATACTGAATTTGGAACAATGTTTATTCTGTGCAAATCTGCTTTTAGGCTACTGCAATTGTGTCGAATTCTAGTTAGTATGATACTATATTTCCTATCGCCAACTGATAAAAAATCATTTACTTTGTTTATTTGTTTACGAAGTTTAGTTTTAAATGCAGGTAAAGTCGCACAGCTCCGAATATCAATATCTAATTCATTCCATAGTTTTAAAGTAGACGGAATGAAAGAAGTTTCATATGAACATAACCGCGAGAAAGGTACTTCAAAAGTTTCTCCACTCCTTAAGTTGTAATTAGATGTTTCATGAATTCTATTAGGGAGGAGATCTAACAAGCAGGATGGAGAGTCATTATTAACCATTTTATACATAAGATTAAGTTTTTTACTTTTCCGTCGATCTGCTAACGTTTCCCATCCAGTTTCGAAATAGAGAGATGGTAATGAAGAAAATATTGGTTAAAGCCAGTTACAATTCTCGCTGCGTTTAGCTGTATTTTTTCGAGTCTGTCTGCGTCAGTCTGGTTACATCCGTCCCATACCTCACTTGCATATTCAAGAAGAGGTCTTATATATGTGCAGTAAATTTTATTTAATGAGTTTTTTGAAAATTTATATTTAATTTTTCTAGGAAAGGAGATCTGTTTGGACGCTGATTGAATTATTGTATCAATATGACTAGTCCATTTGTTATTTGACGATAGTACAACACCGAGATGTTTATGTACGTTGACTATTTGCAAAACGGTATTATCCATTATCAGTTCGATATTATGACCATTATATGTATTTGAAATTACCATTATTTCCGTTTTTGAGCATTGAACGTTATAAGCCATCTTTTTGCCCAAGCACTAAGTTTTGTTAAGTCTTCGTTCAATACCCTTTCGATTTCAAGAGGATTAATAGACGAAAAACTCAGGGAAGTATCATCGGCAAATAAACGAGTCATACCAGTCAAGTCATCGGATATGTCGTTTATGTATATTAAAAACAGCATAGGGCCCAGCACTGAACCTTGAGGTTTCGAAATAGAGAGATGCTAATGCTGTGATATATTTTTTGGAGAATATGTCCCATCAATGCATACACATTGACTTCTGTTTAACAGATAATTTACAAACCATGCCAAAAGATTTCCATGAATACCGTATTTTTCAAGTTTTAAAATCAAACCACGATGCCATACACGATCGAAGGCTTTCGATATGTCACAAAAAATTTGACATGTTGTTTCATAATTTTCCAGCGCTAAACATGTATGATGTATAACTTCAATAAGGTGGTGGACAGTTGAATGTCCTGGTAAAAATCCTGACTGATATTTACAAATGAGAGAATTCGCTATCAAATGATTGTATACATTTTTAAATACTATTCGTTCAAAAGTTTTTCCTACACAGCTTATTAATGAAATTGGTCTATAGTTACTTGCTTCAGATTTATCACCTTTTTTGAAAATAGGCATGACGACTGCTGACTTCCAGATATTAGGATATATTTTTTGCTGAATGGAAATATTGAAAAGCATGCTTAACGGTTTAGCTATATTATTACAAGTATTTTTCAACATTCTGTGACTTATTCCATCTGGACCGCTCGCTTTGTTTACTATAAGTGAACTTAGGATATCTTTAACATCTGTTTGAGAAATAGATATATTAGAAAGAACAGAATCAGTTTTGTTTCCAAAATTCGGTAAAACATTAGCACTGTCGTCAACAGAGGAAATAGAACAGAAGAAATCGTTTAAACACACGGCTTTCTCCTTATTTGTAAAAACATAGTTGTTGCCTGATATGCGTAATGGTGGAATGGTGGTCGAATTATTATTTTTACCCATAAACCGTCCCATAACTTGCCAAAAAGTTTTGTTTCCATTATCCTTATTCGATATAATAATTTCTAAGTTACTGTTATAGTTTTCTTTGACATATTTTTTCATGTTGTTAATACGGTTTCTTTGGGTTTTATAACGAATTTTGTCAATATCATTAGACGTTTTAAATGCATGCTTTCTTAGCCTGTCACGCAAACGAATATTGTACCTTAGTTCGGATATAAACCATGGCTTATCATTTGGTCGGATTAGAACTTTATTAAAAGGAATGCATATTTTACAGAAATTAATGAATGTATTTGTGAAATTTTCACACACTTCGTCAATATGCATTTGATCGTTAATTTCAGAGTTCCAATCATACGATTCAATTAAATTATTTAGTCGATTAAAGTCTGCCTTTTTATAATTCCATACTTCCCTGTAGTAGCTTCTTGACGTACTTACAAATATTTTTACAGAAACATATGTTGCTTTATGGTCACTTATTGTATTATCGACAGTCAGCGTACCAGAATCTAAAACTGTACATGCATCACTTACTAGAACTGGATCAATCAATGTAGACGAATGCCTGACTGTTCTTGTTGGCTCGTTAATAACATTGGTTAAATTATAAAGTGACAGGCAATCTCTCAATTGCATGTTTGTAAAATTAATAAAATCTATATTCATGTCACCTGTGAGTATAACATATGGGGTATAATCTAATGCAGTTTCAATACTATTTTGTAATTCTGATACAAATAAGGACTGGGAAGCATTAAAGTCGCTGCGGTACAAACAGCAGATCAAAATGTTTTGAGCTTTTAATGTTACCTCTACCCAAATGGTTTCAAATCGCAGATCTTCCAAGTCGTCACGACGAGTATATTTCAAAGTATTTGACATGTATATCATAACACCCCCACCATTATGTGTTCTATCTTTCCGTATAGGTGGATCAAATCCTTCGAATAGTAAAGTATCAGAGTGAATGTTTGGATCCAAATGAGTTTCGGACAAGCATAAAACTTGATATGAATCTACAATGTCGCACTAAATTCGGAATGTATACGTTTATATTAGTATATACTGTTCACAAAAAAGGGGATATTCAGGTTTGAAAAATTGTAGCAGCTACAACAAATGTGATATCCATATGAAACGCTTAGTATCGATAAGATAAATATCCGTTAAGACACTTTTCATGAAAGTTTGGGCGATATATCCTGTCACGTGATCTGCAAACAGTTAGTTTCAGACAGGGGTTCAGGACAAAAACGTGGTAAATTCGAACAAAAATTTATTCAAATTCTTCAGCTAAGCTAACCTTACCACGCATATTCAAGTTTTGTATGCTCAAAGATTTTTTCCTTTATCAAAATGGTCATTTGGGGAAGAAAACCAGAAAACAAAAATCGCACAGGTGCATCGAGTCACCAAAAAATTTAGACGTTTATGGCTTGTACTCTTGATTTTGATGAAACAGTGTGGAAAAGCAATTTTCAGTTTGTTAAATAAATTATGGCGAGTGTTTCTGTGTAAATTTTGTAATCTGAAAAGGATCTGTTTCCACAGCAGATTCGTGTGGAATTTGGGTGTCGACCCCCTGTCTGAAACGAATTACACCCAGATCACATGACAGGATATACCATCAAAATTGTTATGAAGATTTCATATCGAATATTTATGTGATGGACACTTGCCGATTCAGATGAATTTGATATTTTTTCTAGTTTATACAATTTTAATACCTTAATATCCTCTACTTTTTGTGAACAGTATATAATACTTTTCGAATCGCTGTCTGTTCTGTGTTTCGAGTACATGTCTACTTGGGCTTTCTGTACTAAAATATGTTTAAGACCGAATGCTTTTCATAATTACAGTTATATAGCTAAAGTAAGATTTTTGTTCATGTTGATTACTGGGTGATTTCAAAGATTCCGTAAGATTACAATCTCATTTCCGTTTTTGAAGATAAAAAGCTACAAGTGTGTCAGATTCCTGGTCGACTTGATTAATGGAAGTTCGTTAAAAAGCAAAAACGATGCAGCGGAAAGTCCGCGCCACAGGAGGAGAGTGTGGGTAATTGGATTTCGTGCTAAAGAGATCTCTTGGAAGGCTCTTAAAACAGACTAATGATCTAGATATCTATTTTTTTCTAGTCAATCTGCTCTAACAAAACCACCTGCTATTCTAGGGAAGGTATAAAAGCACGACCGTGCTGGATTGATTAAATGCATGTATTGTATAGTGATGTGATTGACAAAATCATGTGCATGTACATTGTAGAACCGAAGACATATTCAAACCTACTACCACACAGGGTATAATCGATTCCGCTAATTTTCGCTTCCTGCAGAGACTGTCCGTCATATTTGGCTTCCGCCGAGACTGTCCGCGATCTCTTGCTTCCTGCCGAGACTTCTGTACATGATAAATGGCTTCCTGCCGAGACTGTACGCGTGATTCTGCTTCCTGCCGAGGCTCTCGGCAGGAAGCAGAATCACGCGGACAGTCTCGGCAGGAAGCCATTTTTCGAGGACAGTAGTCTCTGCAGGAAGCAAGAGTACGCGGACAGTCTCGGTGGAAGCCAAATATGACGGACATTCTCTGCAGGAAGCGAAAATTGGCGGAATCGATTATACCCCGTGTACCAGCAGCAATTTGAACGTTTTATCTTGTACGGTATCTCGTATAAAGACTTAGCTTAGGGACTAGGCCAAAAATTTCTAGCTGTTAACAGCGGTTATCACCTACTATACTCCTGGTTCTATATGCTGATGGAAAGCGACACTCACAAGTTTTATTTATCAGCCTAGTACATCTAACCCATATAAATCAAAATTAAATACATGCAGAAGAAGCGATATATAGATACCGATTTGTCAGATTTTAAACTAAGTTGGTTGGTTGGTTGATTTGATGCTTAACGTCCACGTTAAACAACTAAGGTCATGTCGGGACGGTCAGTTAACCTAACCACACTATTCCTGGGCAGGCTTAGACCTCCTAAGCGGTTAACCAGTACTAAGTGCACATACTTTCGCCAGTAACTGACAACTACCCTTCTTGAATCAGCGGAAGGAGAAACGAAAGTATGTGGCCAGACCGGGATTCGAACCCAGGACCTCTGACTTACGAGTCAGGTGCCCTACCGATTGCGGTACCCGGCCCGGCAAACTAAGTTGGTGCTTCCGTTGTGGTTTATCAATGCTAGTGTTGTTTGTGTCTGCTTAAACTTAGACTTAGAACGTTCGTCTGCTCTCTTTAATTCTCATGTACACGTGTTACATATTATACTCAACAGCAAAAGAAACGCATATTTTTAGTGTCTTGTTTTGCCTCATTAAATGTAATGATATTTTACTTTTAACTTAATACTGGTGTTCGCCTATACGTGGCCCTAAGTTCTGCAGCATTTTCCCGCCAAAGTGCAATTCTTCGTAAAAAATATGAAGATTTTTGTTAAAAAGGCAAACATCACAAAATTCTGGCTCACAGTGGCAAAATATAAACTATCAATACAATTTTGATGCAGGTGAGTTCAGCATGATGTAACCAACTGGAAAAGGGTATAGAACTTTTAAAAAATTGATTCTTATAGAATTAAATTGCACAGGCAAAAATCTACATTTTTCCAAAGTTTTTCGTAGATTTTTTTTTAAAGCGTCTGAATCATCAAATTATTAGAAAAATCTGGTAATTTGGGATTCAAAATGAGTAAGGCTATGGGTAAAGAACCCATTCAAAACAATTTTTGGTTTCAAATGAACACGTATTTTGCTCACTTCCGGTTTGAGTTACGAAATTTAAAAGCCGATAAAAATGGTTTCCTGGAAAAGATTTTGTCTTCCGATTCGCTTTCCGTAGACTGCCCTTTATGATTAAGATGTTGTATGATTTTCATTTAATTTTACCCAGTGATTTCAAGGATCTAGCGCCCAAAAGTTCAATCTGTGGTTGCATTATTGGGAGGAAGTACAGAGTTACTTCCCTTCGTTTCATATTCCATTTGATTGTGACCACTTACCCTTTTATTTAACCCGAATTGGAAATGAATTCCGATTCGGTTTGCTGAAAAATCCACCAAATTTTATTTTGTTATCGCAAAACTTCCTACTTTACAGGATTTGCAGAAAGTGGCATAGCTTTGTTTGTAACAAGTAACCAATGCTGAAAATTCTTGATGATGTTTCTGAGACATTGTAGCTTCCTAGATAAAGAGGACATCAGTTTGGGAGCCAGGCACAACTCAGTTCCAGACACTGATTTAACTGATCAGTATTTGTGAATTTTGAAATTGACCCCTTGATTGTTTACGCTTTCGTGACGCATGAATAAACAAATAAAATTTCAATAAATTCGCGACGAAGTGTACTCCATGCATTGATAATGTCTTCCCTGTTTTGCCAATTTCAGCAGATTTTTATTTTGACATAAAAATACCAAAAAGAAAAATATGCGTTATTTTTGCTTTTGAGTATATGTAGATAGTGAAAAATAATGTTTGGCTGAGGCTAGCCTTATGACCACGTACGTGGAAAAAGCTGCTCAGCTGCTATCTGCAAGTGTTGTCTCACTATTGCATCTTCGTGTAATTGTTTGAAAAGTAATTCAAACGGACATGTTTTCCACAGATATATGCCCATTATGCCATTAGCAACCTAGATATTTCATTCTTTTCGTGAAAATGTCTTTCTATATGTGCCGATACATAAAATTTCTTTTAAATTTTGACGGCTAAGCTATGCTCCTTTAAGGTGATAAGGTAGATGCATTTTTTCTGATATGTTTGAGCCGCGACACGACAAAAGCAACAATGTGGTTGTGCGCCCAGCGCAGACTAGGATCAGCCTAGGCAACCGCCTAGTCTGATCAGAGTCTTCGCTTTCCGCATGGTGGTAGCTTAGACCCTTAGCTACCTTTGAACACTTAACAAAGAGTCTGGTCAAAGTGGGCGGATGCCCAGGCTGATCTGAGTCTGCACTGGGCGCACGACCACATTGTTGGTTTACTCGTGTCGTGGCTCAGTTTTTTTTATCTGATTCACTTTGATCTTGTATTACAGTTTTACTGTGCTATTAGGATTTGCATCAGTTTGGAATTAGAGTTCCAACGCAGTCGGTGTTTGTGGGGGAGACGGGGACAGGTATGGTCCGTTTTATCTCGTCATGAAACAAAGGATATGACATACACGTTATGCGACGGAATGTGGTCAACCAAATCACGATTGGCTTACTCTTTAATGGCAAGGCGGGCGGGTGGGTCACGGGCTATTTCTCTTGCAAAAGACTCTGCCCAGGCTGATCACAGTCTTCGTTAGGTGCTCATGCCTCTTTGTTGGTTTTATCATGTCGCGGCTTATTTATAGTTCATAAACTTGCACGAAGTCTCCATCCTACACATGAATACGACTATGCACTTCAAATAATGTAAGATAACCGGCTCTCGATTTACGTAATGTGTCTGTGCAACATTTGATGCACCATTCATTGCCGTTTTTTACTGCATGGGAGTTGCTTGGAGCTATTAGATCTGTCAGCCACACCGCTAATCAATTTATCAGGCCGTCCAAGATGTATTGCCACAGAATACACACATGAGCCGCGACACGAGAAAACCGATAAAGTGGTTGTGCGCCCAGCGCCGACTCAGATCAGCCTGGGCATCCGCCCAGTCTGATCAGAGTCTTCGTTGTCCGCATGAAGGTATCTCAGACCCTTAGCTACCCATTTTACGCACAGCGTAAAGTCTTTTCAGACTTGGCGGATTCTTAGGCTGATCTGAGTCTGCGCTGGGCGCACAACCGCTTTGTTGGTTTTCTCGTGTCGCAGCACATATCTTAAACTGCTCCGGTGTCATTACCACAACCGATATAGCCTTCAATACGTTCTTTTATTCCCATGTAATCCCCATATAGTCAGATAGTGTAAGAAAGTCGTGCACTCTACAGAGATATTACTTTCATAATTTGTAAGTCAATTGCATTAACAGAGAGGTCGAATTGCTACTTGATCGTCTAATATTCAAAATAAACTACACTGAGACTTTCAAGTTGATGGTCATATCTTTGAAACAACTCGTACATGCCGTTAATTTATCGTCGCGGGTAGAAAGAAATAAAGGCCATGCACGGAAGGTGAATATTCAAATCAGCTTGCACAGCCAAACAGACCTATCAGAGTCTTCACATTTGAGCCGCGAGACGACAAAACCAATAAAGTGGCATGTGCGCCACGCGAGGACTCACAATAACCAAGGCATCCTCCCAGTCTGTCCGTCTGAAGCTAGCTTTAACCCAAAGCACGGCAATGATTCTGGTCAGACTAGACGAATGCCCAGGCTGATCTGAGTCTTCGCTGCGCCTACATGCAACTATAATGGTTTTGTCCTGTCGCTGCCCAATTTTATTTTTATTTTTCTGTCTATACGAAAAGGTTTGACTCTGATCAGACTGTGATGATGCGCAGGTTGATCTGAAAACCTATATTATCAGGTCCGGCGTCATACCCTCGAAGTGTAAAAGGAATGACGTACATGTATCTACATAAATTGACAGCATTTCACCTAAGTACGCACCGTAAACCAAACGAACATCTCTTTCCCATTCAGCTAAAATAATGCTACTCACATAATAGGTGAATAAAAGTATTGGTATGATAACAGTGAGGAAACACAGCTCATTGCAAAAGTCAGCAGTAACTTACTTGTGGAAAGGTGAGTGGAGCGGAGGGAGAGGGCGGTGCTTAAGTCGTTCCTGCTCGCAAATGCCGTAACTTAAAGTTGCCTTTTCTTGCGACGTTAATGGTTTGTTGATTCTGAAATTTTTTGCGGTGATGAAACTTATCAATTATTTCATTATATAAAAATATGTATAATACATAAGTACTTTTATTATTAGAAACCATCTTTAAGACTGTACTTGTGCTAAAACTTTCAGGACTGTACTTTTGCCAAAAAAAAAAAAAATCCAGTTTGTTGATACTGAAATGGTTTGCGATGACACAACTTAGCAATTATAATGTAATTCAAAAGTTATTAAGATTCCATAATTACTGAACTAGTTTGCGGTGATGAAACTTAGCAATCATAAAAGTATTTACTCTAAAGTATAATACATGTTAAATAAGATTCCATTTTCAAGACTGTACTTGTGCTCAACTTTCAAGACTGTACTTTTGCAAAATTACCAGATTGTACCTTAAAAATTCTAAAACTTGGGACAATAAAAAATTAATTACCTTAATCGTCCTAGCAATTGAACTTGTACTTTGTGTTCGGAAGCAGCCAATCAGCGTGCTTTATTTTGATGCTTGGAAGCAGCCAATCAGTGCGCTTTATTTTGAGTTTGAGATTATATACTTAAGTTTTATAACCTCGGGGCCAACCTACTTCTGAAAGATTGCAAATGGTGTAGACCCCGTGTCTGTACTGGTTGCTCAGACCTATCTGCTCAAATATGTACAAGTATCACAGTACTTGCGTAAGCCTTCCAAAAACGGAGTTGATATTACTCAGGCACAGCCACAATAACAAAGTAGAAACCATCTATGGTACGACAAAATACTACGTGAAACACACCGACACACTAGATCAGAACATTTGAGCCGCGACACGACAAAATCAAAAATGTGCTTGTGCGCCCAGCACAGACTCAGATCAGCCTGGGCATCCGCCCAGTTTGATCAGAGTCTTCGCTGTCCGCATGGAGGTAGCTTAGACCCTTACCTACCCTTTGAGCACTTAATGAAGAGTCTGATAAAACTGAGCGGATGCCCAGGCTGAACTGAGTCTGCGCTGGGCGCACAACCACATTGTTGGTTTTCTCGTGTCGCGGCTCATTTGTAATGCTATATACGAGGGGTGTTCGAAAAGTTTTGCAAATGGCCTCATGACTTTGTTTAGGTGCACGCTGGGTACAACTGCTATGCATGTACTGAAAGCACTGCATTTCGTCTTTACGATGACACCAAACACTATACAAAAACACTTTTCCTTATTGAGTTACAACTCATTTTAATAGGTCACAGTCATACCACTGGGCTAATTTTACATGTAAAATCTTTTCAGTGTTAGGCATTCAAGTCGAATATCCTTGTAAATACAAAATTAATCTTTGTCATTTGCTTGTTCTTCGTTTCCTATAATATCCATAGAGAAGTTAGAAGCGTTGCAACTGTTATCGATTTATTCCTTGCAAAGCAATGCGCAGTTCTTATGACGTTATTGAAATTTACGTTAACGTCATTTTTGAAAGCTTGTAGACGCTTCATTTTTGGCATTTATTTGAATTTATTGACAGGTTTTCGTTGACCCATGTAAATGCTCTTGCAGACAAAATTTTAAATGCTAATACACTTATTTTCATTACAAAATCATTAAATATAGGTAGAAATGGTGAAATTGCCACAACATAAAGTACGGAAAATCCATATTTCCGGGTCAGTATGGAACCTATGTTTATGATAATTTCCGCGATATTTACAGGACAGAATTCACTGGGCATTGTCTTTAACGAACAAAGATAAAGAAAAATCAAAGACTGTTGATATACAAATTACGGCCTACTAAAGTAAAATTCTGCAGTGTCTTTAGGGTATACCTCTTTCAAAGAAGTTAGAAATACGTTCTTTTAAAAAAAATGCACCATGTTTTCAGACTTTTCTCCGCATATCATAGCTTTATGTGTTCCTGCAATCAGAAGTTCTGGCTGTATGGTGGTTACCGAGAAATTACGTCATTTGCAAATATTTCCGAACACCCCTCGTATATATTGCAAGGTTGATTTTGCACTACAGTTGGCTTTGCAATAATCCCGGTCCGCCTCGTTCTGTATACAGCTTTAGTTTTCATCTTTTCTTTTCTTTTTCATCTTTTTTTTGACGATGATAAATATCAAGAACAGAATAATCACGTTTTTGTTATTTCTAAAAAGGTTATCCGTCTGCAAAAACAATCCTAGATTTTACCCTCGTGACACTTGTTACACATAAATGATCTCTTAAAATGGAATTTGCCAAAAACTGTACTGATATTTGAAGCTGATTCTAATAGTTTACCTTAATACCTTTCTATATAGTGTGGTCTAACAGACTTATCATTGTCTAAACTGTTTATATGTGCTACATGTACAAAGGGGATTTTACACGAGTGGTTATTTCATTTGAAATTGATGAAATGAGCCTTCTGCGAGTTTCATAATTTTCTTATAAAATGACCACGAGTGTAAGATTCTGTATATCATGTGACCCTTTAGAATGCTTTTTATCGCCTTCAAATGAACATTATTTCAATAAAAAAGCACTGTTGTTGTCTATGACGTTAGCTGTACGTGCCAAAATGATTTTACACGTGTGGTTATACGAGTTTAATGACACGACGTTTTCCAATGAATAACAGCTATGTCATACCTTGTACGCGCCGCACCTGAAATACTGATGGTAAATTTATCCATAGGAGAAAAAAATCCATCCTTAACAATTTCTTTTCGCTGTAGAATTTCAAAAAATAAATACATACTATGTTAGGCAGACAAACGTGAATTACCCATTAATACAGCGGTTTAAGGTCATAATGAGCTTTAGCAACAGTGTGCTTGTTTGTTTGTTTAGATATAAAAGATTTATTCTCATTTTTAGATACTTTTACAAAGTGAGCATTCGGCAAACTGTCTCATTATAGGTAGAAAGCTCAGTGTGTGGCCTTTGAGTTTCAGCTTTCTGTGTTTGAGGAATCATAGGGCATATTCGGCTGGGCGTTTAGTGCTTCACAATTCTAAGCGCGAAACACTTTTTCTATAGAAAAAGTGTTTCACGCTAAGAATTGTAAAGCACGAAACACCCAGTCTTTCCCGATTCTTAGCGTGAAATACTTTTTCTATAGAAAAGTGTTTTACGCTAAAAATCGTGAAGCACTAGACGCCCAGTCGAATACGCCCATAGTGAGCCTTTCTGCCTCCAGCTCAATTTGAAAGTCAGAGCCCAACAGTTTAACCTCGTAAAATGTGGCATATCCTTGACCTCTTCATCGGATTTCATTTAATCGCCTAACTTCGGGTTTGATCACGCCACTATTGTTTATGTTAACAAATGCGCTTAGGGATACGGTGCGAGGAGAGGTACTTTGCTTAATTAATACACTAGTGTAATATTGTATGCCATGGTTTTATAAAACTACCAACGCCTATGTTATGTTATAAAAATATAATTCATAATAAACAAAGCCTGTATATTCAATTCAGAGAGGCGCCGTAGTTGAGTGGTTAGAGCGTTTCGGTTACAGTGCAGAAAGTCGCCGGAAGGTTGTGAGATCACGCCCAGGTTTCGCCATCCGACGACTCGAAAACTCTGTCAACCCAGTAGTAAATGGGTACCTTTTTCGAATCAGAGATGGATAAGGCAGCGAAAGGAGAGGGATGGGCTCTGCCTTTCATCAGCTGTGCGCAAGATACAGTGGGCCTCCAACCCCAACTGTCCCTACGGATATAAGGCTATGGGAAACCTTTTTTTTTCTTTTATTACCTATATTCATTTAAATTATTTTATTCTGATCTGCTATAAACTGGTGAATATCATACAATTACTGATTATGGAGGCATTGGATATGACGCGATATATTCACAAGAGAGTATCAATACTGACCGAGGCGTAAGCCGATGACAATATGTAATATCTCATCATATCCAATGCATTCATAGTCAGCAATTGTTTTATTATATAATGATAACAAAAAATGTTACATTAAGAATTTATCACAGACAAAATAAAATTACACACACACAAGAGACAGCAATACCAAAAATAGTATTGCTTTTAATTTAGTATTGTCTCCACAAGACCAAAGGACCGAATAATGTGGGCAAATAGGAGATAATTTCTCTCCATTAAAGCAAATGTTGTGACCTGGCACTTGAACCATCTCATTGAGGTGATTTTAATGAGTGGCCAAAGCATATTAAAATATTTAAGACCCCTCATTATAACAACATCATTAAAATGATTCTAAAGAGGGGTCACACTATGTCTTGCTTGAGAATTAAGCAAACTATCCCAAACTTATTCTAAAAACGAAGAAACTATCAGATCGAATATAGATTATGTCTTACTAGCCTAGTGCTATCTACTCTGGAAATCCAGATAAGGCAGGGTTTTGTGGATATTTATGACATATGAGCCGCGACACGACAAAACCAACAATGTGGTTGTGCGCCCAGTGCAGACTCAGATCAGCCCGGGCATCAGCTCAGTTTGATTAGACTCTTCGTTAAAAGCTCAAATGGTAGCGAAGGGTCTAAGCTACCTCCATGCGGACAGCGAAGACTCTGATCAGACTGGGCGGATGCCCAGGCTGATCTGAGTCTGCGCTGGGCGCACAACCGCATTGCTAGTTTTGTCGTGTCGTGGCTCATATGTTTTGTACAAACTGAATTATGACATCTATTCAGACTCCTCATTAGAATTAGCTCAGTGAGGTTATTCTAATAATTAGTCATTACATTTGTTAGGCCCATCTATTAGAACCGTTTCACTGAAGTGGATCTTATGAAAGGTTATAACATATTTTGGGTAAAAATAAGAGAGAAAAATATTCTCCAGACCCCAAGGAACTATTAAACCTAGTAAACTTTATTTACTGATTAAAAATGTTGTGATGTATGGTTACTTGTGCACTCTGGCCAGTTATAACTCGCTGAGGTAGGTGTGAATACCTGTATTTAGTTGGTTGTTGATTTGCCTATATGTATTCGCCTATATGTCTCTGTATCTGAAGGACCAGTCAGTGAAATGAAAGCCTAGTAGTAACCGAAAGCTCCAAATTATTTATTGTAGTTGGCTGACAGCTCATTTGGTTGTGGTCGGACTTTATAATATTACTGCAAATTATAGGAATTGTCCGTCATTCCCGGAGTGTAACGGCAATGTCCGGAAATGTACAAGTAAATTTTACGTCACATTCACCTAATGTGACGTCATGTCACGCGCACGTATACTATATAAACAAACCAGGGTGCGAGATGGAAGGACGCTCGGCGCCCCGTTACTGCAGCTATGGATTCGTTCCGCTGAGGTGCGGGGGTAACGTCGATATGAGAATTGAAATATGATGATGATGAGATGGACGGACGCTCGGCGCCCCGTTACTGCGGCTATGGATTCGTTCCGCTGAGGTGCGGGGGTAACGTCGATATGAGAATTGAAATACTACTACTACTAGATGCTGTCTGGACGGACATGCGGCGCCAAGGGCGAGCAACTATGGTTACGTACCGCTGAGCAACTTGGGGAACGTCGTTAGGAAAATTGAACTGAATTGAACCGAGCGGCTGTCCGTACCGCTGAGCCACTTGGGGAACGTCGTTAGGAAAATGGAACTGAACTGAACTGAGCGGCTCTCACTGGTAACGTCGTTAGGAAAATTGAACAGTAGACGCTTCATTTTTGGCATTTATTTGAATTTATTGACAGGTTTTCGTTGACCCATGTAAATGCTCTTGCAGACAAAATTTTAAATGCTAATACACTTATTTTCATTACAAAATCATTAAATATAGGTAGAAATGGTGAAATTGCCACAACATAAAGTACGGAAAATCCATATTTCCGGGTCAGTATGGAACCTATGTTTATGATAATTTCCGCGATATTTACAGGACAGAATTCACTGGGCATTGTCTTTAACGAACAAAGATAAAGAAAAATCAAAGACTGTTGATATACAAATTACGGCCTACTAAAGTAAAATTCTGCAGTGTCTTTAGGGTATACCTCTTTCAAAGAAGTTAGAAATACGTTCTTTTAAAAAAAATGCACCATGTTTTCAGACTTTTCTCCGCATATCATAGCTTTATGTGTTCCTGCAATCAGAAGTTCTGGCTGTATGGTGGTTACCGAGAAATTACGTCATTTGCAAATATTTCCGAACACCCCTCGTATATATTGCAAGGTTGATTTTGCACTACAGTTGGCTTTGCAATAATCCCGGTCCGCCTCGTTCTGTATACAGCTTTAGTTTTCATCTTTTCTTTTCTTTTTCTTCTTTTTTTTGACGATGATAAATATCAAGGACAGAATAATCACGTTTTTGTTATTTCTAAAAAGGTTATCCGTCTGCAAAAAACAATCCTAGATTTTACCCTCGTGACACATGTTACACATAAATGATCTCTTAAAATGGAATTTGCCAAAAACTGTACTGATATTTGAAGCTGATTCTAATAGTTTACCTTAATACCTTTCTATATAGTGTGGTCTAACAGACTTATCATTGTCTAAACTGTTTATATGTGCTAC
This sequence comes from Ctena decussata, assembly GCA_963989385.1. Lineage (NCBI taxonomy): Eukaryota > Metazoa > Mollusca > Bivalvia > Lucinida > Lucinidae > Ctena > Ctena decussata. The sequence continues at coordinate 10,846,634 of OZ022504.1, forward strand.
ATGTACAAAGGGGATTTTACACGAGTGGTTATTTCATTTGAAATTGATGAAATGAGCCTTCTGCGAGTTTCATAATTTTCTTATAAAATGACCACGAGTGTAAGATTCTGTATATCATGTGACCCTTTAGAATGCTTTTTATCGCCTTCAAATGAACATTATTTCAATAAAAAAGCACTGTTGTTGTCTATGACGTTAGCTGTACGTGCCAAAATGATTTTACACGTGTGGTTATACGAGTTTAATGACACGACGTTTTCCAATGAATAACAGCTATGTCATACCTTGTACGCGCCGCACCTGAAATACTGATGGTAAATTTATCCATATGAGAAAAAAAATCCATCCTTAACAATTTCTTTTCGCTGTAGAATTTCAAAAAATAAATACATACTATGTTAGGCAGACAAACGTGAATTACCCATTAATACAGCGGTTTAAGGTCATAATGAGCTTTAGCAACAGTGTGCTTGTTTGTTTGTTTAGATATAAAAGATTTATTCTCATTTTTAGATACTTTTACAAAGTGAGCATTCGGCAAACTGTCTCATTATAGGTAGAAAGCTCAGTGTGTGGCCTTTGAGTTTCAGCTTTCTGTGTTTGAGGAATCATAGGCCATATTCGGCTTGGCGTTTAGTGCTTCACAATTCTAAGCGCGAAACACTTTTTCTATAGAAAAAGTGTTTCACGCTAAGAATTGTAAAGCACGAAACACCCAGTCTTTCCCGATTCTTAGCGTGAAATACTTTTTCTATAGAAAAGTGTTTTACGCTAAAAATCGTGAAGCACTAGACGCCCAGTCGAATACGCCCATAGTGAGCCTTTCTGCCTCCAGCTCAATTTGAAAGTCAGAGCTCAACAGTTTAACCTCGTAAAATGTGGCATATCCCTGACCTCTTCATCGGATTTCATTTAATCGCCTAACTTCGGGTTTGATCACGCCACTATTGTTTATGTTAACAAATGCGCTTAGGGATACGGTGCGAGGAGAGGTACTTTGCTTAATTCATACACTAGTGTAATATTGTATGCCATGGTTTTATAAAACTACCAACGCCTATGTTATGTTATAAAAATATAATTCATAATAAACAAAGCCTGTATATTCAATTCAGAGAGGCGCCGTAGTCGAGTGGTTAGAGCGTTTCGGTTACAGTGCAGAAAGTCGCCGGAAGGTTGTGAGATCACGCCCAGGTTTCGCCATCCGACGACTCGAAAACTCTGTCAACCCAGTAGTAAATGGGTACCTTTTTCGAATCAGAGATGGATAAGGCAGCGAAAGGAGAGGGATGGGCTCTGCCTTTCATCAGCTGTGCGCAAGATACAGTGGGCCTCCAACCCCAACTGTCCCTACGGATATAAGGCTATGGGAAACCTTTTTTTTTCTTTTATTACCTATATTCATTTAAATTATTTTATTCTGATCTGCTATAAACTGGTGAATATCATACAATTACTGATTATGGAGGCATTGGATATGACGCGATATATTCACAAGAGAGTATCAATACTGACCGAGGCGTAAGCCGATGACAATATGTAATATCTCATCATATCCAATGCATTCATAGTCAGCAATTGTTTTATTATATAATGATAACAAAAAATGTTACATTAAGAATTTATCACAGACAAAGTAAAATTACACACACACAAGAGACAGCAATACCAAAAATAGTATTGCTTTTAATTTAGTATTGTCTCCACAAGACCAAAGGACCGAATAATGTGGGCAAATAGGAGATAATTTCTCTCCATTAAAGCAAATGTTGTGACCTGGCACTTGAACCATCTCATTGAGGTGATTTTAATGAGTGGCCAAAGCATATTAAAATATTTAAGACCCCTCATTAGAACAACATCATTAAAATGATTCTAAAGAGGGGTCACACTATGTCTTGCTTGAGAATTAAGCAAACTATCCCAAACTTATTCTAAAAACGAAGAAACTATCAGATCGAATATAGATTATGTCTTACTAGCCTAGTGCTATCTACTCTGGAAATCCAGATAAGGCAGGGTTTTGTGGATATTTATGACATATGAGCCGCGACACGACAAAACCAACAATGTGGTTGTGCGCCCAGTGCAGACTCAGATCAGCCCGGGCATCAGCTCAGTTTGATTAGACTCTTCGTTAAAAGCTCAAATGGTAGCGAAGGGTCTAAGCTACCTCCATGCGGACAGCGAAGACTCTGATCAGACTGGGCGGATGCCCAGGCTGATCTGAGTCTGCGCTGGGCGCACAACCGCATTGCTAGTTTTGTCGTGTCGTGGCTCATATGTTTTGTACAAACTGAATTATGACATCTATTCAGACTCCTCATTAGAATTAGCTCAGTGAGGTTATTCTAATAATTAGTCATTACATTTGTTAGGCCCATCTATTAGAACCGTTTCACTGAAGTGGATCTTATGAAAGGTTATAACATATTTTGGGTAAAAATAAGAGAGAAAAATATTCTCCAGACCCCAAGGAACTATTAAACCTAGTAAACTTTATTTACTGATTAAAAATGTTGTGATGTATGGTTACTTGTGCACTCTGGCCAGTTATAACTCGCTGAGGTAGGTGTGAATACCTGTATTTAGTTGGTTGTTGATTTGGTTGATTTGATGCTTAACGTCCACGGTAAACAACTAAGGTCATGTCGGGACGGTCAGTTAACCTAACCACACTATTCCTGGGCAGGCTTAGACCTCCTAAGCGGTTAACCAGTACTAAGTGCACATACTTTCGCCAGTAACTGACAACTGCCCTTCTTGAATCAGCGGAAGGAGAAACGAAAATATGTGGCCAGACCGGGATTCGAACCCAGGACCTCTGACTTACGAGTCAGGTGCCCTACCGATTGCGGTACCCGGCCCGGCTATTTAGTTGGTAATTACATGGTAACACATTTGAAGTTAGTGCACTGAGACCATGACCATGGAGACTTTAAATAACTGGTACATGTGAACATCAAATTGTTGGCGCCCATTCTCAGCAACTGTAAGAAGGATTGACTCAGAAACACTAAATGGATACTGGGTCAGTAAGTGTTCGAATTCATGGTAAGAATTCAAATCATCCAACAAGTTGTCGAGCTGTGAATCAGTAATTTGAACTAACGACGGTTCATGTAAATTTGTATCAGCCATTATTTTTTATGATTATTTTAGTATAATTTTCCTGGGTTAGCACCTCTGTATTTAGCAACTGTATTTTACATCATTTTATTTTGTTTTGCTGTCTGTATGGCCTGTGCATGCCTTCAGTCTGGTTTCTGCTTTATGTCCTGTTACACTCATGATGTGTCTTGTTGGGAATCTGGGCTGAATCAAGGACATGTACTTAAGTTGCCCGAAGGCTATGGTTGGTATACTTCTAGAACAGGTTTACCTTTTCGCTTAAAGTAGACTACATATAACCTTTAAAAAAGCAACAGAAATGCAGGTACAGGTAAAATGTCAAAGATTTTAAATAGCTGTCTCTCTTATATGAACAAAATATGTCGTTACACAGGAAAGCTTGTCTTATGATTTCTGAAAAGTCAAAAAGTAGTGTTACTCTTACTGAAGATTACATTTTATGACTTGGGGGTGAATCGGTATACTTTGTGGTAAAGCAAATCTACCTTTTTCATTTTTGCATCCAATAGTATAATTATTATATGTTTTTGTTGGTGTCATTGCTTCTTTTGTTTTCAGCGTCCGTTATGTCTTCCATGTTTACTGTGAGGTGAAAGACACTGGAACCCGTTTCGTAATACAATGTTTGTCTACGCCGATGGCGTAGACTATCTAGTAATTGCTTTTGACATGGGAAGTACAGCCATTAGTTATCCACAATGCAGTGTGACTTTTATGACACTGTTCGCATATATGGCGTTAGCGTTATTTGCATAGATGTCGTGAAAGGTCATAAGCTGTTCGCAAATTTGTCGAAAGCGATATTCGCATACATGTAGTTGTTGTGAGTGGTCATACGAAATACCGCACATATGGTATCAGAAGGTAGCAGAATGTATCAGAAGGTTCAGATGAGTGAATGAATGAATGAATGAATGACATGTTATTTTACGCCCCTTTAAACTGTCTTTCGATCGTGGAATGGTAGGAGAGAGTCGGGTAACTTCGGACAGGCGGGTAAATTCGGACGTATCATTGAAAACAGTGAAAAGCCGGATCAGACTCATCAGGATTTTCACTGTTAAGCCATTTATTGTTTTGTTTTATTTCCAAACAACTGACATATAAAGCGAAAAATGTCACTGTCCGAATTTACCCGCTGTCCGAATTTACCCGACTCTCCCCTATGATACCTACCACTCGCACCCGTGCTTGAAATCCAGTAATGGAGATTTCAGGTCGGCTTTTGAGATAGAAACTAAAGTTTTATTTTAGAGTTTTGTTGTTGCAATGGTTTATTTGATAAGTTTCAATTATTAATGGTTGCTAAGCGTTGACCAAGCTTTTTGTGAAAGCTTTTATTACATAATGTAGAGATAAGAAACATTTTTTTTTTGGTTTCCCAATATTGATTTCTTCAGCACGTGCTCTAAATTTAGAAACATATATTCCCAGGCCATTGAGTATCGCGAAATACTAAATGGGTTAAAATTTGCTCTGAGCCAATGAAAAATGCTTTATTTAAAGGTTATTTAATATACTGTCGAGTTAGGCTATTGTGACAGTGACGTCACTGTTTGTTTTCTATTTTGGATTATGCCTATTGTTCAAGATAAGGATGCTAAGTTTCCATATAAGCGATATAATTATTATTTACAAGTTCAGGTAAATAGCAGTCGTGGCTTAGTGGTTAAATAGAGGTACCTGCCTAGAAGTTTTGGTGTGGCAAACAAGATAGCGAAGGTTCGAACCAGGACATCGTTTTTTCTTTCTTTCTTACTTTATTTATTTCTTTTTCTTTTTCTCATTTCTGTGTATGTGTGTTTCAGCACATGGTGGCTAAGTCCCCTACCACTTTGGTAAAATACATGTACAAACCAATTATATCTGATATATTAGACAAAACGAACAGAGTTTGAATGAGTCAGGATGGGTGGTAGTGGTGGGGCGATGGGTAACTTTCAGTACCGGGGCGTACTACAGATTTGGTAATAGTGGGGCAAGGGCCCACTGTACTTGCAATAGGTGCGGATCGGGGTGTTTGGATATTTTTCACTCCCCTTTAATATATCTCTTTTCTTTCTCATTCTCTCCTGGACGACTCGATATAGACTGAAATGCTGTCTCAAGAAGCCGTTTAACCCAAAACAACGAACCAACTGACCATAAATATAGTATGTTTGGAATGAAACATAAAACAGATCAAAATTAAAATAAGAGACAGATAGATGAGAGATTAAAATCTAAGACTGGAGAACTGTAGGCATCAAATTATAAAGTTTCATTTTAGATAAAGATAGAAACAAAATGATTTCAAATCGACCCGGATTCGAACCTGCAACCCTCTGTCTGCAAAGTCGCTACGATACCTCTACACTACACCACATTGCCTGATAGAAGCCAGTCAATTTATACCTTGTTAAATTAACAGACTGAACATTTTATGATGCGCTACGGTTTCACCTATCGCAAAATAATGGTTCAGTCTGTTTACATTCTGAGTTTCCTAACTGGACAGTACAGCTTGAATACATAACACACTAATGACTGATTATTGGAATATGGAGATCAGCAGGGGTCCTTAAGAGGAACCTTTTTCTTAGATACAGGTAGAGTTTACACTGAAGAAGGGATTTTATGGCCCTCATAATCACGAAGATGAGCAAAATATTGAGCAAGGGTATGAATACTGGAGGAGATAATAATGGGCCATCCGTCTCGTACAGGCTGAAAAGTGTCTTTAACCGAACGGACACGATAACAATTAGTTTGACTACATACAGTGACTCTCGATATCTCAATGTTGAAGTTCATCCATCTACTGGTATGTCAAAGTAAATTTTCTGGTACCAAAAGTTTAATTTGAGATATCAGTAGTTTGAGTCATTCAGAGCTGAAATATATAAAATAGAGGAAATATGCCCAATCTATATTATTTGATATAAGAGGTTACTATGAGATATCAGACTTCGAGACATCGAGACTGGACTGTAGTTTAACTATCCAGCCTTCCATGAAACTTTTTTTCACAACACTCCAGGCACTTAAACTCTCTTTTCTTCATGTTTTTCAGGTATAACAACTATTTTTCACAGTTTTAATAGGGCAAAACCTGCTATGGTTTTCGCTGTTTGTCCAAGTCGTAGACCTATGGAGGGTGTTATTCATCTCCTAAAGTTACCTCCAGCGATGGGGATTCTGAACTAATTACGGTAGAATTTCAATGGTCGAACTCTAATGTCTCGTTTACCCTACCTGACTAAAACAAGTTCCAGGGTATTTTCTGAGGTCAACTTATATAGAACCTTACCCTGGATTGCTGGAACTACCTTTGGCCGGAACTCATTTTCATGGTCCACGCCTGTTCAAGCCATTGAAGCTCAACTGTATACATTTTTGAAGAAGCATAATATGTAAGGCCCTTTTCAGTTTTTCATAACAAGCAGGATATTCAGTCATTCTGTCCTTCTTAGAAACCAAAAAACAGGTGAATTATTTGCGTGAAATTATATCCTGAAGTTGTTCAACCAATCAAAGGAAATAATTATAGACTGAGTACAACATTACGATACGGACAGAACATGTACGTTATATAGTGGTATTATTGTGAGATCTGACTTTTTATGTCATATTCAAAGAGAGAGAGAGAGAGAGAGAGAGAGAGAGAGCTAACAGCGACTTGCTAAACATTGAATAATGATAACGATAATGCCCCAGTCACACACACACATTACGGATTGGGCGGATAGTTATGGATAAAAATCCACAGTAATCCGCAGAATTTGTGGGCGTGGCCTATTTTCTTAATTAATTTACGGATACAGTTACCTATAGATGCGTATGGTTAAGGATAAATGCTGATGTCGGAGGTCAGATATTTTCCCTTTGAATCAATACGGTGAGGGATGATACGAATGTATACCTACTACTTACCTTCCATTACCTTCTGTTACTTCTAGATGCGGAAAGATGCTGTTGATGTTACGGATGACCCGTTCGTATATGTCCGGTTTTATTCGTAATGGTCCGTATCGCATCTACGGATGGCCAATCCGTTTCTGTCCGGTGTTATTCGTAAAGGTCCATATCGCATCCGCAGAGTCTGTAACTGTCCGTATCGTATCCGTAGGGTCCGCAGGATCCGTTTCCAAATTTTGAAAATTTTCAAAATTCAGGCGCGGAAGAGTAAACCGTATTGATCCGTAACAGAAGGTAACTGAAGGCATTCATCCGCATTTATCCATATATAATCCGTATCTAATCCGCATTTTATCCGTATCTAATCCGTATATAAACCTATCATTCCGCAGCCCACCCCAAGTTGTGGACTGATACGGTTTCACGCAGAATGTGACCTTCAATAACGGTTAGTACAGTAACGGGTCTCTTTCGGAGTGTATTTAAGGACTTTTACCTTCCGATCCGTTTCTATACGGATAGCTTACACTCCAATACTGATAGATAAGTATTGGTGAGGATAATTGCGAATAGCTAATCTGACTGGGCAATAGTCCGTAACAATACGCAGAACGAGACCCGTAACTAACCGTAACAATCCGCATGAAACCGTATCTGTCCACAAATTGTGGGTGAATCACGGAACGATAGGTCGCGATACGGATTAGATACGGATTAGGTACGGATAAACGCGGATAAATGCCTTCATTTACGGATCATTATGGTTAACTTGTCCGCGCCTGAATGTCTAAGCTTTTCAAAATTTGGTGGCATATCCTGCGGACCTTGTGGATACCATACGGATACGATACGGATTCGATATGGAGAGCGACCACGCCCACAAACTGTGTGGATTTAATGTCCGCAACTATCCGCCCAATCCGTAATGTGTGTGTGTGACTGGGGCATTATCGACCATTCGCACTGATATTGTGATACATGTATATTCACTGCACCACATGCTTGGACATAATTTTATAAATAGAATACATTCAATCCACAACAAGCAGTAGATACGCAAATGCGCTATATCATGATTTCTAATGAATTACTTAATACCTGAAAGCCGTGTTTTGTAGCTTCTGTTCAGGTTTGTAAATGAGCCGCGACACGACAAAACCAACAATGTGGTTGTGCGCCGAGCACAGACTCAGATCAGCCTGCAGTTCCACCCAGATTGATCTGACTCTTCGTTAAGTGCTCACATGGTAGCTAAGGGCCTAAGCTACCTCGATGCGGACAGCGAAGACTCTGATCAGACTGGGCGGATGCCCAGGCTGATCTGAGTCTGCGCTAGGCGTACAACCACATTGTTGATTTTGTCGTGTCGCGGCTCAAATGTTTATATGTACCATTTGATATTTTACTGATTTGAGGCATATACTCTAATTAATATTTTGATTTGATATTAAGCGTTGCTTCTAGTGAGCTTAAGTCTCAGCTGGTATTTCAGCAATAGATTAAAAATAAATTTTCGTCTTTGAAGAAAAATTCATCTCATTTAAATTTCAGGTTGAGTCTGTTCAAAGATGCCAATAGAATAGGTAGAAGAAGAGTGTTTCAATCAAAAACGTACTTATCTGGAACTTTGAATAAATGTAGTTTTCGTTACAATGGGCCTCAGATATTACTATGTATAATACACAGATATCTGACGCGTTAGCTTGGCGTATCACAAAGAGGGAGAGTACGGCATGTGCGTGTGTCGAAGTCTCAGATCAGCCTGGTTTGATCAGAGTCATTAATTTTGGTGCATACAATCTATGAATTCTGGGACGCCTAACAACCTGAAAAGGGAAGAATCTAGTCAGGCAAAGCTGATCTTCAGACTGATTTGAGCCACGACACTAGCAATAAAACCAGCAAAGTGCCATGGGCGCCCCCAATAAAGACTCAGATCGGCCTGGTAGCTGTGCGTTTAAAGGGTAGCTAAGGATCTAAGCTAGCTCCATGCAGACAGCAAAGACTCTGATCAGACTTGGCGGATGCTCAGGCTGATATGATTCTTCGCTGGGCGCACATGCCACCATGTTCGTTTTGTCATGTTGCGGCTCATTTATTTATTACACTATCCACATGGTGGAAGAATTTTTTGATGCCATACCCGTAATACTATTCAAACAGTAGACAGTCGCCTGTTGCGTAGCTCACTGCTCGCAGCATTTTTTCTTCGTTTTTCTAATTTGTTCAAGAAATAAAAATGTGGGCATCGTGATTTTGGCGGACAAGTGACATCACAATTAAAACCTTTGCAGATAACGTAATTCACCCGCCGTGCCAGAACTATCAACGGTAAAAGCCATAGCACACGCACCTTGAAATAATTACCGACGCATAAATGAGGATGACAAAACTGATTTGGATGGTCCATTTATTGATGCTTGTAGAAGGTAGGTACTTGTTTTTTATTCTATATTCAGGCTGAAGCATCATTATGCATATTCAACAGGTACAAGAAAAGCCATAAATTTATAGATACATGCATTCTGTAAAAATATAGATATTTTACAGACCTTGGCATACAACATGTGGAAAAAGGTGCCTAGATGATTGCCGTAGTTTCCGTTAACCTTGTTCCACCGAAAAGATAGTCAAGGGCCTGCTGCGCTTGCAGCAGGTGCTGACTACAGAGTTCAGTGTACATATATGATAGGCAGGTGGTGCTCACTCATTTGCAAACACCTGATCACACTCACTTTTGCGGGGTTCATGTCTGTGTATCTCAATATTTCGGGTTTGTCCGAAAAGGGTTTCAATGGTTTATGAGATCGGAATTATGATTTTTGTACTTTGACTCTTCTTCCTTTTTAGCAAGACTATGCAGAAGCCGAAACAGTTGACGTAGTTTGCCTGTTGCGTCTCATTTAAACTGTCAAAAGTCAATTAATTTACATTGTGAATGGTGAGTCGGGTACTGATTAGTTTGTTTGGCCCATCTTCCTCAATAAAGTAGAGAAAACATATACTTTTGTTTATTGAATTACAGATGCATACCCCTGTCAGGATTCAAGAAAATTCCGTTATGTCTGAATTTATTACAAAAAAAAGTCAAATTGTTTTGAAAAAGTCGAATTGTTTAAAAATTGCTATTGAAGTTGATGGATAAGAGTCGTACTTTCATGATCATGTGAATGTTCGACTGTCCAATATCTATGTGTTTAGATATGCTCTCTGAATAATAAAGCATTCAATTAAGATGTAAGATATAAAATCATATATTAATTTTAGCTGTGTGTAGTTTAGGCCGCACTGAAATTGCGACGAGTTCGTCGAAAAAATCTGCGTTTCAGAATGTCTGTTTTTTTTTTTAAGGTTTTGTGTTGGCATGCGTTTTTAAAGATAATTCCGCCAGAGATACGCATTCCCACAGTAAGCTCCAGTTTTTCCATCAAACGAAAGTGTCAATCCAGAACAAAATTTTTGCAAGTGCAGTGATCAGTTACTAGGTTTCCCGTCTAGGAATTAAGGCTAGTAAGGCCGATATAGTCAAATTTTCGATACTTGGATGGGGGTGGACGGATCGTGCGATGACACTGTGTAACGTGTAGTCCGGGGAGTTCCAGTAATTTTGATAGAAGTAGGACATGGGCCAACTGTGCATGCAGTAGGTGCGGGTAGGGGTGGTTTAGATTTTTATTCTCTCGCCAATCAGATTTTTTTTCTTTCTCCCTCTCTCTGAGAGACGACTCGATATAGACTGAAATACTGTCTCAAAGGACCGTTAAACCCATATAATCTACCAACCATCCAATCGACAGTTGGAAATATAAACTAAAGCGTAACAATCAGGTGACGTCACCTGATTGTTACGCTGTAGTAAGTCATTTCCGGATTTCAGGATTTTGTTTGCACAATATTTGGTTGCTCATCACGAGCATCCATAATATCTGTTTCATTCTCGTATTCCTCGATTCAACGAAGGTTATTCATTATATGAATACACTGGTACGTGGAACATTATAATTTTGCAATAACTCTAGCAACTGCAAGCATTAAAAGAACAAGAAAAATAAGATGAAATAAATCCATACAAATATCATCACTAGCCATTTTGTTCCGTTTTTTAAATGTTTATAAATGGAAGCGGTCAAAATACCAAATTTGTAATTCCGAACTCATAAACCATGGAAACATGACACATCCGGAGTATTTAAATATACTGACATGGACAACCAAAAGGAATGTGACCAGGTCCTTGCGAGTAGTAAGCATCATCTGCCTGATGTAATACATCCGCCATGACTCTGTATCTGTAGGATCAGTCAGTGAAATGAAAGCCTAGTAACCGAAAGCTCCTAATTATTTATTGTAGTTGGCTGACAGCTCATTTTTTTTTATAATATTACCGCAAATTATAGGAATTGTCCGTCATTCCCGGAGACTAACGGCAATCAGGGTGCGAGATGCTGTCTGGACGGACACTCGGCGCCAAGGCCGAGCAACTATGGTTACGTATCGCTGAGCAACTTGGGGAACGTCGTTAGGAGAATTGAACTGAGCTGAACCGAACGGCTGTCCGTACCGCTGAGCCACTTGGGGAACGTCGTTAGGAAAATGGAACTGAACTGAACTGAGCGGCTGTCACTTGGGGAACGTCGTTAGGAAAATGGAACAGGACTGAACTGAACTGAGCAGCTGGCATTTGTCTGTAGACACTTACCTGGTTGGATTTCCGCCTAAAACCTAAATAGCTTGCTTGATTGACTTTGTTTGGCCAAGTTACTATCACCAAGACCTCGAAGAACTATTAGAAATGCCTGGAAGACGTCCTCATTATCGTAGAGAGGTCTCTATATAATAAATATTAGTTACGGAGTGGCTATTGCCAGTCGACTGGCAAAAGCCATTTTTTACGTTAAAATCGCTATTGACAGTTGACGGGTATTAGCCATTTTACGTTGAAATCGCTATTGCAAGTCAACTGGCAATAGCCATTTTAACGTGAAATCACTATTGCCTGTTAGTTGGTATTTCTATTTTTTCCCCAGCTTTTTAAATTATTATCCTCAGTAACACAAGACAATAGTTCCTTAATATGCAGCTTTAAACTTGATATTGGAATGCCACTTCTTTATCAATTTATAAAAAGCTGGGGAAATACTAGAAATACCAACTAACTGGCAATAGCGATTTCACGTTAAAATGGCTATTGCCAGTCGACTGGCAATAGCCATTTTAACGTAAAATGGCTATTACCAGCCGGCTGGCAATAGCCATTTTAACGTAAAATGGCTATTACCAGCCGGCTGGCACTAGACCTTCCATTTTAGTTATTTTCTTTCAAACAAGTCACAGGTTACATTTTGGGTAGAGCTTGAGATTTGGATGAAATTAAAATCATAAAGAGTTCCTTCAAGACCAGAGAACACATTCAGAAAAAGGAACGTGGGCAAAACTACCTAGTTTCGGCTAATAAAGCCTCTTCAGTGACCCTGAGTAATTATATAACAGGTCTTTTATACTTATTCAGACAATAACCTAGATTATAATTTGTGTGTGTTTGTGTTTTATGCCGTGTTTTAAGGAAAACTTTGGCTTTCCTTACTAAACGACTTAAGTGGTTGCTATGCAGTTGCTAAGGCCGAATTTCTAGAAGGAGATTCCCTGCAACTACGAGATTTGCTCTGGAGGAAGAGTCTGAAAAAGACTGTTCCTCCAGAGCAAATATCATAGTTGTAGGGAATCTCCTTCATTGAAATTTAGCCTTAGCAACAACACAACAACGACTAAAGTCGTTTTATAAATATGGCCCCTGGCAAAGTAGTTGAGCCATCGGCAGGCTGGTTTGAGTCCGCAACAATATTCAGTGTATGCTGATATCATGTGTAAAATATTTTACATGATTTATATAAACACATTATCATAATAGTAACTTGATCTCGCATACTGTATCACGTCGAGTTGATGAGCTCATACCATCGGATCACCCGAGACGCTTGCGTCGAGGGTGATCCGATGGTATGAGCTCATCTACAAGACGTGATACAGTAAGCCAGATCATGTTACTATTATAATAATTTGTTTATTATATACCTTAGGGAACAGTCAACCATTTATACTTGCCAGCGCTAATGCATCGATCCGGATTCGAACATGCGCGGCAGAGATATGGAGCTAGTCGTGAGACAACGCTACCGACTGAGCTATCGAGGCGTGCCATTTTTCGACGTGTTTGTTGACGTAACGTCACTAGTCCCGATTTACTGGTTCTCGTTTTTACCATGCAGGTTAAAAATGACGCGCTTGAAGCTGGAAGTCAGACATAGCCTTGTTTTAAAGGATAGTGATACGGATTCAGAAAACGTCAGTTTGATACGGCGTTCTGTATCAGATGGCCAGAAAACAGGCAGTTCAGAGGGTGTATCATTGATAGGTATATAATAAAGCAATTTATCATACCGTAATTATTCCATTATAAGACGGGAGTTAATCCTTCCAAAATTTTCACTAAAATTTGGAATCAGCTTTTGTAATATTAAGCAATGAGACGGGTGTTTACCTTGAAAAATGATCCCAACAAATCTAGATCTGTCTAGAATTTTAGGATTGTTTTTGAAAAGGAAGACCTCCCCATCTTATAACTAAAGAAACAAGATAATTGTATTACTTCAATGATATGCTCTATGTTGAGGTAATACATGATAAGGTTAGAAGACTTATAGTCCTACATTAAGGTTATTCAAATACATGTTAAAATAATACCCTTACTTGAAAAATACCTAGATTTTGCATAGTTGATATTCGCAGGGCATTCTAAGCTAATTAACATCCACTAAACTCATGTCACACGCCAAAACCCAAACTGCATCCCAACTTCCTAAGAGAAATCACTTTAATATTTGAGCCGCGACACGACAAAACCAACAAAGTGGTTGTGCGCCCAGCGCAGACTCTGATCAGCCTGGGCATCCGCCCAGTCTGATCAGAGTCTTCGCTGTCCGCATGGAGGTAGCTTAGACCCTCAGCTACCTTTCAAGCGCTTAGCGAAAAGTCTGAGCGGACCAGGCGGATGCCCAGGCTGATCTGAGTCTGTGCTGGGCGCACAACCACATTGTTGGTTTTCTCGTGTCGCGGCTCATTTCTAAAAGGTGTATGTGTAAACCTTCATGTATTTTTGCGCCATGTTTACAAAGGGGGATGGGGTTGGGGACTTTTAAAGTTTCATGTTTGCTTCTCTGGGCAAAAACAAACCTTTCCAGAAAATGGGTCTACTCTTAAAGGAAAAACAAAATCTCATTGATGAGATCTCTTCCTTTAGCAGTTATTTCCCATTGAAGCGGGAGGCATAAAGAAAATGGCAGAGTTCTTCCCCTAGAGGTTTACACTTCTACCTTTATAAAGTACAACCGTACATTTCAGACATCAAGCGATTCGATTAATGCATCCTATATATTAGAATATGTGACTTCGAACAGTTTGGCCACATTGTTGAAGCAGGACACTTCTATTTCAATAATTGAGCCGCAACACGAGAAAACCATCAATGTGGTCATGCACCCAGCGCAGACTCGGATCAGCCTGGGCATCTACCCAGTCTGATCAGAGTCTTCGCTGTCCACATGAAGGTAGCTTGGTCTCTAAGCTACCCTTAAAGCGCTTAACAAAGATTCTGATCAGAGTGGGCAAATGCCCAGGCTGATCTGAGTCTGCGCTGGGCGCAAGACCACATTGTTGGTTTTGTCGTGTCGCGGCTCAATTACAACTGTTTATCAGCCATCTGGGTAAATAAATAATTTCAGAATCTGAACTTGTAGTCTATGGTCAGAACTGAATAAGATTTTTTTTTCTTCCGTTCTGATCCACCAGCTGTCCTTTCTATCTAAAATTATATATACATACATGCTCATGCTATAAGTTTTCATAAGGAACTGTTCAGTAACATTTTGCTAGCATTATTAACTCATTTGCCAGGAATTAGATCCTGACAAGTGTTTTCCTTCGTTCTGAATCTCAGGTCCTTGTTTCTGTCCATTATTCTGAATAAAATATTGTTTGGAAAACTAACGACACTATCCAGTTTTAGCACAAATAAAGCTAAACTGTTCTAAAATGTGCTCCCACTCTGACGATATGTACATTGGAAGACTCTGATTAGCCAGCGCAAAACCCAATCTTCACAAACTTTCACCGACAGCAGTGGTATTGACACGAGGGCGAAAATTTATGCTAAAGAACTGGAATCTCAACTTCAGTTTCGCCATAAACACTGTTGATATGATACCATGAACAAGAAAGTAAAGCTCCTGATCAGCCTGTGCATCTTGCAAGCTGTTCAGTCATTTCTTCACAGAGAATACTCCTAAGGGTCCATTGAGTCTGGCCCATGTTCCTACTTCTGTATGTATTCTCTGCTCTTGAAGGAACTTTTTAAGAATTTAATTTTACCTCACTGCAGCTGGTGTTGTGCCGTGTGGCGGCCGTAAAACGTCTCCCCGTACATCATCCATAGTGCAGATTATATTTTATTTACATCCTTTGAGATCGGAGGATAGATTCTGAGAAATCTAAAATTTGAGATTGATTTAGACTATTATTCTAGATCATCGTCTTTTATATTATTTGGATCCTTTTGAAATTAATCAGTCTTAAATCGACTGGCCAATTAAAATTACGAAATTACAGTATGCTTTTTTTCTGGTTTCGTCACCAGATATTGTCAGGGTCACTGACGAGGCTTTATTAGCCGAAACTACGTAGTCTGGCCCATGTTCCTACTTCTGTATGTATTCTCTGCTCTTGAAGGAACTTTTTAAGAATTTAATTTTACCTCACTGCAGCTGGTGTTGTGCCGTGTGGCGGCCGTAAAACGTCTCCCCGTACATCATCCATAGTGCAGATTATATTTTATTTACATCCTTTGAGATCGGAGGATAGATTCTGAGAAATCTAAAATTTGAGATTGATTTAGACTATTATTCTAGATCATCGTCTTTTATATTATTTGGATCCTTTTGAAATTAATCAGTCTTAAATCGACTGGCCAATTAAAATTACGAAATTACAGTATGCTTTTTTTCTGGTTTCGTCACCAGATATTGTCAGGGTCACTGACGAGGCTTTATTAGCCGAAACTACGTAGTCTGGCCCATGTTCCTACTTCTGTATGTATTCTCTGCTCTTGAAGGAACTTTTTAAGAATTTAATTTTACCTCACTGCAGCTGGTGTTGTGCCGTGTGGCGGCCGTAAAACGTCTCCCCGTACATCATCCATAGTGCAGATTATATTTTATTTACATCCTTTGAGATCGGAGGATAGATTCTGAGAAATCTAAAATTTGAGATTGATTTAGACTATTATTCTAGATCATCGTCTTTTATATTATTTGGATCCTTTTGAAATTAATCAGTCTTAAATCGACTGGCCAATTAAAATTACGAAATTACAGTATGCTTTTTTTCTGGTTTCGTCACCAGATATTGTCAGGGTCACTGACGAGGCTTTATTAGCCGAAACTACGTAGTCTGGCCCATGTTCCTACTTCTGTATGTATTCTCTGCTCTTGAAGGAACTTTTTAAGAATTTAATTTTACCTCACTGCAGCTGGTGTTGTGCCGTGTGGCGGCCGTAAAACGTCTCCCCGTACATCATCCATAGTGCAGATTATATTTTATTTACATCCTTTGAGATCGGAGGATAGATTCTGAGAAATCTAAAATTTGAGATTGATTTAGACTATTATTCTAGATCATCGTCTTTTATATTATTTGGATCCTTTTGAAATTAATCAGTCTTAAATCGACTGGCCAATTAAAATTACGAAATTACAGTATGCTTTTTTTCTGGTTTCGTCACCAGATATTGTCAGGGTCACTGACGAGGCTTTATTAGCCGAAACTACGTAGTCTGGCCCATGTTCCTACTTCTGTATGTATTCTCTGCTCTTGAAGGAACTTTTTAAGAATTTTATATTTATACGAACGGTGAATGCTCATATCAGACTGTACAGCTGCGCAGTCTGATCAGAGTATTCACTTTTCGCACAGATTGAAATCTTATACTTTCCTGCCTTATCCGAAATATATTTAATTCCTTTAAAAGGGTTAAGTTTCTGTTGATTCTATTGAGCCTTTACGACTGTCCAAGTGTTAATATAATAGATATGCAGCTGATGATAACATACATAAAAAATCTTTCAACACGAATACAGATTTCATTGACATTTCCTCCTACAACAACAGCCCTTCTATTCTGACCTTGCGACACTATTCTAGTTTTACCACTACTATTGTTGAACTTTCACCGCCGACGACAAGTGTGTTATCACTCTGACGACAACTGATGCTGTAAGGATAGCACAAACCATCGCTTGCTGTGAGAAGAGTCTTCGTCTTCTTACCATGTTTATCAAAAACAATCACATTATCTGATTTCCATCCACAAACAAAAACATTGTTATCACCATCGAGCAAAACTCCGTAAGGCCTCTGTAAATCCTGATCAGACAGTGAGACATCTTGAGAGCCATCTTTTGACATTCGAAACATTTTGTTAAGATTGAAGTCAGACACATATAGCTCCCCTCTCACAGAAACAGCTATGTAATGTGGACGTTCAAACATGTATGTGCCATCCTGTGATACACCTAATGTTTTCTTCAGCTGTCCCTTACTGTCATATATTCTAACTTCTCCCTCACCAGGATTGTTGTGACAGCTGACATACAGATCATCTCTACAGGCCTCGACACCCAAGCACTTCTTGTCCAGTTCAACAGACCGACCTAACTTAAGATTGGGTAATACCTGTACGTACTGCAGGGTCTTCTTCCGTGGTATGGTGATCACTACATCCGTTTTGGTTACAGTTGCAACAGTGAAGGGCCGATCAGACAGACTGAGGTTCTGTTTTGATGTCAGAGTTTTATCAAATAGTATTAAACTAGTGTTGTTATGGTCACATACGACAAGTTCTCCTGTCGGTATGAAGACAGAACCAGTTATACATGGATTAGTTGTATCTCTAGGTAGTTTAACCTCCACTTTTTTAATGGACTTTATTCTCATGTTGGCGAGGACTTTAGAAGTTTCTGGATGCTGTCCACACTTAACAGAGCCAAGTCCGTCGGATTCTGTATTCAGGATTATCTCTCTTGGATCAAATAAAATGCATGGTTTGAGATAATTTTTTCTCATGTCGGTCGTAACAGGTTCTATATCTCGCAATGTCTTGGACAGTCTTAGGTTCCAAATAAACATCAGCCGCTGATTTGAAGCATTCTTTGATGACTGCAAGTATTTCTTGACTGAATTCAACTTATCTAGAGCAATGTTGCTGGTATCAATTTGTTGTTGAATAGAACGTTTTTGTGATTTTTCGACTTTTTCCAAATCTTCTAGACTTTTATTTTCCATTTTTTGTATTTCTGCTTTTAGTGCAGCACTTAACGTTTTAATAGCTTCTCGGCATGTTTTCGTTTCTGAAGATATGTGTTCTAAGGACTCCTTTCCAGATGTTTGAAACTCTTTAAGAAGCGTTTCTAGCTCATTTGCATTCGAAAGCGTTGATTCTGCAGCGCAAACGTTGAAATCTTGATACGTTTCAGCAATAGAAAAACTGCTGCACGCCCTGTGTTTCAGAGTCTTGCAACCTATACATATGACATCATCATGGCTTGTACAGTAGATAGACACTGGATTGACACCACAAGAGCATAACACTGCGCTCTTGACTGAAGGCTTACCAGCGTCGGCTAGCTTTGCTGGCATGTTTTCTCCTGACAGGACCTTATGATTCCGGGTTCTGCTAAATCTCTTATGTGAATCTTCACAAGACACACACAGATAGTCGTTACACTGAGGACAGAAGAACTTGGCTTCGTTTGTGATGTCGCTCTCCCTGCACGGACTACATTCATAAGCAAAACACTCATCTGAGGAGACTTTCAACGACCGGGCCCCGTCCACTGACTCCATTTCTTATCTGAAAAAACACAACAAAAACACATCAAACGTTCCATGTTAAGTTAATTGTTTGAATTAAGACAAGTAAATGCACATGCGTACATAGCCACACACTCATGCCCACACAGGCAGATAAAACTTTTTTTATAATTATTATTTTTAATTTCTTTTTCAGATCCTATCCCATCTCCACCTGCCCCTGCCTCCCCATGCCCCGGCAAAGTAGACACACGTCCCGATGACCCTTACCGTCGGGCACATGACATCAACATGGTGTCGAAGTGACATCATAACGTCGAAATGACGTCACATTGACGTCTATACGACGTCATAACGTCGTGTCGACGTCATTTTGACGCCATTTCGACACCATGTGCCCGCTGGGTTATCGGGGAGTGCCCATCTTCAAATAAATAGCTCTATTTTAATAATGTTTGCCCTACTTTCGATATCCATTATAGTTTTGTTGACCAGGAAGTAGATGGACTTATTTTTTAGAACAGAACAAACCTTGTATTTAGCAATAAATCTCAGGCCACTCAAAGGGGGCCTAAGAGAAAAAATACAGCTAATGTAAACATGGTAGCAAGCATAAAGCAACGGCAACATTTTATGACATTGAAATAATCACACGGTAGTAAACTGTGAAGTGTACAAAGTTTCTGAAATGGTAATAAATTTGATGTAGCATACTTATTCGATTTCTATATCTAAAAAAACTATCAAACAAGAGCACATTTATTTACTGTTATCGAATTTTAAGAATAAAGAAAGAAAAGAAAAGTGTCCGATTCTACCGGTTTCTAGACAGCAACCCAATTTCGGACCTTCCTAAGGTGACATATGGAAACACCTGAATTTGAGTACTGACCCCACGGAAGAAATAAACCGGTAGCGAAGGAGCCTTCTAATTATTTAGAGATGTTTTCAACCCTCTGTTCTTTCTTGCTTTAGTTTAAAAATACTTTCTTAATATAGTTCGCCGTGTAGGCCTATATTAATTTTTTAAAACGTTATTTCCCTCTCAAGCAATCCATTCATGAATACGAATGGGTAGCTGGAAAGAAAAATAAAATCAGTACTATGCTTTTGGAGTTATGCGTATTTGGCAGAAATAGCATCGGTTAAGTTCCGCAACACTGCACTTGCCAGTTAACAAGTCATACAAAGGCACTGCACGTGCAAATCGTCACGTTTAACTGAATTGGATTACATGTCTTTCAGGTAAGGTTAACATTTCTTTTTTGTGAATAAGTTCTTGTTCCCCGGCGGCTATATGTCGCACAGATAAATCAAGAAAATGCGAGGAAAAAGTTGTGTGCCGAGTTTGCCCATTTGCTGTACAAAATTATGACTGTAAACGTAGCCAATTTTATCAATTCCCATAAAACATAAAATATCAGACTTTTAAAGCAAACTCATACAGTTTTTCACTAGATTCAAGCACCGTTAAATTGAAATAATCCCGCGGCGTCAATGGATGGGAACAAGACTAGTAAAAGTCAGTTAACCTACCAACTGGGTTCTCGGCCAAAAGTACAGATCCTGATCAGTCGCTATAACGGCGTCTGACCAAGGTCTGCACGCTTATACTGACACAGGGACCTACTACAAATAGTACAGTAGTAATGGTAAGTATAATACAGACTTCCCCACATTAGCAATAGACGTGCTAAAACCGCTATTAACCAGACATCGGCGAATAAGTAAAACGAGGTTCTCCACGGGCGGTTTAGATCCAGATCAGGCCCTACAACTTGTAGCGACTCACCAAGGTCCATACCGCCTTCACGGGAACCTACGAAAAATGGTAAGGAATATAATATATTGACCTAGTGAGACATCCCAGCATTAGCATTGGACTTGTCAGAAGCCACTGATAATTAAACATCAGCGGATTGTATACAACAACGGCGTAGGCTCAGATCAGACGTTACAGCTTGCAACGTCTCATAAGAGTCCACGCCGCCTACACAAGTGTGGTGATAAATATTATCAGCTTGAGTGAGGCCTAAGCGGACATCCATACAACGATCGTGTCAAAACGGCATCAGCAAATTAAATACTCCGGGATATATATCTAGGTCAGACACCACCACAAGTAGCGTCTCGCCAGAGTCTACACATGTAGAACAAAATTAAGACTCAGTCACACATCTCCACATTAATTAGCAATGGACGTGTCAAAACCGCCAGTAACTAGGCATCAGCGGACTAAATACACGCAATCTAACAATTTTGAAATATATTAGACCGATTGCTCAGGCACAATAGTTGGTTACCACCAAGGTTAAAGGCATAATCTCGGGGTCAGCCAGATTTGTTTCGGGCAATCGGTTCGTCATTATTTGGAGTTTTTTTTTTTTTTTTTTTTTTTTTTTTTGTTAGATGTTGTGTTCTTTCGGATGGGAAAATGGCATATCTTACGGATATTGCCTAGTAAGTTATTAGCCTAAGCCTAAGAGATGAATAACCCCACCCCCCACCCCCGAAATGGGAGGTCTCGTAATAATACATCAATAAAATTTTTGCATGATAATGTTAACAAATTGTGATAATTGACTAAATGTTTTTCTATCATGCGACTGGATTAAGGTCTGATATTTCAAAATATTCGGCCTAGTGTAGAAATATGGATTGATAAAAACTTCTCTTTCGGTTGCAAAAAAAGGACATATGAGAACATAGTGGAACTCGTCGCCAATATCGTTTTTGTCGCATAAGATGCATTTCCTTTCTTCATGTGGAGTGTTATTCCAACCGCCTATTTCGACCGGCAGTTTATGATTCGCTGTCCTAAACTTTATTAACGGTATATATGTTTTTATTGGTAAAACTAGTAACTAATTTTCTAAACGTATATCATCTTTAAATATATTATAACTTCTGCCCTTGGATGAGTCAAGTAAATCGGAACTCCAAGTTTGAATACTCAAGCTCATGTCATTGAAGCATTCAACTCAACGTCTAGATACTTGGACGACCTTTTAAATATTGACAACCCTTATTTTAAAGAAAGGGTTAGTCAAATTTATCCTGCTGAACTGCAGTTAAATAAAGCAAATACTTCTGATACCGAGGCCCCATTTTTGGATTTACATTTATCTATTTTAGATGGATTTGTTTCATCTAAAATTTATGACAAACGCGATGATTTTGATTTCGACATTGTTAATTTTCCGTTTTTGGATGGTGATGTTCCCCGCACCACTTCTTATGGTGTTTACATTTCTCAGCTTATTCGCTTCGCTAGGGTGTCTAGTCATCTGGCTGACTTCAATGCTCGTTATAAAAGTTTGACTGCCAAGCTTTTACAGCAGGGGTATCGGTATCATAGACTTCGGAAAGCCTTTTCTAAATTTTATCGTAGATACTTTGAATTGGTTTCTAAATATAATATAGGGTTAAGGTCACTTTTGCAACAAGGCCTATCGGAACCTAAATTTTATGGTGACTTAGTATATAAATTACGCAAAATCGTAGGGAAAACAGAATTTCCCGATCAATTTAAGAAAATTATCATAAACGCATTGGCTATAACATAGATGTAATGCGACAGTCTGCATGCTTAGTGGTTAACCCAGTCACGGTTGACAACTTTGCTGTCCTCTTTAATTGCACGCCGGTGGGTCGGGGTTCAGACTCTATGATAGCCCCTACATAAAGCTATATATTAGTTGGTTGGGGCCGGATGTTTGTCTGTTTCTTGGCCCACCGGGGTTCAACTGGTGGTCTTCTTTTGCTCCAGTACTCCAGTGGTGTTGCTGACGCCCCAGGGATCTCCGGGTGTCTCAACACGTTTTGGCTGTCGAGTCCTCATCCTACCTTCATCACGGTCTTTTCTTGATCTTAATTGTTGACCGTGATGACTCTCTGATGAGTTAGGGGACCTCCATACGAACCGAACTACCAACTAATTGTGTGCACCGCAGCGGAGGGTGAGGGTGAAGGTTTGGGCCCAGTAAAACCGGTTGAAACCCCCCAGTAGTTATTACTGACCGTCCCAAGGCGGTACTTTTGTTGCAGTTGCATTTGTTTTATGTTCGGTGCTGTTTAATTTATTGTGTTCTCAGTTTAATTCTTCTAGCATAAAAATAGAAAATAGGTAAAAATAATTGTTAAATGTTTTTCATATTATTTGCTTAGTCCGTTGTAACCCGTCCTTTGGTCTAAATTATTTAGTTCAATAAAGATAGCTGAGTTGCCATCTATTTGGGAAAGAGCTGCTGACTCGGCTTATCACTTGTAATTTATTGTTTGTTGGGATGTCTTTGTCAATCTTTCCCTTTGATGTGGGGGATAGGGTTTGGGATCTGATTCAGTCAGTTCCTGAAGTGTAGTTACTCCTTAAAATTTCAAAGTTTGAGAGATTTTTAATTTCGTTGCTCTTGGATTATTTATTACAATGTTGTGGAATAAGTCTAAGCGCCCCACGGAAATTAATATGTTTCTTATAAAATTTATTCATTTAAAGTTATGGCCTAAGGTCGTTTCATTATATAGCATATTGTACGGTATTTTGGAAATTTTGGCATTATTACTGTTTACGATAGAAATCCAGAACCCAATCATTCGCGTTTTTATAGTTATTTCTAAAGGATATCTTCCTGTCTCTCCATAAAGCATATAAACAGGCGTACTTTTCCTTAATTTAGTAATATATCTAAGAAATTGATTATGCACTGTTTCGATGATTTTAGTATTTTGGTATCCCCAGACTTCACAACCATATAATAAGATTGGTAGGATAGTATGATCAAACAGGTGGAGTTGGAGATCTATAGGGAGATGAAGTTTCTTATTCTTTTGTAGGGCAGATGAAGAGCCTTTTTTGCTTGGTTTACATTGTGTCTCATATCTTTATAAAAACTACGGTTTTTTGAAAATATGACACCTAGGTATTTAAATTCGTCGCATATTGAAATAACAGAATCTCCAAGTCGGAATTCAAACTGGTCGACATTTCTAATACCAAAAATCATGATTTTTGTTTTATCGTAATTTATTTTCAACTTCCATATTCGTGTATATTCATAGAAGTAATTGAGGTTTTCCTGAAAGGAAATAGCATCGGTGCCAAATACAACAGTGCCATCCGCATAAAGTAGAACGAATAATTTTAAATACAGTAAAATGTCTGGGTTATCTGAGTCAAGAGTTATACCATTACAGTTGTGTTGTATCAAATAGTCTTCTAAGTCGTTTAAGAAAATTGCAAAAAGGACAGGGGATAAATTTTTGCCTTGTCTTACGCCGCTATAGCTGTGAAAGAACTGAGACTGCTCACCAGAAAAGTTCACACATGACTTGATATTATAGTAAAGGTTGTATATAAGTCTAAAAAATTTCCCATTTATGCCATTGCTTAACAATTTCACCCACAGCCCCACCCGCCTAACCGAATCGAACGCCTTGCTAAAATCTATAAATGAACAAAATAGTTTTTTTTATTTTTTTTGATTTAAGTAATTCTGTAATCGCATGTAATGCAAATATGTGATCGTTTGTGGAGAATCCTGCTCTGAATCCGGCTTGGTTTTGATTTAGTAAATCGTAACTATTAAGGAAATCGTTTAGCCTCATATTGAGCACAGCTGTAAAAAGTTTACCGAAGCAGCTTAAAATAGTGATAGGGCGGTAGTTACTAGGTTCGAGGGGGTCTCCGTTACCCTTATAGATTGGACAGATTATCCCTTCTAACCATGCTTCAGGGATTAACCCAGTGTCTAAAATTAAATTGAAAAATGATATATACGTGGGTAGCATTATTTCGGCTGTTGATTTTATATACTCGTTTATGATATTATCATTTCCGGAACTTTTGTTATTTTTTAAGGATTTTATACATTTCATTATTTCGCCTTCTGTTATGGACGAATTGAGCAATTCCTCATCATCTGATATATCGATATTGAATTCCTCAAGGAAGTTTTCATCGTCATTTAGATCCTGGTCATTTAAATTTTTAAAATAGTTATAAAGTGGCTCCAGATTTATGTTTGCTTCTGTTTTGTTTTTTTCGACATTATTTATAATCTTCCAAAACTCTTTGGGGCTATTACTTTTGAGGTTTCTCAATTTTTCTTGTGTTGAGCGATTAAATTTATTGATATGTAAATTTAGAGTACTTTTATAATGTTTGCTGCAATTATCCAAATTAGCTTTGGTTGTTTGGGATGGATTTAAATTATATGTTCGTTTTGCGTTATGGTAATTTTGTCTTGCATTTTGACATTGGGAGCCGAACCACTGTTTATGTGACTTGTTTGGTCTCGGTTCGGTGTGCATGTTTTTGTTTATTCCAAAACTTTTGCTGGCCGATTCGGTGGAGATATTAGTTATTTCGCTGCATATGTTATTAATGTCACCAATACCTGTGTCATTTACATTATTCTGTGCTTTCGCAATCGTGCAATTTAATTGTCTGATTTTATTTCTGTCTATATTGTGCTTAAACTCATTGGCTCTCTTTTCGTACCACTGGGGCTTTGATCTTACATTTTGATGCGTTATGTTTACTGAACTAACTTTCATAGCATTTTTAAATTTCAGTGTAGTCGGAAGTAGCGAGTGGCCATCTGTATATAAAGGGTCGAGCTCCGAAATACAAAAGTTATCAATAAATTTAAGTGCGTCTACCGAAGCAACTGTATAATCAATTACGGAGGTATTCCTGTAAGTAAAATTGCCACTATTTTTATCGTCTCCACATCTCCCATTCAAGATACAAAGATTGTTACTTTTACATAATTCAACTAATCTATTTCCTTCGTTGTTTATGATTCTATCTTTAGAAGTTCGTTGTACAGTCAAATCGGACTGCGTAAGTACGGATGAGATATTAAAGAAATCGGAAAACGTAGTATCAAAATTAAAATGTTCAACAACAAAATCATCAGCATCTAAAATATCGGTTTGTGTGTGCGTTCTTGAATTAAAGTCTCCCGTTAAGAGAACGTAGTCATATTGGATACACGAGCTAATAATTTCGACCTCGAGTAGTTCGATTTCGTCCTCGTTGTGGAATCGGGACTCGGTCGGGGGTATATAAACTACTCCAAACAATATATCCTCGTTCGTATTAACTAAAGACTTGCTGATCTTAAACCACAGTACATAGTCCGAGTCCGACTTGACAATATTAATATAGGGCGATAAGGTGTGTTTAATAAAAACCCCTAGACCACCACTCTTACGTATATATTTTTGTTTTCTACACTGCGAGAAAAAATCGTAACTATCTATATTAATAATGTCATAGTCGTCAAGTTTCGTTTCACTAACGCAAAAGATATCAAATCGGCTCACAAGTTCTGTAAATTCAGGATAGAGTACCTTACGCCTAAGGCCACACACATTTAAGGTACCAAAGTTTAAATTATGCAGTTTTAATTTACAATCATGTCAGCTCTTGTTAGGCGGGCTGTAAGCCCGTCTATAGCTACGGTTGTCAAAACGGTTTTGCGGAGGTCTTAACATATCTCTGTTTTTGTAGGCCTACGCTGCGCGCTCTACATTTTGAAACAGAGAAAATAGTTCTGACATTTCTGTATAGGTTCGAAAATCCAGCCCATTGAACAATGCAGACTGATTCGTCATAATCAATGTTGATTTACTTAAATCGAAAAAGGCTTCAGTTTGCGACTGAAATCAATGTTTATCCCAGCGATCAACGCGTATAAATACATTACGTAAATTATTCGCCGGTGGTTAAATACAAGTCGGCTTCTTTAAAAAAGAATCCAAAGCAAAGATCTGCCGTGCTATGCAATGCATAGTTGAAGCCGATTGATTGTACTGACGTGTCATTAAGGATGAGATTACTAGGTTGTGGCCACTAGGCAGTGTTGTTATGACTTTCATCTTGTCTGACTAATCTAGCTAAACAAGAAAAAGACAGCAGTCATCATTTTATATCTTACAGATGACTGCAGTTTAAAAGTTTTGCAGATAGATGCAATGGATATTTAGTCTTTTGCAGAGTGACTACAGTTAAAAGTAAAAAGTATGCAAAGACCAGGAACTGAAACAATCAAAATCCAAATCCAGCCCTCAAACCATAGTCGGAAACAACTAAGATTACAAATAATCAAGATACATCGAACATATGGCCAACCGAGTGAGCAGCTTGTTCCCAAAAGGTGGCCACTCAGCAACCCAAACCGAACCAAAAATAATAATAACATACATAAGGTAAAACATCACAGAAACTCTGACACCAAAAACAGGCAACAAAGAACAACAACAGAACTACCGCCTTGGAACGGTCAGTAATGAATTACTGGGGGCTTAAATCGATTTTACAGGCCCAACCTCACCCTCAGTTTCTGAAGTGGTACAAAACATTTAGTTGGTTGTTCGGTTCGCATGATAACCCTCTAACTCGTCAATGAATCATCACGGTAAACACATAAATCAAATTTCAACACCATGAAGAAGCAAAGACGAGGACTCAACAGATACAACGGGCCGTCTGACAGGTGGAGATCCCTGTCCTGTCAAACAACCCCACTGGAAATCTGAAGCAAAAGAAGGTCACCAGTTGAGCCCCGGTGGACCAAGCAACAGACAAAAAGGCTCCGGTCCCAACCAACTAAAATATATAGCTTTAGGTCGGGGCCATCATAGAGTCTGACGACCGATCCCCCGGTGTGCAATTAAAGAGTGCAGCAAAGCTATCAACCGTGATTGGGTTAATCACTAAGCATGCAGACTGTCGCATAACATTTAAATTATAGCAAATACGTTTGTGACGTATTATTATTTTTCGGAATTGATCAGAAAAATCAGTCCTACCCTTAATCTTTTTGAATTTGTATACTAAGTCACCATAAAATTCTGGTTCCGATAGGCCTTGGTGTAAAAGAAATTTTAATCCGACATCAAATTTTGAAACAATTCATGGTGTCTGCGATAGAATTTAGAAAAAGCCTTTCTAAGCTTATGATACCGATAGCCCTGTTAACATTTAACCAGTTTAGACAGACTACGGTGGCTCTTTTATCGTTAGGAGTAAGTGAAGAGTCTTTCGTGGTCCGCCAGAAGTATTCCGTTGCGCTCTTTGCAGTAAAATGCTTGCCTAATTGCATTTCCTGGTTAATTTGAAACAAGTGTAGAAAACCGCGAACATGCAGTCAAGACAACTTAAATTTACGCACTAAATGCCAACAAAGCACTTCATAAGTATTGCTGTACCGCTGTTTACCTATAAAGCGGCTATTGTAAGCATTTTGTGGATAATCAATTATCCTGTATTTCTTCCTAATGCTCACCTTGCGGTATGTGGAGTCCGATGAGAATAAAAAGTGGATGAATGCACATGCAATGGAGCTCCGTCTATAGTCGAGAAGAAGTTTGCCTCCAATATGATTTATACCTTGACAGCGTTACGGTTGAAAAGATAAGGCAACGTTCATTTAACACGTAACAGGGATGAAGGAAAATGCCAGCACCATTTCTTCCACCCATTCAATTCAAAACTGAAACCAATCACAATAGCACCCCTACTGTATAAAAACAACACTTTTTAGTACCTCTTTTTTCTTTGCTTAGCAATTGTGATTTCTGGTATTCAATAGAATAATCTAAATATTTGACAGAACCCTACTGTTTTCAAAACGGATTTTATCTAAATTTCATCCCGAAGAGCTAGCTTATGGAATGGTATGTCTCTGTCATTATCCATAATATGTCTGTGCGTTAACATTTTCAAATCATCTCCTCTGAACCATTTGAATAAAATGCCCGCCTTTCAGTACTTTGATTTTTATTAATGTCACTCAGATCAAAAATGTGTACAGGCTGGTCACTATTTTCGGATGAACACTCCCCGTAACCCTATACGTCGGAAATACTGTCATTCGGAGGGCCCACTGGTTGCATTCGATAAAGTAACACCCGAAGCAAAGTTGGGTTCAACTACCAGCTCACTTTCAGTAGCGCGGCTGGGGTGTGATTCTTGGCGATCCTCTGCATTTGTGATATTATCCGTCTGCTCAGCGTGTACAACTGCTGAGGCTATATGATAGGCGGCATATGACTACTGTCGTCGTCGCTGTGCTCCATATCAGAGTCACTCTGAAACACAGGTCTGTTGATACTCTGATCGCTTAATCGAACACGCCTATTTGTAGATGTTTTTTCGTCAGTTATTGTTTTCTCACTATTCTCGAGTCTGCTTCTTCTAATAGACTCTTGCCAATTTGGAAACATATCTTTAATAAGATGTATTAAGTTCATAGTGAAAATTGATAATCAGTCTTAAATATTTTACCAATATCAAAGCTTACCCTCTCAAAGTCGGATTCCTTATTTAAGTCGAATATGTTTCCAGATCAATGTTGGACAACACTTCTTGCAGTTTTGCTATCTGGCCTTGAGGTTATAAAACTTGAGTACATTCTCAAACTCAAAATAAAGCACACTGATTGGCTGCTTCCGAGCACATGCTCGGAAGCAGCCAATCAGTGTGCTTTATTTTGAGTTTGAGATTATTCTCAAGTTTTATAACCTCGAACCCAGGGGTTATAAATCTTAAACCTGAATTAACAGTATGTATTCTAAATATCCGGACGCTAATGTCTAGCAATTAGCCTAGCCCAAGATGTAAAGAGCAGTCTGATATGGGTTAACACTATTTACAAATATTTAATAATACAATAAATACATCCGCGGGTAGATATGAAATCAATTCTGAAGCTGTTGAAATCAGTTTAAGAAATAATTGCGGTGCCCGATTATTTTGGGTAGATCCAGTTCTCATTGACATATTGATAAATAAAACACTTTTAACTTGTTCAAACTTGTGGCGCGTTGATGCAATATTTTTATCTGTGAACTGTCCTATGATTTTTACAACTCCTGTTGTATAAATTGCAGAACTGTTTGTTTTTGCCATATTCATACGTACTTCTAAGGGTCAGCCGTTTTCACCGAAGAGACAACACCCATGAACTCAAAGGTCATGGTAACTGTGTGATATTTCTGAAGTCTGTGGATGATTTTATCCCTTTCATAATCTACCAGAATAACTAAAGTACTATTGTTTGGGCCGAACTCAAAGGTCATGGTAACTGTGTGATATTTTTGAAGCCTTTGGATGATTTTATCCCTTTCATAATCTAACAGAATGACTGAAATACTGTTGTTTGGGTCGTAAAACTTAAAAGAGTTCATTACACTGGCACAGCAGCTTCCCATTCCCCTACCGACCGATGACTTGACATAGAGATCCAAAAATGTATGCGTCGGGAAATATAAATATTATTTTGGCGGACCTGTAATGAGCCGCGACACGAGAAAACCAACAATGTGGTTGTGCGCCCAGCGCAGACTCAGATCAGCCTGGGCATCTGCCCAGTCTGATCAGACCCTTCACTAAGCGCTTAAAGGGTAGCTAAGGGACTAAGCTATCTCCATGCGGACAGCGAAGACTCTGATCAGACTGGGCGGATGCCCAGGCTGATCTGAGTCTGCGCTGGGCGCACAACCACATTGTTGGTTTTTTCGTGTCGCGGCTCAAATAAATAATCTGAAAAAGTTCCTCCAAGAGCAGAAAACACATTAAAATGATGGGCTATACTTCAAAGTTTCGGCTACACAAGCCTCGTCAGTGCCTCATGACAAAATCTGCGGAAGAAAGCAAGAAAAACAGCATACTGTAATTTCTTACTTTTTATAAGGCAGTCGATTCAATGACTGATAGTATAAAAAATGGAAACAAATGAATAAAAATGAATGAAAAGCAATAATTTAGACTAAGAGTCAAAATCTATAAAAACTTTAAGATTTCTCAGAATGTATCGTCTGATCTCAAAGGACAAAAAAAAGAAGATATAATTTGCATTGCAGGTGGTGAACGGGGAGCCATTTTACGGCCGTGGCACGGCACAACACAAGCTGCAGTGAAGTCAAATTAAAATCTTAAAAAGTTCTTCAACAGCAGAGAACACATACAAAAGAAGGAACATGGGCCATAATTTGACATTCCGGCTGTACAAGCCTCATTAGTGACCCTGACAAAATCTGATGAAAAAAAAAAACTAGAGAAAAGCATACTGTAATATCTTTATGTCAGTAAGGAAGTCAATTCAATGACAGATTAGTAACAAAAATGTCCAAATAAGCGATATAGAATAAGAGTTTAAACCAATCAGAAATTTCTGATTGCGCAGAATATATCCTCGGATCTCAAGGACAAAAATACGATATAATCTGCAATATGGATGGTATACGGAGAGCCATTTTACGACCATCACACGGCACAGTCTGTTTTTGTTTTTGTTTTTTGTTTTCCTTTTTTCGACCATGAAGTATCCGACTTAAATCTCTTTTGCAACTCAAAAGTAAGTCAGAAAATTCTAAGGAACCCCAGATCCCACCTTACATCAACTCTACATCTCTCTCACATCGCAGGGCCACGTCTTTGTTGTCGCACCTGCTTTAGCAAGGTGCGATATAGGCGTCCGGTTTTCCGTCCGTCCGTCCGTCCGACCGTCCGTCCGTCCGTACGTCCGTCCGTTCACAATTTACGTCGACCCTAGCGTTTAAGTCCATTCAAAAGACTTATTCTCTGAAATCACTGCATCCATGGTTCTCAAATTTCACATGCAGCATAATCAGACTGCAGGGCTTCAGAATGGTAAAATTCAGTCGGGTCGATAATCCAAGATGGCCGCTGTCACTAAAAATAGCAAAACCAAGAAAATCCATATTTTCTCCAGAACCGCTTGGTACATTTGGCTGAAATTTTGTTTGAAGCATAAATGGAACTTTAGTATTCAGAATTATGAAAATGAAAAAAAATCTGTAGCGGAATTAGGTCGCAGTGACCTTACGTCGACCCTAGCATAATTTACGTAGACCCTAGCGTTTAAGTCCATTCAAATGGCTTATTCTCTGAAACCACTGCATCCGTGGTTCACAAACCAAATTTCACATGCAGCATGATCAGACAGCAGGACTTCAGAATGGTAAAATTCAGCCGGGTCAAGAATCCAAGATGGCCGCTATTACTTAAAATAGCAAAACCAGTGTAATCAACATTTTTTCCAGAACCGCTCAGTATATTTGGCTGAAATTTTGTGTGAAGCATAAATGGGACCTAGGTATTTAGAATTATAAAAATGAAAAAAATCTCTAGCTGAGTTAGGTCGCAGTGACCTTACGTTGACCCTAGCGTTTAAGTCCATTTCAAACGGCTTTTTCTCTGAAACCACTGCATACATGGTTCTCAAATTTTCACATGCAGCATGATCAGACAGCAGGACTTAAGAATGGTAAAATTCAGCCGGGTCGAGAATCCAAGATGGCCGCCATTACTAAAAATAGCAAAACCAGTAAAATCAACATTTATTCCAGAACCGCTTGGTACGAGGGGCGTTCGAAAAGTAATGCAAATGACGTAATTT
Source organism: Ctena decussata (assembly GCA_963989385.1). Classification (NCBI taxonomy): domain Eukaryota; kingdom Metazoa; phylum Mollusca; class Bivalvia; order Lucinida; family Lucinidae; genus Ctena; species Ctena decussata. Next base: position 10,879,012 of record OZ022504.1, read on the forward strand.
CTCGGTAACAAATATAAAAACAGAACTTCTGATTGCAAAAAGACATGAAGCTATATTATGCGTAGGAAAGTCTGCAAACACGGCATATTTTTTTAAAAAGGGCGCATTTTTATCTTCTTTGAGAGAGGTATACCCTAAAGACACTGCGCAATTTTAGTTTAGTAGGCCGTAATTTATATATCGTCAGTCATTGATACGTTTTTATTTTTGCTACTTAAAGACAATGCCCAGGCAATGTTGTCCTGTAACTATCGCGGAAATTATTTATAATCTGGGTTCCATACTGGCCCGGGAATATGGATTATGTAGTAGCAAATTCACCATTTCTACGAAAAACTAAATGATTTCGTAATGAAAACACGTTTATTAGCTTCCAAAATCTTGCCAACAAGAGCATTTAAATGGGTCAACGAAAACCTGTCAAAAAATTCAAATTAATGCCAAACACGAAGCCTCTACAAGCTTTTTAAAATGACGTTAACGTATATTTCAATAACGTCATAAGAATTGCGCATTGCTTTGCCAGGAATAAATCGATAACAGTTGCCACCCTTCTAACTTTTGTATGAATATTGTAGGCAACAATGGACAAGCAATTGACAAAAAATAATTTTGTATTTGCAATGATATTTGATTTGAATGCCCAACATTGAAAAGATTTTACATATGAAATTAGCCCAGTGGTATGACAGGGGCCTAATAAAATGCGTTGTAAGTCAATATGGTAAGGTGTCTTTGTACAGCGTTTGGTATCATTGTAAAGTCAAAATGTAGTATTTTCAGCATATGCGTAGCATTTGTACACAGTTTTCCCCTAAACAAAGTTATGAGGCCATTTGCATTACTTTTCGAACGCCCCTCGTATATTTGGCTGAAATTTTGTGTGAAGCATAAATGGGACGTAGGTATTTAGAATTATAAAAATGAAAAAAATCTCTATCTGAATTAGGTCGCCGTGACCTTACGTCGACCCTAGCATAATTTACGTCGACCCTAGCGTTTAAGTCCATTTCAAACGGCTTTTTCTCTAAAACCACTGCATCCATGGTTCTCAAATTTCATATGCAGCATGATCAGACTCAGGGCTTCAGAATAGTAAAATTCAGCCGGGTCGAGAATCCAAGAAGGCCGCCATTACTAAAAATAGCAAAACCAATAAAATCCATATTTTCTCCAGAACCGCTTGGTATATTTGGCTGACATTTTGTGTGAAGCATAAATGGGATCTTGGTATTTGGAATTATCAAAATGAAAGAATCTGTAGCGGAATAGGGTCACAGTCGACCCTAGGATAATTAACGTCTACCCTAGCATTTAGTTTTTCATGTGAAGGCACATAGCAGGTGCGACATAGCATTCCGCGGAATTCTTGTGTTGTTTAGTTGGTCAGTTCTTAGAAGTTCTAAGTATAATATGAGCCGCGACACGAGAAAACCAACAAAGTGGCTGTACGCCCTGCGCAGACTCAGATCAACCTAGGCATCCGCCCAGTTTGACCAGACTCATCATTAAATGCTCAAAGGGTAGCTTAGGGTTTAAGCTACTTCCAAGCGAAGACTCTGATTAGACTGGGCGGATGCCCAGGCTGATCTGAGTCTGCGCTGGGCGCACAACCACATTGTTGGTTTTGTCGTGTCGCGGCTCATATAGACTTGTATCTTGAAGCGACAGGAAAATACAACACTGATGGACGACTTGAGAGTTTAGCAGGGATATTTGGGCTGCGCCATTGCGCCATATGCGCACGAAAATTGCATATGGCGCAAGAGAAAACGTTTTCCGCGCCGGCTTGACGCACTAAAATTCCGTATGGCCCAGATTTTCTGTCCATCCGCGCCTCGGTATTTCGTCATATTTGATTCTTTTTCAAAGACGAAACTTGTTTTGAACATTTGCTTCCGTTTTTCAATTTCCGGTTTATAAACTCTCGCTACTTTCTGTTTTATTTCATATTCATTTGGTGAAATTTGCATTGAAGTCGGATACTGAGCCAAAGAAAAAGCTTCTCCTTGACCCATACCAACGGAAAATCACCTTCTTCACGCACAAATCACGCTCGATCCCTTCCAAACGCAGGTAAACACCGAGTCTGATGGAAATTTGGTCGAGCGTAAGATTATTGATGTCAGTGAAAATGATGGCCGTTACGAGACTTATGAGTTAAATGAATATTCTGTTGTGAAGAAATTTAATTTTTCGGGTGCTTTTGCAGATTGGATAAGACTGAAACTTCATGAAATATAATTCTTGCTACCAGAAAAACAAGTCATTTCAGAAACCATCCCCCCCCCACCCCCACTGAGTGGATCCACCACAAAATGAATTTATACAGGATGTCTCTGTCAATGTAAATACCCAATTTTCTATTAAATTGATGTTTTTCCAGAAAAGATAATGAGTTCAGAAGTGCCAGAATTAAAGTTCTGTGTCTTGCTAATCAGAGTGACAGAAAATCAGCTTAAATTGTACAAAGGAGAAGGAATTTAGAAACTTCTGAAATCCTAAAAATCGTTTTCGGCCCATTCGGCCCATCAATCTGAATTTCCAGCAATATCCCTTTTTTAGGGCCCATTTAACAGTATTTCAATCATATCAAGCTTATAGAAGGGTGATAATGAAAGACGTTGTGTGCAACAGAATCCTGTTCACGGGTTAAAAGAAATCCACGAGATTCAAACCCAGACCGCAAGCCTAAATGTAGCCCCAATGACTAAGCTACAGGGATTACCATTATAAAACGATGCCATGGTCTTAAGTAAGGTGTTTCTTAACATCCACGGGTAATAGACTTTACAGAACTTTTTCATTTACGACCAACGAAAGAAAATATGTCCATCATGTTGCAAAGCGTGATTTCGTATGCGTACCATATTTTTTCTGTGGCGCCAGTGTTTTTCTCTTCCTAAACAACAAAAAAATCTTAAAACCCCGCATAAGAGCCGAGATAAACAAGACTAATTTACATATCCCGGGTAATTGTGGTAAGAAAATCCTATAAGCCATACTATATTTCAACCGTGGTCAGCAGGTCGGTAATAACTTTAAAACGGTCACATTGTATGGATCAACGAGTTCATGTTGTCTCCCATATAATTTTAAGAGTTGACACGAGCTCTGCTTTGGGATAACCCTGTGACATCAATTTACTGGTGAGAAGCGTCCCTCAATCAACAAAGTCTTCATAGCTGATAAGGCTTTTACATAGGGCGCTAACTCGGAGACATAAACTCCGTATACAGGTGCAGAAGGAATATTGATACTCAAAAAAAATGGAAAATTAACTATGAGAAACTTGAAGGCGTCCTCATAGTAACAAGCTTTCCATTGTAAATATATTGATAGCAGTCTATATAGTATGAACTGGACCCAGTGGCAATCTTTTTGTTCAAGATTACATGGATGACATGGATATATGAGATCAATAAACTCTAAAATCTTTGAATTATTCCGAGATAGAAATTCATCTGTGTACCTGAAGCTGAAGTTGAATTGCTGCACAACGCAATTTTGCCTGCTTTTTAGAGTCCCTGTATGAAAGCCACCCCATAACGTAAATAAGGCAAATAGATCGGCAAGTAAGAGGACGCGGTCAGTGCCCATTGGAATGCCAACTGTCAATTCAAAACTTGTCCGCTGAACCTAACCTTTTGAATGTGAAGTCGTTGTCAGGAGTTAAATTCCGCGGGTTGTTCAGACCAGGCCCATATTATAAAACTTGAGTACATTCTCAAACTCAAAATAATGCACATTGATCAGTGTGCTTTATTTTGAGTTTGAGAATGTACTCAAGAGTTATAACCTCGGGGCCTGGAGTTAAATTCCGCGGGTTGTTCACACCAATACAGCAGTCATCATGAGAATGGATAAAGGGGACACAAACCTCTCTTCCTGTCTTTCATGAAATAATTTTAATAACTGATAGCAACAGCATACTTCAGAACGAATCATATCGATGGGTCAGTCGAGCACTAACAAGAATCTGCATCAAAATACACACAATTTTTGCAAGTGACTTAAGGTGAGTGAGTCAGTTAACTCGGGCTTAAGGTCCCATAAAAAAATAGGTTATACGTAGACGGGACCTTACTTTAAAGTCTCATCCAAAAGATCGAAGAAGCGGGGATCGGTCTTGCGACCCCTGGATTGGTAGTCCAGCGTGTAATCGACTATACTACTGCCGCTCCAAATGACTTAATGATTTAGACCCATCGCCAATATATGACAATCAGTAAATACAATACCGTCAATAATCTTTCAGTTATCTTCAGTCATCCGAAAACACTGTATTCCGTCGCTGCCAATTTCTGTCATAGGACGCGTTCGGCATAATTACTTGGGTAAACCTGAGTAATAGATAATGGAAACGGCAGCATAAATAAGCACATTCTGCATAACTACTTGGGTAAACGCGAGTAGTGCTCAGGTATTTCTCGGGTTACTCGAAGAATATATTAAGTATCTATCATGGGTGTGCGGTGTGGATAGAAAAATCCCTCACAAGGGTCACTGTTCGGCATCACGAGGCTTGTCGAGTGATGCCGAACAGTGATCCCGAGTGACGGATATTTTCTATCCACTCCTCACACCCATGATAGATACTTTTTCTTGCACACCACGTTTTGTTTTGACTTCAGAACTTGTTAAAATACGTAATTCTAGTGCTTGAGAGGTTTCAATTTGATTTTGAAAGAAGGCGCCACTTTCAACGACCGCCGTTTGGCTCTTTACGTCAACAACGGGCGCGCATAAACTGACGTCATTTTTGCCGTCTTCGTGACGTCATCATCTAAAATTCCAACGTCACTTGACGACGCAGATATGTGACTTCCAATACAACCAATGCATTGAATGCTCGTGATTTTTATCCGGTCTTGGGTGAGATAACATGGGTGAGATAAGATTTGTAGGTACAGGGGAAGCACGCGGATATCCTTATCTGGTGTGCAAGAAATGTCTTTCTTCGAGTAGCTCGAGGAATGCCAACTTATTGCTCAGATTTAAAGTAATTATGCCAACAATCCAAAAAATGTAGGTCCAATTTATTTTCATCCCTTCAAGAACAATCACAAAATGCAGATGCGTCTTGTAAGACGCATCTGTATTTTTGGGATTGTTTCGGAGGGAAACGCTTTGTCTTTTAACCTAATAAATATTTAAGATATTCTCGTTTTAGGTTATTATGCTTTGGTGTGTCCCGATGGTCGCAATATTGCGAAATACAACGGAACTATAGCGATCACAAGTTTCGGAATACCTTGCCAGAAATGGTCAGAAGTAAAGGGGAGAAGCTCCGGCTCATTGCTTGTGATGACGATAGAGGCGTCAGAGAACTACTGTCGTACCATTTTAGGAACAGTTGGATGTATAACGTACTGGGATGGATCATTTTCCAGTTGTTACCGTTCCGTTTGTGGATGTAATAAAAAATACCGCATTTGTTTGGTTATAAAAGTGGCGCGTCCCCTTCAAAATCAACCCTCAAAATCTAGAGCCATCTCATAAGACGGATCTCGATTTTGTGATTGTTGACGACGGAAAACCCCATCTCATAGCTGGCTGAAATTCAGAAGTTTTTTTTATATTTGGGGTCATTTTAGAGATAGAGTTTTAATCTGCTGGTGGCTTTGTCACAAATTCATTTTTCATTTTTTTTTTCTTTTCTTTTTTTTGTGATAACTTTTATGTCACACCACAAACCTGCCATCATGGTCATATTTTTGACCGAGAGCTATAAAGATAGAAAGAAAGGAAAAATACTGTTATATAGCCGAAAGAATACGTTACGAGGTTCTCAATGTGGTATTTCATGTACAGCTTTTCCTGCTTAGTGAGGGTTGTATAAACAAGATCTTACACGAGTGGCCATATAATATGGAATTTATGAAACGAGCCTTTGGTGAGTTTCATAAATTTTATATGGAATGATCAAGAGTGTATGATTCTGTTTATCATATGGTCCTTAGTGTCTGCCCGAGATAATAAACCAAGCAGATCACCCGAATTTTCAAATTTTCAATAGATTTATTGGTGTAGACTCATCACTTATCCATTAAGAGAGTCTTCACCAATAAATCTATTGAAGACTTGAAAATTCAAGTGATCAGAATTGTACAGTCTTCTGCGGCTTGTCACGTCTAAAAATAGCTTCAACATGACAGGTCAAATTGATTTAGAAGGCAATGTAGATTTCTGGAATGAGCGGTTTTTTCTCATTGCAGAGGAACAGATGAAAGGAGTATTTAGCAATATTCTCCATAAAAAGTATTTTACCTTGACGAGGCGGTTCTATGGCAATCCATAACATTATTTTTAAAATAAACACATAATATTGTAAAAAACGTGGATACTTATTAGAATCGCATCGACGAGGCAGCTCTATGGGTACCCACAACATTGTTTTAAAGCATGTTGTAGATATTTGTTAAAATTGCCTCGAAAAGGCAGTTCTAATAAATATCCACAACATACGTTTTTCATGGAGAAATAAAAATAATCCCAAATTATCACAAAATACTCCTCTTATATGTGTCTCTTTAATAAGATGCATCTCGTAACACAAATCAAGTAACTATGATTTGTGTAAAGAGAAGAAAATAATCCTCATTCAACAAAGGAAAATCAAAGTGATCTGCCATGATTGAGCTCCAAAAACTGAATGAATTGGAATGTGCAAAGTCATCTGAACACAAAATTCATAAATGACAGCATGACATTTACTCTAGAAGCAGTATTCTAATTATGCTCCTCCTCTCGAAGCTAAATGACAGCATGACAAAAACTTTAAAAGCAGTATTCTAATTAAGCCCCTCCTCTCCAAGCTATTTTGGGACTGTCATGATATTGCATCATGTTTTGACGTTGCATCATTACTATAATCAAAGTACATTGGAGAGTGGTCATTTTGGGATTTTTTTAATTTATCATTATTTTTTCTTTATTTTTATTTTAAACACAAAATATCTCTCAAATAAAGATTATCTGAAAACTGGGCAGACCAGGATCAGTTTATTATCTTGGGCAAACACTAAGCCGGTTAGAGGCTATGAAGAGAAATCTTCGCAATTAAGAACCTTCCGCTCGCTACGTTCGCTTCAGGTTCTTAATTGCGAAGATTTCTCTTCATAGCCTCTAACCTATACTTAAAATGTGATTTTCCCCTTCAAAATGAGCATTATTTAAATAAGAAAATTCATTGTTGACCCAGTCGTTGTGAATAATGTTAGTTGATCGCGCCAAATTTAATTACGCGTGTAATCATACAATTATTTATGTCACCGCGTTATCCACTGAATGAAAGCGACGCCATATGATAAACTACAATACTGACTCTTGAATAGAAGATATTCATTTGTTTAGGTGAATACCAAATATATTTTATTGAATCTGTTGAAAATATCAGCAATTTCAAGAGTGCGTAGCACTGACACCTGCTTATTGTGTAGGCTGTTCCTGTGTCTTATGTTATATTTCTATTTGACGGCAATGAAAGAGAAACAAATAAAAAAAACGAAAATAAAAAAAAAAAAAATAAAAAAAAACAGAAATGCAAACAACCAAACCGAAGCAAACTTTAATGCATTCAACTGTTGCTCTTCATGCCATCCATCGGTAAACATTCACTTTTTAAACGCATGGCTATTGGTACTTTGCGAAACGGACCAGCTGCTAGCCACCTCCTCCACCGTATCGAACCACGTTGCGGTTCTTATTCTCGTAAAGATATTTCCCAGGAGGCTCAACGGAAAGAATCCATAGTTGCTCTTACCTGACACTGAGTCTGTCCATACCGAACTACGCTCCCAGTTTCAGAGAAATGAGGATTACGAGTTTTCTTGTGTCATTTTCTCACGACATTTTGAACGAGGAAACCCCGGGATTTTTCTCATTTTAGTCAATAAATTTGTTGGTTCTGTATGCATTCCTTTAAAATGAAGTGCAAAGAAGGTGTAATTATGTGTACTTTCAAGTGGTGCTCGGGATTTTTTCGTGGGTTTTATAGTGTTTGCATTTAATCGTTTTCCAATATCCGAAACCGAAAGTAGGGTTTGCTGCTGTTGCTCCAAAACTGGGGGCGGTTTGAACACGAAAACTTGTAAATTCTCCGTAAAGACAAGTATACCAGTTTAAAGTACTTACAAGTACGTATTTCTCTTCGCTACATTCTATAAGACTGCGCTCGGAAATAACGAATTTGTTGTAAAATGTAACCGCGAAGCAGACTGTGTACTGGAAGTCCCGGAATTTCCTGTGATATGAGTAGCACGTGATCATCCGTTATGTTCTTTTTTAATTCTCGCAGTGGCTCAGCGGTACGTTACCATAGTTGCACACATCTGGCGCCGAGTTTCCGTTCATTACGTACGTGATCATCACCCCTGTTTCTGAAACTACTAATTGTTGATTATTAAAACAAATTTTGTTGCTCAATGTGCATATTTTGTTACGAAATAAATCGTATGTATTACCTCTCTTGAAAAACATGCATTTTCAGTGCGATTTATTCGATAAAATGTTTCTGCTTCGTTCCGTTCAGCAAAATATCAATAGCCAAATGGAACAAGGACCAAATGCTTTGAAATTGAATAGCACATTGAACGTGATGATAAATTACTAATTCCATCATTACTTTGCTCTGAAAGGAAAATGATCTAAGGCTTGATAAATTTAACAAATCAGCTATTCAGTTCCTGTAGTACAATTTCCTGGAGTTAGATTTTGTCATACCCAAAGGCTTGTCAGCCAAATTTATAGGGTTAAGGTGCCAAATTTACAGCTTTTACAGTTATATCGGTACACTTTTATGTGTTCCGCCTTTTTACAGAAGGGACTAACTGTTGTGTCCGCCTGTTTGTTCCCCAGGACAATGTTATATTGACAAAATAGATTTTGATCTACTTAAAGGAAAGAATTTTATCATATGACGTCGCATCTGAGAGTGTTATAAAGCCATGCATTAAATGCGATAATCCACTAGTGGATTAAATATGCAAATTACGTCGTAACGTTATACGTTGACGTCCATAAAAACGTCGCGTTTTCTAATGGCTAAATTGTGACGGTTTAGTGCAAAATTTGTAAATAAAATGCAGTTTTAATGTCATATGATAAATAGAATCTTGCATTCGTGCTCCTGTATTACTGAATTTATTAAACTCGTTGGGGAAAACCGATAAGATGCTCGACAAAGCCTCGCATCTTATCTTTTTCCTCAACTCGTTTAATAAATTCAATAATACATGTGCACTCATGTAAGATCCTCTATTTCTTGCATGGGGGAGCAATACGTTTTTCTTGTAAGAGCAAACCCAAACTGAAATGGGAGGCAACATGAGAATTGTGGAGTTGCTTCTCAAGAAAGTGTACCCATTCTCTTTAAAGGGTAAACTTGACTATACGCAAATACGCAGGTGCGTATAGAAATTTCGTCATATTGACAAAAATTCAACACACACCTGCATACATTTATTTGAAGACGCTGAAATTTTGTAAATTGGGCACGATTTCAATAGCAACTGCAAAAAGACACGGCTGCATGAAATATCTTTGGGGCTAAACTCCTACTCTTGCCCTCAAGGGGTAAAAAAACCTTGCGCGTAACAGGTTATTACCCCTTGTTATGGCCCTGTGTACCATCATCTTATTATCTCTGTACAAAATTCCTTAATCTAAATTTAGCCATAGCTCCTGACATGTAAAGAGCACGTGTATTTTTTTCTCGTTTTGATTATTCCAGTTGAGAACTTTGCCGATGTCTACCTAGGCGGTATAGTAACAAGCACATCGGGCTGGCTGGCTGCAAACAATGAGGACGTGAGGGGATGCAACTGGGTTCTTCGAGCGCCAGTAGGACAAGTCATTGAAGTCACTGTTTTGTATCTGTATACACATGATTTCCGACATGAAGGATATTGTGCAGACTCTTATTTGCGTGTGAGTAATTATTTCACTATGGGCAGGTTCAGCATAATTACTCGGGTAAACCCGAGCGGTATCATTGCTCGGGTTTGTCAAAGTTATTATGAAGAACTTGCCCTGTGTTTGTGAAACACTATGCCCCAACATATGCTAGTCAATTAAGGACCGTTTTCATCGAAGCTAATGATCCCTTATAGGAACAAAGGAGAGATAGGGATGGGAGGAGGGAGTACGGCTGTGTTAATTTTGGACAGTAGCATGAATTAATTCCCGCCAAAATAATCGCCACAGTGAATATCAAGAAACATCTTTAAAAAAGATAATTGTCGAAGACGAAATTCGTTTTTAAACAACAACTTTTAGTCATGTCAGGACGGATCCACCGTTTACATTTCGAGCCGTTTTCTGGAAACCGCTTTACTCACTAGAAAAACAAAATAGTTCGATACCATTTCTTCCAATTAAGCGAATGATTGTAATCTATACGCCATGAATAACTGATAGAAAAAGAATGCAAGATTTCTCTGGAAATATGTACAACCATCGTAAACTTTATACCCGAAGTTACCAAAAATAAAAATAAAGTAGTACGATAGCAAAGCGAAAGAATACATTATCGTGATCAGCCTTGGTCGACTTCGATTACAACTATTGTCTGGCGATAGTACATGTATGTCAAGGCAGAGGCGGGTCAACTCGGCCTGCTTTCTGTAAGCCTGGGGTCTTCACGGCTCCTGGGTCAACTCGGCCTCTATTCAACTCGTCCGGGTCAATTCGGCCTGCTGTCATTTGCATCCTCGCCCCAACCTACGAAGATGGGCTGCGCCAGGAATGAACGGAAACACAATAAACGAATAGAGTTTGTTGGGTTGTTGATTTAATAAGAAGTCCTTCAAAATGGTGGACAAAACATGAATTAATATAAAGGGCAACCCAATAATCCCTCAACGGATAACTGCAACTGCAGCTAGACTATGGTAACGGGACGTTCCGGGCCTACAATAATACAATGGCGCTAGGATAGTGGGACCAAGGTGCAGGGCAATTATATTTTAATTGTTTCCATAGTGCCGGAGTTTTAAGATTGGAGTCCTTTACCCCCTGAGATTTTCTGTAGTATAGCGTCGAAATAAGAGCAAGGTTGTTACCATCAGCTAAGCATCACAGGTCTCTGAAATGTAAAAATTCCATTTCTGTAGGTGGGGGTTGTGGATACAAATGACTGGCGCATAGATATATAACCATGCGGCACCATGGCCAAAACTGATGTTTTCCTTACCCATTTTCATACAACTTCGATGTCCTAATTTATTTGCCACCAGTAAGATTTAATGGCAAAAATACCGATACCTCACCAGGAGCTAGCTGTAACCGGGGGGAACACTTATTAAAAGTCTATTTCTTAGCTTTTTCTGCCTCATATTTTCACGATTTTCCATGACTTCGTTTGGCCCAATTGCTAAGGGAGTGAATTCGTGAATTTGTGAGTGAGTGAGCGTGTGTGCAATTCAAGATAAGCCTGCATCGAAATAATTCCTTATCTAGAAAATTTTATCGCCCGTGCAATGAATTGGTTTCAAAACTCAATGTCAGGTTAAAATCACTTTCACATGAAGGCCTATCGGAACCAGAATTTTATGGTGACTTAGTATACAAATTCAAAAAGATAAGGGGTATGTCTGATTTTTTGTTCAGCTTCGAAAAGTAGTTTTTTGTTCTCATTGTATTTTGTTCAGTGCTAGCACTAACCATTAAAATCAGGAAGTCATATGACTTCCAAGGTTTGTCATTTGGAAGTCATGCTGAAGGATAGACTTGGTTTCTTCCAGAATGTCCATATTTATATTGCTTTCTCCTTCATTAATGGATGAAATACCATTATTACAATAAATTCAACTCATTATTTAAGTCAATATTCACTTTATAAATGGTAGGTTATAATAAAAGTTGGAAGTCACTGACTTCCTGGCATTCAGTTTTGGAAGTCACAGACCAATTCTTGGGAGTCTCTGACTCCCTGACTTCCACTAGTGGAAGTACTGTTTGTTTCCTTGTTATTTTACTTAGAAATACATCAGTCGTTGATGAAAGAAAACTGATTTCTGGCGCGGCAGATCGGAAGCGCGGTGCGGTTATGGCTTTCATACTAGACCTTTAAATACACGATTGGAAAACTCGAGTGCGCCTGATCTACGGCTGCTCAAACGGGTCATGAAATTTGCAAATACTCTTTTCGTCATTCGTTATTATTGAATAAAACACGTCTATCCGCAAATAACGGCGATTAAATTAAAAAGGAAACGAAGCCAAAATAAAGTGTATATTCATAAAACGTCATTTTAAAAGTGTTTCTTTTCACAAATGGTAGATTGTGTTTATTATCCCCCATACAATAAAACCCGGATGCAGGTCATGCATGCTCTGATATGTCTTCGACAAATAACAGTATACCAAAACATCAAATTAAAATCTAAAAGAGTTGAATCAAGAGCAGAGAACATAGTCGAAAGAGGGAACATGGGCCATACTTCGAAGTTTCGCCTACTCAAGTCTCGTCAGTGACCCTGTCATGATCCCGCGAAGAAAGCCAGAGAAAAATACTGCAATTTCTTAACCTAAAAGCAGTAATCCTGCCCAAATTTCATATCTACAAAATATTTGTAGAGAGTATTTTTATGCAAGTAAAGCCACTATAACTATGATTTCCATTCACTTCAGGACTCATTTACAAGTAGGAATGATATTTGTTGTTTTAATGTTAGCCTGTTTTAGTTTTAGTGACCCGAAAAAAATCAATACACACAAGAGCATGTACTGTGTATATGTTACTCAACTAGGTTCACACTAAATGAGCAGGTTTCCATCTGCCTAACAATGTTGAAGCTTTCTACAAGGCTAAAAAGATAAGTTAACAGTCATTTTAAATAATAAGAGAAATGGGTCATTTTGAGCAGGACTTCTGCTTTAATAAGGCATCAATTCAAGGACTGATAACCATCAAAAAGGGATCCAAATGAAGAAAAAGAGATAATCTAGAATATGAGTCTAAACCAATCAATTTTTTTTTGTTTTCTCAGAATATATCCTTTGATCTCAATAGACAAAAATAAAATATAATCTGCACTATGGATGGTGTACGGCCCGGGGAGACGTTTTACGGCCGCCGCACGACACAACTCCAGCTGCAGTGAAGTCAAATTAAAATCTAAAAGAGTTTCTTCAAGAACAGAGAAGACATTCGAAAGAAGAAACGTGGACATTCTTCGAAGTTTCGGCTAATCAAGCCGCGTCAGTGACCCTGGCATGATCCGGCGAAGAAAGCCAGAGAAAAAATACTGTAATTTTGTAATCTTAATAAGGCATCAATTCAAAGACTGAAAAGTATCAAAAAAGGATCCAAATGAAGAAAAAAGGATAATCTAGAATATGAGTCTAAACCAATCAAAAACTTTTGATTTCTCAAAATATATCCTCTGATCTCAAAGAACAAAAACAAAATATACCCCGGTAATCTGAACTATGGATGATGTATGGATAGACGTTTAACTCTTTCGGCGCCAAAGTCGCAAAAATGCGACTTTGCAAACAGCGTATATCCAGATCAGCCGGTTCTTAAAAGAGCCGTCTGATCTGGATCTACACTGTTTGCCATTCAAATATGAACTTAAAAAGCCTGATTTTATAAAATATGTCTTTAGATTGTTAAAATTTCCAATTACAAATTTGTCGTCTGATGAATTGAGCAGACGAAAATTTGTCGTCTGAAAAATTTGGCGCCGAAAGAGTTAACGGCCGTTGTACTCTATATTGCTCAACCAATTTAAAAGCTGATTTATAATATCAGAATCCACTAAAGACCATTATTCTCTATATATGTATATTTACTAAAATTGATCAAATGTCAATAAGGTGATCTACATCTCCGCTCAAATCCAATACTTTAGTTAAAAGTTTCTCAGACAAAGCCGAGTCGTACAAATTAAAGCAAACTTGACCTAGAAGAAAATAAACTTCACCGGAATAATTGTCACATCATATCCCAACAGTGCGAGAAATTAGCTCTCTAGTTCCGATGTTCCAAAAGTTAGAAAATTGCCAACCGTACCTTGGGCACAGCGCATGAAAGAGGGCCCTTTCTTCTGCCGCTTTATCTAATCTTTGACAGCAATATATTCTAGGTCTGGGCTGCAACATCACACATTTCGGTCCCGATACTTAAGGAATTAATTTAAATTTTCTGAGGTTTATCGAAGTGTAAACCATATTGGGTTGCGTGCAAAGTGAGTGAACCCTGAAGGGATTCATGTTAACTTTGCTAGTGACTCAATGTTGTTTACAATTCGATAAACATAGAAAAAAATAAGTCTATTGCTAACATTTACATTCGTTTCAATCATGGCAAAACAAAACCTTAACGAAAAATCTTATATAAGCGCTTAAATTGAAGCAGTAAAACATTCTGCTAACAGCGTCAATGACGCCATGACGTTACCGACGTCCAATCAGATTATAGAGAGCAATGTATTATTGTCACGCCATTTTAATTCGTGTGATGTTACGTGGCTCAGTGTGATTATTGGAATGTAAACTGCATTACGTTCCAATGGTTTACTATAGGCCTTTTCAGTAAACCCACCAAGAATGTAAAGAATAAATATGGTGATATCTATATTCACTGTCCATTTATTACTTATACTGGTATTTTTATTATAGTAACGATATTTTGTATATAATGCATTGCCAAATGTCATCTTGAAATAATAATTGTCTTTTTCGGTAAAACTGTCCATCTAACCCACCAGTGCCCGGTGGATTATTCTACCTTGCACTTCGGACAGATCTGTTTCTAATACAAGGTGTGTCAGAATGTCTTGATTTTAGGTTCTTTGATTACGATTACTCCAGATATTTCTACATTCAATAGCAAACGGGTTTGGCTTATATGACAAACACAAAACGAACACAGTGACATGTGCACCCAGCGAAGACTCAGATCAGCCTGGGCATCCGCCCAATGTGATCAAAGTCTTTGCTGTCGGCTTAGAGCTATCTGAGTCCCTTAGCTACCCATTTATCGCACATTAAAGAGTCCACTTAGACGCTGGTCTGAGTCTTCGCTTGGCGCAATGCCACCTTGTTTTATCGTGTCGCAACATACATGTATATCACAGAATTCAGTTTCTGCATTCAAATTGCATACAGTTCTTATAGGATGAAATTTCTGATCAGGGCTCTGTACTGTTAACCTAGACCCCGTTTATGGGGCACACGGAATTATGGATAAAACGCACGAATACATAATTTTCAGCTCTTATGTGGTAGGATGAGTTTTTTTTTACATTGACAATGTAATTATTGTCTATGCCTTACAGAGAGGATCTCAGGGAAAATTGGACTTTTCTGAGCTTTCCTCTAGAAATAAAGGCATTATGATTATCATAATTATCACAATTTATTATTATTATTATTTCCTGATTCTAACCCTCACTTCCAGTCAATTTAGTTTGCAATAGTTTCCTTTAAAATGAGTCGTGACACAACAAAACCAACAAAGTGGCAGGAACGCACAGCGTACACTCAGATCAGCCTGGGCATCCGCCCAGTCTGATCAGAGTCTTCGCTATGCGCTTAATGGGTAGCTAAGGCTCCAAGATAGATCTAAGCCAAGAGCAAAGTCTCTCATCAGACCGGGCGGATGCCCTGGCTGATTTGAGTCTTTCTGGATGCACATGCCACTTTGTTGGTTTTGTCGTGTCACGGCTCAAATGTTAAATGTTGCAAACAGTCTTGTGCGCATGACTGATGGCGCATGCAACAGCGGGTTAGTATAAAAATATTCTATTTTTACTTTTTGATAATAACGTAAAATTTTGCACAGTTCATTGCCTTTTTCGCGTATAATTTTGACATTGTTCCACATCTCACAAGATTTCATTGGTCAAATAACACGTATGTCAAAATTTAGCCAATAATATCAAAGGTCAAGGAATATTTAATCTTCGTTTTTTCCCGTCGCATGCACTGTAAATACTAGCACTCTGTCATATATTAATTCAAACGGTTTCTCTTGTTGGTAATTTTACAACAGAAAACAGACGCAGATATTCAAAACTTTCTTTTTTTTTTTTTTGACGTAGATCTACTTTTGATTTCTACTTTCGGTTTAATACACACAAATAAACAGTGCACCATGTTGGTAACTATTTTGAAATCAGGTCAATTTCAAAATTGATCGCAGTCCAATTTTTGAATTCCAAATTGGACAGCCCAATTTTGAGATAGGTCATTGTCGCTACCCAATGTCAAAATTACGGTTGCGGGTACCTACCGACATAGCTTACTTGAGTCATATTCAGAACTGTTATTGTCAACTCTTCAACTAGAGTCATATTACAAAACACACTTCCATTTGATTTGCGACAATTATCTTTTTTTTCAAGATTTTTTCTTGAATTGACCTGTAAATTCACATTTATTATAGGAGTTTAACATTTGATCTGTATAAAATAGTCCTTTAAGCTCCCCTGGAAAACGCTCCAGGGGACATTTTCTGTCGTCCAGCAGTCTGTCGTCGTCATATATAGTCTGTTATTCACATGGGTCTCTATATTGTGTTCCCCCATCCCTCTCCTCCCCCGCCTTCCCCACACAAACCTCCAAAATAATAGATAATTAAATAGATCTGCTGGGTCGCTGTTGGTGTACAATACCATTCAAAACCAGTTTTGTTTTTTCTTTATTTAAGATATATGAAACTATGGTAACGATAGAGAATGAGTTCTGTGGAAATGTGACACCTACGGTTAGATCAAGCTCAAACGAACTTTCCATCAGATACAGATCAGGCAACTACGCGTGGAGAAATGAGCGGTTCAACCTCACATATCTGCACATTTTTCAAGGTAAGTTTCCTGGTCGTAAGTTATTAGGTGCCCTTTTACTATAAAGCCACTTTTAATTGAATTTGTGATAATCACTGTATCGGTTTTGTGATATCATTGTTTCGAATCTGTGATGTCACATATACATTTTGTGATATAACTTATTATTATATAATATCACTAAATAAAAATGTAAGTGATATTACAAAATGAAATTTGTGACATCACAGAGTTGATTTGGTGATATCACTAAATAATTTTGCGATATCAGGAGTGTGAGAGTGTGGATATGATTTTTTTTTTCGATTTTCGTGATATTACAAAATAGCTGTGATTTAGTGATATTGCGAAATTAATTTTGTGGTTTCCCTTATTCTATTTTGTGATATCACTTATTCAATTTTGTAGTGTCACTAAATCGTACATATTTTGTGGTATAATTAATTCGGTTTTGTGATATTACTGATTTTAATAAGTGATATCACAGAACAGGGAATGTATGGCAGAACGGCTCCTCATATTAAGTAGACTATGCTATCATTGTTATATCTATATTAATTGAGCCGCGACACGAGAAAACCAACAAAGTGGTTGTGCGCCATTCGCACACTCAGATCAGCCTGGGCATCCGCCCAGTCTGATCAGAGTCTTCGCTGTCCGCAATAAGGTAGCTTAAACCCTTAGCTACCCTTGAAGCGCTAAGCAAAGTGTCTGAGCAGACTGGGCGGATGGCCAGGCTGATCTCTCTGCGCTCTGCGCACAACCACATTGTTGGTTTCCTCGTGTCGTGGCTCATATGAAAGGGGTTGGAATCAGTTCAAACTTTGTGTTCGAGCATCAGATAATGAAAATGATCGATGATCGAGTTAACATCGAAAAAAATGTTGGGTGCACATTCCACTTTGTTGGTTTTGTCGTGTCTCGACTCATATTTCAAATAAACTCTAGGCTTTATTCAAGAGTTATTCCTTTGCCATGTTTTATTGCATTTCAACTAATAAGTCCATAGCAAATGAGCTGCGACACGACAAAACCAACAATGTGGATGTGCGCCCAGCGCAGACTCAGATCAGCCTGGGCATCCGCCCAGTCTGATCAGAGTCTTCGCTATCCGCATGGAGGTAGCTTAGACCCTTGGCTACCTTTTGAGCACTTAACGAAGAGTATGGTCAAAGAGGGCGGAAGCCCAGACTTATCTGAGTCTGCGCAGGGAGCACAACCACATTGTTGGTTTTCTCGTGTCGCGGCTCATATGTTTAAAGCATTTTCTATGGACGTCTTCCTCGAGATGCAGTAGCAGTTTATGGTGTCCTTGCGAGGTCAAAGCTTCAAAAGACTATTACAACCACATCACATGGTTTCCAACAATGTGGCAATTTTGGCAAATCATATTCAGATCATCCTTCTCATTTGTGCAGGATAATCAGAGACCACACTGTTGGCATTAAAGTCCCAGAGCCCGTAGTAGATTTATTCATGTGGTCGAGGCCAAAAGACTTGAAGGTGTTTTCTTATGTAAAAAAGTGTGTTGAATTAAAAAATTAGAGTCTTAAAAAATCGGTTGATGCATAAAGTCGGTATTCTCAAATGATTACACATGGGGTGCTCCAAATCTCGAAAGAGCGTCAAAATGGGGTTACCCTTATATTTAGTAATATTGTCCGCCTTCTGCATGCCTGGAATATCAATTTTAATATCAATCAATACTAAATAGATGTTAAAAAAGATCAAATAATAATTTCTACATTATCTTTGTCTTATTATGAGAAGATCTACTGTCAAAATGAAACACATTGAAAAAAAGCCACGGAAACTGGTAATTTCATTATTCAACTCATAGGTAGATAAAAATATTGATAAAAACACCAAAAGTAGCAGTTATTATACCCCGGCACAATAAGTATGTCGAGGGGTAAATTGTTTTTGCCTCTCCATCCGTTCATCTGTCTGTCCATCCGTCTGTCTGTCCATTTGTCCGTCAGCCCTTCCGTCCGTTAGTTTACATTTACGTTAAAGTTTTGCGTTAAGTGTTTTTTCTTTGCTCTGTTTTCCTGCAAGCTTGTTCATATGTACTGAGTGTTACCACAGGATGAATATAGATCAGCTTGTATCACCTGGAAGCTGCTGCTGGCCTAAGGTCAAGGTCACAGACTTGGGAAGTATGTACAACAGTTATGTTAAGGTTTGTGTTAAGTTTTTTGCTCAGTTTTCTTGAAAGATTTATTTTTACTGGAATCGGAAATGTATCTATTGTTACTACAAGTTAGATACTGATCAGTTTGTTTCATCTGCATACTGCTGCTGGCCAACGGTCAGGGTCACAGATTTAGAAATGTGTTCAAAAGTTGCGTTAAAGTTTGCGTTTAGACTGATGATTTTGCTTTTGCACTGTTTACCTGCTAGTCTTCACTGGAACTGAATGAATGAATATGTGTTAAGTGTTACTACAGGATAGATGCAGATCAGTTTGTGTCACCTAAATGCTGCAGCTGACCTAATGTCAAGGTCACAGACTTTGAACTTTATATACATATAAAATATATCTGTTAAAGTAAGACTTTAAAGAGTGTATTCTTTTCTTATTGCCAAATCTTGAGATGGAACCTTTCGATATGTGACTGGGTCTATTGCTGTGTAAGATTGAATGTCTGCCTGTCTGTTTCATAACATTTTGCATTAAATTATTATGTAAAGTTTTTTCTGTAGGCGGTGGCCCTGGTCGGAGGTATACGTGAGCCCCTGCTTATTGCACTAGCTAGGTTTGAAAAACATTTCTAGCTACAAATTATTCGAGATAGTTTTCTTTGGACTTTGCTTCAGTCATCTGGGACAGAATGAGCTCCAAACAAGATAAAGTATGACACATTGTCGATATGGCAACCTCTGTACTTTTATATTGTTCGTCCATACCGTATATTCTTTAACTGTCATTTTGAATACGTTTCAAATACATTATTACCGTTTTCATTCTTTTTTCAGGTAAAATGGTGGAAACTGTCATACAGAAAGGAGGATAATCAGTTGAAAATGAGCTAAATTGGGCCTTGCCAACCGAACTCAAAAGAACAGCGAAGGGTTTCGAAGTGAGCCTCTCAGCTAGACGTTTGGTCTGTTGACATACACTATGGGCCTTCACAAAACTTCGGCCAAAAACACAGATCCCTGATTTCTGTGAAGGGCCGCGCATGCGCATTTAAATATCTACCTGATGGTTTGTGTAAAGATACTTTTTCCCTTGGCGAAGTCCGTATCCATGGTAATATCGATCCTCTTTTTTCTTTTCAGGTAGAAGATGGAAACAACTGACGAGACAAGAGAACCATCAGTAAAGCGTGAGTGTATTATGTATGGCGATTCTAAGCAGAAAAGAATTGCCAGGACTTGGAAGAACATTGCTTGGGATAATTACGATGAAAGTACTGAAACATTGTCTGGGATCAGTACTCTTCATAATACTGTCGGTATATGTTATCAGAAGATTTGTCATCAGAATGTTTGCAAATCCAAGTGTCAGATCCCTAACAAAAAAGGAAAGAAAAAAGGAAAGAAAAGACATTTGATTTATCACTTAAAACAGAGCCCCCGCCATACCTAAGTTCAGGTCCTTTGATTTCGAATCAAGACTTCAGCTCAGCCTGAACATATTCTTCAGATGGAAAGGCGAGACCAAACATGACCTGTATTGTGATCTTTGTTTGATGACACCAACAAAAGGGTCTGTAAAAGGGACTATCTTTTGCTTCCGATTTCGTTTAGAATTGCCAATATAACACTCTCACGTTTCACTGTTACGTAGTTCATTTGTCTGATCAGTTGTTTCCATCTTCTTACTGAAAGGAAAATGGAATGAAATTGTAGACGTCCTTGGATATCACCATATATGCGGACTTCGCCGAGCGAACAAGGTTTTTTAACCATTAGGTGGCTATTTAACCCTTAATGCACCAAAAAGCAGACGACACAATTAACGTCTGCAGAATTTCAAAAAATGTTTGGTCCAAGCGATATTATATTGAGAATTCGAACACTAGAGGGCAAACCGTGTAGATTCAGATGAGGTTGCTCATTATGAGCCACTTCATCTGGATCCACATTGTTTGCAAATTTAACTATTTTGATTTTTGGCGCTTTAATGGTTAAATGCGCATGCACGGCCTTTTACAGCAATCAGGGATCTGTGTCTTTTGCCGAAGTTTTGTGAAGGCCCATAGTGTGCGAAAACATATATCAATAGTCCAGATGAGACTGAGCAGAGGCACAAGCTGACTTCAAAATCCCTCCCTATTCTTTTATGTTCACTTGGCAAAGCCCCATTAAACCAACATTCAACTGATGTTTCTCCCTCTGTACAACTGCCTGCCTTTTACCTGAAAAAAGAATGAAAACAGAAAGAAAAAAACGTATTCAAAATGTATTTAAAATGACGGGATAAAGAATATGTGGGTGAACAATAAAAAGTACAGAGGTTGCTATATCGCCAATCTGTCAAACATTACCTTGCTCAGAACAGGTTCTCCCCCAAAAATAATTTAAACAAAGTCATACAACCCACGAACAATTTGTGATCAGCAGTTGCTTTTCCAGCCCAACTATACCTCCAGCCAGAGCCACAGCCTACAGAAAATAAACGTTACATAAGACATTAATGCAACAAATGTTAACAAACAAACAAGCAGATAATCGGTCATGTCCAGCAATAGACCCAGTCACATTTCAAAAGGCTCCATTCAAGATACATTCTTCAAAGTAAAACTTTTACAGAAATATTATATAAAGTTCAAAGTCTTTGACATTGACCTTAGGTCAGCAGCAGCATCAAGGTGACACAAACAGAGCAGTATATATCCTTTAGTAACACTTAACACATATGTAACAGTTCCAGTAAAGACTTTCAGGAAAACACAACAAAAACAAATACATGTATTTAACGCAAGCGTTAACGTAACTATTATATGAATTTCTAAGTCAGTGACCTTGAACTCAGGCCAAAAGCAGCATCCAAGTGATGCAAACTGATAAGTATCTATCCTGTAGTGACACTAAGTCAGTGACCTTGAACTCAGGCCAAAAGCAGCATCCAAGTGATGCAAACTGATAAGTATCTATCCTGTAGTGACACTAAGCACATATGGACCAGTTCCAGTAAAAAATCTTTCAAGAAAACTGAATAAAAGCAAAAAAAAAAAAAAAAAAAAAAATTAACGTAACTGTTTTTCAAATTTCTAACTCTGTGACCTTGACCTTAGGCCTGTAGAACCTTCCAGGTGATGCAAGCTGATCGGTATCCATCCTAAAGTAACATTTAACACACATGAACAAGTTTCCATGAATACTCTCAGGAAAACAGAGCAAAGATAAAACTTAACACAAAACTTTAACGCAAATGTTCACAAACGGACAGAAGGTCTGACGGACAAATGGACATCCAGATGGATGGAAAGACAGAAGAACGGACGGAAAGGCAAAAGCAATTCACCCCTCGACATACTTATTGTGCCGGGGTTATAATAACTTCTACTTTCGGTGTTTTTATCAATATTTTATCTACCTATGAATTGAGTATTGAAATCACCAGTTTTCGTTTATTTTTTCAAGGTGATTCATTTTAAAAGTACAGCTTTAATATTAATATGGCAAAGGAAATTTAGAAATTTTTATTTGATCTTTTTACCATCTATTTAGTATTGCTTGATATCAAAAGTAATATTCCATTGCATGCAGAAGGCGGAAAATATTACTAAATATAAGGGTATCCCCATTTTGACGCTGTTTCGAGATTTGGAGCACCCCATCTTTTGAGTATACCGACCATGTGCATCAACCGATTTTTTAAGACTTTATTATTTGAATTTAGCACACTTTTTTACATAAGAAAACACCTTCAAAACTATTGGCCACGACCACATGAATAAATCTACCACGGGCTCAGGTACTATTATGCCTTGGGTCACTTCCATAGATGGCTGATCTGACAAGCGAAGGCTCTGATCAGACAGCATTTCGTTGCAAATCGCATAATGTGGCTAGTATGATGCATAAACTGCACATACGTATTAGTGAATACACATTTAAAACAGCGATCCATCGATTATGTCAAAATGTGATATTTGCTGCAAACGATTAAACGTCGAGTAACTAGATTAATCAGCAAACCTTTAACTAATATTATTTTTAGGTGAATGAGAACATTTCTGCGGGAGGTAAATCTTGCCCAAAACAAGTTGTCTCCCTGTTCGCTGATGCCTTCTCTCAGCCCCGGATCCAGGGGATGCACTTTGGGGCATCAGCCGCGCCATCTGGGGCGCTGTGACCCTCAGATAATGTGAAGTATCTTATGACAGTTTGAGATCATCTATCCGTGTGGTTAGACTGAAATATATGCTGTGACATCTCATTAGGATCGCCTCGGTGAGGCGATTCTAATGAGATATCACAACACATATTTCAAGGTAAAAAAAGACATTATCAAGAAATTTCATCAAATTGATCCCTAATCAAGTCATATTTTACGCCCCTTCCCCCCCCCCCCCCCCCCACACACACACACAAACCGCCACCTCCCCACCACACATCCATACATTTTGGTACCTCCCAACGCCACCAGTTATACATAGTCCCACAAGTACCTGGTGGTCTGGATCCGGGCCTGTCTCAAAACACATGTGTCAAGCAACCATTTCGGTTAATGTGAGTTTACACGGTGACACATGTAACATGACGTATACATAAAGCAACCACTTAGGTTAAGTTTAGACGCAATAAGACGTGTTGCATGCAAAGGTTTGTGTGATTAAAACATGCTTTTGGAGTCATGGATCTGTTACCATAGCAACTATGGCATTACAAACTGTTGTGCTTAGAACTTAGACATCAACATGAACACGTGGTTGCTATGTCAACAGATATATGACGTAATTGTTTCCGGAGCATAGCAAACAATATATGCCATGCTCCACCCATTTTTCAAAGACATTACAAACTGAAATTCTTTCAATAGAAACTT
Source organism: Ctena decussata (assembly GCA_963989385.1). Lineage (NCBI taxonomy): Eukaryota > Metazoa > Mollusca > Bivalvia > Lucinida > Lucinidae > Ctena > Ctena decussata. The sequence continues at coordinate 10,902,811 of OZ022504.1, forward strand.
CACAGTTTCTCAAACTAATAATTATTCTCAAGTCATTTAATTTCGTTTTTAGGTATATTTAGACGATAAGATAAATGTGACAGGTAACATGCTTTTGGATTTTTTATACGGTGACACATTTTACTTCACACATGTGTCATACAGCATTGTCCCTTTGTAAACCGCCTTTAAAAAAAAAAGACTTTGCTACCTGGAGCAAAGTTAATTCTTTTCTCTAAGAGCAGTCCAATTTTTAAAGAAGCTGGTCCTTCAGGAAAGAAAAACAGGAAGTCAAAAAATGTTTCCGGTCGTAATGGAGGAACAATACGAAAGTTAAAGCAGTAAAAGTAACAAAATTGTAAGTTCGAAAATTATCCCAAACTGTCATAAGCAACCCCTTGCTATTTGGAGGCCTATATATTAAAAAATAACACAGAGACCGAGATGGCGGATTTGAATCCCCTAATCCCACCCCTGGATCCGGGGCTGTAAACTATAGAAACATTGACAATTCCAAAATAATTAGATACACAGACATGGACTCCAAAAAGAAAGTGTGAATGTGAATCTATTAATCGTAAATAATGCACATGATACCAGAGGTTTGCCAATTACTCCAGTTACTCACTTTCTCACTTTTTATTTAATCATACACGGTGGCATCTTTGTGAATCGATTAATGGGGGCGATTCTAATGGGATGCCACAATATATAGTTTAATGAAACAGTATAGAAAATATCTCAAATAATTGTAAAATGCTCCTTTTTATCCGTACCTCTATTATGCTGTGCGTATATTCATGTGTCATGTATTTAATGTATGTAATATTTATGGACTTATATTTCAGCGTTGTTTGCCTTAACCGCTAATATCGCTAAAATTCTTACAAGACTGATCTTGAGTTTTGGAACTGTTCAAGGAAGGCAACTCTATCTCCAAGCTAAAGTTTATAAACCTTATAAAGGTATTTGGGATCATTCTAGAGAGAGCAAAAAAACATGAGCCGCGACACGACAAAACCAACAATGTGGTTGTGCGCCCAGTGCAGGCTCAAATCAGCCTGGGCATCTACCCAGTTCGCTCAGACTCTTCGCTAAGCGCTTAAAGGGTAGCTAAGGGTCTAAGCTGGGCGGATGCCCAGGCTGATCTGAGTCTGCGCTGGGCGCACAACCACATTGTTGGTTTTGTCGTGTCGCGGCTCACATCATTTTATAGCTAAATGAATACAGTAATACTTACAATGCTTCACCGAGCTAATATGACTAAAATGCAGTTATAAAAGACGAAAAGCCGCCAATTCATATATCGATCATCATCCGTTGTAGTGTTAATTGATATTGTTTTATTATTTAAGATAATACAACAACCGAAGGCAGAACTTCGCCGGCCCAGTTCGATTCCAGCACCATTCACCCGAGTTCTCGTGCTCATTCCCTCGCTAAATCTACTAGTCAGCAGACTCCCTCTGGGAGCAGGGTCTCTGGTACACAGCTAACAACTGACACTATCAAGGAAACAGAGACCAACTGCTGTAATGTTATGAAAAGGACATCGTTTGTGATGTGTCTGATGAAGGCTTTGTTTATTCTTCTATCGGTCTACTGAAAAGACAGAATTATACTCTTTTCGGTCTGCTTGTATAATATATACTCGTACGTCGAAAGATTTAAAAAAACATTACCAAAGAATTTCGCAAGTTACATGTATCTATATGATATACCGGGTGTGTTTCTGTTGCCAGAATGATTTATTTCATGTTGAACTTTTGTAAGCTAAGTTAGTCAACAGATAGGCAAAAATCAGGAACGAATACAATCAAAAGCCACATCCCGCCCTCAAAACCAAAAGGGAAAAGAAGCATATGCGTAAATTGAGAAAAGTTCATAAAAGACACGCACAACAGACCCAATGGACAGCTGTTTCACAAACAGTTGATCATTCAGATACCTTAATCGAAAACAACAGTAACATCTATTTTACCTATTTTCTATTTGAATTACACACCAAAAAAGAAAGCAAAGTAGGCAGCTATACAGGTGATCATATTGCTAGAAGGCCACAAATAAGCGGTCATAAGAAAACAAAAATTAGGAAAAGATAATCTCGAGTGTAATACCCATTCCCATTTCTGTGTTATCGACCGAGCAAACAGCTACCGCACAAGCGAAAATGGCTATCGACTGAGACATTCGACAGCAGTATTAGCCCGGCCGACGGCCATTATCAATAGTATCTTTTACCATGATTGGCATTTTTTTCGATCGAATTTTATGTCGACAGCCACTTTGCACAGCTGTACCGGAACGGTTGGCAGCACAGCAAAGGAAATTGTTATTATTGGTTTTCAGTTGACATCCCCACTATTACAAATAACGCTCCCGTCCATGGTTTATATTTTATTGTGATGGATCTGGGATAAAAAATAACTTATCTGCAAAGGACCTCTGACAGTTTCACTGGAAATTTCCCTACTTTTCGACAAATTACTGCAGCTTCTTTGGGAAGCCAATGTTATTGTCTTCAGTATTAACATGTAGTTTTTGCATTATAAAGAAGTTTTAATATTGATTTTGAAAAAAATATCTCGTCTGCAGAGTAACTCTTACTGACTTTCTCGCGAGGGGTACATGTAAGTGGAATTTTTGGTCAACCAACATAGACCAAATTTTCGATTTTTCTTATTTACTGCATTCTAGTTTCTTTAACATGCTTAAAATAAAGTAAACACTGCAAATGCATATAGCAAGCAATAATATGTAAATAAAAAGTATGCTAGCCTTATTCTAAGATACAGAGGGTCTGATTACCCCGTCCACTTTTCAGTTTTTCAGCTGCAGACTATCATTCCCCCACGTGCCTCAACTTGCCACTCACATATAATGTGTACATTGACAGTACACACATACATGCAAATGTGGCTAGCTGAGGCATGTGGGGGGATATCGTTATAAAACGTTTCCTTTTTTCCATATAATCAATGATAAAAACTTGATTTTTACACCAAACATCTCAGTCTGTGTGCTTTATAACCGAAGAAATTGTGTTCGTGCGAATCATAGGGAGTTCAGAGGAACAAATTCACTGGAAGTTTTTCAGAATACCGAAAATATATTTTTGACCACTTTGATAGGCAAATTTACATTACAACTGTAAGAGGTCCTTTGTTCAAAGGATAGTAGATATTGGTCGCATGCTATAATACGCAAAAGTAAACGGAATTTCCAGCAGCAAAGTTTACGCCCAAGTATTCAAGAGGCGAAACTGACACATTTTACGTCATTTTTGTGAATAAACGAAAAAAAAAATGCAAAGTCTACCATTCCTGAATACTATGATTTGGTTATGTATAGGATAAAAAATAAGGATGAGCAATTCGAAAATATAGTATCTCTCACCAATTATGAGAAAAACAACTGGGACACACGTTTGCATATCTTAGCAAAAAGACTATACTAGTATATGGCCAGGTAGATTTTATTGAGTCTGCTCAGCAGCAGCATTGATTAAAGACTAAATTTCAGACATTTACAAAAAAAAAAAAAAAGAAAAAAAAAAGAAAAGACTATACCAGGTTCAGAAAGTCTGCTCAGGAGCAGCATTTTTTATAAAGACTGAATTTCAGCCACTTTCAGTTTATAACCAGTTAGGCTCATTTAGTCTGCCAAGGAGCAGCACAGATTAAAGACTGAATTTCAGACATTTTCTGCTTTTACATATTAGAATGCAGATATATTATATAATAATCCATGAGCTGACATAAGTCGAACTAGGATATTTTATCCAGTGATTTATATGACTGGATATATCTTTGTTTCCAAGGGCAACCATAACTCTTTATAAAACTTTATAATTGATAAATGGCTAGCCACGGATTAAGTATTGACAAGCTTTGAACTATAGCATTTAACCAAACTGAAGTTTAATATTGGAATGCCAGATTTTCATGAACAAGAAACTAAATGAGCCGCGACACGACAAAACCAACAATGTGGTTGTGCACCCAGTGCAGACTCAGATCAGCCTGGGCATCCGCCCAGTCTGATCAGAGTCTTCGCTGTCCGCATGAAGGTAGCTTAGACACTTAGCTACCCTTTAAGCGCTTCGAAAAGAGTCTGATCAGATTGGGCTGATGCCCAGGCTCGTCTGAGTCTGCGCTGGGCGAAAAACCACATTGTTGGTTTTGTCGTGTCGCGGCTCATATTGTATTTGACAACGTCTGGTCTTTCACTGCATTAAGAATTGGACAAACTCTTTGCTTCAGAACGAAATGAGCCGCGACACGAGAAAACCAACAATGTGGTTGTGCGCCGAGTGCAGACTCAGATCAGCCTGTGCATCTGCCCAATCCAATCACACTCTTCGCTAAGCGCTTAAAGGGTAACTAAGGATCTGAGCTACCTACATGCGGACAGCGAAGACTCTGATCGGACAGTGGGCGGATGCCCAGATTGATCTGAGTCTGCGCTGGGCGCACAATCACATTGTTGGTTATCTCGTGTCGCGGCTCAAATCAATTGTGTTTAAACTCGGAAAAAGATTTTGAGGTAAACATTAAAGTATTCAGCAACTTTGCATGCCTCGATAAATTAAGAAAATTAAGACTTTAAGAAGATTGACATTCGAGTTGCTTATGTACTACTCTCGTCTGGTGATTGCGAACATTTCCATATTTTCCACCATTTCGCCAAAGTGAGACACATTTTGTGACTCCCTGTTTGATTTCCTGCACGTGGACACTGTTCCACCGAGTGGTCTACAAGTTGAGGAGAGAATTTTCTCCAAGGGCAGATGCTTCTCCTGAAAGTGTACCTACTCTAACAAGTGTTTAGTTTGAAATGGATATCGATAGCTATGGTTTTTTTTTCAAACTTTGGAGCTCGCACGAAAAACTACACTGATTTGCCACAGACAATAACTATGTCAAACTGTTGCGTTGCTAGCCTACTATCCTAGCTAACTTTAAAAGAAAAACAGGAAGGTAAGCAAATAGGCCATTAACGACAATCGCAAGGTAATCCATTATAGGGATCAAACATAGTTTTCTATGCATAACGTTTGCCAGATCTCGAGGAAGACGTTGCAAACCGAGGCCGAAAGCCAAGGTTTACAACATCTGTCGAGGGACCTGATAAACGTTAATGCACTGGAAAAAATCTTTGATCGCAATGATTGCATAAATTGAACGAAATATTCGTTAAAACTTGCAAAACATATGGCACTATATTTTGTCACCGCATGACAGCCAAAGTGCGAGCTCATCATTTTACTAATACCCGTCTTCCCGGCCCGAGAGCATCAAGCGATTAAAATGATTACCATCATCCGATCTGATCCCGGGGTTTTGAAAAACAGTCCATTGTAAGACAAGATGGTCGCTAGAAAAGCGCGAAGGAGATAAAAATTCATTAAAATGGCAGACACTTTGATGTGCAATAGTTTCCATGCAAAACAAGCCTCATCTATTCATGTGCCATACTGAAGCTCTTGATCGCCGAAAGCTTGGTATATGTTTTTTTTATACTCTATATTTGGAACCTTAAAAGTTTGTAAACAATAGTGCTTTGAAATCCTTCTTTTGACTTTATTTAAACTTGAAATTTCAATTTTCAGCTTTCATCGTAGGCGGAGCTAAAATTCCATGAAGCGCAAAGCGCTTCTTGTAGAATTTTAGCGACGACCACTGGCTTCTTCACACGATGAACGCTGAAAAATCAAATTTTTATTCTTATATTTACACATATTTGGGACCCTCTCTGTGTCGTTTTCGTGTTAATTTGGTGTAGAATAGGCAAAATATGGGTCGAAGAAAAGTTAGTAACGACGTGTTCGGCCATAACGTTTAACAGCCGTCGCCCTGACGTGGCGCCAATCGAACGTTGCAAGAACCAATCAAGACGTTTGTTTACATAAGACGTCGCTTGACGGCAACGTCACATGATCAATTGTCCTTCATCGGTGTATGAAGCTAGTTGCTCTAAAGGGTTCACCTATAGGAAGTCAGTGGCAAGTGTAAATATTACGTAATATAAGAGTACAAAGACATGAAGACATAATCTAAGAAACCATAGGCTACGCACCACCAATTTTGGTACTGTGACAGAAAGGGGAGAGGTAAGGGTGTTAAGCGGAGTTATTTTAGCGGCCCCGACGAATATTATGAAAGTTGAGTAGCCTTGCATTAACAGAGCGTGAAGTTCCTTCTTAAAACACAGTTTTTCGCCCGGTTAATCCACGGCTTTTAGTAGCGTACGGCACTGCTTTCTATCAAATGACGCCTATACGCTATTATTTTTTAACTTAATAGGTTGTAAGTACCACTGAATCCGATTTCGATTACCTCTATCTAATGTCTTGACTCAAAATCAAATAATCGCACTTCGGAGTTCAAAATGTATTAACCAATCTACAAATACCGCAGATTTTCTCTCCAATAATTATTTGAGTTCGCTTCTTTAATAAGGTGACGATCTGTCTCTTTTGGTTTTGAAAATGAAAGTGGACCATGCGCAAACTGAAACAAGATGGTTTACCTTCTGTTTTCCTTGAAATTTATCACGAAGTAGAAAGCAGATCAGCTTCAAGAGTTTTTTCTGTGTAGTGTTTTCAGTTGGATTTTACAAAAATGTAAATGCAAAGCAGCGAAAGTATGAACAAAACGGAAGTTGTTTGAAATCATAAAAGAAAGAAATATTGTTACTCAGCATCCAAAAACGTATATGCGATATAGCTTCGTATCTTTACATATCTCCAAGCGGGCGATAATGCGGACAAAGTTACATGTAATTAGTGCGCCAGATAGGAGGGAAAAATAAGAAAAAAATAAGAAAGTTCTAATTTCCCAACGAAAAGTTTGTTATGACCCCTCATTAGAATCGTCTTGTCAAGACGGTTCATATAAGCTAAGCAAGAATATGTCGTCCTGTGCAAACAGCTATTCCTAAAGTCAGCCCACCGACTTTATCAGTTTCGAATGTTTGCTTACAACTGCGTAATCATATAAAGTGCAAAAAAACGAGTATATATAATTACATAACTCGTCTATGAGTAATCATTGTACCATGGGTTGTCCGCCAATATCAAGAGATAATTCACACCAAATGGGCACACATTATTATTTCAACGTTATAATATTTAAACAACGTTGTTTCATCTTCTTGCAACGTATTTTCGAAAGGCGATCGCAGCGAGTAGAGCATCTCCCTTTATGGCAAGCCAAGTGCACAATAAAGTCTAAAAATGTCCCTTCAAGAGCAGAGAATACATACAGAAGGAGGAACATGGGCCAGACTACGTAGTTTCGGCTAATAAAGCCTGGTCAGTGACCCTGACAATATCTGGTGATGAAACCAGAAAAAAACATACTGTAATTTCTTAATTTTAATTTGACAGTCAATTCAAAGACTGATTAGTTTCCAAAGGATCCAAACAATATAAAATACGATGATCTAGAATAAAAGTCTAAATCGATCTCAAATTTTAGATTTCTCAGAATCTATCCTCTGATCTCAAAGGATGTAAATATAATAGAATCTGCACTATGGATGATGAACGGGGAGACGTTTTACAGCCGCCACACGGCACAACACCAGCTGCAGTGAAGTCAAATTAAAGTCTAAAAATGTTCCTTCAAGAGTAGAGAATACATACAGAAGGACGAACATGGGCCAGACTACGTAGTTTCGGCTAATAAAGCCTCGTCAGTGACCCTGAAAATATCTGGTGACGAAACCAGAAAAAAGCAAACCTATGTTTGTAGACTTATTAAGCACTTGGCTTGCCCTACTCCCTTACAGGTGAACAAACCATTTATAGCTTTTATATATCACTTTCACCGGTGGAAACATTGCGCATTTCGAAATTATTCGTGATAATGTTTACTTTCTCTGGCAAGAGAGGTATAAGGCATATTTAAGAGTCTTCGCAGCCTCAATATTTTGCCTCAAGACGTTGTGCACTTGCAAACTAGTTTCCGAACTACAAACAAGATTTCATCTCCTTTGAACATATTCCTTACATACGTTTTTTGCTGCAAGAAGAAAAAACGCCGACTCATTATACAAACGTATTGAGCCTGCCATAGACAGGGTGATTGATTTGAAAAGGTCTTGGGATTTATTTGAAAATGCAATTATAGCACATCAGACGCTTCAGACTTAGGAGGGTTGTTATCCTATGTTATCAAGTAAACCAAACCAATTTAAAATCATGTCTTTTATGTTCGAATCTGATTGCACAGAACAAAGTGTCTAAGAGTATCTAAGAACACTGGTACACAGATGATGAAATATAATTACTGGCTTACTTGACGAACTAACACAGACTCAATTGAATTTGCAACAACTACATGTAACTAGCTATTGGTCCACTGGTCAAGAGTACTGACAGATCACTTTGAATTCCCACTGCTATGGCTCGAGTCTCGGTCGGGTCATATGCGAGACAGTCAAGATCTTCTAATGGATAATCACTCGGTTTCTCTGTGAACAGTCTCGTTTTTGCCAACCGTTAATATGCACTGTCATATGAGTATCTCTGCAACATTCCACCTTATAACTGGGTTGTGATAACAGAAAGTGATATCATGCCACTTCAGAACTACACTTGTGCGAATGATATTAGACTGTGCCTTTAGAAGCAATCCTTGAAAACTATTGACTACATACTAACGTTGACCGTTATAACGACGTGTCGTCACCGACTTACGTTATAATAGATTCACAACGTCAGCCAGTCCGAACAAGACTGTGTTTGCGTTTCATTTATTTCACAGGCTTAACGTCTTAAAATCTTCTGATGATGCATAAACAGAAAACCACGTTGGTGTCTTTAATGTCATGTTAATCGGTAAGCCCCGCCTTTCAAACACTGTTTCTGGTCTCAACTTGATATCAGACACTAGCATGACATTTTCCATGGTTCGATCAGACTGCTCATCAATGGTTGGCTAAATTTAGATTGTCCTGAGAGAAAGCACCTGTTTAAGCCTATAGCAAAACATTGGTTGGTTGGTTGATTTGGTGTTTAACGTCCACGGTACTCAGCTAAGGTCATGTCGGGGCGGTCAGTTAACCTAACCACACTATTCCTGGGCAGGCTTAGACCTCCTAAGCGGTTAACCAGTACTAAGTGCACATACTTTCGCCAGAAACTGAAAACTGCCCTTCTTGAATCAGCGGAAGGAGAAACGAAAGTATGTGGCCAGACCGGGTTTCGAACCCAGGACCTCTGACTTATGAGTCAGGTGCCCTACCGATGGCGCTACGCCGCCCGGCTATAGCAAAACATTAGTACATGGCTTGTTGTATGTGTGTCGAGCATGTATTTATTGCAATGACGCCGTCAACATACATTTTATGAGACCTGATCAAAATACAGAATTCCGAAATATTGGATTATCGAAATTCATATCATTTAAAACATCAAGCAGTACGATCCGTCAAACGGATACTATGATGAGCCGCCACACGACAAAGCCGACAAAGTGGCATGTGCGTCCCGCGAAGACTCAGATAAGCTTGGGTATCCACCCAGTCTGACCAGAGTCTTTGCTGTGCACTTAAAGGGTAGCTGAGGGTCTAATCTAGCTCTGTGTGGACAGCGAAGACTCTGATCAGACTGATCTGTGCCCTCGCTTGCTTGATCGGGAACCAGTGGCTTTGAAATGCATAAACATAAGTGCCTGGTATAAAATAAAGTAAAAATGTGATTCTAAAGGAGAGTTAAAGGATTATTGACAGCAATGGACATTAATAAAGGTTATATCTTTACTTTGTCATTGAGAATTTGAACACTAAATGCTTGTGGGAGATGAATTTTGACATTTTCTATGAAACAATAGAGAACAAAGAAACTTTATTGTAATTACGCTAATGTCCAACCCACTTCTAGTCAAGAGTTATGATACTTCCGCTTTCAAGACTCAGTAGTACTTTGGTGTGTTTCATCATTGTCCAGTATCATATGCAACTATACAAATACTAAATTGACTATGAAAGATGACAAGAAGGAATAAGCGGAAAAACAAGCCTACACCGTCACCATCAAGTAAACAAAGCACTACGAAAAAACTTAAACAAGTTGGTGTCTCTGAATTAGAATCTCAGTCTGAATCTGAATATTGTGACGCTGAGGAACAACTTACAGAATTGAATGACGTAAATGAATCACTGCCGCATCTTCTAAGCACACAGTCTAGTCAGTCAAGTCAGTCTAGCGCCGAGAGTATTCTAACTGAGCAACTTCATCCTAGTATGTCACAGGCAGCAGATACAGTTATGTCTGACCCTATGAGCGGTGTTGTGTTCGCATCTACCCCTGGTCCTGTAACCGCAGCAAACTGTCAGCCTCATGAGCCGCTCGACGATAGTGTTATTCAGTCTCAGTCCATTTTGCAGGCAGGGCTCCCACCACAAACAGTTTTGCACACCAGCACACCACTTCAATCGGTACCTATGATGCCGCCGATGGCTCAGATGTCAATGCCATTACACCCGTCCCAGATGCTCCAGCCTACTCAAACTCAGATACCAGTTATGACAAATGTACTGTCTGACAATGATGTTTTAAGGGTGGCCATGAAAGTCAAAGCGATAATGGTGGAAGAAATTGAAACTCTAGTAACACTGAAAGTGAATGAGGCTACAGCCCAGTTGAAACATGATGTTGACTTTCTGAAGAATGAAAACTTCAAACTTAAAGACGATATTAAAAATCTTGAAAATACATGCAAATCGAACATAGACGATTTAGAGCAGTATAGTCGACGTTCCTGCTTACGTATTTCTGGCATAAAAGAGGAGGAGGGCGAGAATACGGATCAGATAGTATTAGATCTTGCTAGACGCGTGAGCGCGGACATTCGACCCGAGGACTTGGATCGAAGTCATCGAGTCGGACGTCCGCGTGAGGTCAATCAAAATACTAACTCTGTACCTAGACCGCGGGAGATTATTGTTAAGCTGGCCAACTATCGAGCGCGCATGCAGCTATTAAAAGGTCGAGCCTTCTTAAGATCTACCAAGGCGAGAATCTTTATCAACGAGGACCTTACATCGGCTCGCAAAGAAATAGCATGTAAGTGTCGAGGTCTGAAAAGGGATAATAAAATCAAAAAAGCGTGGACATACAATGGCAACATCTTTATTAGAGACAATAACGATGTCAAAAAGCAAATATCTTCTGTGTCGGAGCTGGACGTCTACAAACATTAGTCTTACTCGGCCCCTAATCTCAAGACTATCTTACAGATGCTGAAAACTCAAGTATTTATTAAATGTTGGTCCTTTATTTATTTTTGTCAATTGTAAGTGGCGGTTAAGTGCTAACATCGACAGAAAGACATCAGAGGGCACACAGCGTTGAATCGGCATTGAATCGGCTCTGATTCAGCGTCACGACGTTGAATCAGGGTTGATTCAGTGTTGATTCAACGTTGTGTGCCTGGTAGAAAGTGTCACATTTAAATGGTTTATAGGCATCTATCTAGATGGGCAAAGGATGGAATGAATTTTGTCTCATGTCTCATGTCATGTCTCTCGATGCGCGAACATGTCGCATGTCACATCATCAGAGTGCGCGCATGCGCGTTGAGTCGACATTGAGTCGGCCCTGATTCAGCGTTATGACATTGAATCAGGGTTGATTCAGTATTAGCTCAACGCTGTGTGCCTGGTGGAAGGTGTCATATATATATGGTTTATAGGCATCAGATGGGCAAATAATGGAATGAAGTTTGTTTCATGTCCTGTCCCTCTCGCGATTTGCGAACAGTTATGCTCATGCGTATTTGAGGGTTTTGTCCGGTTTAAATTTTTATATTATTTCTACACCGCATTATTTGCTTATCTGGAGCCCTGGGTGTAGGGTGTTATCAAGGGACACAACCAGACAGGCGGTATGCTATGAGTAGTATATTAGAGTGTTTACAATGTTTACCGTTGCATTATCATGCTAGGTCAGCACGCACTTTGGTATAAGCCCGTTTTCAATTCAGTACAGCCACTACCGTAAATATTGGGACAAAAAGTCTGGAGAGGAAGAGTGGCACGGATCAGAATGCTTTTGTAAGGAGCAGTCTGGACAGGGTCTTCACTTTTATGCTCAAATACACTTTTTACGACAAATTGTCCGCTAATGAAATGCCCCAATGTCTTGATTAAAAAGACTTATTATGTGTTCTTTAATAGTCCTCCATACTTTTCTACACTATCCACGTAGCTGGACATAAACATTTGAGCCGAGTCATGTGATTTCCAACAGTGTGGCAGTTTTGTCATGTGATATTCAGATCAGCCGTTTCATTTGTAGAGGGTATTCAGAGACCTCACAGTTGTCTCTATGGCTAGGACCACTTCCATAGATGGTTGATGTGACAAGCAAAGTCTCTAATCAGACTGCACTTATGAGCAGTCTGATCAGAGCCTTTGCTTGTCACTAATGCCACATTGTTGGAGGTCGCATGATGTGACTCATTTGATAAAGCAAAACTGGGAAGCAAATAGTTTCAATTTAATGGATATTATGGAAGCTTTACCCCCTTCTGCCATTTTTATAAAGCGGGGGAGCTTCTGTACTTCCTCTTGCTTTCCCGTATGGGGAAGTCTTTCTTGAGTAAAGGTCTGCTCTTGACGGAGGGAATTTCCTTCCTTTAAGGGTTGATCCTCTTGAGAAGAGAGGAGGGTTGCAGAGTTGCTTCTCTTAAAGTGTACCCATTTACATTAAGAACAGATGGATATGCGATGAGACCTTTTCTGGCTATGCCCATTATCAAGTGACTCCTTCTCCCCATAAGTCCTTGCTTTTCGTTTCGGCAAGGTCTTGAGCAGGGGAGTACCAAATGACTGCTTATTGACCCTTAACGGCCACGTGACCTTGTGCTTATGGCAGGGCCAAAGATAAGAGATCGGAATGACACAATACGTCTTGCTTGTCCGTTTCGTGCTTCGTTGCACCATCCGGGAGTCTGTGTAGGAGTCAGTGTATTATTTTAGGAGATCTCGGATCTTCTATAGCAGTCGTGCGAAACTAAGATTCCGCTATTAAAGCGAGTGCAGTGTACCCTAAGGATTCTATATGTTGGGACACATGGATCTCGGCGGGCAGTGCAGACTCAGATCAAGCTGCTCTAAAAGGAGCAGTTTTATCGGGGCTTGCGCAGTGTGCCATTCCAACTGTATCTTTTGGACGTATTAATACGTTATAAGCTTAGGACAATCACGGTTAATTGTTTAAGGTGTCCCAATAGTTAGAATTTTTACTGTATGTCTGGGTTTTGCCTATTCATTATGCAAGATGGACATCTTTATCTTGTGTGGGATATGGGCTGCATTGTGTGGGATATGGGCGTAGGATATGGGATGTCTTGTGTGGGATATGGCAGGTATGGTATTACAGGTATATCTTGTAATGGTATCTCGTAATGTGTATCACCATCACGCTGGGTATTGCTCGATCTTGCATAATGTTAAGCAAGACATCTTGTGTGTTTCAAAATGCCTTTTGTTGAGTGTGATATCTGTCTAGCTAAATGGATATTCGTCCTTTAAAAGGAGGTCAGATTGGTAAAGCTCATTATGACGTTGTTTACATGTTATTTTGTATACTTGTTTTCTTATGGCTCGCGCTCATTACCTGTGACAAAAATCGGATCAGAATATTACAAACGAAGGCAGTGTAGAATAGGACAAAATAATACTATAACCACAGAATAAATGAATATGTTGTGCTGATTGTGGCTCTTCAGTTCAATCAAAACTTGATTGGACTGTGGAGCTACAGTCGGTACAGCTACAGTCGGTACATTGTATTAAACTTACAATCTTCTAGGAATTTATTGACAAAACACGCTATAAATAAATGAATAAATAAATGAAAAAGAAAACTGTGAATATATCCATGTTAAAAAAGTGATATATGGGCTGGTCCAGTTTATCCAGATGTAATTGTCTCGTGCAGTAAGAATAGCCCCGATAACACGGACTATAACCCACAGGGCGCGCGGTGTTGGATCAACATTGACTCAACATTGATTTAACGCCGCGGCGTAGAATCAATGTTGCGCCTGTGTTGATTCGATGCTGTGTGCCAGCTGGGTAAGCTCTCGCCTGCTGAGCTAACGGTTCGGGTCCGAATCCTGCTGGAGGCGGGATTCTTCTCAACCGCAAATGTGGTCCCATTGCAGTAAGCTTTCTAAGCCGCGAATTATCCATCAAACAAGCCCAATATAGGATATCTACTGTTTTTGAATATAAAGGAAGAATATTTCCTATTAGTATTGACGCGAGGCATTGCGGTTTCGCCGCTGAAAAGTCAGGGACGTTCCAGGGACGATCTCGCAGTGCTTTGAGTTCGTCTGTGTATTACATTGGGTGAGTTTGACTTGGATTTTCAACGGCTGCTAGAACCGGGCCAATGTGCCTTTATGTTGACCACATAGTCATCAATTGTTAATATGTATGTATCTTCTACCAAAGTAAATTTCGACATTTTACGGTTGGCGTAGATGATCATAAGCTTGACCTGGCCCAGCTGGCGCATAACGTCGGGGTGACATCGTATTGACGTCGATGCGACGTGATGACGTCGCATCGATGTCAGTGCGACGCCGATTTGACGTTGTGTACCTGCTGGGTAGGGTTGATGATTCTGACCTAGAAGCTACATGTACTTAACTAGTGATAATTCTCCTCTTACATGTCTGTTGACACATTCCTCCGGTCTGGTCGTTCACATGTGAGGCTGTGGGACAGCGACAGGAATATTTACTCTGAGCTATTCTAAAGCTATATATAATAAAATGAATCCTTACCATAAGCCTTTGTAGTCTGAAGTATAATATCCATACTGTTACGAGTTTGGCACACTTTTATGAATGAATAGTTGTATCACGTGCACTATGCGCCTTCCCACGCTGCGTTGTGAACTATGGGAGTACGGAAGTGTCATAAAGGATCATGTATATGGGGACATCGATGCCCCCATGAACACTATACTTTTTTGTTGATAGCACAGTGTTAGACTGTGATTGTATTAATTGCCACAAGTTTCTGTGTATTGGGAACAACATATACTTGAATGCGTTTAATACGAAAGTCCTTTGTATTGTATATTGATATACTCAATATCTCTTAGATAATGTGGTTTTCAGCCCCCCCCCCCCTCCCTTTCTTACCTTAACCCATCGTCTATTTGTTTCAATGTATACATCTGTACTGGTGTAGTATTGTGATTGTGTAATCAATTTTGTTCTTTATTACTGGTTTTGTTCTTGTTGAGATATGAGGAATGTCTTGCTAGTACTAAATATTTGTTGTGAGACTACATCAAGTTTAAATTAAATTGAAAGTAATAATGTAATCTGTTACTGCCTTTTAAAGGTAGGTTCCTGTACTAGCGATAACAATTATGTCCACAAAATAATTTCGTCTTTTTCAAAGCAGTATTGAATTCTCTTTTTTTCTGAATTTGTTGCTACTGAGAAACTCGTCAGATGCTGAAGAAAATAGTCGTTTTCCCTTTTGGTTTATTTTCTTTCGTTGGAATTCCAGTTCTAAAAATAACTATGTTTATTATGTCTATAAATGCGCGATTTCTGATGCCATTCTCCAAAGGTCAATTTTCCCAAGTCATGAGCTCTCCTAGAGGTCCTGGCATGGTGGATGAGTGAAAACTATCCCAAAATGCAATGCAGCATGACCTCAGCTGCGTTATCTATTTTTGGCGTGAACTAAAAATAGCGCTAACTGGTGTGCGAAGCAGAGTTAGGAAATCCCTTGCAAAATAACTTTTCTAATATTTTTTTGATTTACACTTTTTAGTAAAACTTATTCATTCCCTTTTATAAGTGCTTTCCAACAACTTGGATGAAAGATCATCAAAATTATGATGCATTCCAAAGTACAGGAACCTACCTTGAAGACAAACTTATATAAAAACTAGAACAGTATGTTCCTGTTTACTTGATGTAGTACCATCTCTGTTATGACTGAACAGACTTACTTTAACTATTGTACTTTCTTTCACTATTTTTTTATGATTCATCACAAATTCAATTGATGCTCCCTGCGGACACATGTGTTAAAGAAGCGTCGGTCTGACGTCAGTGCGACGGTAGAACGTCGCAATGACTTCAATGCGACGTCAGTTTGACATTGTGTTCCTATTGATCTTATAGATGTTAATCCATCTTTGATGTGGAATACTGGCGATGGTATTGAGTTCCATACACAACATTGCTACGAATGCATATGGCCCTAGCGCTTGCACCGGAGCTGGCTGTGTACTTTAGGGTTACACGATGGATGGGTTAGTTAGGGTGAACGTTATGTGGTATATCAGCGTGCTCCCGTGCATGCGTGGTTGGTCAGTATTACAGTAAATTATTCTTACGGACAAGTTGTGTGTGGAATTCCATAACTTTCGCAACCAGAAGGTAAAACCTGTTGCAATTTGATTGCATATCTCATTTGTGAATTGCTGATGATTAATCCTGTAATTCAGTTAATAGTTTTACCTATGTCTTTTATGTTTCTTTCTCTGTTTACTTTTCTTTATTTTCTTCAGTTTCTAAACTCAGTCACGGTATCAGATTATTTGAAATGTAACTCCACTTCTGTTTCATCTAGTTCTAGTCTGTGTGGTGTTGGTGCAGCACTATTCCGATCTGTTAGTGCTTTTTCTTTTTTATATTTGTCTGATGATGGAGGTTGATATTGTTATCTACAGAGCGAGGATAGGGCTGCATCACCTCAGACACTTCAGACTGAAGGGACTTGCTGAAATAAATGTATTTGACTATTACACATGGCTACGATTGCTGTTGTTAACAGATGGTGATATCGAATCAAACCCGGGGCCAGATGTTGCTGATTATTTTAATATCGCCAAAGTTAAGGTTCTCGAACATTTAAATTTTACTGATTTTCTTATAATAATATCATTATTGCTTCTTGCTGGTATTGAACCAAATCCCGGTCCGATTTCCGAGGCTTCAGCAAACTCCTCTAATTTATCGTCAACCTTTGGTGACTTAAAAATGATAAAAGATAAGTTTTCAGTCGTCCATTACAATGTACAGAGTGTTACAAATAAATTAGATATTATCGAATCCGAACTTTGTAATTTCGACATTATATGCTTAACCGAAACGTGGCTTGACGAAAGGACTCCGAATACTGATTTATCTTTAAATGAATATAATCTTTATAGACGTGATCGCGTTGGTGACAACCATGGTGGTATTTGCGTGTATGTGAAACAAAATATCTACTCTCGTCGTAGACAGGACCTCGAACTTCCAAATATCGAATGTGTCTGGATTGAAATTTCTGCTCGTAACAAAAAGTATCTTATAGGTAATTTTTATAGACCTCCCAACTCCACCAATGATGTTTTATTGTCCATCGAAGATTCGATAGCACTTTCTTTTGACACTAATATACAAAATATACTAATCACTGGTGATTTTAATTTAGATGTTTCAAAGCAGTCAGCTAACAAAAAAGTTTCTGATTTATGTCAACAATTCAGCTTAGATCAAATTATTACGGAGCCAACACATTATACGGAAACATCGTCTTCTATAATTGACTTGTTTTTAACGTCTAATAAAAATAACGTTCTTCTAAGTGGTGTTGGTGAGCCCATCTTTGACCAGAATATAAGGTACCATTGTCCCATCTACTGTGTTTTAAATTTTGAAAAATTTACTACCCCAACTTACACAAGGCATATTTGGCTGTATGACAAGGGAGACTATCAGTCTTTCTCACGCGACTTAACTAATATGGATTGGAACTCCTTGAAGACCGACGATATCGACGAATACGCGGAAAATATAACTGATTGTATTACAAAACTTGCAACGAAATATATACCTAATAAAGACATCAAAGTACGAAAATCAGATCCTGCTTGGCTAACAAATACTATTAAACGACTTATGCGCAAACGTAAACGATTATATGATAAATACAAAAGGACGACAAATTCTGCTGACTTTGAAAATTACAAAAATATTCGTAACAAAGTAACGTACGAAATAAGAAAAGCTAAAAAAGATCAACTCGAGAAACTTACTGAAAAATTAAAGTCTAACGACCTTAGTCAAAAAGATTGGTGGAGAACTCTAAAATATTTCATTAACCCTGAACAACCGACAACTATTCCACCGCTGTGTAAAGATGGAATAATTTATACTGATGATAAGGAAAAAGCCAACATTTTAAACCAGTTTTTTACTGACCAGTCGGTTTTGGACGACAGTAATGCCTCACTACCATCAATAAATTATATACCTCCACATAAACTTGAATCTATCGCTATCTCTCCTTATGAAGTGGAAGATATTTTAAAAACTCTGAAGACGGGCAAAGCTGCAGGCCCAGATTCTATTGATAACAGATTATTGAAAGAGCTCTCTAGACCTTTATCAGCTCCTCTTACTGATCTCTTCAACTTTTCTCTTGCTAAAGGCAAGGTTCCAAGTCTCTGGAAACAAGCACATGTTACTCCTATCTTTAAAAAGAATGACCCTTCAGATGCAGCAAACTATAGGCCCATATCCCTTCTCAATTCTATAGGTAAAGTTCTTGAAAAGATTGTGCACAAATATGTTTTTAATTTCTTAAACGATCATCATGTAATCACTACTTTACAGTCTGGTTTTGTTCCAGGAGATTCTACCGTAAATCAGCTAGTTGATATTTATAACACCTTCTGCCAGGCCCTGGACGAAGGCAAAGAAGTCCGCGCAATTTTCTGTGATATTAGTAAGGCATTCGACAGGGTCTGGCACAAAGGTCTTCTTTATAAGTTACATTCTGTTGGTATTTCAGGATCTCTTCTTCAGTGGTTTACGGATTATTTAGATAGTCGAAAGCAAAGAGTAGTTATTCCCGGTGTAAGTTCTAACTGGTCATCAGTTGAAGCTGGTGTCCCTCAAGGTTCGATATTAGGCCCCTTGCTTTTTCTTCTTTATATTAACGATATTGTTGAAAATATAAATTCGTCAATTAGACTTTTTGCGGACGATACTACTCTTTATATTATAGTTGATAACCCAGTTCAAGCTGCTAATCAGTTAAATTCCGATCTGTTAAAAATACATCACTGGGCCACTAAGTGGCTCGTTACATTTAATCCGTCAAAGTCAGAGTCTGTCATTTTCTCAAGGAAACGTAATCAACCAAACCATCCTAATGTATTTATGGACCAACAACCTATCGAGGAAGTCAATTCACATAAGCACTTAGGTATATTTTTATCCAGGGATTGCACGTGGCACAAACATCTAGAATATATAAAATCTAAAGCATGGACTCGCATAAATGTAATGAGGAAATTAAAATTTAAACTGGATAGGAAATCTCTTCAAATTATTTATTTTACTTTTATTCGTCCAATTTTAGAATATGCCGATGTTGTATGGAATAATTGTACTCAGTATGAAGTAAACGAACTTGAAAAAATCCAAATTGAAGCAGCACGTATTGTTACGGGAGCCACAAAATTAGTGTCAATAAATTCTCTGACAAACGAGACTGGCTGGGAAACGCTCTTAAATCGAAGGAAAAAACATAAACTTTTTCTGTTTTATAAAATGCAAAATGAAATATCTCCTAATTATTTGTCTTCTTTAGTGCCGCCAAGTGTTGGGAATACTGTTAATTATCAGCTGCGGAATTCTACAAATTTACTTACACTTCATACAAACACTCAGCTTTACTATAATTCTTTCTAACCTTCTGCAGTAAGAGACTGGAATGAACTTCCGGAACATATACGTAATTTACCGAGCATAAATACCTTTAAGAATGAGTTAAATTCAGATATTACGAAAAAACCTCCATATTATTTTGCTGGAAAGAGGCTTGGGCAGATTTACCACTCACGTTTAAGAACGAATTGTAGTTCTCTCAAGAAACATCTCTTCTCCAAAAATATAGTTGAAAGTCCGTTATGTGTCTGCCGTGCAGTAGAGGATACTAATCATTTTTTATTCCATTGTGGGCGTTTTCATAATTTAAGGCAAGAACTCTTTAATAAAATTATTCATATTTGTCAGCCTACCCTTAATACACTTCTCTTTGGCAGTGAACAACTTTCTGAAACTGAAAATCGACAAATATTCTTAGCAGTGCAAGATTTTTTGGTAAAGACAAAACGATTTGAAATTGCATGACAAAATTATACAGAAACAACCCTTTTCCTTTCCTTTCGCTGAACCTAATCCTTACAGCTATCTTTGAATTTGTTTGTCATTATTCCTAAGTGCATGAGTGAATTACCGTTTAATACAAATGTTTTAATGTTGTGAAAATGTGTGTCTGTCACCGCGTAGACGGTGTAGTTGAAATGGTTTCACAAATGGTCTGATACTGTGACTTTCTACTTTCTATATCTTATTCTTTCTTCTGTCGTATTTCCTACTTTTCTCATAAACATATTTCCTTTTTCATCTTCTATGAGTCTAGTCGTTTCTTATACTAATTTGTTTTTCTTTTTTATTTTTCTTTTCTTCACTTTTCTCTCTCTTTTTGTGTGTTTCACAAAGTTCATTATACTGTATTGTTAATTGACATTTAAAGCCTACTGAAAGTAAAAATGACTGTTTGTATGGTTTGGCAGACAGATTTTATATAAGTCAATGACTTACTTCTGTATCCCTTTCATTTTACTGTATATTGCTATGTAATGTAAAGATTGTTATAATTATATTCATGTGTACAGTATATTGAATAAAATATTGTTTACACTCGCTTGGCACCCGTGCCATTTTGTTAGCTTTACCATGTCGCGGCTCAAATGTATTTAACGTGTGAATAATTTCTGAGAAAACAACCTTTCTATTTTCAGTTGTTTCTGTTCTCAATTAGGCTAGACTCTTCTAATAGACTATACTCTTCTTGGAATACATTCTTTCCTCTAACCCTATTTCGTTCCGTTTTCCAAAAGGGCAAACAGAAGGTCTCTGATGTTTTCTTTTTCAAATGGTGAAGAAACATGGAGATCCTTTTCCAATCGCGAGGAAACATGGGGGCCCTTTACAAAATGACGAAGAAACATGGAAGGTATACCCATACTCGTTAAGATAGCCTAGAATAAGGCGTTTGTTGTAAATTCTCTCAGTTATGAACACGAGTAGAAAGAGACCAGACGATGCGTGTTTCATTGCGACGGTATTCAGGTAGGGAAGTGCCCTTGTGCTAAGCATTATTTCGGGGTTAGGAAAAACTCTTTTGGATTTTAACTGTAAAACTGTTTTATTTAAAAAAGTCGACGATAAATAGCAAATAATACGTCATCAAGATACACTGACCATTCCGATCCATGCTTACTTCAAGCCTTCACATTTGTATATTCAAGTACACTATAGAAATTTGAATGCATATAAAACACGGAATTCGATGACTTGAGAATAAGTATTTGTTTGAGAAAATCTGAAGTGTCTGATGAAACAAGTTCAGTTTGTAATGTCATTGAAACATTGGCAGCGCATGGTTTACATTGTTTGCCATGCTCCGGAACCAGTGACGTCAAATATCTGTTACTATAGCAACTAAATGTACAAATTGATGACTAAGTGACGTTATCGATATGTCATTCTGCAAATGTACTTAGCACAACGTTGGTAATTCCATAGCTACGATAGTAACAGATCTATGGCATCATCTCACTTATAGTTCGAGAGGAGCTTGGCATACATGCTCCTCTCGATATAAATGTGAGATGATGCCATTGTATGCCATGCTCCTGTCGAATTATAAGTGAGATGATGCCATAGATCTGTTACATTGTATGCCATACTCTTCACCATTATACAATGGAAAGTGTGATTTTCTCAAACTTATAATTCATTCTGAAATAGTTTAATTCTCTGTTATGCGATAACTTTATCAAATTCAGGGCGATCGATGCGCATTTCTGTGTCCAAAAATGTTTGAAACAAAAAGTTGAGAGGCGGTTTTTGGCAGGCAACCTACTGTTTTCCGAGCCATACTTACTGTCGCAATCTACGAGACACAAAACAGATTTATTTTGTCTTCAAATAATTCAATTCGCAGTTCAGAATATGTAAAAAAAAGGCTGTTTTCAGTCTGGAAAGCCTGATCACGTCTCTATGGCACGTCGACTATAGTTTTCACAAAAGAACGAGTATGCTTATTTCCTCAGTCTTTTTTTTTGTGTGTCTTGTTTTGTGACAAGCGTAGCTAATTCATCTAATATATTAAAATGCTTAAACATGCAGGCAATATACGTTTGTTGTCAATTTGCTGTCAATGCGTGTCTATATATCATTCTGGTGATTCAACTTTGAAAAACTCTTGCCAACATTTTCCTCGTCCTCGTCATTAAACATGCACGTCAATTCTAAAAGGCGTGTGCGTCAACAAACTTTAATTTGAAAGAAATTCCTACAACCCATTTCTATCACTAGAATTTCTTTAAATTCAGTTCCAATTTAGTAGACTGAGAAGAATTGCCCGAGTTTAAATTATGCCGGCATGCAAATACATGTAACAGACTGACGTCATTATAACATCGTGAAATTTCTTACTCAACAAAAGCAGCTCTTTTTTGTTTCTTTTGTATTCATTGTGGGTGTAGTAAGAATTAGTCTGAAAACATGAAAACAGAGTACTGCTCGAACTGTATCCCCTACTTGAGTATTTGTTTTATATTGAGGAGCAAAAGCTTGGTAAATATGGGCCGAGACTCGACAAAACAAACAAAGTGACATGTGCGCCCAGCGAAGACTCAGATCAGCCTGGGCATCCGCTCAGTCTGATCAGAATCTTCGCAGTCCGCATCGAGATGGTTTGGCCTTTAGCTACTCCTTAAGCGCACAGCCAAGACCCCTGATCAGACTGGGCGGATGCCCAGGCTGATCTGAGTCTTTGCTGGGCGCACCTCCCACATTTTTGGCATTGTAGTTTCGCTGCTCAATTAAAAACTAAGGTGTATGGATGTACCATCATGTTTTCTTCTGCCATTTTCAAAACGAATAACAACTTTTTGGCACATCTTGTGTACTTCCGTCGGCGATGAGTCCCTTCTCGAAAAAGGGGAAATAGAGGAACTGCTTGCAAGGAAGCATACACATTATCCTTAAAGCAAAACGCAAGTTTGTAAGAGAGACGTTTTTCCCCCTTTTAAAAGTGACTAATTTCCCCTTGTATTCTGTTCTAGTCCAGTACCTTGCAAGGTTGTCTAGGTACTACAGATGACTTTGCACCAGATCCTTTCAACCTTGTCCTGTTTTCAGCTGCCCTAGTTGAGCTGGCAAAGTACATCCCTGTCCACTCTTACATTTTGTCTTCCCACCTCTTCTTCTATGTACCCATTCTTCCCTTTTTTCTTTCACTGTGCCCTGTAGAATAGTCTCTGCTAAACCAAAAGACCTTATGATGTGGCCAAACTACCTTATAGTTCCCGTTTGTTGACCATGGCCGAGAGTTCAGCATATTCTTGAATGGCTGCTTGGATCGTTCTGCGAACATCCTCATTGGTTATATACTTACTCTATGAAATAGGCCGCGACACGACAAAACCAACAATGTGGTTGTGCGCCCAGCGCAGACTCAGATCAGCCTGGGCATCCGCCCAGTCTGATCAGAGTCTTCGCTATCCGCATGGAGGTAGCTTGACCCATAGCTATCCTTTAAGCGCTTAATGACGAGTCTGATCAGAATGGGTGATTGCTCAGGCTGATCCGAGTCTGCGCCATGCGCACAACCGCATTGTTGGTTTTCTCGTGTCGCAGCTCAAATGTTAAATAAACTTCGATAGCTTCGCATCTCAAAGGCATTTCTCTTACTCTGCTGTCAAAGTCCACGATTCACAGGCATACAGAAAGATGGAAATGAAAAGGGGGCGCATCCGTTTTACCTTTGGTCTAAGTGACATGTTGTTATCTCTCCAAACTTGCTTCAGCTTTATAAGAGCTGAAGTGGCATGTACAATCTTTGAGAGAGTCTCTCGTTCTGAGTCATCATCTGAGACAACTGCTCAAAGGTATTTGAAACTTGATACATGTACAATACCGACCTTTCTACCATTTTACCTTAATGTCTCTCTGGATGCCTTTGGCGGTGTTTGAAGTTGGTTTAATCGAGACTTTCCGGAAAGGACATTTATGTAGGGTCAAGTCATTTAAATTCGGACAGCATGTAAATTCGGACAGCGACATTGTTTCTTTTATATTTCAGTTCTTTGGAATTAAAGCAAAAATAACAGGGCAAGCAGTGAAAATCCTGGAGAGACGTCTCATCTGTATTTTCACTGTTTGCAATGGTATGTCCGAATTTACCCGCTGTCCGAAGTTACCCGACTTGACCCTAGAAGGTTTGTGTCACATTCATGTGTATCCCATATACCAACATCCAGAATATAAAAGTCAAATCCTAACATTGTCTTATTTGATAATAAAATGTGTGGATATTGTTAAATAATTATTTATATCAAAACGGCACAAACTTTCGGTCCCGACTTAAAAAGTATTTGATTTGAGTGTCTCGTCTATTTTAGTTGATTTGATGACGTAATCTGACAAAACATTAAAGTCAAGAAATATTCAGCCTTCAAAACATATTGTTTTTACGCCAAAACCAGGATATTTAGCATAGGAACAACAACAACACACACCTCCATGATTTATTTCGATTTAATTCAACTGTTTTGCATTTAAACACCAAAGGCCTGCATGCCTAGATCAGTGCAATCGAGAAAAATATAAAACAATATATAATCTTTATTTCCCCCAATATTGAAGAGTACTTGTACATTACATACAACACAATACAAAGCAAACATATATACAGACAAAAAAAATACAAAACGTTAACTCAGTATCAATATTTACATGATCACTCTAAACGTTTTAACTCAAAGTTGACAGTGTATTTGTCAACGTTTGCTTTTTCATACATGAAAATTGTATTTAGTTCTCAAAATATGGATTCATCTTAAGTGCAAGGACTCAATTTTTGAAAACTTCGAATTATCAAGGTGAATGGGTACACCATTGGGGGAAGATAAATGATGGGAAAAACATGAATGCCCTCCCAGCCCACTGATGCAAACAGGAAGTCACAAAAGTCATTTCCCTTTGTAAAAATGGTACAAAATAAATAAAAGCGCATCCACACACCTTAGAAAAACTTTCAGCAGAAACCTTAATATTTGACAGGATAAGTACACTCTCCCCACGTTCTTAAATCTTGATATAGGTATAACTTCACTCTATTCTATCTGTTCTATTCTATCCCATAACCTTACTAGGTCGTTGGGGCACCACAGCTGACTTCAAAACAATCCCTTTCCACCTTGTCCTGTCTTCAGCTGCCCTAGTTGAGCTGGCAAAATCCATTCCAGTCCACTCCTTGATATTGTCTTCTCACCTCTTCTTCTGTCTACCTCTTCTTCTTTTTCCTTTCACTGTGCCCTGAAGAATTGTCTTTGCTAAACCAGAAGACCTTGAGACATGGCCAAACCATCTTAGTTTCCGTTTCTTGACCAGCGTCAGGAGTTCATCATATTCTCCAATGGCTGCTTGGATCTTCCTGCGAACCTCCTCATTGGTTATATGGTCCTTGTACGAAATGTTCAGTAACCTTCGATAGCATCTCATCTCAAAGGCCTGCTTTCTTTTCTCTAACTCTGCTGTCAAGGTCCATGATTCACAGGCATACAGAAATATGGAAAAGAAAAGGGAGCGCATAAGTGTCACCTTTGATCCAAGAGATATGTTGTTATCTCTCCAAATTGGTTTCAGCTTGGCAAGAGCTGAAGTGGCTTGTGCTATCCTTGAGAGAACCTCCTGTTTTGAGCCATCATCTGAGACAACTGCTACAAGGTATTTGAAGCTGTTTACAGTACCCAGCTTCGCCCCCTTTACCTTGATCTCCCTCTGGATGCCATCTGCGCTGTTTGTCATCAGTTTGGTCTTCTCAGCACTGATCTCCATCTTATACCTTGTGCAGGTCTGGTCGAGACTTTCAACTAGAGCTTCTAGTTCCTGCTCTTCCTCAGCAAGAGCGTCTATGTCATCGGCAAACCGCAGGTTGGTAATAGTTCTGCCGACTATGCTAACCTTTCCGTCATGTTCTTCCAGAGCATCAGACATGATCCGTTCGAGAAAAATGTTGAAGAGGATGGGTGACAGAAGACATCCTTGTCTTACTCCAACTGTTGTTCTGAACCATTCTCCTGTGCTGCCATTTATCAGGACTGCACTTGTAGCCTTGTCATATAGCTGCTCAATGGTGCGAACTAGGTTTGCATTGATATTGTACTTCCTCATGGTGGCCCATAAGGCTGCATGCCATACCCTGTCAAAGGCTTTTTTAAAATCAATGAAGACATGGTACAGATTCTGCTGATGTTGGAGATACTTTTCACACAGGATTCTAAGGTTGAAGATCTGTTCTGTGGTGCTCCTTCCTGCTCGGAACCCAGCCTGTTCCTCAGCGATTATCTCTTCGGCTTGTGGCTTAAGCCTGTTCAAGATAACTTTCAGCATGACTTTGCTTGAATGACTGATGAGGCTGATGGTTCTGTAGTTCTGGCAGAGCTGTAGGTTGCCCTTTTTAGGGAGAGTAATAATCAGCGACTGAGTCCATGGGGTAGGCCATTCTCCTGTTCTCCAGATCCTGTTACAGATATCTGTTAAAACATCAATCATGGTCTCCCCTCCAGGTTGAACAAGTTCTGCTGGTATATTATCAACTCAGATTTTCCCTTCTTCAGTGCTGCTACTGCAATCTCAACTTCCTCACGAAGGATCGGTTATTGATCTTCTTCTGGGGGCTGACTGCAGTCCAGAACCGTATTGTCACCATCAGTCTCATGGTTGTATAATTCTGAGCAATATTCTGTCCATCTGCTGAGAATCTCTTGTTCTTCTGTAAGGCATTTCCCAGACTTGTCCTGGATAGTTGTGGATCTACCCTGTTTCTCTGAAGTTAGATCCTTCACCAGCTGGTATGCTTTCTTGCTGTTGTTTTTGTTCAGGCAAGTTTCGATCTCCTCGCACTGACTAGCTATCCAGTCCTCCTTCGCTTTCCTCACTGCCTTCTGAATCCTCTTGTTTGCTTCCCTGTATTCTTCTGCTCCTCCTGCTTCATACCTCTTCTTCTTCAAATTTCTCCTCTCATCACAGAGGTCGAGAACATCTCATGTGACCCATGGCTTTTTCCTGCGACGTTCCTTCCCAAGTATCTCACTGGCTGCATCAGTCACTACTGTATTGTAGGTGGTAATCATGGTATCTATGTCCATGTCATCATCCCTCAGACCAATGAGTGGTGCAAATTTTCCACCTATTGTTGCTTGAAAAGTGCATGCCACCTCTGGGTCCCTTAGCTTCTCAAGATCAAACTTCAGTCTTGGCTGGGTTGGCTTTCTAGCCTTCTTCAGACGAACTCGGAAGGTCATCATGACCAGGTCATGGTCACTTCCTATGTCTGCTCCAGGAAAACTCCTTGTCCTATGGATGTTGACTCCTGATCGGAAGCGCTTCCTCACCAAGATGTAATCAATCTGATTGTGGTGTTTCCCATCTGGGCTGTGCCATGTCCATCTTCTTGATGGTTTGTGAGGGCCAAGGGTGTTTGTCAGTACTAGCTTCACTACCTGTATTTAACTAATGCATCCAGTATACATGCACTGTATACATGGTCAGATATTTGAGAAAAAGCTACTGCATTCAACTGGTCAACCTTACAATTTGAGAAAGAGATGGAACAAATGGTTGCTAGGACGCTCTTTTTTAATGAATTAAAGTACCTTCAGAGCTAAGTACATTTTAAATAACAAAGTTATTTTTAGATTTCTGCGCACAAAATTTCCCTTTGATCTTTCCATATAGAAACACATTTTTAAACAGTATGTCACTCTATTTTGTATTCTAAACTGTAGAGAACACAAAAATAAGAAGTCTGCTAGCTTTCAGGGAGATACGTTAATTTTTGTATTTACCACAAATCACCACCTTAAACTCAGACAGACTTGTCAAAGCGACATGAACCTTAGCTATTTTGGTTTCTTTTGGATATTATTGGCTTGTTGCAAGTTCTCGCTGCTTTTGCTGCCTTTACTTGTCGTCTCTCTCGGGCCGCTGGAGTCACGATGGCTTGGTGGGAGACGCCTGCGCTTGCGCATTAATACCTAGGAGTTGCTTACCTGGCCCAGACGTTATAAAACTTGAGTACATTCTCAAACTCAAAATAAAGCGCATTGATTGGCTGCGTCAGAGCACATGCTCGGAGGCAGCCAATCATTTCGCTTTATTTTGAGTTTGAGATAATTCTCAAGTTTATAACCTCAAACTCTGATGTCTGTAGCTGCTCTACGTATTACGCCAGTAAGTGTGGCTTAGAGCATGCCGAGAGCTGCCCATCATTTTTCTCTCAAACTTAAGGGTTTTATCAACACTGTCGAAATTAAATACAGAAATGCTCGTCTGTCGCACTAAACTGTATAAAAGTACATTTATATTTCAAACATGTGTAGCCGTGGGGACCTGATTACGAACCATTCTGTCACAGTTAAAGCGCGAAAGCCGTGATATAAAATGAGCCGCGACGCGAGAAAACAAACAATGTGTTTGTGCGCACAGCGCAGACTCAGATCAGCCTGGGCATCCGCCCAGTCTGATCACAGTCTTTGCTTTGCGCTTAAATGGTAGCTAAGGGTCCAAGCTACCTCCATGCGGACAGCGAAGTCTCTGATCAGACTGGGCATCCGCCCAGTCTGATCAGATTCTGCGCTGGGCGCACAACCACATTGTTGGTTTTCTCGCGTCGCGGCTCAAATCTAATAAAAAGCTCATTTAGAGTAAATATTCGTTTCTTAGAATTTGTATGACAGCAACCCTACAAGCGCAATTGCCACATTAGAAGTGACAGAGTGACATGCACTTTACACGTACTATATGGAATTCGAAATAACAACATGTGTTAATTGCTCCAAAAAGAAGAACGTGTGTGATTGCAGTATTTTTATTTTCATCAAAAAACAAACAAACAAAAACACCCTAAAAAAATAAAATGGAATTCTACTATGATATCCACCCCGAAGAACATGCGAAATTGCTACATTAAAATAAACTATCTTACAATTCTGACTATTAACCTGAACGATTTAATACAATAGACCATTCTATTTAAGTGTTTGGGTATATCTGAATGTACCCTGTAGGGTGACAACTTCAGTGTCGTGACTGACTGTTGCTTTCTTTGGCTTCGAAACCGTTTAAAAAAGGGTTTACTATCAAATGGATAATTTTCTACATTGTACCTGAGGAGCAAATGTTTTCCTGTAAGAAATCAAGAGGAAAACAAAATTTAGAGCTGCTACTACGAATGTGTACCAATTTACCTTTAAAACACGGCTTGCAATACCATAGAAAAGCAACACTCACTAAGTCCGAGATTGATGGTCGGATGGATGACTCGCGATATTACATCCTTTTAACACAGGTTGACAGTGGTTAATTGTAACCAATGTTAAACTGTGTTTAAAAAGGTGTAATATCGCGCGTCATCCATCCGACATTGGTTAATTGTATCGTGTCAAGTTGAAAGCCAGTCTTCCCATTCTTATTCATTGTACTTTTTCATTCAAGTTTCTTTTTGATTCGTAACAAATATCACAGGTGCCGGCTATGGGTGGATGGATGAATGACGCAATTTTATGACCTATTTAACAGTATTTCAGACTTATGTAGCCGGTGGGAGGGTTGTTATGAAAATCTGTGTCGCAATAGAACCCTGTTTTTTGTTGGAAAGATTTCCGCATCCAAATGGTTTCGAACCCAGGACCGCTAGATCAGCAGGCCAACGCTTTACATATTGATCTACCAAGACATGCATGTTGACTTCTCCATGCTTTTATACAATGTGAGTAATCTGTTCAGATGGCGGGAGGGGGGGTTATTGTCGGATTCTCCGACAGTTCTAGTTGTCATCCACTCAAAAGTTTGTAAGATTTAGTTTACATGTAACCAATGTCTCATCAAGAGCTTATGTTGTATTGTTATGTAACTTGCCGTCTGCCGTTCATTGTCATTCCATGGCATAATATAGAATAAAATAGTTATCACAGGATATCAAAACGTAGATAAAGCAGTAGTCTTTAATAACCTACTGCTGTTTCGTAATTTAGACCATTATTCTTCCGAACTATAAAGAGCGGCGTCAGTAGGAAGACATTCATCACGTACAACTGAGCCGCGACACGAGAAAACCAACAAAGTGGTTGTGCGCCCAGCGCAGACTCATATCATCCTGGGCATCCGCCCAGTCTGACAAGACTCTTTGCTAAGCGCTTAAAGGGTAGCTAAGAGTCTAAGCTATCTCCAAGCGGACAGCGAAGGGTCTGATCAGACTGGGCGAATGCCCAGGCTGATCTGAGTCTGCACTGGGCGCATAGCCACTTTGTTGGTTTTCTCGTGTCGCGGCTCAACTATCGGCAATCTGTCTTGCCCAACAGATGTCATTGACAGCCTTATTGAGACAGCTCAGATTTTAAGATCGGTCTGGCGATGTCTGCTCAGAATTTGTACGTATTCCCACTTGAGGCTTGTTCTAAATTAGGTTTTTAGTGTTGAATTGCTTATTCGTTCGAACAAGATGTGCGCAATTGATGATTTCTGATCTGACAGATAAAATGAAATTCCGTGAATCTGAAATTCGGCGTCTTGATTCAGCGAGATATAAGTTCACTTTTTTAGCGTTCTGGGCCCAGTTATTCAAACTATACCGAGATCGCAAGTTTACGGGACATTAGCTTTTCAAACGTACCGCACGCAAAAACTATGTCATATTTTGCAGTAAAAAAAACGTGAGGAACTTTTGCAGTGAAAAAGTCCATCACAATTTTTCAGCGTAAGATATTACCGCAACAGGCCAGAGGTTATAAAACTTGAGTACATTCTCAAACTCAAAATAAAGCACACTGATTGGCTGCTTCCGAGCACATGCTCGGAGGCAGCCAATAAGTGGGCTTTTTTTAGTTTGGGATTATTCGCAAGTTTTATAACCTCGAACCCTGATTTTGCAAGCAATGTAAGACTTAACGAATGCTCGACTACGGATTTCGTTAGGCTAAAGATGTCTTGAAGAATTGGGCCATAAAAGCCAATATCATAAGGCATTATATATCTCACTTATTGTTCACTCACTTGTTTCCTTTAAATTGAAGGAAAAAACATAAAGAACAACAAAACACGATCTGCAAAATGACATGTCTGTCCCTTTTGGTAAATGGATACACTTTCAGGGGACACAAGTTTTCCTCCCGAATGGTGATTAACTCTTAAAGGAGATGGTCTCTACGAGTCTTAGATCTTTCGATCGAATCCTATATCATGTATTCTCTAAATATGTAACACATTTCTGTAAATTCATCGAATAAATACTGTTCACATCATGTGATTTCCAACAATGTGACATTGGTGACAAGCAAAGGCTCAGATCTGACTGCACATACATGTAAGTGCAGTCTGATCAGAGCCTTCGCTTGTCACATCAGCCGTCTATGGAAGTGATCCAGGCAATAGCGCCAACAATGAGGTCTCTAATTACCCTGTATCAATGAGGAGGATAATCTGAATATCACATGACAGAATCGCCACATTGTTGGAAGTCACATGACGTGGCTCAAATACTGTTCACAAACTCTTACAGAAGAGAATTTATTCATCAAAGAGCAGTCTGTTTCTGTCAGAGCACGCCCATTTTTAGAACGCTTTCGCCTTCCAAAGATAAAATATACTATTAATGTTTAAGATGAACTTGGAAGATAGTTTTGCAAGAGTTCCAGTTTATCAAATCTTACTAAAGATTATTACGTCTGGTAAAACTTTATCCAAAGACAATGGTACGAAGTATGGCTCCATGTAGCATAAGCAGTAGTGGATATGAATAAATGAGCCGCGACACGACAAGCGCCCAGCGAAGACTCAGATCAGCCTGGGCATAAGCCACGCTGCAGTGTGATCTAAGTCTTCGCTACCGGCATGGAGGTTGCTTAGACCCTTTGTTACCTTTTAAGGACAAAGCGAAGATTCCTACCAGACTAGGCACATGCCCAGGCTACTCTGAGCATTCACTGGGCGCACATGCCACTTTGCTGGTTTTGTCGTGTCACTGCTAAAAGTTAGAAACGGTGCATCGGTGAAAGTTATATCAAACTCGGTTTTACTGAGTACGGAAAAGCTACTCACACCTTTCGGCATAGGTATAAGGAGAACTCTACGTTCAGATTTTTTGTCAGATGGGCTCAATATGATTCCCTCGATACCAAGACTAGAAAATTTTAATGTTGTGCTGATCGATCTTCACAATGATGTGCAATATGAATAATATAGTTAGGGTTTGCCATATGAAAATTATTTTTACGCTAATTTGATAAGGGTGACACTGTTTTTGTCTCAGGAGTTCCCCATAATGAAATCATTTCTTCAAAATCGCCATTTCAGCATCCATCCAAATTAGAAACCACTTGTCTGGAGTAATGACTCTTCAATGGTTGTTTCTACTTTAGCACTGAAGCTATCTATACATGTACGTCGTACAAAATATAACTACACGTGTTATTATAATCTGAATATGGAAATGCAAGAAGCTACTTGTAATGTAATATGGAAGAATTCCACTAGGCACACAAGGTTGAATCAAGATCAAGGTTGATTCAACCTTGTGTCACGCAGGGTTTAATCAATATCAATGCTGAATCATTCTTGATGGAAGAATGTCACTAGGCACACAAGGTTGAATCAAGATCAAGGTTGATTCTTGATTCAACCTTGTGTCGAACAAGGTTTAATCAAAATCAAGGCTGAATCATTTTTGCTTGATTCAACCTTGATTCAACGTCACGACGTTGAATCAAGGTTGATTCAAGGTTGATTCAACCTTGCGTGCCTGGTGGGATTAATAGATGTTGCAATATGGTTTCTCGCAATCCTTGTGTTAAAACAACTACATGTACATGTATGCTAATGCATGAGAAAATCTCGACGTTGCATTGGTAATGATATATTATAGATGTTTGTTATTGCGAATACAGGAACAAGCTAACAGGTGCTCACAAACTGCAGAATATGCAAAAATGAGGCGAATTAAGTAACCTTCAAAGTCTTTCCTAAATAGTACACCGCTCCAAAATACATGTATCTCTGTATTGAAAACAGAAGCCTTCGCCCATTACACAGTACTATTATGTCTGCGGTAATACTCTTGTTTTGATACAGCTGTTCTTATCAGCGATGTTTACATGCACAGGACAATGACCTATTTCTATATCTGAAAATCAAAGGTTTTAAAAATACACAATAACGCATGGACAAGTAAGTTATTTTATTACAGTTTAGCCGTGTCACGACATAGGACACCTTTAAATGTGTCATGCAATCATTCTTTCTCACGAAGGGTTTGTTTAGAAGATGAGACATTGTCATGAAACATGTTTGTGAAACGCAACATATGTTTTCGGGATAATTACACGTAGACACATGTTGTATGCCACAAGTGTGACACAAGTGTTATGCAACATGTTTCGCCGTGAGAACCCGCCTTCATGTGTATTCCTGCAACGGAAAAGGAAATCACTCTGAACTGGCAGTATTTGTCGTCCGTATCGCATGGAGCTGCCTCTAAACGAAAGAATTTGCTCTCCCAGAGAGCGGTCCCCGGCTGGAGTCCCGCTGGCAGCGGAAATCTTTTCAACTGTAAACGGGTTTCCATTGCACGTAGCCTTTCAATGTTACCCTCTCAACGTCCATATATGACTGAAATTCTATTGAAAAGTACGTAAAATTGCAAGTAATCCATCCATCCATTGCACTAAAAGGAAATCCAAAACTATAGGAGGTTTTAGGGATTTCCATTATGACGTAAATCTGGCGCATGCGCACAGAGCTGGCCGTCAATTCATCGGCCAGCACTATGTTTCGCAGTGTAAAAAGGCAGATTTTCATTATGCAAAAACTCAGTTTTTCAGTGTTAGTTAATCGTAATTTTCGAAAATAATAATGATTCTCTTATCTTTTAACATGTTTTTGCTCATTTTAAAATTTTTTCGACAGGAAATCACTGAATTTGCGCTTATTTAATACGGGATTCTATCACGGCGTATGATAATCGATGGTAGAAATTCTTTCGGTAAACGCCGGATTTTTTCTAAATTAGAAATATAAATATACTGTTTTGTATAGATTATTTATTTCTGTCATAACAGATTTATAAATAAGTTTGAAACAAAAGAGTAAAATAAATATGAAACTTTATATAAAAAGAAAATAAGCACGTTCAGATAGGAATGTAAAATGGCCACGGCACTGCCGATACGAATGACTCGCAGGCTTCCCAGATAGCATGCCAACGTTGGGCCAACGTTGGCATAAGGTGTCACCGTTGGCTGAGCGTTGTCGTTGGGAGTACAACGTTGGCCCAACGTTGGCCCAACGTTTCAACAGCTGGGTATACTTTTGCTCTAGGCACACAGGAATTAATTATACTTCGACCTATGTTGGTTAAAACTTTATTTCATAGCATGCTATGTACATTTTTTTGTAAAAAAGTGTGTCTGCCATTAAACGGTCAGCCAACATTGGGCCAACGTTTGCACATGCGTATAAATTTTGCTAAGTTTTACGTGGGTTGAGTAACGTTCGCCCAACGTTCGCCCAATGCTGGGTTAGCGTGGGGAATTGAACACCAGGTTTCAATGATAATTAGAAATGAATATGAATTTGTCAATTTAATTTTTATATAAAAGTAAAAAGTATGCAAAGACCAGGAACTGAAACAATCAAAATCCAAATCCAGCCCTCAAACCATAGTTGGAAACAACTAAGATTACAAATAATCAAGATACAGAGAACATATGGCCAACCGAGTGAGCAGCTTGTTCCCAAAAGCTGGCCACTCAGCAACCCAAACCGAACAAAAAATAATAAGAACATACATAAGGTAAAACATCACAGAAACTCTGACACCAAAAACAGGCAACAGAGAACCACAACAGAACTACCGCCTTGGAACGGTCAGTAATGAATTACTGGGGGGCTTAAAGTCTATGTATCACTCAACTACTCAGTATCATAATCATCATTAAATGGACTTCTTACTATTTGTTTATTTATTTTATTTATTATTATTTGTTTTGGTTTTGCATGCTCTGACTTTGACTAGCGTGTACTAATAATTCTTTGAAAAGATTATGAATTTTTGCTTTTATAAATTTTATTGCATAATATAACAATACGGATTTAGGCATAATGATAATATTAATCATAAACTTTGGTTATGTACAACATCTGAACCAGGTACATAGAAAAGTAAAGCTCTGTAAGTAATTATCGATTACACAGCAAGGATGTTTACTCTGATTTATTCACGAGCAAGGTCTGGTTACCAAGGAAACGATCCCCATTCAGCAATTAAGTTTTTAGTACTTCTGTTATTAATGACTTTCAGATGTACCAGAAGGATTTAACAAACCAAGTGCTAAACATAACTAGGGCTTGGAGGAGCAAAGATTGTGTTCTTAGAATAGGAAACTATAAACGTACGCTCAAAGTCATAACATTCAGCACCATTCAATACTTCAATTCAATCAGATTGTATTTGATATTTTGTGAGTTTAGCTTAATACATTTCAGCCTGAATGTCTTCGCGCGAAAATCAACCTTAGGCATATATACTCAAATCAGCCTGCACCACTGCGCAAGGTGAAATGTAGCTTCACATTTGATTAACCAGGATTCATCAGGCAGATTGAATGTGTACGCGAAGAGGGAATATCATAAGAAGGTGCATATGCGCAGGCTGATTTTAGTCGTAAAGTATATAAAAACCGCATTAAGTGATCAGCAGTGCGCAGAATTGTGTATTTGGGATTGCATTTAAAAGTCAGTATACGTTTAAATCGCTGACTCTTCTTTGTGGTCATGGATTTAGTTACTTTTACTGGATGCTTCGCAGAGAAGGAGGAATTTGTTTTATTTCAAAGTATATGTTGGTTTAAGGTGGCACAACTTGACCCAAAGTGAAATTTTTGCGTTGGCTGATTGTAAGCCATATATGTTGGCGCACCGTTCGCCAAACGTTGCAGGAAAAAACTTACAACGTTGGGCCAACGTTGAGCCAACCGTTGGCTCAACGTTCGCCCGATGAGCAAAGTTACGTTGGCCCAACGTTGGCATCCAACGTTGGCCCAACCAAACTGACCACCTTAAGCCAACGTTGGCCCAACGTAGGCATGCTATCTGGGTTTGTCGTTATAATAAGTTGAGAAAATGAAAACGTGAGAAAAGGACGAAAATAACATACATTAAAAGTAATCCACTTAGAACATGCTGTTTTTAAATTAGAAGAATATCAGATTACTTTGTGAACAGTAGAGCACATCATCAGTCGCATTGGCAATTCATAGTCGAGTAAATCTAATCCATTCTATGTTTGTAAGGCCAGAGACGAGACGAATTTCCTGTGTCATAATTTACTTGAAAGCACCGACAGGGCATATACGTTAACGAAGTGTGAAATACTTTAGATTTTACTAATTTGTACATTAAAAGCTTATTCGATTGTGCCAGTTTAGTTAATAACTAAAGATTTTCTAATTAGACACTGAAACCGCCTATTCATTCAGTCACAACTGAATGGTTGTAAAAGACATTCTGTTACATTTTAATTGATATAATAAAAATCCAGAAGAACAAATTCTATTTCTTTAACGAGATCACAGTCTACAAATTATTTTTCTGGATT
This sequence comes from Ctena decussata, assembly GCA_963989385.1. Taxonomy (NCBI): domain Eukaryota; kingdom Metazoa; phylum Mollusca; class Bivalvia; order Lucinida; family Lucinidae; genus Ctena; species Ctena decussata. The sequence goes on from OZ022504.1 coordinate 10,939,567, forward strand.
GTTGAGGAAATGAGCCTCGAGCAGCCAAATCCGTTGACACCCAAACATTTCCACATTACTTTTCCCGGCGATAATATTTTACAAATAGACATGAAAAAATGCACAACTGAGAATAAATTTAAAAAAAAATGTATATTAACTACGAGCTGGGTTAAAAAATTAGGTTTTGGAAGGAATTTTCCTGTACAAGCCCCGGAAACTTCCGGGCAGCTCGTCACCTTCACTGCTTAAAGACTAACATTGACGATATTTCTTGTTGGCAGCTGGATTTTTATTATTATTATTATTATCATTATTATTAAATAACATTAAAACAAGAAGAAGAGAAACGTTCTAGCAGTTAGCCAATACCTTTATCAAAAAGAATGAAAATAAATAAATTTCAAAAATGCTATAATCGATCATAAAAAGAATAAAATAAATAAATCTAAAAAGATAATCAGGATCAAAATCATGGAAATTAGTTTATCATGCATTATTTTAATATAAACTATTTATTTTTACCATTTATTATAAAAAAGCAACACTTCACCACATTAAATTGGCATAGAAACATTGGTTTTCAATAGTACTTCTCGGCCAGTTTGACGGCCAGGGCTATCCCGAGTCTATTTATAGAATCGGAAGTGCGTCACGATAAAACCTCCTATTCTAATAAACTTGTCTCCTCTTGTAAAATGGCGGCCAACACATATGATGTACCAATACACCTTGGGCCGTATTCATAAAGCAACTTAAGTCGTTGCTATGCTGTTGCCAATGCTAAATACATGTATCTATAAAGGAGTTTCCCTACAACTATTAAATTTGGTCTGGAGGAACAGTCTTTGTAAGACTGTTCCTTCAAAGCAAATTTCATAGTTGTAGGGAATCTCATTCAAAGAAATTTAGCCTTAGCAACAGCATAGCAACCACTTAAGTCGTTTTATGAATACGGCCCCTTAACGTTAGTTGGTGCACTTCAATGATTTTTCGCTAATTTCTTCAAAGGGAGACAGCTTTTGTAACTTCCTGTTTTCTTTTTTAAACGACGTAGACCTTCAAAAAAAGGGGTCTCTCTTTAAGGAAATAATTTGCCTTTTTAAGAACAATTTGGGTTGCCCGAATTTTCTGTACATTCTTCCTTCCATGAGTCCCTTAAAATACGTGTATCTACGACAAAAGCTTTGATTTGTCTTTTTTTGTTATTTCAGAAGTTTGCAACTCGTGTAGTCTAAAGATGGGACGGAAACTAGGACGAATGATTGTTTACTTGTGTCTTTTCTTAATGTTGTTTAGTCTTTCAATATTAATGGTTTCAGTGAAGTATAATAAAACTTATTTTCTGCCCAACAAGGAAGCAGACCAACTCGGCGGCATACATGTATGGCGTGGCATAGTTTATACTACGACGCGACAAGCCCACAACAAAGACAGGAACGTAGTGTCACACTCTATAGAGACCAGTTTAAATTTGACAGCGATGCAAGAATACATTTACGAAAATATTGATAGACTTTCGAGACGGATAACTCGTAAACAAATACAATATTATAATTTGAGTAGACCAAGAATAGATCACGCTGACTTTGACTTCTTGATAAATGGAGCAAACATTTGTGCAGGTCAGACTCCATTTCTAGTAATACTTATCCCTTCAGCGCCTGATAATATTGAGGCACGATTTGCAATACGAGAAACGTGGGGCAAGTATGCAACTAGTTTACAGATTCCGCCACCGAATAATGGAAGTGTTATTGCTCTTGCGTTTCTACTTGGAAAAGACGTTAAAGCATCAAACGACAAAGCTATTACATTTGAAAGTGAAGTGTTCGAAGACATTGTTTATGGCGACTTTAAAGACACGTACAAAAATTTAACCCGTAAAGTGTTAATGGGTCTTAAGTGGGTAAAGAAATTCTGTTCAAAGGCTGAATTCATTCTAAAAGCAGATGATGACGTTTATGTTCATATTCCAAGGTTGGTGGCGAGGTTGATAAATAGTTTAATGTTTTATCCAGCGGGACAAACTGGAGTCGTTTATGGAAAAATCTTTAGAAATGCTGCAGTTCAAATAGAGGGAAAGTGGAGGGTTTCCTATAGAGATTATCCTCTATGGTCCTTTCCACCGTATGCGAGCGGCAATGCATATATCATATCCAGTAGTTTAGTCAACAAGCTCTTAACAGTATCCCAACACATGCCATATCTTCATGTAGAAGATGCTTTCATTACTGGTGTACTGACATTTATCATAGGCGCTAAGTATGTCCCAATGAAAGGATTTACTTATGCAGGAAATAAACCGGCAGTCCCATGTAAATTTATGTCGGAGAATGAAATTACAGGATCAGTAAGGAATGTCAGCATGATGGAAACAATGTGGTACACCCAGCAAAACTATCCAGATTCCTGTGTTAACATTAGTAAGATTACCAGGAGACGCGCAGCGTTGTTGCGACGTCGTGTTGACCACGATGTAACATCTTGATTCAGACAGTCGTTGGTATTACATGTATGTCCTGCTGGTGTATGGATATCTAAAATGCTGCAATAAAATGATTGAAAGAAAAAACTTGAAATTTCCGAGAAAAAATGAGATGTATAAAATTCGCTTTCAAGGAACGGGGTTGTTTCCAGTGTCTATAGGGTGTTCAAAAACAGGTGGACATTTTGTTTTCACATTAAAGCCGCGACACGAGAAAACCAACAATGAAGTTGTGCGCCAGGCGAAGACTCAGATCAGCCTGGGCATCCGCACAGTCTGATCAGAATCTTTGCTTTGGGCTTAAAGGGTAGCTAAGGGTCTAAGCTACATTCATGCGGACAACGAAGACTCTGATCAGACTGTGCGGATGCCCAGGCTGATCTGAGTCGGCGCTGGGCGCACAACCACATTGTTGGTTTTCTCGTGTCGCGGCTCATTACTGTAGATCCTTCATTTATCATGGAAACCTCATAAAACTGTGTGTGGTGGTTACAATATGATACTTCATTGCACAAATGATGTTTTACTGCAAGGCGGCGCTGATAATAGGAAGTGACGTTATCTTGACTTCAAAATGTATTTATGACATTACTTTCTGTCGTTCGCACTGATGAAACCACAAAATGTCATTAAGTGAAAAAGAACATAGTTTCAGAGTGTTCTCATGTTTACATTCAGAGGAAATGGAAAAAATGGAAGAGGGTCTAAATAGATAAAAAAAAAACTGGTCGTGTAGTTGCCTGCTCATTGTATACATGTAACTGGAAAGTTTAGCAGGAAATAGAGAGGTGGGAGACCAACAGAGGTACCTTAAAAATAATGAAAGAACTGATAATGTCAACGTTCTAAAGAACATTCTGTCCTGTGTCCCTTGTTTCTAACTTATTTTCATTTTATTTGGATAGTTGCATAACTTCCATACGTTGGCATTTTTTTTTTATTATTATTTTGAAGATATTTTCCTATCGGCCCGCTAGTTTCCTGATGAGCTCTTTTTCCACTACCAGCAAATTATTTTATATCCAGTTCTTTGAATTATTCAGAATATCCATTTCTTGAGATAATGGAAGCCTGGGAACTCTCTGAAACTAAGTTTATATCATTTGATGCCAGACTGCAGTTTAAGTGGCACTGACAGCAGGAAATGGTGACATAGTGTAATCTTACAACATTATAACGTCACTTTCTCTCAGCAGTGCCACTCTGTAGTAAAACATCATCAGTGCAAAGGAGTATTACATTGCTACAACCATACAAAATTTTGAAAAGTTCACTTGATAAATCAAGGAGTTACTGTACAGCCATTTCAAAATGGTGCTCGTTTTTGAGACACCCTATAGTATAGTATTTCGTGCGGCAGACGCGCGTCTCTGCTTTTAATTCGTTCAGTGTCGCTAAAACCCAAAAGGGTGATGCGCAGGTCTCGGCATTAATAATAGGTATTGTTGCGACCAAAACTGGCAGAATTGTGTATAACAAGAAACATAGCGTAAAAACATCTAGTATTTACGTTCAGATATGGAACATTTGAGCCGCAACACGAGAAAACCAACAAAGTGGTTGTGCGCCCAGCGCAGACTCAGATCAGCCTTGGCATTCGCCCAGTCTGATCAGAGTCTTTGCTGTCCGCATGAAGGTAGCTAGACCCTTAGCTACCCTTTGAGCGCTTAGGGAAGACTCTGATCAGACTGGGCTAATGCCCAGGCTGATCTGAGTCTGCGGTGGGCGCACAACCAGTTTGTTGGTTTTCTCGTGTCGCGGCTCATTAAATTGTTTCAATGCGGCAATGCGTTCAAGCGACGAGATGGAATGGCAAAGAGTGAAAACCCAGATCAGACTGCTCCTTTTAGAATTAGACTGGTTTGTGTCTGCAATGCTTTCTCAAACATATCTGTCTCAATACTTTGAACTTTTAAGATAGCTTGTTTACGGAAGCAAAATACCATGACTTCTTGAAAAAAAAAATATAAAAGAGAAAATGTCAGACTAAAGCTTGATATATGAAATAAAGCGGATATTATTGCATTACAGTACATATGATCTGAATTTTCACGGACAAAGGTCCATTTTGAGGGACAGCGTCCCACAAAATGGACTTTTGTCGGTGTGAATTCAGATCATATGCCACAGCAAGTATCGTCTGATTAGGGCTTACAATGGCGATACAGGGATTTTTGGAAATACAATAATTGTAATTTAAACCATAACAGGAAACCTTATAAGTGAAAACTAGCCTTAATACAATCTGTGTGGTAGACTAGTCCAAAAGGTGTTTACAGACTGAAGAAGGTTTTTTTTGAAGGTCAGTTGTACATGCAATAAAGCTTATACTACAAGAAATAAGAAAAAACATTGAAACGTTTAAGCCACTGTCTCCATGTCACGTATTGAGGGCTAGGTTTTACTACGTTTTTTAAAACGTGGTAAGACGGCAGTAAACGTTGTAAAATGTAGTGAAACGTATATAGGTATAGCTAAATACGTGGTCTGGTTACGTTTGATTTAGAACATGGTATTTTGATTTACGTAGCGTATACCTATTACTACGTAACAACTCGTAGTAACACGTGGTCAAAAATACTAAAACGTAGCCGAAACGCATTAAAAACGTAACAAAAATAACCTAGAGGTCCTCTATGCCTCAGACTCACTGTCTCGTATTGAGGACTAGGTTCTTCTACGTATTTAAAACGCACCAAAACAGGAATATGCGTATTAAAACGTAGTTTATACGTATTAGTCTATATACGGATATATACAGCTACAAACGTGGCCTACCTACGTTTGAAATGAAAATTCAACTTAAGCGTAGCATTTCAAAATGCTTACTGTATCGTAGTAAAAACGTGTTGAAATGTAGTTTAAACGTACTAGAACGTAGATGATACGATTTAAATACGTGACCATACGTGAAGGTCCTCTACGAACTACTACGCATTATATACGCTATCCCACGTCTTTGTGCGTTTTGTGACGTTTTATTCTTCGTTTATTATGATTTTGTATGTTTTGCGATACCTACGCAAACGTCACCTTTACTAGGTGCTTATACCAGACACTAACTGGCAGGCCGTAGTAAAACATTCGGAATCGTAGTAGAAAGTAAACTGTTCCCCTCCCTTCTGAAAGCTTGGCACTAAGCCGTTTGATAACCGAGTAGTACGAAGTAAATCGTAGGAAAACGTATTTAAAACGTTTTAAAACGTAGCAATACCTAAATACTTTCAAAACGGGGCACATATTTTCGCCAAACGTAGGGCGGGAAACGTAGTACAACATACATGTAGCCCTCAAAACGTGACAGTGAGACTGGGCCTTTATACAACAATTCTTGTGAACTTGAACCATACACCATTTTTTATGTAAAAGTGACACTTTGAGTAACAATACGCGGATAACTTGTAGTTTACTCAAAATTTGGTGTAGAACCGCAAGTATGGAGTTTGGTGTATCATTTCTATGAAATAAGAGATATGTTTCATATCAATAGCTATTTGAAATAATATACCATTTACAGTGTAAGGTTTGCTATTTTACAGCGTGAGTTTAGTCTTACTACGGGGTTACAATTTTTGAAGGTGGTGTTACTGTGGCCATTACATTTTTTCTGTGTAATAAAATATTGGTGTACTATTTTAACGATTAGTTATTTTCAGTGTAAAAACATAATTGAGCCGCGACACGACAAAACCAACAATGTGGTTGTGCGCCCAGCGCAGACTCAGATCAGCCTGGGCATCCGCCCAGTCTGATCAGAGCCTTCGCTGACCGCATGGAGGTAGCTTAGACCCTAAGCTACCCTTTGAGCACATAAAGAAGAGACTGAGTAAACTGGGCGGATGCCCGGTCCGATCTGAGTCTACCCTGGGCGCACAACCACATTGTTGGTTTTCTCGTGTTGCGGCTCAATTAACCTTTAACGTGTCGTCTTTCCGTTGCTTCACTTATACTGTAGGTTTGGTTCACCTTAATGTAAAGTCAATTTGCCTGTCGAATCATGTAACTAGGCGTTTGAGATACGTTACATGTACGACATATGAGCCGCGACACGACAAAACCAACAATGTGGTTGTGCGCCCAGCGCAGGCTCAAATTAGCCTGGACATCCACACAGTCTGAACAGACTCTTCGCTAAGCGCTTAAAGGTAAGCCAAGAATCTAAGCTACCTCCATGCGGACAGCGAAGACTCTGATCAGACTGGGCGGATGCCCAGGCTGATCTGAGTCTGCGCTGGGCGCACAACCACATTGTTGGTTTTGTCACGTCGCGGCTCATATGTTATTTTTTCTTCTTTTGTGTCATGTAGCTAATATCGGCATAACCATTACATGTATACAAATCAATATCGATTACAGTTGTTTTTCATACGTAATGAAACTCATGCTAAACCAGATGAAACTGAGGTGAATCTATTTCAGTATAAACACCATTTCTTTTAAATAAGGAATTTATACAAAATCTAGTGGAAATTGCAACTTTTTACATCAGCTTGCAAGAAAGCTCTAACATTACCATTGGCAAATGACAACATTGCCATTGACGAATGGTAACGGATCCTCTTTAAAACGGGTATCAAAGAAGGGTATAAAAATCGTAATAAGTTGTATGCCAATATTGATAGCACATGTAATTCAAAAAAATACGCCTAAGTTTCAACAGAAACGTTTCCTTCATAAAAATTTACAATTTACAATAGTGATAAGGATCAATTACACTATGGTGCAAACTTTCCTGCGATCGTCTGTTGCCTAATTACACCATATTATCTGGATTAATTGACAGCAATTAAGTGAAAATTTCCCGAGCATACAATGTAGATGACTTACACCAAAGCTGTTGGCAGCTCAGCTGCTCCAATTTTGGTGTAATATTTCCTTTCAATTTTTCCAGTGTAGCTATTTCGGTTCTAACGCATGAGCTGGGTCTACACTATTTGCCCAGGCTCTGTTTATTGAATGACATGCATTAATGGGTTTAAGTGGATAAAACATCATATGCATCAATGTTGTTTCATTGCCGAGCTCTCTCTGAATTGGGCAATATTCGTATACTGATGGCACGATTACTTTCTGCGTAATTACAAGGTACATTGTGTAGATGGTGGTGGTGTGTCATTGCTTTACGTTCACGGTAAACAGCTATGGTCTTGTCGGAACGATCAGTTAACCTAACCGCTCGAATCTATGACAACTCACCGACAGACAACTGGCCGACACGACAAGTCACAGACATACCTTTTTCACCGACAACCAACTCACCGACACGACCACTGGCCGACAGGACAAGTCACAGACATTTTTTTTAAATTGTTTGTACGTGGATCATCAACAAGGACGCGCTCATTCTTAACCAAAAGTCAAAATATAAGAAAAAAAATATCCGTTATACATGAGCTTTAGGGATTATTGAAGTTGTATTCACTTTTGTAAAGAAATATAATAGGGTTTTGTCTGTGAGTTGTCGTGTCGGCGACTTGTCTTTGTCGATCAGTTGTCGTGTCGGTGAATATTTTTTTGTCTGTCAGTTTTTGTCTGCGAGTTGACTTTCGGTCAGGTGTCTGTCGGTGAGTTGTCGTGTAGTGAACCGCTCTATTCCTGGGCAGGCTTAGACCTCCTTAGCGGTTAACCAATACTAAGTACACATACCTTCGCCAGTAACTGACATCTGCCTTCCTTAAAACAGCGGAAGGAGAAACGAAAGTAATTGGCCGGACCGGGTATCGAACCCGGGACCTTTGGTTCTTGAGTCAGACGGGTTACCGACTGCGCTACGCGGCAAGGCTACAAGGTGGACAGTAGTCGTCACGGACAGATGATTTAACGATAAATATCTTGTATTTCCAACGGAAATAATTCTCAACTAAATAAGACAATTAGCTACAGCTCACGTCTTAAAAGTCTGGTTTTATGTCGTAAAGGCAGCAACCACTCACTAATGTCATTTACTTATAGCAAACTTTTCTCATTTAATTTCATGGACACTTCAGAAAACTAACCATGATTGAGCCCGTTTTTCGAAGTGTCCTGGTAAATGGCTTCGTTTCATAAACCAATGCTAGTTGCTTCAAACAAATGATATGAGTACAGGGTAACTGCTTGTTACGATATTGACATCGGCCATGTAGGACCTGGGGCCGTATTATAAAATGACTTAAGTCGTTGCTATGCTGTTGCTAGGGCTGAATTTCTATGAAGGAGATTCTCTACAACTACGGAATTTGCTCGGGAGAAACAGTCTGAAAAGACTGTTCCTCCAGAGCAAATTCTAAAAAGACTGTTCCTCCAGAGCAAATTTCAGAGTTGTAGGGAATTTCCTTCATAGAAATGAAGCCTTAGCAACAGCATAGCAACCACTTTAGTCGTTTTATAAATACAGCCCCTGAGACTTATTTAATTTTTTTCGTTCTGAGATAATTTTACTTTAAAACACAAGCGTTTTACCGTTTTCAGAATGTGGTTGTGACGAAAATTGTCCACCTTGAATTTTGTCATTTAACTTTTCCTTTTAAGATTGGTACATTTGAGCCGCGACACGAGAAAACCAACAAAGTGGTTGTGCTCCCAGCGCAGATTCAGATCAGCCTAGGCATCCGCCCAGTTTGACCAGGGTCTTCGTAAAGGGCTCAAACGGTAGCTAAGGGTCTAAGCTACCTCCATGCGGACAGCGAGGGCTCTGATCAGACTGGGCGGATGCCCGGGCTGATCTGAGTCTGCGCTGGGCGCACAACCACTTTGTTGGTTTTGTCGTGTCGCGGCTCATTTATAGGTAAAGTTTTTAAAAGATAAATACCAAAATCGATAAAAAAATCTAGAGCAAATATAATTGTTAGTTACAATTTCAGGATAAGAACGTTTTCTTCTTATCTCAATCAGTTTTATTATCAAACTTTTGACCTGTAAGATAATTTGGAAAAAAAAAAATCTAGAGATAAATACATCTGTCCTTTCCCGAAACGTTTTCGCAATATATTTAAGTGTCGCGATAAATGTGGTAATTAGAAGTGAAAACAAAAGTCTGATTCTGAATAAAACTCTGAAATATCTTCATAAACTTTTCTGATTCTTGAAAGATTTGAACGATTTGGTGATAAAAGAATGACCAAAGCTAATCTATGGCTACCTGACAAAAATACATCTCCACAGGTCTTGGGAGGGAGGAATAGTGTGTTCTATAGAGTTATCCAGATTTCTGTTTCACTACCTGAAAGCCACGTTTGAGCTTAATTTTCCAACCGGTGTGAGCGTATTCATGTACATTTGAAATCTCTCTCATGTAATAACGGAAGTAAGCTGAACTATGCGCAAACACATTGCTTGCGTATTGCGATTAGTGTGTTTTGTTTTTCTACATTGTACTTATAGTTGGCATGGTAACTGTAATTTAGTTAATAAGCTCATGAACAATCGGAACTGATTCGACTAAACTCCGTATTAGGAATAACAGGAAAGTAACAGATAAATGAGCCGCGACGCCAGAAAACCAACAAAGTGGTTGTGCGCCCCGCGCAGACTCAGATCAGCCTGGGCATCCGCTCAGTCTGATCAGAGTCTTCGCTGTCCGCATTGATGTAGCTTAGATCCTTAGCTACCCTTTAAGCGCTTAGCGAAGAGTCTGATCATACTTGGCGGATGCCAGGCTGATCAGAGTTTGCGCTGGACGCACAACCACATTGTTGGTTTTCTTGTGTCGCGGCTCATTAATGAGCCTTAACAAGCCAACGGTCACAATAAACATGTAAAGCTAGTATTCTAACAAGATTATTTCAGTGCTTACCTGTGCGAAGGTCTTGAGGAGTATGGCACAATGTTCCATTTGGCAAATGGTGTGCATGTACATTTCTAAAGGAGCCGGTTTTCCTCCATTTTTCATGGCCGTCGGAACAGGGGCGGCAGGGGAGGCCACCGCCGCCCCAATATTTTCGGCAAGAATATGATTCTGCTTCGGTTAAGAATAAAAGAAGGGAGAAAAATAAAAGAAAATGACACTTTCACGCCTCACACATCGCAATTTTGCCAAGTCACAACAGGTGTCATGCTAGTTCACGCTTTAAAAATTGCCTGCAGGCGTAAAGGATTAACGATGAAAGATGTAAACGGGTGTGAAAGAAGACACACATTCGCACCCGATTATCGAAACATGAAAAATTGTTCAAATTATGAGTAGGGCAAGTCGGATGTCAACACCAAATGCAATGAAATCATGTGAAAATATATCTTACAATATGTGCGAATTGGAGTAATGCAGATCAACCTGCGCATCTGTGCAGCCCGACCAGACTCTTCCCTTTCGCTTATATCATGTATGAATCCTGGGGCATCTTACTTGTGAAAAGTAAGAGCTCTGGTCAGTCTGACCTTATCGCAGATTGATTTTAATATCATCAATACTTAAATGATAAGATACCTTTTTACATGACACCTACCAATTGATTACCGAATCGTTGTGCACAAAACAATGCGTCTGTTCAAACATATACTAATTTTCTTTGGGAGCCCCTGTAGCTCAGTGGTTAAGTGCTGGCCTGCTGTCCCGGGTGCGATCCCCGCTGTTAACGGGAATCTTTTCAATTGTATACGGGCTTCCATTGCACACAGACTTTCATTATCATCCACTCCTGATATGACTGAAATACTGTTAAAAAGGAGGTAAAATCGCAAGTCATCCATCCATCACATTCTTCATTTACTTTCGAGCTAGCCCCTTAGATTCTAAGTGTATCCAGTATTCCCTATAGATATGAGGATCGCGCATTAGACCCCCAGTCACACTTTAAACTGACCACTTCCAGTTAATTTTCACTGACTTCTGACAGGACTGATAGCGGACTGGCCTAAAGTTGCGTTTTATATTGCCTCGGCGGTAGTCAGTGAGGCAGTGGCTACAAGGGCTACGGCGGGCACTCTGAGCACTAACATTCTGCACAAATATGTGCTTGGAACAGCTTTAATGGTCGAAGTGTGTGAGTGAACTCGGGTTTAACGTCCCACCAACAACGAGGTCATATGGAGACGGGACCTCGGTTTAAAGTCTCATCCGAAAGACCGGAGAAGCGGGGGATCGATCTTGCGGCCCCTGGATTGGTAGTCCTGAGTGTTATCCACTACACTACAGCCACTCCTTAATGGTCCGAGACGTGTAGTCAATCGGACAACTAGGCCAAATACGTCTCTTAACACCAAGTTACCAGAATTTGGATACAAATTTTATGCTTTTAACCTTCAAAATGCATACGTCGTTTTTTTATAAATGAGGGTTAGTGGAGGTTGGGGTGAAGGTAGGGTGGTGCTCGGACATTTCGGCCACGGACGTTTCGGCCTAGGACATTTCGGCCTAGGACAGTTCGGCCATGGACATTTCGGCCACAGAAATTGTCAAGGGCGGACGTTTCGGCCTTTATCCAAAAATTACCTTTTATTATTAAATTAAGTGGTAACATGAGTATCTTAAGCTAGTCTTAATGAACTCGAATGATTTGTTATTATTGTCTTGATATTTTATGGACCTTCAACATCTTTAGGGTCATTTTGAGCATACCAAGGCAAAAATACTGTGAACAATTGTTTCAGTTACTTTAGCTAGGGCCCTATATGACGTTTGAGTTTAGTGCTGTTTTTAGGTTTATGACTCATAAACACTTATAAGGTTATTTTGAGCATAGTCCGGGGCTTTTGCCATCCCCACCCACGGGCCATGTTGGCCTTTTTCAGTTATGTGATGCCTGTAGTATCTTGATGTGTAAACATATGCCTGCAGCAATATCATCTGCTGTGCACTCATATTTGGCCTTAAGGGATATTGTTGGAGTTATTTTAGCTCAGCCACACATTTTTGTGTCATGTGTGCCAAAAAAAAAAAGAAAACTTGAATTGTTTTGATTGTTAAAGGTAGCATAGTTTCAATTCCCTTTTCTTAAACTTTGGCCGAAACGTCCGTTGGCCGAAATGTCCGTGGATGAAACGTCCGTGGCCGAACTGTCCTAGGCCGAAATGTCCGTGGCCGAAACGTCCGTGGCCGAACTGTCCTACATTCAGGTAGGGTAGAGGTGTGTTTGTTTGGGGGAAGGTGGGGGGGGGGGGAGAGGGGGGGGGGCAAAAAGGTATTAAAAATCCGCCTCCCCAATGTCAAAATCGTTCCGACGCCCCTGTTTTTACAAACTAAAACATTATCTAAGCTTTCTTGTTTGCTTTCACGGACAACGAAATTCTCCAAAAGTGTGATCTTCGCTTAAAAGAGAGAATTTGCTAAAAGTGAAAATGGAGGCAACTCTTAAGCGAAGAATTTGCATCAAGAGAAGATTTTACTTTTCCTTTAAGCGTAAATCCCACTTTGGAAATGACCCCCCCCCCTCCGCACACACACACACACACACACACACCAACCAAAGTGGCATTTACTCTTTAACGAAAGTACTTGATGAAAGGAAGACTAAAAAACAAAACTTTGAATGCACCACCACACTCTTTTTATCACAACTTTGCATGTACCGTTACGCAGCGGAAAACATAAATTTTGCTCCAGATTAGCAATACCTATCCTTTAAGAGTAGATCCTGCTTTGGGAGTGTTCCATTGTCCAAGAAAGCAAACAAGTAATCTTCTAGAAGAAACAAATATTTCCTCTTATAGTTAAAGGTAAATGTTAAGGTTTCCCAAAGCCTAATAGCCGTCGATGCAGTGGGGGCTAGAGACCCACTATATCTTGGGCACAGCTGATGAAAGGCGGAGCCTATCTCTCTCTCCTTTCGCTGCCTTATCCTTCCCTGATTCGAAAAAGGTACGATGGGATGGTAATAATGGAAGGCTGTGTGCAATGGAACCCCGATTACGGTAAGTAATTCTCGCCTAAAGCGAGGCTCGAGCCTGGTCCGTTTGATCAGTAGGCCAGCGCTTAACCCACTGAGCTACGGGCACCTAAGTTTGTGTCCAAATTGTTTGGAAAGAAAACAGTCGAGTATACCTTTCCTGTCTTGGTACCAGTAATGTAGTATTTATCCTGTATGTAAGATATTGCTATACCTGGATTTCCTATATTTAATGAATGCATCCAGTATACATGGTATACATGCACCATACATATACAGAGTCGAAGATTTGAAAATAAGCTATGATTTCAGCCGGTCTGCCTTACAATTTGAGAAAGAGTGTGAACAAATAATTACTAGGTCGCCCTTGTTAATGGAAAAAGTTCCTCTAGACCTAAGTACATTTTCAATAACGATGTTGATCTTGTTTTTCACACACAAATTTTCTTTTGCTCTTTCGTTATAAAAACACTTTTTTAAAACAGCATGTCGCTTTGTGTTCTAAATTGAAGATAACAAATATAAGCAATCTGCTAACTTTCAGGAGATACTTTAATTTTTATCTTTTATTCAGATTTTGAGTATTTGACACAAAACATCACTCAATGATTACGAGGGTCATTTCAGAAATAGTGTAAATGAGTCGGCCATTCCCAGGAATGTTGACCGATTTTTGAAATTTAAGTCTTAACTTTTAGGTTTACATATCACCCAATGACATTCACTCAAAATTTTTGAGGCACTGGCATTTTCTTCAAAATATGCCTTGACAATTGTTGTTAGGGTAAGGACACTGAGTAGAAACAGACGTAATATTTATGTAAAGATAAATTCATATTTTCTTAACTCCGGATACAAGCAGCTCTGGATTGATACCTATAATACCTGTTACATGTATACTGAAAATATTTCAGTATGAAAAGCATTGTGTCAGCCTTGCTAACACACAAGATTTATCTTGCAAGATAGGCTAATCATGGAACAATGCGCATTTCTGGTGACGTCACTTCCTGTGCTAAATTGAAATGTATAGTAGGTTGTTTAAACTTCGATTTTGAGGTCAAATTAAGTGACAGTGAATGTTTGGTGACAGATATCAAACAGAAAATAAACAAGATTTAATTCGTCATGCTTGTTTTCTGTTATAAATAATCTTTTATGGCGCTTTATGCTCTTTTGTCAGTGGCCTACCTGATTTTTTACGATAAGTTGCCCCACCCACCCACATAGTTCAATGTCAGTATGTCATATTAAATTACAAGTCTTTCAAGTCTTTATATATGATTTTTTCTATCAATATGTCCCTCTATTTGTTAACATTAAACAAAGTTATATATATTGAGCCTGTGTCTTTTTATTTGAAGATAATTTCATTTTATTGTTTTGTATTTTACATTAATTGCTGCTTCTTTGCAACTTCCGGCGTGGGGTTTGCACACGTATCATCCAGTTTCATCAGTGATTTGATGCCAGTCGTAACGAAATACAGTGAACTTATCATTTCAGTAATAAAATGTCTGTCATTTGTTGGAATTGGATGTGATTGAGTCCAAAACCACAATTTTATTGATATAATGCATTTATAATAACTTCGCATTTATAACCACAGAGCAGACAAAAATCTCGTTTATTATGTTACTTGTGTAGACTCTAGAAACGATTTCTGTATAATTTTCTTATTATACATTGAAAGAACAGTATTACGCGTTTCGTCATTAAAATATATCATTTTCTCATTAAGCAAACCGTAACAGAATACGAGAGACTTTCGGTGAAATTGTATAGTTTCCAGTGTCCACACCCTTATGACGTATAAGCACGTGCTGTCATGCATGGGTGACCTAGAAATTCTTTTAAAGCATACCATTACAAAGCTCTTGAATTTAGCTTTCCAATGATATATAACACCACTGCTAAATATCAGCCAATAGGCTAAGCTGAGATCATTTACGTTATTTCTGAAATGCCCCTCGTACATATCAAATAAACAGAGCATGTGGGACCACAATCGTAGATGTTTTGTTAGATAAGGCAAAGGTAGTATAGAACGGAGAAACCGCGAACTATGACATCCTTCTGAAGTTGTCATAAAGTAGGGCAGGTGCTGCTGTGTTTGCACTAGGGGCAGTTTTACATTCTCTCCCTCTCTTTCTCTCTCTCTCGCTCTGGAAGACAGTGAACTATCAATGACGAAGAACTATGGCTGGCTTATAAGGCATTCGATACAGGCAGCACAGCTGAACAGTGCTAAATTCGAATAACCGTTATTGTAAACAGATATATATATAACCACACACACGTTGTCTAGCCGCTAAATAATATACTTTACTTATATTTTTATGCACTGGCTTTATATGACAAAAATTGTCACATAATATTTCGTTGAATACGAACATATGTTATTATTCTAAATAGTGTGACAAACAAGTCTGATTAAACAGAGCAGACTCAGGTCAGACAGAGAAATCTGATCAAGATCTACATAGTTTGCATTTCCATATACATCGTTTGGACGCATTACTGCTTTGAAAATCCGAACTGTAAGACTTTAGGACAAATGCGGTTATACCGTGGGTGTACCAATCTTTATTGTTATACGGTGGCTCGTTTATTGTTGTTGTTATAAGGAAACATAAACGTCCTTGGATTCTTCTCTTAGACGTGTGTACTTTAACTTTTTTTCGAAGCGATAACAAAAGAACTTCCTCCAGGGAGAAAAGAAGTTTGAACATGCTGTGAGGCGTTAGTGCTGAAATGTCAAAAATAGGGTTGAAATCAGAAAGTAATATTTAAGCCGAGACACGAGAAAACCAACAAAGTAGCCTATGCGCCAGCGAAGACTTTGATCAGCGTTGGCAAGCGCCCAGTCTGTTCTAAGTCTTTGTTGATCACTTAAAGGGTAGCTTAGGATCTAAGCTAGCCTTATGCTAGCGGATGCCCAGGCTGATCTCAGTCTTTGCTGGGCGCACATGCCACTTTGTAGGTTTTGTCGTGTCGCCGCTCATTTATGATTGCGTTCGTTAGAAGATCTTGCTTTTGTCATTTAGAAAATGTCAAATCTCTCGTTAAAATAGTTTGGTTTTTTACAAAATAGTACGTTTTACCCAATTAAACACAGAAGAAAAATAATTACAAAAATCGTTCACTTTTATAAATTCTGTAACATGCTTCATAAACTCAAATGGTGGCTAAACTCCGTTCATTAATTCTGAAACTGGGTTTTTCGCTGCTCATACTTTTATAAACTAATCAATCCAGGTAAGACTGTGCATAGTGATAAAACTCGACTTCCGCCGATTTCTCATAAATGTGTCCTATGACTCTGTCCTTCGTAGGATGCTGGGCTAACCTGCACAAAACTGCAAAAGACAGATTTTCAATCCGAGACTAAGTCCATCGGACAGGTTGGAAACGCCTTTTACTACCATATAAAGTGGTTGCTATAAATAGTTTCGTGTACGGGTGGGGTTAGTATTGTAATACATGCTCTGCGCATGCGAAATCAGTCAGCGTGACAACAAGCTTGTCATCCAGATAATTTGTTCTGAATTTGAAATTGAATACACCGCATAAATTCACACTGGACAAGGTTTTCAGCGTTTATCATAGTATCGCCACCGGCAAACAACGTCTTATCGACGTCATATCAGCGTCTGTGCGACGTAACGAAGTTCACTGGCTTTATTTTAACGCAAATATTACAGCTTTCTGCAGTATGTAATAAAGTTCTTAAGTTCCAAAACATTTATTACCAATGTTACAACTGCAAAGTGAAATACAAGGACAAAAGGACCAAACCGTGCACCTCTCGAACTTATTACGGCTCCCCTTAATCAGTCTATTCCTTCTTCTTACCCCCCCCCCTCTAAAGAATAATAAAATAATCTCCCCCACACAACTTTAAACCCCTCCCTTCAATTAGGCTACCATCCAGACTCCCACCCCTCGGCATGACCCCTTCCTAAACCTCCTTATTCAATCTACCCCCTCCAATAAATCACAGAAATAAGAAAAAAAGTTCGGCTAAAGGCCCCATTGCTCTTTCAATGGTAAAAAAATGTATTAAAAAAGTTTGTGGAGAGGTATCGCTGCAAGCCTATCACTACAGGTTCGTCATTGTAAATGACCGCTATTTTCCAGGTTTAATTATGTAAAACTTCCTTGAGTTTAATATAAAAATGTTTTAAAATGTTTTGAGTTTCATATAAAAATGTTTTAAAATTTATTTGGGTCATTTTAGTCGGCAACTAAAATAAACTACTTTCGATTTCATAAACTTGAATGAATTGGTAAAAATACAATGTACAAGAGTGGTGTCCCGTTCACTATCCCGCTTCTGTTTATCTTGAATCGCTCGACGGGAGCCAGTAAAGGAAATCGTCTTTAGTGGAAAAATACCTAGTAACTACGTGAACTAAATTTTTCAGTTTTAGGATTTTAGGATTACAAATCAGATCTAGTTTCTTTACCTTATTTTGAATACTTGTATATTTTGTGTCATATTTTCTCAGGAAACTATAAAAAGTAGTATAGATCTACATATAAACAACAGTTGCATCATCCGACTCAGAAGCGAACTTCAGGCTTATAAACATCTCTGCAAATATTTAATTATTTACTTTTTCTTCCTTCTATAAAGGTCTTCTTGCATATGTATATGTTCGTGTCGCAGGGTAGAGGTCGGAGTGGTAGAATAATCGAGGGAATAGTTTGTTGAAAAGAAGTGGGGGCGGGGGGGGGGGGGAGCTGCAGGGTGTGTCTGGCGGACTGGGTACCACAGATATTACCCAAATGACCAGCGTGATACCCACGTGGAATGTATCTGAATATGTATGACTTTAGGCTGTCAATTTTCATCAAATGGTCTTAGTTTGCGGACAGGTTTTTGAAATTTGCTGTTTCGTGCACGTAACTGCAGCATCAGGCGACAGGCTAAGATACATGAGACCTTAATGAGAAATCGGCGGAAGTCGAGCTTTATCACTATGCATAGTCTTACGTGAATTGATTAGATTTTAAAAGTATGAGCAGCGAAAACCCCAGTTTCAGAATTAATGAACGGGGTTTAGATACACGTTCAAAGAAGGTAACTTCTATTTCTATTTTGTTTGCCTTTCCAATAGATGTCAGCCTTTAATGGAAGGAATATGTAAATTAAAGAGCTTATTGAAATTGTTGTAGAGACAGTAGTCTAAGAGCTGACTGAAATTGTTGTAGAGACAGTAGACCATTTTTGAAAGGTTACCGCCTAGAGAAGTAAATAGAAAGTCACAAAAGTTACCTCCTCCAGATAAGAAGGGGTATTGAGGATAATTCAAAGATAATTTTCTTATTTCTCATCAAAAACATATGTTGTGACCCCTCATTAGAACCGTCTCGACGAGACGGTTCTAATGATGGGTCAGAAAATATGTTTTTGTGGAGAAATATGGCTAATTATCCCAAAATTATCTCTGTTACCCTTTCTTATCTAGAGCACTGTGACCTTTGTAGACATGGCCGAAAAAGACAGAGGTGTACCAATACATATTAAGGCGAATTGCTACTGCCATTTGTTTTTATTTGGCAAGGAAGACATCCCACTGGGCACACAAAGTTTAATCGTAATCGAATCAATATTGATTTAGTGTCAAAACGTTAAATCAAGGTTGATTCAACGTTAATTCAACATTGTGTGCCTGCTGGAAAATCAAACTGGATAGTTTGAGCTTTCACCAGTGTAAACTACCCTTTGAGGAAAGAATTAGCTTTCTCTCAAAACAAATTCATTCCTAGAGCAGCTTCTGTCAGAAGGAGATCCGTGCAGGTGTATAAGGCACCTTAAGATCGTGGCCTTTGATTCAACTACCTGCTTCTGTTTTATTTTGAAAGACGCTATTTTTTAATAGTTTTATCTTTATTCTAGGACAATGTCTGTGAGTTTTCTGTCAGGTGGAACATTGTAAGGATTCAGTATGTGGGCACAAACTGATTACCTATCGCATTCAACTTCTCTAAACAATTTTCCGAACTAATGGATGACCTCGTTGCTACATAATATATCTTACGCGTCCAAATGCCAGGGGGGCGCTGTACATTTTCACTTTGCACGAACATTTTAACTAATGATCAGTGCATACATGCATTTGCCCATAATCCCATAATGTACCAAAAACAACTACAGGGCAAAGTTGTTCAAAGTTATTGGCGTCGTGTGTTAACGAGACATTATACTTTCGCCGCGACATGACAAAACCAACACAGTGTGCCCACAGAGAACACTCAGATCAGCCTGGGAATCCGCCCAGCCTATTCAGGGTCCTCGATGTGATCAATGATTGATTGATTGATTGATTGATTTGATGCTTAACGTCCACGGTAAACAGCCATGGTCATGTCTGGACGGTGTCCTCGGTGTGCGCTTAACATATAGCTGAGGGTCTAAGCTACCTCCATGCGGCCAGAGAAGACTCTGATCAGACTGGGCGGATACGATCGGTTTGTTGTGATCGGTTCTGTTCTGTTCTGCAGTAAAAATAATTGAGCCACGACACGAGAAAAGCAAGAAAGAGATTGTGCGTCCAGCGCATACTCATGTCAGCCTGGGCATCCGACTCCAGACTACCAATCCAGGGGTCGCAAGTTCGATCCCCCGCTTCTCCGGTCTTTCGGATGAGACTTTAAACCGAGGTCCCGTCTCCATATGACCTCGTTGTTGGTGGGACGTTAAACCCGAGTTCACTCACTCACTCACTGGGCATCCGCCCAGTCTGATCAGAGTCTTCGCTGTCCACATGGAGGAGCTAAGACCCTTATCTACCCTGTAAGCACGAAGCGAAGACGCTGATCAGACTGAGCAGATGTCCGGGTTGATCTGAGTTTGCACTTTGCGCACAACCACTTTGTTGGTTATCTCGTGTCGTGGCTCAATTATATGCACTGGACAAGGAGCTGTTAACGGTGACTGATTATTGTAATACTTACTTACACAACGTACGTTATATGTGTTAAAATGTATGGTGTTTATTTAAGGAATGAATTTCATTTTTCTGAGGTTTATCGAAGTGTAAACTACATTGGGTCACGTGCAAAGTGAATGAACCCCGAAGGGGTTCATGTAAACTTTGCTAGTGACCCAATGTAGTTTACACTTCAATAAACACCAGAAAAATTAAGTTCATTGCTTATATTTACATTCGTTTCAATCAACTCTTTCATGAAAAATCTTGTATAAGCGCTAAATTTGAAGCAGTAAAACTTGTACACGCAATTTCTTCTGCTAACAGCAGAACGGCATGCATGACGTCATGACGTTGCTAACGTCCAATCAGGTTGCAGACAGCCATTGTTTATTTTTACGTCATTTACGTCGCGTGTCTCGATGTAATTATTGGAATGTAAACTACATTACGTTCCAATGGTTTACTATATGGCTTTTCAGTAAATGCACCAAAAAAATAAATATATATAAATATAAAAGTATGCACACTGTCTATCAGCAATCATATTACTTGAGGTAATATATACAACATTTTAGACCTTATTCATAGTATTGTGCAAAAGCATTATTTTTACATGGGTTCTTATGGAATTTCGCAGATATTTTCTGAGCCTGATAACGCTCTGCGAAAAAACGCTTTTCTGGTCTTGAAATGCCGATCGAAACCGACAAATAGTGTACTCCCTTGCTGGTAAGTTTGCTGATTTGGCATGCAGTCTGATACCGTGATGGATCGGACACAAACATTTGGATGACCATTAAATTGATCTTCAATTTGATCCAACATCATTAAAGTGTAAGTTTTGCATACATTTTGGTAAAAGGATTTCAAGCAAATCCTCCAATTGACTCAGCAGAAGAGAGAGAGCGACAGACAAACGGACTGTAAATGAAAGTATGGTTATGCTTATATGTCTTTTTCTCTGTATATTGTCTTTGTAGTTGTTTATCACGTAATCTGAAACGGTTTACAGACATAAAATAATAACATTTTGACTGTGACCTTGATTCGACATTCTTAAAGCGCATATTCTTAGACAATCTTGATTAGGAAGACATATATGACAAGGTTTCAAGAAAATGCTTAAAGGAATACAGGAGATATATGTTATGTAAACCGAGAAAGATGGACGAACCCCACAATATGTGACGACTCGTCTAAAATTTGTCAAAACCCGAATGTAAGATGTGCAAGAACAACAAAAAATGACCGGACTAGTCAAAGTCAGTGAAGTCAACTTCGTATTCATAAACAACACTTGAGTTGAGTACAAGGGAGGTATTGGTCTCACTCAACACTCACTAACTTTATCGAGTCCACTCAGAGCTCTCATACCTTCGTGAATACCAATGAGCCCTAAGTTGAGTTTATCTGTGACCGCTAGACGATTAGCTCAATGAGGGGAGTGTGGGTGGAGTGTGAGTTTTGTTCATGAATATAGCCGTAAGAATTTTGTCTACGCAGCTAAAAATTTCTTTTATTTTGTGCGTCCTTGGAAGGCTTGAAATGGCCTCAAAGCATGTGAGATCAGGGCGCACTAAGGAATATCTATTCATCCACAAACCTGATCACAGTTTTCCCTGTTCATATAAGCGGTCATTGAATCCTGGGAAAATTATTGTATAAAAACAAATAGCCTGATAAGAGAATTGATTTAAATATATACATGTAACTTCAGCTCATGGCATAAGTTCAAGTTTTACTTGACGTCAGTCAACCACTTTCTTTGCTTGACATTTGCATGAAACAAAAGCCGTATATTTCCAAATGCAGACTAAGTGCAACAATAAACAATAATTTGTTTGAATTTAAATACTTTTCTGTCTTTAAGGTCTGTAAACAAGGCAATTAACCGAAATGTAGTGGCATGTTTCCTCGCAGCCATAAGGAGACAATGTGCTTATTTGTATTGACAAAAAACGTCTTAGAATAAATTCTACGTAACTCTTATTCAGTTAAAGTGCTTAAATTTGGACAAAACTCTCACCTTCCATCACATTGTTTCAGCATATTTGTCCTGTAAACAGTACAACAGTTATTTTGGTTCAAAATATTACATTTTACTGTCCATAACATAGGTCACAAATTACAAATGGCGTGATATGATGAGCCTTTTCAAGACTGCCTGGTTATAACTGTCAACACTAAATTTCTACCGCCTTGAATATCTTTTGAAGTATTTTCATGATACTTCACAGATATGTAAAACAGGTCATGACAATGTGTCGCAAACAAAAATAACAACGAGTCTCTTGCTTTCTGACCTTCTGGGTAATTTCCCTTTGATGGTTTTAGGTGTCGTGTCCCTCCATAACTTGAATACCCTTGAAAATATTTTCATGCTACTTTAAAGATATGCAGAACAGGTCATGACAATTTGTCTCATACATGAATGACAACCCTTGCATTCATACTTTGTGAGTTATTTTCCTGTGATAGTTTGTCTCTGCTCCATATCTGTATAAATCTGGCCTGCTCCACAATTTTAATAGAATATTGATGATCATGCCCTGTTATCATATCAGTGTTTCAAACTCTTTCTGACCCCTCCACATTCCCCCCTCCCCCCCCCCCCCCCCACACACACACAAAAAAAAAATGAATTGTTTTTTCTTCCAAAATTGGATTCTTTGTCCAAATTCACCTACAGAGAGCTCAAAATTAGGTTTGTAGGGCTTGTATTTCAGAAGTTATTCATACATTTTGAAAGTTGAGTGTATCATATGCTGTACATTTGTGTACATGGTGGCTGTTTGAGATATAACCTCTTTTAAGCAGTCAAACATACTGTTTTAGTCTGAGTGTTAGATAATCATGCATCTGTTTAACAGATAATGTCAAACAGAGGCATAAAATAATGACAATTTATTACTTATATGTGTTTTGAATTGACCCTTTTTACCAAGGCCCATGGGGGTCTTCTGTCGGGGGATTTGCCATCTCCTCTGATGGCTATTTTTTTCGATTTGTGCGACCTGCAAGTCTTTTTACTATGGGTCTGGAATCGCCATGTAATAGCCTTTTCGCTCTATAAGTCAGTTAAACAAAAATATTGACAACATGGTACAGCAAAGAGTCAGGTTACTCTTTTCGCAACATCAAATAGAGCACTGACACTATACAGTACATATACACTCAGTTACATATATAAATATACCTGCTTTCTGAACAGCTTTGCAATAGATTTCAATCATTTGGTAAAAATGCGACATGTAAATTAAACATATTTTCCAATATGAACCAACTATATTTTCATTTAGCAAATTACGTGACACGTTATACATAAATTCAAATATTTGGAACACCGTAAAAAGTTTTCGTAGAAATCACAGCCACAGGCAAAAGTGTCGATTCCATTTATACCAGATGTATTAAAAATCTGTTTGCTTCTGCAGATATTTGAGCCGCGACGTGACAAAACCAACAATGTGGTTGTGCGCCCAGCGCAGACTCAGATCAGCCTGGGCATACGCCCAGTCTGATCAGAGTCTTCGCTGTCCGCATGGAGGTAGCTTAGACCCTTGGCTAACCTTTAAGCGCTTAGCGAAGAGTCTGGTAAGACTGTGCAGATGTCCAGGCTGATTTGAGTCTGCACTGGGCGCACAACCACATTGTTGGTTTTCTCGTGTCGAGGCTCACTTGGGTTGCTTGTACTTTATCTACTAATTAACTAAAAATAGAGCCCTGAGCGGAGATCAACATGACCGCCAACTATATACATGTATTAGTAGGGTGACTTTCAGAGGTGAAATGAAGGTGGGGTAGTCATAAAATACTACAAGCAATGCTATATACCAAAATGTTTGTTACACCTTGTAGTTTATGAAATCGCCGGGATCCAGTGGCAGATGTTGGTGCGGGCTGAGAAATCCAAGATGGCGTCCAAGATGGCCGCCCTGTTTAGAATAGGGCACTAGATATTTGTATCTTGCTGTAAAATTTAACAGATAGAAAACACAGAAAAGGAAATGACTTAATATTTATGTAACATAAACCAACATTTGAAGAAAGTATATTGTGGATTGCTGTTGAACAAGGTCAAGGTCATTTTCAAGGTCAAATGTATTTGTTTGGGGAAAAATCTTCATTTTACCGCCTATTTTCACAATTATTGTAAAAGTCTTGCTGAACAGAGCAAATTTTTATATATGTTGATTAACTTCAGTATTAATAGTTATAGTTCATTGATTTATGAATGCATTTTGCGCCATAACTGTGGGGATATTGACCTTGACATTCATCAAGCATGTCAGATACTGATTAAAATTGAAACAAAATCCTACATATACTAAGCACAACTCCTAACCGACCACTTGTTTTGTCTTGAACACTGTCGTTTGAAGATGGTATCCTGACATAATTTTCTTATATTCAGTACTCCCAATGTGTCATGTAAACGTTGTAAAATGTTTGATCTCAATACCTTTAGAATCGTTTTCCTGGCAGTAGAGGATGCACATGTACCCCCATTTTCGAACTTCGCAAGGATTATGACTGTGGTGGAGAAGGTTTTTCAATTGTGACTAAAATTTTGAATTCTGTATTAAAAATATGCCTTATTATGAATTCTCAAGTTCATTTAAGCATTTTCTAAATATTCGCACAAATCATAAGCATATGCTGACAAGATTCCGAAATGTGGTTCTGTCCGAATCGTGAAAATCTGGTGAAATGTTGCGATTTTCGGAAACAGGGGTACCATTATCTTTCACTTATTCAATGGTATCCGGATAAGATTTTCATTTCAGAGTTACCTGGTTTACTTTACCAATATCACAAGTTAATTAAAGATGGAAACATATGCTCGCTTGTCTTTTTTATTTAGCGGAAAACATGCTATAAATAAGTGGTCGGTTAGAAGTTGGTTCTAGTATATATTTCTTATTTTGATATCACCTTTTCAATGTATATGCAGGTAAATCATTTGACCATCCTTTTTTACAAAGCAAACATACTATCAAGGTATTATATGCAACAAGGTCAAGGTGATATTAAAGGTCATGACACAATATAAGCATAATACGAGCCAAAATACGGGAAAATGTGCCTTCTGAGATCTAAGACTTGGAAAGTCTCTAAACAGCTTTCTAAGGCTATTTGTGTTACTGGTAGTTTGGATATCAACCAGAATAATTTACCTACATGCAGCAGATAACATAGGCATTGATCAGCATAAGCCTATAAATAAGCTGGGCTACGCCTTTATTGGTCACATATGACACTATATACGTTTTGAAGATAAAGATATGAAACTAGTCTCATGATCCATACTAATGTAACATATTTTAATAGAGTTTAAAAATATGGCATGAATCTTATGATAAGGTATAAAGCACTGTGAGCACAGCTGTTATATTATGTACATCATTTGTCATTAAGTCAAGGTCATATCCAAGGTCAAGAGACAACCTAATCATAGTACCTCCTACATGTCCCCTACTTTAAAATTGTCATATACTTTGAAGAAAGTGGTGTGCATTTATTGAAAAAGTTGAAGAGATGTGCTGTACAAACAAACCCTGTCCACAGTTATGATGCTATTGAACAAGGTCAAGGCCATTTTCATGGTCAAATATATTTGAAAGGGTGATAAAGGTTGTCAAGCTGTTGCACAGTTGGGATGTCTGAGTGTACTTTCATATTTTTTTGCCACTTTATGCGAACACACTCTAACGGTCCATGAAGACCTTTGACTGGGGTGAGGTGAAACCATAGGCACCACCTTGTTGTAGACTAGTTCAGCCTGAGCCAAGATGCACATATCTGGGTCAGCAGACCATTTCAGCTTACTTAAGGTGGTGATAATCACTGATTTGGGGCAAAGACAAAAATCTGCATAAAACACTCAAAATACCACTGATCTTTCCAAAACTTAGCATATTCTTTCTTTATGTTGTTTCTGACAATTCAGACTCCCAAAATGCAGCATTTTTTAAAGTTAAAAATTGTTTTTATAAGGAAAGATCAAAGGGTAATTTTGTGCGCAATAATCTGAAAAAATAATATTGATATTGAAAATATACTTAGTGCTGAGAGTTCCTTGTTGCATAATGGAGAGCGAGCTAGCAATTATTTTTTTCAAACTCTTTCACACATTAGCAGGCTGAGCAGATGAAAAAAGATGAGGTCTGTGTCCAAATTTTTTTGTCAAAACACACAGGTGAAACAGGTGAGACTATTTTAACAAGGTTGAACAATTTCATCTACACACCAGTGATCATGTAAGTAATGTATTATTTATACTGTAGGTGTTACATAGGTATGCTTGCCTACCCTATATTTAATAAATGCATCCAGTGTACATTACCTTGTACGTGTTGAACATTTGAGAAAAGAGCTACCATTTTCATCTGGTCTACATTACAATTTGAGAAAGAGTTGGAATAAATAATTGCTAGCTCGCTCTTCATTATGCAATAATGCACCTTCAGAACTACCTAAATTTTCAATAACGATGTTAATTTTTTTGATTATTGCGCAGAAAATTACCCTTTGATCTTTCCTTATAAAAACACTTTTTTAAGAAGCATGTACGTCTATTTTGTATTCTAAACTGTAAAGAACAACAAAAATAAGAAGTCTGCTAACTTTCAGGGAGATACGTTACTTTTTTTATGGTTTTATACAGATTTTTACATTTACCATAAATCACCACCTTAATTGTCTTTTCCATTTCACCACTTGCTCTGGTGGTAATGGCTAAATCCTCAGTGAGAGACCCGTGCAGCTCGAGCAACATCCATGCTGCTCATGCATTGATTGGTTCACAAGTCAGCTCAACTCGAATAAGACAACATGTGTGTGTAAGTTCTTTTACCTGTTCTCAAATGAGAGGCAACTTTTATGATTTTCTTTTTCCTCAGGTGGCATGCTCTTCCTGGGGGATCTGCTTCGCTGGGAGAGCTTTGCTCAAATAGGAAGAGGTTCTTTTCTTTGGGAGTTTGCCCTTGTTTACAAAGAACGCAAACATGGGGATGGAGGAGTTGCTTTTCCTGAATGGGAGGCTGCGCTTGTGATTAAGCCTGTTTATTTCCTTTTGCAGTGTGACCATTTGATGGGGAGTCTGCTCTGAAGGATGGATGAATGACTGATGCAGTTACATGTCCTTTGAACAGTATTTCAGCCATATCGGGACAACGAGAGGGTGATAAGGGATGGTTGTCAAGCTGTTGCACAGTTGGGATGTGGGAGTCATAATTTTACCACTTTTACAAAGGCGGGCAGCTTTTATGACTTCCTTCTTGCATGCTTCCCCAGGAGGCATGTCCCTTCCTTTTGTGTCTCAGTGCTTTGGAAGAATAGCGTTGCTCCAATGAATGGGGAAATTCCTTTAGGAGCTGGCCCTGGGTTGGAGAGGGAGCAGGGATGGGTTGGCTGTGTTGGTTCCTCTAAAGATGTTTCACCTTAACATATACATTAACATAAAAAAGTACGCCATACACTATCATGGTCAGAAAATACATCACTTGGATATACCTGGAAGTTTTGTGTTGCATTGTATTTTAATATACTTGATTTTAATCCTGTAACTGGATTTTAGACCAAACTGAATTGATCTGATTTGAGGAAGATGCTAAGCGGCCTACACCCAGAAGACTCGTTGTGCAAGAAAGGGCTTCTGCAATGGAGACATGCACTGGAGTAATGTACAGTACTAAGGATAATAAACAGAGAAACAAACAAAGACGGGGGTTTCCTCAGCTATCCTAATCCACTTTCGCTGTCAAGGCATTTTGGGGCCAGATTGAAAAGCCATTGTTGTGGTATTTATTTTCCATACAAGCTTTATCTTACATGCTATGTAGAGGACAGGAGGGGGCATTGCAGATTAGACACAGACGCCCTGAAACCAGCATACAGTCAACAAACTCTCAAAATCTTTTGGGATTTAATGTCTGTTGTTTTGCAATCCTTATGCCGGGCATGATGTATAGCCTATAAGTCAAACTCTGTATTTAAATGTTGAAGAAGAACCTAAGTGCCTGGAGAAAGAACCATGGCAAACTTGCTCGGTAAACAGAAAGAACTAAAACAGACGTAGTCTTGTCTTCTTTAGGCGTCAGAGACGAAGAATCTGCTGTCGCAGGTCTGAACCCTGACGATCATTAAGCTGCCTCATGACAATAGTTGGTACACTGTTCAACTGGCAGCCCAAGTCTTCCTCAGCAATCTGCATCATAAAGAGGGCAGCAATTTAATCGCCTTCAGTATAATTATAGTAAAGACAACAGGGTGGCATCATCACGGTTGTGGGCATATGTCTAATGACACCAAATGGCCGAGCATAAGCTCAAATAATGACCCTATTGATTTTAGTCTAAGCAGATTCAGCTCTCACAGGTTATGATGCAGCCCTTGGGATCATCCTTAGGAATGATCTGTTCTTGTTTCAGTGCCGGTCTGATGTTCAGACAAGCTCTGGAAGCATGAGGGACTACTGGCATGTGTAGTTTTATGGCTGGTCATGGGGTTTGTCTGCATTCAAATGTTGCTCTTTATTTTCAGGAGGTGACATGTATTTTAAGCATTTTACTTTGTTTTCAAAAACCTGCCATTGTAATTTTATTATATGTTGTTATTATATGTTGTTCTAACATGATACTTTTAACCAACAGATACTATTTAATCCCAAAATGCCGCGGTATTTTACTATCCAGATGCTACTTTGAAACGCTGTGGTTGTGGTTATTCGTGTTTAATACTTGTTTTAGTGTTAATGTTGCAGTGTTATCAAGTTCATTTAATTCACTATATTATTTTATTTTGTTTATTATTCTGCTCCTGATGGTAGCTATGAGAGATCTCCTTTTCAAAAAATATGGTTATCCCCCCCACATCCCCCCACACTCCAAAACACACACACACACCACTCCCTCCTCCATGTCATTTAGTCATTTATAAACATAGGCAGGAATAAATAATGAGTTTCATTTTTCTGATGTTTATCAAAATTAAATGGTCTAAATATTGTAATACCTCGATATACATCTGAAAAATTGAGTTCATTGTTATATTGAAATTCTTTTTATGTCGTTATTTGGTGAAAATATTGTTATGACATCACCAACGTCTTATCAGATTGGAAAGAATAACATTATGCCCGACTAGTGTAATTACTAACAGCCTTAAACACTGCACTATCAAAGGCCTATATATATAGGCCTTTGATAGTGCAGTGTTTAAGGCTGTTAGACATTTAGATTTGATATCAGACTAGGAGTAGTTGATAAACTGAAAATTAATTTACAAATAAATGGGCCAGCCCATGAGAAAATAATATTTATCACATTTGCGTAAGCCATTCTTGAAATGTGCATGGGCAACAACCCGTGAGGCTAGATGTCTACCATGTCAGAATATGCAGTGGGGTAAATTGTAACTTTCTTATTTCGCAACCGATCGACTTGAAATTTTACAGAGGTAGAAAATAGCTTGACATTTGATAATACATGAAAAAAAAAATACAAATTTTCCGTCGAGTGCCTATGCCGGGCACCATTATCGACATATTTATTTTGACACAGTGGGCAACAAACAGTATAACATTGCTTTAGCTGGAAACAGTAATAGGCTACTGTTTACCATTTCACAATTGAGAATTTGAATGTTTGTCATGTAAATCAGCCATCGTTTACATTTTGCCATACAAATTTTCCTCAACAGAAACTTGATCGGAATCACCATACCCCCCCACCCCCCCTCCCCTCTTGGGAATTTGCTCCTTCTACATAAACGATAGAAAATACCTGCCCAGAAAAGAAACTTGTTTAAAGAACATATTGTGCTACAACAATAAGCCTGTTTTTGATATACACAACTTACTTTCTGTTAAACTATATGTTGACTGTACTTCTCCTGCATTTCCCCTATTGAAATAGCCGATTTTGGTGAAGTACCCCTTGTTGATATCCCCCATATTCACTTACTTAAAATGGTATAATATCTAAACCAAATGCATTTAACAGATGTCAGTTGCCAATAAAATGTTATTCTGAAGGTGAAATAGCATTGCTATAAATATTTTGGAAGTTATTGAAAAAATATCTGGTCAAACAGCGATTTTCTTAACGAATTTGACCTTTGACCTTGAATTTGACCTTGACCTTTGAGATTTATCTTTTGTTTTCTCACATGTTTAAAATGGTATGCACAATTAAAGATAAACTGCAGCTGTTTTAAATTCATAACAACATTTAACAGATGACTAGCACCAATATTCTACATCGACCCCCTTTTCAAGGAAAGGCGGCCATCTTGTGACGCCATCTTGGATTTCTCAGTTCGCACCAACGTCACGCAATGGATCCCGGCTGTTTTACAAACTTTGGGATATGACAAACATTTTGGTATATAACATTGCTTGTAGTATTTTTATGACCACCTACCCTATGAAATATGCATCTTTTCTGGCCAAAGTCACCCTACTATATGTACTTTAAATTTAATGTGAATGAAACAAATTTGTATGCTATGGATACGTCCTATTGATAAAGCTAAGGACAGTTGAAGAGTTCAAACACGCTGCGTACTAAGTACAATTTCAAGAATAATTCAAATGCAACTGTGTTACTTGAAGTTGTTTGCTAAAACAAAGGGGATTCTACTGACTATTTGATTCACCGATTAGTGGCGAACTGTTTGAAAGTGTCTGCCCATAATCATCTAATATATCATATTTGTTGGTTATCAGACGGGGATTATTTCCTCTTATAATACGGGCCATGTTGTTTTAGAAGAGAGAAAGAGAGAGAGAGAAACACATTGAACTGAATACGATATATGGTTCATTTTAGGGTCGGAAAAGCACCATCTTATAGCCGAGTAAATATGGTATGAAGGCTGATCAAGAATATCTTAGAATAAGTTTTTAACTCAAGAACAATTGCACGGACGATCATGTGATATTAATAGGTAATTTAAACAAACCATATGTGATAAAGACCCACAGTATCTCTTAAAATAAATCAAGTGTAAAAACGTTACTCATGAGATACCAACCTCGCGAGCATCAATAACGCCGCTGTTGCTTTTCTCTTCTAACAGATTTGATAGTGTTTTTTTTTATTATTTACTTTTTTCATTTACAATACTTTAATAGGTACTCGTATGTAAGGAGCCCCGGTAGCTCAGTAGGTCAAGCGCTGGCCTGCTGATCTAGCGGTCCCGGGTTCGATCCCCACTGGAAGTGAGAATCTTTTCAAACAAAAGCGGGATTCAACTGCACAAAGCCCAAAGCCTTTTATTAGCATCCTCCCATTGACCTGAAATGACTGAAATACTGTTGAAAAGGAAATAAAATCACTAATCAATCATCCATCTATTCACAGCAATAGTAGTGCTTGCAAAGCTTTAACGTATACTATATCATTATACCTTAATCTCTCTAGTAACAGAGCTGTTTTATAGTAGATAAGCGAAGATTTTACAATTCATTTTTGCTATGTTTTTTATGTAGAACACGCTTGTAGAATATCACTGCAAAGAGTCACTACATTCTCGAGGGGTTGGAATTGTGCAGTGCTCGTTATGCTGTGCAAACCTTAATATTTCTGTCTGCTTGCTTTTAATGCTGAAAACAATTCTCAGCCAAAACAAAAAATAAAGGCGAGCACCTGGGGCCGTATTCATAAAGCCACTTAAGTCGTTGCTATGCGGTTGCTAAGGCTAAATAACTATAAAGGAGATTCCCTACAACTATGAAATTTGGTCTGGAGGAACAGTCTTTGTAAGACTGTTCCTCCAGAGCAAATGTCATAGTTGTAGGGAATCTCCTTCAAAGAAATTTAGCCTTAGCAACGGCATAGCAACCACTTAAGTCGTTTTATGAATACGGCCCCAGATTTTTACAGAAGAATTTCTGACACATCATACAACACATTTAAGAACCCAGCAAACTGTATTTTTTCTGACTTAGAAAAACATGCAATGCAGTCTGACCAGCATGCAGTTTCTTCTGGCCAAGAACGTAACATCGAGAGAATATTATATTTTGCGCGTCGTTTTTCTTTTGTTTCATGTTTATATTATAGAATATGGACCTAAGAAATACAGTAATTATTATAAATTTATCATATCAAATCGAAATCTTGATAAACAATATCTAGCTAGACAATGTTTAATACAACGGCGCCAAGTTAACAAGAAAATTATGTTTTGCGGTTACAGCGCATGTCCGTACGAACATTTACCTCACTGGAATCAATCATTTTGGCTCGAAACAGACTTGGTATATTGCATTTCTTGAAGCATTGTACGAATAGGCTTGCTCAAAGTATGGAATATCAGCCTTGGGTTTAAATCAGACGTGCTTAAATTCAGACAAAACACATGCAAAAATCAAACTGCACTTGCACAGCCATAGACGAGACAACATAATAAATACTGCATCAAAACAACTAGCAAAACTGCTCATTAAATAATTTTAAACCAATTTTATGCCACTTAGTGCAGCACTTAAAACATTTAATGTGCAATAATCGAAAAGAAGATACGTGACTGTTGGCCGGAAACAGTATTTCACATTTAATTAAAAAATCAGGCCCAGTTGTTCAAATCTATCGACTTTCGGTATTTTACGAGACTTCAAAAGCCTTTCGTACGTATTGAGCGCAAATAAAAACACTGCCTTTTTCTGTCAAAAACTTGAGAGAAACGTTTGCAGTGCAAAAGACTCTCCTTACATTTTTCAGCAGGAAAAAATGGAGAATTTACATTTGTTTGTACTAGCGTTGGCTAACGATTTTGTTAAGCTAACGAATCTTTTTATAACTGGGTCAAGACGCTTTATTGTCCGCTTTTATTCCCGTTGCATCATTTACAGTTTCCAATTTACTGTGTGTGAAATTAGATTGTATATGTATCTGTCCACTCTTTAATTTGTCTTTCATTTATTTTTCCGCCTGTCGTTTCCCTTCTCTCTGTACTTGTAGGATCGTCTTTGATAAGCAAGCAGACACTGAAGTGTGATGAAACCACTTTAAAATGTCTAACATGTATAGCAAAAATCAGTTTTTGATAAACCCGATTTTCTGAAAAAAAAATAAAATAAACAAAAATTAACAAAGATAACAATTTAATTCCATACGTCACAATATGTTACCCGAATAACCCAGGACTATACCTCGAAATTCGACAAAAAAATCCATCCTATTTTAAAAAAAATAACCGTCAACCTCCAAGCCTGAAGAAATTACCAACTATAGCAAAATTTTCCAATATACAGCAACAGGAATTTGACGTTACTGTAAAGAGGCAAGAGGTACATGTAGGCTAGGCAAACACATTAAAGATGGGTCAACATTTAGCGTTCAGGGTGAAAATTTTACGTTACTACAGACATATTTTGCACAGTAAAAACGTAATATACGTAATCGAGTGTTGATGAAATAGGGGAACCGAATAAGTTAAGGAAACAAACCACATTACATACATGCAATCAGCACATGAGACATGAAAACTTCCGAATGATCCCTAAAGTGGCCATATTTCCATTTGTTTGGACAATGCTCAAAATAGTTTATGTTTCCTTTTTGGCCGTAAGGCATTATAAGGTAAAGTTTGACCTAGATACGGGTCTTGATTACATGAAAGCAAATTTTTAACTATATAGAATGAAAACCAATTTGAACGAGAAAGTCTGCCTGTAATGTTTTCAGACGATATGCTATCAGAGCGACTCTGAACTTTTCTTTATGAATTTGTTTCTGGTCTAATTATTTTACAGATAAAACTTTCATTAATGAATAGAAAACTACAGAAAAAGAACGTGCAAATGAATTTTATGGCTGATAAATGCTTCCGTACGACAAGTCGCGAACGGGATTTTAATCGCTGACCTGTAGGTGTCACTATTTACCGAAATCAATAAGGGACCAAAGCAAAACAACAGCAGCCACAAAAAAGTTCGACGATTGTATGCTACAAAATCACACCAGGATGATACCGCAAAGATTCGACTAAAATTGAAAATTGTATGCTAAGCAAGCTCCATGCGGAGAGTGAAGACCATACTCGCCGGATGTGCAGGCTGATCTGAGTCTTGGCGCGACGCATATGCCACTTTGTTTCTTCGGTTGTGTCGCGGCTCATTTATGGACTGATGTCAATACCAACTACACACAAGTTTTGAGTGTTATATTACCTAAAACAGCCTCTTGTTCTTTTGATAGCCATATATCATATCACTTTTCGTAGTCAAAGAATCCACGGCTTTGAAACTTTCGCAATTATCTGTTTTAAAGATACATCTTATTTAAAAATGAACTCCGACAGTATTATAACTAGGAAAAAAGAAGAAAAAATATTAACAAATTCCAAACAGAGCTTAATTCAACACAAAAAGCATAGAGTGAAGACGCCAGATGAAAATATATTTCAACTACCTGTCTGCAGAGCTTTGTTAAAAACATTATATGTTTTAGCCGTGACGTCAAAAAAATGGACGTTATAACCACGTTTATTCATGTCATGTAGTTAGGTATCTGATATAATAAAGGAAGTCTTCATGCGGACCAAACAGCTTCCTAGATGTTTCGAACCACTGCAGAAGGAGAGGGCGAGGTTTGGATCCATTAAAACTTGTTTTAGCCCCCCCCCCCCCCCCGCTCCCCCAGTAATCTTTTGCTGACCGTTCCGATGCGGTACTTCTGTTGTGGTTCCTTGATGTTACAGTGTGCTATGTCCGCTGGTCTATGTTCTTTGACGGTTTGGTCACCTGTTTTGCTACCCAATCTGCCTTTTGTTTTGTTTTGTAAGTTGAAAATAAAAATAAAATAGCTAAAAATAGATGTTGATGCTGTTTTGATTAGGGTAGCTGAATGACCACATGTGTTTGGCATAGAGCCGCTCATTCGATTTTCCGTGCGTGTCTTTCGTGAACTTGTGTCAATTTTTTTCCGTGTGTGTGTGCTTTTTTCCCTATTGGTTTTGAGAGCGGGGTGTGGGATTTGATTGTATTAATTCCTGATCATTGACTATCTATTTACTTTAAAGGTTGTTTTACATGACACTTACCGTGGCATCTTAATTTGAAAATTTCTCATTCGTGTTTCGTTAATTTAGGTTTTTCTAGGGTTATTCCCATTTTTGTATGGAAGTTACATATATCAGACGCTGGTGTTTCTTTTATTAAAGAAAAAAATGTACTTTAAAGATCGGCAAATCAGGTAGATGTGTCTGTAAAATTACCAATGTATGGCAAACTTTTGATTATACATCACCAACTAACCCTTTTATTTATTCAAGTCAATGCGTTTAGAGTACAAGTAACGCTTTGGCATCTCGTTTTCTACGACGCTTATTGTACGCATTCGTGTTTTGTCAGTTTATTCATTGCGAAGCTCGGGAGGTGACATAGCAATACATTTACTGATTTCGTTCCCACAAAATGCATTACATTCTCACGCATTATATTTCTGTTCACTCAAAATAGTATTGTGTTCCTCCAAAATAACAATTCGTCCCCACGCTTTACTTTAACGTTCCTTCAATTTAATATTCCATTCCCACGTGCTACTTTTTCGTTCTCTCAAAATAACATTTTGTTCCCTAAAACTAATATTTTGTTCCCAGGCATTTCTTTTCGTTCCTTCAATTTAATATTTCGTTCTTAAAAAAAACATTCCGTCCCCACGCTTTACTTGTTCGTTCCCTCAAAATACCATTTCGTTCCCTCAAAATAATATTTCGTTTAAACGTATTACTTTTTCATTCCTTCTGTTTGATATTTTGTTCCCTCAAAATAGTTTTCTGTTCCCACGCAATAGCTTTTCAAACCCTCAATTTGATATTTCATTCCCTCACAATAATATTCCGTTCCCACACTTTACTTTTTCGTTCCCTCAAAATAGCATTTCGTTCCCTCAAAACAGTAGTTC
The DNA here is from genome assembly GCA_963989385.1 of Ctena decussata. Taxonomy (NCBI): domain Eukaryota; kingdom Metazoa; phylum Mollusca; class Bivalvia; order Lucinida; family Lucinidae; genus Ctena; species Ctena decussata. The sequence continues at coordinate 10,975,691 of OZ022504.1, forward strand.
GTGCCCACGCAATATTTTTCGTTCCCTCAAAAAATATTTCGCTCCCTCAAATTAATATTTCTTTCCTCCATAATAATATTTAATTTCACGCATTACTATTTCGTTTGCATGTACTAATATATTTTTTTCTCTCGCAAAACAAATTCGTGTCCATAAAACACTATTTAGTTTGCTCGAAATAGTAATATTTCGTTCTATCACAGTGGTTTTTCGAGCCTACAAATTGCTATTTCGTTCACTCGCAATAATATTCCGTTCCCACGATTTACAATTTGAAGCCTCGGAATAATGATACATCTATTTAAGCTTTACGCGGATCAGTGTAGCATGGTCTTTCTTAACAATGGGCGTTTGAAAGAGCTTGTTTTGAATAAGGACATTTAATAATGATAATCAAATCGGTCAACAAGACAGACTCGCACGAAGTACATATTATTCTACTATCAATATAAAATTTTAGAAACTGAAAAACATAGCATCATTATACAGAAAGGCTTCAGCTCCTTCGACTGTACAAAGTCTATCCAACGTTGGCGGAACGTAATTATCGTTTCTGAACGATGGGTGAGCGTTGTCAAAACATCTCGTGCTCACGCGGCGGTGGCAAACATGTAATGTTGACTATCAGCTTGCGGAGTACTTGGTACTTGGTTGTTTACGAGGGGCTCTAGGTTCGTGATCGGTAGGGCCATGATTTCGTCCTCGTCCGTGACATTTGGGAGTTTGGAGTGGGCGCAGAGATGAGGATAGCTGAGTTGCTTTCAGTGATAGTTTGCTTTGGCAGTGTAATATGTGCCATGAAGTTGAGGAAAAGTAAAAGGGAACAGACTGTTGAACAATGACACAACTTCCGAAAACATTATGTATTCTCCTGGTTCTCCAAAAGCAGTAAAATAAAATCAGAAACCATACATTTAATAGGATCTTTCGTTCGTTATCTTGCCCATACTAGTATATTAAACTAATCGAAATTGTGACATTTTCGTTTTATCATATTTTTTTAACAAAAACTCTAAAATGTTCATTTTGTTTCGAGCTTGTGAATCAGTCAAATTTGCGGAACATCATTTACCACGTGAAAAATGTAGTTAAAAGCTTGCAGCAACAGCCAGAGAGTTTAGCAACGGGGCTTTTAAATACGGTGTTTGGGCGAACTCGGTTTTATCGTTCAACCAACAGAAAAGTCAAACGGAGACGGGTATCTCGATTTATGGCTAATCGGAAAGACCTTTAAAGCGGGAAGTCGGAACCTCGGTGTAGCGAGTTTCCAATACATCAACGCCGCCTTTCCTTACAATACGGATAACAGTTTAACAATTCAATGATGACGAATTGTATTTTTAATTGATATTGGAACCAATGAGCAGTCCGTTTTACCAAGGTATTCATTTAAATATGGCGAAAGCAGTGCGGAAGAAAGAAAGAGTGACGTCCCGCTGATATGTCGAACGTGTGGAAAATGCTACTGTGCTTGCAGCAGGGCCGGTTTTACATCTTTCTCTCTCTGTTTAGCTCTCGGTCTCTGGAAGACAGTGTTATCAAAAAAAAAAAAAAAAAAAAAAAAAAAAACAATAGCTGACGCATGAAGCCTTCTGTTTAGCACAGCTGAACGGAGCAATGTCCGAAAACAAATACAATTAGCACAGCTGACTGGAGCAATGTCCGAAAACAAATACAATGTCTTATCTAAATAACAAATAGAAATAAATGCCAAACGCAGTCTTGTTCCTACTTCTGTATGTAGTCTCTGCTCTTGAAGGAACTTTTTAAGATTTTAATTGTAAACAGATACATGCAACCACACACACGATGTCTAGCAACTACACAATATATTGTTCTTACTTTTTTCTGCACTTGTTCTATATGACAACAAGACCTGTTCCAGGGCCAGGATAGCTCGCCTGACAGCGCCTTGTCCATCACATAAAAATCTTTAACGCAAAACTTTAACATTTTGCTAACGCCGACGCCGCCGCCAACGCCAAAGCCGCCGTTGACGCCGACGCCGGGGTGGTGCAATAGCTCTTCCTGAACTTCGTTAAGGTGAGCTAAAATGGTCAAAAGTATTATCTTAAATAGGAATATCCGTAAAAATTATAAATACTGGACAGATAGGTCTGCGCAAACAGTGCAGAACAAGATCAGAAAGAGCAGTCTGATCAGGGTCTGCGTTGTTTGTTATTACACCTACATCTTTTGGATGCATTACACCATTGTAAATCCTATCTGTAACATTTTAGTACAAATGCGATAATATCCGAAGGTGTCCCAATCTTTCTTGTTTCAACGAAGCAGTAAAGTCCTTGAACATGTCTACTTTAACTCTTTAAGTACCAAAAAGCAGACGACAAAATTTACAACTGCAAAAATTCAAAAAATGTCTTGTCCTATACATTTCATATTGCGAATTCAAAGACTAGATGGAAACAGTGTAGATCTAGAAGAGGCGACTCATCATGAGCCGTCTCATCAGGATTTACGCTGTTTGCAATTTCAGCTAATTTGGTCACTGATGCTTAAAGAGTTAAGAATTGTGTACTTTAGGTTTTATTTTCGAAGCGATAACAAAAGAACTTCCTCCAGGCAGAGAAGAAGATTGAACATGCAGTGAAACGAAAGTGCTGAAATGTCAAAATAGGGTTGAAATCAGCAAGTAATAGTAATGGTTGTGCGTTAGAAATCCTGGCTTTTGTCTTTTAAGAGATGCCAAATCTCGTTAAATAGTTTTATATTTTACAAAATAGTACATTTTAGCAAATTAAACACAGAAGAAAAATAATTCCAAAAGAAGGTCCACTGTCATTTGTTCTGTTACTAGGCTTCATAAACTTTTAAGGTGGCTAGATACAGGTTCAAAGCAAATGCAACTACGATTTATATTTTGTCTACCTTTCCAAAAGATGAAAAAGCTAGTATGAGAGCATATAGAAATATTTAAGAGTAGACTCCTTTTGGAAGGGACCAGTTAATCTACCAGAGACGCAGACAGAAAGACCGAAAAGTTGCTTCCATTTAAATTATGGCAGAAGAACATAGAGAAGTACCTATACACATTTAGGCTAAAAAAGATACCACTTTTTTGTTGAAAAAATGCGATACATTTTGTACTCAGCACAAAACAACTGACTTTATGGGTGCTTTGAACAAGTAGGCCCTGACCATTTACTGAAATATTCCTTCGAGGGAGCTTAAGTATCAGCTTTAAAGTAGATGTGTACACTTTCAGGGGAATGAACTCTGTTTTTTTTTATTTCTGCCTCTTTTTGTCACCCGACGTAGGCGGAGGGGGGCTATAAAAATGCCCCTCGTCCGTCCGTGTGTGCGTCCGTCCTTCCGTCCGTCCGTTCGAAATTTTGTCCCCTTAATTCCTCCTACGTCTTTCATCGGATTCATTTGGAATCTTACAGATCGTATTCTTGTGCTATGAAAATGTGCATGTGTTTTTGGTTTGGTTTGCGCATTTTTGATGGGGTTACGACCCTTGCAGACCTTGTCCCGCAACTCCTGCCACATCTTGTATCAGATTGACTTTAAATTGTGCAGAATGTTTCATTATGATCTGAAGATTTGCATGTGATTTGGGAAAATTAATTTGTCCTATGTTTTACCCTTTGGCCCTTTGGTTATAGCCCTTTGTCGTTTTTGGCCTTTTTTCCAATTTTTGAACGGTTTTACCAAGAGAGCTAAAATTTAATATGCTGTTAGTATTTGGTAAATTAATAAGTCTGATTATTGTTAGGATGTGCTAAATTCATTAGTAGCAAGGTTATTCCCCTTTCATAGGTAATAGACATTCTTTTTAAAGGTAACAGGATAACTCCAGAACTATTCATATCAATGGGCTGAATTTTCATAAATGCATTGTTCATTTTTCTTCAGATTCATACTAGCAGGATTATGGCTCTGTATTTGGGTATACACTCTTGATGCTTTGGGCATTTTGTAAGGCCTAAAGTTTAAGTAACCTGATTTTACACATATATGGTCCTTTTTAAACTTAAGTATTTTATAACTTCATAAAGGCCCAGTAATTGGGTACATGTCTTTGATTATGCTTCAGTTATTATTTACTTACCAGGTGCTGTAATACACATATTTTCTGGTTTTGGACATGCAGTTACTCTGGAACTGAATAAAGGGCTGCAGTTTGTGTCACATTTCAAACGTCGGGTGACACTTAGCTGTTTGTCTTTTATTTCAGTATAGTCTACACTTGAAGGAAATATTTTTCTCCAAGGAGCAAATTCTTTCTGTCAAGAGTAGATTTTGCCATGTCCTCTGATAAAAAAAGTAATTCAAATAGGCTAAATGTAGTGTCTCTTGATGTCGACGGTAACGTCCGCCTTATCATACTGGCGAATTTGCGTCTGTGCATGCAAACCTATCAGTATTTGTTATTGGTTCAGTATCCAGAGACTGTGGCTTTGCTATTCAACATGACTGGATACACACTAAAGTGTAATGGGCACTAGCTTGCTTTGATTTCGGTTCCACATAATATATATATTTTAGGGCTCTTCTGTTACCTGTGTGTTTGAATATAGCGTTACACCCCGAGTCCCTATTTCTATCTCCAGAATGACCCAATATCTAAGTAAGTCTTATGAAGTTATAGATTTTCCATTCTTAAACGATCTTAGAGTCTAGATGGTTGGTTGATTGAGGGGATAACTGTCTTGAAAATTGTCATTTGGTGAGGTAAATCATCGGTTTTATGGCCGGAAATTTCGTTTTACGGCGACGCGCAAGCGGAGGCGTAAAACGCAATTTGCGACCATAAAACCGATGATTTACCTCCCGAAATGGCAATTTTCAATACAGTTATCCCCATTCTAATGCACCTTTCTACAGTTTCACCTTTTCATAATGTTCTAGTTTGCATCTATTTCAAGCGCTGTCAGCAACGTAAAACCAAACGTCAGCCAATGAGAAGCGACGTTACTTAATGACGTCGGGTTTGCGACAGTATATCGCATAATATACCGTCGCAAATTTTTGACGTTATCCAATCAGACGTCGCGTTATATTCGTATGTGCATTAGAATATGGTTTAACGGCTGTTTGAGACAGTATTTCATTCTATTTTAAGCCGTCTCCTAGAGAGACGGAGAAAGAAAAAAGATATGATAGGGGAGAGAAAATGTCAAAACAGCCCGCAACCGCACTTACTGCAAGCACAGTTGGCTCTTACCCTATTATATCGAAATAAGTATGACACCTCGGCACTGGAAGTTATCTAGTACCATCATCCGACCACGACCATCCCTCTTAAAGTCTAGATGAGTATTATAGGATAGATCTTGATGTTTAGCTCACCTTAGCCTTTAAGCTCAAAGATGAACTCATAGTATTGGCAGGCTTCATCGTCTGTTGTCAATCCGTCCGTGAACATTTTCAAACATCTTCCCCTCTGAGACCATCGGACCGATTTAAGCCAAATTTCATATGATGTTTCAGTGGGATGAGGAACGAAAGTTTGCTCACGGGATCTGGGTACCATGACCAAGATGTCCGCTACGCCCATATATGATAAAACCCCTTCCAAAATCTTCTCGGTGTGGTCGGGTGGTGCGATGGTGTTGTGAGTAACTTTCAGTGCCGGGGCGTCCTACTGATTTGGAACATTGTAGGGCAAGGGCCTACTGTGCTTGCAGTAGGTGCGGGTGGGGGTTGTTTGGACATTTTTTCTCTCGTCTATCATTTCTCCTCTTTCTCCCTCTCTGGGAGACGGCCCGATATAGACTGAAATACTGTCTCAAAGGGCCGTTAAACCCATAACAATCAATCAATAAAAAAACAAAATCTTCTCCAGAACAAAAATGCAAATAACCTTGACACTTGATACGTAGCTCTAGCACTCAAGCCCATCATCGTTTATCAAATGATGACAATAGCTTGACCTTGACCTAATGAAAGACACGGTCCACTTTGGGAAGGTATGCTTTTATATGGGGAAATGCATAAACAGTGGATTTCTCAGAAACTACTTAAGTCTAAGGTTTTATATTTGAAATATATGGTCTTCTCCTCTGAAGTCACTTGGCCGATTGAAGCCATATTTAATATGGAGCTTTAGTGGGTACCAGGAACCATCGTTTGTTCAAATGGTCTTGGTCACATGACCAAAATGGCCGTCGAGCCCATATATTGTAAAAACCTAAAAAAATCTTGTTCTTCAGAACCAACAAATTGTGGCTTTGGTATGTAGCATTGGGGAATCGATCTTATCATCGTTTATACAAATCATGACCGTGTGATTTATTTGACCTAGATTTGAGACGTTATGCTTTTTAAGGAAAAATGCTTAAACAGTGAATTTCTTGGAAACTATTTAAGTCTTTGGATTACGTTTTGGTATATATGGTAAGCCAAATGAACAAACAAAGGTAATATGTTGGTAAAGGCCAAGATCGTTCTTTAGCCTTTTTTCAAGGTCACTGAGATTTTGTCGCCCGTTAACATTTTCAAACAGCTTCTCTTTTGAATCCACTGGGCTGACTGAAAGCATATTTCATATTGCGCTTCACTAGGTCATACGAGCCAAAATTTATTTAGATGGTGGTGTATACATGACCAAAATGGCCGTCATGCAAATTTTTTGTAAAAACCCTTCAAATATATTCTTCAAAACCAAAGGTCCAATGACTTTGTCGCTCGGTATGTTACACTGAGTACTAAGGCCCATCATAGTTAATACAAATTATGACCTTGATTTTACCTATGGCAAGGTCAAATTGGTACGTCATGCCTTTTTATGGAAAAAATGCTTAAACAGTGGATTTCTCAGAAACTATTGAAGTCTAAGTTAAATTACTTGGTGTAAATATGGTAAAATTATTAAGCAAATGAAAATATTATGTTGCTAAAGGCCAAGGTCATTCCGTAACCTTTTTTCAAGGTCACTGATATTATGCCGCCCGTCAACATTATTTTTCAAACATCTTCTCTTCTGAAGCCACTAGGCAGATTGAAGCTATATTTTATCTCCAGAACCAAAGATCCAGTGCCCTTGTGGCTTGGCTGCTACGCCCATATATGGTAAAAATATGTTCTGCCGAAAGGTAAGATCCTTCAAACATCTTCTTCTCCAGAACCAAAAAGCAAATGACCTTGAAACTTGGTACGTAGCATCGAGCTCTCAAGCCCATCATAGTCTGTACAAATGATAACAATCGATTGACCTTGACTTATTTATGACACGGTCAACTTTGGGAAGGTATGCTTTTATATGGGAAAATGCATAAACAGTGGATTTCTGAGATATTATTTTGTCTCAGGTTTAATATTTGGTATATATGGTCTGCTCCTCTGAAGCCACTCGGCCAATTGAGTTCATATTTCATATGGAGTTTTACTGGGTAAAAGGAACCAATTGTTTATTCAGATAATCTTGGTCACACGACCAAGATGGCCGCCGAGCTCAACAATCTTCTTCGGAATCAAGCGGCTCGGTATGTAGCATTGGAGACTCGATCCTATCATAGTTTGTACAAATCATGACCGTGTGTTGATCTTGACCTCGTTTATGGCACGGTCAACTTAGGGACGTTATGTTTTGATATGGATAAATGCTTAAACAGTGAATTTCTTGGAAACTATTTAAGTCTTTGGATTAATTTTTTGTATATATGGTAGCCAAATGAGCAAAGTTTAAACAAAAATAATATGTTGCTAAAGGTCATTCTTTGGCCTTGTTTTTCAAGGTCATTGTGATTCTGTCACCGGTCAACATTTTCAAACATCTTTTCCTTTGAAGCCATGGGGCTGACTGAAATCATATTTCATATCGATCAAAGGAATCAAAGTGTGTTCAGATGGTCGTGGTCACATGACAAAGATGGCCACCGCGCCCATGTAATGTAATAATCCCTTAAAAATCTTCTTCTCCAGAACCAAAGGCCGAATGACCTTGTAGCTTGGAATGGAGCATTGGGGACTGGGGCCCATCGTAGTTTATTCAAATCATGACCATGCACTGTCGTTGTTTTTATTTATGGCAAGATCAACTTTGGTATGGTTTTATATTGGAATTTGCTTAAACAGTGGAATCTACGGAAACTTTTTTAAGCCCAGATATAATAATTGGAAAATATGGTTAACTGAATATATACATGAAGACATAAGGTCACCAAAGGTCAATACCATTTTCAAACTTTGTTCAAGGTCACTGAGATTTTTAGATTTAAATATTCACTCCTCTAAAGCCACTGCTTTAAAATTAGTAACAAATGAGCGAAATGACAAATTGTGTCTGTTGACAGTTAGGACCACTGGTTCTCCGGTTGAATATTCTGAAAAGAAAGAGAGAAAGAATTAAAAATCAGAAAATCGACATAATCCGGTATTTCATTGATGCCCTAGAATATATATATCTCTGTTTGTTAATGGAAAGGATATGTATGTCAGTCATTCAATGCCTCATAATGCTGTCTACGAAGCTTATTTTTATGCGTCCTTGGAAACGCTGAAATGGCCTTACGGCATTTGGGAGTAGGGCAAGGGCATACTTCAAATACTAAAGCATCCAGTGTCTTCCCTGCAGAAAATGAAACCTGGGAAAAGTACTGCATAAAAACCAATTGTCTGATTAGTTTACGGAGATACTACGGTTGACCTAAACATTTACCTTCCGCTTGTGGCATAAGTTCCAGTTTTGTCAGTGAGCTATTTTCTTTCCTCGACGTTTACATCAGAAAAAACTGCCATATATTTCCTAATGCAGACTAAGTGCAGCAATAAACAATAATTTGCTTGGATTTAAATACTTTTTCTGTCTTTAAGGTCTGTAAACAAAGCAATTAACCCAAAATTTTGAGCCACGACATGACAAAATCTACAAAGTGGCATGCACGCCAAGCGAAGACTCAGATCAGACTAGGCATTCGCAATGTCTGAAGAGTCTTCGCTGTCTGACTGGCGCTAGCTTAGACACATAGCTATCCTCTAAGGGCACAGGGAAGACTCTGATCAGACTGGGCGGATGCCCAGGCTGATCCGATTCTTCGCTAGGTGCACATACTTCTTTGTTGGTTTTGTCGTGTCGCGGCTCAAATGTAGTGGCATGTTTCTTCACAACCATGATAAAGTAGGCGCTTATTTGGAAAAAGACGCTATAAGAAAGTTGATTAGTTTAATATGATTAAGTATATGTACTTAACCCTTATTTAGCAAAATGGTTTAATTGGTACCACCAACATCTTACAAACTATCTGGGAAATAATCTTGACTTTTCATTACACTGTGATGCGGCTCATTTGATGCTTCTGCAAATAATTCGCCAAATATTCGACTGATATGTATGTAAAATATATTAGCGCAAAATAATTACTTTGATGGAAGTGTCGAAAAAACTCCAAAAAGGAGACAAACCAAAATTTCAGCTGTGTTGTTTAAACTCCACCAGTTAACTTCTCTTATACGAATAAAAAAATAAGTCTAGACCAGGTACATTGTACCAGTAACATCTTTTTACTAGGATACCTCTACTGACCTCTCACAAACGATAACAGACCATCGTCTGGCTATCTTTGCCAAGGGAAGTGCTCTGTTTTCATATTTTATCTAATGTTTGTCCTACTATGTAATAGTCTTTTTGCTCTTTAGATGAATTAAACAAAGCTTTTTGACAACATGACAAAGCGAAGGGTGAGGTCACACTTTTCGCAACTCGGGTTACAGCACTTACACTAAACAGACTATTTACCCTAAACTATAAATGTATCTGCTCTCTGAACACTTTTTTAATTAGAATAGTGAAACTATTTTAAAAATGTTTTCGACTATGAGTAAATTCGATTTTTATCAAACAAATAACATTTTAAACATTAATTCAAATATTTGGTACTCTGTAAAAAAGTCTTCATAGAAATCACAGCAACAGTTGAAAATGTGTCAGTTCCATTTACAGCAGTTATATTAAAAATCTGTTTGCTTCTGCACATGTGTGGGCTGCACTTTTGTCGGCTAATTAACTAAAACAAGACCCCTTAGCACGGATCATTATGACTGCAAACTGTACTTTAAACTGAAGGTGAATGAAACAAATTTGCATGTATGGATATGTGCTATTGTGTTAACTAATGGCAGCTGAAGAGTGAAATCACGTTTGCGGTCGTAAAATTTCAATATTACTCAAAATGTAGATGTGTCACTTGAAAGTATTTGTAAAATAAAGGAAATTTATACTGACTAATTTTACAGACCAATTTATGGCAAACTACGCAGAATTCTTGTTTTCAGGGTACATTTTGCTGTCCATGACCATCTAATATACGAGGGGTGTCCCAAAAATAGAAGAATAAGGCATAAAAAATAGCAGTTTTTCCACTAACCCGACCGGCCCTGATTCAGACCCTTCGACTATGCTACTTTTAAAGGCAAAAGAAAAAAGTAAAAATTACAATGCCCGACCCATCCAATTTTTTCGCCCGACCCAAATTGTTTTATACCGCTTTTCTTTTTTTCGCTATGGGCACCTCTTTCTGTTTATTTTCGGTAAATTTAAGCATCTTGCATTTGTGGTTCTGTATTACCGTAAATACTGTAAGTTTTGATACGCCTGAAATTATTGTAATTGTCCTAAAATTTGAATGGTTAGATTTTAAGAGTATGAACACTGCCAGCTGATGGATATGGAATGGCAATCAATGTAGACCCTGATCAGACTGCAATCTGATCTCGGTCTTCACAGTTTGCACAGGTCTATCTTTCCAAGTTTTTGCGGTACTGAATTTATTTAAACTCGTTGTGCAAAAGATACCAAATGCTCGGCAAAGTCTTGCATTTTAGACCTTTTAGCCCTTTGCATTTTCCTCAACTTTTTTGATCAATTTAATAGCGAGCATCACGAGCGGGCCAAAAGGCACTGAAAGTTACCCAGTCATCATTGGCCGACCCGACCACCCTCGATTGAAAAAAATCGTTTACATATGAATAATAAGTTATTGTATCGTGGAATTGAAATGCGGGCCCATTGCTCTTATTCATGCTTTACTTATCCAGTTTTCTTTCTTTTTCGTTATTCAGTATTTTCAAGGTTGTCTCACAGTTGTCTGAGGAACTGTGTAAGTTAGAATCTTATAACATGGTACACATATAAAAAAAAAGTTACTGTATCGTAGGATTTAGAACTGGGCGTATTGCTCTTATTAGTCGTTTTATTTATTTTTTTATTTTTTTCATTTCACTCATTAAAATTTCGTGTTAATTTTCTTAGGAACTAGTCAAGCTTAGATATTTGCTCTGGCCCCGAGGTTATAAAACTTTTTTCATGCTCAACTCAGCTGAGCATGAAATTTTCTCTGCTGATAAATATGAAAATGCCAACTAATGTTGGCATTTTCATATTCATAAGCAGAGAAAATTTCACACTCAGCTAAACTGAGCATGAAAATAACTGTATTTATCAGTAATTTGCTATTTATTAGCAGGTAAATTTTCATACTCAGCTGAGTTGAGCATGAAAAAAGTTTTATAACCTCGGGGCCTGGGCACGCATATGGACAATAAGATTTGCATCATGAGATTGAAAAATGGGCTCATTGTTCTTATCCCTCCTTTCATTTTTCCATTTTTGTTTCAAGGGAAACCGTGTCACCTTTTTTCTGGAGTCATGCAAGCCAGACTCTTCAAACATGGTATATGTATGAAGATTGAGTTATTGTATTTTGGGATTGAGAATCGGGCTCTTTGCTGATATACTTCTCTTTAATATCCATTTTCCTCTCTTTTTCTATTTTGCATATCGAAATTTTGTTCCATAGTGTTTTTCAGGAACTACTTTATTTACGGTAGGATTTCCAACAATAAGTTCTCGTGAATATGTGAAAACGAGAACCAGGCTGTTTACTTTCATTTTCCCATAATTTGTCCATTTCTTCTGCCTATAAAAATAAATTTGTATCACAATTTCATAAGGAAATATACAAGCTAGAACCTTGGAACAAAGTACTTAGCAACTTTGAGTTATTATGAAAGTTTGATTGAGAATCGGGCTCATTGTTTTTATTTCTTTTATTTACCTTTTGTCTTTTCCTATTTTGCATATTGACATTTTGTGTCACAGTTTTCTCAGGAACTATTTAAACTAAGGATCTTGAAACTGACGAATGAGTTATTGTATAGTTAGAATGAAAATGTGGCTCAATACATTATTTTTTCATTTATTTATCCATATTTTTATTTTATCCGTAGTCAGTTTGTGTCACCGTTTCTGAGACAATATGCAAGCAAGAATACTCTAACTTGTTGTACATAGGGGAACAAACTTTTTTATATTGTGGTATTGTGTATAGGCTTATTGCACGTATTCTTCCTTTTATCTATCCTTTTTTCTGACTTATCATAGTTAGTTTGTGTCGCGGTTTTCACAGGAACTATTTAAGCTAGACACTTCAAATTTGGTACATGTAAGCAGATAGACATTACGTTGTTGTATTGTGAGAGTGAAAAGCAAGTCAATTTTCTATTCGTCCTTTATATATCCTTTTAACTTGCGTTTTGTATTTAGAATGTGAAAAACTTGCGTTACAGCTTAGTACTCGTATTCTCTGCAACTTTTTAAGCGTAGAAGTTCAGAAGGGTAAACGTATGAGTAATGACTTGTAACTAAGAATCAGAATCCTTGCTCTTATTTTCCAATTTTTAATCATTTGCTCAAGGAGCTGTTTTGGGCTAACTGGGTTACATATTGATCTCTTTTTCCAAATGACAATGAATTACTACTAAAGCGCAGCGAGGTAATAGTCAGATCCTCTGACACTTCTAGTTTTATATTAAATTGAATAGTCCATTAACAAAATCACATCCAATCTAGACAATAAATAATAGAACGATACCCATTTAACATAAACTTTACATCAGGTTGTTACAGGGCTTGTCCGAGGCACTGATAGAACAGTTACCCGAATGGGAACAATCTACTTGAAACAAACCACACTTGGTAGGGGAGAGTCGGGTAACTTCGGACAGGCGGGTACATTCGGACATACAATTGCAAACAGTGAAAATCCAGATGAGACGGCTCATCATGAGCCGTCTCATCAGGATTTTCTCTGTTTTTGGCCAGTTATTTTTTATTTTAGTTCCAAACAACTCACATATAAGGGAAATAATGTCAGTGTCAGAATTTCCCCGCTGTCCGAAGTTACCCGACTCTCCCCTACATTCCCTTCTTTCAACAGCCGGTTCCCATCAGGCACATTTATAACGGTTAACCACCCACTTCAAATAGACTGAAGTGATGGTGAAACATACAGAGGATCTTACGTGAGTGCTCTTGTTAAATTCAGTAATACAGGAGCACGAATTCAAGATTCTATTTTATCATATGACACTAAAATCGCATTTTATCAGCAGAATTTGCATTAAAACGTCACGACTTCGCCATTAGAAAACGCGACGTTTTTATGGACGTCAACGTATAAAGTTACGACGTAATTTGCATATTTAATCCACTAGTGGATTATCGCATTAACTGCATGGCTTTATTACACTCTCAGATGCGACGTCATATGATAAAACACCCTTATTTAATTCTGTACCACAAGATGTCACCACGTGTGCAATGGATAAAACGTTTGCTAAGAAACTGCTGGAAAATCTTGGGTAACTCATACAATTATGATCTGCTACGAACAATCATGCATTATAGACACTTTTGATCGTAACACTTAAGGAAAAATATAAAGAAAACAAGTATTCTTACTTGGAAATAAATCGAGTCATATACACAACCACTTTAAAACCATTTTACCATATTGTTTTAAACAACAAAAATATAGACTAGTTATACTGAAAATAGATCAAGATATGGACTGGGCCGAGTATTTTTTTATGTAGACTGGTCATTATGAGCATGGATAGTGAATCAAATTGTCATTTTAGTGAGCTTGATTGAAATGTATAAGGGGTATGGCTGACCATCACAAATTTGTGTATTGGAAAAAGTAAGTTCCTCGTCTGTTGAAGACGTTTATTTGAAATGGATCTGTTCGAACTATGAATTAGAAGATTCTGGTTAAATCCAGACGTGGCGAAATGCAGGCAAAAGACACGTACAAATCAAACTGCACTTACACAGCCATAGACGAAACGACAAAACAGTTACTGTACCAAAAGAACTAGCAAAACTGCTCATTACATAATTTTAAACCAATTTCATGCCACTTAGTACTGCACTTTTAATATTAAATGTACAGTAATGTAAACGAAGCTACGTGACTGTTGGCGGGAAGAAATTTATATAAGACAATTTAAAAGAAAATCAGACAGTTTGCTATTAGCTCGTATTGACTTACTTCTCGATTTATTACTGCATGTCACATATAGACCGTGTATTTCTCAAGGTTCTATGCGTCAATGGCTATCCGAAGAACAACCTAACTTCAAACGCCGTGCCTTACATTTGTAGCGAGGCGTACACTATACCTGGATGCACATATCAGTGAACGGCGGGATCTTAAGAAGAAGCAAAATACGTTACTCTACAGCTTGGTACACAAAACTAAAGGATCCATATATATATTAGCTAGTTAGCTTGTTATCGAATCCTTTCATATTATTCCTGTATGAATTGATTGTTTATGTCTATAATTGAGCCGCGACACGAGAAAACCAACAATGTGGTTCTGCGCCATGTGCAGACTCAGATCAGCCTGGCCATCCGCCAAGTTTTACCAGACTATTCGTTTAATGCTCAAAGGGTAGCTAAGAGTCTATGCTACCACCATGCGGACAGCGAAGACTCTGATCAGTCTGGGCGGATGCCCAGGCTGATCTGAGTCTGCGCTGGGAGCACAACCACATTGTTGGTTTTGTCGTGTCGCGGCTCATATGTTGAATAAAATACTGTTTCTATGTTTCAATGGCTATCCGAAAAACAACCTAACTTCAAACGCCGTGCCTTAGCGAGGCGTACACTATACATGTACCTGGATGCACATATCAGTGAACGGCGGGATCTAATGAAGACGCAAAATACGTTACTCTACAGCTTGGTACACAAAACTAAAGGATCCGATGTATATAAGCTAGTTAGCTTGTTATAGAATCCTTTCATATTAATCCTGTATGAATTGATTGTTTATGTCTATAATTGAGCCGCGACACGAGAAAACCAACAATGTGGTTCTGCGCCATGTGCAGACTCAGATCAGCCTGGCCATCCGCCAAGTTTTACCAGACTATTCGTTTAATGCTCAAAGGATAGCTAAGAGTCTATGCTACCACCATGCGGACAGCGAAGACTCTGATCAGTCTGGGCGGATGCCCAGGCTGATCTGAGTCTGCGCTGGGCGCACAACCACATTGTTGGTTTTGTCGTGTCGCGGCTCATATGTTGAATAAAATACTGTTTAAACTTAACTATAGGAGCAAGGACCGGGAAATAGTGGAACCCGCTTTAGTGAAACAAAACGGCTTACAATCGGGTACGATTTGCTAATCAAACATGGTTATCCGAGGGGAGAAAAAACAAACATCAATTGATTTCCTGATGGAATAGTCAGAATTAGACTCAGCCTATTTCAGGACGAAAGACGACGTCTAGATAGATCCAACATGGCTCTGTAATTGTCTTACTGTTTGTTTCTGTTGTAGAGATCCTCTGTAAGCTTCCGCTGCTCTGATCCATTCTAATGTAATCCGTCTGGTTCGTTGGCGCATGCGCGTTGTAGGTAAAACAGTCTGACTGAAATTTTATATCTTTGTTTTGCCAATGATCGTTGATTCTTGACTTAAACTGGTTAATGGTATGTGACTCTACTACACATTCTGTGAGATTATGCCATGTATCAGTTATTCTTTGCCAAAAAGAGTGCTTCCTAAAATCTTATCTAAATTGACATTTAAAAAAAATGAGCTTGTGGCCATAAGTTCGCTGATACGTTTGCAGGGTAAAAAATTAATCCTTGTCACACATTTTAAATCCGTTCATTATTTTGTATCTTTCAATCATATCTGCTCTTATTCTTCTGTCCAGATGTTTCTATATGACCATAGAGTATAAATGATAACAATGATCAGGAATTACATGTGTAATTAATAAAATCCCTCATCTCGCTGTCAAAACCAAAAGGGTATGAAGCGCACACCACACAAAAATTGACAAAAGTTCACGAAAGACACGCATGGAAAACCGAATAAACAGCTCATTCCCATATAAGTGGTCATTCAGCTACCCTAATAAAAGGCAGCAAAATCTATTTTTACCCTTTTTACTTTAACCCTACCCCCTCCCCCCCCCCCCCCAAAAAAAAAAAAAAATAAAAAAAAAAATAAAAAAAAATAAAAAAACAACAACAGAAAGCAGAAAGCAGAATGGGCAGCTACTCGGGGGCAGCTATATAGAGCCTGTATTTACTCACTTCCTTGTGTACTTCAATGTTGGCCCAGACAATTTATGTCCCTATTTGTAAATGGAAAGGATATATTTGGCAGTCACACCATGTCTCAGAACGATGTCTAGGAAGCTTATGTTCTCCATTATATGAGCCGCGACACGAGAAAACCAACAATGTGGTTGTGCGCCCAGCGCAGACTCAGATCAGCCTGGACATCTGCCCAGTCTGATCAGACTCTTCGCTAAGCGCTTAAAGGGTATCTAAGGGTCTAAGCTACCCTCATGCGGACAGCGAAGACGCTGATCAGACTGGACGGATTCCCAGGCTGATCTGAGTCTGCGCTGGGCGCACAACCACTTTGTTCGTTTTGTCGCATCGCGGCTCATATCTCGTGTCCACTTGAAGCGATAAAAGGGCCTGACGGCATATAGGAACTGGAAATACTACGATCATCTGCGTATGCGCGCAGTATCATCAGAGTCGTCACATGCAAATGAATATTCTGACCAATTTGTGTAGATGCTCAAGATTATTTCATTACTTACCTGCCACTGATGTCCTAAGGTCCAAGCTTACTTGTAGCCAGTCAACCATTCTATTTTGTTGATGCTTACCTCGACCAAACTCTCAGGCGTATCCTAATGCAGATTTAGTGCAGCAATAAACAACAATTTACTTGGATTTAAATACTTTTCTGTCTTTTAAATTTGTAAACAGAACAATTAGCCCAGTTATAGTGGCATATTCCTCGACAGCCATGAACAATTAGGCCTGTATTTACACAAAGCAAACAACCTAAGTAAGTGGATAAATCCTGTTTGTATGCACAAAAGCGTCATTACATTCTTATCATCCGCTTTCAGTCTGAATGCAAACTCAGCGACAGGGAAACAGTCCAACTTTATAATCATATTTCTTTAACATTTTTAATATCCGAAGTAGATGTCTTTCCTGCACATCGGATAGAAAATACCATTCTTTTCACCTGTGATAGCATATCTTATCTTACCCAGGACTGGAAAAAAATCACGAGCTGTCAATACATTGGTTGTATAGGAGCTCACGTACCATCATCTTCAAGTGACGTTGGCATTTTAGATGATGACGTCACGAAGACGGCAAAAATGACGTCAGTTTATGCACACCAGTCGTTGACGTAAAGAGCCGAAAGGCGGTCGTTGAATGCGGCGCCTTCTTTCAAAATCAAATTGAAACCTCTCAATCACTAGAATTACGCATTTTAAGAAGTTCTGAAATTAAAACAAAACGTGGTGTGCAAGAAAAAGTATATTTCATGGGTGTAAGGTGTATATAGAAAAAATCCGTCACTCGGGATCACTGTCCGGCATCACTCGGCCAGCCTCGTGATGACAAACAGTGACCCTCGAGACGGATTTTTCTATCCACACCTCACACCCATGATAGATACTTATAGTCTCCATTCGTCTTTGCTATACCATGGTCGCCTTTACTACTTAGTTTCATGTGCGAGTAAATCATGGTTTAGGCCCCCAGTGGCTCAGGCTACTGTCCGTTCCACGCCGGAATCTTCTGATGGGAAATCAGGTTTGGTTTGTATGTTTAGCATATTGGTGGGCTGCATAGCTGACCAATTAATTTCCTGTTTTGTTTTGTGGTTAAAATAGATCATGGGTACAAAAGAGATGTATTGTGCGTTTTTCATACATTATGTATTGCTTTCGATGTTTCTTGTATTGATAAATAGAATCTATCATTGGTCTCCGATGCGGACAGGAAAATCCCAACCCGAGGGCACACGGGGTGTGTCGGAAACGAGACATGCCGAGTTTCCGACACACCCCTTGTGCCCGAGGTTTGGGATTTCCCTGTCCGCATCGGAGACCAATGATTGATTATTTTTCTTACCTGCGATAATAATTAATTCTAATTGAACGGGGAACTAATTCTAATTGAACGGGGAACTATTATTTTTAATGCGAACGTATACAAGCGTTAGTAGTATTGTGACGTAACGTCAACGTTATTTCAAACGTCAGTTGGTAACGTCTTCATAATGGCGGCACCCTCGACAGTGTTTGCAGGGCGCACAACCACATTGTTGGTTTTCTCACGTCGTGGCTCAAATGGCTTCCTGCAGAGACTGTCCGCGTGATTCTGCTTCCTGCCGAGGCTCTCGGCAGGAAGCAGAATCACGCGGACAGTCTCGGCAGGAAGCCATTTCTCGAGGACAGTTGTCTTTGCAGGAAGCAAGAGTTCGCGGACAGTCTCGGCGGAAGCCAAATATGACGGACAGTCTCTGCAGAAAGCGAAAATTGGCGGAATCGATTATATCCTGTGATCGTGGTCTTTCCTGGTAAACTGCATTTGAGCAGCGAAACGACGAAACCAATAAATTGGCCTGTGCGCCCAGCGAAGACTATGGTCAGCCTGGGCATCCGCCCAGTCTAATCACAGCCTTCGCCGTCCGCATGGAGCAAGCTTAGACCGAAAGCTACCCTTTAGGCGCTCAGCGGAGATTCTAATCAGACTGCATTTCCATTTGCGAGATAGTAAAATATTTATTGACTTTCATTGCGGTAAATATGCACTTTAATGGTATAGAAAAATCGCTAATGTGTAGTCTGCAGGTCAATAAAACTGTGTTTTCGTCTGATCAAATGACAATAACTGTTTAGCATTGATTGAAGAGAAAACCTGGATACTACTTCTGTCTGACTGCGAAGATGCCCTTTTAACGTTTCAATGACAAATACTGTTTCGTGTGGGAGTAGACAAGGTAGGGTTTGCAAGCGACAAGGTCAGCTAAAGATAGAACCAGGTAAGGAAATCTTGTTTTATGATAGTCTAAGGTGCCCGAACGACGCTGTGATTGACTAGGCCCGTAAAACGGTAGGACGCATTCATTAGTTCATACTATGAGAAGCATGCTGGTTGAAAAAAACCTTGTATCATCGTCGATCAACCGTCATGCCGTTCCATGGGCATTTATGGGACGTTGATTTTATATCAAGCAGTCAAGGCCTTTATATTTCCCTATGTTCTACTTAGACATTCTTGGTAAATAAATGGTTTGCATCAATGTTGTCTTGTGTGCATTGAATTAATGATACAGACAATAGTTTTATCGAAAACTGTAGCTACAGTGGCAAGCTAAGAAATTATTAGTAAGTGATACAATCAGACCCCAAACTTGCTTTCACACCAAGAGGAAAAGTAGCATTTGCATAAACTGACAGTAGTGCACGATGGGCGGGCACGGTACCCAATCGTTCACGATAAATCGAATCAGCAGTTCTTCCCACACATATGGTCTCTCAGCTACATGTACGTTATCTAAACAGTTGCCTCTCACATAAAAGGTGAAAAAAAGTATTGATAATTGAGCCGCGACGTGACAAAACCAACAATGTGGTCGTGCGTCCAGCGCAGACTCAGATCAGCCTGGGCATCCGCCTAGTCTGATCAGAGTCTTCACTGTCCGCATGGAGATACCTCAGACCCTGAGCTACACTTTGATAGCAAAGCAAAGGTTCTGATTAGACAGAGCGGATGCCCAGGTTGATCTGAGTATGCGCTGGGCGCACAACCACATTGTTGGTTTTGTCGTGTCGCGGCTCATATGGACAATACGAGCCAGTAGCAGTAAGGAACAACAACAGAAGTACTGTCCTGAAACGGTCAGTTGTAAATTACTGTGGGGCTTCACCAAAATTGAAAGGATTCCAACTTTTGTCCTTAGCATCCTTAATGGTTCAAAACATTCAGTCAAACGTTTGCCCTAATGTTTTCCTTACAAGCCGTACGAAACACATGAAACATATAATTGAGCCGCGACGCGAGAAAACCAACAATGTGGTTGTGCGCCCAGCGCAGACTCAGATCAGCCTGGGCGTCCGTTAAGTCTGATCAGAGTCTTCGCTGTCCGCATGCAAGATGCAACCCATATGCGTTAAATCCATTTGAGCCGCAACACGAGAAAACCAACAATGTGGCTGTGCGCCCGGCGCAGACTAAGATCAGTCTGGCCATCCGCGCAATCTGATCAGACTTTTCCCTAAGCGCTTCAAGGGTAGCTAAGGGTCTTAGCTACCTCCATGCGGACAGCGAAGACTCTGATCAGACTGGGCGGATGCCCAGGCTGATCTGAGTATGCGCTGGAAGCACAACCACTTTGTTGGTTTTCTCGCGTCGCGGCTCATTTTAAGAATCTTCTTCTCCAGAACCAAAAGACCAATGACCTTTAATCTTAGTCTGAAGCACCGGGGTCTAAAATGTGAAAATGATAGCCTGCAATGACCTTGACCTAATTTACAAAATCAACTCTAGAAAAGTAAAAAGATAGGCAATGATCAGGAATTAATACAATCAAATCCCACATCCCGCCCTCAAAACCAATAGAGAAAGAAGTACACACATACGGAAAATTGATACAAGTTCATGAAAGACACGCACGGTACACTGAATGAGCAGCTCTTTCCCAAACAAATGGTCATTCATATAGAAAAGCATCAACGTCTTTTTTATCTATTTTATTTTTAATTTACAAACAAAACAAAACAAACAAAACATAAAGCAAAGCAGATAGGGTAGCAAAACAGGTGACCAAACCGCCATAGAACATAGACAAGCGGACATAGCACAACGTAACATCAAGAAACCACAACAGAAATACTGCCTTGGAACGATCAGCAAAAGATTACTGGGGGGCTTAAACGTGTTTTACTGGTACCAAACCTCGCTCTTTGCTTCCTCAGTGGTTCGAAACATTTTGTTAGCTGTTTGGTCCGCATGAAGGTTTCCTAACCCATCAATGAAACATCATCGGAAACAAATCACGTATAAGACATATGATGAATAAGAGACGAGGACTCGATGGAAATAACGTATTGCAACACCAGGAGACCTCTGGCAAGTCAAACAACACTAATAAAATACCGGAGCAAAAGACAACCATCAGTTAGAACCCGAATAACCAAGCAAGAGACTAGGCAAACTCCGGTCCCAAACAACTTAACTAAGTATTTTATTTTTAACTTACAAAACAAACAAAACAAAAAGCAAAGCAGATAGGGTGGAAAACAGGTGACCAAACCGCCATAGAACATAGACAAGCGGACATAGCACAATGTAACATCAAGAAACCACAACGAAAATACTGCCTAAGAACGGTCAGCAAAAGGTTACTGGGGGGCTTAAACATGTTTTAATGGTACCAAACCTCGCTATTTGCTTCTGCAGTTGTTCGAAACATTTGGTTAGCTGTTTGGTCCGCATGAAGGTTTCCTAACCCATCAATGAAACATCATCGGAAACAAATCACGTATAAGACATATGATGAATAAGAGACGAGGACTCAATGGAAATAACGTATTGCAACACCAGGAGACCTCTGGCAAGTCAAACAACACTACTGAAATACCGGAGCAAAAGACAACCATCAGTTAGAACCCGAATAACCAAGCAAGAGACAAGGCAAACTCCGGTCCCAAACAACTTAACTAAGTAGCTTTATGTTGGCCCATCATTGAGTCTGATACCTGACTAACCGGCGTTCAATTAAAGAGGGCAAAGTTATAAACCATTAACGTTTATCTATCATATCGAAAAAAAAAGTTTTAAAGTAGATTTCCGTTTTAAGCCTAACATATATGAGCCGCGACACGAGAAAACCAACAATGTGGTTGTGCTCCCAGCGCAGACTCAGATCAGCCTGGGCATCCGCCCAGTCTGATCAGACTCTTCGCATAGTACTTAAAGGGTAGCTAAGGGTCTAAGCTACCTTCATGCGGACAGCGAAGACTCTGATCAGACTGGGCGGATGCCCAGGCTGATCTGAGTCTGCGCTGGGAGCACTACCACATTGTTAGTTTTCTCGTGTCGCGGCTCATATTAGTTGGTTCATCTGTTAATTAAATGAGCAGACGAAGACATTATGTTACCAAATATCAACGTCATTCTTTTCAAGGTCACTGAGATTCTGTCACCCATCATCATCATTCCCTTTCAAGACACTTAGGGGATTGAAGCCAGACTTCATATGGAGCCTCCTTTGGCCGGGGAGACAAATATTTTTTCGGTCTTGGTCTCATTACAAAAATGGCCGCCAGTATATGGCAAAAAATTCTTTAAAATATTATTCTACAGAACCAAAAAGCCAATGACCTTTGAACTTAGTGTGTAACGTTGCGGACTCGAGCCCTACAAACTTTTTTTTTTTTTTTTTACAAATAGTGACACTGCGTTGCCCTTGACCTTTTTTTTTTTTTTTTTTTTTTTTTTCTCTTTTTTTTCTTTTTTTTCTTTTAATGCTTAAACAGTGGATCTCATGGAGACTTTTTAAGTCCAGATAGGATAAATATAGAATTAAAATTCCGTCAAAAAATAAATAAATAAATAAGAATAAGAATAAGAATAATAAACGACAAATGCAATTAAAATAACGATAGACCAGTTGTTACCTGTTAATAAATACATCGATAGACGTCTGTATGTGCAAAATAATTCAGGGAAGCTTCTGACATCGGCTCGTGCATCTATACCATGACACAAGACCTTCACATCGAACGATTTGTAAAACGTATTCTGATTTGATCAACAGCCAATCAAAAAATTGTCTTACGGAAATTGTTAGTTCACATAAAATGGAAACGATCGTCAATTTCTGTAGGCAGAAAAACGTTTTTGTATTTGTTTCCAGCGGTAGACACCAGATGCTGGTGACTTTTTTTTTTGTTTTTAGCTGAGACTTACTCCACTAGTGTGCATTTTAGATGTTTGTTGACACATGAGATATTGCCCTATCACAGGTGAAAAATCGATGTTACGAATTCGTGTTTGAGTAATTAATCTAGACAGTTGTTGATGTAAACATTACAATGGCTCGAAAAAACTACTAGAACATTGTCTTTTTATACCCCGCCACACGTTAGTGGCGGGGTATTATGTTTTCACGTTGGCCGTCCGTGTGTCTGTCCGTCCGTAGTACGTACGTCCGTCTGTCCGTCCGCACTTCGTTTCCGTTCGATAACTTAAGTATTTATTAACGGATTTCCTTCAAATTTTGCTTATGCATTTGTACCGAGAATGTCTCGCTTGGGATTGTTAATGGGCAAATTTCGTTAATTTCTGACAGAGTTATGGCACTTGTCAATGTACAAAAAATGGTTTCTGGCCTCTAGTTCCTTTACTACTTTGAGTATCATGATGAAACTTCACAAACATGATCGAAGTAACAAAAGCTTTTTATGAGCATTGAAATTTTATCATTGGGGGTTATCTGCCCCTGCCTTGGACTATATACATGTATAAATTCATGAAAAATTCCATATAAAATCAGAGTTTGAAGCAATTTTTCTGAAACTTTCAGCAAATGATCAGAGTGATGAAAGCCTCCAGTGATGCTCAAATTTACCCCATGGAAGTTATCTCCCCCTGCCCCCGACTATATACATGCATAAATCTGGAAAATCGGTGTTTGAAAAAGGTTTGCAGTGGCGGGGTATCACGCAGTCGTTTGCGATGCTTTTATTTGATAATATGTATGGGTGCATGGTTGAGTTTCCTACGAGCTGATGCATATGGAATAGATTAAACTGAATTTGTGAACAGGTCTGAGCTAGATTAAACAAAACAGGGTTAAAAATTATATGTTGAGAGCAGTAATCCTTGTCTATATTTTAGAACCTATCAAGCCTACGTTGACAATTAGGAGCACGTTCCTTTTGTAAGAGATTGAGGAACGAGGTTTCATTTAATACTAGCTTTGATTCACGGCAAATGAGCCCTTAACCCCGGTAGTTTCCTCTCGAAACGACTAAAAGCAAAACCGACCGAGTGAGAGAAAAAATTTATTTTTAATGGTGGTCCCCTTGAATTGAAAACAATTTACTAAAACGGCTAATAGCGGCTAATCCACAGATTTGCAAGCATACTTCTTGATACCTTGGCTCATTTGTTCCCACACATGGGAACCTTTGCGAGTATAACTTGACAAACACTTGCCTACTGCTTTTTGTTTCTAGAAATAACAATGCATTTTGTTCATATTTTTGGGTGACTGTTGGACGAAATTGAATTTAACGGCCCTTTCAAAATATTAGTAATATCGAGACAATGTGAGGGGATAACATTGAAATAAAGAGATAAATTGCGCAATGGATCCCCGTGTACGGTGAAGAATTCCGCCGCCATCAGGAATTAAAACTTCGAAATCGCTAGCACAGTAAGCCAGTGGGGCTCATTGTGTTTCTAGTTACGATGACACTGACTCGTCTCAAGTAATGCCATTATAACTGGCTACTTTGTCAGTCCAGCAAATCAAGTATATACTACGTCTGAAATCCCTTCGGACGTCACAGAACCCTGAACGTAATAGTTTGTAAACAACTATCGTAACATTACGTGCTTGAGATGCCAATTAGTTTTACATCATGGGCTTAAAATCCGCCGATACAAAACTTGTCGCTCAACAAAACTTCACTGGAAAAAGATTGCAATGTAACCCAGGGCTGCCATCAGATAACTAAAGAACGAACGTGATATGATCCGCGACACGAGAAAACCATCAATGTGGTTGTGCATCCAGCGCATCTGCCCAGTATGATCAGACTCTTTGCCAAGCGCTTAAAGGGTAGCTAAGAGTCTAAGTTACCTCCATGCGGACAGCGTAGACTCTGATCAGACTGGGTGCATGCCCAGGCTGATCTGAGTCTGCGCTGGGTGCACAACCATTTTGTTGGTTTCCTCGTGTCGCGGCTCATTTCTGTTGTGCATATATATAGAACACGTCACAGATGTCATGATGTACAACCAGGGGCCGTATTCATAAAGCCACTTATGTCGTTGCTATGCGGTTGCTAAGGCTAAATATCTATAAAGGAGATTCCCTACAACTATGAAATTTGGTCTGGAGGAACAGTCTTTGTAAGACAGTTCCTCCAGAGCAAATTTCATAGTTGTACGGAATCTCCTTCAAAGAAATTTAGCCTTAGCAACATCATAGTAACCACTTAAGTCGTTTTATGAATACGGCCCAGATCATATTAATCTGCTGAGTGGCATTTTTAATCTCGTTGTTTCCATGCATTTATTGTCTTTGATAAGTATTGGAATCACATTTCACCAAATAGTAATAGTCTCAGCGTGTTAATATGGACACCTGCGCCTAGGGAGAGTCCCAGTACCATGGGACACTGCATATGCCAAGTCAGCCTGCCGGTCACGGTAACTGAACTTTATCTCCACTTTACAGAATTTTCAGGGCATGTACAGGTTTTATGTGAGTAAAGCAGTCCCGCTTAGAGGTGTCTCTGAGTCTAGTCGGAAAGTACATATCACGCGAAATATGCACTGTTTTAAGGGAGACGTGATAGTTTTGTCTATAAAAGCAATAACCCGAGACTTTAGCAAAGAAAAAAAAAAAAGGCAGCCGTCTGTATTAGGTGTTTCTGCGCAAATATTTAGACTTGACTATGGTCGAGTGAAAAGGGAATTTGAGCCCTTTGGGAACAGCAAATTCTGAAATCAACCCGTTCATTAATGCAAGCTGTGTCTTCATTTTTAAGATACTATAATGATTTTTGTGCGATAAGGAAAAATCCTGAGCGTATTACATAGATGCGTGTGAGAAGCTGGATCCTCCCTGTTCGCACATAGGATTCCGTCTCCATGCGACGGCACTCGCTTATGTGTTTAAATTGAAATGTCGCCAAGCAACATATAAGGCAATCATAAAAAAACTGGTGAAGTTTCAGCTTTCAAATTTGTATTTTTAAAGTAAACAACTTTTTATGTCTGCAAATTTCGCCCGACTAAGAATTGAACATAACCTGAACTGTCATTCTTTCCCATTAGTTCATGTAGTCTTTTTCAGTACTTGAATGTATGCCGATTCGATGGATGTAAAAAGTTTTGCGTTTCTATTAGCCTCTTTAAAGTAGTAATTTATACCACTTTCATTTAGCAGTTAGGACCTTCCATCTTGGACTAGTGGTTAATGGGACAGACTATAAACATAAGGTCTTTCGCGATTTCTGGCTGGAGTCTCCTCGGCGGATCAGTAAAAAAGAGGGCAACGAATTTTACTCATTTATTTGATCGAATATACTTTTACATTTAAGTATGCAGCAATTTACAATAAGCCTAATGTTAATGCGTTTTCTAATATAAAACCACAGGGAAACTAATAACGTCTTGCTATAGAAAGGGTCAAATTTTCATGTTAACAAATTTAAAATCACCCGAGTACTTGATGCTGTATACCAAGTTTAAATTTCATCGGTATTTTCATCGGGTAGCGAAAACTCTGATCAGACTGGGTGGACGCCCAGGCTGATCTGAGTATGCGCTGGGCGCACAACCACTTTGTTGGTTTTGTAGTGTCGCGGCTCATATTTTTCCTTGAAACGAAAGAATTCCGCGGACAGCTTTGTCGCGACAGCCAAAAATTAATTTTTTTTATAAATTTTTCTTCTGCCAAACTGTCTTTTAATGTTCAGTATTTAAGTCTTGGGGTAAAAAAACCAGAGGTTAGATGTGCAAAGAACTATGTTCAAGACAGAATGACAGGTAGACCAAGGTCAGCAAATGATGCTAGTTTTGCAGAAACAACATCATGGTGATAGGTTGTTTGACGTTTAATCACTTAAGCTCCTTTAGTCTCTGAGAAAAGACACTTACATAGTATGTAGCAGTTTTCGTCTCTCATGATAAAATTCATAAGATAACAAAATATACCTACTAACAGGAAGATACAAAAGACAATTTATTTGTACATTACTTACCATTTATGGCTAAGGCGACGTGACGTATTGCGTGTCACTTGTCATTTGCCCAAGGTCGACAGTTTGCAAACTTTGTTTCAAAACTCTTATAGTAATAAATTGTGCAACAGGAAACTAATCTCAGACTAGTAAATACAGATATGATATTTGGTATCTCAGACCTGAGGAATAATCAGACATATAAATTAATGATGCACAAGACACTTTAAGCACTTATTAATGGTCTCTTTCTGCAAAGTCATCCTACAGCATACGTGTTATTTTCAGCTATCTGTTAAATTTATCTAACAGTTTAACAGTCTGATCTGGGCAGCCACACGCCAAACTGTAACTCAACAAACTCAACTCAACAAATCTTTATTTCACTCCCAGGTCACATAAAGTGACATATGGGAAACAATTTAAACAAAACAGATCATACAATTCATGGCATAGCAAACATTTCATATTGTAGATTGACAGAAAAAAATGTAGAAAAAAATGTAGAAAGACAGAGGAAAAAGTGAAAAGACAGACAAAGGAAAGAAATATAAACATTGCGTATATTTGGGGAAAAGCGTCATTTAGACAGACATTATTATTGCCAGCTTTAATAAGCCTTAATTCACTTTTATTATATATTTACCTTTGTTTTTAATCATCAGAGGATTTCTTTCATATTTGAAACCATTAAATAGCGCTTTAGTGGCCATGCAACAGATGATATTGACCAATTGGATAAATCCAAACAGCCGGCACACAGCGGACAACTGTGACATATCAGCGCCATCTCAACGTCGTAGCATTGAGTCAGCGCTAACAGGACACAGTCTTAACGCCCTGCGCCTGCTGAAACTACTTCCAGAAACAAGCTGAATAAAGACTTGGACCATACACAAATAAAGAAGATATCGAAAGCAGGCCAATCCGCGCAGTCCGTTCCTGCAGGCATTTGATGTCGCAAAGGCGTCACATGACGTCGCATCGACGTGGTGTGATGTCATTCCGACGCCAGACGCCCGCTTGGCATTCTCCACAGTAGCGATAACAGTTACTTATAACGGGTTTGGCAGACTGCGCGGTCGTGTAAGCCGATCCTGTACATGATATGAGAACACCTATAGATGATAATAAGCAATAGTAAATAGTAATTTTAGATTAAAAAGATTGAATGGAAAATCACACTATGCACCTCGTGAACCAATGGCCACGTGACCGAGTTTACTAATGCATGACAATACTAGGTTAAATATAGAAAAGCCAGCTGTGCCGCGACAGGCGAAAATGAAGCTCAAGGCTTATGCGACCAGCAAAGGTCCAGATCAGCCTGCGCAGCAGATCTGATCTTTTTTTGAGCAAAGTAATTCTATACAGCTGGTCGTTTGAACGGACATATGCATGTTCTGACTGATTTAATAGACATCCTTCGGCACTGATACTTGGAATCTTCAACCCGACCTACTCGGTTAATATATATGTGGGTGGTATCGACCCTGCTCTTGGATAATGGAGTTGTCCGGGCCCAGGGACTGTGGTAACACCACGTTTGGTCGGTTTGAGGGTTGGAAGATCGAACCGTCATAAGATTTTTTCTGTAATGAATGGATTTTGCCTGTACTCCTGTGTAAAGTCTTCATTTGATTGTTTTTAGCAAAGTAATTCTATACAGCTGGTCGTTTGAACGGAGACTGATCTAATAGACATCCTTCTGCACTGATACTTGGACCTCTTCAACCCGACCTACTTGGCTAATTAATATATTTTTGGGTGGTATCGACGTCTATATTACCCTGCTCTTGGATAATGGAGTTGTCCGGGCCCAGGGAGTGTGGTGACACCACGTTTGGTCGGTTTGGGGGTATTGGTATCATTGTCAGGCTGTTTGCTGTTTGGTGCTGGAACGAAATTCCCAGCGGGCACGGAGAGTTTAGATCGGCAATGAGTCGACGATGATTCATCGTCATGGTGCTAATTCATCGTTGATTCAATGCTGATTCGATACTCTGTCTTCATTAGATTATGAATGCGACCTATGAAGGTTTTTCAATAAGTACAGTCAACTCTCGATATCTCGAACACTTATATCTCAAATTACCCTCTTACTTTAAACAATATAACTTAGACCAATTTTCTATTTTTATTTACATTTCAACTCCTCTTATCTTAAACTACTGATGTCTCAGAGTGGATTTTCTGGGACCAGAAAGATTTACCTTGGGATATCGGTAGTTTGGGATGAACTTTGACTTTGAGGTATCGAGAGTTGATTGCATTCAGCGAGTAGAATGAACCTTGGTCGAACTGCTACTTATTTCAGTTCCGGATCGGTGCAGTTTGAGGTAGAAATTTTGCATACTAAGAACTGAGTTCCATTGCGCACAGCCTTTCATCGTCGCCCTCATATATTCCTGATATGACTGAAATAATGTTAGAAAGGACGTAAAGTCTCAAGTCATCCGTCCATCCTAAAAATACGAATACTATGTTGATGTAATGCTATTCACTGGTGTTGTTCCACGAGGTAGGGGAGCCCTTTGGCATGCGCGGAAGCCTAGACAGATGTTATGACTCTCATTCTCTGGTGCTATAAACTGTTAAATCAAGCGAGAATATTGATCGGGCTTTTACAGCTGTGCAATCTGGTCTCGGCCTCGCTCTTCACGTATGCTAAGGGACTTCTTGTTCATGGTGTGACCGAAGCATAATCTAGTGTCTGTAAATTTTCACTTTTAAATGCTTGAATTTTAAGCAAACAGGGGAGACTTGGATCAGACGCCGCGTTATGCGGCGTCTGATCTGGGTCTGCACTGTTTGCCTACGACCCTTTTATGGGGCGCTAGGCATTAATGGGTTTATTCTTATCAAACCTGTAGCCAGGGGAAGCAATTATAATTTGTTCAGTCACGCTTTTTCTACTTTAGTTGCTCCCCTTCTATAGCTTGTCACGGTAACAACAGACGCGCACGCACATGGCTGTGTAAATTTACAGATTTCCCATACCAGGCTGTGTTTATGACAGACTTCTCATACTAGCCCTATGTTACAATAATTACTATTATTTCTGTTATTGCTGCCAACATCAGTAGCTATGATAGTATTAATAGTATTTTGCTGTTGTTACGAGAAATGATTACCGAGATCCTGTACGAGGGCTGAATTCCCATGTCGGGCTTAGCTGCAACTATCTTGTGGCCTTGACACATTCAAACATACGGGCGTGAAAATAAGACGAGCTGGCATGTTCTTGTTTGGCATGGTTTGATAGGGGTTTTCTAACGCCAGATGTCGATTCTCCGCCCTTGCGTTCAATTATATACTGAAATTTTGTAGCTATTTAATTGTTGATTAAGTTTTGGCTTGTAAATGGCATGAACGAAGGCGACAGCTCTAAGCATCTTATATTGAGATTTACCTCCTGTTGCATCTCATTATCTGCTAGTGGAGGACTGTGACGCTGAGTACGTTTTTTCCGCTTTAAACGTTGGCATCCTTACATGCTATTATTATTATTACATGTATTATTATTTATACATATATATGTATTTTTCATGTTGTGATCACCACTCGTACAGGATCCTCCGTGCTTATCGAATGTTGTTAACAGTAGGCTTATTTGGTGAATGAATTAAAGGTATCCTGCATCCTAATCGAATCTCCCACACAAGTATTTTGATAAAATTTGCTTATTCATTTCCGAGGAATATGCTTCAGTCATTGCAGAAATTATGCATCCTGTCAGATATCTGAAAGCTATGTTGTTCGAATCATATTTCTTATTTTCTTGTTTTATATATTTTTACAACCTCCCCATCCCGCCCCTTTCCTCCTACACTGGTCGGTTCTGTGTCCTCGGTTTGTCTACTTGGGTAAGTCTTTTTTCTCACTATGGACATTACTCTCTTAAAGGTAAAAAGGGTAAACTTCTTAATGGATAATAGTCTTAAACATAATTGTCTGGATACAATTACGACTGTAAATATTAGTACTTCAAGTATCTTATATGTAATACTATATTTAATTATTTTGTCCGGTGATGTTAGTGAAAATCCTGGTCCAGACGCTGATCTGAGCAATCAAACCGACAACTTATCAATACTTCATTTAAATATTCGCAGTATTAGAAACAAATTAGACTATGTCAGAGATAGCTTGTCAGATTTTGATATTCTTTGTTTTACAGAAACTCATTTAAGTGATAATGTTCCAAATACTGACTTATGTTTAGGAGGGTTTCAATCTATACCTTTCAGAAAAGATGTTTCGGCCCACTCTTCGGGCCTATTAGTTTATGTTTCAGAAGGTTTATCTGCAGATCGACTAACTGACTTGGAAGCTAATTTGGATGAATCAATATGGATTGAAATTAAACATAAAGGTGAGTCAT
Source organism: Ctena decussata (assembly GCA_963989385.1). Lineage (NCBI taxonomy): Eukaryota > Metazoa > Mollusca > Bivalvia > Lucinida > Lucinidae > Ctena > Ctena decussata. Next base: position 11,007,157 of record OZ022504.1, read on the forward strand.
ATTTACTTTGTGATATATATAGACCTCCAAACACACCAATTAATTTTTGGCAACGACTGAACATAACTATCGAAAGAGCATCGGAAATTTCTAAAAATATCATTATAGTTGGAGATTTGAATGAAGATCAACTAAATCCGCGTAATCACAATTTGAAAGATGTAATTATGTTAAATAACCTTGTTAATATCATAAATGTACCAACTCGAGTAACCAATACTTCCCAAACTCTTCTAGATCCTGTGGTTCTTTCCGAAACACTCAAAGTATTGGATTCTGGCATTCTTAGTATACCAGCTGATATAAGTGACCACTCAGCAACATATGTCTTTCTACCATTTACTTATAATCATTCTACAGCTTTTAAGCGTGTCGTTTGGCAGTATAAAAAAGGTGACTTCTGTAAGTTTAATAGATTAATTTCATCTACAGACTGGGAATTTCTTAAAAACGATAGTGTAGACAATGCTTGTGAAAATTTCACCTCAAAGTTCATAAATCTCGCTAAAGAATGTATACCCTGCAAAGAAGTTACCATAAGACCAAACGACAAACCTTGGTATGATTCTGAGATAAGAACTGCTTCAAGAAAACGTGATAGGTTAAGAAATAAGGCTGCAAAATCTGGTAGTAACCAAGATTGGCAAAATTATAAGAAAATAAGAAATAAAGTTAATAATTTAAAAACTCATGCAAAAGAACAGTTTTATAACAATATTGAAACGACTATTATTGAAGCAAAGAATACTAATCCAAAACAGTACTGGAAACTCGTTAAATATTTTGTAAAATCAAATAAAGGTGCTGAAGTAATACCGCCACTTAAAACTATTTCTGATTCTGGAGAAGAAGTTTACTCTTTTTCAGATCTTGAAAAAGCTAACACGTTAAATGACTATTTCGAATCAATTTCTAATATTAATGAAGCTAATACTGAACTCCCTAATTTCGTTCCAAAAACAGCTAATTCTTTAGATAATATTCACATAGAAGAGTCGGAAATTAAAGACATTATTAGAGTTCTTGAAGTAAATAAGGCCTGTGGTCATGATCTGATCAGTCATAAAATGCTTAAAATGACTTGCGAAACTGTTGTCAAACCTTTACATATTTTGATAAATAAATCTCTTGCTGAATGTACATTTCCGTCCCTATGGAAAGAGGCCATTGTAATGCCTTTATTTAAAAAAGGATCATCGGATACACCCTCTAATTATAGACCAATTTCATTGATTAGCACAGTTGGGAAATTAATGGAACGAGTTGTTTACAAACACTTATTTAACTTTTTTAACAGTAACAATCTTATCTTTAAATTGCAGTCTGGATTTTTACCAGGCCATTCCTCAGTATTCCAACTTATTGACATCTATAATCAAATTTGTCAAAGTTTTGACTCTAAACAGTATACATGCATGGTCTTTTGTGATATATCAAAAGCCTTTGACAGGGTATGGCATAAAGGCCTTCTTTTCAAATTAGAACAAAATGGTATTAAAGGGGATCTTTTAAAATGGATTTCAGACTATCTTTCCGGAAGAAGTCAAAAAGTCTTCGTAGGGTCATCAATGTCAGATTCTAAAATGTTATCTGCAGGGGTTCCACAAGGTTCTGTACTTGGGCCTTTGCTATTCTTGATCTATGTAAATGATATCGTGGAACATTTGGTAAGCATAAGTCGTCTCTTTGCTGATGATACATCTTTATCGTTCACATCACCTAATATACATGATATTGAAGGAATCCTGAATCATGACTTGAGAATTATTACAGTTTGGGCAAAACAGTGGTTAGTAGATTTCAACCCAAACAAAACAGAAGCTATTTTATTTTGTACTACTAATGTAAATAATCCAAAACTGTACTTTGATCAAGTTCCTGTTAATTTTGTAGATGATCATAAACATTTAGGACTTACTCTCAGTCATGATGGTAAATGGCATACCCATATCAACAATATTTTAACGTCTGCTGCAAAAATGTTAGGAGTTATGCGAAGTTTGAAGTTTAAGCTAAATCGTAAAACACTGAATCAGCTTTATTTTTCATACTTGAGGCCTCTGGTCGAGTACGCATCTATCGTATGGGATGGCTGCACAATGCATGAGAAAGAACGACTTGAACGATTTCAATATGAAGCTGCTCGAATAGTCACCGGGTTAACCCGCTCAGTTTCAATAGACAACTTAATGAGCGAAATCGGGTGGCTACCTTTGTCTGACCGTCGTCAGTTTCAGAAGTTAGTTACCATGTATAAAATTTTTAATGGTACTGCCCCGGAATATCTGTGTAGCCTGTTGCCTCCTCTTGTTACCGAAAGAACTGTTTACAACTTAAGAAACGCCGAAAATATAAGTATTATGAATAGAAGAACTGAATTATTTGCAAAATCTTTTATTCCTTCTGGTACACTCTTGTGGAACAATTTACCTCTTGAAATTCGATCTGAAACTTCAGTGAATTCATTTAAACTTAAACTAAAACAGCATATTTATATTTCTCCGCAAATTCCCAAATTTTTCATCCAGGGTAAGAGAACTGAATCTGTATTCCACTGTCGAATAAGGAACAAATGTAGCAACCTTAACAACGACCTTTATCAAAACCATCTAAAAGATTCTCCTCTTTGTGACTGTGGGATCAGTATTGAAGATGCTGAACATTATTTCTTTAGATGTGAAAGGTATAGTAATGAAAGAGTGACCTTATTTCGCGCGACTAGAAAATTTCATCCTCTAGGAGTTCGTTTCATATTATATGGTTCTGATGCATTTTCCGAAAAAGATAATGTTATCTTCTTCGGTCACGTGCACCAGTATATCAAAAATACAAAACGTTTTACTAGTTAATCTGTCACATAAACCTGGCTGCTCCTCAGTATCTTAAAGACATGCTTATCTTCCAGGATAATATCAGGTATATATCTAATGATCTGAATGTAATTATATATTTATTTATTTTTTCAGCTGAATGAAGCTTCAAGAAACCTGAGTGTATTTAGTAATAGAAGAATCGTTTCGAGGGCACAGAAGGGCCAGTTTCCCACCCCACCCCTACCCACCTGTCCCCACCTACTCATCTTTCTCTTATGAGTTGGCCTGCCAGTAACCTCATGTTCCTACAGTTTTAGTGTTCTGGTCCTGATGGGATTTGTCAGCTCTTATTAAACTTTTCTTGATTTAACACTTACTATATCATATAATAGCTGTTACTGTTATCTGGCTGGATGCTGCTTGCTGCATTAGTTGTTGCTTTTTTTTCACTTTTTTTTTTACTTCTTTACATTTCATAGCCATCCCATTGTGTGTTTACGTTATATAGAATTCACACCTTACTTTAATGTGTGTATTAATCTTCATGTCATTGCCTATAACTTTGTATTTTACATATGTACGGGGAGGGCCGTAATTAATGTTGTTAGAACTTGTGGCCCAACCCAATTGCTGTACAGATTATTTGGCAATAAAATATGTTTAAACTAGCAGCGCAGCCTGATCAGGGTCCCCGTCGATCGCACACCATACGCATGGACCAGAAGGAATCCACATACACAGGACGACGACTCCAGCCAGACTGCACGCATTGGCAGACTGATTCGAGTCCTCGTCCTGTTGTTCGCAATCACACATAACACTTTTCGCGTGGCGCGGCCCAATTGAATCGTTCACATATTTTATGGGTCATCGGATTAAGTACTAGACTAGCAGGCAGACGAAGACGGATTATGCTTTCGTGAGCGTGAGTATACATATTTCTTCACTGATTATTGTTTTATTATTTTACTAAGCACAATCGTATCACACGTGTGCAAGCGCGCCAACAACCTAATCGCACAGATGAAGCTTTTAACCCTACTGCACTCAGAACAGCCAAAACTCCATAGAGTTTTGGCCGTTCTGAGTGCAATAGGGTTAACACTTAGGCCTGCAGAAGCATCCAGGAGGTGCAAACTGATCAGTATCCATCCTGTAGTACCACTAAGCACATATCAACAAGTTCCAGTAAAGACTTTCATGAAAACATAGCAAAAGCAAAAACTTTAACGCAACTGTTATACAAATTTCTAAGTCTCTGACCTTGAACTTTGGTCTGCAGCAGCATTAAGGCGATGCACACTGATCAGTATCTATCCTGTAGTAACACTAAGCAATTATGAACAAGCTCTGGATAACAGAAGCAAAAGAAAAAAACTTAACGCAAAACTTTAACGCAAATTTTAACTTACGTACGGACGAACTGACGGATGGGCGAACAGACGGACGAACGGACGGAAAGACGAAAACTATATACCCCTCGACATACTTCGTATGCCGGGGGTATAATGAAGAGGGCATGACACGGATTAAACATCCATATTTCAATACGCATTTTCAAGAGTTGGAGAGTAGCTTCGCAAAGTTGCTGATGACAGGAGTTAACATTCATATTTAGATTAAAATAATTTGTCATTGATTTATAGATCATTTTTACATTTAACATGATTGTGAATGGTCTAAGCCATTTTATTTTGTTTAAGGTCTGTAGCAATCAGTAAACAGAAGTAATGATAGTATATACATGTGTTTATTACTTCGTCGCGTATATTTTTTTATAAAGATGCATCTTGTTCTACATTAATTTTCATTTATTGACAGGTTTAAATTTTCCTATGCAGTAGTCCTTGCTGACAACATTTCGAAAGCAAACACTCTTGGTTTCATTGCAAATGTTTTATAAGTTTAGTAGAATGGGTGAATTGCTATCAAATAACATGCGGATGATTCAAGTTCACGGGACAGTATGGAACCTGAATTAGAATTTCCGCGATATGTACAGGACAACGTTGCATGGGAACTGTCTTTAAGTAGATATTATAAAGAAATATCATATAAGAATCTTAGCTTTCTAAAGAATAAATCTGCACAAAGTAGACATAGCAGGATCAAACAGAAGTTCTCCAAGTGGTCAAATCATTATGTATAAGATACATCGGCGTTTGTATCCATTTGTTAATAACTAACCTCGGAGATAGTGGTGGGATGTCTTTTCTCAAAGAATCCACTCTAAGAGAGCTAAGTCTTGTAGGAAGAGATGGAGGAGCAAAATCTTTCAATTAAGAGTTAACCATCATGGGAAAGGGAAGCTAAAATAAATATATTATTGCCTATGAAAGTAATTCATTCCCTTAAGCGGGGTTTACACTAAGCCGTGACACGTCAAAACCAACAAAGTGGCATGAGCGCTCAGCGAAGACTCAGATCAACCTGGGCATCAGTCCAGTCTGATTAGAGCATCCGCTGTCGGCATGGAGGTAGCTTAGACCTTTTTATACACCAAAAGTGCACAGCAAAGACTTTGATCAGACTGGGTGGACGCACATGCCACTTTCTTAGTTTCGTCGTGTCGCAGCTCAAATTATTATGCAGCTAAATCAAATCATATGATTTTGATGCAGCTTCAGTTTATATTAATATTAGGTACTCATGGACCAATGAGGTCCTGTTGAAAACCTCGATTGTTATTGGCAAAACGGAATATGTACCAACGTTTTTCGTTTCATTTGGTTCCTAATTAAATCATTGCTTGAACGATTCTGTTCACTTCATATCCTCTCTGCGTCACATAATGACGCGTTTAATGGTTTCTAACGTTAATAATTATAATGAGCCGCGACACGAGAAAACCAACAATGTGGTTGTGCGCCCAGTGCAGACTCAGAACAGCCTGGGTGTCCGCCCAGTCTGATCAGAATCCTCGCTTTGCGCTTAAAGGGTAGCTAAGGGATTAAGCCACCTTCATGCGGACAGCGAAGACTCTGATCAGACTGGGCGGATGCCCAGGCTGATCTGAGTCTGCGCTGGGCGCACAACCACATTGTTGGTTTTGTCGTGTCGCGGCTCTAATGTGTTTGTTCTCAATAAATGCTCAATAGTATATTCACCTTGCAGACAAAGTCAAATTTCGATACTGATATGATTCGAGCAATTAGTAACTTAGCGTCACCTCGCAAGTACCAGCTTCAGATAATCACAAGGCCATTTTGACTGATTTAGTCTTGGCACTCAAGAGCATAGAGGTCTCCTCGAAAAATAAATGGTGATGCGAATAAACGTTTTTGTTGTTAATAATTTTATAATCTGTTACTGGCCGTTCCTAGGCGGTGCTTCTGTTTCAGCTCACTATTAGTGTCATTGATTGTTCGCATTCTTTTTCATTTTTAACTTTTAGTACAGTTTTTAGAATAGCTAAATCAAAATAACTAAAAGTGTAATTGTCCTATAAATCGCAGCAGCCTGATCTGTGTATATTGCTTGCCCAGTTTTAATTGCCGTAGCTGATTCCAGAAGACTACAAAATGGTTGTCTTGTTAACGTTTAAATGCAAAAAAGCAACCCAAAAACACTGTCTAATTTGCAAACAGGAACCGCCTCATCTATCTCTACATTGTTTTGAAATTTCAATATGAAACAGACGAAACTTTTTTTTTTATTTTGTTAAGAAATCTTGAAGACTTTAACTTTGTCGTCTGCTTTTTGGCACTTAAGGGATTAAAATTGCATACTTACCGGATATGTCTCATTGTTATAGTCTTGTCATGTCTGGTACACATCCGTTTTCTCAGACTGAATAAACAGGAAAAAAATAAATAAAGCAACGTAATAATCCTAATTATTGGGAGAGAAAGTTCTGCACGTGCTGCATGTGAGCAAACAGTTAATACCAATGAAAAGAATCAAACAGCCATCTGATTTAAGTCCGCATTGTTTTGTCAGTACCGAATGCAGCTAGCTTTTTAAATATAAGAACATATCCAACAATTCAGATGTTCCTGTGATAAGGTAAATAGGAACATTTTCAGGGGAAGCAGCTGCAACATTGATTTCGTTTTTCGACTCCCGTCACATTGGGGGTTAAATTTTAAAGGAAACAAATTGCTCATCTAAGAGAAAACGCTCTCCTTTAAGTGTAGAACTGATTAAGAAGGGCACTGTCGTCCAGGGAAGTAAACAAGTAGTCACAACAGTCTCTTTAATTTGTTAAAGTAGCGGAAAAATCATTCGGTATTGTCTCCGTTCCGGTTAGGACACCAATACCAAGACTTGTGTTGTTGATCAACCATGGTCATCGGGTTTAAGGTCACCTTTAAGCGACTTAACGTTTCTGCGAGCCCTAGACGGTTTGTTTCAGTTGACTAGACGGTACATACTCTAAAGACACGTCTCCATTGGTAATTGCCCTTGAGAGTTATTTTTGAATATTTCAATGATTAATTAACATAATCAGCACAAAATAGCAATAAATAGATACAATTTCAGCATAAAATACCAATAAATGGAATTAATTGGCATTACTTAATAAATAAACGCATACATATATAAAGTAAAGCTTAAATAGCTAGATAGACAAATAAACAAACAAAGAAGAAAGAAAATGAACCGAACGAAATGTTGCATTTATGCGTTTGAAATATTCCAGTTCTTCACACTCATGGCAAGTCTTCACAAATTTGTCAAGGACGACCTCATTGATCACAGCTTTTTAATTGAATATAACTGTACGTGTCAAACTAATTTTCCTATGTGTTAGGATGGATCTCCATAGGGACCTTGTTACGACTGTACACGGATCGCTTCGAATAAACTGCCGATAAATTGCTTCAGATCCGCAACATTGATAACTCAAATGACCAAAGCTTTGAAATTGTAAAAAGAGGTTTATAAAACCATCTGAGTTCTGAGTCATGCTTTGTGCACAATCTAGTGAAGCGAAGCGGTTGCTGTGAAATCATAACATAAAATAGTGCACGAATAATACAGCTTTGATGAACTTCATATGTCGCTCTTCGTCCTTGTTTATTGTTTCTAGGAATCCCTTCTAAGCAGCATTCAAAAATATGAAAAATATGGAAGGCATTAATACCAGCACTCGACCTTATTGCCATACTCTTAAGCATTCAATTACCAAGTTCTACCGCTTAATGATATACGAGCTCCTAATTTGAACGCAATTACATGATCTTATACATTGGTTTATGAGTAGCTTGATATTAGAAGGGAGGCAAATATTTCAATGTCGGATTGATCTCTCGTGGAAGTCTGTCTATTTAAGTATTGGATTTCACTTTTCTGATGTTTACCGAAGTATAAACTACATTTGGTCGCGTGCAAAGTAGGTGAACCCCGAAGGGGTTGATGTAAACTTTGCTAGCGACCCAATGTAGTTTAAAGTTGGATAAAAACTTTATTGCTGATATCTACATTCTTTTCTATCTATTATTTGGCCATAAATTTGCGTTAGGGGCTACAGTTGGAGCAGAAAATCACCCGCAGTTTTTCTACTAAAAACGGAACAGCGTCAGCGACGTAACAACGACGTCATAACGTCACCTACGTCCAATCTGATTGGTTTAATCAGGCAATATACATGTAATTTGTTGTTCAGTTCTGTGTACATCGGATCATGGTTTATTTTGACGTCACTTAACGTCATGTAACGTCGCGTGAACCGATGTAGTTATTTAATTATAATCTACAATGCGTTCTAATGGGTTACCATAGGGCTTTTCAATAAGTAAATATACATACACCTTTAGGTGTATGGGTACACCTCCTTCTTTTTCGGTATTTTTATTTAGAGGAACATTCTTTTTTGCTTCCCCGAATAAGCAGTTCTTCATAAATGGGATTTACTTTTAAAGTAAAAATGTTGCTCCTTAGGAATCAAATAATTTGCCATAAGGGCTGATCCCTCTGGGACGAATATGTTAGGGTTGTTTCCTCTGAAAGAGTACCCATTTACTTAAAGTTTGTAGCTGTGATAGTGTTGGTGAAATCGGTTGATCTACTGATTAGTTATTTTGCTTTTCTCAAATGAGCCTTTACATGACAAAACCAACTAAGTGGCATGTGCACCACAGCCTCAGATTAGCACTGGCATCCGCCCAGTGCGATCAGACCCTTCGCTGTCGGCATGCAGGATGATAAGACCCTTAGCTACACTCAAGGCGCACAGCGAAGACTTTGATCAATGGTGAATGCCCCGGCTGATCCGAGTTCTCGCTGGGCGCACATGCCACTTTGTTGTTATTGTCGTTTTGCGGCTCAAATGTCACCGGGGAAAATGAGGTTAAAGAAATTACCATCTTTGATTTATTGGCCTTGAATTCTGTTAAATAAGGAGCACGGCTCAGACAATAACATCTTGACGATGCAATAGACACTTAACAAATGCATGTGTCTCTGATTAGCCCGCAATTTTATTGCTCTTTTAGGCAAAAGTGCACGTGTTCTAGAGTCAAATCAGATGGAAATTTGTGTTGAAATTGGCCTTAGTTTATTGATTTCTGATCTTAATTTCTGCACACTAAACATTGCTTACCATATACTTCAGTAGTTCCAGAGAAGTAAATTATTTCAGCATTTCTCCATATAAAAATAGAATAAGGAAGAAAATTCCTCATTTCAAAAAACCTTGGGCCCTCAATTGAATACGACTGATAGTATATATGGCTCCCGCATAATGACTACTTAGTTTCAATGTCAGCAATTAAGATCTGCAGAGATTTTATGGGATTTTACCTAGGTGGAAAAGACGTCCAAAGTAGTTAATTAAGCAAGCTTCTCTTCTCTCGACCCATGGAGGCTTCACATAAAATTTGGCTTCGGTTTGCCTCGTGACTTCGGAATAGAATATGTATTGAATGCTTTGTTCTAGAAAAGATATGGACATGGTGCTAATAAGGCCAACCCTGTTTTATCAAATTTTCGTTTCCAAGCAGCTTTTGACAAGTTTGAAAATGCTATTGGAAAGACGACGGCGAAGGACGACAGACGGACGATGGAGCTTGCATATTATATTAGCTGTCTGTGTTGAGCTAAACCTTTATTTAACAATGCATCCGCCTCAAATGTCCACCTATTATAAGGGTATGATAACATAATGTGATATCATGTCACTATAGAACTGCGCATGCGCGAATGATATCAGGCAAAAACAAAATCTCCACAGCCTTATTGTCTAACAAGATTGTACCGATGGTATATATGTGCAAATTTGGTGGAAATCATTCAACGAACACGGGGCATATATGGACTTCAGTGTCAGGGTTGACGTAAAGTATAGACAGATGGTTACTTAGACATCCTGTGTGACCTTGCAAATAATGTAAAGGGCACATAAAAAGAGAAACGGGAAAAAAACAAAGACAGCCTTAGGATTATCCTACTCATTTATCTGTGCAAGTTTTGTGTAAATCCATCCAGTGACTCAGCATTTAGACGGATTTAACGTTAAAGCTAAGGCTGTCATAAAGTGTGGACTAAGGCTGTCATAAAGTGTGGACATATTGTCATAATATCACCTTGAAAATTGCGTTACCAAAACCTTAGAAAGTCTTTGGCTTATCACACTGAAATATCTATGCATGATTGGTATCCGATACTTCGGGAGTGAGATGGATTTAAAGACAAATACTCCTATTATGCGACAGTCAACTGACACTGCTATTTCATCAAAGGAAATATCCTTTCTCACATAGGTAATGCCATAACACAGTCAAAAAGCCAATAACGACTGGGGTGGTGGTGGTGGTGGGGGATGTTCTGTATACAAGTAGTAGTGAATATTTGTTTTTAACGTTGACGTAAATTGGTAAAGTGTGTACACATCAAACTATCCTGTGGCCTTGAAAATAGGATCTAGGCCTGCAAACCTAATAAAGTCTTGGGATTGCACAATTAATATATCCGAACAGCGTTGCTGCAATTACATTGATTGATAAAGAACTGGGATGGATTAACTGTAGGGTTCATGTAAATTGAGTAGGAACGGATACCTATATTGCACCTTACTAACACAGGTTCGTCAAAAGAAAAACCTTGGGATGTAAACCAAATTTGCAGGATCTTTTTCTTCACACTCGCGAAATACCTATTTGTCTGATAGCTGATCAGACGCCGTGTTTTTCGGCGTCTGATCTGTTTCTGCGCTGTTTGCCTATGTCCCATTTATGGGACACTAGGCATTAATGGGTTAATTAATGCAAATCATTTCTCTGATAACCCTTTATCGGCTGATTAGTTCAAAGGTACATTTAAGGCTATTTCTAAACGATTAAATATTTATCATTTATTTATTAAGCACTGACGAAGTAGTTGTAGAAATAATTTGAGAGTGAAACGCCTTTGATGAGCTGACAACACAGGAAAAGAAGTTAAAATCACATTTATATCCTAATCCATGCCAATCGAATCAAACTACCGTTAAAATGTTTTATAAATTTCCGTTACGTGCATGTCGGAAAATAAGTTTAGAACTGTAATCTTTGAAAGTCAGATCTGTTACGGGAAATAAAAGTACTAACACGGAGGTGGATTGGGGCAAAGAAGGTTGTACGAAATTTTTAATGTTGGAGCGTCCTGTTTGGCGGGAGTTTCTGTTTTGTTGCAGTTGATGTCGCGGTGGCTGTCGTATTTGTGCTTTGCTCTGACTTTTATCATTTTCTTAAATGTTCTCACTCTCCACCCCCCCCTCTCTCTCTCTCTTTCGACGCTGAGGGAAAAGGGATGTCAGTTTGCTTTAACATTCCTTCAATCATTGCATGGCAAACTGTCATTTGGTATGGCTATCCTTCCGGAGCCTTCAAATACTATGAAAATCAAAAAATTGGGACACCTATATGATAACCGTTATTGTACTGAAAATTTAACACTTTGATTTTGCAATGCAGTAATGCGTCCTCAAGTTAAAATGTAATAAAACAGTGTAGACCCAGATCAGGCTGCTCCTTTAGGAGCAGTCTGATCTGGGTCTGGAATGTTTGTTTTGTCTGTTTGATCAAATTGCACTGCACTCTTTGTTCAGACTGTTTGCACTGCACTGTTTGTTCAGACTGTTAAATCAAATTGCACTGTACTGTTTGTTCAGACTGTTTGCACTGCACTGTTTGTTCAGACTGTTTGTTCAAACTACACTGTTTGTTCAGACCTGTCTGTCCCGATATTTATATTTTACGGTATGTTGTTGTCATGTTTTGTCTGATAGGAGGCTTCGAACGCCAGACTAATCAAGAATTAATATTACATTCAATAAACCCAAATGTTGGAAGATGTAAATTAGATAACAACATTATGCAATTGGAGTGTATTTGATGAAGCAGATGGCTCCGACATAAAAGGATCAAGTTGCCAGGTTGCCTTGAATAATAATTGTACCTCGAATCATTGTGTGAACATGCATTACAGAACTAAGTAAGTTGAATGGATACACTTTAAAGGCCACCACTCCTGTCTATTTCAAGTTTTTACTCGTTTCTTAATGAGAATCAGCTGCTCTAGAACCATAGTCGGCCCTTTAAGAGTCACCCACGCTTTGGAAGGTGAAGCAAATAGGAAAAGTAAAAAGTATGCAAAGACCAGGAACTGAAACAATCAAAATCAAAATCCAGCCCTCAAACCATAGTTGGAAACAACTAAGATTACAAATAATCAAGATACAGAGAACATCTGGCCAACCGAGTGAGCAGCTTGTTCCCAAAAAGTCAAAAAAGCTATTTGCTTCCTTTAAATTTAGAAAAACATAGCCCTTAACCCCAGCCCATCTCATAGAAGGCCTGACACATCTGAAATGTGTTGCGAGTTCTAGGATACATGAAGTAAGGTACATTGAAACGTTGATTTATTTTCACATTCATTTTTCCGGCAAGTAAGACCGGAAATACAAGTTCAGGATCCATTGCTCCCCTAGGTAATTAAATTTATGTTTGCAGAGATCGCTGTAAACTTTTAACTAAAGTTTCGTTATAGATCATGACCTGACTGACTAGCTTTAAGAAAATAAAAGATATTACTGCGATTTCCACAACAGCAATTGCAGAAAAATCATCTGGGTCAAATTAGATTCCAACCAAAATGACCTAGTATACTAGCATAAACTTTATTATGTGTGACAATGTACGGGACAAAGGATCAAATCTATCAGCTGGATTTTGTGTATATTTCATTACTGTGAGGGGAACCAGAAAGAAAAGGATCGATTTCAAAAACATATCCCCACCCTTACTGTTTGCCAGTTAAATGCCACAGTGTATGCTTACCAACCGGCAAATATGAAGGCAGAACCACTATTTATAACTATGGATGATTGGCTCTTTATGCAGCCAAGTATTCTCATTAGTTACGTTATCCTTGTTACGAAATGTTCAATAACATTCGGTAGTATCTTATCTCAAAGGTCTGCGTACTTTTCTCTAACGCTGGTATCAATGTCCTTAATTCAATATCATACAGAAGTATGTCTTTCAGTTATGTTGGTATCTTACAACATTACTTAAATATCCAAATGAGCACACAACATTGAAACAATATTGAATCAACGTTAATTCGTTGAATCAACGTTGATTCAGTTATGTTTCAATATAAAAGTATCCATTCCAGTTTTAGTGCGACAGACACGCGTTTCTGTATTTAACGTCTTCAGTGTCGCTAAACCCCAATAGTTTCAAAGAAACGAGATGATGGGCAGGTCTAGGCAGGCAACAAACATCCCTCTCCGAGCCACACTTATTGTCGCATTCCGCGGGACACATTAGCTGCAGACATCAGGTAAGAGGCGCCTAAGTATTAACCCGCGAGCGCTGTCGTCCCTCATCGAGCAACTTCAACCCCTGTGTCTCGAGAAAATTGACAGACATCAGGAAAGAGATGTCCAATGCAGCAAGAACCCACAAAAAGCCAAAACAACTCAAAAGAATGGAAGCCTAACTCAGCTAAGTTTCTTGTCTGTATGACAAGTTTGTACCAGTTTAAGAATAATTTAGAAATTTTACCAGATATACATCAAATGTATGTGGTCTAGAGGATCATATTGTTCCTATGCTGACCTTCAAGTAAGCTCCTGTCATGTTTTTGTCTGATAGCAGGCTTCAAAATCCAGACTAATCAAGAAATAATCATACCCATACATGAAATAAACCTAAACGTTCGAAGATGCAAATTAAATAAGAAAATTATACAATTAGAAATGTGTTTGAAAATCAGGCAGCTCAGACATCACTTTGCCAAATTTTTGTTTGTCTCGAGTAATTGTATAAAAACCTTTTCTTTCTTTGGGGGCTCATGAACTATACGTAATAATTCACCTAGCATCTAAGAAACCACTACTTACTTATTCGGCTTTAAACCGGGGAGTTCCCCTTTTCTAGATTGACCCAAATATCTAATCAGTCTCATGACATTCTATAAGATATAAGCAGCTATTTGTTGATTTCCCCCCTTTAACATAATCCAAAAAAAAAATCAACATCCGTCTTATAAGATTGTTTAGGAAGAGAAAACCCTCCGTCTTATAACCGAGACTTATGGCTCTTGAGTCAGACGTGCTATCAACTGTGCTACGCGGCAATTTGTGCACACAACTCGTAAAGTGGTGATATTTATTTGCAAGAGAACAACATTTCAGTATTTCCACTCCTACCATTTTTACGGATCCAAAAGTTGATAATAATGTTCAACATTGCTGAGGTATCTGCTGAAGAAAGGGGGTTACTCAAAAAGGTAATAATTAACTACCCCTCCCCCCCCCCCACCACAGCCCCTCCACCCCCGCGGAAACAAATTCGTTCCTTTGAGAGTGGCTATTCTTTCCTTTAAGAGTAGCGCATAAATATGTATATGGATTATTTCTCCTGAAAGTGTATCCGTTACCCTTGCACTGACTACTTATCTGAAGACTGACATATAGCCATTACATTTCAATGTCCCTGACTTTTCAAGGCCTTTAAAAATTTTCCTAAATAATCACAAAATTCCTTCACCTTTCCCTGACCTGAAAAAAATCGATTTCCAGATTGTTTTCCCATTGACCGTGGAAACCCTTTTCCCTCTGTAGATGCAATGGTCTTTTTACCTCTGGCCCCGAGGTATTAAAACTTTTTACGAGCTGAACTCAGCCGAGCATGAAAACAACTGTACTTATCAGTAATTTTCTATTTATTAGCAGGTAAAATTTCATGCTCAGCTTAATTGAGCATGAATTTTTTTTATACCCTCGGGACCTGCTTACCGTACTTGCTGCCTAACATTGCCACTGACTTCAGTTTCTGTTTGTTCTCCAACAGTGGCGACACATTTTAGTTTCTACTTCTGAAACAATAAAATCTAGAGTTATTATGTGAAACACGAGAAATATTAATTAAATAAATATTTGTCATTTTCATACCTGAATTAAGTTTGCTAGCTTTAATCGGATCGTGTTGGCCACATGACTTGATGTACAGTGTTACCTTTTCCGGTGTCTGTGGCGAGGTAAACTTTCATCTTATTTTGATTTGAGTTTGCTATTGCAGGCAGTCGAGAAATAGCGTTCAGCGAAATTCATGTTGACTGATACGCCTTTCAAACAAAGTCAAGGGATTATTAATGTTGAGTGCGTCATTTATTTTTTCTGCGCTTAAAGTCTCTATGGATATAACATACAAAGCTTAGTCCAAATTATAGATGATAGATGCACTGAAATCTGCAATCTGGTAGCAGTTTTATAATAACTAGACGTAATCTATGCACGCAATCATCTGATCAACTTTTAAAGAAAAGTATTTGCTCCCCTAGGAGTAGATTTCTTTTTTAAATGGTTTCCTTACACGATGAAGGTAAGGGTAATTCGCAAAATATATTCCCCCTTGTAGAAATGACTACATGTAATAAACAACATGGAGTGTGCGTACTATGTATTTAGTTTTTATACTGAGAAATTATAAGGTGTCATAGCTGTCAGAAAAACTGTTAGCTATCCATCTCACTGGGCACACAACTTGAATCAACCTTGATTCAACGTTATGACGTTGAATCAAGGTTTATTCAATGTTGGTTCAAGGTTGTGTGCCTGCTAGCCATAGCACCACAAAGCATGCTATACCATCCTTTATATTCTGGTAAACACGCGAATCGACTCCCTCACTGAAATTCAAAAATTCAAGTTTTGGCAAATAGTTAACCAAAATATAGCAATGCTATTGGACAAATACGTACTAGTCCGTAAACATTTTTGACAGTTAATAAAATGACCAGTTAACTAAGGATGTTTGCAGACATATCCAAGCAACATTGGAGAATATAATAAACTCCAAACCGTGGTTAAAATCCCAGAAACTATGGTGGTTTGGCCGCATCTCTAGGTCTTCTGGCGTAATAAACACGATTCTACATGGCACAATGAAAGGGAAAAGGAAGAAAATATGTGAAAAAACACAATATCAAAAAGTAGACATGGATGTATTATGCCTGCATAAATTAGGATAGGATTGTTGCAAAGGCATCTGTGGTGCCCAAACGACCATGCGGGTTTAATAGCATTGTTATATTGTGGCTAACTATTTGCGGGAGCTTGAAAGTGTAATTGAATCGACCGTTTGCCAAACGTAAAGCCGTCGTACCTTACTTCTATATAATTTTCAGTTTATATAATTATTTTATATTTTAGGGTCCTTTGAGACGCATCAACAGAGAAAACGTAATCTGCGGTAGGCACTGCTAAATGAGAAATCCAGTGTTCAGTGTCTCTATTGTATGTGAGTTATACAAAGATTGAAGAATGGAAAAAATGTTATTAGATTTTATGATCAGAAAAAACTATCCCAGGAATTAAATCGCTTGTTAAATACGATGCCTTATACTGACAGGGGTTTAGTATCATCTGACAAGTGACACCATGCGTTACGCGGGCGGACATGTGAACACATTTGTACTATTTTGTTTATATACGCCAAACAAACTGTAGTACACAACTGGTCTACGCTATTGCCTACCAACAATATTTTGGCTGTTCTAACAAGCATACAATCCCTTCAAAAGTGGGTGGGGGGGGGTAATTGTGCATATGTATGTACATGTAAGTTATAAACATAAATTTGTGTACGTACGCACATGCATGCTAGCGTGCGTGCGCTCATTTATTTCATTTGTGTGCATCATGTACATGCATCATTTTAGTTGTACAGTTTGCTTATGTTTCGTAATGTAGTATACTTTTTTAATTGTTGTTTGCAAGGGGGCCTCAAGGAAGATTGGCTATGCCAATTGAGCTACCCTCTTAAAATAAAGCCATTACTTACTTACTTACTTACTTACTTACTTACTCAATGAAATAGAAGTTGTTTTCGATTGGAAAGTTTGTTCTGTGTTTCCGTAGTACTGTAAACGACATTTAATCAGTAACTACTGTTTTATAATTTGAGATTTTCTAATTTGAGCTGGCATTTCATTTCCTGAGAATGATGCTATTTAAAGACAATTTAAATTTATCTTATGTCATTGGCAGATTGTACTTTATGAAAATAAAAAAAGGAAAATAAGAACAGTTGTTTGCGTTCGTGTCGTCCTACTTTGCGATCGCATATGAGCCGCGACACAAGAAAACCAACAAAGTGGTTGTGCGCCCGGCGCAGACTCAGATCAGCCTGGGCATCCGCCCAGTCTGATCAGAGTCTTCGCTGTCCGCATGAATGTAGCTTGCTGTCCGCATGAATGTAGCTTGCTGTCCGCATGAATGTAGCTTAGGCCCTTAGCTACCCTTTAAGCGCACAGCAAAAAGTCTGATCAAAATGGGTGGATGCCAAGGCGGATCTGAGTCAGCGCTAAGCGCACAACCACTTTGTTGGTTTTCTCGCGTCGCGGCTCAATTATATATTTAGACGTAGCAGCAAAAAGGAGTTGTAATTAGATAAAAGTACATTTTCATGCGCAAATTCCGTGCAGTTTATATCTAAGAAATAAATCAGCCCTAGGAGTGAATTGTTGGGTAATAATTCACTGTTTGGAGGTCAGTTGTAAAGTATAGGTCGGTCGCGCTATAGTGGCAATGTTTTGTTTACAGTTTTAATGTCAACAGTACCTGTACTATCATTACGGTGCAATTCATGTAACTTTTTGATCTATGGTCATAATGGCACATTACGGTTAACTGGCAGTTCTAATTTATATAAATGAAACTTTTGAAAGCTTAAAGACAAGAACTGTCTCTAGTTTAAGATTATCATTGATAACAAAATTGATAGTAACAAAATTATTCAAATTTATTTTTTTCATTCCCGTGAGTTGGATAAGCTGAACTCTGCTATATAGCCAATCAGTCACCAAATCAAAATAAACACAAAACAATAACATTGCCAACTTATCGCGTCCGGACTATAGTTAATATTATGAACGCGGGGTACCAATAATTTGTCTGTATACCTTGGTACTAAATCAAATGTACATGTAACTATTATCAGAAAGACACGGCCAAAGTTTATGTATCGTTTTTGGTCTTCAGAAGTGAAGAAAGTGTGCATCTCGTTTAGTGTTCTTTAATAAAATAATGTGGCAAAGTTGTATGGAATGTAAAAGAATGCAATACAACAGCTCCCTCCCCACTTTTTTTCGAAAAGTGGCAGCACTTTTGCGTACAATTCGTTTGGAATTATAGCGACGTTGTAAGTGTTCAACAAATGGTGTCAGAAGATTTAAAGATCCTTGCATATTTATCATGATTCTAAACAGATATATTGATTATAGAGTGATTTGGAAGAAATCACACTAAAACTTGACGGGCATAGTCTAAAATAGCAGTTCGAAAACATCTATAGTTTTAATTCAAAGGGAGACAATCCGATAATTTCACTAAATCAAACATCTTTTGTAGTGTCTGATGGCAGGACACTGTAGATTTAAGATCATGTTCGAGGCTCACGCATAATGACCTTTCATTTCAATGGTCAGTTTTACATGTGCGCATGCACTTTGACAGCTTACATTCCAAATCACTCCCCAAGAATATTGTAAGACTACACTATGACGGAAAGGCCTGGTTTAACGATGTGTGTTCTCTTTGTAGCTGAATGTCTGTTTGATGTGTCAATAGCCTTGTTTATGTTCAGTAATCACCAAGTGACTCTAAAAATTAGTCAGAAGTTGGTATCTTAACTTTTTTTGAGACCGTATATAGATATATGTACTGTCCCTATTATGAGAGAAAATGGGTTACAGTCCAGGACGTTCATATTATTTGTAATTATCCTCTAGGTATGCATTCAGCTGAACGGATAAAGGTAATTTCCCATTTTTCAGATGCCCTTTATTATTACATACTTAGGTGGTATATTGATAGAGAAGTAGACATGCTTCGTTTCATATTCTGTGGCCTTGACTTATATCGGTTTACTAAGCAAAACAAGTAGGCCATATTTAAGGTGCAAGCGTAAACCTCCATTTTATCCCCTCTACCTCCCTCCAGCAACACACACACACTCTTTTTTTTGTACAAAAGACAACAACTTTTGTGAGGTCCTGTTTGTTTCCCTGGACGACAGAACACTTTCAAAATGATGTATCATCTTAAAGATAAAAAATGTTCAAAGAGGAGCGAATTCTTTTCATTAAGAGTTGACACCGTTTAAGAAAGAAGACAAGAATGAAAAACAGTTGCATGGCCTTTCTGAGAGTATACCCCTTTAACTCAAACGGACCTATGACCAAACGTTTTCTAGTGCCACCGGACGCAGCTCGGCCTGTCTGTCTCATTAGCCAGAATCTACACTGTTGACATAAGCAATGTATATATCATAAGATTCTGTGCGTCAACACGGGAGCAATCTGACCTCAAATGCTTCTTTCTGTCTTTAGTTACATATATGCAACATCGGCAGATTTTTTTTAGATTAGCTGCAAAACAATGCATTTAGCTAGATCAATAAATCTGTATTAGACAACAAGACTGACAACGGGCACTTCTATATTTTTAGTTCATTGTACAAATATCCAAACCGAACGTGACAATGGTCCTTAGTGCGAAGCTTAGACGGACATGACATCTGATAGATTAACTACAGGCCTGGAGCGGTTCTCTCAAAATATCAGTTCCCTAGATACAACATCATTTAAACTCTTAAAGTCCACCAGCTTTATTGCACTTGAACAGTTCTCGCCCTCGGTCTTATAAAACTGTGTGTTTTCCAGATTTCCTGAGTCTCACGTCGTCAGCTAGGATGGTCCATTGGTAGAATCCATTACAGGCTCAGTAACATGCTAGCACGTTCTGTGATAAATATAGCGTATATTGGTTCCCTCTGTCTCTCCAGTGTCATAGGCTGGTGTCTTATCTTTTGTGGATAATTGCCTGTACAGCACAGAAGCAGGAAATGACACAGGAAAGTCAAGTTTAATCTTGTAGTAATACATGGCTCCACGTGGCAACACCAATACCACGCCATATCCAAAATTGTGTATTTTTCCCCAAAAAGGCCACTTACAAAGCTCACCCTGCCCAAGATATCACCGCAGAACAAATCCACTTACAAAGCTGTACATGCCCAAGAAATCAACCGCAGACGACATAACCCCGCCCAAGACATCAAAAGCAGAAGACATGTGTGTCTTCTGCTGGTGATGTCTTGGCCTGGGCTGATCTTTTCAATAACACATTCGCTATAACTGAAACATTCAGTCATATATGAATCGCAACAGCTAACCCGGCTGGAAACGGTCAGTAAGTACTAACATTAACATTCCATTCTAAGTATTGGGGCTTATAAGTCTGAGCAAAAAGTGCATACTCAAATCAGACTACTCTTTAAGGGTCTACCCATTTGGTTGTTTCATCATAATGTGTTGACGCATTAGTACATTGTAAAACCAGACTGTTCTCCTTTTATGGCATGTCAAACGTTGCATTAATCGATATTTTATATTTGTATTTGGTTTTCTTTCATTTGTATTGTATACTGACACAAAAAAGAAACGTCCGTTTTCTAAGGTTCTGAATCTTTTAAACCAGTAAAGGCGTAGCCATAAAAAATAAAACAAAATGTGTCCCGATTGTCTGGCACACATAAAGTTGCAACCATTTTAATTTTTATCCATAGCCACAAGATCCATCGAACCTAATATCAAAACACCATTTTTCATTCTCAGCAGCATTTTATTGACCAAAAACTGAAATGTTTGGCGTAAAACAAGGATTAAAAACATCGACGAACGAAAAATTAACTTTTGAAAACAAAAACCACTTATTAAATGAACGAAAAAGCAGCCCAAAGTCTTCGTTTTATAAAATTATCTCCCTTTTAATTAAATTAATAACGATTTTAGAACTTCTGTGTCTCCATAACCGTTCATCATTTTGACGCCGTTTTGATTTCAGTTGACTTTACTTGTATACAATAATGACACCATGTATCAGAAAATAAAAATTAAGGCTGAAATTTAAAATCCCGGTGCACTAAAACTCGGTTTTATTACCCCACCTCTTACAGAAAAGTAATCAAGTAATTTTGTAACCAAATTTATGCAATGCTGAATGGTACTGCTTTCAGTGCCATTGATGGCTAGAAATGAATTCTGAAGCAGTCCGATGCTATTTAATTCGACACTGATGGACCAACAAGGTAATGTTTGCGTGTATCTACGCACTGTCATGATCGACGTTTTGTGACGTCACTTTACGTGACAGATTTATGCCATTGGCTGTGACAATTTAGAATGCATCCAACACCCATAAAACCTCAGCAGCGTGTCTGCACGGTGATGCTAGGAGGAGCTGTGATGGTTAAAATTGGAAGAACACACGAGATACTGATTGTGTGACATTCGAAATTTGGGTACTGGCGCTTGTGACACTGTCATTGTCGCCGATGTTAATTTAACGGATTTCCGTTCAACGCACACCATTGCTGAATAATCAACGTTATTGAAACAAAACGTTTGAATGAAATGTCTGTGAGCATTTGGAATTCAGAGACACAATTGTAAAGCGGACGTTTCTTGTTTGTGTCAGTATATATGTTCATATTTGTATTCAATCCATCTTCATTTCTATTGTATATTTTTTATTCTATAATCGATCATTTTCAATATCTGTTCATTTCCATTGTATAAGTTTAGTTTTTATGCCCCCAACTTCGAAGAAGTTGAGGGAGCATATTGGTCTAGGCCTGACCGTCCGTTCGTCCGTCCGTCCGTTCGTAACACTTAGTTTTCTCAAAAACCGTAACTGCTGGGGTCTTGCTACTTCATAGGTAGATAGAAGTAAAAAGTATGCAAAGACCAGGAACTGAAACAATCAAAATCCAAATCCAGCCCTCAAACCATAGTTGGAAACAACTGAGATTACAAATAATCAAGATACAGAGAACATATGGTCAACCGAGTGAGCAGCTTGTTCCCAAAAGGTGGCCACTCAGCAACCCAAACCGAACCAAAATTAATAAGAACATACATAAGGTAAAACATCACAGAAACTCTGACACCAAAAACAGGCAACAGAGAACCACAACAGAACTACCGCCTTGGAACGGTCAGTAATGAATTACTGGGGGGCTTAAATCGATTTTACAGGCCCAACCTCACCCTCAGCTACTGAAGTGGTACAAAACATTTAGTTGGTTGTTCGGTTCGCATGATAACCCTCTAACTCGTCAATGAATCATCACGGTAAACACATAAATCAAATTTCAACACCATGAAGAAGCAAAGACGAGGACTCAACAGATACAACGGGCCGTCTGACAGGTGGAGATCCCTGTCCTGCCAAACAACCCCACTGGAAATCTGAAGCAAAAGAAGGTCACCAGTTGAGCCCCGGTGGACCAAGCAACAGACAAAAAGGCTCCGGTCCCAACCAACTAAAATATATAGCTTTAGGTCGGGGCCATCATAGAGTATGAAAACTCAGAGGACACATTTTTTTTTGTAATCCATCAGCCCTGATCTTGCAGAGTTATGCCCCTTTTTCAAAAACTTACATGAAAGTTTGTTCCCAAAATTCTGAGAATACCGTTTAAGGAAGGATGCCCATATTTGGCATACTGCTGGGGCTAAGGTGTAGATTTCATGCGAACCGAACAACCAACTAAATGTTTTGTACCACTTCAGAAACTGAGGGTGAGGTTGGGCCTGTAAAATCGATTTAAGCCCCCCAGTAATTCATTACTGACCGTTCCAAGGCGGTAGTTCTGTTGTGGTTCTCTGTTGCCTGTTTTTGGTGTCAGAGTTTCTGTGATGTTTTACCTTATGTATGTTCTTATTATTTTTGGTTCGGTTTGGGTTGCTGAGTGGCCACCTTTTGGGAACAAGCTGCTCACTCGGTTGGCCATATGTTCTCTGTATCTTGATTATTTGTAATCTTAGTTGTTTCCAACTATGGTTTGAGGGCTGGATTTGGATTTTGATTGTTTCAGTTCCTGGTCTTTGCATACTTTTTATTTTCATGATTAACTTTTTGGCAAATTCCGTGACCAAATGGCTGAATTATACCCCTGTGTTGAATTTGGCATTTTTCCAACTTTTGAACCGTTTGACCAAGAACCCTAACTTTAACATACTATTAGTATTTGAGGTGCTGATCATTTTGATGCGAGTTATGTTATGATGCATTTTTTTATTTTTTTATGGACAGAGTTATTCCTCTGTATAAAACATAATTGTGGGTGGTTTATTTCTCAAGAAGAATAACTGCTGGGGCCTTGATATTTATAAAATGGACAGACAATAAAAATGAGCAGACCCGTAGTTTTTTTTCTTTTCCGTCCGCCATGTACTTAAGATTTATGCCCCTTTTTCAAAAAATTACATGAAAGTTTGTTCCCAAAATCCTGGGAATTCTGTTTCAGCTATGGTACTCATATTTGGGGCTAGGGGCTAAGGTGTAGATCACCTGATTAACTTCTGGGCAAATTTCATGAAAAAATGATTGAATTATGCCCCTTTGTTGAATTTTGCATTTTTTTCCAACTTTTGAACCTAGAACCCTTATTTTTGATATACTATTAGTATTTGAGGTGCTGATCATTCTGATGCAAGTGATGTTATGATGCATTCATTATGGACAGAGTTATTCCCCTTTTTTCCTACCTGTATAAAACATGATTTTGGGTGGCTTATTTCTCAAGAACAATAACTGCTGGGACCTTGATATTTATAAAATGGATAGACCATAAAAAATGAGCAGATTCTTATTTTGTTTCTTTTCCGTCTGCCATGTACTTACAGAAATGCCCCTTTTTCCAAAAAATATATGAAAGTTTGTTCCCAATATTCTGGGAATACCGTTTAAGCTAGGATGCTCATATTTGGCATTCTGCTAGGGGCTTGGGTTATGATTAATTTTGAGGCAAATTCCATCACAAAATGAGCAAGTTATGCTAGACATTTAAAGTTTGACATCTTTAGTGGCAAGCATATGTTTGGGGGCATAGTGTTACACAAACGCACTTTCTAGTTATTTTGTATTCGATTATTTCTATTTAAAAGTTAAGGTTTGTATGCTAAATTGTTTCAGTACTTTTCACTGACTTTCAGTTATATTCCATATTTTTCATTTATATTCGTAATTACTATATTTGTACATGTATTTTATATTCATTTTAGTGTTTTGCAATTAATATTGATATATTTGTATTAAACTTTTGGTCATTTCTTATTTATATTATGTCATTTCTATTGTATATTACTTCATGTGTAACCTATATTATTGGATATTTACATTCTGTACTTAGTGATTTATACTTGATGTGTTCGATTTTGCTTTCAATTTTATTTGATTCCTATTCAAAATTGTTTCATTTCTATTATATATTTTTATTTCTATTCTATAATTCTAGATTTGTATTTAGTAACTACTGTTTCTATTTGATGTATTCCGTTTATATTTGTAAATTGCTTTATTTGTACTCTAAACTCGTTGATTTCTATTATATATTATCGCATTTGCATTCATTGAGACGACTATTTATATATATTCAATACCAATCTCACATTTGTATTGTATACTTTGTTTTCTTACTTTGTTACATGGTATTCCATTGGCTAGGAAAAAATGGGTATGTCTAGTTATCAGAAACCTTATCTGGCCCTTTACACCTTGTCCTGTTTTCAGCTGCCCTTGTTGAACTTCCAAAGTCCATCCCTGTCCACTCTTTAATAGTATCTTCCCACATAGCTCACCTGTGTCATATTCATTATTCTATACATGTTTATAGCCACGGGGAAAGGTCAGATACCACAAGGGAACACTTTTTATTATGACAGGAAGCTTACATCACTTTGATAGTTTGTTGCAAATTTCAGAAAAGAAGCTCCTTTCAACTCCGACATATTAATAAATATTTTTTCACGATTATTATACATAGCTCCAGGACTGGGGCAGATAACCTGGTAGAAAAACTCAATTTCTTACAGAAAGCTTATGTTACTTTGGTCATATCTGTGAAATTTTAATACGATATTCCTAAAAGAAAAAAATAATTATAGACCACTTTCTGGATATTAATATGTGCAATAATTAAAACTGAGTCGCGACACGACAAAACCAACAAAGTGGCATGTGTGCGACCAGCGAAGGCTGAGATCAGCCTGGGCATCCGCCCAGTCTGATCAGACTCTGCATTGTCCGCATGAAGATAGCTTTGACCATTAGCTACCATTTAAGTGTGCAGCGAAGACTCTGATCAGACTGAGCAATGCTCAGGCTAACCTGAGTCTTCGCGTGGTGTGCAAGCCACTTTGTTGGTTTTGTCTTGTCACGGATTATAAGGGTCAAGTCAGGCAAATTCGGACAGCAGGTAACTTCGGACAACGACATTGTTTCCTTTATATGTCAGTTCTTTAGATTAGAACAAAATAAACTGAGCAAACAGCGAAAATCTAGAAGAGACGGCTCATCATCTCATCTAAATCATCACTGTTTGCAATGGTATGTCCGAATTTACCCGCTGTCCGAAGTTACCCGACTCGACCCTTATCAGAAGAAAATGATCAGAAACAGACAAAATCGATTCCCACACCCTGCCCTAGCATCAAATGGGAATATAACACATAAAAGACGGCACATAAAGCAAAACAATTGAAAAGCTAAGAGGGTACTTTTTTTTCCCAGAAACAAAAAGTCAATTGCTACATGTACTAGAATCAAAATCTTAAAGAGTTCCTTCAAGAGCAGAGAATATATTCAGAAGAAGGAATATGGGCCAGACTACGTAGTTCCGTCTAATAAAGCCTCTTCAGTGACCCTGACAATATCTGGTGACGAAACTAGAGAAAAGCATACTGTAATTTTTTAATCATAATTGGACAGTCGATTTAAAGACTTATTAGTATCAAAAAGGGTCCAAATTATATATATAACAATGGTTTAGAATATGAGTATAAACGCAATCCAAAATTTCAGATTTCTCAGAATATATCCCCTGATCTCAAACGACGAAAGTAAAATATATTCTGCACTATAAATGATGTACGGGAAGACGTTTTACGGCCGCCACACGGCACAACACCAGCTGCAGTGAGGTAAAATTAAAATCTTAAAGCATTTTTTCAAGAGCAGAGAATATATTCAGAAGAAGGAACATGGGCCAGACTACGTAGTTCCGGCTAATAAAGCCTCTTCAGTGACCCTGACAGTATCTGGTGACGAAACCAGAGAAAAGCATACTGTGATTTTTTAATCTTAATTGGACAGTCGATTCAAAGACTGATTAGTATCAAAAAGGGTCCAAATTATATATATAAATATATAACAATGGTTTAGAATATGAGTATAAACGCGATCCAAAATTTCAGATTTCTCAGAATATATCCCCTGATCTCAAAGGACGAAAGTAAAATATAATCTGCACTATGGGTGATGTAAGGGGAGACGTTTTACGGCCGCCACACGGCACAACACCAGCTGCAGTGAGGAGAATATATTCAGAAGAAGGAACATGGGCCAGACTACGTATTTTCGGCTAATAAAGCCTCTTGAGTGACCCTGACAATACCTGGTGACGAAACCAGAGTAATGCATACTGTAATTTTTTAATCTTAATTGGACAGTCGATTTAAAGACTTATTAGTATCAAAAAGGGTCCAAATTATATATATAACAATGGTTTAGAATATGAGTATAAACGCAATCCAAAATTTCAGATTTCTCAGAATATATCCCCTGATCTCAAAAGACGAAAGTAAAATATATTCTGCACTATAAATGATGTACGGGAAGACGTTTTACGGCCGCCACACGACAGAACACCAGCTGCAGTGAGGTAAAATTAAAAACTTAAAGCATTTTTTCAAGAGCAGAGAATATATTCAGAAGAAGGAACATGGGCCAGACTACGTATTTTCGGCTAATAAAGCCTCTTGAGTGACCCTGACAATACCTGGTGACGAAACCAGAGTAATGCATACTGTGATTTTTAATCTTAATTGGACAGTCGATTCAAAGACTGATTAGTATCAAAAATGGTCCAAATTATATATATAACAATGGTTTAGAATATGAGTATAAACCAATCCAAAATTTCAGATTTCTCAGTATATATACCCTGATCTAAAAGGACGAAAGTAAGATATAATCTGAAGCCGTCAAACAGTGCCAATAAACGGTAAAACACAATCGAAGCAGTTCCTTTGAACGTGCAGTCATAAATTAATTAAGGAGGGTGGTTTAACCGGTTTAACACTCGAGTAACCCTCGGTCAAGGTTCTCCTGTGGTTCACAAACGAACCCATGAAATATCTATAAAGCAGGCTGATCGTTCTGCAGTTCTGATAGAACTGTTGGTTGTCCGTTTGAGAGAGAGACCAATAATCAGCAAGTAAACAAGTAAATAAAACAAGAATATCATAAAGCTGTAAATAATACAAGAATATTATTCAATTGAAGTGCTAATGTGAGAAATGAGTCTTTTTTCTGTTACGACAGTCATTGTATCTGTCTCTAAAACGTTTCGCGCTTCATGGAAAATTGACTCCATCCACTGCCCTAATCGTCAAAAAATTCATCCCTAAAATTTAGAAATAATAAAACTGTTGAGGAGTTACTCATTTGTAAGTGAATGTAATATATCTCAGTCTTAAAGGCCAAGATGATTTTTCCTCCTTAAACGCAAGCGAATCTAATGCAGTCTGCACCTACCTTTTTTCAAGAAGAAAACGGACAGAAATTGCTTCAATGCTCTCATATCCGTCACCCACCTCCCTCCGCATGCACGCACGCACACACACACACATTCCATGGAGTCTTATGGAGAACTAGAGTGCAAAATAGTAGTCTGAGAGAGTTTGATCGTGTATTTTTCGCAACAAGGCGCATAGTTTGAAGTATGCCTCTTTAGTAATAACATCGGTCTTTTCATCCAATTTGCCATTAGCTTTCATGTATAAGAAGCCTATAGTACCGACGCACGATTTCGTTGTTTACATTCTGTCTGTTGTCTAATAACATGGCAGCAAAATTAATCAAAATATTCATAAAGAAATGATATGAGATATGAGCTATTTGATGAATTGTTTTCCTTTATTTTATTCAATAATTTGGCTATGATTAAATCTGTTGTGGCTGCTTATGGAAAGCTTCTAATGAATCTATTTTGCTGTTTTGGTCTGGCCCATTATAGACATAGGGTTATGATTGCTTTAATCCTACGTAACCACGGCCATAATTTACTTAACAATTAAGTCTGCTTACAAGAAAATATCACGAAAATTACACGGGATACAGCAACTATAATACAACTTTTATCATATCGGCATAAAATTCATATGTTCTCTTGTTCCCAGACTCTAACACCGTCTATACCTAATCGACTAACTCATACTAGGCGCTTGTGTGTTTTGAGTTTTGTATTTTGTGTAATGACTTATGTATTCTGAGCTTTAACTTTTATGTTTGTGTTCTGACTTGTTGTAAAGCCCTGTTATGATCTTGACAATAAAGTGAAAGTCACCAAAACCTTATCAGTCCATCACTTTCGCCCACTAATTGTGGGCAAGATCTTCTCTGACCTTGAAAATGGAGTCAAGATTACCAAAACCTAATCAGCACTTTTCCAACTTCGGATAGTTTGTTCATTCCCTTCAGGCGATACGATGCGGGTAACTTTTCAACATGAAATGAGTTTGTTACCCATTTATGCCTAGTGTCCCATTTAAGGGACACTGACAAACACGTCAGGCCCAGATCAGTCACGTACTGCGGCGTCTGAACAGGGTTTACACTATTTGTGTAAGACAAATGCCTTAAGTTAAAATGCAAATGATAAAAATAAACTTAAACTACACGTTATAAGCGCCCAGCTTTCGTTCTAATCCCAAGCCTGTATTGTATACTATGTATGTATGTTACAATTTCTAAAAAGAATAAAATATATTTAAACCAAACTACTAAATTAAAACAAGAGGACCATTGGTCCTGTAGCTCACCTGGGTCCATGCAGCCTCAGTACTCTAGGGTAAGTTACTCTAAGGTCATCAGTCAATTGGTTTTGGTGAAAAAGATTTTTAAAGGTTTTAACCATATATGGGCATGGAGGACATGTTGGTCATGTGACCTGGACGTTTGAAAAAAAATTCATTCCCTTAACCCCCTGGAGGCTCTATATGAAATTTGGTTTCAAAATTGGCCCAGGGGCTTTTGAGGAGATGGTTTGATATTGTCAAAATGACAGAGTTCTGGGTCAAAAGTCAAAGAATGACCTTGACCTCTTGTATTCATGAATCTTCATGTACTCATTATGACTGTATATACCAATTTTTAGGCATAAATCTTCAAACTTTCCATGAAATCTTATGTTCTAGCATTTTCCCACATTTGACCTTGCAGTAAAATAGTCAAGGTTAACCCAAGGTCATTATTTTGAACAATCTTGATATTACTGGGATTCCCAATGCTACATACCAAGCTTCAAGGCCATCGGTCCATTGGTTCTGGAGAAGAAGATTTTTAAAGGTTTTTACCATATATGGTCCTGGCGGCCATGTTGGTCATGTGACCTGGACTGTTCCAACAAATTTTCATTCCCTCAATCCCTGGAGGCTTTATATGAAATTTTGTTACAACTGGCCCAGTTTTTTTTAGGGGATTGTTTGATATTGTCAAAATATGAGAGTTCTGAGTCAAAGGTCAAAGAAGGTCCTTGACCTCTTGTACTCACAAATCTTCATGTACTCATTAAGATAACTGTTTATACCAATTCTTAGGCATATCTCTTCAAAACTTTCCATGAAATCTTATGTTCTAGCATTTTCCCATATTTGACCTTGCCGTAAAAAAGGTCAAGGTCAACCCATGGTCATAATTTGAACAATCTTGACAGTACTCGAGTACCCAAAGCTACATACCAAGTTTCAAGGCCATCGGTCAATTGGTTCTTGAGAAGAAGTTTTTTAAAGGTTTTTACCATATATGGGCGTGGCGGCCATGTTGGTCATGTGACCTGGACCGTATGAATAAGTTTTTGTTCCCTCAACTCCTGGAGGCTCTATATGAAATTTGGTTTCAATTGGCCCAGGGGCTTTTGAGGAGATTGTTTGGAATTGTCAAAATATGAGAGTTCTGGGTCAAAGGTCAAAGAATGACCTTGACCTCTTGTACTCATAAATCTTCATGTACTCATTAAGATGACTGTAGATACCAATTTTTATCCCAAAATCTTCAACAGTTTCCAAGATATCTTATGTTCTAGCATTTTGCCATATAAAGCACAAGGAAGCAAATTTGACCTTACCGTAAAAAAGGTCAAGGTCAACCCAAGGTCATAATTTGAACAATCTTGGTAGTACTCCCGTACCCGATGCTACATGCCAAGTTTCAAGGCCATCGACTTACTGGTTCTGGAGAAGAAGATTTTTTTAGGTTTTTACCATATATGGGCATGGCGGCCATGTTGGTCATGTGACCAGGACCGTTTGAACAACTTTTTGTTCCTAAGGTCCCAGGAGGCTCTATATGAAATTTGGTTACAATCGGCCCAGCGGTTTCAGAGGAGAAGTCGTTTGAAATTGTGGACGGACGGACGGACGGATGACGGACGGACGACGGACGACGACGGACGACGGAGGCTGACCATACTATAAGCTCCCCCGGAGCCTCTGGCTCAGGTGAGCTAAAAATGGACTCATTCAATTAGTAAGGACAGGGGAATCCGCTGGGCATAAACGGTTTAATATGCAACACTGTATCAAAGAATGAATGCTTTTGTTCATGTTAATAAGATTTGAGCCGCGACACGAGAAAACCAACAAAGTGGTTGTGCGCCCAGCAAAGACTCAGATCAGCCTGGGCATCCGCCCAGTCTGATCAGAGTCTTCGCTGACCGCATGGAGGTAGCTTAGACCCCTAGCTATCCTTTAAGCGCCTAGCAAAGAGTCTGATAAGACTGGGCAGATGCCCAGGCTAATCTGAGTCTGCGCTGGGCGCACAACCACTTTGCTGGTTTTTTAGTGTCGCGGCTCATTTAGCTATGACGAATAAGAGTACACAGACTCCTGCATATAAAACAGTTAGTTGTACCAGTCAGCGTCCTTATTTTTTATCGGACATTGAACGAGTAACAGTAGAATAAATTTATACTCAGGAGAGACTGTTTCCTTATACAAACCATAATTGAGCCGCGACACGGCAAAACCAACAGAGTGGTTGTGCGCCCAGCGCAGACTCAGATCAGCCTGGGCATCCGCCCAGTCTGATCAGAGTCTTCGCTGTAGACTCAGATCAGCCTGGGCATCCGCCCAGTCTGATCAGAGTCTTCGCTGTGTGCTTAAAGGGTAGCTACGTGTAAGGGTCTAAAGCTACCTCCATGCGGACAGACAAGACTCTGATCAGACTGGGCGTATGCCCAGGCTGATCTGAATCTGCGTTGGGCGCACAACCACTTTGCTGGTTTTCTCGTGGCTCATATAAGCCCCGACACGTAAGCAGTTTCTTATGACATATGCAAACAAAATGGGCCCAGACCGGCCTGCACATACGCACAGTCTAATTAGAGACTTTATTTCTCTCGCATACCATGTTCATACCCTGACATAAAAGTGACAGACATAGCTGGACTGCACGGAAACACGGTTTGGTTTGTGTTGTCGCTGCACTGTTCACAGATACGTTAGGCTACATTCTTACCAGTCGATGTTCATTAATTATATCACAGAAATGTCGGACACTAAATAAAGAATGATAAGAATAATCGGAAGCCCCATGGTATTGAATGCCGCCGATGATGTTATTTGAAAAGTATAATAATAGACGTGATAATTAGGGCTACGCTATTCCGTTCTCTTGGGACGTTCATCTCTAAATAGATTTACTCTCAAGGTGCAGCTGGGTGGCGTAAGAAGAGCTGCACTTTTAAGTGTCCCTCATAAAAAGAAAAGTCATCTGCCATTCAAAAACTTGTATTGTTTTTTCAGATATTTGAGACAGTAAAGGCATTGCAAAGGACTGTTTGTTACCCAACTACTGCAGAACTATTTTGTATGTGTATCCTGAATCACAAACATCTTTGAACAGGGGAAAAATATCCACCAGCAACAAAATACTGGTTGTAACAAAGGTGCATGTATATTTGATGATTTCTGAGGGGTTCTCATAATGTATATTACATGTTGAGACGAACTAGAGGTCAAAAACTACATTGAACACTGATGTCAGAAATGATCAAAATTGCCCAACAACAGTTCCCAGTGATATACAGCCAAGACCAATGCACAGGTATCGATCAGACACCAAGTAAATGTTATATCCGATGGCATGGTAAACAACCTGAAGTACAAAATTCTGATAGGGACAAAAGACTACTGTTTCGTAGAGTTAATCAGAATATTACAAATAGCGACCAAACTACTGGCAACAACCACTTTCAAGACACAACACCGTCATAAAATATCAACATCTCAAGACAAATAGACATACCAGGAGTGAAGAAAATCCGTCAATATGTACTCAATATCAATCGGAAACCGAGTGTGAACAGACGGACCACTATTGTGTGGTGGGATATAAAACTTCATGTTAGCACAATTTTAAAAAAGCAAGCCCTGTATCTTAATATATTTTTAAATGTACAACAGCTACTGCAGATCGATTTAAACAAATATTTTCTGGTAACGTGAATATTTATATTCTATATGAGGCACTATTTAAATGCCTGGACAATTTTATTTGAGCCGCGACACGACAAAACCAACAAAGTGGTTTATGCACCCAGCGAAGACTCAAGTCAGCCTATGCATCCGCATGGAGCTAGGTTAAAACCTTATCTACATTAAGCGCACATCAATGACTCTGATCAGACTCTGATCAGGCTGATCTGAGTCTTCGCTCGGTGCACATGCCACATTGTAAATCACATGACGTGTCTCATTTTATATTTTAGGTAAAAGCAGGGGTGGCTGGGTGATAATCTAGCCACATTTGGTACTGCAACCAATAAATGATATTATCTTGAACCACCGTCTTAAGTTCCTGGAGTAGCAATATCAATTCTGTTCACAAACTAATTATGTCTTTTTTTTCTGCGTAGTATCAAATACTCTCATTTTGTCTAAATCGGTTGCGAATGAGAAAACCGTCGGTTTTGTTGAAATTTGTCATTTTTCACATGCTAATTTTCTTTGCTTGAACAATGTGTTGGAATTCCGGATCTATCTTTGTCATATGTCTATAAGTGCGCAATTCCCGAAGTCATTCTCCACAGGATATCTTTTCTCTTGCCATGTGCTCTTCTGGAGGTCCTGGCATGGAGCATGGGTTATCACTATCCCAAAATGCAGCACAGCATGGGGTCATCCGCGTAATCTATTTTAGGCGCGAATTAAAAATAGCGCTAACCAGTCTGCGAAGCATAGTTAAGGAATCCCTTGCAAAACGACGTATCTGTTTCTTTTTGCTGTGCACTTTTTAGTGAATCTTATTAATTTCCTCGTTATCAGTGCCTTCCGACACTCTAGCAAAACAGTAATCAAAATAATGACGCAGACCAAACTCCAGGAACCAACGTTTAACAGAACAGTATTTATTGCACAGATGCAACAAAGAAGTGTTCCTTGACCTTGGAAATAGTACCAATATAGTACCAATGACATGTGGCATGTGATTTTAAGTGATCGGATTAATCTATATTTTGGCTGCGGTTACGGTTCTTTCAAGAATTTTTCGAACGGAAATTGCCACCAATTTGAATTTAAAGCTCTTCGTACAATCGAAATTAACTATTGTATTGTGTTCTGCTGAATGTTACTTTTACTCATATGCATTGTAGTCATGAAATCTGATAGCACCAAACAAGCATGTCTGCAAATACAGTCTGCAAAATTTCAAAAAATGTTTTGTCGAAGCTATTATCATATTGAGGTTTCAAAGGCAATGCAGATCCAGATTTTGCATTTACAAACAATGTGGGTCCTGATGAGGTAGTTTATCGTCTGTCGTCTCATGTGACTCCTCACTGCTGGCAAATTCTTCTGTGTTTTCTGGCGCTTTTACAGTTAGACAAATAAACAAGATAAAATCATTCAGCTTCGAATTACGAAATAAAAATAAACGATGATTTTAAATGGTTAAATGTAAAAACGTATAGCAATAAATGTAATGCTTTGTTAGCTATGAGACAAGCATGCTTTAGGCGGAAACAATATTTGTAACACTTAACAAATAAATATTAATTGAATTTTTATTTTGCATCAATAATTCTGGAAAGATGGGTCTTTTTCGAACCAATGATCCTATTAAAGAAACAAAATAAGCAGACTCGGTTTCACGGCGTCTACTCATGAGCGTAAAGCTGAATGGGTACCATTCCTGTTTTTCCAGCATTTGCTAAGGGAACTAAACTTTGTGAATTCCTATTTGCCTCCCTGTACAATGAAATCCTTTCAGAAAGGCGTCAAATTTTAACAATAAATAATCGATGAAATAAATAAATGAAAATAAATACATCGCTACATTTAAAAGTTGACCTCGATTAAGAAAGCAGGCAAAATGTAAATAGTAGAGTAGAGTTGTTTCGCCTGGTTTCTAAACCACTTTACCAATTCCAATGACTGCTTGAGGGAACCAGCAATATTGCATATTACGTTCATTGGAACGTAATATGCAATATTGCTGGCTCCCTCAAGCAGGGGTTTCAGCACACCTGCATTTTCTGCGGATATCAAAGACTGACTGCAGGTTGCTAATCCGTGGTTGGCTGTTTTCAACATCACCGAGCCGTCTCTTATAGACAGAGCAAGCCAAACACAAGATAGGAATACAAGAGTTAACAGAAATAGACACTAACTCGCTAAGCTTTATCAGAGCTTTATCGACGACACTATGACTCGGTTTCTAAATTCAGTGCGGGACCAACAACACTTAAACTAGGCTTGTCGGAATCTGAATTGTGTTTTGATCGCAATGATTTTTCTGGTCGATTTAAGAAACCTTATCCCTCGTTATGAAAGAACCGAATACGACATAAATGTAATAATGTGATGCGGCAGACTGCAAGCTAAGTGGTCAACCTAATTGTGGTTGGCAACGTTATATCTTCCTGCCATTGCACGCCAGTGTGTCGTGCCTCAGGCTTAATGAAGGGTCCGGCCTAAAAGTTTTCTGTGAAATTGGTTGGGGAGTTAGTTGGGGCTTCATGATCTGTCCATGGGGGTTCATCTGACAAAGCGTTTCTGTAGTTTTCTTGTTTGTGAATGCCCATCTTGTATTAGCTCAGCATTGGATCCTGATTTATATCTATACTGTTTTCATTCATTGCTTGGTTGGAAGACCTTCAAACATATAAAATACCTTGTTTGATTAGGAACCATAAAGCATAATCTAGAGCGTGGGTTATGCATGTCTAAAATGGTTTTAACCCCACCCCCTCCCGACCCCCGCTCTCCCGCTTTCAGTATTTATTACTGTCTGATTTGAGGCAGTTCTTCTGGTGTGTTTTATTACTATTTTTGTCATATTTTTCGGGTTTCTATTGTCGAACGTTTTGTACATTAGTTAGAGTAGCCGCTTGGCCGCCTACTAGGAAATAGCTGACCTTTCAGCTATTTGCTTGTCTTGTTTTGCTTAGCGTGTCATTTTTATATTGCATTTCCTTCTACTATAAAATGTTGTTTGGGCTATTGAGAGGACCAAACAGCTAACCTAATATTTTAAACCACTGCAGAAGCAGAGGGCGAGGTTTGGGCCCAGTAACTCTAATTTATTCCCCCCCCCCCACCACAAGTAATCTTTGGCTGACCGTTCCAAGGCGGTACTGCTGTTGCGGTTCCTTGCAGTTACATGTATATTGTGCTGTGTCCGCTTGTCTATGGTCTCTGAGGGTTTTGGTCACCTGTATTGCTGCCCAATCTAATCTGCATTCTGTTTTTTGTTTTGTTTTGTAATTAAAATAAAAACTAAGTAAAAATAGATGTTGATGCTGTTATTGGGGTAGCTGAATGACCATCTGTTAGGAAAAGAGCTGCTCATTCAGTTAAATGTGCGTGCCTTCGTAAATTTGTGTCTGTGTCAATTTCTGTGTGTATGTGCATCTTTCCCTATTGGTTTTTAGAGCGGAATGTGGGATTTGATTGTATTAATACCTGATGATTTCCTGTCTTTTTACTTTATACATCAATCTGCATCAAGCCAAATCCCATATAGAGTAAAGTAGCGTTTCAAAGAAACGACAAGTTGCATGCCACATGTATTGCGCAATATTTTTCACCATGTGAACACCCCAATCCATGTGGTGCATGCAAAAACTATGTTGCAGGAAACTTTTGATTCGAAGATCAAACTGTTCTTCTTCGTGCAACATGTTGCAGCTCAATTGGCAAAAAAAAAAAAAAAAAAAAAGAATGTCAAGATGGTTGCAATTAAATTTGAGTTTCGCTAATGCTGTTTTATGTATACATTCATCGTTATACAACTGTTTTCCTTAAAGTTTTAATATAGTCAAAGCAGACAATAGCAAGTTTTTCATCCCTCGCACCTACCATTTTAGCAAGTAAGAAAGAACTAATCAATGCGTATGCGGGTCTACCAGTTTACTGATCGCCCTTGCCATATTGACAGTCATACTAGGAGAATTGCGTGTAGTGTTATCGAGTGTACTTTTTTTTCTGATTTCTTTATGGTGGTGGTGGTCGGGCGACGGTGCTGGTTAGAACTTCCAGTGCTGGAACTACCCGCTTTTTTGATAAAAGAAAGACATGGGCCTACTATGCTTGCAGTAGGAGCGGGCATGGGTTGTTTGGATACTTTCTCATCCATCATTTCTCTTCTTTTCTCCCTCTTTCTGGGAGACGGCCTGATAAAGATTGAAATACTGTCTCATAGGGCCGTTAAACCAAAAAACCCCAACAAACAAAATCTTGTATCAAGTGCACTTTCGGACACTTTGCATACAAAAAACAACTGATTGCCAGATTAGTCTAATTCACTCTGAGAGACGGCCCGATATAGACCGATAAAGCCAAAACAACCATCCAACCGACTTCTATATAGAATCTCTCAATTTTGTGTGTTAGGTTTTCTATCTGATAAGAAAAGTTCTTTCTACAGAAACAAACAAATTATAGATAAAAAAACCCAATAATAATAATAATAAATATATACATTATCCGTGCATTTATTGAAAAACCCTATGGTAAACCATTACAACGTATTGCAGTGTATACTTCAATAACCACATCGGTTCAAGCGACGTTATGTGACGTTAAGTGACGTCAAAATAAACCATGGTTCTCAAATCTGATTGGACGTAGACAACGTTCTGACGTCGTTGTTAATTCGTTGACGCTGTTCCGCTTTCAGTATTCAAACTGCGTATAAATGTTTTATTCTGCCTCAACCTTAGCCCCTAACGCAAGTTTGTGGTCAAATAATAGATAGAAAAGGATGTAAATATAAGCAATGAACTCGAACTATAAACCACATTGGGTCGCTAGAAAAGTTTAAATCAACC
Source organism: Ctena decussata (assembly GCA_963989385.1). Lineage (NCBI taxonomy): Eukaryota > Metazoa > Mollusca > Bivalvia > Lucinida > Lucinidae > Ctena > Ctena decussata. Next base: position 11,044,859 of record OZ022504.1, read on the forward strand.
CCGTCGGGTTTCAGTCTTTGAATCGACTGTCCAATTAAGATTTAAAAATCACAGCTTTTCTCTGGTTTCGTCACCAGCTATTGTCAGGGTCACTGAAGAGGCTTTATTATCCGAAACTACGTAGTATGAACCATGTTCCTTCTTCTGAATATAATCACTGCACTTGAAGGAACTCTTTAAGGTTTTTATTTTACTCACTGCAGCCCGTGTTGTGCCGTGTGGCAGCCGTAAAACGTCTCCCCGTATATCCATAGTGCAGATTATATTTTACTTTCGTCCTTTGAGATCAGAGGATATATTCTGAGAGATCTGAAATTTTGGATTGGTTTATACTCATATTCTAAACCATTGTTTTATTATTTGGACCCTTTTTGATACTAATCAATCTTTGGCAGGACAGGGATCTCCACCTGTCAGACGGCCCGTTGTATCTGTTGAGTCCTCGTCTTTGCTTCTTCATGGTGTTGAAATTTGATTTATGTGTTTACCGTGATGATTCATTGACGAGTTAGAGGGTTATCATGCGAACCGAACAACCAACTAAATGTTTTGTACCACTTCAGAAACTGAGGGTGAGGTTGGGCCTGTAAAATCGATTTAAGCCCCCCCCCCCCCCCCCCCCCCCCCCCCCAGTAATTCATTACTGACCGTTCCAAGGCGGTAGTTCTGTTGTGGTTCTCTGTTGCCTGTTTTTGGTGTCAGAGTTTCTGTGATGTTTTACCTTATGTATGTTCTTATTATTTTTGGTTCGGTTTGGGTTGCTGAGTGGCCACCTTTTGGGAACAAGCTGCTCACTCGGTTGGCCATATGTTCTCTGTATCTTGATTATTTGTAATCTTAGTTGTTTCCAACTATGGTTTGAGGGCTGGATTTGGATTTTGATTGTTTCAGTTCCTGGTCTTTGCATACTTTTTACTTTTGAATCGACTGTCCAATTAAGATTAAAAAATCACAGCTTTTCTCTGGTTTCTTCACCAGATATTGCCAGGGTCACTGAAGAGGCATTATTAGCCGAAACTACGTAGTCTGGCCCATGTTCCTGGATATTTTCTCTGCTCTTGAAGGAACTCTTTAAGATTTTAATTTCACTTACTTTGCACCAGACCAATGTAGTTTATACTTTTGGCCCGACATAAAGTTACTTTATTTAGTTGGTTGGGGCCGGAGTTTGCCTTGTCTGCTGCTTGGTTATTCGGGGTTCAACTGATAGCTTTCTTTTGTTGCGGTATTTCAGTGGTATTGTCTGACTTCCCAGGGGTCTCCTGGTGTCGCAATACGTTCTTTCCGTCGAGTCCTCATCTCTGGATCATCATAGACCTGATCCGTGATTTGTTTGCTTTCGGTGATGATTCATTGATGAATTAGGAAACCTTCATGCGGACTAAACAGCTAACTTAATGTTACAAACCACTGCAGAATCAGAGGGCGAAGTTTAGGCCCAGTAAAAACATGTTAAGCCATCCCCCCCCACGTAATCTTTCGCTGACCGTTCCAAGGCGGTACTTTTTTTGCAGTTTCTTGATGTTATATTGTGCTGTGTCCGCTTGTCTATGGTCTCTGGCGGTTTGGTCACCCGTACTGCTGCCCAATCTGTCTTCTGTTTTGTTTTGTTTTGTAAAAAATACAAAATAAGTAAAAATAGATGTTGATGCTATTATTGGGGTAGCTGAGTGACCATCTGTTTGGGAAAGAGCTGCTCATTCGGTTTACTGTTCCTGTCTTTCGTAAACTTGTGTCACATTTATTTTTGTGTCTCTTTCCCTATTGGTTTTGAGAGCGGAATGTGGGATTTGATTGTATTAAGTCCCGATCATTGCCCATCTTTTTACTTCGACAAACATCAGAAAAAAAAATGAAATTCATTCCTTAAATATAACAAAAAAGATATCAATACATAAAAGCTGGATCCACATAGCTCTTCTACATTTCTGACTGCTCCTCAGCTTACCCAATGCAACGGAAAACAACGTATGCTTCAACGAAGAGTCATGTCTGTCAGTTTGCTACGGCGGAATATTGGTTTGCTTTCAACATGTCTAGTCAATCAAATTCAAGTTGAAAGTTTATTGAGCATACAGGCACAATGATCCCCTCGCCCTAACAGAATACATATGAGAAGAGCAAATATATTATCAAAATACATATACAACATCAAAACATACAAATTATACAGCAAGATAGTTAAATCAGTACTAACGTGCATACATTTGTATTAATTCATATTAGTAGTACATGTATCAATTTCAAGCAGACCTTACAAAAATCCTTCTAACATATTTTTCTCTTTTCCATAGCAAAATATATAAATTTTAATAGGCGCTTTATCATGCTGGTTTTGTAATCCTTTAACAAGTTAATAAATTTATTTTTACTTGGCCACCTGCAATAATGCGATGGTAAATACTGTGGCCTTAGGTCATTATAAACTGGACACACTTATATAAAGTGATACTCATTTTCAATCATATTCATATTACATAGTTTGCATAATCTATTTTGTCTATCTGTTCGATTATAATGATATCTCCCAACTTCTATTTCCAAATTGTGGGCAGAACAACGTAAACGTGTAAGTGCAATTCTATGCTTTTCATTAAGAATACAAGTTAAGTACTTTCAACAACAAATTCAGATTCAAAAACATTATATGTTGAAAGTTTTGGCACAGTTCGCAGATTCAAAAAAACATTATATGTTGAAAGTTTTGGCACAGTTCGCAGTTCACTAAACCATTGCTGTAAATATTGGTCATATAAACATTCAATAACCTTCTGTAATTGTATATTAGTAACAATGTCCGTATTCCCAAGATAAGCAAATCCTAAATCATCTAACATGCTTTTCAATTCTGAGACCCAGTATTTTACTCTGTATGCACCAAGATCATGTTCTACAATATGAAACTCGTTTATATGCATTACTTAGAATAATATCGGAGGAATTCTTAATTTTAAACCAAAACTTTAATATACACTCCTTTCTTTTAATAATTAACGGTACTAACCTAAATTGCAGCCGAACTAGTTTGCGGCTTTACCATCAAAATTTGCTTTAAAAATTGTACATGCAATGCTTCTATATTAGGTGCAGGGTGGAAACCCCATACCTCACAACCATAGTTTAAGATTGGTAATACCATAGATTCAAAAAGCTTAATTTTTTCCGTTACATTTAAGTCAATTTTGTCAAATAACTTATTCAGAGAATAAAGAGCTTTGTTCGCTTGTTCGGCCAGTGACTTTTGAGTTTGAAAATATTTACCATTAGATGACAGTGTAACTCCAAGGTACGTAAAAGACGTTACATGTTCTAAAAGTATATTATCAAAATAAAGATCAACATTGTTACGCCTGTTTCCGCTTTTAAAAACTACTACTTTAGTTTTCTGAGTGTTTACACTGATGTTCCACCATTAGATGACAGTGTAACTCCAAGGTACGTAAAAGACGTTACATGTTCTAAAAGTATATTATCAAAATAAAGATCAACATTGTTACGCCTGTTTCCGCTTTTAAAAACTACTACTTTAGTTTTCTGAGTGTTTACACTGATGTTCCATTTATCACAATACACTTTTAAGCCATCTAGCAATACCTGCATATCACCTGGGATTCAGCAAATAGCACAGCATCATCTGCAAATAACAACATGAAAATTTGAATTTGATTTAACGTAAATGTTGAACTATTATCTGACGCGATATCATTTACTATATCATTAATGAATATAACAAATAATAACGGAGAGAGTGGTTCCCCTTGTTTTAACCCGATGTAACTGTCGAAAAAGTCAGACATTTTATTCATAGATTTAACACATACTTTAATAGACTCATACATTTTCCTTATCATATTTACAAACTTATTAGAGACGCCGCAAGATAATAACTTAAACCAAACTGTATTCCTGTACACCAAATCAAAAGCTTTACGGAAGTCTACAAAGGTAGTATACAGTTTTTTTTACCTGCATTGATAAAACAATCAATCACAGATTTGAAAATAAATACACAGTCAATGGTGCTTTTACCTTCTCTGAAACCAAACTGGAAATTTGTCAAATGGTTACTATCTTCAACATATCTACGGAGACGTAAATCTAAAACATGTGAAAATATTTTAGAAAATATGCTAGTCAAAGTTATGCCACAGGATAGTTATTAACGTTTGTTTTGTCCCCCTTTTTTGGAATCGGAACGACCACTCCACATGCCCAACTATCAGGATATAAACAGTTTTCAAACATAAAATTAAATAGTTTACATAGCAATGGTGTTATAACATCTTTACTAGCAATAAAAATTTCGGGAATCAACATATCGAAACTGGCGCTTTTATTACATTAAGTTTAGAATAGCCCGTTCGACTTCATCTGCTGAAATTGAATTCGATAACGTATGTGGATTTTTGTCACCTCGCTCACCGACATGATGAACAAAATTTTCAACGTCGTCATTACTAAAAACTACACTCGAAAAATATAACTCTTTAAAATGATCCAAAAAATCTTCGAGACTTATATTATATTCATTTGAACGTTTGCTTTTCAAGCGTTTAATTTCGGACCAAAAGAGTCGCATAATTCCATCAGAACTGAAAGTAGGCTCAAGGTTCTTGTTCTCTGCATATCGTCTGATATTTGTACAAACTTTCATGAAGAAGTCTTAAACGGTTTCCGAGATACAGAGCAGACACAAAGCTAATATGAAATTACTATATGAAAAATACAAATGTGCATATTTTTTTTTAAAAACTGAAAGTAGGGTTATGGTTCTTTTTCTCTGCACATTGTCTGATGATGCTTCATATTTGTATAAACTTTTATGAAGAAATCTTATACGGTTTTCGAGATATGGAGCTGACAAATAGTGTTAACTTTTAAGCTTTGACCTCTGAGTGTGACCTTGACCTTTGTCGGACATTATTGAATTATGTGTTTTGCAAATTGCCTTGATATGGTGAACATTGTACTTAAGTTTCAAAAAAATCTTTCAGAGGCTTATGGAGATATGTAGTAGACACGAACTGAATACAAAATTACAATACGAAAAGTGCAAAGGGGCGTAATTTTGTTAAAAATGAAAGTGGGGTTATGGTTCTTTATATCTGCACATTATCTGATTGTGCTGTATATGTATACAAACTTTCATGAAGAAATCTTAAACTGTTTTCGAGATGAGGAGCGGACAGGAAATGTTACCGTTTGACCTCGAAGTGTGACCTTAACCTTTGTTAGACATCGTTTAGGTATGTGTACTGCAAATCGTCTCGATAAGGCGAATATTTGACCCAATTTTCAAAAAATGTTTCAAGGGGTTAAGGAGATAAGGAGCAGACACGAAAATGTTAACGGACAGACAGACGGACGGACGGAGGTCACGACATAATACGACCCGTCTTTGACGGGCGTATAAAAATTAAAAGGAAACAAAAATCAATACAAAATGCAACCACCTAATCCCCGCCGGACAATGTATTCACTAAATATTATTTGTGATACTTGACTGTTTGACTGTATATCTTGATTGTGTATGCTCATGTCTTTTTATCAAGCCACAGGACATTTGACGTTTCTGGGGCCTCCGAAAGTACACAGTAGCTTCAAATATGGCCAGAAACCAACCGTTTTTTCTACAGTCAGATAAGAAGTGTCGATGATACTGTCGACGACACTCCGTATCTGACTAAAGAAAAAAACGATTTCTGGCCATATTTGAGGCTACTTTGTACTTTCTGGAGGCCCAAGAAACGTCAAATGCCTATGATCAAGCTTTGAAGCGAGCTACAGAAAATAGTGCTAATTATACATAAAACTAAATAAACAGTTGGACGAAAAATTAAAGTGAATGGTTGCATTTTTAAGTGTTTTGGTTATTTTCAGAAAGGCGTTAATTTCATGACTTTCTGTTTGCATTACGGATGGTCAAAGCCATTCCAAAGCAGTCAACTCTGAAAAGGAAAAATCAAATGTGGTCCTGTAGGGAACAAATTCGTTCCTTTAACATTTTTAACCTCCAAGCAGAAGGAAAACGAAATCGAAAATGGCAGAATTGCTACCCCTAACACATATATTCACCTTAAATAATGGAAACTTTTGATTAGTACAAGTACTTAAACATGTTCATGTATGTAAAACCAAAGCGAAACTTATGTAAATTGTAAGGCAGCATTTTCAGGATTGACAACGCTCTTACGCTATGGATTTCTCCCATTTGCATTATACTGTACACTGCTTGCTGTTACACTGACTTTACAGCAGTGTCCTGTTCACTGTGTACTGTTTACTTTCTACTGTGCCCTGTTTACTTTCTGTTTCGTCCTGTCTTATATCTCATGTGCAAAGTTTGCTGCATAATTGAGTTATCACAACTCTATGTCGCCGTAGGAAGCTGACAGAAAACAGTTGACAGGATGCAACAGAAAGTAAACAGTTTTTGGAAAACAGTATACAGAAGACAGCGAACATTATACTGCCAGCCCGTGCTCAAAGTTACTGTCGCGACGGACAGTGTAATGGAAACGGAACACAGGAAAAGTGTATTGAATTCCATATTAAGACAGAAGCACTAGATGTCTGCTTCATGACAATCAAAGCTGTTCAAGTCGTTTTAAAAAAGTAAACAATTTGCCTGTTCATACAAGTACGGTTACACATTCATGGCGAGGAACCCTACACTTTTCACGTTGCTTCCCTTTCCAATGAGGGTCAAGGCTTACAGAAAAAACAACAGAATTTACTCCCCTAGGAGCAAATTCTTAAAAGTACACCCATTTTGGAAAGGGTTCCTTCTCCAGAAACAGAGAGGAAGACACAAACATAAAGGTGTACTACATGTAATACACTTGGATATTGCAACTTTTAAGCGAGTCTGATAATTCCATTTCTTAACACAACAGAAAACAGCTGTAATAGCACCAAGATTCAGTGGTATGGTCAATGCTGCAAAATTCCAATAATAAAGTTGCATGTAGATTATTTTTTGTGTGTAGGTTTCAAATCTCGTGACGATGTTCATACAATTTAGATTATTTCACAGCTGAGTACCTTTATACATGTAATTCCAAATCTACCGGCGGCTGCTGATCCTAAACTTAATATGCATGAAATCACAGGCAAGAAACAAACAGCAGATAACTTGACATAATGACGATCTTATTATTCAAAAACAAAGGGCAGTATTTCAAAAACAAATGGCAAAGGAATCAATCTGCATGTTCACAAAATTCCCTCATTATTGAAAAAGTCTTTTGACGTTGCTGAACCAATTTTCCTACCCATGCTGTAGACCGAGCCAATCAGTTATCATACATGCAAAAAGGGGCTGTCGGCTGAGAAAATCCACATCAGTATCAGTTCGGTCGACAACCATTAACAATATTTAGATGATCGTTATTGGTAGTGCTTTCCACCGAATTCTCGGTCGACAGACACTTTGCACAATTCCGGAACTGTCGAGCGCACTGGTAAGCAAATTGGTATTACTTCCGTCCATACTAACGAAACGAAAATACGTAGATAATACCAATTTGTTTACCTGTGCTGTCGGCCGATCCGGTACCATAAAATGTATCTGTTGACAGAGAATTCGGTCGTATGCACCGCCAATGTCAGTACATGATATTATTGTTTATGGCTATTGACCAAACTGATACTGCTGTCGATTGTTTCGGTAATTGTTTGATAATGGAATGGATTGGTCGACAGCACAGGTAGAAATTGGTATTACCCTCCTGGTAAACGTCGCATGGAAAGGGACCTTTATAGTCATATAGGATCAGGATAGACTCAGATCAGCGAGCACATCGTAAAGTCGGATCAGAATCATCGGATATATGGTCTATGAACCTTAAGGAATCTAAAGACACTAAAAGTGACTACTCATCAGGTTGTGTAGCTGATCAGGTTGGTTTGACTATTCGCTGTATGAATATGGGTTAAGGTCCGTTTTCACGCGAGGCTGCTCATCTACATCCGGGCTTCCTTTTGACCTTTATAACGGAACGGTCAGAGGTAAGCAAACAAGATCAGTCAATTTTACATGTATTAAGCCGGAACCATTTTCAGCCGTATTTGTACCGCCTCTGTTTAGTGGTTCTTTTGTTTTTTTGTGCTTATATAATGAACTATAATACTTATACAGTTTTCCACACAAACAAGCATGGCATTTATTACCATGTTTGCCTTCTTTATGTCTCTTTAAAGCCGATGGATCCGTCAAAGTAAGATCACATTCGTCGCATTTAAATGATAAAGCACCTGAGCAGACACGCTGGTGGAAATTTTTACGATATCTGCCATGGAACTGGGTGTTACACTTGCTGCAATTGTACGGTTTTAACTTCGAGTGGATATGAAGATGGTCTTGATATAGTGTTTTTCTGACAAATTTCTTGGCACAACCGTCAAAAGGGCATAGGAATAGCCTCTTTGATGGGGACTGATACTGATATGTAGTTTGGTGCTTTAGGTTATGGTCAACGAGACTGCCTTTACTTGAGAATGTTTTCCCGCATGTGCTACATAGATGATCATCGGAGTGTTTAGAAATGTTGTGTGCGTCTAGGGCCTCTCTAGTAGTATAGGTTCTTGAGCACTTGCCACAAGAAAAAACTGGTAGGCATCATCATGAACCCCGAAATGACGTTTCAGGGCACTCTTACGTTTGTAGCTTTTGTCACAGATTTCACATCTGTATCCAGAGGTTTACTTGATATGTTGACCCCAGAACCACTGGGGTTTTCCGCATACTCAACTGGGTCATCTTCGTCAATTTCAGTATTTATCATAAAAGGGTCGTCAGACGTACTGACGTGCTCAATCATTGAAATGTTGAGAAATGACTCATCAAGTGGCTGGACCACAGAGTCGTCACTGCCATTCATCTTGAATCTAAATTCAAAAGAGAATACAAATGAATATTACGTTTTCCTTTGCTTCATGGAATTTATCAGATGTTAAATTTGGATGTTTGTATTATATCCGATCTGTACGAAAGCCCCTAATAGGCTTACGCAGATCTCGAATACTGATTAGAACCACCAGCTGATAAATTCCAAGAACCCTGGTATACAACGGGAGGGAGTATTAGCGAAAAGAGACACAATATCGATGGTTTGAAGAATGTGATGTTTTTATTGGTTATCCCCTCGGGGATAACTATATTAAGATAGGAATTCGTACTCGATTGTACGTCGTTTCCTTTTGCTTTGCTTTCGCCGTTGCCTACATGTCCCACTATGTTCCGGTACTTCAACATTTGGCACACCCAGCTACAGGTTCTCGCCAGCATCGCTAATGCATGATATATATCTTTATAGCTTATATCTTAAAACCCTTTATGTCACCTTATACAAACAGTTACCTGAAAGTTCAGTTAGCACTTTACAGTGCAGATCAATAACAAGTTCTGCTTGATTAACGCTAAATGCATGTTCCACTATTTACTGGTACTTGCTCCCATAGTTTGGCGCACCCAGCTGCAGGGTCCGTTCCAGCATTGCTGTGACATGAGCTGTAAAACTTATCCTGAAGACTTCATCTCGCCTAATTCAAGAATCTCACCTAATAACAAACTTACCAGAGAGTACAGTCCACTTACGAAGAGCCATTACTAAACAGTACAGGTCATCTAACAAAAGTTAATAGCACTGAAGCTCACCTATTACAAGCAATCACTAGACAAAAAGAAAAATTGTCTAACTCGCCATTTCCCTACAGCTTCAACAAATCCAAGAATACAATAAAATTAACTTGCATTGCTGCCATTTTGTCTGCTTTACCACTTGCATCCTATAGATTCATGTGCTAAGGGATAACCTCTCAAGCTTTTTCAAAAGCTAAACTTGTGTTCTTTCTAGAGAAAACGAAATTTTCCGTAATAATAAGACATCTCACTTATTTATTCGAAGTGTGCACATGTTGCATGCTTACTGCTTACAGTATTTTATAAGAAAAAGATTTAATTAATAAAAAGAAAACTTATTCTACAGATTCTTGGCTATTTAGGTAAAAAGGAACCAAATCTATATAAGAATTAAATGTTCATCGATTGCCATGTAAATATTGTTTTGATGTTAGGCGATTGCCATGAACAGCGTTTTCGATTGCCATCGTTCTCCACCCCCGTCTGTTTCAAATCGATGTAGCGTCATTGATATACAATACAAAGTCAAGTAAATATATGTAGTCTATCTAGAATACATTCATTTATATATGTATATTGTGAAAATGATCAGAGTGTGCAATAAAGTGAATATTTTAGTTTAATTTGTTGTTCTTGGGGTTTAAAAGACACAAAATGTTTTGTTTATGGCTAACTACAGACTACTTGATTGGCATTTAACGTCCAAAATGCGTGAGGCACATCTTTGAACACATCTAAAAATCATGACATACTTACTTTAATTTCTACCTCATTCTTCTTGCTGAAAAAAAACTTTTTGCCGACTTACCCTAAAGCCGCCTAACTTTTTGACCCGCGTTCTGGATTGCCGCGAGTGTTCAGGATTGCCGCCTACCCGGTGTGTTGAATATACTTGAATACTTAAATACCCAATTACTTGAATACTTAAAACACCTTAGTCCGTACAAAGCCAACGAGATATACTGAACTCCATTCCCCGTGGATCTCTATTTGGACTCATTGTAGAACACTGGTAACATTCTTTCTTTCTTTCTTTTTCATCTATTATAGCAAAAACCAAAATGTGTGTATCCACATGCGGGAGCACCACTACACTTTGTGGTGCCACCGCATGTGGGTATGCACATATAAACATAGATAGCGAGACAATATATATGTTAAAATAGACAAGTAAATTCAGTCGATAAACACGATAGATAGTATATATTCTGTGTGATTGTATACTAGTCAAAAGTTCTAACCGACCACTTAGTTTTTATCATTTTTCCTCAATGCTATTCGCAATCTCACAATTCAGATTACAGCCACAGATAGGCGAATATGTCGGTAAACCATACCACTAAAAGGTTAAGCATTATTCAGTGCACTGTATCCAGGAGTCACAGATGAATACGGGTACCCCCAGTTTCAAAATTAAAAAGAATTTGCATTGAGTGGTGGGGTACGTTTTAACATTTTGACCCAAAGCGGCCACTGTCATGCATGAAGAGTGTTCATTTTTGCATAATCTGTTTATTCAGACATTTGCTTTAGTAATGAAGTGGATTTGCTCACGTAAATTGGATATTTCAAAAAGTGAGTTTTCACAAATTGTAACGAAATGATTAATTTTGTGAATTTTAAAAATGGGGGTACTTCTGCTCAACGTCATATTCTAGATGTAATGTTAAGAATTTTGTAACGCATTTTAATGCCTGAGTTGATTGACATATCTGCCTATTTAGGGATGTAAATAGAACTGTAAGATTGTTTGGGGCTCTGAAGAAATTCGATGAAAGGTAAGTGGTCGGTTAGAAGTTTGGATAGTATATTATTGAGGGATACAGATTCAAATAAGTCTCTTGACTTCCTTCTGGATCCCTTTTGTATAATATATGTATTTATTTCATAATGTCCATTGAATGTTTGTTTGTTATACGAAAGAAATAAAGTTTAAACCAAAACCTGAAGTACAAAGAGTGATAAACGTCCTTTTTTCGTAGAGTTAATAAGAATATTCCAATTAGTGACTGAACTACTGGCAAAAACCACCTTGAAGACACAACACCGTCATAAATTATCAACATCTCAAGACAAACAGACAGACTAGGAGTGAAGAAAATCCGCCATATTTACTCAGTATCGATCGGAAACCGAGTGTGTACAGATGGACCACTATCGTGTGGTGGGATATAAAACCTCATGTTAGCATAAGTTTAAATAAGCAAGCCCAGCATCATAAAATATTTTTAAATGAACACCAGCTACTGCAAATCGATTTAAACAAATATAATATGCAAAATATATTTAGCAATTTTTTATATTTTGCTATTTTTCTCATAACTGAAGTGCAACATTGAGCGAAATTAAATTGAATTGAAAGGAACCGTATTTGGGCCTTGAGATACCATGGGATTACAGAAGCCATCTTAAAAACGACATCGGGGGAAAGCGATAAGCGCGGAAGGGGTCATTAGCCGAAATTCGCACCCATTGAAAAGCAACATTAAAATGATAAGCATGTGATTTTTTTGTACGGTATTTCTCAACATTTTCATGCTCAGTTTTCTTGTCAAAGCTATTGATTGTGTAAAAGATATTGTTAAGCTAAACAACTGACGAATCTTAGCATGCGCCATTGACGTTAAAACGTGTTAATTCGGTCCAGTGTGCAATGATTCACGGGTGTCTCAGTTCAATTCAGAATTAAAACCCGAGAAAAACAATAGGCTAAAATTAAAGGTCACACCATGATTAATTTAACTGTGAAGTTTCTTCATTGAAGTATAACGTAACTGTGAGAAAATGATGACGTTAGTCTGAGACTTTTGACTTATGCTCAGTAACCGTGAAGAATTTTCTTCCTGAATTGTTTACATTATCATATTGGTAGCTACCAAACAATCATACACTCAAAAGGGATTCAAGAAATACCGATTAGAAACAAGTTTTTAAGACGATAACGTAAAAACAAGGAAAAACGTCAAATTTTCGAACTTTGTACACCTCATTCTCGTAGCATATTCAAATGTTTTAGAGCGTTTTCCTTTATTCTAACAGCAAATCAGCCACCTCGTTATAGTTGTGTCTTTTGTACATGATCATAAATGTCGTTCAGATACAATGGTCATAAAAACTGATGTAACGATACTGCAAACGCTACAATTTAGCAATCTTGATTATTTTACCTGCCAGTTCATCTCGAATGATCGGCCTTTATATCTTTATGCAGTAAAGTGACAATAAAATCCTTATATGGTGGATCTGACCATATACAAAAAAATGCTATATTTATTGTGCATAGTATAATTTCTGGTAACGTAAATCTTTATATTCTATATGAGGCACTGTTTAAATGCCTGACAGGAACGGTAAGGACAATTTTTATGACCCGCGACAGGACAAAACCAACAAAGTGGCTTGTGCTCCCAGCGAAGACTCAAATTAGCCTATGCATCCGCATGGAGCTAGCTTAAAACCTTAGCTACCTTAAACGCACAAAAAAGACTCTGATCAGTCTGAGTGACTATTCAGACTGATCTGAGTCTTCGCTGGGTGCACATGCCACATTGTTGGAAATCAATGACGTGGCTCATTTTCTGGTTTAGGAAAAACACAGGGGTGGCTGGGTGATAAACTGGCCACAATTGGCACTGCAACCAATAAATGATATTATCGCAAAATATCGCCTTAACAGAACAGTATTTGTTGCACAGATGCAACAAAGAAGTGTTCGTTGACTTGGATATAGGACCAATGACACGTGGCATGTGGTTTAAAGTGATCGGATTAATCTATATTTTGGCTGCGGTTACGGTCCTTTCGAGAATTTTTCGATCAGAACTTGAATTTAAATGTGAATTTAAAGCTCTTCCTGCAATCGAAATTAACTGTTGTATTGAGTTCTGCTGAATGTTACTTTTATGATCAGATGCATTGTAGTCATGAAACTTGGTAACACAAAAAAAGTATGTCTGCAAATACAGTCTGCAAAATTAAAAAACAAAAAAACGTTTTGTCGAAGCTTGGATCATATTGAGGTTCCAAAGGCAATGCAGATCCAGATTTTGTATTTATAAACAATGTGGGTCCTGATGATGTAGCTTATCATCAGTCGTCTAATCTGGATCGTCACTGCTTGCGAATTCATCTGTGTTTTCTGGCGTTTTTATAGTTAGACTAATAAACAAGATAAAATCATTCAGCTTCGAATTACGAAATAAAAATAAACGATGATTTTAAATGATTAAACGTAAAATCATATTGCAATAAATGTAATGCTTTGTTAGCTATGAGACAAGCATGCTTTAGGCGGATACAACATTTGTAACACTTAACAAATGAAGATTAATTGAATTTTATTTTGCATCAATAAATTCTGGAAAGATGGATCTTTTTCGAACCAATGGTCCTATTTTAGAAATAAAATAAACAGACTCGGTTTCACGGCGCCTACTCATGAGCATAAAGCTGAATGGATACCCTTCCTGTTTTTCGCGCATTTGCCAAAGGGAACAGTTACTAAATTTAGGAATTTCTATTTGCCTTCCTGTTCAATGAAACTCTTTCAGAAAGGCGTCAAATTTTAACAATAAATAATCAATGAAATAAATAAATAAAAATAAATACATCGTTACATTTAAAAGTTGACCTTGATTAGGAAAGCAGGCAAAATGTAAATAGTAGAGAAGAATTGTTTCGCCTGGTTTCTAAACCAATTTACCAATTCCAATGACTGCTTTAGGGAACCAGCAATATTGCGTATTACGTTCATTGGAACGTAAAATGCAATACTGCTGGCTCCCTCAAGCAGCGGTTTCAACATACCTGCATTTTCTACTGATATCAAAGACTGACTGCAGGTTGCTAATTTGGGTTTGGCTGTTTTCAACATCACCGAGCCGTCTCTAACAGACAGAGCAAGCTAAAACACAAGATAGGAATACAATAGTTAACAGAAATAGACACTAACTCGCTAAGCTTTATCAGAGCTTTATCGACGACACTATGACTTGCTTTCTCAATTCAGTGCGGGACCAACAACTCTTAAACTAGGCTTGTCGGAATCTGAATTTTGTTGTGATTGAAATGATTTTTCTGGTCGATTTAAGAAACCTTATCCCTCGTTATGTAAGAACCGAATACGACATATATGTAATAATGTGATGCGGCAGACTGCAAGCTAAGTCGTCAACCTAATTGTGGTTGGCAACGTTATATCTTCCTGCCATTGCACGCCAGTGTGTCGTGCCTCAGACTTAATGAAGGGTCCGGCCTAAAAGTTTTCTGCAAAATTTGTTTGGAAGTTAGTTGGGGCTGCCGCTTCATAATCTGTCCATGGTCGTGCCTATCGGGGTTCATCTGACCCAGCGTTTTTGTAGTTTTCTTGCTTTTGAGTGCCCATCTTGTATTAGCTCAGCATTTAATTCTGATTTATATCTTTGCTGTTTTCATTTATTGATTGGTTGGGAGAGCTTTACACCTACACAATACAAGGTATGATTAGGAACCATAAGCAGAATCGACTGCGAGGGTAATGCACGTGTAAAAATGGTTTTACACCCCAACCCACTCTCCCGCTCTCAGTATTTATTACTGACTGATTTAAGACAGTTCTTCTGGTGTGTTTTATTACTATTATTGTCATATTGTTTCTGCTTTCTATTTATCTGACTTTTTGTACATAAGTTAGAATACCCGCTTGGCCACCTGACATTCGACTATTTGCTTGTCTTATTTTGCTCAACGGGTCATTTATATATTTTCCTTCCCCGTTTGCTGTTCGGTGCAGGATGTGCTAAACTATTAAATCGGCTTCTGATCATTGCCTTTGCATCTACTATGAATAGTTGTTTAGGGTGTTGAGAGGACCAAACAGCTAACTTAATGTTTCAAACCACTGCAGAAGCAGAGGGCGAGGTTTGGGCCCACTTAAACTAAATTACGCCCCTCCCCCAGTAATCTTTTGCTGATCGTTCCAAGGCGGTACTTCTGTTGCGGTTTCTTGATGTTATATTGTGCTGTGTCCGCTTGTCTATGGACTCTGGCTGATTGGTCACCTGTATTGCTGCACAATCTGCCCTCAGTTTTGTTCTGTAATTAAAATTAAAAATAAATAAAATTGATGTTGATGCTGTTATTGGGGTATTGACTGACCATCTATCTGTTCGGGAAAGAGCTGCTCATTTGGTTTAGGGTGCGTGTCTTTCGTAAACTTGTGTCGTCTCAATTTCTGTGTGTATGTGCATCTATCTTTCCCTATTGGTTTTGAGAGCGGAAAGTGGGATTTGATTGTATTAACTCCTGATCATTTCCATCTTTTGTACTTTATACATCAGACTGCATCAAGCCAAATCCCAGTAAGGGTAAAGGTGCGTTTACAAGAAACGGCAAGTCGCATGCCACATGTATTGCGCAACATTTGTCACCATGTGAACACGCCAAACCATGTGGTGCATGCAAACACTATGCTGCAGGAAATATTTGGTTCGAAAATCAGCTTGTTCTTCTTCGTGCAACATGTTGTAGGTCAACTGGCAAAAGAAACAGAATGTCAAGATGGTCGCAAATAAATTTGAATATCGAAAATACTGTTTTATGAATGCATTCATCGTTATACAAATGTTTTCTTTATTTTCTAATGTAGTCAAAGCAGACAGCAGCTAGTTTATCATCCCTCGCACCTACTATTTTAGCAAGTCAGCAAATACTAATCAATGCGCATGCGGGTCTACCAGTTAACTGATGGCCCTTGCTCATATTAAAAGAATTTCGCTAGTGTAGACGATTGTAATATTTCTTTTTTGATTATTTTATGGGGTAGATGGTCGGGCGATATTGCTGGTTATAACATCCAGTGCTGGGACGTCCTGTTTATTTGGATATAAGTAGTGCATGGGCCTACTGTGCTTGCAGTGGGTGCTGGCAGGGGTTGTTTTGATACTTCTTCTCTCATCTATCATTTCTATTTTTTCTCCCTCTCTCTGATAGACGGCCTGATATAAATTGAAATACTGTCTCAAAGGGCCGTTAATCCCAAAACAACCAACAAACCAAATCTTAATATCAAGTGCACTTTTGGACACCACTTTGCATACAAAAACAACTGATAGCCAGATAGGTCTAATACACTCTGAGAGATTGCCCGATATTGACCGGCAAACCCAAAACAACCAACCAACCAAATGACTCCTATAAGCAATTCTCCCAAATTAGTGTGTTACGTTTCCTATCTGATAAGAAAAGTTCTTTCTACAGAAACAAAAAAAAAAAAAAAAAAAAAATAATAATAATAATGTATGTTTACCTTATCCGTGCATTTATTGAGAAACTCTATCGTAAACCATTAGAACGTATTGTAGTGTATACTTCAATAACTACATCGGTACACGCGACGTTATATAAAGTTATGTGACGTCAAAATAAACCATGATTCTGTATTCTGATTGGACGTAGGCGACGTTATACGTCCTTGACGCTGTTCCGCTTTTAGTAGACAAACTGCGTATAAATGTTTTTGTCTGCTTCAACTGTAGCCCCTATCGCAAATTTATGGGCAAATTATAGATAGAAAATGATGTAAATATAAGCAATAAACTTATTTTTTTCTGGTGTTTATTGAAGTATAACCCACATTGGGTCGCTAGCAAAGTTTACATGAACCCCTTCGAGGCTCACTTACTTTGCATACGACCCAATGTACTTTAAACTTCGATAAACATCAGAAAAAATGAAATCCATTCCTGAATTATAACAAGAAGGATTTCAATACATAACATCTGGATCCACATAGCTCTTCTATATGCTTTACTTTTCCTCAGCTTACCCAATGCAACGGAAACCACGTATGCTTCAACGAAGACTCATGTTTGCCAGTTTGCTACGGCGGAAAATTTTGTTGCTTGCAGCATGTCTAGTCATTAAATCAAATGGTATGTACGACCTTGGGGCAATATAGTCAGTGCACTCCGGTTATTTGCTGTGCGTGTTTCAAACTTTGTTTGTTTGCTAGAGTTTATGCCAGTTTTCATTAGACAAATCCAGTCTAAAGAGTTCCTTATGTTTGGCTAGACAATGCAGTAACAGCTAAGCCGAAAATCCCGATGGAGTGTACTTATCAATAAGTAACTCATTAAATAGACCATTTATGGCTATAAGTGTGAAATTAGTATTTCGACCGGCTTGTTCTGGTCTATTTCAACTCAAGTGTCGTATCATTGTCTGAAGTATTGACTTGCTTTCTTTATTGGAATTCAAAGACTTGATTAATTATACTGACCTTATCATTACTTTTGTTTCTGTTGCAATTCGCATAACACTTGGACAATAATAGCCCAGTCTCACTGAGTGGGCGTCTTTTGAGATGGAATCGATAAGCCGTTTGTTACCCACTTAAAAGAATGATTAGCTTTATTGTTGACAGATTAAGATCAGACGATAGCATTCAATCCTATAATTTCGGAATAGGATAAAAATACGATGAGAAAGCATTTTCATGGCAATGTAGAACTCAAAATACATTTACTGAAAATATTCGGTCTCCTTTACCTTAGCCTTCCACCGTAAAAAATCTATATATTGAGTCAGATAGGATGAACAAACAGTGCTCCTCCAACCAAATAGTCTGATCAGGCAATCTGATCAGGATCAGCGCTATTTGCCATTGTATCTTACTCTTTTAGACGCATCACTTCACTTAATATAAAAAAATGATGGATTTTTAGGATATTGATATCCATTCCTTTTAGCTCGCCTGTACGAATGTACAGGAAGAGCTATTGCACTACCCCCGGCGTCGACGTCAGCGGCCGCGTCGGCGTCGTCGTCGGCGTAAGCAAAATGTTAAAATTTTACGTTAAAGTTTTTTAGATGATGGGCAAGGCGCTGTCGGGCGAGATATCCTGTCCCGATGACATGTCTTGTTATCTTAACGGTAATCTATCAACAAACGGATAATTTATTCATGCATAATTATTGTTATGAGAAGTGAGCCGTGACACGACGAAACCAAAAAAGTAGCATGTGCTCCCAACGGATCTCAGATCAGCATGGGCTTCCGTACAGTCTGATCGGAGTCTTTGCTGGCCGCATGGAGCTACCGTAGATCCTTATATCTAGTCTTAAAGCGCACAGCGAGGACTCTGATAAGACTGGGCGGACGCCCAGGATGATCTGAGTCTTGGCTGGGAGCATATATAAGTTTGTGTTCAAACTTAGATTTTAATTTCAAACTTTTGTTGCAAATCAGGGTTCATTGATATTAGATCCCAGGTTTTAACTTTTCTGAAACAGATTTCGACAAACTCATTTCATAAGCAGTGATAATTGAAGTTCAATTAAAAAAAAAAAAAAAAAAAACTCTCCTTTTTGTTTTAAATCACGAATCGATTTCGTGGTTTAAGATGTTGAATTCTATGCTATTTTAGAATGTTTGCAAAACGGAGTTCAAGACTTTTCAAACCATGATTATATTATATATGAACTATGGTTCCGAAAAGCTAAAACATATGACTTAAGTTTAATGTTTATACTAGGTTATACCTTTAAAAGCTAGGTTTAAAGATTTATTATGCATTTGTCTTGTCATAGACGCCCTGTCCTATTTGCGGGATGAGGTTGATTTAATTCAAAAGATGACCCAGTGACGACAATAATACTACTTCAACGGACTGGTAAACCGTATATAATCAGCTAAAGCAAGCAGTAAATCCATAGATCCGCATGGTTACTGCGAGAATTAGAGATCCCAAAGTCAAACAACAACCAACATTTTGTGGTTGTAATTGTGATTTTATCATTACCATGAACCTGCATTGTCACTTTGCAAACAGTGTCAGGTGTATATGTCTTAGACTATTAATAACGGGAAACAAAATATACTCAAAAAAAATATTAAAGGGTCAAACTTTTACCCTGCGATTTCTGGAACATTTAAAACATTTGGTAAAATAAATTATTTCTACCTTCCATTTTATTCATTTTACAAGTTTTATACACATGAAGCTTGAACATATAGCCTTTGTCTTGACTAATGTCAAGCTTTAAGTCAAACTACCCCTATAATGAAAGTTGTTTGAATTCCCTTAGAGAATTGATAGTGTGTCAGTTTGGTCGGGAATAACTTCTAAAATTGCTATGAGTTTTAAACTTCTTATAGCTTGCTGACCTTAAAAATGATTAAAAAAGTCAAAAGTATGCAAAGACGAGGAACTGAAACAATCAAAATCCAAATCCAGCCCTCAAACCATAGTTGGAAACAACTAAGATTACAAATAATCAAGAAAAAGAGAACATATGGCCAACCGAGTGAGCAGCTTGTTCCCAAAAGGTGGCCACTCAGCAACCCAAAACCGAACCAAAAATAAGAAGAACATACATAAGGTAAAACATCACAGAAACTCTGACACCAAAAACAGGCAACAGAGAACCACAACAGAACTACCGCCTTGGAACGGTCAGTAATGAATTACTGGGGGGGGGGGGGGGGGCTTAAATCGATTTTACAGGCCCGACCTCACCCTCAGTATCTGAAGTGATACAAAACATTTAGTTGGTTGTTCGGTTTGCATGATAACCCTCTAACACGTCAATGAATCATCACGGTAAACACATAAATCAAATTTCAACACCATGAAGAAGCAAAGACGAGGACTCAACAGATACAACGGGCCGTCTGACAGGTGGAGATCCCTGTCCTGCAAAACAACCCCACTGGAAATCTGAAGCAAACGAAGGTCACCAGTTGAGCCCCGGTGTACCAAGCAACAGACAAAAAGGCTCCGGTCCCAACCAACTAAAATATATAGCTTTAGGTCGGGGCCATCATAGAGTCTGACGCCCGATCCCCCGGTGCAGCAAAGTTATCAACCGTGATTGGGTTAATCACTAAGCATGCAGACTGTCGCATAACATTTAAATTATAACCAATACGTTTGTGACGTATTATTATTTTTCGGAATTGATCAGAAAAATCAGTCCTACCCTTAATCTTTTTGAATTTGTATACTAAGTCACCATAAAATTCTGGTTCCGATAGGCCTTGTCGTAAAAGAAATTTTAATCCGACATCATATTTTGAAACCAGTTCATGGTGTCTGCGATAGAATTTAGAAAAAGCCTTTCTAAGCTTATGATACCGATAGCCCTGTTGAAGACGTTTAGCAGTTAAACATTTATTACGAGCATTTAAGTCATCTACATGACTACACACTCTAGCAAATCTTATAAGTTGAGAAATATACACTCCATAAGAGGGACGACGTGAAACGTCACCATCCAAAAATGGAAAATTAACTATATCAAAGTCAAAGTCATCACGTTTATCATAAATTTTAGAAGATACAAAACCGTTAGAAATAGATAGATGTAAATCCAAAAAGGGGGCCTCGGTATCTGAAGTATTAGCTTCATTCAATTTAAGTTCAGGTGGGTAAATTTGGTTGACCATGCTTTCAAAATAAGGATTATCAATATTCAGAAGATCGTCTAAATATCTAGAGGTTGAGTTAAATGCCTCAATGATATCAGCTTGATTATCAACAGAAAGAGAAGTCATGAAAACTCTTTCATAACAATATAAAAACAAATCGGCCACAAGAGGAGCACAATTTGTACCCATCGGAATACCAACAATTTGTCTGTATAACTTATTACCAAATCTGATGTAAATATTATCTAAGAGATATGATAAGGCGACACATACATTCTGACATGACCAACGTTTATATCCTCTATATATTTTACGGTCAGTAGAAGTGAAAAACGCTTTCTTATCGTTACAGGCAATATAAAGGGTATCTTCATTTTTGGAGAACTTTTTGAAGGCCCTCTCAATCAAATCAACAAGTTTTTCCTTTATTAAATTATGGGGTAATGTGGTATAAAGAGTAGAAAAATCATAAGTGGATAAACTAGTCGCACGGAGCCCTCTTGACTTCAACTTACTAAGTACCTCACCAGAATTTTTTATAGACCAAAACATATTTTTCCCTGACCTCTCATACACTGTCTCATAGTACCAAATGACACGAGATTTCACAGCAGTGAGGCAAGAAGTTAATAATTTAGATAATTCTGTAGTAGTACAAGAGCTAGAGTTGGCAATGAATCTAGCGTTATACGGTTTTTTGTGAAGCTTGAAGCTTAGGTAACCAATACATCGTAGGAAGCCTGTCTTGGCGTTCCTTAACGTTTACAGCAAACTTATAAGGCAAATCATTTGAGTGGCTATTAACGACAGTCTTCTCATCTGTAAAAGTCTCTTCGTAAGCCGTGGTGTCATTAAGTTCCTGCTTCAAAGTGTTAATATAGTGCAACCGACAAACAACAACAATGTTGTTTGCGGCCTTGTCAGCAGGAACCAAAACATACATACGTTTCAGCAGGAACCAAAACAAAACTTGATTACTATTTAGCAATTTTTCAAAAAATTCATAAATTGGCGAAATCGAAAATTTTGGTGATTTTGTTCCCTATGGAGTTCAACAAAAACATCTGATTTTGAGGGTAGTATGAATTGAAGTCTGGACTTGGTCAAGATATGGGCTATATTTTCAAACTTCATGTGTACAAAACTTGTAAAATGAATGAAATGGAAGGTGGAAATGATTTATTTTTGCAAATGTTTGAAATGTTGAAGAAATCGTGGGGTAAAAGTTTGACCCTTTAATATTTTTTTCGAGTTGTTGTAAGCCTTTAAAATTAAGGTGTATGGGTACAGTCTTTACAAACGGGACTGCTTTTGTGACTTCCTGTTAGCTTCAGTCAAACCCTTCCCATATAAGTAATAGTTATACCATAGTGTGTTTGCATGTACGAGGAGATAATCAACGAGCTTTAGCGAGTGGATCATCTCCCGTACAGGCGGACAAACCATGGTTTAACCATTTCATACCACCCTTACCAGTGTAACCTTGCTCATTGCGAAATATTTAGTGCTAGAGTTGGCGTTTTCTGGTAAGGGTGGTATAAGTTCTACTGTTTCAAAAAGGAAAAAAAATCTCCTAACGTCCTTTAAGAGTTGACGCATACCCTTAAACTTAAGTGCGTGTCATATTCCACGAAGGCAAATTTCAAATCTATTCTGAACAGTATTGGTGCTAGTATGTGATCTCCAGAACCAAGAGGTACAGAAATAAACAGAAACCCTAGAAATTTAAAAATACAAATTTTATTAAGACATTGGTTTACTTGTATTACATGTATGTGAGAAATAGCACAACTCTTTGAACAACGACTGGAGGCGA
Organism: Ctena decussata; assembly: GCA_963989385.1. Lineage (NCBI taxonomy): Eukaryota > Metazoa > Mollusca > Bivalvia > Lucinida > Lucinidae > Ctena > Ctena decussata. The sequence continues at coordinate 11,067,725 of OZ022504.1, forward strand.
TGAATGCCAACTAAAGTCTAGAAATAATAGTCTAGCATACGTGCTGTATGTAATTCTCAAACATATGAAGTCATCAAAACTTGACAGCATAGCTAAACATTAAGAAAAAAAAGAAACCAAAACCTCTTTAAATGTTTGTAAAGTCTGTATATGGCAGCATGTCTATATGGTATTCTATCTACAACATTTTTTACTGTCATTTTGTTTTCTAATTTAACTTCACGTGCACACAATTTTGCAATAAAAAAACTGAGGACTAGAGCCTTTGGAAGGAAGAAAACGCCAAAGAAACGATTAAAAAAGACGCTGTTTATTATAAACCCATGAAAATAATAAAATTGAATTGTCAAGTTTCTGGACACCTGATAGAAAAAGCCGGATGAAAGTACTGGCGTTTTTGGAATTCAAACATGAGCCTGTGTCTGAGTTACTGCGGCCTCAGATGCGTCAAATTTTATCATGCGGCGAGAACACGAGACATTAAGCTAATCAGACAAAAACTCCACGATCTTTACTTCACGGCCGCTTATCTCCGTCAGCACAACACCGTGTTGTGTATAGGAAAATGTGCAGGAGATTTCCGGTGGTTCTGCAGGCGATTCGAAAATAAAGGTCACGAAAGGTAGGTGTCTCGGTTTAAAAGGAATATATTCTTTTCCAGCGTAAAACAAAAGAAAAGGAAAATGTCATGCAACCCTTCAATCGTTTTTCTTGATCGAAGCCAGATTCTCAGTTATACAACAGATTTCCATTTTTTCCCGGAGCGAGGTCATGGAGGTGGCCGTTTTGTTGACATGCAAACATTTCAAATTTGCATTCCTGAAGTCGCCGAGTATTTATGTTTTCATCTATCACCTGTATATTAAAGGTCTCTCATATAAGTACCAGTTACGAGCCTAAACAGAATTTGCTACCTTCCTTTAGCCCAGATAATGAAAGTTGTTGTGGAATTCATGATCCAGGAGATCGGTGGTGCTGAAGGCGATAGGTGGCGGTGCAGGAGATTGTTTTATGTTGTGCCACCAATGACCGTTTTTAACTGTTTTATAACGTAAATAATGTAGTAGCATGGCATGGTACAGATTCGCACAGCTTTCAGATTCGTACACTTGGCTGTACAATGCCTCTGCTGCATTAAGCATGCTAATTAAAATGAAAATAACGACTCCAGCAATCAGGGGATTGAATTATCAGTCAATCATTTGCACTGCAAAGCTTCTGTTAGAACTAAATGGTACGAAAGTAATGCTAGTTTGTCAATTGGGTACTTACATTCGTCCCACTTTCTTTGTTTAATTACATTGTGCACACGGCCACCAATCCAGCTCATTCATCGCATATACCACCGTTTGAAATGCTTTGAAGCGGACAAAAGGGCACTTTCTCCAACTTCAACGCAGATTCTCCTTTCAGTCTGTGATGCAGAGCATTACTTTTAAGGTATGTTGTAGGTCGAAATCAAGGTTAATCTGAAAGGAGAATCTGCGTTGAAGTTGGAGAAAGTGCCCTTTTCTCCGCTACAAAGCATTTCAAACGGTCAAGCATAAAATTCTTTATAAATCCATACTGTGTCCAAAATTCCAATGAATGTCCCATCGCATAGCATTGCCTGTTTTATCGAATTTTGGTCTCAAAAATAAGGAACAGAAAGTTTTCCCCATTGGTATATGCGATGAATGAGCTGGATTGGTGGCCGTGTGCACATTGTAATTAAACAAAGAAAGTGGGACGAATGTAAGTACCCAATGGACAAACTAGCATTACTTTCGTACCATTTAGTTCTAACAGAAGCTTTGCAGCGCAAATGATTGACTGATAATTAAATCCACTGATTGCTGGAGTCGTTATTTTCATTTTAATTAGCATGCTTAATGCAGCAGAGGCATTGTACAGCCAAGTGTACGAATCTGAAAGCTGTGCGAATCTGTACCATGCCATGCTACTACATTATTTACGTTATAAATCAGTTAAAAACGGTCATTGGTGTCACAACATAAAACAATCTCCTGCACCGCCACCTATCGCCTTCAGCACCACCGATCTCCTGGATCACGAATTCCACAACAACTTTCATTATCTGGGCTGAAGGAAGGTGGCAAATTCTGTTTAGGCTCGTAACTGGTACTTATATGAGAGACCTTTAATATACAGGTGATAGATGAAAACATAAATACTCGGCGACCTCAGGAATGCAAATTTGAAATGTTTGCATGTCAACAAAACGGCCACCTCCATGACCTCGCTCCGGGAAAAAATGGAAATCTGTTGTATAACTGAGAATCTGGCTTCGATCAAGACTCGTATTCATAGAAAAACGATTGAAGGGTTGCATGACAGTTTCCTTTTCTTTTGTTTTACGCTGGAAAAGAATGTATCCCTTTTAAACCGAGACACCTACCTTTCGTGACCTTTATTTTCGAATTGCCTGCAGAACCACCGAAAATCTCCTGCACATTTTCCTATACACAACACGGTGTTGTGCTTACGGAGATAAGCGGCCGTGTACTTGATGTTTGAATTTATAGGCTAAGTCACCATAACATTCTCACAGTATCCGAACTCACTGTACTATCTTTTCCGGTTTTCATAGCGTTGAATCAAGAGTACACAATTCGCTTATAACCAGTAGTCGGAAATCATTATGTTTTGAGATTTTACCCTGAATGTGCTGCGTCATTTATAGTCAGTCAGCTTCGAAAATGTTAAGAGGTAAGTTTGATATAATTTGCTCTTCGGTCTTTTACTTTATTACCATGTACAATTAAAAACTCACGGCCGTAACAGAAATTGTATTCCAAACAGTTTAATTTAACACGAGTTTGTACCGTGCAAAACCTAGCTATCATCCTATTATCTAAACTAACAAAGTGTAGATTGATAACGCCTTCAGTTTATTTTTAAGATTTAAATAAAACATGTAAGAAAAGGCTAAAAATGGTTTTAGATTCAGTCCAATGGCGATTTGAATAATGTACACATTACTATCCACCCATTCACGACATTAAACGGGCAATAAAGTAAAAGACCGAAGAGCAAATTATATTAAACTTATCCCTTTACAATTTCGAAGCTGAATAAATATAAATGACGCTGCAGATTCCGGACAAAACCTCAAAACATAATGATTTCCGACTACTGGTTATAAGCGAATGTTTGTACTCTCGACTCAACGCTATGAAGACCGGAAGAGTTGGTACAGTGATTTCGGATATTGTGATTCTGGTTCCGGTAGGGTTTGCTGCAACAACGTTTTCTATCCGACTTTAAATTTAGGAACTTATTCACAGTGTCGGCGATAAATATTTTCAAAAAGCCTGTCAAATTTTATAATACCGAAACCTTTTGTCCCCAACGTGTAAGAGGACAGGTCACAGAAGAGAACGCTTTGTATGAAAAAAAAAGTCATGAGGTAAGAGTTGTGTAATTTCAACAGTAACAAAATGCCAACTGAGCATCATGGTGACTGTTTATATTCATTCTATTTCACGAATACTTGTAAAGGTAAGGAGGAAAATTCTCAAAAATTGACACAATTCAATTCCAGATCCAACCCAAGACACCATATGGGAAAGAGACAACACAAAACTAGTCATACCAAACACAACACCAGCGGCAGCCATATGAACAGCCATCCCCCATTTAGGTGGTCAGCGGGCTAGACTGAACATCACAAACAATATATCAATAACAGACATAGCAGCTAACAAGAGATGAAACAACCAAAAAGAGCCAAAACAGAAGTCTGCACTTAAATGCAATATCGATTGTTCTGCAGTTGCCGTTTTAACTTTCAGCAATGATGCCCCAGTGCAGAGCTGTCGCAGGGCTGTGAATAACACTAAAGTGTATTTTCAACTAACACTATTAATTCACATGCATATTTGCATTATGTCTACAATGTTTATGCAAAAACCCAAAACAAATCTATTGAAATCAGTGAGAGAAGTCGAACACATAAACTCCAAACCCTACAGTACAAATAAGTTGCCGAAATAACTCGATTTTAAATGTCTTTAATTCTCGCAAAATCAATTTAATATCCACTAAAAGCCACAAGCACATTTTTATTAAGTCACATGTGTAGTAAGTTAAAACAAATACCTGTTGAAAACTGCAGGACAAGTTAAGAACACAAACTCAATTCCCTATAGTGCAAACAATCTGCCCAAAATGAGTAAGTTCGAAAAACTTAATTTTGTCAAAATAAGTTTTATCTCCATCAAAAGGCCACATTCATAATGTTCCAAACATGTTCACATAGTTTAGAAAGACTTCATGAAAATAAAACAAAATCAACTCCTTATAGTGCAGAAAAGCTGATCAAAATTACAAAATTCAAAAGGCCGTAATTTTGTCAAAATTAATTTTATCTCTATAAAAACGCCACTATTATGTTTTTAATACGTACAGAATTTGAAAAGGTATTTTAAACTGGAAGAGAAGTTTATTACACAAAAAGCATACCTTATAGTGCCAACGACTAAGTTCAAAAGGCCTAATTCTGTCAAATTACAATTTGCCTCCAATAAAAACCCACATGCACATTTTCCATCTCTGATGATGCATATTCTGAATAGTTCAAAGAACTTGGTAATGAAACGGTCGGATCGGAGTGCAAATGGACCCTTTGAAGGAAAGATGCAGGCCAACACGAAGTTGTCTTCTAATTCGTTATACAAATGAACAAAAATTGTCAAAAAATATGGAAGTCGTTCAGCTTTACGAAAAATAAGAAGGATACTTGAAGATACCTTTGTTGGTCCGCCACTTTCATTTTCTTTGCTTAACTCTCCGGTTTTTAAAACCATGAACACCCATTAACCACCAGGATCTTATCATAATTGAACAGTACAATTTCACCTGCTGTCTCTGTTTCTCAGACTTAATACCATTATTTGAGATATTTCACATCTTGTTTTCCTTAGAATGCAGACCTGAGAATCATATTGAAACTATTTCTTTTTCACTTAATGCCATTTTGTGTTTCCAAACAAAACGGACGACAAAAATAATGTCATTTTTACATTTGACGTCATGCTGACGTCACTTCTTCTTGAAGTATTAATTTATAAAAACTCTTTAATAGTATTACTTTGCTACAACTTTACAAAATTTGCTTGTTAATGTTTAGCTATGCTGCCAAATTTCAATGACTTCATATGCTTGAGAATTAAATCTGGCCACGAATATTTTCGGTACACGTGTATTTGTCCTTTTTTAGAATTAATTTATCTTCACTATTGTTTTAGCAAATTATATCAACGAAATCCACTACATGTACTTTTTTGAACATCTTTAAAAACGGAGATCTTTTTAGAGCAGCTGCCCCAGCATGACAAACATAGGTCTGATTGAAAACATTTTACTTTATCAGCTTCGGAAAAAAACACTATTACGAAGTTATATCAGTTTTGGCGTAGAAGCTTCAATTATGTCATTCGAAAAAATGTAGATGGGTAGGATTATCAATACCTAGATGCAGCACGGTTAAGTGTAACGTCATTTTGCTGAAATTGAGTAAAGCATAATAATTAACGGTATTTCCGTGGAATTGCCTATTTGAATTTAAATTGTACAATTATTTAAAGTTCTCTATATATGCTGCTTTGCCGGAGGGATTTAAAATTACTCTAATAAAACAAATTGTACTTGGCAATTTGTACTTCATAAAATAAAGCCAGGAAAACTTTTTTGTAATCAACTTGTTTAAGTTATTATAGACCAATTAAATAGTATTGCGTTTCTAGACAGCTGAAAGTGTTCCTTAACTTTTCCAGCATCTGTTTAGTTAACGATTGATCCAATTAGTAAAATAATACGTCAACAAGAAACATAAAAATGTTCTTCAAACATTCTTTGGTAACAGTACAGCATTTGAGAACTTCTATTATCAATGTTGTGCTTTTGGTAGCTAACTAACACAGAAATGTTAATCTGACTGTAGTTACTGTTAACTTCTAAAACTTGAAACAGCGAAAAGGTCTTCAGCAGACAGTTGGCATTGCCACAGGCAGTTGTGCGCTCAAATAATTGTCGATATGTACTTCTCTTTTTATTTCTTTTCATGTCTATGGTGACGTTAATACATGGGGCTTTTGAAAGCAGGTAGAAACGCCTTGTACGAGGGTTGATTCAAAAACTCGTACACTACTTTTATAATTCTGCCGTTGCTTATGATAAAAGAAAATAGATATCAACAGATGAAATGTTAATCTTTGCCTGACTTGCAGCAGAACAATGGCAACTCCTTAAAACAAACTTAGCCCACCCCCAGTAATCTTTTGCTGTCCGTTCCAAGGTGGTACTTCTATTGCGGTTCCTTGATATTATATTGTGCTGCGTCCGCGTGTCTATGGTCTCTGGCGGCTTGGACACCTGTTTTGCTGCCAAATCTGCCTTCTCTTTGTTTTGTTTTGTAATAAAAATATAAAAAAACAAGTAACACTAGATGTTGATGCTGTTATTGGGGATGCTGAATGACCATCTGATTGGGAAAGAGCTGCTCATTCGGTTTACTGTGCGTGCCTTTCGTAAACTTGTGGCAAGTTCTGTGTGTATGTGCTTCCTTCCCTATTGGTTTTGAGGGCGGAATGTGGGATTTGATTGTATTAATTCCTGATCATTGCCTATCATTTTACTTTACAGATAAACAGGCTAAGAAACAACTTAACCCTCACTGACTGCCATAAAGTTACGCAAGATCATTTCTGAAAACAGGAACGTCTAACATATCACATAGTCCACGTTTGTCTGTATATATACTCAGCGTCAATGAAAACGCACCAGTCTTATAATGTCATATATTTCCTTAAATTCAATGATCATACTATATTAACATGATAAAATTATCATTTCGATCCATCTCATTACGTTCATAATGTTGCTTTGCCTAAACGAACGATGTGGATGTGTGACGTAACGTAAGCTCTGAAATCCAGAAAAAAGAAATTCCAGCATAATTTTACATGGCAGAAACTCCGTAATGATATAGTTTGCTACAGAATAGAAAGTCTATCAAATCGCCATAGAAAAGAAATCAGGACCGTCGAAGGCAACAGAGTTACATGGAGTCGAACGTCATTATATTGTCACGTTCAACAAAAAATGGACAGACAAAGGTAACTTTTGATAAATATGTTACCTTTTTCAACCCAAAATGATGAGATCAGAAGTAGAAACTGAATTTTAAAAGTTTTGTTGTGCAAACTTCAACCATAATCCAGCCCGAGCATGACGTTACATGTATAACGTCACCCTTATTTGCCAAACCGCGTCATAATTCCGTGGAGGAAAAATGGTTTTATGTCGAGACACCTTCCAATGAACGATTCATTTGCAATCAAGTGTCTGGCAGAGCGCGAAATATGGGTTTATTACGCTTAAAATATATCATTTGATATCAACAGTGTTCAAACACGTCACTATTGACGTCATGCTCAATGGCGCGGACTGGTTGATGAATTTCATTTGTATTCATCTATCATAACACCAGATATTAACGATTTATTAAATTTTCTGTTACATAAATAAACCAAATATTATACGAACATAATGTGCCATATATCAAAACTGGTGCGTTTTCACTGACGCTGAGTATATTTGTCAAGCCGACTAACCAACTTGTTAAATGTATCCTTGTACCAGTAACAACCAAACATGGATATTTTTTCTGGGTTGCAGATATTAGGTTTTCGACAGTTTCAAATCATACACCGCGCAGCTGTTCCTTAACCTCGGGTAAAAACTTAAATTCTATTGGTGCGAAATATGGGCTGCATGGAGGATGCGACAGTCTCTGAAACCTAAGGACATCAATTTCCATTTGTTTCACAGCTGCAGTGTGGCAGGGCGCATTAATATCTCGGGAAATAAAGACGTGTCACTTCCTTTTGACCTTTGTCTATGCAGTGCACTGACAAGTTGCAACACAGACAATTATGTCCAGGTTTGATTGTAACCGATACAAGGATACAATCAGGAAGTGGATGAGCCGGTATGATAAATGCATACAGATAAACGGGGACTATGCAGAAACAGCTAGTAGGCAGTGCGTGATTTGTAAGACGTTCATGTTTTCTGAAATGACGTTGTGTAACGTCATGATATCATGATATTATGATGCCTCCCCCCCCCCCCCTGGTCGGTGAGGGTAAAGTTGTTTCTTATAATGTTGTTCTATAAGTTTGTTACACAGAGTTGTCATTTTTTCTGCCGCAAATCAGGCAGATACTAATATTTTACCTGGTGATATTTATTTTCTATTATCCTAAGCAATGCCGGAATTATAAAGCTAGTGTACGAATTTCTGGATCGACCCAGTACATCTGTATAACTTAACCTCAGGGTATTAAAATGATGTTCTATCTCAGAATAACTCAAGACTTTCTACGTTTATTATTTCATCTCTCCGTGTCAAATTTAAATTAACAATACTACAAAGAGCAGTTCATCTGCCTCCTGCTTAGATTGCTGTCTGTAAAACATGTTATTAGGCTCTTTTACAAGAAAGGCTCTTTAAGTTTTCCATTGTTAATTTTCCATTTTTGACTTGGAATATTCCTTCTGCTTTTGCTGCGGACTTTAAGTCTTTCAGTCTGTTATGTTAAAGCCCGTTTCAGTTATTTAGACTTTGGTAATAGACCAAATCCACTTACTAATAATTTTTGTCTCAGGCTTACCGCAGAGTTAAATTTACGTCTACACTTATAAAGCTCCATATAAATATTATCTCGTTAATCCGTACAATAATCCTATTTCTATTTCTTTCCGACTTGATGAACACGGCTGATTCATAGTTGGGGTTTCTTTTACCGGACTTTCAATTTTACTGACTACTCCCTCAGTCAGTGGTCAAAAGTTGGATTTTATAAAAAGGGGATGAAAAAGTCGGGCTATGTTGCCGTAAACCTTTTGGCATTGGAGCGTTGTACTTATAATTGAGCCGCGACACGAGAAAACCAATAATGTGGTTGTGCGCCCAGCGCAGATTCAGATCAGCCTGGGCATCCACCCAGTCTGTTCAGAGTCTTCGCTGTCCGCATTGAGGTAGCTCAGACCCTTAGCTACCCTTTAAGCCCTTAGCGACGAGTCTAGTCATTTGGCTGATTTCAATGCTCGCAATAAAATTTTCACTGCCAAGCTTTTACAGCAGGGGTATCGGTATCATAAACTTTGGACAGCTTTTTCTAAATTTTGTCGTGGACACTTTGAATTGGTTTCTAAATATAATACAGGGTTAAGGTCACTTTTGCAACAAGGCCTATCTGAGCCTGAATTTTATGGTGACTTAGTATATAAATTACGCAAAATCGTAGGGAAAACAGAATTTCCTGATCAATTTAAGAAAATTTTCATACGATTTAAACGCATTGGCTATAACATAGATGTAATGCGACAGTCTGTATGCTTAGTGGTTAACCCAATCACGGTTGACAACTTTTCTGTCCTCTTTAATTGCACGCCGGTGGGTAGGGGTTCAGACTCTATGATAGCCCCTACAAAAAGCTATATATTAGTTGGTTGGGGCCGGATGTTTGTCTGTTTCATGGCCCACCGGGGTTCAACTGGTGGTCTTCTTTTGCTCCAGTGCTCCAGTGGTGTTGCTGACGCCCCAGGAATCTCCAGGTGTCTCAACACGTTTCGGCTGTCGAGTCCTCATCCTTGCTTCATCGCGGTCTTTCCTTGATTTTAATTGTTGATCGTAATGACTCTGATGAGTTAGGGGACCTCCATACGAACCGAACTACCATCTAATTGTGTGCACCGCGGCGGAGGGTGAGGGTGAAGGTTTGGGCCCAGTTAAACCGGTTTAAACCCCCCAGTAAGTATTACTGATCGTCCCAAGGCGGTACTTGCGTTGCGGTTGTTTTATGTTCGGTGCTGTTTAATTTATTGTGTTCTCATTTTAACCCTTGACTAATAAAAATAGAAAATAGGTAAAATATTTTTTAAATGTTATTCGTATAATTTGATTAGTCTGTTGTAACCCTTCTGTTGGTCTAAAATATTTAGTTCAATAAAGATAGCTGTGTTGCCACCTATTTGGGAAAGAGCTGCTGACTCGGCTTATCACTTGTAATTTATTGTTTGTTGGGATGTGTCTGTCAATGTTGGGGATAGGGTTTGGGATCTGATTCAGTCAGTTCCTGAAGTGTAGTTACTCTTAAAATCGACACTAGCCATAAAAGCCAAACTCACAGACAAATAGTTGAAGACAAATCGGCTGTCTTCCCTTTTCATTTTAACCGCCTCAGGCCCGTACAGAGGTCGCAAACGTATATCTCTGTTTTGGACACATTTTTTCACAACACACGTATGCAGTTTCTGACGATTAATTGAATTTAGACCTCAATTCTGCCTTAAAATCAACTTTTTATTCAGAAACACACCAGCTGTGCACCTCTTAATGCAATATCCAGAAATTGGGATAATTACTCATCGACAGACCAATTACCAAGTTTTTAGCTCACCTGAGCCGAAGGCTCAAAGGTGAGCTTATAGTATAGGCAGGCCTCCGTAGTCCGTCCGTCCGTCCACCATTTTAAAAGGTCTTCTTCTCCGAAACCGCTGGGCCGATCAAAGCCAAATTTTATATGGAGCCTCCAAGGGTCGGGGGAACGAAAGTTTATACTCGGGGTCTGGGTCACATGACCAAGATGGCCGCCATGCCCATATATAGTAAAAACCCTTCAAAAATCTTCTTCTCTAGAACCAAAAGGCCTGTGACCTTGAAACTTGGTGTGTAGCATTGGGCATGCGGGCCCATTATAGTTTGTACAAATGGTGACCTTGCGGTGACCTTGACCTTATTTATGACATGGTCAACTTTGGTACATTGGGGTTTTATATGGGAAAACGCTTAAACAGTGGATTTCTCAGAAACTATTTAAGTCTAAGGTACAATACTAGGTATGCATGGTCAACTAAATGAACAAATGAAGATATTAAGTCACTAAAGGTCAAGGTCATTTGGTCCGTCCGTCCGTCGTCAAGATTTTCAAACATCTTCTCCTCTGAAACCACCAAGCCGATTAAAGCCAAATTTCATATGGAATCTTAGTGGGATAGGGGAACGAAAGTTTGTGTGTGGGGTCTGGGTCACATGACCAAGATGGCCGCCATGCCCATATATGGTAAAAACCCTTCAAAAATCTTCTTCTCCAGAACCAAAAGGCCTATTACTTTTAAACTTGGTATGTAGCATTGGGCATGCGGGCCCATTATAGTTTATACAAATAATGACATTGTGATGACCTTGATCAATTTATGACGCCGTCAACTTCGGTACCTTAGGCTTTTATATGGGAAATTGCTTAAACAGTGGATTTATCAGAAACTATTTAAGTCTTGGGTACAGTATTTGGTTTTTTGGCCAACTAAATGAACAGCTGAAGATATTATGTCACTAAAGGTCAAGGCCATCCTGTCAGCCCGTCTGTCGTCAAGATTTTCAAACATCTTCTCCTCTGACACCACTGGCCCGATTGAAGCTAAATTTCATATGAAGTCTCAGTGGGCCTATGACCTTGAAACTGGGTATGTAGCATTTGGAACTTGGGCCCATCATGATTTATACAAATCAGGACAGTGCATTGAGTGTGACCTTATTTTTGGCAAGGTCAATTTAGATGCATTAGAAAATGCTTAAACAGTGGATTTCTCAGAAACCGTTCAAGTGTAAGATATGATATTTGGTATATATGGTTAACTAAGTGAGCCTATGAAGATATTATGTTGTAAAAGGTCAAGGTCTCTTTGGCCTTTGTTCAAGGTCACTGTGATTCTGTTGCCTGTCAACATTTTCAAACATCTTCTCTGAAGCCACTGGGCTGTTTGAAGCTATATTTCATACGGAGCTTTACTGAGTTAAAAGAACCAAAGTTTGTTGAGCTGGTCATGGTCACATGACCAAGATGGACACCATGCCTATATTTGGTAAAGCTTCTTCAAAAATCTTCTAATCCTGAATCAAAGGCACAATGACCTCGTGGCATGGTATGTAGCATTGAGAACTCGGGCCCATCATAGTTTGTACAATCATGATGGTGCATTGGCCTTGACCTAATATCTGGCAAGGTCAACTTTGGTATGTTATGCTTTTATATGGGAAAATGCTTAAACAGTTGATTTCATGTAATCTTTTAAGCCTAGATATAATAATTGGAAAATATGGTTAACTAAATGAATACGTGAAGACATAAGATCATCAAAGGTCAAGGTCATTTTTTGAACTTTGCTCAAGGTCACTGAGATTTTAAAATTAAAATATGCACACCTTTTAAGTTACTGGTTTCAAATATGTAACAAATGAGAGAAATGACAAATTGTGTCTGTTGACAGAAGGTGTCAGGTGAGCTACAGGACCTTTGGTCCTCTGGTTTATCGTTGTATGATTCGATGAAGAACACCACCAATGATACGACTTTCCGTGAAAGCAGCAGCTGATGACAATGTGACAAACAATTTACTTTAACCCTTTGAGTGCCACGACATTATAAGCCTGCGCCGCACTCTTTGACGTTATTGTTTTCAGCGGTAACGTCATCATAAAATGGCGCCATTGAAACGTCAGTCTGACGGCTCACAGCTGTGAGGGTCGGTCTGTAAGTAACATTTATGGGGAAAATACGCTGAATAATTATACACATGTTTCCATACACAAGTAACATATCACTGGATATTTGTAGCTATATTTTGATATGAGCATACGTTTGTTTCCAAAATGAAAATAATGATAATAATAATAAATAATAATCATAAAAGAAACAGATTGGGTTATTCTATGTTTGGAAACATTTACTGTACCTTGTTTATTCATTTGTGGGTGAATTTGTATTATTGTGCATATTTAGAAGGCTTAGTGCCGCTCCGTAGCAAACTTTAATCCCAACTCAATTTGGCGCAAATTTGATCGCTCAAGGATGGACAGGAAACGTTGTTGATATTTTGATTTATCCCCTAACCAGAAACCTGGAAGTACTTGGAGCACTGACTAAGTATGGCAGAAAATTCTGAAGTGAAACTGGGCGAGATAGAATAAATAAATAAATTTATTTTTTTTGGATTTCATGGATGTGTAAACAACGTCAAGCAATCATAAAACTTCTAGATAAATCCGTAGATTTTACGGTAAAATACTCGGAATCTGGCTGCCAGTTCATTTAACATTGTTTTTACGGGTGTCTGCCTGTAGAACATTTGTGGAAACAACGATGTGGTAAAGTTATGGTAATTGACCGCACTCGGAAATACATTGATAGTTGAAGGGCTACATGATAAGAAAAATACTTGTCCTATTCTATCCTATTCATCCTGATTTTACCTGCAAAAGTTTACGGGTGCCAACTATTTTACCCTACACTGTACAAAAATCCGTAAATTTTTACGGTAGAATAACTGGAAACCAGCTGCCAGTCCATTCCCCGTTATTTTTACAAGAGCCCGTAAAAATTGGCAGGAATTATCAAGCAGAGTAGGATAGAATGGAACAGGTGTTGCTTCAGTCCTATTGCCCATTAACACTATAAAGGCATTTCTAGTGCGGCCAGTAATAAAACATAACACTGCCATATCGTTATTTCCAATAATGTTCTGCAGGCAAACACCCGTAAAAATAACGGCGAATGGACTGGCAGCCGGTTGCCAGTTAGTCTACCGTAAAATCAACGGATTTTTTTTACAGTGTAGAATCTACGGATTTTTTACAGTGTAAAAGTAAACGTAATACCGGCTTTATTCCGTTTGTGACTGATTAGCCGGGAGATCATGCCGCAATGTCACAATTATCAGAATTATTTCTTACAATCAGACACATAAATTATTTGCCTGCCAATTTGAAAGTCTTAGCAAATAAAGATTACTTTTTTATTATTATTATTTTATTTTTTCTCTTCCTTTCTATCTTGTCTAAAAGCAAATCGTTACGTCATTTATACTTGATATTGATGGCTGCCCCGTCCTCTCCCCACTTCCTGTTCTTTTGCAGCATTTCCAAAAGGAATTCAATACAACTGATGCCCTGCTCATTTCACTGCACTGCAAAAAAAATACGGTAGATTTTACGGTAGAATAACTGGCAACCAGCTGCCAGTCCTTTTACCGTTATTTTTACGGGCGCCCGTAAAACTTGCAGGAATCATCAAGCAGAGTGGGACAGAATAGAGCAGCTGTTGGTTTGGTCTGATAGCCCTTCAACAATACAAAGTTATTTTCGAGTGCGCCAAGTTAACATAAAACTTCCATTTCGTGATTTCCAACAAAGTCTTACAGGCAAACGCCTGTAAAAATAACGGGAAAAGGACTGGCAGCTGGTTTCCAGTTATTCTACCGTAAAATCTACGGAATTTTTTACTGTGTGAAACGATTGTTTTGTTTTGTTTTATTACTTATTTAAAATAGGGTTGAATGGCTGTCTGACCAAAACAATACCTGTCTTATTCTTCCCTGCTTCGCGTGATAATTCCGCCAATGTTTACGGGCGCCCGTAAAAATAACGGGAAATGGACTGGCAGCTGGTTTGCCTGGTATTCTCCAGTAAAATTCACGTATTCTTGTTCTACAGTAAAGTTGAATTTGCTCCCTCCACACTCATAATAGTGAGGTTCAAATCTGACACAGAAGGGCAAGTACCTGTCCGCAAAAAACCGCCGTATAATACATGCTAGAAAGGCATGTACATGTACATGTGCTTATCAGTCTGTCGGAGAGAAACAGCTTGACACTTTGTCTTTCCACGTCAGCGTGCGCACGTGGTCTTGCACATACCTTTTTATATTTGTAAGTTTGTGCAAGCGTTCATTTATCATGCGCGCAGCGGTTTGTTGGTTATTTTGTATTTAACGGATCTTTGACACAGTATTTTAGTCTCTTTCGAGCCGTCTCCCAGGAAGAAAATAGATAATGATACACTGCAGAAATAAACGGTAGATTTTACGGTAAAATAACTGGCAACCAGCTGCCAGTCCTTTTACCGTTATTTTTAAGGGCGCCCGTAAAAATTGCAGGAATCATCAAGCAGAGTGGGACAGAAAAGAGCAGATGTCGTTTTGGTTAGATAGCCCCTCAACAATATAAAGTTATTTTCGAGTGCGCCAAGTGAAGATAAAACTTCCATTTCGTGATTTCCAGCAATGTCTTACAGGCAAAAACCCGTAAAAATAACAGGAAAAGGACCGGCAGCCGGTTTCCATTTATTCTACCGTAAAATCTACAGTATTTTTTTACAGTGTAGAGGAGAGAAAAATGTTCAAACTACCCACACCCGCACTTTATGCATGAACAATAGGCCCTAGCCCTTCTATTATCCAAATTAGTAGGACACCCCGGCACTGAAAGTCACCCAGAACCATCGCCCGACCATAACCACCCCCATGCAGGGAGCCGTGGGCTCAACTCCCATCGGGACACATGTATTTAACTTCTCCAGTGTCGCTAAACCCCAAAAGTTTGAAAGAAAAGAGATGATGTGCAAGTCTCGGCAGGCAACGAGCATTCCCCTATGGTCGCATTCCGCGGATCACATTAGCTGCAGAAATCAGGTAAGAGACGCCTACGTATTAAATCACGCAGGCGTCCCCCATCGAGCCACCCCAGCCCCTGTGTCTCGAGAAAAGCGACAGACAAGGGCATCAGGAAAGAGATCTTCGATGCAGCAAGAACCCGCAAAAAAGCCAAAACAGTTCAAAAGAATGGAAGCCAAACTCAGCTAAGATTCTTGTCGCTATGACAAGTTTGTCTTGGTTTTAGAAGAATTTAGAAATTTTACCAGATAACATACAGGATAAACAAACGAAACGGCGAAACAATGCAATTAAAACAATTACACCGTTCCAGTGTAAACGTTTGAACATCCCCCGCATTTGGCGCGACGTTACGTGACGTTAGTGGCGCCAAACGTTTCATTTTACTCTCCTCACATGACGTAATCAAAAATAACAACCCTTCAAAAGTCGATTTTGGCGTCTATAAAAGCAACAATTTATATATACTGAAAGGATTTAAAAACTTCCACTTTTTATTGCTGGCTGCTGATCTGTTCACTCATGACAGTGTTGAATATTTAGCGACAAAATGCTTGAAACTTATCAAATTTAAAGATTACGCAGTTTATTCGTATCATTTACTTAAATGACGTCAGTAAAAGAGCGTTACGTCACTGAAATGAATAAGGCGATGCCAGCATTATCTTATGCAACATGCTTTTCGACCATTTCTTACTGTCTTACTATTGTGACGTCATCCACGTTGATTTGCAAGTATTATTGCGGATGATCCTGTCGCGCAAAGCCTATTATGAAGACGCCGTCGACGTTAGTTAACGTCATGGCCTCTGGTTTTTAATCTCGGTCAGGTGATTTTCTGGCGGTTTTTTGGGCTTCCTGTAAGCAATGCACGTCGTCTGAGATTTTAAATTGCCGTAATTAACACATAAAATTGTCACGCGACGCCACTTTTTGAAATTTCAGCATTTATCTGGCCCAAAACTCTGCACCTGTCTGTGATTTTTAGGCGCTGAAGGCTAAATAAAGCCACAGACCGAGTTCAAACTTCTAAAAATCAATTTGATATTGTAAGAGAAATGTTTCACCAGAAAACTGTGTACATGAAGCTATTCATCCTTATGTAAACGGTACTTAGAACACGAGGAGCACGTGCTTTTTCCTGACCGATTCGGTTGAACGATTTCAGATTCGGTATATTGATATAATCAGGTACAAGAGAATATATATGTTGTAAAATTTTGGTGGACGTAGCTGCATTTATTTTTGAGATATTCAAAATTAATGGGTGGAAGTTTTTAAATCCTTTCAGTATATTTATGAAACGACAGACTATTTTATAAAAAAACATTATGTTTTCAATTATTTTTACGGAATTTTGGGACCGAATCACTCACACTCGAAATGGACCATTTGGCACAGAACATGTTAAAGAGCGAGGTTGGCAATTTTGGACCATCTAGACTTCTTGTTTCAATTATCAATTATAACCTGATAGCATAAATTCTTTTAAGATACTGGTGCTGCACGAAGCCGAAAGTCGTGTTGAAACTTAAGAGAATCTTTAATCTCGTGTTCTGGCATCGCATCCTGAAGGATCTCTACTATTTCAGTTTTCCCCTTTATGTAACTTTTGACGCTTTTCGAATGTTCTTATTGGCAATATCCTGTCAAAATGTATTGGAACAACAATATGTTCCACAACTTCAGGCACAGTGTTTCATTTGTAGCGTATGGGATTTCATAGATATTCCATTACATAGACTTTCGGAACATAGACTGGCTTTCACTGACTACTCTCTTTATGAGCCGCAACACGAGATAACTAACAATGTGGCTGTGCGCCCAGCGCAGACTCAGATCAGCCTGGAAATTCGCCCAGTCTGATCAGACGATTAGTTAAGCGCTTAAAGGGTAGCTAAGGGTCTAAGCTACCTCCATGCGGGCAGCGACGACTCTGATCGAAGACTAGGTGGATGCCAAGGCTGATCTGAGTCTGCGCTGAGCACCCAACACATTGTTGGTTTTCTCGTGTCGCGGCTCAATAATGAAATGTTATGGTAGGTTACTGAACAAGGATCATGTAACTACTGAGGGTGTTCGCAGAAAGAGCCCAGCAGCCATCGGAGAATATAATGAAATCCTCATCTATGGTGGTCTGGCCACATCTATACGGCTTCTGGCATAGTAAAGACGCTTCTAAAGGATCTAGAGACAAGGAAACGAAGAAAAGGTAAACAAAGGAGGAGGTGAGAAGACAATTTTACACAATGGAAAGGGATGGACCTCGCCAGCACAACGAAGGTACCTGAAAATAAGACCAGGTGGAATGGAAGTATTGCAAAGTCATCTTTGGTGTCCTAACGACATTGCAAGGTTATGGAATAGAACAAAAATAAGAATTGACTTTTCTCGTACAAGGGCCATTTAATAATGTAAGTGCTCTCTTGATATTTAACAATGCTTTATTCCGTTGGAAAGTTGCCGTCAATTGCTATAGAACGGTATGCGTTAAAAAGGTATTCAAAGACACTTAATTATGAAATCACATGTGTATACGACATGCTGCTTGAATATTGGTAAATGCACATTTTATCGTAAGTTCCTTATGTTCTTTTTGTCGTTTGCGCAATGAAAAAATGGTTTCTGGTCTGAAACATTACACGGTTGAGTCTTTTTCAGTTAACAAAAACATTACTGGTCAAAACGTTTCCAGAATCTGGTATAAGTATAATAGAAAACGAGTCTGATTCTGAGGTATGTGGATATAAATGCATAGTAATTGGTAACGAAAATATAGATTTGTATATATAAGCTTACTGGCATGGTGAAATCGTTAGATCATCATTGTTTTTTTCTTTTTTTGATAAAACTGGATGACACATGCGCAAATCATAAAATTACTTTTATGATAAAAAGACACATATGAAAGACAGGGGCCGTACTGTATAAAGAGGACGAACTTCCTCAGTGTCATTCTTTCTTAAAGTCATGTTGGTTTAAACAATAGTTTATTTCTTCTTTTGTACAAATCATATTCACACATAAATATATAATAGTAGGATCGGAAAACAAGTTCCAAGAACTTATAAGTATCCTCTCCAAGTCACGTAGTGTCGGCATCTCAAGTCAGCCAATAAATATCAAGTCATTAAAATTAATTGTTCTTGTCTATTGATTGATTAAATCGATTTTCACACAATTACCTGTTCAGTAAACATATGCTATGTACCAAGAAGCAGACTCCCCTCCCCAATCCCCTACATACACAGAGAGAAATACTGTCTTCAAGCACATTTTAATTGCTCATTACCATTTTTAAGTTAGATAGGGTATATTGCTTGTAAATGATACACCCAAACCACTTGAAACACATCTTTTATGAAGAATGTTAGCTAGGAGGAAACATGTCGTAAGATTTTAGGTAGTCCATTGAAAAAAGTTCATATGCTATATTTTAAGGTTATTTGTGATATTCTCTCCGTTAAACATTTATAATCAAATGTTCACATTCACATCATATGACCTGCACTTTTAAGAGAGTTCTTTCAGTTGAAATGGTAAATCTATTTAGACTGAAACACTTTTGTTGCTTCTTTCGTAAACGTTAGATTCAATTCTTTTGATTTATCTGTAAACTAATTTAAAGCACAACAGACACTAGTTTAAAACAGTGTTTACGACTCAGGATTTTCACAAGAGATTGGCTTTCTATATTAGATTAAAAGGTTATATCTGGATTTTATCATGTAGACAATTTAATGTATCCATAATACGCAAGGTACCTTACTTAATGTTTGAAATTAGTCAACTAAAAACGGTCTGCGTATCTGTAAATCAAAATCTTCCCTGTTCGCATATAAAAAAGCTTCCTACCATGCTTAATTCAATCGGAACACCGCGCGGCCAATTCCGTGAATCAACCTCGGATGTATGACGTGGGACTACTTACGTCACATGACTGTTGTTAGGAACAACGATATAAACAAAAATGGCCGCACTGTCGCACCGAGTAAATACTAAAATGAGAAGAAGCAAATGTCTCGTCATTAATAATTGACTATTTTGTTTTCACAACAGCAAAGCATTAAATGAATGTCCGTGCAACAGCTGTAAAAGGTCGCAGGTCGAGAATTAATTCATTCGTAGACCTAGAGATCTACGGCTTCGGCGTATACTTTCGGCCGAACAACAAAATGTTGGATTTTGCTGCATATTGCTCCGCCTTACATACGCCCGAGGTCTGATCCATGGAATTGGCCGAGGAGTTCCGAATGGCTTCAATTGAATATTGACCAGAGGACCGATTGTCCTGTATCGCTTACCTGAGTGACTTGAAAATATTTTGTAAGTATGTAATGTTGTTTACTAAGTTACATGTAAGCAATGTTTGGTTATCATGGTCGCCATCATAATCACGTGACTGCAACCTTTCAGGCTAAATTCCCAGCAGGCACGTGTCGTCGTAGTGACGCCACACTGACTTCGATGCGGCGTGGTGACGTCCCATCGACGTCAGTACGATGCCGTTTCGATTTCATATGCGTGGATTCAGTTTCCTAGTCGTGTAGAGCACAATATAAAGGTTTGCTTCAGTTAGGCAGTAGATGTCACAAAAGAACCTGTTAAAATTTATAGAATCTTGTTATATTGGTCGAAAAACCAACCTTGACCTTCGGTTATCGTGTCTACAAATTATTTTGAACTGTGATATTGTTTACACAATGAAAAGTTTAAGGAAAAAAATGCATTTCCACCAAAGGGTCAAAGGTTATTAAGGACAGTATTTGGACGGACTTGGTAGTATACTAGTAAGCAATGCTGTAAACCAAGTTTGAAGGTCGTCAGCATTTCGATTCTGACAGGAAAATTGCAAGTCTTTTTACCATACATTTACGTATTGACCATCTTATACATGTGAATATATAAAAAAAACAAATACACTTTCTTTTCTCCGTTCTATAGAGGTTTGATCTAAAATGTGGCTTCAGTCTGCCAAACAGCTTTTGAGAAGAATATATTTATTCTACGCTGAGTGATCTGAGACTTAGTTCAAAGACTGAAATTTAGCTTTGGTAAAGTAATGTCTTCATAGTCTTTTCAGGTTTGATCAAACTCTAAAATGCATTTTCTCCATACAGCATTTCTTTATCTATCTCTAATATTCAGATATCTTCAAAGGTTACGAAATGTGTTATGTGTGTCGCTGTTAGTTGTGGCTCGGCCAATATAAACGACGATTTAAGAGTAATTACACATTTCTAGATTCGCCGAGTAAAAGGACTTGGTGTGATAAGGGCCATTTTTGGCCCCCATTCAAATTACATGTATCTTGAAATGGCATGGTTTCTATTGCTTATCATTTGTGTGTATGGGAACAAACAGAAATAATATGTTTTATTTTTGTTAATTCTCAGAAAAACATGATTTCTGACATGCCTATGTTGGTTCAATAATATGAACACGCCTGGTAAACTATCACAGGTACCTCCGCGGAGGTACCGATAAAAAGTTGTGACAGGCATCCGGAGCTACCTGTGACGGTCCAAAAATAAACAAAAAAGGGTAGGTATTCGTCTTTTTTGATAAAATAAATTATAATCAGGGAGTATATTGAAAATCAAAGAATGCTATTCGACCCTTATATACATTAAGTTTTGTCACACAATATATCCCCGGGAATATTACATATATACGGAAGATATGGCTTTTGAAGTGGCTTAAAGGTCAGTCGAAAGTACTCAAAACAAGAACAAATCGGTTGTTTTAGGTCCTAAATGCACTTTTCTTGCATAGGAATCTGTTGCTTTGGACACACTGACGTAAAGTAAACCTCCGTGCCCAAATATAATGCCGGTAAACTCCAAATAAGGCTGGATCTGTAAAAAAAAAACAACTGGAGGTGCCTGTGACGGAATCGAGGTGCCTGTGATGTAAGAAAATATAACGAAAACCTGAAGGTTTATTGCGGTTGCAAATTTTGATATTCTTCATCTCTAGACCACTGCATTGAAAGATTCGTTCATTCAACATCGCAATAATCTATCATAATGCGAATATCAAGCATATTTTTATTAAAACGACAGACAATGATCATGGACTTATACAGTCAGATTCTACATCCTGCTCTCAAAACCAAGATGAAAGTAAGTATACATTGGCAATAGTTCATAAAAGACATGCATGGTAAACCGAATAAACAGCTCTTTCCCAGACAGGTGGTCATTCACCTACCCCAAATGAAAACATCGCTAACTTCTGTTTTACCTATTTTATATTTTAAATTACAAAAGAGACCATAAAGCAAAGTGTGCAGCCGTACATGTACATGTGACCTTATTGCTAGAAGACTACAGACAAGCGGACAGAAGAACACGTAACATCGATGCTTCACAACAGAAATCCAAAATCCAAAGCTTATCGTCTCAAAGAGTTATTGCCCGTTTTGTTTCTATATGTGTTAGTCAAACATTGACGAGTTGTACGTAGCTGTTGAAAGTTTACTGCCTAATTCAGTGTTAGAATAGTTATGAAATGCGCTTGAATAAGAGACAACATTTTTGTGACTGGTGATGACTGCCTGTTACAAGGCTGTAAGTCATTCCAAATCGTTAGAAATTGTCGAGGTCACACGCCATGCTAGCTACTCCAAACGTTTGCAAAAACAACAAAGTTTCGGAAGATGACTTTTATGTAGTAAAGGTGCTATTTTTTTACCAAATTTGATGCAGTGGCTATTCGGAGACTTTGAATTACACATAATTTACAGTAAGATTCCGATCACTTCAACATACTAAAAGGTGTAATGTTGAGAATATGTCACATGCCGACGATGTAATCTGTAGGCCTTATGGATGTATTTGGATTCTAGCGCCAACAATTCAAAACTAGAGCAAGTGAGCAGGGGCTCACGTATACCCCGACCGGTGCCACCGCCTAATGAAAGCATATTTTACCACAAAGCTACAATACAAATGTTATACATGATCAAAGTCTGTGACCTTAACCTTATGTCAGCAGCAGCATCCATATGTGTAAACTATTATGAAATAAACCTAGGCATGCATCATTAGGCTCCATTCAAGTACAATAGACCTATAACCCAAAACTATTCACAAATGGCAACGTCCTAGTTATTGACTCCTGGCCCCACCCATGAGCTTGACCCTGCAATGTAGGTAGTCCAGATCAAAAGTAATGCTATAGAGATATCATGAACCAAATATGGAAGAAAGCTTCAATGCAGTTACAGAGATACGAGCAATCAAAAGATTTAACGCAAAACTTTGACATAATGAAAATGCCTACGTCCTAATTACTGACCCTTGGCCCCACCCTGGATCCTGACCCAGGGGCTAAAATAATTTACACCAAAGGCAATGCTATAGAGATATCACAAACCAAATATGAAGAGAATCTGATAGGTAGTTACAGAGATATGAGCAATCAAAAAGGGTTTAACTCAAAACTTTGACGTAAAGTTTTCGAACGGACGGACACACGAATGGACGAACGAACAAACAAACCGACGAACAGACGAACTGACGGAATGACAAAAACTATATACCCCCTGATATACTTCGTATGGCGGGGGTATAACTAGTCAGACTGAATCACTTGTAGCACCTGTCACTCCAGTTACCACAAAGGTAACACATACAGCTAGCGTCATACGACACATGCGAGCGACACGCACATGAGGTACCAAAAGGATCAACACTATAGATACCTGTACGTGTATACCTGTTGACGGGTATCGGCAATTTTGACCCATTTGACACACCATACGTGTAGCTGCCATGACGTGTGACCTCGACAATTTCTGAAGAATTGGAATGACTCACAGGCAGCACCCGATCACAGTCATCACCATTCACAAAAATGTTGACTCTTATTTAAGCGCAAATTTCATAACGATTCTAACACTGAATTAGGCTGTTAATTTTCAGCAACTATGTGAAATTCGTCAATGTTTGACTAACAGAAGCGGAAACAAAATGGGCAATAACTCTTTGAGAGGGTGTTTTAGGAATTTTAACATGGAATTTCATGATATACGCATTGTGATAGCTTAATGTGTCGTTGAATGAATGATTCTTTGGAGAAGATGTCAATATTTCCAGCTACAATAACTATTCAGATTTTCACTATATTTGCTTACATCACAGGCACCTCCACCCCATTGCAGACACCTCCAGCTGTTGTTTTCAAGAATCAAGCCTTATTTGTAGTCAATCGACATTTATATTTTGGCAAGGAGGTTACCTTAACATCAGTGTGCCTCTAAAAACAGATTCGTATGCAAGATCGCTGCATTTAAGACCAAAAACGGTCGAATTCTTTATGTTTTGAGTACTGTTTGCTGGCACCAAAGCCACTTCAAAAGTCGTATCTTTGGTTAACACGGAACGTTCTGGGCGATATGGTGTGTAACAAACTTTTATGTCTATAAGCGTCGAATAGCATTTTTTGATTTTTAATAAACTCCCTGGTTATTTTGTATTTTTATCAAAAAGAGGAACACCTACCATTTGTTGGCATTTTTTTGACAGTCACAGGCAGCTCCAGATGCCTGTCACAACTTTTTATCGGTACCTCCGCCGGAGGTACCTGTGATAGTTTACCAGGCGTGTGTGGAAAGACTGAGTTTAATATTTTTTGCTTTAAAGAAATAAGTCATTTACAATAGCTTTTGAAAGCTCTTGATAATAGGCTTTCGATGAAATGCTTATACATTCGGTACGACGGCTTATTACCTGTGCACTGCACAAGGCCTGTCAAGGTACCCCATCCCTCAAGTTTGCAAGTCCAGAGACGCTAACCAAAAAATTCCAACATGAAATATGTACCAAGTTATACCTTGTGTTCTAACTTAAAAAATGAAAACCCACAACATGTGATTATTTTGTCTATGAGCGGAGATATGGGCGGTTTTACGTTGAAAAAAAAAAAAAAAAACAGGGAAAATGTTTCAAAATAAGTAAAAAGTATGCAAACGCTGCCAGTTTGGTAACAAAAAGTTAAAGATAAACATTGAGCCCGGTCTCCAGCACATTTAATATTTTCATGGCATGAAACTATATAAAAACTCTGTCTGCATATGAAATATAAAATGTGCTGGAGGCCGGGCTCATATATTTTGAAAGCCTCGCAAAGGCTACTAAATTCGTCATTTTCGTCAGAATCCGCTGGGGGTATGGGTATGTTCAAGATTAAAAACACAAAAATTTTATACAAGAACTGGTTGATTTTGTATTTGCTGTTACATTTAAGTTAGAACTTTCTCATGATTGTATTTTTGTTATCGCAATAAAACTTTTAAAAAATGAGTTTTCTGGGGGCTAAAAAAGGCCTTATCATACCAGATCCTTTGGTTATTAAAAATTGAACAGGTTTGTCAGGGAAGTCATATGTAATTAAAGGATGTTCCATATTTGTCAATCTGTTTCTCGTTCTAGCTATTTTTATGTAAGGTTATTGGATACTCTTTCAAATGAACGCTTTTCGTTTGTTTTATTGTATAATTGAGCCGCGACACGACAAAACCAACAATGTGGTTGTGCGCCCAGCACAGACTCAGATCAGCCTGGGCATCCACCCAGTCCGATCAGAGTCTTCGCTGTCCGCATTGTGGTAACTTAGACCCTTAGCTACCCTTTCAGCATTGAACAAAGAGTCTGGTCAAACTGGGTGGCTACCTAGGCTGATCTGAGTCTGCGCTGGGCGCACGACCACATTGTTGGTTTTCTCGTGTCGCGGTTCTTATTCTTTCTTAATTTGGACAACACGTAAAGGATTTACTTTCGAGGGAGGTAATTCTTTTGATGAAATGATCTAAATTTAGAAGGGCTACGTCAACCAGAGAAGCCACAAAAGTCGCATCCCCCATATCCCCTCCCCCCCCCCCCCCCCCCCCCGCTGTGTAATAATTGCAGACCAATATGGAGGTATACCCATACATCCTATTATCTTTGGTTCAGGTGTCCTAATATTTAGAATCCTTCCAAAACTGTCCGCTTGGTCTCTTCAGACTTGTTAGTCCTATTTGATTGATTATTGTTGTCACAAAAGATGTATATTTGTTCTTAAATAACATCATATCTACCAGACTGTCCTACAAAATGTCTGCAGAGCAAATTGAACAAATAATGATGCACCCTCTATTTATGGAACTCTGTCATGAACACTGACCAATTTGTTACTTAAGCCACAGTCTCACTGTCACGTTTTGAGGGCTAGGTTTAACTTCGTTTTAAAGCGTGGCAAAGCGGCGGTATACGTTGTAAAACGTTGTGAATACGTATATAAATGTAGCTAAATACGCGGCCTAGTTACGTTTTATTTAGAATGTTTAACAAAAAAAATGGCATTTTGATATTAGCGTATACCTAGTTAAACGTAGCAACACGTAGTTAAACGTGGTCTAAACGTACTAAAACGTAGTCGAAACGCATCAAATACGTGCATAAACGTACCAAGAATAACTCAGGGGTCCCCTAAGCCTCAATCTCATGTCACGTATTGAGGACTAGGTTTTTCTACGTATTCAAATCGTACCAAAACGGGGATATACGTATAAAACGTATTATATACGGATATATGCGGCTATATACGTGGCATAGCTACGTTTGAATTGAAAATTCAACTTAATCGTAGCATTTTGAAATACTGTATGCGTAGTAAAAACGTATTGAAACATAGTCTAAACGTACAAGAACGAAGTTGAAACGTCACAAATACGTGAAAAAAAACGTAGCCATACGTGAAGGTCCTTTAGGTACTTCTACGCATTACTGTAAATCACTTATATTTGGCGGTCACTTTATTTTGGCGATATTGGAAGAAAAGAAGAAAACCGCCAAATTAAAATGCCGCCAATTAAAACTATATCATAAAAGAAAGAGCTTCAGTTAGTGTAAAGTTCAGTCCCTCCACCCTTCCATGATATCAAAGCTAATCCAAATAAAACAGAAGATCTCAAACAAACACGCCGGGAAAAAGGGAACATGTGTAAAAATGCTTAATTGACATAGTACCCAAGCCGAGTTGATTACATCAGAAGCAACACAAAACATTTTCGCTATAATCATTTCATTTATAACAAGAAATGCATTACAATATACATTCACAAGCATAAATGAAGAAATGTCAATGTACAACCTGGTCTCAATTTGAACTGTCGATAACGGCAGCAAACACCGATTGATTGTTATTACAATTATTATTATTATCATTATTTTCAGAAATCACAAATCCGCCAAAATAAAAATCCGCCAAAAGGTCCATTTACAAAAACCGCCGAATTTTGCTGCCGCCAAATATAAGTGTTTTACAGTATATACGCTCTTCCCAAGTCTTTGTACGTTTTGTGACGTTTATTCTGCGTTTTATTACGAATTGGTATGTTTTCCGATACCTACTCAAACCTCACTTTGACGAGGCAGTTATCCCGGACACTACCTAATAGTCCCCAGTAAAACGTAAGGAATCGTAGTGGGTAAGTAAACTGTTCTCATCCATTCTGAAAGCGTGGCACAAA
Source organism: Ctena decussata (assembly GCA_963989385.1). Taxonomy (NCBI): domain Eukaryota; kingdom Metazoa; phylum Mollusca; class Bivalvia; order Lucinida; family Lucinidae; genus Ctena; species Ctena decussata. Next base: position 11,094,761 of record OZ022504.1, read on the forward strand.
GCCGCTTCATAACAGGATAATATGAAGTAAATCGTAGTTAAACGTATTTGAAACGTACCAGACACGTAGTAACACCTAAATACCTATAAAACGGGGTACAAACGTAGGGTGGGAAACGCAGAACAACCTAGTCCTCAAAACGTGACAGTGAGACTGGACCCTTAACGAATATGGATAAGCTTACTAGGGAGATCACTGATCTGTAAAATTTAAAACAGTCAACACAGTTTCTCGTTGAATGCGTCAGTAGGTTTGGCTCGGAGAGGGCTTCCCGTTGGCTGCCGATACCTGCCCATCACCTTTTTCTTTCAAACTTTTGGAGTTTAGTGACACTGAAGAAGTTAAATATTGAAGCGCGCGTCTGACGCACTAAAGAATCAGTCTCTATAAGGCCATTTTCATGGCTAAAACTGATTTTCTTTAAACTTAATATACTTTACTTGATATGTATTGACTGTCTTTTGGTGCAATACCAGATTGTTTGGTTCACTGGTTTTCACTGTATGCACGATTTAAGTGGATGGGGTAATTCTACCCCATTAAAAGTATAGATACAAAAATGCTATTTTTATATTCCAAGTCCATGCTTCAAAATGGTGGTTGCAATAGGAAAAGTACACTTCTGGACTTAAAAGATAATGATAATATTGTTCTGAAATTCATACCAGAATAGAGTTTATATTCGCTTGTAAGATGTACACCAATTTCAGTATTTTTTGTTCTCCGACTTTACGAAAAACCACAACACGTACACAGTTTTCAAGATTTTTTTAAAATCTTTTGCTATTATTATGTTGATATAATAGTCATTGCAGGCATATGTCAGAATTTATTTTATGGTCATTAATATGAGAGTTATCTCCCCACGAAATTTGATTTTGTCCATTTTTCAATATCAGCATGCATTTGTCATTTCATGAGTACTCCAAACTCCATTTGGAAGTTAATAACACCTTTTGATGCAAATATTTGTTGATTTTTGTAGGCATTGGAGTAACTTTTGCATGCGACGATTTCATATTTTATGTGATTTTGAAAAAAGGATGCCTCTCATCTGGAAAATTAACAAATTGCCAATGACTTACAAGCAGGGTTTGCTTAGTTTTTGCAACCTCATTAAACTCATGCTAAATGCTTAAATTAAAGTCCTTATGGCCCATTCGTGTTTTTACGCTGGTTATTATTCATCTTCGTCAGAATTACCAGACATAATCCATGTGTCAACAGCAGCATCTTTTACATAATCAATGTGCACCTTGCTCGGTTTGGCTTCACTGAGTTGACTGAGGATGAACTCAGGGACCTGACAATGGGAATATACCAACTTAAAGAGGCCAAATCCTACACGGATGAACATTTGGCGGTAAGGGATTATATGAGATAATGGCACGCAAAGAAGATGACGGTGTTCTCAAAGCACAGATACGTTCTGGCCCCACATCAAATAAAACATATAACTTGTGGGTTGAATACACTCAAGGGCTGAACCCAATCACTGGATGTTATTGTGGTGCAGAAGTGGTGCTCGCACCGTTGGGTGTTGTGCACATGTGGCTTCAGTGCTTTCGGTATTTAGAATATTACCGCAACGAAACAGAAAACAGTGAAGCCAAACCGAGCAAGATGCACATTGATTATGTAAAAGATGCTGCTGTTGACACATGGAGTACGTCTAGCGATTCTGAAGAAGACGAATAATAACCAGCTCATAAACAGGAATGGGCCATAAGGACTTTAATTTAAGCATTTAGCATGAGTTTAAAGAGGTTGCAAAAACTAAGCAAACCCTGCTAGTAAGTCATTGGCAATTTGTTAATTTTCCAGATGAGAGGCATCCTTTTTTTCAAAATTACATAAAATATGATATCGTCGCATGCAAAAGTAACTCCAATGCCTACAAAAATTAACAAATATTTGCATCAAAAGGTATTATTAACTTCCAAATGGAGTTCGGAGTACTCATGAAATGACAAATGCATGCTGATATTGAAAAATGGACAAAATCAAATTTCGTGGGGAGATAACTCTCATATTAATGATCATAAAATAAATTCTGACATATGCATGCAATGACTATTATATCAACATAATAATAGCAAAAGATTTTTAAAAAATCTTGAAAACTGTGTACGTGTTGTGGTTTTTCGTAAAGTCGGAGAACAAAAAATACTGAAATTGGTGTACATCTTACAAGCGAATATAAACTCTATTCTGGTATGAATTTCAGAACAATATTATCATCATCTTTTCAGTCCAGAAGTGTACTTTTCCTATTGCAACCACCATTTTGAAGCATGGACTTGGAATATAAAAAATAGCATTTTTGTATCTATACTTTTAATGGGGTGGAATTACCCCACCCACTTAAATCGTGCATACAGTGAAAACCAGTGAACGAAATAATCTGGTATTGCACCATAAGACAGTCAATACATATCAGTTAAAGTATATTAAGTTTAAAGAAAATCGGTTTTAGCCATGAAAATGGCCTTATAGAGACTGATCCTTTGGTATAATTACGTTTACATTGAAACCTCTGGGCAGATATCGCTGCTAGTGGACAATTTTGTCCCCGAGAATATCATCAACGCAGTTAGTCAGTTTTTTTTCAGTGTTGGTTTTAGTTCATAAGCATTTAGGTGATTCTTAAATTTAAAGTAACATTTTGTAAATTGTATCAGGTTAAAATTGTAAACCACTCTAAAACTAAGATAAACTTGTCAAAACGACATGAATCTTGGCGGAGTTTGGCACACATTATTTCGGATAATTTTGGCTTTTTGTAGGTTCTTGCTGCATCGGTCAACTCCTTTCTGATGCCCTTGCCTGTCTCAGTTCTCGAGAAACAGCGGCTGAGTTGGCTAGGTGAAGGATGCCTTTATTCATTCTGCCAGCATCTCTTACCTGATGCCTACAGCTAATGTTTCTCGTGGAATGCGTCAGTGAGCGTGACTCGGAGAGGGCTGCTCGTTGTCTGTCGAGATCTGCCCAACACCTTTTTCTTTCCAACTTTTGGATTTAAGCGACTCTGAAGAAGTTAAACACAGAAACGCCCGTCTGTCGCACTAAATGTGGTAAAGTTACGTTTAGATTTCCGTTAAGTTGACCGACCATGAAAGGCTGTCAGTTATATTTACATACATATTTTGTTATCTAAATGATATCTATTATATGCTTTATCACCTCCATATAATTGTTTACTAATTTATTTCTGAAAACTTTCCTGGGTATACTTGATTTCTGGGTAACTCAACGTGCCCTATAAGGTGTACTTCAAGGAAACCTGAAAAAACCTCTGTTAGTTCATATGGAATCTAAATGTCATTTTCACAACTCTCTTGTCACTGGTAATAAACAAACAATGTTTGGCGAAGATCAGAGCGTGGGCATGGCATACTTAGATATAATGTGTTTGCTCTCTGTGACAATGTGTGAGGCATTGCAAAATAGTATATGCAGAACAAATTAGGATATGCCATGACATTTATCAACACTGTTGATTTTTTTATACACTAAAACTTGTCGATAGCGATGAAACGAACACGGTAAAAATATTAACAAATGCTCAAATCAGCTTGAACAGCCATGCAGGCTAGTTTAAGCATGTTGCTGTTTATACAATGCAAAAACTCTAGGGAAATGACAGACGGTTGACACAGTCTCATGTGTGACTGCGCTGATGCACCAGTTAATCTGTGACTTTGTTTTTCACATATACATGTACATCAAGAAAATGGTATGCATATTATAGGTTACGTGTTGAAAAACTTTTGTATTACTGTTTCGGAAGCATACATTTCTCTTCTGGTGAAATCGTTTGATATTTTGTAAAGTAACAAAGTTAAGAGATGGGCAATGATCAGGAATGGAATTTTGACAATTAAATCCCGCATTCTGCTCTCAAAACCAATAGCGAAAGAAGCATATACACACAAGTGTACGAAAGACACGCACAGTAAACTGAATGAGCAGGTATTTCCCAAACACATGGCCTAATAACAGATCCCAAACAGATGGCCTCATTCAGCTACCCTAATAACAGCATCAACATCTATTTTTACTTATTTTTTATTTCAATTACAAAACAAGACAAAACAGAAGGCAGATTTGGCAGCAATACGGGTGACCAAATCGCCGGAGACCATAGACAAGCGGACACAGCACAATATAATATCAAGAAACCGCAACAGAAGTACCGCCTTGAGACGGTCAGCAATAGATAACTGAAATGGGGGGGGGGGGGGAGGTAAAACATGTTTTACTGGGCCCAAACCTCGCCCTCTGCTTCTGCAGTGGTTTGAAACTTTAAGTTAGCTATTTGGTCCGCATGAAGGTTTCCTATTTCATCAATGAATCATCATCGGAAATAAACAAATCACGGATAAGGCATATGATGAATCAGAGATGAGGACTCAACGGAAAAAAACGTATTGCGGCACCAGAAAACCCCTGGGAAGTCAGAAAACACCCCTGAAATACCAGAGCAAACGAAAACTATCAGTTGAACCCCGAATAACCAACCAATAGACAAGACAAACTCCGGCCCCAACCAACTGAATTAAGTAGTTATGTCGGCCCCATCACTGAGTCTGATACCTGACAAACCGACGAGCAACTTCAGGCCTCCTATGATTGAGTTGATCGAGAAACAACCTGCATGATACTTAACATTTTCAGATACTTCGTGGAAATAATTTCAAATATGCTGAGGACGATGAGGACGATGATATGCAATACAATTCCGGGTATGGTGATTACGTGGCCGTAATATATATGAATATAATAGGAATAGATTAAATCATTCTCCGTTATACGAACGCGAAAGAGCTGGTCAGACAGAACACAATTATTTTGTTTTCACACCTAATAACAATAAATCTTCCTACAAACAACTGAAGACAGTGTAGTTATCAAATTACTTAGACATATTGATTCATGGTCGACAGTTGTCCAGCTATGTTACCAGAGATACCATAGTGGTCAGCTTTAGCTCACGTGAGATAGTTGATTAAGTAAGTATAAGAAAGTCATAAAAGAAGCCGTGCTTATTTTCGTAAAGCATTTAGGGCTACCTGTTAAACTAGAAGTAAAGTGGAGGCTAGGGCGAAATCGGAGCCTTGTGAAGCCGGCTCAGGCCTCCGTTAATATATTACTGACCGTTCAAAGGCAATGCCGTCGTTGTGCTTATCGATGTTTATTGATGATAAGTTCTCCTTCCGAAGCCTTGGCGTTTTCATAATGAACCAAGTTAACAAACCGTCGTGCAAATTGCATTCGTCTGTTCATAAAATAATGATTCTGGTGTTTTGCTTGGCTAATTGTTCATAAGATATATGAGTAAGATCTTTAAATAAAATTTGGATCATTATAACTGCTTTACAAGACTGATCTATTTTGTTGCAGTATGAAGCTAACCCTGTCAACACTTTTGACTCCCTTTCCACTTGACGAATATAAAGGCCCTCCTACCGCAGCAGACTTTTCAGTAGACGAAGATTTATTTCATCATCTAGTCCCAGTCGTCATCTGGAGCTAGGAGTCTCTTCATTAAATTCTATGTCCGGGATCAGATATTTCTTATGGATTCAATATACAAGCACAAATAATTACAAACTTGAAAACCGCTGGCTCGTTGTATTCCGGGTTTATCGGCATTTGAAAGTAGTTCAGTCTATTTCGAGCCGTCTCTTAAGCCATGTTCATGTGCACTTTTTGCACCTGGGTGCAAAAATACACCCGGGGTGCAAATTTGCACCCTGGGTGTATTTTTGGAAACGTGAACGGTGTTTTAAGAAAAAGCACCCAGGTGCAAATTTGCCCCCGCGTGCAAATTTGACCCTACTTTCGAGGAGGTACAAATTTATTTGCACCCCGGTGCAAATTTGCCCCCGGGTGCAAATTGTGCACATGAACGCAAAATGTGTTTATCAGTATACATTTTGAGCTAGGATTTGGCTTTTTCATTATGATCTTGATAATAAGTAAACTATAAAAGGTCCCTTTATCAAATTGAAAATGAAACTGTTATTTATGGCGGACAGACATCAAAACAGACTTGCATGAATTAATGAGACTACGATTTTGGTCATTCTTAAGCAAGATGTCCACCCGTCTACATCGTATTCGTGAAAGCGGCTGTGCCGACGAGGCAACAGATGCCTTGTTGGACATCTGTAACGATGTTACGATGCAAAACGAATTGGACGATGCTGCGGTGTCCCATACAGTAGTTTATAAGAATATTTCCAAGTTAATGAAGGGGCTTCGAATTATCTTGTACACAGTGTAAATAAAGGAGCACAACTGAAAGGACTACGTATACCCGCGCATCCCGTTAGACCTGCCCTCGCAGTCTGTCACACAGATTGTCAAAAGAGGCCATTGACATGCAAAAATTGTTCCGCCACCGATCATCAGTGTAAGTCACAAGCACTATAGTCGTCCACCACTATTGACTATGCGTGTTCTTCGCAATTGCCTTTACTCAACTCTCCAGCATCAGCTGCTAATCCAGCAGCAGTCTGCATCGTTCTTGCGCTTCGATATCATTTAAACTTAAACATCTTTACACAGCGAATTTCGCCTCAAAACTGAGTAACTCTTGTTACATTTAATGTCAAATCCAGTTACGTATGGACACAACTTATTGGCATATGAACGCTACACAAGGGGGTGCAAATCAGCTCCCTGGTGCAAATTTGCCCCCCCCCCCCCCGGTGCAAATTTGTCCCCGGGTGAAAAAAGTGCACATGAACACGGCTTTAGAGAGATAGGGATAGAATAGACAGATAGTTCGGACAAAAGAAAATGTATCCAAATATCTTCCCTCTCACCTAATGCAAGCACGGTAGGCGTTTGCATTTCTTTTAGCCAATACTGACAGGACGCTCGAATGGCGACAGTTTTAAGGCGCCTTCGCCCAACCGGACCAAACCATATCCGTTGAAAGCTGAGGAATATCTTTCAACCGTCAACAAAGCCTGTTGATTAGAACAAGTCAAACCTGAGGGGACTAATGCACCTTTTAGAAAATATCAAGTTTGCATGCACAATATAGTTCATAGGTACAGGCATGCCTACGTTAAACACCTTTGTTTTGTTTTTTTTTCCTTTTTTCTTTTCTTCTTCCCGCCAGTAATAACATTCACTGATCAAATTTTGTTTGTTATATATAATGTCGCCACCCTTGTTGTTTCCATTTAAGGAATGAATGTTATTTTTTAACGTTTACTGAAGTATAAACTACATCGGGTCACGAGCAAAGTAAGTGAACCCCGAAGGGGTTTACGTAAACTTTGCTCGTGACCCGATGTAGTTTATACTTCAGTTAACGTTTAAAAAATAACATCCATTCCTTATATTTATATTATTAAACGATGCTTTTGATCAATAAAAAGATAAACAAAATTAAGAAATACATGTATAAAGATTGTTTAAAAAACATTACCGGCCGAATTTAGCAATAGTTTGGAACAGCGCATTGTCACTGCCTACCAGTAAATTCCACCTCCTGCTGTAGATTTCGCGTGCAAGTAGGCGTAGCGAGCTGTCACTCAATGTTTACTAGCCATTCAAGTACATGGAATGTTGTAGATTTCACGTGCTAGTTAGTGAGATGAGCTGTCACTCTGAAGCGCGTGATACAATGTAATTATTGACTTTTAAACAACATTGACGCCCGCATCACTTAATTGGGTTAACAGAGAGCCCTACACTGATAATGTAAATATTTAGAAGTATTCATCTGAGAATGACTGACGTGGAAATTTTATTCTCTATTTCGGTTTATCTGAATATTCCTGGTTAACGAGCTCCAACATTAAAATATATACCACTAACTTGCTGTGTAAATAAATGTTACACGAGCTATGAATTATGAAATGCAAATTTAAAGAGTAACTACACTTCAGGAACTGACTGAATCCGATCCCAAACCCTATTCCCAACATCAAAGGGAAAGATCGACAAAGACATCCCAACAAACAATAAATTACAAGTGATAAGCCGAGTCAGCAGCTCTGTCCCAAATAGGTGGCAACTCAGCTATCTTTATTGAACTAAATAATTTAGACCAACAGAAGGGTTACAACAGACTTAGCAAATTATACGAAAAACAAGTCCATCTACCTGATGCTTTTCTTTCTTTGGAACTCCAAGAACGTCATGGGGGTCGGCTCAGGTGATAATGGTGCTGGGTAACTTTCAACGCTGATGCGTCCAACTTATTTGGATCATAGTAGGGAAAAGGTGGGATGTGCTCGCAGCAGGTTGGGGATCGGTTGATTTTTATACTCTAGCCTATCATATTTTCCCACCTCTTTGGGTGAAATACTGCCTCAAAGGGCCGTTAAACGCTAAGCATATAATTAGCCAAACAGTCAGTCTGATTCATTTGCTGTTCACACATACATGTATAATTTGAAAAAGGAACACTGTAATCAGACACTATGGCTACCATGAGCTTATTTCAGAGTCATGTTTACGGCATCATGGTATGTTTTTTTTTTTTTTTTCATGTGTCTGGCATTACAATATTGCACGACGGCTGCACTGTAATACTTCTTGCTATTTTGGTTGGATGGTTGTTTTGGGGGTTAACGGCCCTTTGAGACAGTATTTCAGTCTATTTCGGGCCGTCGTCCAAACAGAGGGAGAAAGAAAAGAGTATTGATAGACGAGAGAACAATGTCCAACCAACCCCTGCCCGCATCCACCGTAAGCACAGCAGGCCCCTGTCCTACTTTTATCCAAAACCAGTAGGGCGCCACGGCACTGGAAGTAATACTCAGCACCTAGGCCCCACCCAACAGCCCCATCTTGCTATAATTGTAACGAGGCTTTGTTTCTAAACTAGGTATGTGTCCAAATGACCGCTTTGGGATTTTCTACTTACCAAGGCCTTTACTGCTTGGCAACAATGTTGAATAAACGTTGCTTCAACGGTATTGACCTGCTAAGCTTTATATTATGAAATACAAACATAATTATTAAACCTTCAATATACTCATGAGGAACAGTCTACATTAAAACTTTTGGAATGGAACCTCGCAGCGACATTTTAACAGTATCGAGCGAAAGTAGGTTATGAGAAACTATGTACCGACTGGCCAAACAAAGGGCATTATAAAAGTTAGAACAAATCTCAATTTTAACATTATAGAAGAAGAAAAAATAAAACATATGCCTGAAGTAAGAGATTCGGTGAAAAGTGAAGAGCAGATACAACCACAAAACTGTAAAATGTTGCCGAATTGCTTTATAGAAACAAGAGGTACAACGGTTTACATTAGCAATGACAGACTGGTGCGGTTTATCCGATCAAATATTATCTTTTATGGCCTACACTGTTTGCCAACCACTAGCGGCGGATTTACAATTAAGGACAATTAAGGCAGATAGTAAAGGTAACGCGTAACTATAAGTGGGCACTCCGCCTGTAATAAACGGACGCCTGTGTGCTTGTTAATCTCGTGTATATTTCCAATATTTCTAATTTCCATTGCTTCAAATATGCCATACGGATCTCTCAACAGAGTTGAATTGCATCTAAATATCCCTGGGGCAAACGCTTTTTGTACGGATTTAAAGCGTTATCTAAAGATAATTACAAGTTAAACGTAATGTAGGCCATGGAATTAGATTCAAAGGAACGACTGCCATGTATAGGTTATGCCTATGATAAAATGCATAGAGCACGGAATGTTTCCTACTGCCTTACCTGCCAAATTAAGCCATTATTCACTAATTGACTTGTCCATTATAATCATTTGTAAGAGTGCATCTCTAGCTGAAAGGGTTTCTGTTGAAATTTTCACTTTTATTGAATTGTATGCCAATTATTGTAAACAAACAGAGTAGACCTGGTTAGACTAAGCGTCTGAACTGGGTCTGCACTTTATATATAAATTCCAAACGGGTTTCCAGTCTAAAATTGTGGTAATCCGGTCCTTGTCAAAGAACACCAATTATACCAGTTAGTACCTTGTAGAATGCTGAGTTTGCTGAAGTGTGAAATCGAAATTCATGTTTACACTATGAGAAAAAAATAAAGATTTTTTATCAGGATTCTCAAATTTAGTCCTTAGTTATCCTAAAGGTTTCGAAAGACTTGTTATCCTAAAGATTTCAATGACTATCAGTTTTCTTATTTCATGCCATTTAATTGTTGGTATCAGACAACCAATTTAAGTTATCCAACATCGAGTACATATAAAACAAAACAAAAAAAAACCATTGTCACACCAATAAGGTTAAACACCTTTTCGGTATGGTCGTGAACGAGGCTGGAGGCGATATATTTAAGGCTGTTCCCAGATGAAGCAACGTCAAACAAAATAACAAAGAGAAAACGTTGATACAGAGCATTAACACACCGAGAACCTCGGTCATATTTATCTTCTGCGACCTGAGACTGTGATCATATAAAGGTATTCTGACACTAGCAATGTTAATATCAGGTTTTGTGGTGTTCTCAAGCTAGTTTGTTTTTGCTGACCTCCATGTACTATTCTCGTATGCATGGCATAAGCCTGTTGCCAAATTCTTAAACTGAAATCTGAAATACAGGAATATGTCATTATAATTAAATTCCTTTGTAATGCATGGTTGCTTACTACTCCGTTTTGGATTAAGCTGAAGAACCTTGAAATAATTTCAGCTTGATCATTGCTTTTTCATCCCACAAAAGTAAAACATTCGGCCATCAATAATTTAGACCGATCGTATTATACAAATGAATACACTTGAAACATGTTTTTGACGGCGGGCGTGTTCTCAAATGGGCAGAGGTATTTGACGACAGCATACGGAAAAAGACGGGACTAAAGGCAGATATCAATTTTCTTTACTTTTACAAGAAGCACTTTTTCAGATTTTAGTTTACTTCACAGCATCTGGTGTTGTGACGCGTAGTAGCCGTAAATCTTCTTCCCGTACATTATCCAAAGTGCAGATAATATTTTATTTTTGGCGTTTGAGATCAAAGGATATATTCTGTAAATTCAGTATTTTTTTATTATTTATTTTGACCCTTTTTGATACTTATTAGTCTTTGAAGCGACTGTTTACTTAAAATTAGGAATTTACAGTTTATTTGCACTGTCTTTTGTCACCAAATCATGTCAGGGTCAATGATGAGGCTTGAAAATTTAATGTCCGAATCATATCAATAGTCGAACATTTGTCAAATTCAGAGTCGCAATGTTAATTTCACAGTCTATACAGCATACAACCAACTTCCGATCTCTTGAAGTCGAAGTTCATGTCAAACTACTGATATCTCAAAGCATGTTTAACAGAAGTTTCAGGTTAAAGAATCTAAAATGAAAAGAAACACAATGTGTTCATACAATATTCTTTGATATCAAGAGGGTATACTTCGAGATATCAGTGGTTGAGATATCGAGGGCTGACTGATGGTTGGCATTGTCTTCATAAACAAATTAATTCTTGTATATACTTTTAAATTTCGTGGTTATCGCCTGTGTTCGCTAAAGACGTTCTCAGTCAGAGCCTAGCTTTGGGATAAGTTCTTGCGGTAACTTGCAAAAGCCAGCTACGCAAACGTAGATGATTTTTCTTTCCCCAACTCTAACATGATAGGATCAAATAGTGTATGTGACTTCTGACCTTTAAATTCCATATGTTTGTCGTAAATGAAGTGAATCACTTGCAGTATGGAATATGTTTATTCGGATTTCGGAAAGAAAGCTCGGTTCAGTGTCAAACACTTCGTACAACCTCTTCTGATTTCTCGAGGGATACAGTAAACTTTTGGTGAACTAAGAAAGTGAGCATTACAGCTGATTAGAAAGGAAAAACGAACGTGAGACGCAATACGAATAATCAAAACAATTTGAAATACCACAATGCCGATACAGCTTGAAAGCAGCATGCATAGTCCCTAGGAGGAGATGATTTATATTCATATTGTGCCAGTCAACAAATTGACATCTGATTTATATTCTTATTCAATTAAGGCAATGAAACTTATTAAGCGATTACAATGCAGCAAGGATCGACTGCAGCTTCCGATACGACTGATACTTCTTTAAATGAAAAATACAGATACTTCTTTAAAAGAAAAAAAACACACGCAAGAAACGTCAAGTGTATGCCAAAACAAGTAGCCCAAAGGGCAACAATTGCTCACCTGAGAGACATTGTAAACCTAAAGGGATATTTAAGATGCTCAAGGGCAGCTAACTCCACAGTCAGTGGTCCAATCAGGCTGAAAATTAAACTCATCCAAAACATTATTTATGCCCTCATTTAATATATGCAAGTTTAACAAGTATCCGATCAAGAGCACAATAGACAGAGCTGTCAAGGGCAGCTAACTTCATAGTGGTTGGCCTAATCTGGCAAAAAATTGAACTTGTTAAAGATATTATGCATTTCCTCATTACCTGCAAGTTCGAAAAGGATCGGATCAGTAGAAACCAAGAAAAAGTGGCGACATTGATTTTTTGGATGGTCAGGGCAGGTACTCCATAGTCAGTGGTGGGATCTAGCCGAAATGCTTACTAATCCAAGCTTTTATGCATATCCTCATTACCTGCAAGTATGAAGAGGATCCGATGAAAAATGAAAATGGGATGACGTTGTTTTCTCCATTATAAGACTCTGGGATTTTTTTCAAACGCTCAAGGGCAGCTAACTCCGTAGTCTGTGCTCGAATCCGGCCAAATTTCAAACTCATCCAAGCTCTTATGTATGTCATCATTACCTGCAAGTATGATAAGGATCTAATCAAAAACCTTGATTGCAGCACCCTGAAAGTCAAACTTGCTCAAGATATTGTCATGCCCTACATTTGTGTGAATTTATTTTAAAATCCGTTGAGAAATGTAGGTGCTAGAGCGCTGACAAAGTTTTTCTAAAAATAGCCACAGTGACCTTGACCTTGGGCATAGCATCCTGAAAGTCGAACTTGCTTGAGATATTGTCATACCCTACATTTGTGTCAAGTTATTTTAAAATCCATGGAGAAATAAAGGTGCTAGGGCGATGACAAAGTTTTTCTAAAAATAGCCACAGTGACCTTGACCTTAGGCGCAGCACCCTGGAAGTCAAATTTGTTTGAGATATTGTCATGCCCTACATTTGTGTGAAGTTGATTTAAAATCCGTCGAGAAATGTAGGCAATAGAGCGATGACCAAGTTTTTCTAAAAATAGCCACAGTGACCTTGACCTTGGGTGCAGCACCCTGAAAGTCAAACTTGCTCGAGATATTGTCATGCCCTACATTTGTGTGAAGTTATTTTAAAATCTGCTGAGAAATGTAGGTGCTAGAGCGCTGACAATGTTTTTCTAAAAATAGCCACAGTGACCTTCTCCTTGGGCGCATCACCCTGAAAGTCAAAGTTGCTCGAGATATTGTCATGCCCTTCATTTGTGTGAAGTTATTTTAAAATCCGTCGAGAAATGTAGGCAATAGAGCGATGAAAAAGTTTTTTCTAAAAATATGTGATGACGTTGTTTTCTCCATTATAACACTATGGGATTTTTTTCAAACGCTCAAGGGCAGCTAACTCCGTAGTCTGTGCTCGAATCCGGCCAAATTTCGAACTCATCCAAGCTCTTATGTATGTCATCATTACCTGCAAGTATGATAAGGATCTAAGCAAAAACAGTTGAGAAAACGTGATGACGCCATTTTCCCCATTATAACCCTATGGGATTTTTTTCAAACGCTCAAAGGCAGCTAACTCCGTAGTCTGTGCTCGAATCCGGCCAAATTTCGAGCTCATCCAAGCTCTTGTGTATGTCATCATTACCTGCAAGTATGATAAGGATCTAATAAAAAAACAGTCGAGAAAACGTGATGACGCCATTTTCCCCATTATAACCCTATGGGGCTATCTGTTGCCATGGAAACCAGAGGTCTGAGCTGATTGCACCAAAACCTAATGCAGCCTTTCCCCCACCCAAATGATGCTTCAGATAAAATTTGATTGCGATCGGCCCACTGGTCTTTGAGATATTTATGTTTGAAAGTGTTGACGCACCCACTCACGCACCCACGCACCCACCCACCCATGGACGGACGACGGCTCGTCTCCTATCCTATAAGCTCACCTCTGAGCCTTCGGCTCAGGTGAGCTAAAAACAAATCGGATCCGACCCTCGATACCAAGAGGAAGAAAACAAAACAAAAACAAAAATGAGCCACGACGCGAGAAAACCAACAAAGTGGTTGTGCGCCCAGCCCAGACTCAGATCAGCCTGGGCATCCGCCCAGGCTGTTCAGAGTCTTCGCTGTCCGCTTGAAGGTAGCTTAGACCCTTAGCTACCGTTTAAGCGCTTAGAAAAGACTTTGATCACACTAGGTGGATGTCCAGGCTGATCTGAGTCTGCACTGGGCGCACAACCATATTGTTGGTATTGTCGTGTCGCGGCTCAAATAACCTGACAATCACACAGGCGCAAAAGCAAACAAATGCAGGAGAAGCTCAGGGCTCTTACCCAAGCGAGGTGATCAGAATTCTAAACTAAAACGCAGCAACGAGGACAAAAGCCAAAAGAAGTCTATAAAACATAAAGTGGTATAAACCACAAAGTTACATAGAATTAAGAACAACATCGGGACTGCCGCCTTAGAAAGGCCGGTAGTATAAAATACCCGGGGAAAGGGAGGATGGATGGAGGGAGGGTTAAAAAACTGTAGACAAACTTCACCCTTGGTCCCAAGAACAAATTATACGAAAAGCATAAAACATCTATTTATTACTCTATTTTATATTTTTATTACAAAACATAACATGACACAAACTAGGCAGCTATGCAGTACACCACACTGCAAGCAGACCATAAACAAATAGACACAGGAACAGGAAAGAACCACAACAGAAAAAAACAACATCGGGACAGCCGTCTGAGTCTTTGCAGGGCGTACAGGCCACTTTATTGGGTTTGTTGTTTCGCGGCTCATCTAGAGTGCAGAACAGTGTAAATTATTCAGTTGGTTGGTTGGTTGATTTGATGTTTAACGTCCACGGTAAACAACTAAGGTCATGTCGGGACGGTCAGTTAACCTAACCACACTATTCCTGGGTGTCGTGACGTACGATTAATTGGTTAGGATCCGTCGGAGGCCTCCGTCGGATCCTGAGCAATTACTCCTCATTTTGCATGAGAAAAATGTACTTAGAGGAGCCGTTGTCAGTATATAAAGTAAAAATTGAGTTTGCATTAGAGGATTAAAAATATATTGGTTGAAATGTCATGTGAATAAAAGAAAGGAAAATATTAAAATTGTGGAATATAAAAAGTGTTGCTGGTATGTACGTTTTTATTACATCTTTAATTAAAGTAACGAACTGGGAACAAACGATTGTGGTAAACACAAACCGGGCTAAAAGAGCATATTAAAGTCTACCACAATTATTGGTGCCGGAACCCGGGACTTTTTAAGTCCAACAAAGAAAAGAAAAACAAAATGGCTAATCAATATCTGAAAGGAGTGCGTACCAGATTCAGGAACACTTTGACAAGAGAAACTGAATATGCAAGTCAAATGATTAACGATTTAATGATTGCTGAAGGTAAAAGGTCTTGAAATTGATAAAGAAGAATATGCTGAAAAGCTAGACAAGTGTATGGAAAAAATCCAGCAGTATCGTGAAAAGCTAGAAAATCAGTCTGAAAAATTAGCAGCTGCAATTAGTGAGACAGAACCTGAAACCTGTAAGGAAGTAATTGATGAAGACAGTGATCTCTGTGAACAATCAATGGATCGGTATCTTGACATGAAAAGTATGAAGGCAAGATTATCAAAAGAAGTTAAAACTGAGCCAAGTACTGAAACCTATCTTAGCCATCACTTTGTCACATTGCAGAAACAAATGCAAACATTTATGGTAGATCAAGTGAAACAGCAAAGATAATTTATTGATAAACAGGAAAAGAAGGATGCTAAGCTCCCATCAGTGAAATTACCTAAATTAGAGTTATTCCCATTCAATGGTAACAAATTAAAATGGAAGGAATTTTGGGACTCTTTTGAATGCACTGTCCATAAAAACACAAAGTTATCAGATATAGAGAAGTTTAGTTACCTGCAAAGCAAAATAGTGGGTGAAGCCAGAGGTGCTATTGCTGGCTTAGCTTTATCCAACGAAAACTACAGAGTAGCTATAAATCTTTTGAAAGAGAGATATGGAAACAACCAAGAGATTGTGGACTTACATTACAGTAAGTTAATAAATATTCCTCCACCGAAGAACAAGACAAATGAACTAAGACATTTTCTAGACACAACAGAGAGACACCTTAGGAGTCTTGAAGTGTTAGCACAGAACATAGATCAAGATGTGTTTATTTCAATGATAAAGTCAAAACTACCAAAAGATGTGCTTCTACAGATGGAGTTACGAAGAGATCCTGACACTGAGTGGACGGTTGAATTGTTACGGAAGTGTTTACGTGCATATATAGTGGTTCGTGAACGAGCAGAGCAAGATTCTAAACCGGATGTGTCAAGTGCTAATTCTTTCAGTGCTAATATTCGGAATCCTCCAGCAAGAAGGTATGACAAATTTGAAAGGTCAGCTTCCTCTAGTTCAAATACTGTTCATTCCGCGGAAGTGCTTGTTGCTGCTTCGAAGGGTAATGGATATTCAGATAAGTGCAGATATTGTCAAAATCGACATTGGAGTGACGAGTGCACAAAATACAAAACAGCAGAAGATAGAAAGAAACAACTGAAAGATTCCTGTTACAAGTGTTTAAAAGTAGGGCATAAATCAAAAGACTGCAAGAGTAGTAAAGTGTGTGTCCACTGTGGAGCCAGTAATGATCATCATAGGAGTCTCTGTCCTAAGAAATTTCCAAAAAGGACCCACGTGGAGCATGCTCAATTAGTGGAAGAAGCTGTCAACAGCGATCGGAATGACTTTGAACAAACGGAGGAGAAAATGTTGATTTCATGGGGAGAGTCAGTAATTATGCAAACTGCTGTTGCAGAAATAACAAATCCCTATGAAAATAGTTCACATCAGGCTCGTCTACTTCTCGACTGCGGTTCACAGAGGACCTATATAACAGAAAAATTAGCAAACAAGTTAAACCTAGAGCGAGAAGACGAAACAGAAATAAAATTGATAACTTTTGGAAGTGACCGTCCCAAAGTTATCAAAACTCTCTCAGCCAAGGTAGGAATGCGACTTAAAGATGGACAGTTATTCTATATCACAGCTAATATAGTGCCAAACATCACTGGGACAGTTCATAGAAAGCCATTGTAATTTGCTCCGTCAGAAAATATGGATTATCTGTTGGACAGTTTAGATCTAGCTGATACTATTCCTGTAGAATCCGAATCTACTACAATAGAACTGTTACTAGGCAATGACTATTACTTGGATATAGTTTTACCACAAAAGATTGAGGTACAAAATGGGTTATATTTTCTTAGCTCAAAACTTGGGTGGCTATTAACCGGTCGAACTGCTGAACTTGATGAACCAGCAAACGATACAAGTATGTTAGTGCTGACATATGGAACCAATATTGGAACAAGTGTGTTTACTAGCCTGGACGATTCAGTTCCTACAAAACCAGAATTGGAAGATTTTTGGAATATCGAGTCCATTGGTGTGACAGATAAGCCAAATATAAAAGATGACGACATAGCGATGGAAAAGTTTACAAATACCCTGAAATTTGAGAATCAAAGATATCAAGTCACGTGGCCGTGGAAAAGTGAAAACCCAGATTTGCCTCAAAATAGACAACTTGCTATTGGTCGATTAAATTCGTGCCTATCCAAACTGAGGAACAAACAAGAACTTTTGACAAAATATGATAATGTAATACAGGACCAGTTACAAAAGGGTGTGATTGAAAAGGTTGACTCTGAAAGCCAAGATGGAATAAAACACTATCTTCCACACCATGCAGTCATTAATCCATCAAAACCTACAACAAAGTTGAGAGTCGTATATGATGCTTCAGCGAAAACCAGACAAAGACACCAAAGTTTAAATGACTGTTTGTATAGAGGACCTGTGATGCTTCATGATCTGTGTGGTATATTACTGAGATTCAGATTGCATAATGTGGCTGTAGTGGCTGATATCGAGAAGGCCTTTCTCCAAATTGGACTTCAGCCAGAGCACAGAGACGTCACAAGATTCTTCTGGATTAAAGACTGTAAAAATCCAGTTTCTTCGAACGAAAATCTTCAAGAACTTCGTTTCTGTCGGGTACCATTCGGTGTTGTGTCCAGTCCTTTTCTCCTAGGAGCAACAATAGAGCATCATCTTAATTCGTATGCCACAGACAATGCAGAAAAATTGAAAAATGACATCTATGTGGATAATGTGATCACAGGCACAGACACAATAGAGGAAGCCAAAGTTCTATACAATGACGCTAAATCAATGTTTCATGACGCGTCTCTGAACCTTCGAGACTGGGTGTCCAACAATGAGGAAATCAACAATCATATTCCTAGTAATGACAGAGATAAAGGCGAAATTATCAAAGTGCTGGGATATCGATGGAACTGTAAAAGTGATTTTCTTTGTGTGTCTCCATCGTCAGTTTTACAGAATGATTCATCAGAACTGACAAAACGAAATGTGTTAAAGCAGCTAGCCTCAGTATACGATCCGTTAGGATTTTTTGCTCCTGTTATTCTGAAGGGAAAGTTGTTTCTTCAGGCAACATGGTGCAAAAACTTTGATTGGGATGACAAGATTGACGACGAGTGTGCCAAACAATGGTTAATACTTAAACCAGATCTACAAAGTGTATCTGAAATTTACATTCCCAGAAACATTCAAACTGGAAGTGTAGGAGAAACGCAGTTTTCACTTGTTTGTTTTTGTGATGCATCAAAGAGTGCATACGCTGCAGTGATATATTTGCATCAGAAAAATGGGGTTACATCAAAATCAGACCTCATGTTTGCCAAGACAAGGCTTGCCCCGATGAAAGAAATTAGTATTCCTCGTTTGGAGTTAATGGCAGTGCTCATAGGAGTGCGATGTGTACAATTCGTGAAGGAACAGCTTAGGCTTCAGTTAGCTAGTATTTATTTGTGGTCTGATTCACAGTGTGTTCTACATTGGCTTGTTACTGAAAAACCTCTGTCTGTCTTTGTGCGAAACCGAGTATGTGAAATCAATGGTCACAAAGATATCAAGTTCGCATATACCCCGTCAAAAGAAAATCCAGCTGACATTGCAAGCCGTGGATCTACAGTGCTGGATATTGCTGATAACGATCTGTGGTGGCACGGCCCTGAATGGCTGATCAAATCTGAAGAAGAATGGCCTACCCAGTCTACCGGAAGTGTCATCGAATCTGAGTTTGAGTCGGGAATCAAAATAAGTGAAAAAATAAGCCAGTCTGAAGTGTTGTGTGTAAGTGTTAAAGATGATGAGATAGTGAACAGTTCAATCCTCAATACACCGCTTGGTATTGATCACAACAAATATTCATCAGTGAACAAATTGATACGTGTGACTGCCCTAGCCCTTCGTTTCGTAGGAAAACTACGTAAACGCTCTGTAGAAGAAGGACCGCTTAAAAGTGAAGAATTGAATGGAGCAGAAACATTGTGGTTACGCTCTGTACAGAAAGACCAGTTCTCTGATATATTTCAGGCAATATCAAATGAAAAACCAAACAATTTACAACGTCAGCTAGGTGTTTTTATCGATCCTTCAGGAATGTTGAGATGCAGGGGTAGATTAGAACATGCACAGCTGTCCGAAGGCTCCAAATATCCTATTCTTTTGCCAAGAAATGCACGATTAACAGTGCTCATAATCGAAATGATTCACAAACAGAGCCTACACAGCGGTGTATCACAAACATTGTCTGAAGTTAGGAATAGATTCTGGATTCCCCACGGCCGTGCTACAGTGCGATCTGTGTTAAAAACTTGTGTTATATGTCGTCGACACGAAGGTGGTAACTACAAAATGCCACCTATGGCACCTCTTCCAAAGTCAAGAGTTTCACAGTCTGTACCTTTCTCTAAAACTGGACTGGATTATCTCGGACCGCTCTTCATCAAAACGGAAAAGGATACAAAAAAGGTGTGGGTTTGTTTGTTCACGTGTATGAGTACCCGCGCTGTACATCTAGAATTAGTGAATGACATGAGTACCAGTGAATTTTTGATGGCCCTACGTAGATTCATAGCTCTCAGAGGAAAGCCAGATTCAATTCTGAGTGATAATGCTGCTCATTTCAAAGCAGCATCCAAACTGATCAGTTCCGTGTGGTCAGACATATTAAAGAGTGAAGAAGTACAAAGTAACGTAGCCAACAAAAGAATAGCATGGTCATTCATTGTAGAATTAGCCCCGTGGATGGGGGGATTCTACGAGAGACTTGTCGGGTTAGTTAAACGTGCTTTACGGAAGTCAATAGGTCGCAGAGTGCTTACGTTGGTGCAATTGCAAACACTTCTGAAAGAAGCTGAAGCAGTGGTGAATTCAAGACCGCTAGTGTACTTGGGCGATGATATAAATTCAAACGTGGCTCTCACCCCAGGACATTTTCTAACGCTGAATCCTAAGGTAGGAATTCCAATGAGTGAAGAGGAAGTTCATGATCCTGATTACAACCCGTGTGACACTTCTGCAGAAAGGTTAGTAACAATCTGGAAAAAAGGACAAAAAGTGCTCAATTTATTCTGGAAGTTATGGCGTGACGAATACTTGTTAAGTTTAAGGGAAAGATCACAAACTCAGTTAAAAACGTCAAGAATTCAATCCCCAAGTGTACCGACCGTAGGTGATATAGTGTTAATCAAAGATGATACGTCACGTGGATGCTGGAAAATAGGGAAAGTTGTACATTTATTCAAGAGCCGTGATGGTCAAACGCGATCAGCTACAGTGAAGTTATCACCTGCAAAAGCTTTAAATCGGCCATTGAATATGCTTTATCCAATTGAGGTGTCAAATAGTGAGTACGAAGAGAGTGTGAAAGAAGACCAACAGAAGAATACCCCTACCCCCACAAAACGTCCTGCTAGATCAAGTGCTTTACGTGCTAGGCAGTTGATAAAAGAACAGTTGTAAAATAAAGACTTAACCCGTGTATACGTACAGAAACATTCATCTGAGTGTACATAGTTAAATAATTTGTGAAGTATTAATACATTTGTACATTTAAAATAGGAGCATATTTTTTTTCCTTTACTATAACCAGTGATGTAATTCCAAAACAGCTCCGCCATAGTCACTAATATCACGTGAAATTACTGTGGAATGAGGAGCAATGATAAAGTATGACGGAGTGTTCTTGCACGTGAAATTCAAGAGTAAAAGGGATATAAATACTAGGTCAAATTTTATACGCTCATTGCTCAATTTGAAGTAAAAATGTACGCTTGCGATATTTGTACCAAAAGCTACACACTAAAAAGGAATCTGACTAGGCATGTGAAAGAGAAGCATAGGAAACTGGAACATTGGGAATGTGAGATGAGGGGCTGTAATAGCTCCTTCATTCGTAGAAGCTATCTTACGAGGCATTTGAGACTATGCCATAAACTGGACGATATTACTGCAAACCGTGTAACCATTCGTGCTCCAAGGAGCGGTGATCAACCACAGGGGTACTACGAAGACGTTAGTGACGATGATTCAGTGTTGGACGTTCTCCAGGAACTTATTGATGCTAACCAGTTTGATTCAGACGCTGCAAAAGAAACATTTGACGTAAGTGCGTTAATGGTGACGAGATGGGTGACGTTAATGGTGACGAGCTGGGTGACGTTAATGGTGACGACCTAGGTGACGTTAATGGTGACGAGCTGGGTGACGTTAATGGTAACGACCTAGGTGACGTTAATGGTGGCGAGCTTGGTTACGTTAATGGTGGCGAGCTCGGCGACGTTAATGGTGACGACCTTGGTGACGTAAATGGTGACGAGATGGGTGACGTTAATGGTGACGAGCTGGTTGACGTTAATGGTGACGAGCTGGGTGACGTTAATGGTGACGAGCTGGGTGACGTTAATGGTAACGACCTAGGTGACGTTAATGGTGACGACCTGGGTGACGTTAATGGTGACGAGCTGGGCGATGTTAATGGAGACGAGCTGGGCGTTGGCGTTGATGGTGAATATATGGACGATGACGTCATTATCATAAGTGATGATGACGATGAGAACTGTACTGATATTGTTTTGAGACCGCAGTGTGATAGAACACAAGTACTTACTTTAACATTTAAAAGAAATATTAAGTTTGTCAATGGTGTTGAAATGATAGAGAACTTGGGGTGTGTTGTACACCGAGAAGAATTTTTCAATTAAAATATGCTGTACTCCTCTAAGTAAATCAAGCTTTTTTTCCTAACATTTTATACCTTTTGTCTCTTAGCGGGGAGTGTCGTGACGTACGATTAATTGGTTAGGATCCGTCGGAGGCCTCCGTCGGATCCTGAGCAATTACTCCTCATTTTGCATGAGAAAAATGTACTTAGAGGAGCCGTTGTCAGTATATAAAGTAAAAATTGAGTTTGCATTAGAGGATTAAAAATATATTGGTTGAAATGTCATGTGAATAAAAGAAAGGAAAATATTAAAATTGTGGAATATAAAAAGTGTTGCTGGTATGTACGTTTTTATTACATCTTTAATTAAAGTAACGAACTGGGAACAAACGATTGTGGTAAACACAAACCGGGCTAAAAGAGCATATTAAAGTCTACCACAATTATTGGTGCCGGAACCCGGGACTTTTTAAGTCCAACAAAGAAAAGAAAAACAAAATGGCTAATCAATATCTGAAAGGAGTGCGTACCAGATTCAGGAACACTTTGACAAGAGAAACTGAATATGCAAGTCAAATGATTAACGATTTAATGATTGCTGAAGGTAAAAGGTCTTGAAATTGATAAAGAAGAATATGCTGAAAAGCTAGACAAGTGTATGGAAAAAATCCAGCAGTATCGTGAAAAGCTAGAAAATCAGTCTGAAAAATTAGCAGCTGCAATTAGTGAGACAGAACCTGAAACCTGTAAGGAAGTAATTGATGAAGACAGTGATCTCTGTGAACAATCAATGGATCGGTATCTTGACATGAAAAGTATGAAGGCAAGATTATCAAAAGAAGTTAAAACTGAGCCAAGTACTGAAACCTATCTTAGCCATCACTTTGTCACATTGCAGAAACAAATGCAAACATTTATGGTAGATCAAGTGAAACAGCAAAGATAATTTATTGATAAACAGGAAAAGAAGGATGCTAAGCTCCCATCAGTGAAATTACCTAAATTAGAGTTATTCCCATTCAATGGTAACAAATTAAAATGGAAGGAATTTTGGGACTCTTTTGAATGCACTGTCCATAAAAACACAAAGTTATCAGATATAGAGAAGTTTAGTTACCTGCAAAGCAAAATAGTGGGTGAAGCCAGAGGTGCTATTGCTGGCTTAGCTTTATCCAACGAAAACTACAGAGTAGCTATAAATCTTTTGAAAGAGAGATATGGAAACAACCAAGAGATTGTGGACTTACATTACAGTAAGTTAATAAATATTCCTCCACCGAAGAACAAGACAAATGAACTAAGACATTTTCTAGACACAACAGAGAGACACCTTAGGAGTCTTGAAGTGTTAGCACAGAACATAGATCAAGATGTGTTTATTTCAATGATAAAGTCAAAACTACCAAAAGATGTGCTTCTACAGATGGAGTTACGAAGAGATCCTGACACTGAGTGGACGGTTGAATTGTTACGGAAGTGTTTACGTGCATATATAGTGGTTCGTGAACGAGCAGAGCAAGATTCTAAACCGGATGTGTCAAGTGCTAATTCTTTCAGTGCTAATATTCGGAATCCTCCAGCAAGAAGGTATGACAAATTTGAAAGGTCAGCTTCCTCTAGTTCAAATACTGTTCATTCCGCGGAAGTGCTTGTTGCTGCTTCGAAGGGTAATGGATATTCAGATAAGTGCAGATATTGTCAAAATCGACATTGGAGTGACGAGTGCACAAAATACAAAACAGCAGAAGATAGAAAGAAACAACTGAAAGATTCCTGTTACAAGTGTTTAAAAGTAGGGCATAAATCAAAAGACTGCAAGAGTAGTAAAGTGTGTGTCCACTGTGGAGCCAGTAATGATCATCATAGGAGTCTCTGTCCTAAGAAATTTCCAAAAAGGACCCACGTGGAGCATGCTCAATTAGTGGAAGAAGCTGTCAACAGCGATCGGAATGACTTTGAACAAACGGAGGAGAAAATGTTGATTTCATGGGGAGAGTCAGTAATTATGCAAACTGCTGTTGCAGAAATAACAAATCCCTATGAAAATAGTTCACATCAGGCTCGTCTACTTCTCGACTGCGGTTCACAGAGGACCTATATAACAGAAAAATTAGCAAACAAGTTAAACCTAGAGCGAGAAGACGAAACAGAAATAAAATTGATAACTTTTGGAAGTGACCGTCCCAAAGTTATCAAAACTCTCTCAGCCAAGGTAGGAATGCGACTTAAAGATGGACAGTTATTCTATATCACAGCTAATATAGTGCCAAACATCACTGGGACAGTTCATAGAAAGCCATTGTTATTTGCTCCGTCAGAAAATATGGATTATCTGTTGGACAGTTTAGATCTAGCTGATACTATTCCTGTAGAATCCGAATCTACTACAATAGAACTGTTACTAGGCAATGACTATTACTTGGATATAGTTTTACCACAAAAGATTGAGGTACAAAATGGGTTATATTTTCTTAGCTCAGAACTTGGGTGGCTATTAACCGGTCGAACTGCTGAACTTGATGAACCAGCAAACGATACAAGTATGTTAGTACTGACATATGGAACCAATATTGGAACAAGTGTGTTTACTAGCCTGGACGATTCAGTTCCTACAAAACCAGAATTGGAAGATTTTTGGAATATCGAGTCCATTGGTGTGACAGATAAGCCAAATATAAAAGATGACGACATAGCGATGGAAAAGTTTACAAATACCCTGAAATTTGAGAATCAAAGATATCAAGTCACGTGGCCGTGGAAAAGTGAAAACCCAGATTTGCCTCAAAATAGACAACTTGCTATTGGTCGATTAAATTCGTGCCTATCCAAACTGAGGAACAAACAAGAACTTTTGACAAAATATGATAATGTAATACAGGACCAGTTACAAAAGGGTGTGATTGAAAAGGTTGACTCTGAAAGCCAAGATGGAATAAAACACTATCTTCCACACCATGCAGTCATTAATCCATCAAAACCTACAACAAAGTTGAGAGTCGTATATGATGCTTCAGCGAAAACCAGACAAAGACACCAAAGTTTAAATGACTGTTTGTATAGAGGACCTGTGATGCTTCATGATCTGTGTGGTATATTACTGAGATTCAGATTGCATAATGTGGCTGTAGTGGCTGATATCGAGAAGGCCTTTCTCCAAATTGGACTTCAGCCAGAGCACAGAGACGTCACAAGATTCTTCTGGATTAAAGACTGTAAAAATCCAGTTTCTTCGAACGAAAATCTTCAAGAACTTCGTTTCTGTCGGGTACCATTCGGTGTTGTGTCCAGTCCTTTTCTCCTAGGAGCAACAATAGAGCATCATCTTAATTCGTATGCCACAGACAATGCAGAAAAATCGAAAAATGACATCTATGTGGATAATGTGATCACAGGCACAGACACAATAGAGGAAGCCAAAGTTCTATACAATGACGCTAAATCAATGTTTCATGACGCGTCTCTGAACCTTCGAGACTGGGTGTCCAACAATGAGGAAATCAACAATCATATTCCTAGTAATGACAGAGATAAAGGCGAAATTATCAAAGTGCTGGGATATCGATGGAACTGTAAAAGTGATTTTCTTTGTGTGTCTCCATCGTCAGTTTTACAGAATGATTCATCAGAACTGACAAAACGAAATGTGTTAAAGCAGCTAGCCTCAGTATACGATCCGTTAGGATTTTTTGCTCCTGTTATTCTGAAGGGAAAGTTGTTTCTTCAGGCAACATGGTGCAAAAACTTTGATTGGGATGACAAGATTGACGACGAGTGTGCCAAACAATGGTTAATACTTAAACCAGATCTACAAAGTGTATCTGAAATTTACATTCCCAGAAACATTCAAACTGGAAGTGTAGGAGAAACGCAGTTTTCACTTGTTTGTTTTTGTGATGCATCAAAGAGTGCATACGCTGCAGTGATATATTTGCATCAGAAAAATGGGGTTACATCAAAATCAGACCTCATGTTTGCCAAGACAAGGCTTGCCCCGATGAAAGAAATTAGTATTCCTCGTTTGGAGTTAATGGCAGTGCTCATAGGAGTGCGATGTGTACAATTCGTGAAGGAACAGCTTAGGCTTCAGTTAGCTAGTATTTATTTGTGGTCTGATTCACAGTGTGTTCTACATTGGCTTGTTACTGAAAAACCTCTGTCTGTCTTTGTGCGAAACCGAGTATGTGAAATCAATGGTCACAAAGATATCAAGTTCGCATATACCCCGTCAAAAGAAAATCCAGCTGACATTGCAAGCCGTGGATCTACAGTGCTGGATATTGCTGATAACGATCTGTGGTGGCACGGCCCTGAATGGCTGATCAAATCTGAAGAAGAATGGCCTACCCAGTCTACCGGAAGTGTCATCGAATCTGAGTTTGAGTCGGGAATCAAAATAAGTGAAAAAATAAGCCAGTCTGAAGTGTTGTGTGTAAGTGTTAAAGATGATGAGAAAGTGAACAGTTCAATCCTCAATACACCGCTTGGTATTGATCACAACAAATATTCATCAGTGAACAAATTGATACGTGTGACTGCCCTAGCCCTTCGTTTCGTAGGAAAACTACGTAAACGCTCTGTAGAAGAAGGACCGCTTAAAAGTGAAGAATTGAATGGAGCAGAAACATTGTGGTTACGCTCTGTACAGAAAGACCAGTTCTCTGATATATTTCAGGCAATATCAAATGAAAAACCAAACAATTTACAACGTCAGTTAGGTGTTTTTATCGATCCTTCAGGAATGTTGAGATGCAGGGGTAGATTAGAACATGCACAGCTGTCCGAAGGCTCCAAATATCCTATTCTTTTGCCAAGAAATGCACGATTAACAGTGCTCATAATCGAAATGATTCACAAACAGAGCCTACACAGCGGTGTATCACAAACATTGTCTGAAGTTAGGAATAGATTCTGGATTCCCCACGGCCGTGCTACAGTGCGATCTGTGTTAAAAACTTGTGTTATATGTCGTCGACACGAAGGTGGTAACTACAAAATGCCACCTATGGCACCTCTTCCAAAGTCAAGAGTTTCACAGTCTGTACCTTTCTCTAAAACTGGACTGGATTATCTCGGACCGCTCTTCATCAAAACGGAAAAGGATACAAAAAAGGTGTGGGTTTGTTTGTTCACGTGTATGAGTACCCGCGCTGTACATCTAGAATTAGTGAATGACATGAGTACCAGTGAATTTTTGATGGCCCTACGTAGATTCATAGCTCTCAGAGGAAAGCCAGATTCAATTCTGAGTGATAATGCTGCTCATTTCAAAGCAGCATCCAAACTGATCAGTTCCGTGTGGTCAGACATATTAAAGAGTGAAGAAGTACAAAGTAACGTAGCCAACAAAAGAATAGCATGGTCATTCATTGTAGAATTAGCCCCGTGGATGGGGGGATTCTACGAGAGACTTGTCGGGTTAGTTAAACGTGCTTTACGGAAGTCAATAGGTCGCAGAGTGCTTACGTTGGTGCAATTGCAAACACTTCTGAAAGAAGCTGAAGCAGTGGTGAATTCAAGACCGCTAGTGTACTTGGGCGATGATATAAATTCAAACGTGGCTCTCACCCCAGGACATTTTCTAACGCTGAATCCTAAGGTAGGAATTCCAATGAGTGAAGAGGAAGTTCATGATCCTGATTACAACCCGTGTGACACTTCTGCAGAAAGGTTAGTAACAATCTGGAAAAAAGGACAAAAAGTGCTCAATTTATTCTGGAAGTTATGGCGTGACGAATACTTGTTAAGTTTAAGGGAAAGATCACAAACTCAGTTAAAAACGTCAAGAATTCAATCCCCAAGTGTACCGACCGTAGGTGATATAGTGTTAATCAAAGATGATACGTCACGTGGATGCTGGAAAATAGGGAAAGTTGTACATTTATTCAAGAGCCGTGATGGTCAAACGCGATCAGCTACAGTGAAGTTATCACCTGCAAAAGCTTTAAATCGGCCATTGAATATGCTTTATCCAATTGAGGTGTCAAATAGTGAGTACGAAGAGAGTGTGAAAGAAGACCAACAGAAGAATACCCCTACCCCCACAAAACGTCCTGCTAGATCAAGTGCTTTACGTGCTAGGCAGTTGATAAAAGAACAGTTGTAAAATAAAGACTTAACCCGTGTATACGTACAGAAACATTCATCTGAGTGTACATAGTTAAATAATTTGTGAAGTATTAATACATTTGTACATTTAAAATAGGAGCATATTTTTTTTCCTTTACTATAACCAGTGATGTAATTCCAAAACAGCTCCGCCATAGTCACTAATATCACGTGAAATTACTGTGGAATGAGGAGCAATGATAAAGTATGACGGAGTGTTCTTGCACGTGAAATTCAAGAGTAAAAGGGATATAAATACTAGGTCAAATTTTATACGCTCATTGCTCAATTTGAAGTAAAAATGTACGCTTGCGATATTTGTACCAAAAGCTACACACTAAAAAGGAATCTGACTAGGCATGTGAAAGAGAAGCATAGGAAACTGGAACATTGGGAATGTGAGATGAGGGGCTGTAATAGCTCCTTCATTCGTAGAAGCTATCTTACGAGGCATTTGAGACTATGCCATAAACTGGACGATATTACTGCAAACCGTGTAACCATTCGTGCTCCAAGGAGCGGTGATCAACCACAGGGGTACTACGAAGACGTTAGTGACGATGATTCAGTGTTGGACGTTCTCCAGGAACTTATTGATGCTAACCAGTTTGATTCAGACGCTGCGATAGAAACATTTGACGTAAGTGCGTTAATGGTGACGAGATGGGTGACGTTAATGGTGACGAGCTGGGTGACGTTAATGGTGACGACCTAGGTGACGTTAATGGTGACGAGCTGGGTGACGTTAATGGTAACGACCTAGGTGACGTTAATGGTGGCGAGCTTGGTTACGTTAATGGTGGCGAGCTCGGCGACGTTAATGGTGACGACCTTGGTGACGTTAATGGTGACGAGATGGGTGACGTTAATGGTGACGAGCTGGTTGACGTTAATGGTGACGAGCTGGGTGACGTTAATGGTGACGAGCTGGGTGACGTTAATGGTAACGACCTAGGTGACGTTAATGGTGACGACCTGGGTGACGTTAATGGTGACGAGCTGGGCGATGTTAATGGAGACGAGCTGGGCGTTGGCGTTGATGGTGAATATATGGACGATGACGTCATTATCATAAGTGATGATGACGATGAGAACTGTACTGATATTGTTTTGAGACCGCAGTGTGATAGAACACAAGTACTTACTTTAACATTTAAAAGAAATATTAAGTTTGTCAATGGTGTTGAAATGATAGAGAACTTGGGGTGTGTTGTACACCGAGAAGAATTTTTCAATTAAAATATGCTGTACTCCTCTAAGTAAATCAAGCTTTTTTTCCTAACATTTTATACCTTTTGTCTCTTAGCGGGGAGTGTCGTGACGTACGATTAATTGGTTAGGATCCGTCGGAGGCCTCCGTCGGATCCTGAGCAATTACTCCTCATTTTGCATGAGAAAAATGTACTTAGAGGAGCCGTTGTCAGTATATAAAGTAAAAATTGAGTTTGCATTAGAGGATTAAAAATATATTGGTTGAAATGTCATGTGAATAAAAGAAAGGAAAATATTAAAATTGTGGAATATAAAAAGTGTTGCTGGTATGTACGTTTTTATTACATCTTTAATTAAAGTAACGAACTGGGAACAAACGAGTGTGGTAAACACAAACCGGGCTAAAAGAGCATATTAAAGTCTACCACACTGGGCAGGCTTAGACCTCCTAAGCGGTTAACCAGTACTAAGTGCACATACTTTCGCCAGTAACTGACAACTGCCCTTCTTGAATCAGCGGAAGGAGAAACGAAAGTATGTGGCCAGACCGGGATTCGAACCCAGGACCTCTGACTTACGAGTCAGGTGCCCTACCGATTGCGCTACCCGGCCCGGCAAATTATTCAGTGTTTGACACTGCAGATATAGGTGGTCCTAGCCAAGCAGTGGGTTTGGCTTTGTGTTTCTTGTGAATGAGTAAGCCTTTAGGGGAAGCATCTCTGCCATTTTTGTCGCCCTTCGCAATGAGAGTCAGCTCCAAAAGAAACGATTTTAAGAACACACATCTTTTGGAACGGTTTGGTCCTCTAATAAAGGATACATGAAGTCATTAAAAAGTTTTTCTTTTGGAAAAATGGCAGAAAAACATAAATTTATACAAACACACCGTTTGCATTTGACCTCGATGCTGTATTAACGAACTTATATTGTCATTTAGATAATTATTCCGGAGCCTGGCTATATCACTATATCACTATTGCGAATGTTTACCCTTGACGACTGGAATTAATATTCATAACTTGGCAACATGTGTTTTGAGCCGTGTCATGCAAAGCGGTAAGTTACAGCGATGGCTCAAATTCTTGCAGACTAGGTAGAGCCTTTATGTACTTTTCGTAATAAGTTTTCTTGCTGCTGAAAGTACATGGACTTATTTCATGTCGGCAAATTTATTGATATCCAGTGGGGACGAAATTACTTACATGGCTTTCTGTCCAGTTAGATTTCAGGAAATTGAGAATTACTGCGTCAGCTTTCTTGGCTGCCTCTCGCTTTGGTTGTCTCGACTTCTCATCTGCTATATGCTCTGATATCTGAGCAACTTTACTTTCCTGGTCATGTGTGTCATGACTCTATTCAAAACTGATTACTTGTAAACTATTTTATATGTCTATTTTATATGTTTAAAGGTGGTAATAGCTGGGTCACCCATTTTTCAGTGTGAGTTTAGTCCAGTTACAAGACCCGTTGGTTCCAAAACGTGCATCTTTTACACTTTAGATAAATGTTAGGAAGTTCGTTGCAGGAGATGACTATCATATGCATGTATGTATCACGCTTACCTTTAGATCCTATTTTGAACCATTCTATTTTTTTTATTTATTTGTATGTAATTGACTGAGGTTAAACATTGTGTGAACCTAAAGTGGAATCAATTTATTTGTTCAGGACGAAGTGTTAGGAGGCTTTACATTTGCTGGCACTGGAGAAGGGGGAGTCTCCATAAGGGCCATTCTCTGGTTACAAATGGATTACACCAAACCTCACCGATCTCTACTTGTACGTGTTGGCTCCACTTAAAATATACTTTCGATGAGATACTGCGCTCCACTTAAAATACACTTTTTATCAGTCAGGGTCACTGACGAGGCTTTATTAGCCGAAACTACGTAGTCTGGCCCATGTTCCTTCTTCTGAATGTATTCTCTGCTCTTGAAGGAACTATTTCAGATTTTAATTTCAATACATGAAAGCCAACACTTACAAGTAGAGATTGGTGAGGTTTGGGGAAAATACATTTGTAACCAGAAATGGCCCTTATGGAGACTCCTTTGCAGTTTTATATACGAAAGGCTAGTCGGAAAATAACAAATACTTCATTTGCTCGTATCTTTCCACGTGCAGCTACCTTCACATATTATACATGAGCAAAACACTACATTCTATCGCTTTTAAATCGATTAATTTATTTTCACTGATAAGTGTTTATACACGAAGTTTGAGCCTTTACACAAGGTAAGTGTTACTGCGACCATGGACTCTAAGCTGAAGTAACATAGAACTGTAATAAAATGTCATTCTGTTGCATGACATAGAGGATATTTGACGTTTTCAGTGTAAGATTTATTTTTATTTCACCGAATGAACACCAAAAGCAGTATTTCACGAGTGGCGAAGCCACGAGTGAAAATACCTGTTTTGGGTGTTCAAGAGGGAAATAAAAATTCATCTTACACTGAAAAAGTCAAATTTTCTTTTTCTTTTATGCTTGAAAATCGCAATAATTCTGTTTATTCAAGAGAATCAGCCATCACGACAGAAACACAAGTTTTTTCTAGCCGTTTGGCGTCAAGTTTGATGCTTCCAGCGTGTTTATTGGGTATGATATTGGTTGTAAAAAGTTTGCAACTGAAAAATAGCTTCAAATATCATTTTGATAAACAGATCTAAAAAATGCCAAGAGAGAATGCCTACAGGAGACTTAGGCGGCCTGACGTCGCGTGCACAAACAATGTTACGTTGGCGCTTTAAGTGACGTCATTAACGTCGTAATGAGGTGCAAACAAGCGTGACGTAATTTTTTGTCAAGCCAGATAAGATTTAGCCAATTAATCAACCAAAAAACTTGAGGCTATTTCACAAAAATCCTATTTCTGAAACAGTGAAATCTAAAGTGATAATTTCACTGTTTGAAACAGTGAAATTATCAGTTTCGATTTCACCGAGAATTCTTTATAGTTCACTGAAAAATATAAAAGAAAGTGCCCCCTCCCATACAACCTCATCTACAGACATTATCAACTCCTTCAAGTGGCAAATGTTGTCCGTCCCTCCGCACCTTCATCTTGCCCTCATGCGAATTAATTGCTTCCAGCATTGATAAAAAGTTCGCTGGAAGCAAATATGAGACCGGAGTGGCTTTGATCAATAAATCAATATTTCAGCAGTAGGTCTATTTCATTGTTTGCAGATGGAATACAAAAACTCCCATGGAGATGGAAAAGTGGATAGACGTAGGTTATAAATACTTTGAAAAAGAATAGAAAGAATTTAAAAATAAATCGTTTTTTTTTTTTGTTTTTTTTTTTCTTAAGAAGGAGCAAAACGTCTGGACATTTTCCTAACACCCCTCGTACTCATCGAATTTGACAATCAATAGGTCTCCTTTTTAATACTATTCGAACATCTCTGTTTCAAACTGAACGCGATTTTGAGAGTTTTACCACTTCGCTGGTATGGTTAAATGTTTTTTTTTTTTTTTTTTTTTTTGCTTTGTTTATACGAGATAAAAAGGGAAATAATCCGCAATATTTGAAGATAAAATTCAGCAAATTGTTCAAAGAGTATTGGAAGACTGGCAAAAAAGCATAAATGCATACTTCGAACATACTAATCTTGTTCCGATTCCTGACCGAATATCTGTAAAAAATAAGACAAAACTTTTGGAATAAAATTGAAGGTCTTCTCTTTCTCCCGTAACCTAAACAGATATCAAAACCCACTCTTTTTATGCAAACTTATCACACACCTTAAGATGTTATTAACAAATTAAATGCATGACTGAGAATAAACTTTTCTTAGAAAACTGAAATTTAAACTACTAAAAAATCTGAAGAGACCATTTACTTAACTTCTATTAGACCACTGGTTCAATTCGTAATAGTGGATAATTGTTCCAGTATGATACGACTTAGGAATTGGATAAAGTCAAAACAAGGCAGCCAGGATATCTACCGGAACGACTGAATTAGTATAAAAAATACGCTATACAATAAACTGTTGAATACTCTTGAACATGGCTTTTATGATCACAAACGGACATTTTGTTTTACAAAATGATGAAACCTTTTACACCATTTTATCTACTCTAGTATTACACTGTGCATAAATTTAGACGCTGGGTTTATCAAATTTGACCCATACTAGAATGACTTTTAGGCTCATAGATTTTCCAAGCTAAGCACGCTTAATCATACATGTGTGACACCCCTTTATTCAGTGACCAAACCTATAACCGAGCTGAAGTGGACAGTGCTAACAGTCCTTCAAATTTGTAGACAACCAATAGGAAATATAATTTGGTGTCGTTTCCGACAGCTATTCAGTTGGACACTACAGAGAATCTATGTCGCTCTGAACATTGTGTCTCACTGGGAACTGATTTCGCCTCAACAATAAGGGCTTGTTTATTGCAGATGGTGTGATTGAAAATAAATACTAATAATAACTGAGTATTAACCCCTATAAAATTTCCAGAACTGGTGGTAAATGGTCGGTTATCAGAGCCTATATTCTTTATAACTATGGGAAATAGGAAGCATTTCGACCTATGTAATTTGCCTGACATTTTAGCGCAAATTAGCTGTCATTTTTCGATGGATTGGTTGAGATATTGTGTCCTCATAATATAATTATTTAGAGCGTCTAACACAATGTAATTATTTTTTTCCACATGAGCTTTCATCAAGGTGCTTGGAAAATTGTCAGTGTAAATAAATAGCATCGTGTCTTTTCGCAACTGGATCAGTTAGAGAACATGGTGCTCGTACTCCATATCTAAAATAATTTATAATAGGGTCAAGTTGGATGAATTCGGACAGCAGGTAAATTCGGACAGTGACATTGTTTCCTTTATATGTCAGTTGTTAAGAATTAAAACAAAAATAACTGGACAAACTGTGAAAATCTAGATGAGACAGGCCATTATGAGCCCTCTCATCTGGATCATTACTGTTTGCAATAGTTTGTTCGAATTTACCCGCTGTCCGAAGTTACCCGACTCGACAGTAAACATCAAGAAGACAGAGTCCAAAGAAGTAGCTCACGCAGCAAAATCAATGAAGGTCTGCCCTCTGATCCATAATAACTGTTCAAATGTTTCAATTAAGCTTATTTTGACGTGCTTTTATTCAAGATAATTATTTTATTTTATTTATTTATTTGTTTATTTATTCATTTATTTTCTGCGAGCATTACAGTTACTGTACATACACGTACATTTGCAGCCGAAAGCAAAGGTTCCCATTTTGGGTCGGGCGATGTATCTAGGTAACTTTCAGTGCAGGGACGTCCTACTTATTTTGATAATAATTGGGCAAGGGCATGCTGTGCCTGCAGCAGGTGCGCGATGGGGTTGTTTATGAATTTGTTTACGTCCATCTATCTCTTCCTTTCTCCCGGGGTTCTGTGCACGCAACCTGTTATTATCATCCATCGCATTGCTCTGGCATGGCTGATACTTAAAAAAGGATGTAAAGCGGCAGCTCATCGAGCATTTATCCATTTATTCTCAATCTCCATGGGACACGGCTTGTTATTGACTGAAATATTGTTTCACTGGGCCTTTTCAGCGAAGCTAACCGACTGACTGTAGCAAAGTATTGACAGTGATGGCGATTTAAGGCAAACTCTTGCATTGGATCAGAATATGATATGAGGCTGTCTTTTGCCCGATTACCCTTCCAATCAGTATTTCAATAAAATAAAAAATAGAGAAATCAAGTTATCTGCCAGATTTAAGAAAAAAGATTGAAGAGAAAAAAATGAAGAGAGTAGTGTAAAACAAAAAAAAGAAATGAAAAAAAAATGCAGACACAGCCGCACGTACTGCAAGCGAAATATGGGATTGATATGCCGCACACAAAAAATCGGTGGGACTTCTCAGCGCCAAAAAAAAATGCGTGAAAATGAGATTCTACGATAATATCCAGCTCAGAAAGAATGCAGTAAAGAGAAAGATAAAGAAAAATTATGTTCAACTGTCGCGAATTCTTTGCGATTTTAAGAAACAGATATGATTATTTTTAAGTACAATTGTTATTTATAGAATAAATAAGGTTTTTTTCCATTTAATCTAATTTTATCTTGATGTTACTTAACGTCAACGTCATGATGACGTTGACGTCGAGGTTAAATTACGTTGACAACAGCTGGAAGGAACTTTATCATTGTAAAGAGAAATAAAGTGGACATTTAAAGAATAGAAGTCATCAGGAGTTGGGAAAACCTTTCTAACTACTACAACTACGTGGGAACTACTACTTTGGAGAAGGGTTTGTCCTAAATAACAGGAGAGTTCTATAAAGACTGTTGTTGTACTAGAAATATCTCATATCAAGGATACAGTTATTGACAATTTCACATGGAACTTTGTTATGTGGCAGTTAAAGTAAAATTTCTTAATTAAATTCAGAATCAGCTGTATTATTCTAATTGTGTTTGCCACATAATGGTCCCGCAAACCGGATAAACGTAAGAACTTTGCTTAGAGGATATCACAGTGCAAGAAAGTCACAATACTGTCCCTTACTCATCTCAAAGGAAAACGGACACGCTTCAGAAATATTTTAGAAAAGGAACTAAAGCCAGGGAGAACTCTTCTTGCTGTAGAGATTGGATCGCTTGATCTGTATGACCTTATAGATGAAATAGATAATCTCATAAAAAATCTTATTCGACAATCGGAAAAGCTGGATGCAGCTTGTGCAGAATTTTCAATAGAGGCAAGGAATAGTGACAGAGATCATGAATATGAACAGTTCATCGAAGAGGACAATTTTGTTATGACAGCAGTTTTTGGCTGCATCAGTGAATTGCAAAGACGCAGAAAGGAAGTGAAAGATCTGATTGAATCACAAGAAAAATCAGCACAGCCTGCTCTTGAAGAACAGGTGGTTCACATGCAGACACAGCTGGAGCAGCTTACGATTGAAAGACAACCAAGAAAAGAAGGATTAGGAGCCCAAATCCAACGTCACAGCTCAGTCAACCTGCCTGAACTTGAGTTTCCATCTTTTAATGGTGATAAATTACGTTGGTCTGAATTCTGGGATACGTTTAAGGCTACTGTGGATCAGAACGGTAACTCATCAAATATTGAGAAGATTGCTTACCTTAACAGTAAACTGGTAGGAGATGCGAAGCAGGCAGTTTCAGGTATTCTGCTTTCAAATGAGAATTATGGTGTAGTAAAGGCACTTCTCAAAGAGAGATTTGGGGATGCACAGTCTGTTGTAAATTCCCACTACACACAACTAATAAATATGAAAACTGCTGTGAACAGTACAAAGGGACTGCGTACATTATGTGACCAATTTGAGAGACATTTTCGAAGCCTTGAGGCTATGGGACAAGACACAAACCAGGATGTATTTGTTTCCATAATGACATAAAAAATTCCAAAGGATGTTTTGTTGCAATTGCAAATTCAGAAAGGTGCTAGGGTAAATTGGACAGTAAGTAAATTAAGGGAGCTACTCAATGATTACATCTCAGCAAGGGAGCAAACTGACCAACAGTGCCACACAGAGGCGCCAGGCAATAGTCCTTCTACTTCAAAGATGCTCAGAAGCTCCAAAGAAGCCTTGATGGCTGGTCCGAGAACATTACTGAGACAAGGGAGTGACAAATCGTGTAGATTTTGTAATGGCTCACACTGGAGTGATGAGTGTGGGCGATATGTGACAGTAACGGAAAGGAAACAAAGAATAAGAGTCAGCTGTTTTATTTGTTTGAAGCAGGTTCACAGAACAGGTGAATGTGGATTAAAGAAATCATGTTACTATTGTAAGAAGTGGAAAAATCATCACAGAAGTCTCTGCCCACAAAGATTCGGAGCAACTAACAGAGAGGGGGTGCATTTGGTAGAGGAATTGACCACAGAGGAAAATTCAAGCGTAAATGAGAATGCTCTTCTTTCATCTGGCGAGATGGTCCTGATGCAGACAGCTACAACTGATATTTCAAACCCGGTCTCTGGAGAGATACGAAGTGTGAGAATGTTGTTTGATACAGGCAGCTAAAGAACATATATAACAGAATCCTTGGCAAAGAAACTGAATCTGAGTCAGAAATACAGTTGGTAACATTCGGATCAGAAAATCCGAAGACGCAGCGAACCACAGAGACAAATATTGGCATTATGCTTAAGGGTGGAAGCATAATGAACATAAGTGCAAGTGTAGTGCCAAGCATTACAGGGTCTATCTTGAGGCGTCCAATCCAGTGCAAGTCACTAAGCAACTGGGAGCATTTGTGGAATGAAGACAATCTAGCTGATTCATTTCCCACTGAAAAGGAAACGACAACAATTGAACTCCTGATAGGTAATGATTATTACCTAGACTCAATTCTTCCCCAAAGAATAGAGATACAACCAGGCTTGTATATGCTGGCTTCCAAGCTAGGATGGATACTGACAGGACGCACCAGAGAGCCAGCTGAAGATACCCCTCAACATAGTATGCTAATGCTGACATATTCTACAAATCCTCTGAAAGAAACTAGCTTACTTACACCTGATAGGTCTTTTCCAATAAAACCTAACATGGAGGACTTCTGGAAATTAGAATCTATAGGTATCACAGATTCTCCTCAGGATTCAGATAAAGAGAAAGCACTTAGAATCTTCAATGAGACTCTCAAGTTTGAGAATGATAGATACAGTGTAACCTGGCCGTGGAGAGAAGAAAGATCTTGTCTGCCTGAAAATCGTGAGTTAGCATTTGGACGATTGAAGTCCCTTGTACATAAAATGAGAAACAATCCTGAGCTTATTGACAAATATGATGACATCATACAAAATCAGCTAAAGCTTGGTGTAATAGAAAAGGTGGTGGTTAATAGAAAGGATACAAAAAACACTACATTCCACATCATGCAGTCATAAATCCAAATAAGACATCTACAAAGGTTAGAGTTGTGTATGATGCATCAGCCAAGGCAAACAAATCACTAAAAATTCTGAATGAATGCCTTTACGCAGGACCTACAATGTTAAAAGATCTCACTGGAATATTACTTCGGTTCCGACTGAACAGAATTGCAGTCGTTGCTGATATAGAAAAGACCTTCCTACAAATAGGATTACAGGAAGAAGCAAAGGATGTGACCAGGTTTTTCTGGTTGAAGAACAAACGACAAATGACAGTTGAAAACAATGTTCAGGTCTACAGATTTAACAGGGTGCCTTTTGGTATTATATCTAGCCCATTTTTACTGGCAGCGACACTAGATTTTCACTTGAAATGTTATACAAACTCTGTGGCTGATCTATCAGAGAAAACATATATGTAGACAACGTTATTACAGGAACTAACACCATAAAACAGACCGTTGACTTTTATGTGGAAGCAAAGGAGATATTCATTAAGGCTTCAATGAACTTACGGGAATGGATGTCCAATAATGAGGATGTTATGAAAGAAGCAAGGCAAGGTCCTATGAAAATACTGGGTCTGACATGGGATGTAGCAGATGATGTAATAGCATAGAATAAGCAAAATCCTGCAGTTTTTACTTTAACCAAGAGAACAGTTTTGAAGAGGATAGCCTCGGTGTTTGATCCACTGGGTCTGTTCAGTCCAGTTACGCTTCAAGGAAAAATCTTCCTACAGGCATTGTGGAATAAAAAACTTCAGTGGGATGAATGTTTGCCAGAAGACGATCAGTTCCAGTGGCTGAAAATAGACACAAATCTGAAAGAAATATTTGACTGTAACATACCAAGATACATTGGACTAAATAGGTCAGACAAAACAAGCTTTCAGCTTATGGTATTCTGTGATGCATCTAAATTTGCATATTCAGCAGCTGTGTATTTACGACAGGAAGCAGGTGATAGATGTATAACTAGACATATTTTCAAAGACAAGGATGGCACCAAACAAACTGATAAGTATTCCACGCTTAGAATTACTAGCAGCACTGGTCGGTGTAAGATGTATCAGATTTGTGCAGAGAGAATTACAACTACGAGTGGAACAAAAACACATGTGGCTCGATTCTCAATGTGTTTTAAACTGGATTGGAAGCAAAAGAACACTTTCAACTTTCATAGAAAACAGACTGAATGAAATAAGACAGGACAGAGAAAAATAATGCACTACATAGCATCTTCAGAGAATCCTGCTGACTGTGCCACTAGAGGACTTGAGACAAAAGATCTAAAGGACAGTCATCTTTGGTGGTATTGACCAAAATGGTTAGTCTTACCCAGTGATAGCTGGCCAATATGGAAGTTAAACAACATCGACAGTGACATACTAATTGATGAAGAAAATGAGATAACAACAAACAGGACCATGTATGAGGCTAAAGTAGTCGCTGGGGAGGGTTGTAGGAACAAACAAGTTATTTCCACCAAGGTTAGTCCACCTTTGAATATTGATATTCATAGGTTTTCCTCTTTGATAAAGTTATTTAGGGTAACAGCACTTGCATTAAAGTTTATTAAGAAACTTCAGAGGATATCACAACCAAGCAATCAACTTGATAGTGAAGAAATCTTGCAGGCTGAAAAATTATGGATACGTTATGTCCAGAAGTTACACTATGGTGATATCATTGATTCAATACACAACAATAAGCATAACAATCTTAAATTCCAGCTTGGAGTTTACTTGGACAGTGAAAGCATACTTAGATGTCATGGCAGGCTGGAAAATGCAGAGTTAACTGACGGAGCCAGATTACCAATATTGCTTCCAAAAGTTTGACAGATATACACAACTCTTAATAGAAAGAACACATAGACATTCTCTTCATGTTGGCGTTTCTCAGACGCTGGCTCTATGTCGTCAGAAATACTGGATACCTCATGGTAGATCTGCAGTGAAAGCTGTATTAATGAAGTGCTCTGTTTGTAGACATTCTGAAGGAGGATCATATAGAATGCCTTCCATGCCTCCTTTACCTGCTAAACACGTTTTACAACACCATTTTCATATAGTGGAATTGACTACGTCGGGTCCCTATATATTAAAACAAGGACAGACACAAAAAAGGTATGGATATGTCTTTTTACATGCCTGGTAACAAGGGCCATTCACTTGGAACTAATGTCTGATATGTCCACAGAACAATTCCTCTTAGGAATTAGAAGATTTGTGGCCAGGTATGGTAAACCGAAAGAAATTATTTCTGATAACGCTTCACAATTTAAACTGGCTTCAGACGTAATAGACAAAATCTGGAGGCAAATTCTG
Source organism: Ctena decussata (assembly GCA_963989385.1). Classification (NCBI taxonomy): domain Eukaryota; kingdom Metazoa; phylum Mollusca; class Bivalvia; order Lucinida; family Lucinidae; genus Ctena; species Ctena decussata. The sequence goes on from OZ022504.1 coordinate 11,135,528, forward strand.
TCAGAGGAAGATGTGCTCACGTACTCAGCGAATGAGACTATCAAATGGAAATATATTGTAGAACTCGCTCCATGGATGGGAGGGTATTATGAAAGGCTGATAGGACTAGTCAAAAGGTCTCTGCGAAAGGCACTCAGAAAACTTTGCATGACCTACGAACAACTTCTGAACATACTAAAAGAAGCTGAAGCGGTAATAAATTCTAGACCTCTTGTATATGTAGAGGACGATATAAATTCTCAAATAACCTTAACTCCATCTCACTTCTTGACACCCAATCCTAAAATAGGTATCCCAACATGTGAAAGTGATGATGATGATGATGGCGACTTCATTCTGAAAAATGGTTCAACCGATAAAATGTTATTTAGTTGGAGAAAGGGGCTCAGACATTTAGACAGGTTTTGGAAAATCTGGAGGGAAGAGTATCTGACAAGTCTACGAGAAAGAACTCAGACAAAACTCAAAGAAGCAAGAAGCAAGTCTCATCATATGGCACAACTAGGAGACAGTGTGCTTATTAAAGATGATCTTCCAAGGGGAAACTGGCGACTTGGAAGAATAACTGATCTAATAAGGAGCTATGACGAACAGGTTCGAGCAGCAAAAGTCATGCTTCCATCAAAAAGGATCATCAGTCGACCTTTAAGCTTACTGAATCCAATTGAATGGTCAGCGTAACTGAGTGGAGAAAATGACAGACATGACCAGGAAAGTAAAGTTGCTCAGATATCAGAGCATATAGCAGATGAGAAGTCGAGACAACCGAGTGGCAGCCAAGAAAGCTGCTATGAAGATAAAGGAACAATTACAACAATAACATTTACAGAACTATCTGCCTGTGGGGAGTGTCGCGAATTCTTTGCGATTTTAAGAAACATATATGATTATTTTTAAGTACAATTGTTTTTTCTAGAATAAATAAGGGTTTTTCCATTTAATCTAATTTTATCTTGATGTTACTTAACGTCAACGTCATGATGACGTTGACGTCGAGGTTAAATTACGTTGACAACAGCTGGAAGGAACTTTATCATTGTAAAGAGAAATAAAGTGGACATTTAAAGAATAGAAGTCATCAGGAGTTGGGAAAACCTTTCTAACTACTACAACTACGTGGGAACTACTACTTTGGAGAAGGGTTTGTCCTAAATAACAGGAGAGTTCTATAAAGACTGTTGTTTGTACTAGAAATATCTCATATCAAGGATACAGTTATTGACAATTTCACATGGAACTTTGTTATGTGGCAGTTAAAGTAAAATTTCTTAATTAAATTCTGAATCAACTGTATTATTCTAATTGTGTTTACCACATATTGTGGCATATTGTGTTTGCCACCGGACCTGTCCTAGACACATGCGCAGAACATTCCAATTTAATCTCGACAGTATTTCATTCCAAATTTATGTGTAAAAATATCTTCTTTTCATGGTATTTGCAAAAGTCAGCCGCAAAATATAAATGTACGTCAGTTGAATCAGCTAGTGATAAAGTGCACGCACTTCAAAAGAACAAGACACATTTATACCGAAGATTGTTTTTTTTTTATATAAAAGTGGCTTCATTCACAAGATATTGTCTGGCTGAATTATCTGGAAATATTTTTGTATTCCAGTACTATTAGAAGCTCCAATAAACGTGTGTGTCATTACCCCTCTCCAGAGAAATCAAACTCGCAAGGCAGTCAATTCAATTTCCCGCTATTGGTATTTGGCTGGCTGAACATAATATGCGCCATTTTTATTATCATTTTTTATTGTAGAGAGTGGTGCTGGAACAAATTAAATGAAGTAAAAATTGTTTTACACATCATATGAGCCGCGACACGACAAAACTAACAAAATGGCATGTTTGAAGACTCAGATCAGCCTGAGAATACATTCTGTCTGATCAGAGACTTCACTGTCGGCATTGAGGTAGCTTAGACCCTTAGCTACCCTTTAAGCGCACAGCAAGACTCTGATCAGACTGGGCGGATGCCCAGACTGATCTGTGTCTGCTCTGGGCACACAACCACTTTGTTGGTTTTCTCGTGTTGCAGCTCATTTTTTTTCTGATCGATAGGTGGTCCTAAAGACACTGCATCTTACGCAATATAACATTGACGAAATTTTACTCTTTCTAAATAGTTCGGTTTACGCCTTCGTTTGTACAATGGAACGTGATATAGATGCATTTCAGCAATCATTACGTTACAAAAACCGGTCAATTCCGAGTTTCCTGGGAGCCCTGGTAGCTCAGTGGGTTAAACGCTTACCTACTGATCTAGCGGATCGGGTTCGAGCCCCGCTTGAGGCTAGAATATTTCCTACCGTAAACGAGGTTACATTGCAAACATCCTTTCACTGTCACCGTCCCATCGTCCAGACATAACTGAAATACTGTTGAAAAGGACGTAAAATCGCAAGTCATCCATGCATTATCCGAGTTTTCTAATGTAATGGTGCCGGGCAGCGTAGCGCAATCGATAGGGCACCTGACTCATAGGTCAGAGATCCTAGGTTCGAAACCCGGTGTGGCCACATACTTTCGTTTCTCCTTTCCGCTGATTCAAGAAGGGCAGTTGTCAGTTACTGGCGAAAGTATGTGCACTTAGTACTGGTTAACCGTTTAGGAGGTCTAAGCCTGCCCAGGAATAGTGTGGTTAGGTTTACTAACCGTCCCGACATGACCATAGCTGTTTACCGTGGACGTTAAGCATCAAATCAGTCAGTCTAATGTAATGACTGCTATATTCTAAATCCTTTCGGTTCGTCTAATGTAATGACTGGTAAAATGTAATTCTCTCTCAAGTGCCGTTGTACTGACGAATGGTTAAAACCAAAATATTTAGAAAGAGTGTCAGTCGACACTGCTGTGGTTCTTTGTCTATTGGACAACATGTAGAATTGCGTGACGAATGGATTCTACTACGGTAACCCTACCTAGCTCTATGGACAAGTCCATTTCCAATGTAAGGGGTGCCAGGCTTAATTTATTTATTCGCACTTTAGCTTTAAAAGAATATTAAAGGCAAACAGTTTAGACCATAATTGTGGCGTCTGATCTGCGGCTACACTGTTTTTTTTTTTTTTTTTTTTTTTTTTTTCAATATTCAATAAGGGGATAACTGTACTCAAAACTGTCATTCGAGGTGGTAAATCGTCTGTTTTATAATCGGAACTATCGTTTTAAGGCGACGCGCCGGCGGAGCCGTAAAACGCAATTTGCGACTATAAAACCGACGATTTACCTCCCGAAATGACAATGCTTAGCGCATATCCCCGCTCTTCCACGTTTTTACCTTTAAGTGTGCTACTGTAACTTTGCTCCCATAACAAACACTTTCCCTATTGAGAATGACGTCGGGTTTCCACCTATATATAGCGAGATGTACTGTCACAAATATATGACGTTATCTAATCAGACGTGGCGTTACATAATACGTAAGCGCATTAGCATGTCCCTTTAATGGTTTTCCAGACATGAATGAATGAGCTAAATTGGTTGAAAAGGAAAATATTCTAAAGTTCATGTTTTTAAAAGTGAGGGGCAGTTTTTGAGAGGAGCTCGGTATAGTGCGTGTGTGTGTTGGGGGGATGGGGGGGGGTGGGGGGGGGGCTGGTAGGGCGATGTAGCTGGGTGACTGTCAGTGCCGGGACTTCCTTCTAGTTCGGATAATAGTAGGGCCAGAGTCTGCTGTTCTTGCATTTAGTACGAGTAGGATTGTTTATATACTTTTTCTCTCGCCTAGCAGGAGCACCGATAGTGCAGTGGATAACACGCTGGACTACACCAACAGGGGTCGCAAGATCGTTCCCCAGCTTCTCCAGTCTTTCGGGTGAGACTTTAAACCTAGGTCCCGTCTCCATATGACATAGTTGCTGGTGGGACGTTAAATCCCAGTTCACTCACTCACATATTGTCGCCTAGCATATCTTATGTCTGGGAGACGGCCCGATATAGACTAAAATACTGTCTCAAAGGACAGTTAGTGCCAAACAACCAAACAACTAACCATGGTGCATGTTCGCAGGTTTGAGTTATGGAGCAAAAACCTGTGTCAGCCCAGAAGTAAATGAGTCTCCAGTGCTCAGCTCAACATAAGAAGGGGTAGCAGAGATGATTTAGGGAAAATTATCCATATTTCTCCACAAAACCATATTTTGTGACCCGTCATTTGAACCGTCTCGTCGAGACGGTTCTATTGAGGGGTCACAACATATGTTTTTATTGGGAAATAAGAAAAATATATTTGAATTATCCTCAATACCCCCTTTTATCTGAAGCTCTGGTCTCTATTTTGAACCAGGAAAAGATAAAACAGAGATTTTGAGCATTGTTTAATATCATATTGGGAGAAATTTGCAACTGAACCCATACTTTTTGTGGATCAATCTCTCCTAATTTTATGATTCAGTCATTTTGACTTATATCTCCCAGCACTTTATGATGGATTTGCATCATACTTGATGTAGTGGATCACTATAACACTGTGACCTACCTGATACTACTTTTGGTATTTGGTCACTGTGACCTTTATTTCATGGTTCAGTGAACAAGAACTAAAATGGAAAAAATCCCAACTAAAAGCAATTTAAATCAGTTGATGTCTCAGCTACAATGTACAGTTCATATAGGACATCAAATGATCACAGCGGGGATACAACGTCGAAATGGCATCCTTGTAATGGCGACGCGACGTCATGGAGTCATTTTGCTCATGACGTCATTGCGACGTTGAAAGCGATGTCATACGACATTGTTTGTTTGCTGGAAGCAGACATCGTTTAAATGAAACAGCAAAGAAAAACAAAGATATTGAACTTTGATACAATAGTTTAATATAATATGCATAGATTAAACTCTCTGCAAATCTCTTGGCGTTTGGTGCTGACACATTTGTCAAATATATATGACTGGCGTCGCATGAAAAAGGATGTTCTTGTCATTTGTGCACTATAAATACTAAAGCATTCTGCACATCAGCTCTTATTCGATTCCCTAAAAGCAGCTGTGTATGCTTACGGGAAATATTTTGATCAAACAACGCAAATGCACAGGCTAATCTGAGTCTGTGTCTTTCCTATTTGCAAATACTGAAAGGCATTTTTTACGAGATGCAAATCGAATCTAGACATTTGAGAAAACCAATAAAGTGACATGTGTGCCCAGTGCAGACTCAGATCAGCTTGGACATCCGCCCAGTCTGATCCGAGTTTTCGCGGTCGGCATGAAGGTAGCATAGACCCTTAGCTACCATTTAAGCGCACTGCAAAGGCTCTGATCAGACTGGGCGGATGCCCGGTCTGATCAGAGTCTCCGCTTGGCGCACATGCCACTTTGTTTGTTTTCGTGTGTCGCAGCTCAATTTTTTAACTGTTGTTCGGTAAACGCTGTTTAGGTAACAATATACGGCATTTCTGGCTAAGGATTATCTTGTACAGCTGATTGCATTTTGGAACTTTCTTCGGGCAGTTTGTTCACAATTACTGAAATAGCAAAGAAATACATGAAATAATTACGTTTCTTACTCCTTTTTAAGGTTTCTGTTTATTACCTATAAGCCATATAATAGGAATCAGTTTAGACATACCATTGTACTGCATGTCACTGTTTTGGGTTATCAAGGCTATAAAACATTATTTTTGGATCATGTGGCATGATCTGTGTCACGTAGTCTAAAAATGTTTGTTTCCTTTTCATTTTGTAGTATGTTCGAATTTCAAATTCTTTAATACGCGTAGATTACATAAAACATAAATGCAACAACATAAGGTGAAAGCATACTATGTAATTCAAAATACAACTGTATGGCGCAAACTTGCTCACACACGAATTCATACTCACGTAATTGAGGGCACCATCGTAAGTTTATCATAAGCAATTGGTCAAAGATTCGATCATTCAGAGAGAGAGAATGAGAGAGAGAGAGAGAAAGAACGCTTTCAATTATTCGTCATATAAAATCAAGACATCTTTACTTTATGTGAATAGTCTTGACATTTTTATATTCAAACTCTTAGACGCTTTCTTTGCTGTCTACTTTCGGAGCCAAAATCGCCTATCTTGCCAAAATAAGGGTCGGAGGTGGCACCCTCTGCTATGCCTATGTTATAGTACTGTTTCCGCACTATACATACGTATAAATTTTCAAAAAAAAGGTCCAGTAAGTAGCAAGTGTTACGTTCGGATACAGTGGTGATTGTTATTTTGGGCATTAGCCAGTAAGTTAAAGGCCCCAAAACTCTCACTACAGTTTTTTTTATGATTGTAACAGACAAACTTTGCGCGTACATGTAACGTCATTGACAACGACCGTCTTAACATTGCGTTTTCTTATTAAAAAAAAGTACATTTTGATGGGGATAAAATTTAAACCTTAAAGAGTTCCTCAAAGGTGGAGAACACATGGACCATAAGTCTAATTTTAAAGGACCATGTAATAAACAGAGTCTTACACTCTAGGTCATTTAATATGAAATGTAACTAGCCGCTCGTTTCATAAATTTCTTACTCCTGTAAGATCCTCTGCATTTGATTGGCCGTGGCAGAACCTATGGCGATGATTGACTTATCAAAACCGAGTTTACGCTATCCAGTATTATCTCGCCAACGACTAGCAGAGGCAAGTCATAGGTATTAGTTTGGCATCATCGACGTAAACTTTGCGTCGAGATTTCTGTTGTTGTTGTTTTTTTGTTTGTTTGTTGTTGTTGTTGTTGTTTTTTTTGTGACAATGCGCAGGCAGGCATGATATAACATTCCCCGGCTTACTTTTTATTGACTGTTCTAAGGTGGCTTTTCTTTCTTTCTTCCTTTTTTTTTTTTTTTTTTTTTTTTTTTTTGTTTCGGTGTTATCGTGAAATTCACATTTGTTTGATTTGATTAAGTCTAGTCTTATCCCTTTTGTTCTTGTTGTGAGTGGTATGTGAAATTGATTGTATCAATCCCGGAGTAATTCCATATTTACTTAGCCCAATGTCTATATGCTTGTTGGAGGAGGGGTAGCTGGTGCGTTTGTTTGATGTTTGAGCATGTGTGTGTGTGTGATTTATAAAAATCAGTTATCTTTTACAAACCTCATGCATTTTGAGAAACTGAGGACTGACCACAAAGCAATAGAAGGAATTACTTATCGTATTCTTTGCGCTCTATTTCACATAATCGGAAATACAAAACGAGACGTCTAATAAAATCAAGATGATAAATGGTGTCTATTATTTTATATGGTAATTTTTCTGAATCCTCTTGCTTCAGCGAGTATAATAAATTCCTCTCGTATAAATCTTTATGTAGAAGGATGTGTATAGTAAACAGTAGGTGCATGTACAAGAAGGACTTTCTATCAGTATTTCAGACTATATCGGACTGTCTTCAAGAAAAAAGTGTAATAAAATAAGCTGGGAGATTAGCTATTACATGTATTATTGTATGTGCTAAATGCTGTAACCCTCGAAAAAATAAAGTCGTTACTTACTTACTTACTTACTAGTGTCGAGAAGAAGAAAAACATACTGTCTCGTCCTCCATCTGATCCAAGCGCAACTGACACTTCCCGTACTATAAGACCCAGGTGCAGTTGATCGACCTATTGTCCGATCCTACACAACACCTGGCTAACACTACTATACGTATCCAAAGCAAAGATGCACCAAAAATGTCACTGTGATGGCATCTTTGGTTTTTATGAGAGTTGACGGGGTTTTTTTTGTTTGTTGTTTTTTTTTTCGTTTTTTTTTTTTTTTCGTGTCTGCTCCATAGCGCCAAAATCCCTTCAAAGGTAAAGTTCACATTTAGAGATCAATTTCTGCAGGTAATATTTCGTGCCCGCTCCAGATCTTCATAAAACATTAACCGATGTTTCTTACCTACGAGGCAGATTTTGTTCTATTTTTAGCGGTGCTGGAAAATTCTGTCTTGGCCATGGGCTGGGACAGCTCACACGAGCTTGAGTTCTGTGTATCACTACTCGCTCAATGAAATCTCGGCGATTCTATTCTTTTTTTTTTTTTTTAAGCAATGAATTTACGCAAAGAAATTCATTCTTTATATGTCCATCATTATCTGTTTCTATGTCTTCAATGCGAATAAAAAAAAAACTCCGAAATAGTCAATTTTCACACAAACACTGTCGAGGATGCCACCATTTTGAAGACGTTACCAACTGACGTTTGAATTAACGTTGACGTTACGTCACAATACTACTTACGCTTGTATACGTTCGCATGGAATAATAATTCCCCGTTCAATTTGAAATAAGTATCGTAGGTAAGAAAAATAACCAATCATTGGTCTCCGATGCGGACAGGGAAATCGAAACCCTCGGGCACAAGGGGCGTGTCGGAAACTCGGCAAGCCTTGTTTCCGACACAACCCATGTTTCCTCGGGTTGTGATTTCTCTGTCTGCATCGGAGAACAATGATAGATTCTATTTATCCATGACCTTTTAATAGTCCTTATTGTAATTTTGCCTGCTCCTTAATTTTTAGACTGTATAAGATTTCGGTTTGAATCTGTATGATATAAACAATCATCAGCGAGACGCATTATAGTTTGATGCCTATGTGTCCGTCCGTCAATCTGTCCATTAACTTTTTGTGTACACTCAATATCTGTTAGATCACTAAAAGATTGTATTGAAACTTAGATAAAATATTCATCTTATCAATACAGTTTGCAAAAGGGGTGGACAAAGACCAGGGTCACAGTACAGGAATAGGTCAAAAGTCTAAAGAAAATGTTTGCTAAAAAAATTAAAATTGTCTAACCTATATCCAGATTTGACAGAACTGTACGTATTTCTTAGGTTTAGCAAGCCATGAATTTATAGACAATACATACAAAATCGTAAATTTTTTCTAACTTTGTAAACCTCATACTCGTAGCATATTCAAAAGTTTTAGACCGTTTTCCTTTATTTTAACAGCAAACAATGTGCAACGATTCACTGGTGCTTCAGTTCAATGCAGACTCAAAACCCGAGAAAAACAATAGGCTAAAATTAAAGGTCACACCATGATTAATTTAACTGTTAAGTTTCTTCATTGAAGTATAACGTAACTGTGAGAAAATAATGACGTTAGTCTGAGACTTTTGACTTATGCTTAGTTACCGGGAAGAATTTTCTTTCTGAATTGTTTACAATATTATATTGGTAGTTACCAAACAATCATACTCGCAAAAGGGATTCAAGAAATGCCGATTAGAAACAAGTTTTTAAGACGATAACGTAAAACTAAGAGAAAACGTAATTTTTTTCTGACTTTGTAAACCTCATACTCGTAGCATATTCAAAAGTTTTAGAGCGTTTTCCTTTATTTTAACAGCAAACCAGCCGCCCCATTATGGTTGCGGCTTTTGTTTATGATCATAAATGTCATTCAGATACAATGGTCATAAAAACTGACGTCATGATAGTTCAAACGCTACATTTGAGCAATCTTGATTCTTTTATCTGCCAGTCCATCTCTAATGATCGGCCTTTATATCTTTATGCAGTAAAATGACAATGAAATTCTAATATGTTGGATCTGACACATACAAAAAATTGCTATATTTATTGTGCATAGTATAATAACTTTCGGTATTTTTCCGTCGAGCCTAGTTTATTTTGTCATTTTTGTCTATTTTCTCAAGAATATTATATATATTACTTTTTTTGCAAGGAAAATATAATTCTGCTTCCAGAATCCTCGGCAGCGCAAAAGATTAAGCGCTTGCTCACTGTGCTAGTGTTTCCGTATTCGAATCCCGCAGACGGCGGCATTTCTTCTAACCATATACGGGTTTCACTCCATACAGCTTTTCATCGGCGTCCTACCAGCATCTCGATATTACTTAATTACTGTTGAATGGGGGATCCATGTAACAGGTAATAGTTATACCATGGTTTGTCCGCCTGTACTTGAAGATAATCCACGAGCTTTAGCGAGTGGATTATCTCCCTTCCAAGTGATCAAACCATGGTATAAATATCTTATACCACAGTCATTAACGTAGATCTTGCTCAGTATGATATATTCGGGCTGAAGTTTATGTTTTCTATCAAAGCTGGTATAATCCGTTGTATTCCATCAGTCCATTAAACGTTGATTAGAAGGTATTAATGATCAGTAACCGACACAATCGATTTTCACATCCTGCTTAAAACACCAAATGGGGAAAGAAAACATAACTGAAAAAGACGGCATACACAGCAAAGCAAAACAAACGAAAAGAGATGAGGTTAGCTCTTTCCGATCCTTAATTGTTTACATAATATGAACAAGGATTTCTGAAAAGCAGACATAAATGACAATGGAAGTTAATCAAAACTAGATTTTTTTGACAAACAGAGATGTCTCCTACTTGCGCTTTCCCAGTACATATCATTTTCCCTAAATGCTGCCAAGTTAAGACCTCCGTGATCTTGAAATAGATCCATGGTCACCGAAATATAATCAGTTCTTGTCCACTTCCTAATTATACACTTATCTATGTTTAATTATAATCAGTCCATCCCTTCAGGAGATATGGTGCAGACAAACTGTTTTTCAACATTCTTGCAAGGTCGTTAAAATCTCATCACTTCTCTTCCATCTTCCAGTGATGTCTCGGTGACGTCTTTACGTTGAATCAATGTTGATTCGATGTTGATTCAATGTTTTGTGGTCATGGGTTTATTTAAATGTGACAGCAATATGCAATGCTTGAACTAAATTCTCCTAGCAATATTGACATTGGACCAAATTATTTGCGGATATTGCGATTGAGTGTACTTAGTCTTAAAACTTGGTCTTTTACCATTTTGGATTCGAGTATTGGAAAGCGCACAAGCTAGAACGCCACGTTCTGATTGCGGAATGTCAGGTGGTTTTCCCAGGAGGCTCTGGATTTCGCCAGTGATATAATTCCATCCTCTGGCCATTCTTTCGTTCATACTTACCTATTTTCTTTAGTACGGATGATCTAAAAATGTAATGTGTATGTCTGAGTTTTAGTTCCGTTCTGATCTTTATTCCATAACCTATTTCAGTTCATACCATTAAGAAAATGATACTATCTTTCTTGTTATGTAAATGTGACTTTAGCGCTTAACAGTTAGATAGTACATTAGACTTCATAATGCATCTGATTTTTAACATTGAGGGTCATTTAAAAGTTTGGGATTGTCGATTTTATAAAAATAAAAAAGGTGTCATTATGGTGGCTAGACGCTATTTCGCGACTACAAACGCATTTTGAGTGACAGTTCCACTCTGGCTCTAAATTATATCAAAGTAATACTCAGGGCTCAGTTGTTCAAAGCATTGCTGTTTAACGAAGTCGTTATTTAAGGATTCGTTAAGTCTTACGGTACTCACATAATCATTTGCGATATCATTTTTGATGAAAAATTGTAAGGATCTTGTGCGATGCAACAGCTCCTCATATTTTCTCGGCAAAAAACTGCAGTGATCAAAGTTTTACGTATAATACATTTGAAAAAATCACGTATTGTTAGCTAAGGACATCGTTAGTTTTGAACAAATGGACTCAGGTCTACATATAATATATTAAAAATTTAAAAAAGGTTACTATTTGCTTCAGTCTGTATGGATACAACTCGGGAACAACTTTTATGTCTTCCTGCCTGCTTTCTTGGACGATGAAGCCATTCAATCGAAGTGGGAGTCAAAAATTGCTGGACCTGAAAGTGAGCACATACTCATTAATATAAAGAAATGTGCCGTATTAAAAGAAACAACGAATTGTATATGAACAGTGCGACACGCACAATAAAATCGAGAAATCTTTGCATTGTGTTTGCCTGTGAATTGAGGATCTTGACAGCAGAAATAGAGACAGAACCCAGGCAGTTGAAATGAGATATTACCGAAAGTTACAGAACATTTTGTACAAAGACCATATGCAATTAGGATGTTTGCAGATAGATCCAAGCAGCAATTGCAGAATATGATGAGCTCCTGACCCTGGTCAAGAAACGGAGACAATTCTACATGGCACAGAGAAAGGGAAAAAGAAGATGGATGAACGTAAGAAGAGGTGGGAAGACAATGTTAAAGAATGGACAGGAATTGACTGTGCCAGCTCAACTAGGGCAGCTGAAAACAGAACTAGATGGAAAGGGATCGTTTCGACGTCATATGAGGTGCTCTAACGACCTTGTTAGGTTATGGGATAGAATAGAATAGATAGACTAGTATAGGGATTTTGGCAGGGCGTCAGATGGAGTGCGACTTAGAAGGATATTTTTGGGTGCATTTTTATTTTTTTCTATAATTATTATTATTATTATTATTATTATTATGTCATATAGACATATAATTTGCTTTACAATAGAACCGCCATGCCAAAGCAGTCTATAAGAGTCAATTCCCCCCTCCCCAACTACCAACCCGCATCCCAGTTATCCTTTGCTGACAGCTCCGACGAGGCGGTACTTCTGTTGTGGTTCCTTTAATGTTACAGGTTGTTATGTCCGCTTGTCTATGGTCTCTAGCAGTCTGGTCACCTAAACAGTTGCCCATTCTGCTTTCTGTTTTGTTTTGTAATTTAAATTTTAACAAGAGGGCTATGGTGGCCCTGGATCGCTCACCTGAGTATCCTGTGAACTTAACCTCAGAGACATCCATACGACCGACAGAAAGAGTTTCACAGAGATTTAATTGAAAATGAAGCCTTAATTGTGTACCTAAGGTGTTTATGAGATTTGACGTAATGCCCTAGTTTTTGACCCCACATGACCCAGTTTCAAACCTGGTCTAGATTTCTTTTATATGAACATTCTGACAAAGTTTCATGGATACCAAATCAAAACTGTGCCTTCTAGAGTGAACACAATGTTTTTCTAAGGTTTAACCTAGTGACCTAGTTTTTGACCCAAACTGACCAAGTTGCATCCTTGGTCCAGATTTGTTGGACATAAATGTTTTGACAAAGTCTCATCAAGATTGGAACACAAACAAAACTGTGTTCCCTAAAGTGTTCACATTGTTTTTCTAAGAACTGACCTAGAGACATAGTTTTTACCTGACATGGCCCAGTTTAAAATAGGGTATTGATTTCATAAAAATAAACACTCTCACAATTTTCATATAGACTGGTCATAACTGTGCCCTCTAGAGTGTACACAAGGTTTTCTAAGATTTGACCTAGTTACCTAGATTTTGACCCCATAATACCCAGATTCAAACTTGTACTAGATTTTATATAGATAAATATTCTGACAAAGATTCATGAACATTGGGTCATAATTGTGCCCTCTAGAGTGTGCACAAGGTTTTTCTAAGATTTTACCTAGTGACCTAGTTTTTGATCCCACATAAACCAGTTTCAAAGCTGATCTAGATTTTATTAAGATAAACATGCTGTCAAAGTTTCATGATGATTGGATCATAACTGTGCTCTATGTATCATTCTAAATTTTATTTCTATTTTTGGCTCTGGCGGCCATTTTGTTCAGCGGAGTGGAACCGTTTAGCAATTTTTGTTTAGGGCCAAGAGTCAAATATTTCTGTGACTTTTTTTTTTAAAAATCTAGCCATTGGCTTCCGAGACGATGTCGTTCAAAGTTTTTTTGTCTATTTTTATCTCTGGCGGCCATATTGTTCAGCGGAGCAGAGCCGTTTGAGCAATTTTGGTAGAGGGTCTCCTAAGGAACATTTCTGTGAAATTATTTTAAAACTGTCTGGCAGTTTTGGAGGAGAAGTCCTTTAAAGGTTTTATTATTTTTAGCTCTGGCGGCCATATTGTACAGCTTAGCAGAACCGTTGAGCAATTTTGTTAGAGGGTCTCTTAAGGAACATTTCTGTGAAATTATTTCAAAATCTGCCAAGCTGTTTTGGAGGTGAATTCGTTTAAAGGTTTTCCTATTTTTAGCTCTGGTGGCCATATTGTTCAGCGGAGCGAAACCATTTGAGCAATTTTGGTAGAGGGTCTCCTTAGAATCATTTCTGTGAAATTATTTAAAAATCTGCCAAGCTGTTTCGGAGTAGAAGTCGTTTAAAGGTTTTCTATTTTTAGCTCAAGTGGCCATATTGTTCAGTGGAGCGAAACCATTTGAGCAATTTTGGTAGAGGGTCTCCTAAGAAACATTTCTGTGAAATGCTTTCAAAAACTGCCTAGCAGTTTCGAGGAGAAGTTGTTTACAGGTTTTTGTCTATTTTTAGCTCTGGTGGCCATATAGTTCAGTGGAGAGGAATCCTTTGAGCAATTTTGATAGAGAATTCCCAAAGGAACATTTCTGTGAAAGTATTTCAAAATCTGTTCGGCAGTTTTGTAGGAGAAGTCATTTAAAGCAAAAGTTGACGACGGACGCACGACGGACGACGGGCAAAGACTGATCACAATACCTCTCCCTGAGCACTTCATGCTCAGGTGAGCTAAAAAGGTAAAAATAGATGTTGGTGCTGTTGCCATAAGAGTAGCTGAATGTTTGTGAAAGAGCTGCTCATTCGGTTTACCTTGCGTGTTTTTCGCGACTTTTTGTCATTTTTAGTATGTGTGCTTCTTTCCCTTTTGGTTTGAGAGCGGGATATGGGTTTTGATTGTATTAATTCCTGGCAATTACCTATCTTTTTACTTTGCATGTTGTCTATTGAATGACCCTTTTGGAAATCTCTCACAATGTTACTAGAACACGACCCAGTGCCACTGTTAATGTGTCTTTTTTCCCACATCTTGTTTAACTGTGTCACATTACAGTTTGCTAACAGTTGTTTTTCATCCCCACAAGCTATTATTAACGCCAGAAAATAGAAGCGCTTACAAATGAACTCGTTACAGAACATGTTAATGAGTTTAAGGAGTGCACATTTATGTAAACCACATTGTTAGAACCCTTCTTTTGAGTGTAGATTGATTTGTCTGGTCAGTGAAATGCCAAGTGCGCTTTACAAGGTATATGAGTACACCTCAATGTTTTTCCGCCCGTTTATAAATAGCTTCTGTGACTTTGGAATTGCTTCCTAAAACGACGAAACGCTTCTAAAAATGGCACTCCTCTTACTCTCACCAATATGTGATTTTAGAATTTACATATGTACTAACACTGAATTTCTTCATAATTTTAGCCGCGACACGAGAAAACCAGCAAAGTGGTTGTGCGCCCGGCGCAATCTCAGATCAGCCTGGGCATTCGCCCAGTATGATCAAACTCTTCGCAGACCGCTTAAATGGTAGTTAATGGTCTAAGCTTCCTCCATGCGGACAGGGAAGACTCTGATCAGGCTGGATGGATGCCCAGGCTGTTCTGAGTCTGCGCTGGCGCTCAACCACTTGGTTTTGTCGTGTCGCGTAACAAGTTAGTGTGAATGATCACAATGAAATAAAGCAGCCGTTATTCTTTCGTTCCTGATTAGGGGCCGCACTGTTTGCTCAAACGTACCTGTCCAAAACTTAATTCGTACGGTGAGTATCGTCTGTTTATTTGCAATTGGATTTGCCTTGCTCCGTCAGTTTTTTACTCAACTGAGCCAAAGACTCCGTGGGGCTTATAGTATTGGCAGGCTCCGTCGTCGGCCATTCGCCCGTCCACAACGACTTAGCCGAGTGTAACCAAATTTCATATGGAGCATTCAGGCTTACAGGAATGAAATGTTGTTCAAATGGTCAGGGTCGCTTGACCACCACTGACCATTTCGATTACTCCTAACAAAAATAGGCGCAAAAGAAAGGAAAATATAGGTAAAATGAAGGGTGAAGAACGGAGGGCCGAAAAGTGTTCATATCAGATTCACGAGGTTTGCGACAAAATGCGGCATCAGTGTCTTCGTATAAGGACCAGAGAAAAATTGTCCGTTGTGATCTATTTTATGATAAAAATATATTGTCTGTTTGCATAATGTCATCAAATACGGAGCCCGGGAGGGGACATAGCAATACATATACTGATTTCGGTCCAACGCATTACATTTCATTCCCACGCATTACATTTCCGTTCCCTCGACATAGTATTGCGTTCCCTCAAAATAATATTTCGTTCCCACGCATAGCTTTGTCGTTCCCTCAATTTATAATATTTCGTTCCCACGCTTTACTTTTTTGTTCTCTCAAAATAGCATTCCGTTTCCTCAAAATAGTATTTCGTTCCCACGAATTACTTTTTCAATCTTCCAACTTAATATTTCATTCCCTCAAAATAATATTCCGTTCCCATGGTTTACTTTTTCGTTTCCTTCAAAATAGATTTCTTTCCCTCAAAATAGCATTTCATTCCCTTAAAAAAGATTTCCGTTCTCTCTAAATAATATTCGTTTCCACGCATTATTCTGGCATTCCCTCAGTTAAATATTTGGTTCCATCAAAATGACATTTCGTTCCCACGCTTAACTACTTCTTAGTTTCCTTAAAGCAGCATTTTGTTCCCTTAATGTTGTATTTCGTTCCCACGCATTACTTTTTTATCACTCGAAATAATATTTCTTTCCTCCAAAATAACATTTCATCTCCATGCATTAGTATTTCGTTTGGACGTTCTAATATTTCCTTCTCTCGCAAAATAAAATTCGTGTCCATAAAATACTACTTCTTTAGCTCGCAACAGTATTTCGTTCTATCACGTAGTATTTCGAGCATACAAATTATTATTTCGTTCACTCGGAATAATATTCCGTTGCCATGATTTACTATTTTGAGGCCTCGGAATATCAATATAACTATTTTTAGCTTTACACGGATCAGTGTATTATGATTTTTCTTAACGGTGGGCATTGAAAAAAAATATTTTGGATTAGGGCATTTAATAATGATAATCAATTTGGTCAACAATTCAGTCTCGCACTATATTAAAAATTCGAACATGATAATCAAACTACACATTGACAATATAAAATCACTGAAACTGAGAAATCCTGACATCATTATACAGAAAAGCTTTCGCTGCTTTATTCCTGGTGAAAATCCGACGCTTGTACAACGTCTGTCTAACGTCAACAAAACGTAATTGGCGTTTCTAATCGTTGGATCGACGTTGTCCAAACATCGCATGCTCACGCGGCGTTGGCGCACATGTAACATCGACTATCAGTTTGCGGAGTACTTGTATTGTTTAAGAGGGGGTCTGGGCTCATGATCAGCAGGGCAATGATTTTGTCCTCATCCGTGGCATTTAGGAGTAGGCCTTGGGTTGGAGTGGGCACATAGATGATGATGGCTGACATGCTTCCAGTGAATGGATGTCTGCTTTGTGACTTCCTGACAGTTTCCTTTGGCAGTGTTATCATTTCGAAGGGACTGCTCTAAGGGAGGAATATGCTCCAAGGGAGCAAGTTCTTAACTTTGAGAATTAACTCCAGTTTAGGGTTTACAGAGACTGGGGGCTGAGTTGCTTCCCTTTAACGGGTGTGCTTATCATTTGAAGACTTAGTAAACCAGATATACTCGATGTCCGAAAATACAACAGTAATTTTAGCGTGATAGTTAGTATAATAACATTTAAGCTATGGTGAAACCGTGCTGTGTAGGTGCATCTCCTTATTTTTCTGCCATTTTTACAAAGGCAGGCAAATGTTATGGCTTCCTGTCTGCTTCCCCGGGCAGCAAGTCCTTTCCAGGCGGGCCTGCTTTGGAGAATATGCTTCATTGGAGGCAAACTCTTTTCGTTCGCTCCGGATTAAAGAGAGCACAGGAATTAGGATGATTGAAAGTACTACACTGGCTACAGCTAGAAAATGCAACAACAACAACAACAAAAACAACAACAGCAATAATAATAATAATGAAAATAAAATAATAACAAAATGAAAATATGAAATATGGTTTGCAAATAGAATTAACAGAGCCACTTGAAGACTTGTACCATTTTGAATATACTTTTTTGCTTGGAAGCCCGGCTGCTTAAATGCACTGTGATTTTGCTTTTATCATCACCAAATATTTTTGCGAGAAAACGAAAAGCTATTGCATAGTACCGAAATGTTAATTTGAGAGAACGAAACATTATTGTAAGGAAATGAAAGAACAAAGTAAAGCTTGGGAATGGAATATTTTTTAAGGGTACGAAATATTATACTGAAAAAGCAATGCGTGGGAACAAACTACTATTATGGGGGAACTAAATACTATTTTTAGGGAACGAAAAAGTAAACCGTGGGAACGAAATGCTATTTTGAGGGAATGAAAAAGTAAAGCGTGGGAACGATATATTATTTTGAGGGAACGAAATGCTTTATTGAGGGAACGCAAAAGTAAAGCGTGGGAATGGAATACTATTTTGAGGGAACAAAATGATATTTGAGGGAACGCAAAAGTAAAGCGTGGGAATGGAATACTATTTTGAGGGAACAAAATGATATTTTAGGGAACAAAAAAGTAAAGCGTGGGAACGGAATACCATTTTGAGGGAACGAAATATTAAATTGAGAGAACGAAAAAGCAATGCGTAGGAACGAAATATTATTTTGAGGAAACGCAATATTATTTTGAGGGAACTATAAAGTTTTGTGTGGGAATGAAATGCATAGCGTGGGAACGAAATCAGTACATGTATTGCTATGTCCCCTCCCGGACTCCGTAATTAAACGTTTCTATTAAAAAAAGAAATTTGTTCTTCCGGCGAACTTAGAAAGTGAGGCGAAGCAATTTACTGCCAGTCATTATTTCGAGGAGCCGAAAGTAGGTCATCTCAGATTAACGAGTTTGGCAACAAAATGCGGCATCAGTGTATAAGTATATATGGCAGATTAAGGGGGAAAGTATAATTCATGGACCAAACCCGTCGATTTGCTGACTGCCCATGTTTTGCACGATAAAACAAATGACATACTGGGACCAAGGGCCGTATTCATAAAGCCACTTAAGTCGTTGCTATGCGGTTGCTTAGGCTAAATATCTACAAAGGAGATTCCCTTCAACTATGAAATTTGGTATTGAGGAACAGTCTTACAAAGACTGTTCCTCCAGACCAAATTATATAGTTGCAGGGAATCTCCTTCAAAGGAATATAGCCTTAGCAACAGCATAGCAACCACTTAAGTCGTTTTATGAATACAGCCCCAGAGAAAAGAAGTAAGTTGTCCGTTGTGATCTATATGAATTATGATAAATTGTCTGTTGGAATAATGTGATCAAACGCGTCTATGATAATACCAGGAAATGTGTCCTAAGGCTATAGACGATCTTAGAACGTAAAGCGAAGCAATTTACTGCCAGTCACTATTTGACCTTAGTCTAAGTCGCACTGAATCAAAGAAAGCAAAGAAGTGTCATTATATTAATTCCTGATTTGTCTGTTTCGTCTCAGGATTTCGACGTATGTTGAAATCATTTATACAGGCCATTGTCGTTTTAGTTGGATCGGTTTAGTCTGTCCGTGACAGATTTGAAATTAATATGGCGATATTGAAGCCTTAGAGTGTAGGATAAGTCCCATCTTTGAAGAAGAACTATCGATCGAGCGGGAAATATGAAGTAAATTTCTTTTAAATTAGTATATATCTACCAAAATTATATATAGCGCCAATCTCTGTGAGAACCGGGCTTAATGACATAAAAATGAAATTTTATATAACGTTAAATGCAAAAGTATTAGCTTATCTGAACATTTCCTGAAAATTTGAAAGGGTTACCATTAATGTTTACAAAGATAAGGGCTTTAGATTTATACAAGAAGTGCATTTTCCTTATATGACTTTATTAAC
This sequence comes from Ctena decussata, assembly GCA_963989385.1. Taxonomy (NCBI): domain Eukaryota; kingdom Metazoa; phylum Mollusca; class Bivalvia; order Lucinida; family Lucinidae; genus Ctena; species Ctena decussata. The sequence goes on from OZ022504.1 coordinate 11,155,133, forward strand.
GTCATACAAGTATTTAGACGTGGACGTCATTACATTTGTTTGAACGAACTTTTGGTGCATGTTAGAAAAAGCAACTCTGAAAAAAAGTGTGTTTGCGCAGGTTAAATGTGTATGAGATATCACAAAGATGACATTTTGCATCATCCAACATTCTTTCACAAATAACAGGTCTTTGTAATGTTATATTATATGTGTTCAAGTGTTTAGATTACCATGGATTAAGCGTTGTCATGGCAAAATATGCCATATTTGTAACTTCGGTTTTTCCTGAATCGCAGGTTTTCGGTTATTATATTTCAACGTCTCAGGCATTTTGAACTTCATAGAAATAAAGAGAAACTCCTCATTTTTGGTGTTTTTCAAGCTTTAACAACGTAATCAATACCTATTGCAATTAAGTCCGGTTTATAGAGGCCCATATTGTTTACTCTTGCACACCGGACAGAAAATGCCATTCTTTGCACCTGGGATAGAAAATCTCATCTTACCTTGGTGTTCTGACCCAGGACCGGAAAAAAATCACAAGCTGTCAATGCATTGGTTGTATAGGAGCTCACGTACCTCCGTCGTCAAGTGACGTTGGCATTTAAGATGATGGCGTCACGAAGACGGTAAAAATGACGTCAGTTTATGCACGCCAGTTGTTGACGTAAAGAACCGAATGGCGGTCGTTGAAAGCGGCGCCTTCTTTCAAAATCAAATTTAAACCTCTCAAGCATTAGAATTACGGATTTTAAGAGGTTCTGAAGTTAAAACAAAACGTGGTGTGCATGAAAAAGTATCTATCATTGGTGTGAGGGGCAGATAGAAAAATCCGTCACTCGGGATCACTGTTCGGCATCACTCGGCAAGCCTCGTGGTGCCGAGCAGTGACCCTCGTGACGGATTTTTTCTATCCACACCTCACACCCATGACAGATCCTTATATTATTGCTTTTGAGACTCAACGTACTTTCACGTATTGCAAATGTAACGACTGCAAAGACATGAAAGTGGCTGTTTATTTTTCAGAAAATAAGCATACATTTGTGTATTGCTAATGTTAGGTACGGAGACATACAAGTGCCTATTTACTTTATGTGTAAAGAACCAACGTCGTAGATCCAAAGAAACGGCTCATAACAAAAAATGTTGTCAGTCTGTTAGCTGGCGTTCAAGAACATAAGACAACCAGTCAAGGTTGAATTTCTTTTAAAAAGCCATATAGAAAATGTTCGAAATGCCAGTGAGGTGCATTCTATTATATGTTTCCTCACACATTTTTGTATTATGGTATATCAAGTTGAAGTTTAGCCTTCAAGTAGACACAGAAACAGATAAACGATTTATGGATATTTAACGCGATTTAACTTTACCAACAGTATTTCAAATATATCAGGACGATGCTAGGATGCAAATGAAAGGCTGTTTGCATTTGAATATCATTTACGACTGAAAAGATTCCGCATCCAGCTGGAATCAAACCCCACCGCTAGCTCAAGAGGCCAGACCTCAACCCACTGAGCAAGTGGAGTTTTGTTGTTGTGTTTTGTGACAATGCGCAGGCAGGTATGACATAACATTCCCCGGCTTACCTTTTTATTGACTGTTCCAAGACGGCTTTTTTTTTCAGTGTATCGTGAAATTCGAATCTATTTGGTTTGATTAAGTCAAGTCTTATCCATTTTGTTGTTGTGAGTGGTATGTGAAATTGATCGTATCAATCCCGGAGAATTTCCATATTTACTTAGCTCAGTGTCTATGTGCGTGTTGGAGGAGGGGTAGCTGGTGCGTTTGTTTGAGCATGTGTGTGAGTGCGATTTATAAACACTAGTTCACTTTTACAAACCACATGCATTTTGAGAAACTGAAGACTGATCACAAAGCAATAGAAGGAAGGACTTCTATGCTTAAGGCGTGAATTTCCCCATGATTAAAAAGTTATACGGATCACTGACTCTGCTTTGTATTTATGACTATGACATGTAACTTGCATGACAAATGAATTTGCAAGTGTTTGTGTCTATGTAAAGTACGTTAAACATACGTTGACGTCATTGTTGAGATAATTGTAAATTATCCTCAAACTGATCGTTGAAATATTGATTTATTGTGTACATTTCACCCTTTTTTGACTTACATTACTTACATAACAGACAACACTGGACAGTTTTGACTACATGTATGTAACCTTGACCTCATTTCAAGGTCATGGTACACAATATAATCCTTGAAGATCACAGTGCTACTGTTCCTCTTCTTTGGCGTACTGAGTATCGTTCCCCAGCTTCCCACTCATATATACTGTGCACTTGCATCGCATAAGTCTGCTGCATGAAGGAAATGCTGGGTCACGGGGGAGAAAGTACTAATTGTATTTTAATTATAGTGAAGCGTTCTCTTTTGGCCGCTTTGGCCGGAAGCATAACTGTGGTTTTGTATGTTTAAATGCCAGTCAGGCGTTACAAGATGAAACTTCGTTGCTTTGTATTTTGATATGCGTATATTTAGCATGCATTTATGACAAAAATTTATGAAATGAATGACTTATTTCAATATTTTTATTACCTAAAAAAAGGTATGCCAAACACATGAATTTAGGGAAGGTAGGGTCAGACTGGATTATCTCCCCATGTCGTCGTGTCTGAATCACAAACGATCTGATTTCATACGGTTTACATATTTGTGGAAGCTCTGGTAAGAAAAATCTGCGCAATTTATACTTTTGAACATTCGGACCTGTTGGGCCGGTCAAATGGGGAAAATCCTCACCTTAATCATAGAAGTCCTTTACTTATCGCATTCTTTGCGCTCTATTTCTCATAATCGGAAATACAAAACGAGACGTCTAATAAAATCAAGATGATAAATGGTGTCTATTATTTTATATGGTAGTTTTTCTGAATCCTCTTGCTTCAGCGACTATAATAAATTCCTCTCGTATAAATCTTTATGTACAAGGATGGGTATAGTAAACAATAGGTGCATGTACAAGAGAGCTTTTCTATCAGTATTTCAGACTATAGCGGACTGTCTTCAAGAAGGAAGGTGTAATAAAATAAGCTAGAATACGCGTGACGAGAAGAAGAAGAAGAAAAAAAAAGAAGAAAAAATACAGTCTCGTCCTCCACCTGATTCAAGCGCAACTGACACTTTCCCTGCTATAAAAGCCAGGTGCAGTTGATCGACCTATTGTCCGATCGTACACAACACCTGGCTTACCCTACTATACATATCCATAGTAAAGCTGCACCAAAAATCTCACTGTCTAGGAGAACTCAAAGGCGCAATAAAGCACCAGAAAAAAACAACAACCAGATTTGACAGAACGGTATGTATCTTAAGCCATGAATTTATAGACAGTGCATATAGAATAATTTGAGACGTTATCAGAATAGCACTGTATGTGAAAACTTGTCTACTCTTGACTTGAGGAATTGTCGGTGTATTGGCACGCAACAAAGGTTGCTGATAATCCCTATCACTGGCAAATTTTATCAAGTATAGTGACTCTCAAAGTCTTGCATTTTCTGACGTACAGTTTATTTTACTTGTTTCTGCATGGAAAATCTAATTCTGCTTCCTGAATCCTTGGCAGCGCAAATTGTTAAGCAGCGCTTGATTCCCAATTCGAATCCCGCTGGCGGCGGCATTCTTCTCAGCATATACGAGGTTTCACTTCATACAGTCATCGTTGGCATTCTTCCAGCATCTCGATATTACTGAATTACTATTAAACAGAGCTAACAAATAATAGTTATACCATTGTTTGTCCGCCTGTACGTAAAGGTAATCCACGAGCCGTAGTGATTGGATTATCTGCCGTATAGGTGGTCAAAAATGGTATAAATATCTTATACCATCTTTTTCAATGTAGGTCTTGCTCAGTATGAAATATTTTGTACTAAAGTTTACGTGTTCTGGGGCTGGTCGGGTGGTGCGATGGTACTGCGTGTAGCTTCCAGTGCTGGAGCGTCCTACTGATTTGAATCAAGGGCCTATTGTGCTTGCAGTCGGTGCGGGTGGGGGTGTTTTTTTTTTGGCATTTTTCACTCCTCTATCACTTCTCTCTTCTTCCTCCCTCTGTCTGGGAATCGGCCCGTTATAGACTGAAAGACTGTCTCAAAGGGCCATTTAACCTAAAACTATCAACCAACCAACTATGTGTTCCATCAAAGTAGGGGAGAGTCGGGTAACTTCGGACAGCGGGTAAATTCGGACAGTGACATTGTTTCCTTTATATGTCAGTTTTTTGGAACTAAAAAAATAATCACTGACCAAACAGTGAAAATCCTGATGAGACGGCTCATTATGAGCCGTCTCATCTGGGCTTTCACTGTTTGCAATGGTATGTCCGAATTTACCCGCCTGTCCGAAGTTACCCGACTCTCCATTTAACATGGAATGAGAAGGCAATGATCAGTAACCGACACAATCGTTTTTCTCATCCTGCTCAACACACCAAATTGGCAAGGAACACAAAACGAAAAAGACGACACACACGGTAAAACAAGACAAACAAAAATCGAAGAGAATCAGCTCTTTCCCAGTGGATCCTCAATGTAATCAAGGACTTATAGAAAGCAGGCAATCAATGACAAAAGAAGTAAATCAAAACAATTCTGAATCGCTGTTGACATGCGTATCTGGCCTTTATTTCAATTTGGGTTGATTACTCCTGAATTTCAGTTGAATTTGCTTCTGTTGCACGAATTTGCTTCTGTTGCACATTGCAAAAGTGGAAATGCCGCGTTCTGATTGCGGAAGGCCATGTGGGTTTTTAGCTCACCTGAACGAAAGTTCAGGAAGAGCTATTGTTGTCACCTTGGCGTCAGCGTCAGCGTCAGTGTCGGCGTCGGCGTCGGCGTCCGGATTGGATGTTTTGGTTAAAGTTTTTTAAAAACCTATATCTCAATGACCCATTGATAGATTCTTTTGATACTTGCACAGTAGTTAGATATTGGTCCAAAGTTTAACAGGGTACCACCCCCACCCCACTCCATGACCTTGATGTCAAGGTCATGGACTTAGAAAATTGGGAGGTTTTTGGGACGATGTTTTGGTTATAGTTTTATAAAGCCCAATATCTCCTTAACCCATGGATGGATTCCTTTGATACTTGCACTGTAGTTAGATATTGGTCCAAAGTTTTCCAAGGTACTACATCCACCCCCCCCTCAGTGACCTTGATGTCAAGGTCATGGACTTAGAAAATTGTCTTTTTATTGATTGGATGTTATGGTTAAAGTTTTTAAAGACTCATATCTCCTGAACCCATAGATGAATTCATTTTATATTTGCACTGTACTTAGATCAGAGTACTACCCCAACCCAGCTCAGTGACCTTGATGTCAAGGTCAGGGACTTAGGAAACTTGGTCTTTATTAAAGTTTTCTAATAGCATACTTATTCATAATGCTTGGCAGAGATTTAGTTTGCACTTGAACTGATGTTGGACACTTTTTTAGAGTTTTTACAAAACATTATTTACTTACCCCACTGGATGACCTTGAAGTCAGGGTCATCGACTTTGAATTTTGTCTTAAAGATTTGGGTTAAAGTTTTATATTTATGAAGACATAATTTCACAGTGCCACAATGGACTCAGTTGATACTAATACTTGGACTGGTGTTAGATAATGATTCAAGGTTTTGATACATTTTAGGCCCCCCCCCCCCCCAGCCTTTAAAACCCCAGCCTTTAGTTCTTGGACCTCAAGCTCATGGACTTTGAAATGTCATATATCATGTGGATTTATTTTATTTTATATCTTATTTTAAGACTTATTTCTGAGATAGCTTTTGTTTATAAATGTGTTGTCATTATGGACATGCTTGCCTGAAGTTTTATGCATAGCAGAACTCACTATCATAGCGACTGTAAGATGGGCAAGCACGTATTCAGGTGAGCTATGCTGTCAGGTGACAGCTCTTGTTCCCGAAAGCTTCAAATTTCGCCCGCCTCTGTTTAGGCCTAAAAAGAATTAGCCGTGTTTCCACTTACCCGACCGACCCTGCTTCAGACACCCGACTCTGCTATTTTTATCTGTAAAAGAACAAATTAAAAATTAAAACACCGACCCTACCATTTTCAATTTCCGACCCTGCTCAGTTTCGTCTTTGCATTTTTTAATACTAATTTCGGTTTTTCATTACATTTTTATAGTTTTTGGCATTTATTACCTTCCAAAATACAGATTTGACTTTTTCGAGCATCTAAGATGAATTATCATATACAGTGCAAGTTCTCAAAAATACAAGTTAATCAACAAAATACATGTACAAAAACAAAAAAAAAAAAAAAAAAAAAAAAACTTAAAAAATACAGTCCCTAACCTATTATGTTCGGGAGAAAAAATAAAATAATAAAAAAAAACTTTTTCCTACCTACCGACAAGATTTGTTTTCAGCATGTTAATGGAAACACAGCTATTTTTGACGCCTAAACGATCGGCTCAATATAAATGAAATATACCTGTAAAGGCCGTAAAACACATTAAAAAAAATCAGAATATCAAATAACTTGAGAAAAAAATGATAAAACTGAGGAAATATAAGTGTTCGATAGGCGAATTTTATATACATTATTTCATTTTCAGTTTGTCCGCTAATGCATGTAGTAACAAGACATTCTTTCACCCGAAATAAGGTTAACCGTCTGATTACTATTTAGTGTTATATGTTCCTGCCATAGTTATTATTTCATTCATAACCACCTATTTGAGTTCGGGTGATCTAAAAATGTAATGTGTAAAATTTCTGTCTGTCTGATTTTATTTCCGTTCTGATTTTTATTCCATTACCTGTTCCAATTCACGCCATTAAGAAAATGGTACTATCCTTCTTGTTATATATGTGAGCCTTGAGCGCTTCGCAGTTTGATAGAACATTAGACTTAATATAGCACTGAGGGTCATAAAAACGACATTTGGGACAGTCGATTACATAAAAATAAATAAGGTGTCACTGTGGAGGCTAGGACGCTATTTCGCAACTGAACATGCTTTTTGAATGACAGGACGCTCGCAAAATGCTCAATCCAGGACCAGCCCATTTCCACGCTGATTCTAAATTCTATAAAACTAATACCCAGAACCGAGTTGCATTGTTTGCTTAACGAAGTCGTTAGACAAGGATTCGTTAAGTTTTACGTAACTCACAAAATCATTTGCGATATTAGTTTTTGATGAAAAATTGTGAGGAGCTTTTGCAGTGCAACAGCTCCTCACAATTTCCGGGCAAACAATGTCAGTGATTTTACATATAATACGTAAAAAGATTTAACGTTTCGTTAACTAAAGACATCGTTAGGTTTGAATAAATAGGCCCAGGTCTACATATAATCTATTTAACATTAAAAATACAGGATACTAGTATATGCTTGAATATGTATGGATACAACTTCAAGATTTTCTGATATTTCTACAAAAGAGAACGACTTTTATGTCTTCCTGCTTGCTTTCTTGGACGATGAAGCCATTCCATTATGGAATCTACTCTTAAAAGAAATAATTCATTTCTTTTAGAGTAAAATCCCATTGACGAGGGAGTCAAAAGCAAAAAGGTAGAGTTGCTGCCCCTGTCAATGTACACATACATCTTAATATGAAGAAAAGTGTCACATCAAAAGAAACAAGAAAGTGTATATTATGACAGTGCGACACAAACAATAAAATCGAGAAATCTGTGCACCGTGTATGCCTGTGCATTGTGGACTTGACAGCAGAGTTTGAGAAAAGAACCCAGGCTTTTGAGGTGAGATATTACCGATAGTTACTGAACATTTTGTACAAAGACCATATGCAATGAGGAGGTTTGCAGAAAGATCCAAGCAGCCACTGCAGACTATAATGAACTCCTGACGCTGGTCAAGAAACGGAGACTAAGGTGGTTTGGCCACGTCTCAAGATCTTCTGGTTTAGTATAGACAATTCTACATGGCACAGTGAAAGGAAAAAGAAGATGGGTGGACATAAGAAGAGGTTAGAAGACAATGTTAAGAGTGGACAGAAATAGGCTTTGCCAATCAACTAGGGCAGCTGAGAACAGGACTAGATGGAAAGGGATCTTTACGACGCCATATGTGGTGTCCAAACGACCTTGTTCGGTTATGGGATAGAATAGAATAGATAGAATAGTACAAGGTTGTTGGCAGGGCGTCAGATGAGTTGCGACTTAGAAGGATAATTCTCGGTGCAGGTTTATTTTTTTCTATTATTATTATTGTAATCATTATTATTATTATAATTACTATTATTATTATTGATATAATTATCATAATGTCGTTTAGACATATAATTTGACTTTATAATAGAACAGTCATGCCAAGGCAGTTCTATAAGGGCCAATCCCCCCTCTCCCACTACCGGGGCGCATCCCAGTTATCCTTTGCTGACAGTTCCGACGAGGCGGTACATCTGTTGTGGTTCCTAAATGTTACATGTTGCTATGTCCGCTTGTCTATGGTCTCTAGCAGTCTGGTCACCTGAAGAGTTGCCTATTTTGCTTTCTGTTTTGTTTTGTAATTTAGATTTAAAAAAGGTATAAATAGATGTTGCTGCTGTTGTCATAAGAGTAGCTGAATGTTTGTGAAAGAGATGCTCATTCGGTTTACCGTGCGTGTTTAACGTGGCTTTTGTCATTTTTTTTGTGTGTGTGCTTCTTTCCCTTTTAGTTTTGAGAGCGGGATATGGGATTTGATTGTTTTAATTCCTGGCCTTACCTATCTTTTTACTTTGCATATTGAGTATTGAATGACCCTTTTGGAAATCTCGCACAATGTTACTAGAACACGACCCAGTGCCACTGTTAATGTGTCTTTTCCCCACATCTTGTTTAACTGTGTCACATTACAGTTTGCCAACAGTTGTTTTTCATTCCTTCAAGCTATTATTAGTTCCAGATAATAGAAGCGTTCACAAATGAACTCGTTACAGAACATGTTAATGAGTTTAAGGAGTGCACATTTATATAAACCACATTGTTAGACGCCTCTGTGTAGATTGATTGGTCTGGTCAGCGAATGCCAAGTGTGCTTTATAAGGTATATGAGTGCACCTCCACGTTTTTCCGCTAATTTTGTGACTTCGAAATTACTTCCTTAAACGACGAAATGCTTCTAAAAACGGGTCTACTCTCACTTTGACCAATATGTGAATATGGAATTAACATATGCCCTTGCACTGACTATTTCAATGAATTTACAATGAAATTTCTTGACGATATATTTATTACATAGCAGCCTTTTTTTGCATATCTGATTTGGGTCCATACTGTTTATTAACCCCGCCGAAAGCGGAGGGATATGTTTTGTCCATGTCCGTCCGTCCTTCCATCCGTCCGTCTTTCCGTCCGTCCGGAGCCATATCTAAATTACCATTTGTCGGAATTTCAAAAAACGTAAAATAAATTTGTATCACCATTACGCGCTGCGGCACATTAAGTTTCATCAGACTTGCTTCAGTAATGCATGTTTTATTGTCCTTGAATTGATTTAAAATCAATACAATTAGCTTTAACTAAGTAACAAATCACTGGAATTTTATGAAACTTAAAACAAATATGTATCACCATAACTCAGCTGTACACGTAAATCTTCATCAGAATGGCATCAATAGTTCATGAGTTATTGCCCTTGAACCAATTTGAAATTTACTAATTCAGCCATAACTAAAAAGACAATGAATGGAATTCTATGACACTTATACTAAATATGGCTCACCATAGCATGGTGATGCATGTAAAGTTTTGACAGCATCACTTCAGTAATGCATGAGTTATTGCCCTTGAATCTTTTTTAAAATCAACAAATTGAGTCATAACTAAGTACTCAATGAATGGAATTTCATGAAACTTAAAACAATAGTTTATTGTCATAACACAGTAGTGCACATCAAGTTCTGTTCCTATAGGATCAGTAGTGCATGAGAAATGAAATTTTATGAAACTTAAAATAAACCCTATGCAATTGGAGCTACTTCGGCGGGGATATAAATTCAACAAATTTGCTTGTTCAAACGTATTCCTCCCAAAACTGATCACTTGTACGGTAAGTATCGTCTGTTGGATTTTTCTAGCCCGGTCATTTTTTTTGGTTACCTGAGCCGAAGGCTCCGGGGGAGCTTATAGAATAGCATGCTCCGTCGTCGTTCGTCCGTCCGTCCACAATTTCAAACGACTTCTCCTTTGAAACCACTAAGCCGATTGTAACCAAATCTCATATAGAGCCTTCAGGACTTGCGGCAGTGAAGTGTTGTTCAAATGGTCCGGGCCAGTTGACCAACATTGATCGATTCGATTACCCGGTACAAGAATAGGCGCAATGATTCCAAAGAAACGAAATGAAATGAAAATAAAACGAACGGTGAAGAAGGGAGAGCCGAAAGTTGGTCATATCAGATTCACGAGGTTGGCGACAAATGCGGCATCAGTGTATTAGTATACATGACGGATTCAGTGGGAAAGAATAATTCATGGACCGAGCCCGTCGATTTGCTGACTGCCCATGTTTTGCTAGATAAAACAAATGACATACTAGGGCCAGGGAAAAGAAGTAAGTTGTCCGTTGTGATCTATATGAATTATGATAAAGTATAAATTGTCTGTTTGCATAATGTGATCAAACGCGTCTATAATAATACCAGGAAATGTGTCTTAAGGCTTCAGACGAACTTAGAACGTAAGGCGAAGCAATTTTCTGCCAGTCACTATATGACCTTGGTCTAAGTCGCACTGAATCAAAGAAAGCAAAGAAGTGTCATTATATTAATTCCTGATTTGTCTGTTTCGTCTCAGAATTTCGACGTATGTTGAAATCATTTATACAGGCCATTGTCGTTTTAGTTGGATCGGTTTAGTCTGTCCGTGACAGATTTGAAATTAATATGGCAATGTTGAAGCCTTTGAGTGTATGATAAGTCCCATTTCCGAAGACGAACTATCGATCGAGCGGGAAATATGAAGTAAATTTCTTAAAAATTAGTATACTTCTACCAAAATTATATATACAGCCAATCTCTGTGAGAACCGGGCGTAATGACATAAAAATAAAATTTTATATAACGGCAAACGCAAAAGTATTAGCTCATCTGAACATTTCCTGAAAATTTGAGAGGGTTACCATTAATGTTTACAAGGATAAGGGCTTTAGATTTATACAAGAAGTGCATTTTCCTTATATAATTTTATTAACGTCATACAAGTATTTAGACGTGAACGTCATTACGTTTGTTTGAACGAGCTTTTGGTGCATGTTAGAAAAAAAAACTCTGAAAAAAGTGTGTTTGCGCAGGTTAAATGTGTATGAGATATCACAAAGATGACATTTTGCATCATACAACATTCTTTCACGAATAACAGGTCTTTGTGATGTTATGTCATATGTGTTCAAGTCTTTGGGTTACCATGGATTAAGCGTTGTCATGGCAAAATATGCCATATTTGTAACTTGGGTGTTTCCTGAATTCGCAGGTTTTTGGTTATTATATTCCAACGTCTCAGGTATTTTAAATTTCATAGAAATAAAGAGAAAATCCTCATTTTTGGTGTTCTTCAAACATAAACAACGTAATTATTACCTAATGCAATTAAGATTAAACAGCCACTTTCATGTCTTTGTAGCCGTAATATTTGCAATACGCGTTAGTACGCTGAGTCTCAAAAGCGATAATAGACAAAACCGGTTTTGTCTATTATTGCTTTTGAGACTCAGCGTACTAACGCGTATTGCAAATATTACGCCGGTTTTGTCTATTATCGCTTTTGAGACTCAGCGTACTAACACGTATTGCAAATATTACGCCGGTTTTGTCTATTATCGCTTTTGAGACTCAGCGTACTAACGCGTATTGCAAATATTACGGCTACAAAGACATAAAAGTGGCTGTTTAATTTCTTCATAAAATACGCATACTTCTGTGTATTGCTAATGTTAAGTATGGAGACATAAAAGTGCCTATTTACTTTATGTGTAAAGAACCAACGTCGTAGATCCAAAGAAACGGCTCATAACAAAAAATGTTGTCAGTCTGTTAGCTGGCGTTCAAGAACATAAGACAACCAGTCAAGGTTGAATTTCTTTTAAAAAGCCATATAGAAAACGTTCGAAATGCCAGTGAGGTGCATTATATAATATGTTTCCTGACTCATTTTTGTATTATGGAATATCTGCCATGAGCATCAAGTTGAAGTTTAGCCTTCAAGTAGACACAGAAACAGATAAACGATTTATGGATATTTAACGCGATTTAACTTTACCAACAGTATTTCAAATATACTGAAAGGATTTAAAAACTTCCACTTTTTATTGTTGGCTGCTGATCTGTTCAGTCATGACAGTGTTGAATATTTAACGACAAAATGCTTGAAACGTATCAAATTTAAAGATTACGCAATTTATTTGTTTGATTTACTTAAATGGCGTCAGTAAAGGAGCGTTACGTCACTTAAATGAATAAGGCGATGCCGGCGTTATCTTATGCAATACTGTTTTCAGCCGTTTCTTACTGTCTTAATATTGTGACGTCAGCCACGTTGATTTGCAAGTATCATTGCGGATGATGATGTCGCACAAAGCCTATTACGGAGACGGCGTCGACGTTAGTTAACATCATGGCCTCTGGTTTTTAATCTCGGTTAGGTGTTTTTCTGACGGTCTTTTGAGCTTCCTGTAAACAGTGCACGTCGTCTGAGATTTTGAATTGCCGTAATTAACACATAAATGGTCACGCGACGTCAGTTTTTGAAATGTCAGTATTTATCTGGCCCAAAACACTGCGCCTGTTTGCGACATTTAGGCGCGGTAGGCTAAATAAAGCCACAGACCGAGTTCAAACTTTTAAAATTCAATTTGATATTGTAAGAGAAATGTTTCATCAGAAAACTGTATACATGAAGCTATTCATCCTTATGTAAACGGTACTAAGAAGACGAGGAGCACGTGCTTTTTTTCCTGACCGATTCGGTTCAACGATTTCAGATTGGGTATATTGATATAATCAGGTATAAGAAAATATATATGTTGTAAAAATTTGGAGGACGTAGCTTCATTCATTTTTGAGATATTCAAAATTAATGGGTGGAAGTTTTTAAATCCTTTCAGTATATATCAGGACGATGGTAGGATGCAAATGAAAGGCTGTTTGCATTTGAATATCATTTACGACTGAAAAGATTCCGCATCCAGCTGGAATCAAACCCCACCGCTAGCTCAACAGGCCAGAGCTCAACCCACTGAGCAAGTGGAGTGCAAAAATTATACAATTAAGCCGCGTCACGAAGGAAGGTGTTTAACGTATATTGAGCAAAAATAAACAAAATTGAGAGATTTAATTTCATAATTCCCGCCGAATTAGCAAATATTTAATGTAAATATAGGTTATATCGGATTGGACAGACACCTGATTACTAAAATCATGAAAAATTGCTTGTTCATTCGGCCCTACCCGGATCTAACATATTCCTAATTTTATAAATTAGACTAGAACTTAAATTTGCACATACGCCGAATAAAAAGGTCTTGTACACAATAAACACTAGTTTCGATACACACAGAAAACACTTTAACAACTTTTATATTGCTGGTAATCACACCCTGAAACAAAGCTTAAAGATTCAAAACTTTCAAATTATCTCCCTTTGAATTAAAAGTGTAGAGCTCTTTTGATGTAGTAGTTTCTAAACCTGTTTGTCTCTTTTTCGTCTCGTCCTCAACTGATTGTCTTGAAATTTCAATGTCTCCTTTATTTACTTTATTTAAAGCCATTTCTTAAACTGCCATGAAGATTTTAATGTGCAAGGGAAATTCCACTGAAACTGTATTTGTGACTTCATAATGTCCTGGGGCCGTATTCATAAAGCCACTTAAGTCGTTGCTATGCGGTTGCTAAGGCTAAATATCTAAAAAGGAGATTCCCTACAACTATGAAATTTGCTCTGGAGGAACAGTCTTACAAAGACTGTTCCTCCAGACCAAATTTCATAGTTGTAGGGAATCTCCTTCAAAGAAATTTAGCCTTAGCAACAGCATAGCAACCACTTAAGTCGTTTTATAAATACGGCCCCTGAATTGTAGTTTTTCTTCTGGTCCTTATGGCCTCTTAGTCAACTGTGCTTTTGCATATATTTATTTTTCAGCATATTCCTTGTACGATGTTGAAAGAATTCTGAATCACGATTTACGTATAATACTGTCTTTGCTTTGTTTGTGATATTCTTTTTTTTTCAAATTTCAATCCCAATAAAACAGTATCTATGCTTTCTGCACTCAGAAATATTGATAAGTTTCCATCGTTTATCTCATATACCACTCGATACAAGTTGTTGACCATCACAAAATTATTGGCGTTTCTTTTAACTACACGAAAAAGACATAAATCGACTCTAGCTTATAACTCTTTATCTGTTTCGCCTGAGACTATCGACACATGGGTATGTTTTTGTCAGCGTCAGCGTCGTCTGCATAAACGTATTTCGAGTTTTCTGATTTAGCTTTTAATGTCAGGCATGCCATTTCCACGTCATATTCCCACTGCGCCTTTTGTTAATATGCACTGCATGCGAGACACAGCGTTTCGCGGAATTATTGTTTCTCAAAGGTTCGTGCATTATTATATTTATTAAGTCTTGCAAACAATTGCCTCTTAGCATGATCTCTAGTCTATCAAAGCTCAAGGAAGTTGCGACGCAGTATTTCGCAGACTTTCGCGGCAGGCCGTCACTAAAATTGTTCGTTAAGCGATTCGCATATCCTTTCATTTAGTTTCACCGACTGTTTTTTATCGTACCATGACTACAACGGTCTAAAAGTACAAAAACATATGAGCCGCGACACGACAAAACCAACAATGTGGTTGTGCGCCCAGCGCTGACTCAGATCAGCCTGGGCATCCGCCCAGTCTGATCAGAGTCTTCGCTGTCCGCATGGAGGTAGCTTAGACCCTTAGCTACCCTGTAAGCACATAGCGAAGTGTCTGATCAAATTTTGCAGATGTCCAGGCTGATCTGAGTCTGCGCTTGGCGCACAACCACATTGTTGGTTTTGTCGTGTCGCGGCTCATATACTTCGACAGAATAAAATGTATCTGGTAGACAATTTGGCTGTCTCTTTCTCTGAAAATCATATAAATCAAATAATCTCCAAACAGATATGTACAGTACAAATACAAAACACCATATTGCCAAAGAACACCCAAATGACGTATTTACAATTCTTGAAGTGCATTGTGCAGTTTGTCTTGCATTTTTATAGGTTTTGCTTTTTCTTGAGTAAGCATCATGCTTAATCTTTCCAACAAATCAGCTGGCTTTCTATTTTTCTAGGGCCAGTGAACGGCCACAGCATACCAGGTGTAATCAATTGTAGTAGGACTTTACGATCTAGCGTACATGAACTATTGACTGATATTATAACTGGTTATGCGCTGCTCTAAATTTGAAGAGAAATTTAGCCGAGTCTTGCAAAATTAAACGTAAACTCTTCAAAATTTTAGTTCCCGTACTTCATTGTAAAACATTATGCATTCTCGGCTTCGTCAGGGTCATAAAGCTCTGGAAAACTCATAAACTATATGAAAAAACTTTCAGCAACACTGCTGTTTTATTTTTGGCCTCCGTCTTCATCAGGGATTAGCTCTAAAATAAAGAATTCGCTCTTGTCGGAGCAAATTCTTTCCTTGAAAGGTAAATCTGTTATATTTTTTTCAAAGTGTTTGTTTGTCCACAGCAGCGAAGTGGAATTCACAAAACCTGCCTTTTTTCTTTCTTTCTTTTTTTTAAATATGGCGCTGTTACCATACACCTTCAGCCGGCACCAGAATTCGCGTAACGTTTCAAATTATATTACTGTTTAAGTTCATAAGTAGGCTCAGTCAAAACAGGTCTCCCGTCATACAGAGATAAATATATATAAAAATTGGACATAAATATATTAACCGTAGCTGTCCTAAAACTGAACATTTTCTTTTCAATGAATTAACGGGACATGATAATGTTCATATATTACAGAGCTAATTTTCTAAGGTTTCTAAGTGATAGCAATCATGCGTATTCTTTTAAGACTTTTCAGTTTGTATCCTGAAACAGTATGTCAGATCTACAGATTTTGTCTGTCTGCTTTCCATTTGTTAAAGGCAAAATTGCATAGATCATAACAACATCTTATTTCCCCACAAGATGTTGGACGGCATTGCGGTTAATCAGAGCGCATTGTGCGAAAAATCACCATTAAGATCACATAATACAGATTCTAGACAGTCAGAGCTTGCAACAAAACTAGTTTTACAAGTCTACAACTTCCCTGTTTTGAAAATACTTCTTGCTATGGCAGGCCAAATGCATAAAACATTTTCATATCCAGGTTTCAAGATTTTAATTGGGCTTTTTTGTGTTTGTTTTTTTTCGAATGCCTCGTTGTACTTGCAAACTTAAATTTCGAACCAACTACGTCTTGACAGTCTTTCCAAGCATATATTAAAATGTAAATTCCAGGTACTGAAAATCTACCGTATTAATTCTCATAAACGCCCTTGCTCTGATAACCACACACACACACACACACACACACACACACACACACACACACACCACCCTCGTTTTTTGTTTTTTCCAAACATAATGTTATATTGACTTTCAAACCTCCGCGTTTTCCATCAGTTCTGCAAAAGAGAACAAAATGAATTCCTAGTTCCTATTCCTCTGGAGGACTAGCTCTTCCAAATCGGCACTAACCTTCAACAGAACAATTTGCTTCTAGAGGATCAAATTTTCCCTATAAAAACGGATCCCATCTGAGGAGGGAGACAAAAAAAAAAGAAAGCACTGTATGTGAACAAATGCGAGATAAAACCTTGAAAGCAACAAACGTAGGTACAATACAGCTAAATATCTAATTTGCAGCATGGCGTCTTTGAAGTGCTCAATCTCGAGATGATCATTTCTTTAACTATCTAACTGGAAAGCAACGTATATAAGGCAACAACAAATCATCTGTAATGCTGAATATAGAAAGTCGATTTGTATGATGAAAGAATACTATAATGAGACTAAAGTAAAACAGACATAAAAGAGGATGAACACAATTTATTTTTGTAAGTCCGGAAATAACTTTAAAATTACTTTCTTGCATGATACAACCACGCCTAAACTATATACTTGGAACGTTGTCCCTTCTACGACCTATATGCGATACGCTGAGTCACTGCTGTCGGACCATATCGAAGCTTTACAATAACTTAATTAAGAATCATTCTAATAAAAGGATGCGTCTGAGACCCGGAGTAGGTGTTGTGTCTAGTCTGCATTGCAAGATCATTTGAGCCACGACTCGACGAAAAAAACACAGTGGCATGTGCGCCCAGCGAAGAATCAGATCAGCCTTGGCATCCGCACAGCTTAATCAGAGTCTTCACTGTGCGCTTTAAGGCTAGATAAGAGTCTAAGGAAGCACCATGCGTACTGTGAACTCCGATCCGACTGGGCGGTTACCAAGGCTGAGCTGAGTCTTCGCTGGTCGCACATGCAACCTTGTTGGTTATGTTGTTTCGCGGCTCGAGTTTTATCATACACACTGTCTGGATCGAAATCCGGAATAACCTTTTTAGGAAACGGAACAGACCACAAAAAATGGCGGCCCGGTTTACACACGCTAGGTTAGTGCTTTGTTTAATCGAATTTCCTGACAATATATCGTATGCAACAGTCAAACGAGCCACATCAGCAATTGAAAATTACATTTCTCCATGTAAAACAGGCAGTGATTTGGCGAGATCCGTTGACATTTCATGTATGTTCGCGAGATGTTCCGTTGACATTTTCCTGTACACAGAGACATAATTTGTGTTGAGCTAGCGAGTATGTTCCGGTGAAAAAATGCAAATTACACGGCAAATAAAAATGAATCTCCTTACAAACAATACAACTGCATGTAAATGCATGAGTTCTTCATTGTTTTGAAGAAATAAAGATTGTAAGATAATATAAGACACAACTCAAATGTAATGAATGGAAGGCTAAATGGAAGGTTCTGTTGTTTAAAAAGTCGTTCAGTTAGTTGAGCAGATGCAAACTTTTTCATGTTGTACCAAGTAATAATGAAAAAAGGCGTATCCACTTTCTTTAGGTAATGAATGGCTAGTAGGTTGAGCTTCGGTAAACTGTTTATGGGCCATCTCATATCAAAACTGAATAAATGGATGTGCGCCCATCGTAGAGCCTGATCAGTCCGCGAGGCTGATGAAGTTTTCACTGTAAGCTTTTAAAGCGGAGGTAACTTTGACCTCATGTTTTTTTGTTGTTGTTTTTTCAAGCGGTCAGCGCGAACATTTCGATACGCAGATGGTTTTATAACGATGAGCATGCAGCTGATGTCGTCTTCAGCAAAGGAAGAAAAAGGTAAACATAGCTATTGTTTTATTTCTTATGATCACAAAAACACAGCTGTAGTCACGACATATACTGCGGAAGGGCCATAGGCAAACTTTCCCTTTTCACAATTTTATCATCACGTCCTCAGTTTAACACTTTCCTATGCCTTTTTCCACATAGTTATTTCCCGAATTTGACCTGAAATCTTCTCAAATATAAGTTCCAGCCTGTGCCGCTTCTCGGTGTTGTCAATTAGTAATTGAAGGGGCCTCTGCTAAAGGACTTTCAAACTGAAATAATAAAAGAATAATAATGAGTTTGACCTTACACGCTGAAAAGACTCTAATGAGTATTAAACGAACGTTGTCAAATTAAAATATAATTATTTTTTCGGAGGTTGAATAAACTACAATTCTAAAAAAGAAAAAAAAAACAAGAAAAAAAACGAGTTTTGTTTGCAAAAATATGGATTTGTAAATGTAAAAAGTTATCGATGAGAATTTAAATCGAATATAAAAATCTGAACCAAAAAAAATATTCAAAACGAAAAAATGTTTCATTTTCTTTAAAATAGTTTTTTATTTGAAGTTATGAATTAAAAGGTGACTCACTGTGCCAACACGTGTTCGTCGTCAGATCTATCCGAATATCCTTCTTCGTTTTAAGATATGGGCACAAAACCCTGTGTTTCAGCAGTCGACAGATTGACAGACCCCTTATCTAAACGGTAAAAAAACGTTTAATATATAGGCAAGTGGAAAGAAAATATCGAAGAAAAGAATTAATTCAACATTCAAATGAAAAAAAAGGAACCTTTTTACTCAATTCATTTCAATCCAATTCTTTATTTCCCCTAAAATTGGAGATTTTAAATAACATGAAAATATACAAAACAAAACACGAAACATATATACACAGTACCTTACAGAAAAAAACGTGGTATGTAAATTGGTGCGTAAAAAACACGTTTTTTTTTTTTTTTTCATGTAAGAGCTACTGAAACTAAATTGCAACAGTTCGTTAACTGAAATTTAGTACTGACTTGTCAACTCTCTAGTACTTTGTTGCAGTAATGTATTTCTATGGCAAACTGAAAGATATATTGAAAATACTCAGCATCTACGACTGTATATGATAGTATCTCTATAAACTATATAACGGTGGTAATAAACGCTTTGCTACTAAATGTCTCGACTAGTATTTTCATTACAATATTCATGTGAAACTAAAATGGAATATGACATAAACAAAATGATAATAAAATCACTCCTTGTTTTAAAATAATCAGAGCTCTTGTTCTGAAAGATTGTGTCCCTTAGATAGTGCATCTCTTAGACTAGATTGCCACTAAGTAACACTTATTCACATTTTCTCACAATTTCAGCATGTATCAATATTAACACATTAAAATAATAAAATATAATACAAAAAATTCGATCACTTTTTGAAACCACAAAGCCAGATATCCAACTTTCTCTTGCCAATTTTGGTGATGAATCGAACTAACATTAATGTTTCAGTTGTGATTTTGGCGCTCCGGTAGGTTAGCAGCACTCTTTACAACTCCTCTGCCTATCGGACCGGTTTACACTTGAACAATAAGACGGGTTGGCCTTATTTATTTGAAAAGTATCGAATTTAAGTTGAGGCAAATATGAGATAAAATTCTACAATAATAAACCGCCAAACAATATAAAAGAATGCACCTAGGTAACCATGACCTGTTAAACATGACCTGTAAAAAAGAAAAGAAAAAAAAAAACATTTTTTTTCCTTTCTTCCTTTTACAGGCCATGGCTACCTAGGTTAATTCTTTGTATGTTTTTTTTTTTTTAAATAAGTCGATTTTTCCACATAAACATAAAAGACTCCGCTGATAAACTAAAGGGTACTTTTTAAGCCTTGTTAACAGCGGCATATTTTATGATAACTATCTGCATCCTATAACTTGTAAAAAGTTATATAATTCCGTGGTGCTTCCTAAAGCCTTATATGGGTATGAAAGTTGGTGTCCTTTAACAACTAGTGATTTGCTGACATTAGAACGTGCTCATCGTTTTTGTGTGAAACATATGCAGTCGCTAGATAAACGTACCCGAACAGATGTTGCTCCTGGTCTGCTTGGCATATTTCCATTAGAAACAGAAATTGATCTACAGAAACTGAATCATTTTGGTCAGCTTTGTACACTAAGTTCGACATTTTGGGTCAAAAGTATTTTTCTGACTACACTTCTGTCATATAGAACCAGTCCTTATAACCAAACAGGTTCTATTCCTGATATAGAAAAATTACTAAACAAGTATCAGCTTACTCATATATTAGATACATACTTAAGCGATGGTGTATTTCCAGGGAACTCATGTTGAAAGCAAATGTAAAAAAATAGCGCAGTTCTAGCTTGGCATACTAGAATGTCGGCATCAGAATTCAATAGATTTAAATTTATACATAGTGAGTTTCAGCCCAATATTTTATGGGTTTATTCAAAAGAAAAACGAAAGGTACTGGCACCATGTACTTCAGTTGTACAAATGATTTCAAATTTGAATAATACAGTATATGACGATTATCTTTGTACCTATTGTAATACAATGTATGAAAATGTGACAGATCATTGTATTCATGAGTGTTTTTACTTAAACAGAGAAAGGGCAATATTTTGGAACGAGCTTTCTGAGCTCGGCCTAAATGTATATATGTTTTTGAATATTCAAGATATAATTTGTTTATCAAATATCTTTCTCGGGCAAGAAAATACTGAATTAAAGTCTCCATAGTCCTATTAGTGGTAAAAACTTCTAACGCAAATCATTATAAAAAGCGTCTCAAACTTCACGTTTGGTGATATAATATGGGTCGATGTGCTTATATTGATCCATATGCCTGGCAAAAAGCATGGGTAACGTGTGTTCGAACGACGACAAATCGATCTACAAAAACGGTTTTCCTTTTCTGGTTCCCCGTTGAGCGATGCTATAAAAACAAAAGCGGTAGAGTCAATGGGACTCCACGCCTGTACATTGTATTTTTAGACGGATCAAAATGTTTGGGTTTGTTTTAGGGGAGAAGAAAAAATCCTTCTCAAAGCAGAATTTCAGATTACTTACTAAGATATTTGGGGTCTTTATTAACATGTAGAAACACCGTTGTATACACCTTTCCTATAAATCGATAAAGTCGCGCACGAGTTATCTACCCAAGTAGTCTGTGACGTCATCTATAGGAGCATCCCATATAATTCAGTGCAACTGCAAACAGACATAACATGCATAAAGCAGACGTTTTGTAAATGTGAACAGCAAAAAAATCCTATGAAAAACCAAATTAAAGTATAATTGCTCTGTTGTCATGTGAATTTTTTTATTTATATAATTTGTTTTTATTTTAATATCATATTGAGAATCCCGACAAGTCGCTCATGATATTCATGACCCTTTCATTGACGCCGTGTTTTAACACCCCGGCAATACATTCACGTTTGTTCAATATAAAAGAGCTACATGTCGTATAAACAAGTTTCGTAAATCTGAAAAGTTATTTCCATTTTTCCGACAGGTAAACCGTCAGCATTCAGATAGTAACTACACATTATTACCGGATAGATTATAGCGCTGATATTTATGGTTTCTTGTGTGATACACCGATCTAAAAGCATCAGCACCCAGACAGGTTTTCCGTAAGTTTGAACCCGAGGTTGAATTTATATATTTTTTCCATCTTATCTTCGGTATTATTTATTTATTCGTTTCCATTTCACGGTAGGGTGTTCTTAAGGTAGACGAATACTGAATAGAAATATTGGCGGGGCATTCAAACCATTATACCGTCTAAATAACCCAAAGAGCTATAAAACATTTGGGTAAGAAAAAAACAATTTTCACCGTTTTGTTTTCCTAAAAAAACAATATTTTGTATTTCAACATACTTTTTTTACACATTTTCCATTAAAATTCATATCTCTAGCACATGAATGCACTTTCATTTCAGCAACTCATATAATCTGTAATATAGGATATTTGAAACAAACTGATAACAAAAAATTGCAGTTTTCTTGTTAATAAGTATATTTTTACATTCTTTGAAAAAATGCAAGAAAATTGAATTTCATGAAAAACGTCATGAAAAATATCATCAATCGATGGGGCATGCTTATGCATATTATTTTAGTAAAACTTACATCCTATGTTAAAGAATAAAACAAAAAAACAAACATTTCACCGTTTTGTTTCCTAGAAAAACAATGTTTAAGTTCAAAATATCCCCAAAACAGACTGCCCAAATTCCGCACCTGCTGCAAGCACAGCCGGTCCTTGCCCTATTATTTATTTTCCTGTTATTCGGTTCTACCACAGAGTAATGTCGACAAAAATGCGCAGATGGAATGGAAACTGTGAAGATCTTGATCATTCTGGCTCCTAAGGAACAGTCTGATCTCAGTTTCCACTGTTTGTACAGACCTATGTGCCCGAAAACTTAGGATCTTTACGGTAGATATTGTAAGTGTATATTTCCACAGTTAGTTGATTTGATGATGAACAATAACTCTGTTTGTTTTTTAAACAAGCAAGAACAGAGTTCTTCCGGGATCGTCCACCTTAAAGTTGTCTCCGGAACGCGTGTCTAGGTAATACACAATCACATGTGTCTGTTTATTGCGGCAATGCGTGCGATTCGGTTATTACACAAACAAATTCCATGTCAGCACACTTAGCGTGTGTCTGCTTTATAATCAGCTAATCGTTCGTTTTGTATCTTTTGTAATAACGGTCCGAACATCTTCCGCGATTTTCTTTCTTTTCCTTATGTTTTGGAAGCTGTTTAGTGATACATACTCTTTCGATTAGGGTAATTTTGGCCCGAAATTTTAGTCGGAAAACTTTTAATTTTATGTCAAATTCCCATATGCTATGAGTTAATATAAAGCTTATCTTCCGATAAAGAAAGAGCTAAATACAGTTGGAACAAATTCTTGTCTTAATCTTAACTGCTGAATCTTAGTTTTGAATATACGGAAAACCGGCATTTATTTGGTTACACAATGAAAAACGATAGTCTATCCTATAGATGACGTCATAGGCGTTGGAAGGGACAAAACTCGAACAGACCCTGAATTATAGGAAAGGTGTATAGCCGAATAAGTTCGGTACTCTTAAAATAGCTTCTTGTACGGTGCGTTGTGTTTTATATTTGATTTGAAGAATTAGGAAGATATTTCCATTGCAATCAACTAGTTGGTGAACACAAGTAGGTAAATATAAATCAAGTTTTGTACTTTTCCTCATCTATTTATGGCCTTTCCAGTCAAATTTACACATCAGAATTTAGAATCTTTGCTGCAATTCATCATGCTAGTTTAGTAACAAGTACACATACAGTACAAAACGTCTCAATTATTTTTGTAATTGCTGTATTTTATCATTCCACTGTGTTCTTCTAACACTAGAAATAGACACAGCAGTCTTAAAACCGTATTGTCCATTATTTAGTCTGAAACAAACACTGAGTTTAATGGGTTTAATCTAATGACATTAGCGACGACAGCTTTGTCCGTGTTTGCTCCACATGTGGGTTTTCAAATCGGCGTTTTTAGTCATAGTATGTTTGGTCATTTTTCAAATGCAAGCTTCTCCTAAAACAAAACTTGATTACATCATTCTGAAGCCCTATGTGATTGATGATTTCTATTTTCAGTAAATGTCTGCATCTTTGTGAGTACACATCGTTTCTAAATGTTTAATTTCCGGCCAACCAGATGCTAAATGATCCACAAAAGTTAATTATGTCTATTATTATGCAATTATTGGGCGAGAGATAAGTATTCCAAGCAATAAAATATCCAAATAATGCTTAAAGAACAGTAGGTCGGTAAGTCGTTGCGACCTGTACTCTTAAAGCAGAGTTCGTACAGATGAGCTTTGTATTCCGATTAATCTGGGAAATTGACATATTTTCAGCAGAAAAAGTTTACTTCTATAAGTGGCCTGTTAAATGTTGTACCTTCGGATTGAATATAACCTTCAAAGTGTTTCTACTTTACCTAAGTTCATTTTGTAGTCGCTCTACCAATTCGTTAAAGGCAGTTAGTCGTTGTCTTTTGGTGTTTTATGGAGGCGATGGTGTATGGCATTGTCCAGAGAACACCCTGTCTTAGACTCCCCTGACCCCCCCCCCCCCCCCCACTCCCCCAATAATAAAAACAACAATATATGTTTTCTTTGTTCTTAGAAATCAAAAGGCAGCATGACTTCTCTTCTAACACGAAGTTTTTGTGATCATATAATGAAATGGACAAGACATTTGAAGAACTAGCCCGCCAGAAAAAGGCAATGACGTGAAACACCTTGCCATGCTGATGGTTCTCGCGGAATAAGAGATGGGTTTGCCTGATTGTTTCGCTTCCATCGCTTCTTAACGGTAGTTCTCTGTGGCTCTAACATTGCACCCACAGAAAGCCATTGAACAGTGTAACCCTTTGTAAAAGATGGCAGAAAAACAGGGTGGTGGTTTTATATTCCATTTATCTGCATTTGCTGTTTTCTGTTTGTTCCGCAGACGTGATTTTGGAACATGGGTACACCCCTTTGTTTGATAAATACAATACAGTTAGCATAACTAGTGTGAAAAGTACAGAAAAAAAGGCAATGCACATCAACGGATCAGGCTGCTCTGAACACCAAACGGGAAAGAGACATCTACAGCTACGACGGCACTAAAATAAACAGTACCACTGCCAGCAGAATAACTCTTTCCCAATAGATGGCAACAAGGCTATCCTAAATAAATTGAACATCTCGTCAAAGACAAAAAAAAACAAAAACGGACAAACAATTACAACCAGAATGAACCTCAACAGACATATCCTTAGAACGTTCAGAATTAAATTACTAGTGGTTTAAATAGAGGATCTAACATGAGTGCTCATGTATTATTGAATTTATTAAACGAGTTGGGGAAAAAGATAAGATGCGAGGCTATGCCGAGCATCTTATCGTTTTTCGCCAACGAGTTTAATAAATTCAATAATACAGGAGCACGAATGCAAGATTCTATTTATCATATAACACTAAAATCGCATTTGATTGGGAAATTTTGCACTAAAACGTCACGATTTCGCCATTAGAAAACGCGACGTTTTATGGACGTCAACGCATAACGTTACCACGTAATTTGCATATTTAATCCACTAGTGGATTATCGTTTTTAATGCAGGGCTTTATTACACTCTCATATGCGACGTCATATGATAAAGCCTGTTAAAACTTTAAAACTGTTTTAAGCTCAAAATGTGTCGCTTAGAGGACCAGTTGACTTTGAGGTTAACCACGCGATGATCATGTCCCTGATACTTGTAGTTTGTCTAACAAAATTATATATTTAATGAACCTAAGGGAGCAACTCATTAGCACAGTTGGAAATAGAAATTTGGCTTATATCTTAAAAAGAATACTATTGTGGGGGTAAACAAACACAAAAAAGATTAGATTAATGTCTCAGCCGGAAATGCGGGAAAAACTTTCTTGCATGATACAATCATAAGAGCCGCGACATGAGAAAACTAACAATGTGGTTGTGCGCCCAGCGCAGACTCAGATCAGTCTGGGCATCCGCCCAGTCTGATCAGAGTCTTCGCTGTCCGCATGGAGGTAGCTTAGTCCCGTAGCTACCCTTTGAGCACTTAACGAAGAGTCTGGTCAAACTGGGTGAATGCCCAGGTTGATCTGATTTTGCACCGGGCGGACAACCACATTGCTGGTTTTCTCGTGTCGTGGCTCATAAAATAGCCGCGACACGCAAAAGCCAAGAAAGTGGCATATGTGCCCAGCGAAGACTCAGATCAGCATGGGCTTCTACGCAGCCTGATAAGAGGTTTTACTCTGCGCTTTAAGGTAAGGTAAGAAAAGTCTAAGCTACTTCCATGCCGACAGAAAGACTGTGATTAGACTCAGTGGCTGCCCAGGCTGATTCGAGTCTTCGCTGGCAGCATACCACTTTGTTGGTTTCATCATTTCATGGCTCATATATAAGCGGACGTGTGGCCCTTTCTATGCACTATGCGATACATTGGACCATATCAAAGGTTTACTATGACTTCAGAGAAGGATTTGGCCGAGGCCTGAAGTAGGTGTTATGGCTAGTCTGCATCGCTAGTTCATCTGAGTTTCTTTTCTCTTTTGGTTCGGATCATTTTTCGCCGACGATCAAGCCAACAGCAAAAGGATTAACCGTCATGACATCATAATTGTCTACAATACAAACGTCTTGACACATTCACGCGAAATGACTTTTCACAAAACATGTTTTTAACAAACTTAATTACATTTCGATGTTTGCAGATGCATAACGTTTGACAGTTCTATTGATACGGGCTAAAGCAATCAATATGTTGAAAAGCCGAACAAACAATACAAAACACACTTGACAGAACTGAATTATGTTTGCCCATTTTCACAAATACAGCTTTTCTAACTTAACAATAACATTTAAAACAACACGTTTCCACTGACGTCAGTCAACGTCGCAAAACAACAAATAAATAAAATAAAGAATAAATAAAAATAAATGAAAAATAATGAATAAATAACAAACGTAACTCAAATCCGACCGTTAAAGTGAGAAGTCTTGTTGTTCAAACATTTGGAAAATATTTTACTATCTAATTGTTTATTCACTTTTCTACTCGCACCAAATTGATAATACATATGCTTAACATAATTTTCCAGCAAAAAAACAAAAGACTACAGTAAGAAGCTTCAATACGTGTTACAAGTTCTAGAATATAATAAAAACAAACCAAATACCGGGCAGTTTCAAATATAACTATTGTAAGCTGTTTGGAGTAGTATATTAAGACATTCTAAATTGTGATAAAAGAACTAAGTCCTTCTTTAATCTCATAATGTCTTTACACAATATGACGACGAAAACCAGTGCAATATATACTAACTACTTTTAAAAAGCAACATATTTTGCTTTCTTTTTTGCGTAATGGATAACTGTTTGGACCCATGTCTTCATATTTTTGACATAAATATTTTCAAGTAAGCCCACGTTTGAGAATAATAATTCCTGTATGAAATCAAGATTTGCTCGTGAGACTTAAAAAGTTTTAGGTTACGATACTGGATAGCCAGTACCTCAGCATTACAGAATAAACAAGCAGTAATAAACAAACTGCAACAAACGAAACGTTTTGCCTCCAGTAAACTTGAAGAAATTTCGCCTCCGGAATGCCAGATCATAAAGTCTCAAAGTTAGCAAAAATGAAATACCTAAACTGACATACGGCGACGATTTCTGTTGCTTGGTCCACCGGGGCTCAACTGGTGACCTTCTTTTGCTTCAGATTTCCAGTGGGGTCGTTTGGCAGGACAGGGATCTCCACCTGTCAGACGGCCCGTTGTATCTGTTGAGTCCTCGTCTTTGCTTCTTCATGGTGTTGAAATTTGATTTATGTGTTTACCGTGATGATTCATTGACGAGTTAGAGGGTTATCATGCGAACCGAACTACCAACTAAATGTTTTGTACCACTTCAGAAACTGAGGGTGAGGTTGGGCCTGTAAAATCGATTTAAGCCCCCCAGTAATTCATTACTGACCGTTCCAAGGCGGTAGTTCTGTTGTGGTTCTCTGTTGCCTGTTTTTGGTGTCAGAGTTTCTGTGTTGTTTTACCTTATGTATGTTCTTATTATTTTTGGTTCGGTTTGGGTTGCTGAGTGGCCACCTTTTGGGAACAAGCTGCTCACTCGGTTGGCCATATGTTCTCTGTATCTTGATTATTTGTAATCTTAGTTGTTTCCACTATGGTTTGAGGGCTGGATTTGGATTTTGATTGTTTCAGTTCCTGGTCTTTGCATACTTTTTACTTCTTGAAAACAGGCTTATCGCAGACACCATGAATTGGTTTCAAAATTTGATGTCGGATTAAAATTTCTTTTACACGAAGGCCTATCGGAACCAGAATTTTATGGTGACTTAGTATACAAATTCAAAAAGATTAAGGGTAGGACTGATTTTTCTGATCAATTCCGAAAAATAATAATACGTCACAAACGTATTGGCTATAATTTAAATGTTATGCGACAGTCTGCATGCTTAGTGATTAACCCAATCACGGTTGATAACTTTGCTGCACTCTTTAATTGCACACCGGGGGATCGGGCGTCAGACTCTATGATGGCCCCGACCTAAAGCTATATATTTTAGTTGGTTCGGACCGGAGCCTTTTTGTCTGTTGCTTGGTCCACCGGGGCTCAACTGGTGACCTTCTTTTGCTTCAGATTTCCAGTGGGGTTGTTTGGCAGGACAGGGATCTCCACCTGTCAGACGGCCCGTTGTATCTGTTGAGTCCTCGTCTTTGCTTCTTCATGGTGTTGAAATTTGATTTATGTGTTTACCGTGATGATTCATTGACGAGTTAGAGGGTTATCATGCGAACCGAACAACCAACTAAATGTTTTGTACCACTTCAGATACTGAGGGTGAGGTTGGGCCTGTAAAATCGATTTAAGCCCCCCAGTAATTCATTACTGACCGTTCCAAGGCGGTAGTTCTGTTGTGGTTCTCTGTTGCCTGTTTTTGGTGTCAGAGTTTCTGTGATGTTTTACCTTATGTATGTTCATATTATTTTTGGTTCGGTTTGGGTTGCTGAGTGGCCACCTTTTGGGAACAAGCTGCTCACTCGGTTGGCCATATGTTCTCTGTATCTTGATTATTTGTAATCTTAGTTGTTTCCAACTATGGTTTGAGGGCTGCATTTGGATTCTGATTGTTTCAGTTCCTGGTCTTTGCATACTTTTTACTTTTAGGTCCTACCGTCCGGTTTCCTAATAGATCGAAAAAGCTGGCTCAGTTAAAAAATGCATCAAAACAAGACAGATATGTACAGCAGACAGTTTGTACTATTAACAAAAATTCTGTTTGGCAAGCAGATGGAAATTAACAAACTTCAATGTGTTTTAATTGCATTTTTTTACAGTCGGGATACAACTGCAATATCGCCATTAAATGTTCTCAAGGGAAAGTTTGTAAACAATCCAAATCATATCTAATGCCATTTGCTCTTTCTGACTCCAAATGACACCATTATGCCAGAATGACCACTCTTGCCGTTAGGTTGGTAACCAAATCAACATGCAACAGATTAATACAAACAATTTTTGTGACAATTTACTTTTCAAGTATTGCAAAGTCATCAGTTTAAAATTTGTCCAGAACTGGAACAAAATTTCCACAGCTTTGATGACTTAAAAAATCAGTGACGAAGAGAAAGCGAGGGCCAATGCCTTACGAATTTATCATGTGAGGTTTTAGGGGTACCTCCCCATGATGAAGGAATTCGATTGAATACACAGTGAAATGCTATGGAATTTCGCACTTTGCCATAAAACGTATTGCTGTAAATACATCTTGAGTTTCATAATTTTATCCAGGAAATTACCAGATATTCCCGAAATATCAAATGCTTAAATGTACTGAGTATATATACGAGGGCTGTTTGGGAAGTTCACATAATGTGTTCATAAAATTGTCAAATATCAAGATAATCTGCTCATTTTCTTTTTCAAATATCAAAGACAAATATTATTTGAATAGCTTCCCGTAGTTTAACATGAAATATTTTTATAGATAGTATGTCCAACACAAGTACATTATCAGGGATCAGATAGCATGTTTATGAGGGGCATTCGGGGGCATTTGTTACGTGCTGGAAAATTTCTTGTTCCTCTTTCAAACCCGTTTCTTTTGTCTCAGAAGAATGACCTACATTTGATTTAATCCTATTTTTTATGTCTAAATGTCGAATCGCAGCCCTGCGCCGGTTTCCTGAGGCATACTTTGACAGCAATTTATCTCACTCGAGACATCAGAATGCACAATTTTCGAAGAAAAGATCGTCGTTAATGATCTTGTTAATGCAGTTAGCAAGTGCATTAATACCGCTTTCTCCAACAAAATTAATTTGCCAAAGGCTTGAAAAAAATATATACTTTAAACTTCGCAGACTTTTATTTGTGTCACGTTTGGATCTATTTTTAAAGATGCCGTTCTTTGCAAGTAAAAAAGCCGCGACACGACAAAACCGACAATGTGGTTATGCACACAGTGCAGACTCAGATCAGCCTGGGCATCCGCCCAGTCTGATCAGAGTCTTTACTGTCCGCATGGAGCTAGGTTGGATCCTTAAAGTGCTTAGCACCGTGTCTGATCAGACTGGGTGAACGCACAACCACATTGTTAGTTTTCTCGTGCCGCGGCTCTAATGAACAAGGAAGTTGACTTTGTCCTACTGTCCCTAAATGAAACCATCATGCAAGGAGTATTCCAAAACTTGCAAAAAATCTAATCAATTACGATTTTGTATTTGTTCTTTATCTGGTTACCTATTTTATAGTTAAGGGAAGGCTCTAGTATTCGTTAATCTGCCTGTAAGGTTCGATGCTTGCCGTAGAATAACAAAACCCGTGTTCGTCTTGTCTTGTACCATACGATACTCAGTGACAGTGAATAAGTGAAACGAAACCCTCAGTAATACACAATTGATTGATTGATTGAGTGAGTGAGTGAGTGAGTGATTGATTGATTGATTTGGGTTTAACGGCCCTTTAAGACAACATTTCAGTCTATATCAGGCCGTCTTCCAGAGAGAAAGAAGAAAAATGATAGTCAAGAGGAAACAAATTGTACCAACAACCCCACCCGCACCTACTGCAAGCACAGCAGGCCCTTGCCCTACAATGTTCCAAATTAGTAGGACGCCCCATTACTGGAAAATATATACAGCACCATCGCACCACCCGACTACATGTACCTCCTGTAAAACACGTCAAATTTTTGCAGTTGGACACGAGAAAACCAACAAAGTGGTTGTGCGCCCAGCGCAGACTCAGAGTAGCCTTGGAATCCAGCCAGTCTGATCAGAGTCTTCGCTGTCTGCTTATACCCTTAGTTACCCTTAAAGCGTCCAGCGAAGACTCCGACCTGACTGAGCGGATGTATAATACAGTTTTGCTGTAACTGTAAAACTGACTAAAATGAACAGGTCTAGGATGACTGTTAATTTACAGACTGTCTATGAATTTATAGATATTTTGATCTGTACGGAGTATGGCTTATGCTTTGTGAAAAACAGTACATAACACAAAATTGTTTATTTCGACTAGAAAAGAGCCCGCGCAAGCGCGGAAATATTTCATGATGGTCAAGTTTATATAAAAAAGCGAGTTTTAATTTTTCAATGTAAATGGCCTTATGCACAGGTGAAGATATGACCTTTACCATGAATACTCACTAAAGCTTCATTTACCTAATTAGTTGTCTGCATCTACAAACTTTCAGGTAGCAGACTGCATTGTTTCTAAAAAGAAATCAACTCTTTCACTTTTTCCTATAGAAAAACCTAAGTGACTCAAAAGTTGACCTTGCCGTAAAACAGATCAAGGTCATCCCAGGGTCATCATTTATACAAATTTTGTTGAGCTTTTGAGTCCTTGATGCGACATGCTAAGTTTCAAGATCATAGGATTTGTGGTTCTGGGGGAGAATTGGTTGATTTGATGCTTAAAAACGTCCACGGTAAACAGCTAAGGTCATGTCGGGACGGTCAGTTAACCTAACAACACTATTCCTGGGCAAGCTTAGACCTCCTTAGCGGTTAACCAGTACTAAGTGCACATACTTTCGCCAGTAACTGACAACTGCCCTTCTTGAATCAGCGGAAGGAGAAACGAAAGTATGTGGCCAGACCGGGTTTCGAACCCAGGACCTCTGACTTACGAGTCAGGTGCCCTACCGATTGCACTACGCGTCCCGGCGTGGTTCTGGGGGAGAAGATTTTTTAAATTTTTTACCATGATAAATGTTTGCCATCTTGGTTATGTGACCTGTCCTGGGTATTTTTTTCTGGAAAAATTGGGTCCTGGAACGTTTTTGGGGAAAATATTCAAGCCCTCTGAAGACTAAAGGCTTATTTAGCTTCGTTGAATCATTGAAATTGATTTGTATGCTTCGCTGGAAAAAATGCCCTTTCTTACCTGGCGCATGTGTGTTAACCTTAGACATTTTTAATTTTTGTCTTTTTGAAAGTTCAGTTCAGTTTGAATTCTCCTAACGACGTTCCTCAAGTGGCTCAGCGGTACGTAACCATAGCCGCGCACACTTGGCGCCGTGTGTCCGTCCAACTTTTCGAAAGACCGTGTGCGTTGAGCTTTATTCTTCAATGGGCGAGTTCGATTGGCTACTCGTATTGACTGTCGTTCTGGAAGAAAACATACAGTGTGTTATTTTAGTGGTATATCGTAAAACTATGCATGCAGGTATCATTCATGTTGCCCCTGCTTTAAACACACCTTCAAAGCCTAGAACAGTATTCCACGTCGTTCTGTCCGGGCGATTCTGTCGAAGATATACGAGCCGCGACACGAGAAAACCAACACAGTTGTTGTGTGCCCGGCGCAGACTCAGATCAGCCGGGGCATCCACCCAGTCTGATCAGACCCTTCGCTTAGCGCTTAAAGGGTAGCTAAGGGTCTGATCTACCGCCATGCGGACAGCGAAGACTCTGATCAGACTGGGCGGATGCCCGGGCTGACCCGAGACTGCGTTGGGCGCACAACCACTGTGTTGGTTTGGTCGTGTTGTGGCTCAGTACATGTATTACTGATTCGTTTTGTCGGTTGCGTTTCATCCTTCTTCTGTTGGGGTCTTGGTAGGATTGTGATTTAAGATTTTGGATTTTCCTGGGTATCTTTATTACTGAGCCGCGAACGACAAAACAAACAAAGGTGAATGTGCGCCCAGCGAAGAATGGTATCAGCCGGGACATCCACCCAGTCTGATCAAAGCTTTGCTGTCGGCACTGAGGTAACTTAGACTCTTAGCTACGCATTATGCGCAAGGCAAAGACTCATATAAGACTGGATGGATGCTTAGACTGATCCGAGTCCTTGCTTGGCGAACATGCCTCTTTGTTTCTTTTGTGGTGTCGCGGCTCAATTTTATATCCCTAAATCAATACATTTTCGTTCATGAACTTTAACGCATACTTTCCTCTTTCTAAGCTACCATGATATGTGAGTCTAGCAAGGAGAACTTCAAGCGCACCTTCATTTGAGCCGCGATACGAGAAGCCCAACAAAGTGGTTGTGCGCCCAGCGCAGACTCAGATCAGCCTGGGCCTCCGCTCAGTCTGATTAGACTCTTCGCTAAGCACTTAAAGGGTAGCTAATGGTCTAAGCTACCTCCATGGGGACAGCAAAGACTCTGATCAGACTAAGCGGAAGCCCAGGCTGATCTGAGTCTGTGCTGGGCGCACAACCACTTTGTTTGTTTTCTCGTGTCGCGGCTAATTTGTCTTTTTTCTAATATTTAACATAGACCATGGTCATCAAAACTAGACTGAAACGTGATCAATGGGTATGACATTTCAAGCAAATTGCAGACTGGAGTTTTAATATGTTGAAGACAAAACAAGAGGGCCAAGTGGCCCTGAATCGCTCACCTGAGCAAAAAGGTTAAAGGTCAAACTAGGGTCATAATTTGAACAAACCTGATAGTTTGCAACCATTTCCAAATGGTTCTGAAGAAGAAGATTTTTGAATGTTTTTCTATGTATTGCTATGGTTCAAACCTAGGAGCCCCTGGGGCAGGGCCATTTTGGACCCTGGGGCCATCATTTGAATAATCTTGGTAAAGGACCACTAGGCAATGTTAAAAGCTAAATTTCAAGCCTCTGAGCCAAGTGGTTCTGAAGCAGAAGACTTCTGAATATTTTCCTATGTATATCTATGGTTCAAACCCAGGACCCCCTGGGGCGGGGCCATTTTTGACCCTGGCACCATCATTTGAACAAACTTGGTAAGGGACCACTAGGCAATGCATCATACAAAATTTCAAGCATCTGCACTAAGGGGTTCTGGAGAAGAAGGTTTTTAAGAGAGCCTGCCACGAACCATGGAGCATTGAGTGGAAACTCGAAAATTTCATTTTCGATCAATACTTTGTCACTTTATTGGCCTTACCAATGTATGTAAAACCCTAGAAGGATTTTAATTTTTTTGTTCAAATAGAGCCAGAAAATGGCAAAATCTGTTTCCATGGTGACATCCAAATATTTCGGGCTATAATAATACAGTTTTATGCCAAAATAAACCCTATTAATTTTATATATTGAATCAAGCAGTTCAATATAAGTGTTCTTCATATCATAAAGCATCCTCAGTATAATATCAAAAACTTAGATTTGGTGGAAAACCTGAAAGAATTTGGTTGCTATGGTAACGCAAATACTGATACATTCAAAGTGAAGAGAAAACCTGAATTTTAGTATGCTTACATAACTGCTCATAAAATCTAAACCCAACCAGATAGAATCATATTGCCTATCAGATGGTTAAGTGGAATAATAGTCTGACAGAACCCAAAAATAAAAATGGCTAGCATTTCATAAACGAAAAAAATTTTGGTATCTGAAATTGTTGAATTTTCATGTTTTTCACTCAAAATAGCAGTTTTCCATCCAAGAAACTATAACATGAATCGAGCATTTGCAACTAAAGCATTCTATGGAATATGATTTTTCAAAAGTTTTCAACTAAAATTCATCTTTGGAAACTTGAAATGTCTTTGTAAAATTATCATAGCAACCAAATTTTTACCTAGCAACGAGGACATTAACACTATATAAATGATATTAAATAGGCTAAAGTTGACAATTATGATATTGCTTAACTTTTAATGGCTTAAACAGGGTTAGAACAGATAAAAGATATTCAAAATAATAAAATAGAAAAATTGTGATACTTTTCAATGCCCAAGTAGCCTCGGAATATAGGTTGCTATGGCGATTTTCAACAGACTGGCAAATGGAAAAACAAATCTTGGCATTTATAGCTGCCTTATTTGCAGATACAAAAGTATTTTGATATACAAATGTGTTTTGCAGTAGTCCTGTAACAAGTGTATCACTTTTGTACGAGTCTCTCGAAGTCTTTGGTTGCCATGGCAACCAAAATGCTCAATTTGTCTCAATAATTCTAATAAAGATCAACTCCTCAGAAGCTACAAGCAGGATAGCACTTAAACTATGAAAGTTTTCATAGCATTTGTGTCAACAAAAATACTGTTCAGTATTGCCTTTGCTCCAGCACTTTGGTTGCTATGGCAACTTTAAAGTGTCCATAGAATTATGAGAAAAATACAAATTGTCATTTATCAATATTAAAATGATTTCATTGCAGAGATTTATCAACTTCTGATGCTTGCTGAATGCTCACAGCATTAGTCAAGACTGAAACAATACTTCTCATTATAGCCTTTGCTCAACCACCTAGGTTGCTATGGCACTTTATGAGTGTCCATTACATTATAATAGGAAAAAATGAAAATTTACATTATCACTCTCTCACTACAGCTAGTTTGTCAAATCCTTTTCATTTACAAAAATGTTGCTTTAGTACCTATTAATGTCTTAGAAATGGGCCCTATGGGGTCGGGCCAGGGATACAGCAGGGCTTAAAGGTAGGTTCCTGGACCAGCGTTACCAACTCTGTTCCCAAAATAATTTTGTCTTATTCTGCGTAGTATTAAATACTCTTATTTTTCTGAATCTGTTGCTAATGAGAGAACCGTCGGTTTTGTTAAAAATTGTCGTTTTTCACTCGCTAATTTTCTTTGCTTGAACAATGTGTTGGAATTCCTGTTCTAAAAATAACTTTTTCATATGTCTATAAGTTCGCGATTTCTGATGTCATTCTCCACAGGGTATTTTTCGCTTGTCGTAAGCTCTTCTGGAGGTCCTGGCATGGAGGATGGGTTATAACTATCCCAAAATACAATGCAGCATGGGGTCAGCCGCATACTATATTTTTGGCGCAAACTAATAATAGTGCTAACCGGTGTGCGAAGCAGAGTTAGGGAATCCCTTGCAAAACGACGTACCTAACAATTTCTGCTGTGCACCTTTAGGTGAAACTTATTAATTTCCTTGTTATAAGTGCTTTCCAACACTTTAGAAAAACAATCTAACAAAATATGATGCACACCAAACTTCAGGAACCAACCTTTAAGTGCCAGGGTTTCATCTCTGCAGTTCTAGGTAGCTGCTGAGCATTTAATTTCACACTTTAGGGTAAAACTTTGCTGCTTGCATTTAAAAGTAAACCACTTTTTGAAGGGCTTTATCATCAGGAGTCACCAAAGTTGTCCCTTTTGCAAAGATTGCGAAAAAAATTCAGGAAGGTGTACCCATGCACCTAAAATTGACGTGCCCTGTCAGGCAATACAGGCAATGTTTGTGATCTTGTATATTTATTTGGCCACCATGCTTTAATATTTTAATTCACTTTTTCTCTCACATCAAATATTGATGGTGGAGATGGTTGCAGATAGACAGATGTTAGAAATTAGAATGGATTGGAATGGAATGGGCTGGCTTTGATAAGCTTCCGCACTTCATTCCACTGATTTTTGGGGATGACATTCTTACAGGAAAGAATTTGCTCCCTGAAAGAGAGCAAATTCTTTGCTGAAAGAGTACCATATCAGGCTCTAGAAGCAAACTGTAACCAATGGAATGTAGTTTATTGTGCCCATTCCATTCTAGGTTTTAAACTATGTCATTCCAAACAGAAGCATCTCTGACACTTCCAACATTTTGATGCTAGTCTCAGGTGCTTATTTACTTTGTTCCTCAGACAGGTAGTCGCCCTCCCTTCATCCTGATATTACTGAAAAACTGTTGAAAAGAATGTAAAATCATAAGTCAGACATCTGTCCACTGAATTTGGACAGAAAACAAGAGATGATATGGCAGTAAGTGCCATATTGGCACTCTAGAATACTGGTTTATTAATTCATGATAACTTGCAGTTAATTAGCTAAGATGCCCTTGTATATGTAGTAATACTGAGGGTTATTACTATTATTTTTACAGTGCCTGTGGTCCAGATAAGACGAAGTATTTGGTGATAATTATGGACAATTTTTCTTAAATCTCATAAACAACATATGTTGTGACCACTTATTAGAACTGCCTGTTTGAAACAGAACTAATCAGTGGTCACAACATAGGTTTTAGATGCAAAATAAGGAAACTTATCCCTGAATTATCCATGTTACTCTTTTGTCTGGAGCACTGCCACAGTACAGTTATAGGGACACAATAAAATGCATTCATATTTTTATTTGTACAGCAATGAATCTTAGATAACAAGAAAATGTAACAACGTCAAAAAAAATTATATTGCAAAGAAAATGAAAATCTCTCAGCCATATACTCTAGAGTTCAATATGATATTAGACACGATCCCTTCAGAGCTCCAGGAAAGATGAGATATTGAGGATACTCCTGAGACATAATATTCATCAGTGAAAATATATTGTGACCCTTCATTAGAACTTTGTGTGTGAGATGGTTCTAATGAGGGGTCACAACATATGTTATATGGAGAAATATGGAAAACTGTCCCTAAATCATCCCTGTTGCCCCTTCTTACCTGGAGCAATACCCCTTCCAAGTACTTGTGAACGTTTCCTCATGTGGTATATTGAAAGAGATTCCGTTTTCAGTAAATACTTCTGTGAATTGGAGATTTGTTTTTGTTAAATTGGCAATGATTCTAGTCCATGCAGCGCTGGACCCATATTATTTCAAAAACAAATTAAGTTTCTAATTTAGTGAAAATTGAAACTTGTTTCTAGGTATTTTCCGAATTCCCATTTTCTTCAATGAGCTAGCTGTCACTTAACTGTCATAATCACATGAAGAGGGAACCCGTCTGTCAGGAGATATTGACATCACATTCATGGTTCACGAAAAACTGCACATGTCTATCATTATCTACCTGCTTGTCTATCATTATCTACTTGCCACTGAATAAAACCTGGAGACATGTAAATGTGTTCCAATGAGCTACCAGATTCAAATATCAAGTATCCATAGCTGAATGTAGGAGCTGGGTGGGTATCATTCCTTGGTAGACTGGTATTACCGCAAACTGTGACCTAATGTTTGTGAGGTAATTCATTCACAACCTTTAAGTTTGATACTTCCACCATTCACTGGGTCAATGTAACGCGAGATCTCAGCGACACACTCATTAAAACCTGTCCTGTACTTGGGAAATAAACATGGCTGCTGAAAACACAAAGAAACATTCCTATATATACGGCCAAGAACTCCAGATAAGGTAGAGTATTGAGGATAATTCAGGGATAATTCTTTCTTATTTCTCATCCAAAACATTATGTTGTGACCCTAATTACAGCCGTCTCGGCAATACGATTCTAATGAGTGACACAACATATATTTTTGTGGATGCATATGAAAAAAATATTCCTAAATTCTCCTGCTGATCCCTTCTTATTTGGAGCACTCATTATACACTAACAATGATTAGAGCCAAGTTGTTCAAAACTATATATCAATGTTGTTAGTGATAGATCTAGATACAGTAACTTTTTCAATGGCAAACTGTCATTTTTGCACATTATACAGTATTGAAACCCACACTTTGTCAGGTATATACTATCAGCTCCCTTGAGTTGTGAACAAAGAGAATTTAATTACTGACTTTAAGACTAAAGATTGTGATATTTTACTCATCCTTGTTAGCTTCGAATGTACCGTAAAAATCTAAATATCAGGACAGAAAGGTCAGAGATCAGACTTGGTATCGAAAATGTTTGCCATTCCATCTGCGTCTTTTGGACACATTATTACATTGTAAAATCTAAACTGCTCCATTCTTAGGACAGTTAATGGTGCCTATGTTTGTGTTCCAATTTTGACAGTACCTGGGGATGAGTCAAACAACTGCTTGCAGGATGGCAAACTGTAAAATGGTTCTGTCCCAAATTCAGGTTGTATCAGGCAAATGCACAGACAAGGTGTGTATTTGAAGATAATTGCAATAATTAAAAAATACCTCATTTCTCCATAAATGTTGTGACTCCCCAATAGAACTGTCTTACTGCGGTTCTGTTGAGGGGTCCCAACATTTGTTTTTATGAAGAATTACCTTGGAATCATCTTCAGATGCTCATCTTATCTGTGCCTCTGTATAATACGGGTATTTTGAGATGTCGAGCAAACCAAATTTAATTAAAATGCTACCAACCTGCCATCTGTTACCTCTGGACCAGTTTGAGATGTTTCACAGTCATTTCCAGTTTATAAGCTTTCACCAACATTTTATATACACAATAATATGGATTCTGAAGAATTTCAGATCTGGGCATAGTTTAAAACCTAGAAGGGACTGAAATGGAATGAGATAAACAGTGGCTACACTTTGCTCCCAGAGCCTAGGAGTGTGCTCTTACAGCAAAGAATTTGCTCCCTCAGAGGGGAGGCAAATTCTTTCCTGAAAGAGAGCCATCCAAAATCAATGCAATGGAATAGCTAGACTGTCCCTAGAGGGAGCAAATTGTTTTCTGTAAGGAAGCCAAACAAAGTCAATGGAATGCAATGGTGTAGACTGTCTCGGTCAGGCCACTCAGTTTCATTCCATGCTTTAAATCATGCCTAAAATCTGATACTCTTCATAATTAAAATTCTGATCTGATAATACTTACATCTTTCTTCATAGCTTGCATGAAGAACCAGGGTCCTCAACGGTTGAGGCTCAACCGGCCAAGACATTGTTGATCTGATCTTTGTTGGGGTCGTTTCTCCATCAGTGGCTTGTTGTTCTGCAATGATAATCACATGGCAGTGATTATAATAACATAAATTGTTGTTTCTACTGAATGATGAATCCTCAGTGGCTCAGTGGGTAAAGTGCTGGCCTGCTGAGCTAGCGGTCAGGGTTTGAATCTGTTGCAGCGGAAATTAGTTTAACTGTAAACAGGGTTCTCATCATTCCATTGCACACACCCTTTCATCATTATCACTCTTTCATCGGCTTGATATGACTGAAGTACTGTATGAAGGGTCGTAAAATTCAGAGACTGTATAGCAATGCAAGTCTCCTTTAAACTTCTGGCAATGAAATAACTGAATTAATACCATATTCAAAAGTTGCAGTTTTATTTACAAAGTGAAAATAAAATATCAGTGGTTACAAACAGTACAAGCAATTCAGTTTGTCATATACTCTCTTTATTAGTAGAAACAACAACTGGCCAGCTACATTTTGCAACTCGATTCAAATCTCTGCAGACTATAGTTTTACTAAATTTGGGGGCAGAGCTAGGTTATTTTCTTTTACTTATTTTTCTTGCAAGAATGCTATTTTCATTCCCCTTTTTGGGCCAATTTATTTTTGTTTCTCCTCTCCCCCCCCCTCCCCCCCCTCCCCCTCCCCCCCCTTTACACACACACCAACAAGATCAAACGACAAATGGATGTCGACCCCTAAAATACAAATTATTGACTTAAATCTTAGTTCCCTCAATGTTCCATTTTTAGTAAATAACATCATAGGAGTTTGAAATTCTGTCAATAGAATACCAAAAAAGGCATATTCTACAAAATCAGACCCAGTTAAATATATTTACTATAATAAAGATACAGGAATGCAATGCCTTTTTACCCCACCCACCACAAAAATTCGTTCTCAACACGTTTTCTTGTAGTAAACAGCAAAAAGCGTTCCAATGTACGTAGCGGTTACTTGTAACTAAATGTTTTCTATCATCCGCCACCTACAATACATCAGTAAGTATTTCAAGAAAGCCACAAAAGAAGATCAAATCTGGCGACTGACAGCGAATTTATTTTTCTGAGAAACCATGTCCACTTCACGCGGTCGCGTGCAACAAGATTGGATGTGGCTATCGGCAAGACGGTCGTGCGGTTTCGAATCCTTATCGGCAAGACGGACGAATCGTCTTGGGACGAAACGTCTCTGGCGCGAAACGTCCCGCAGCCGTTCGGTTGTCCGCACGACGGCAATTTGCTATTCTATGGGCGATCCATTGATCATCCTGAATATTACATTTTTTTCGGTCCATAGAAATACCGAAACGCACAAAAACACCGAAACGCACCTGTAATTACCGGAACGCACTATAAAATAAAGGGTTTTCCACAAGATAATGGTTATTTGGGTTTAATACGAAGTTCTTATCTGGCTTATTTGGTGAAAAGCATTATTTGAGCCCTATATTGATATTTTGTATCAGAATAGCACAGATGATACCCTTTATTACATGTATCCATGTTTTTAAAGAAAATAACAAATGTAGCTATAAGTAAATAAAATGGTTATAAGGCCTAAACAGATTAATACTCCGGTCCGCGGAAACACCCCAAACCACCCCAAAACATCCCAAACCACCTAAACCGCCTTCATAACACCCCAAACCAGCCTCCACGGATATAAATTAGTCGCCCAAACCAACACACCAACATCTCAGGTCAGTTGGCGAGTATTATTCAACCTATAGTTTCTTTCTTTTTCTCTCTCATATCCCCTTCCGCCCCCCCCCCCCCCCCCCCCTAATTAAACAGTTCCGTTTTCAGTAACTATCAAGACCGGAAAGCAGCCAATCATCGGAAAACGCCGAAAAACGCAGGAAAGCACTCATATTCTGCAGGAAAACACTGCCATGTGAAGTTGTGTGTGTGTGTGTGTGTGAGTGTGTGTGTGTGTGTGTGTTAGAGAGCAAAACAGAGAGAGAGAGACAGAGAGCGGGAGGGGGTCTGAACGGGTGTTGAGTACACAGAACACAGACCAGCGGAATAGGTTTTTTATTTTCGTCCACAGTTAAGTAGCATAAACAGAAAAAGTTCTGACAAGAACGTGCTGATATGCAGGCTTGCTTTAGAAATTTGTTTGAGTCTGTGACAAACTTAAAACGACAAAACATAGATACGCAGAATCCTAGGGTAGCTGAATGACCACCTGTTTGGGAAAGGGCTGCTCATTCGGTTTACTGTGCGTGTCTTTTGTTTAAACAGTATTTTATTCTTCAATAAATACATACATACTGTGCGTGTCTTTCGTGAACTAGTGTCGATTTTTCCGTGGGTGGGTGCTTCTTTCCCTATTGGTTTTGAGAGCGGGATGTGTGATTTGATTGCATTAATTCCTGATCATTGTCTATCTTTTTACTTTTCATAGATGCGTCAAAACAAAAGGAAACAAATACAAGAAAAAAAAACAAAGAAAAAAAAAAACAAAGAAAAAAAAAGAAAATAATAACAAAAACACAGCAATAATCTCTCTCTCTTTCTCTCTCTCAGATTTTTTACATCCGGGAATAAGTTATTGTTATAGGCATCACTCTTTAAAGTTCCAATTTTGTCATGTGTAGGGTCTACAGTTTTCCATTTTCTCTGTCATATTGTCCTGCCTCTGCATAGTATATTGGAACTTGTGTTGTAAGTTTTTATGTGGGCTATTCATGCCCATTAGCATAGGTACAGTGAAATATAACAAACCGAGCAGACACAAAATCGTTGAAACAACGTTAAATCAAAGTCAAGTTCGGATCAACAGTGATTAAACAAACAATATTTTACCATTTTGTGTCCATGGGTATCACTTTCTTTTTGTAGGCACATGTATCTTAGTAAATTATGCCGGCATGTACGCAGATTTTGGAAGAGAATGTGAAAATTTCAGGTATTTCTTACAGAGGTGAACGACTTGGGGGCCAATTTTAGCTGCGTAAACTCAGTTTCAACTGACAAACTGCATGATTTGAAATAATTTGGCCAATTGCAATATCCTGCTTTTCACCCCCCCCTCTCTCACACCCCACCCCCAACACACACACCTCCCCCACCCCACCCCTGCCACTATATCTGCATTTGGTCGTGCTAAGTTTTCTTTTTTCTACTTTTAGTTGTTCAAAGGGAAATTTAAAGAGTAAATACACTTCAGGAACTGACTGAATCAGATCCCAAACCCTATCCCCAACATCAAAGGGAAAGATTGACAAGGACATTCCAACAAACAATAACTTACAAGTGATAAGCCGAGTCAGCAGCTCTTTCCCAAATAGGTGGCAACTCAGCTATCTTTACTGAACTAAATAATTTAGACCAACAGAAGGGTTAAAGAGAAAACACAATAAGTTAAACAGCACCGAATGCGACCGCAACGAAAGTATTG
Organism: Ctena decussata; assembly: GCA_963989385.1. Lineage (NCBI taxonomy): Eukaryota > Metazoa > Mollusca > Bivalvia > Lucinida > Lucinidae > Ctena > Ctena decussata. Next base: position 11,198,534 of record OZ022504.1, read on the forward strand.
CCTTGGGACGGTCAGTAATAACTACTGGGGGTTTAAACCGGTTTTACTGGGTCCAAACCTTCACCCTCACCCTCCGCCGTGGTGCGTTGGAAGGTTTTAAAATGGCCCACGCTAAAATTTTCTTCATACTTAATATTTTATTACCCACCAAGGTATCGTGGTTGCATCATATTACACTCTCATGGAGGCATGGTCAGAAGAGGAATTTCTGTCTTTCTTACTTGTATACTGCCAAATGTGATAGGATTATATGTCATTTGTGTTTCATGTATGTTTGTTGAAGCAGCTGAATAAAAAAATATAATATAAAAATATTTTATTACCTGGGGTAAATCAATTAATAAAATGGAGGGCTTAATGCCACACCCTGCAGAACGCCTTATCAGACATGATGGGTAAAGCTAAGTTAAAACCTGTCAAATTAAAAGTAAAGTCTGAATGCATTCGCTGCCTACTGAAAAAAATTGCGGGTACCGTGAGAATTATAAATTTATATGTTGATTCATAGCAATTGTAATAGTATGAACTTGTTATGGAATAAGTGATAACACAATAAAGAACGACTTAAGTGTTCTAACTAATTTTAATGACTATCTCAATTCACAATACACGGTATAGCATTGGTGAAATATTTTAGAGAAGTGTCTATCAGAGAGGCAGCAAAGGCATTTATACGACCATTTTTATGATCAACCAAAATTTGAAAAATCTGTCAAAATAGGCTATAAATAATCAAGCCTGAAAACTAATTCTAATGTTTAGATCTGTTACTGTATTTGTCAAGCTATATTTTTATTCAAAGTTAGGGTAAGTATGTCCCCTCTTTTTGCGCAATGTTTCAAAAGATTTTGAAACCAGTAAAATAGCTTTTGAAACTGAAATACATGTATGGTGATAGGTCAGGTTTTTCGGTGAATGTCTGATTCATAGTAAAGGTAGGATCTTTCGTTGCAGCACTTGTTTATCGGTGACGTTAATTATTAATGAGGTCCTACATCAATACCCACTCTGTTTGCCTGCAAATGTAAATATCAATTTATCTGGCTAAGATCTGGAAGCCGGGGATACTCCCCTGCCCCTCCCGCTCTCCCCACGCACACCTCTGCAAACTGATTTCAGTATTAACATATATTTTTCATGCTGGGGCGGTAGTCGGGCGATGGTGCTGGTTATAACTTCCAGTGCCGGGGCGTCCTACTTATTTGGGTATAAGTAGGGTAAGGGCCTACTGTGCTTGCAGTAGGTGCGGGCGGGGTTGTTTGAAATTTTTCTCTCTTCTATCATTTCTCTTTTCTTTCTCCCTCTCTCTGGGGGACGGCCCGATATAGACTGAAATACGGTCTCAAAGGGCCGTTAAACCCAAAACAAACCAATCTTTTTTTTCATGCATCAGTACCCTGAGTTTTTTCTTTTTGAAAATAACTTTTGGTTTGTATCTGTATATTGCTTAGGTGTAAGGCAAGATGTTCCACTTTTTGTTCATAACTTCTGCCTGTATCAAGTGCCAGTGTTTTTGGCTTCTATCTTTACATTGCCTAGGTCACGGCAGGGTGATCCATTATTTTTATTGCAACTACTGAGTGCATCAAGTGTTAGTGCCCTAAATTTAATTTGTTTAAATCTTTGTCTTGTGCCTATACACTGAACAGGCGTAAGGCAAGACTTCAACACCTGACTGCATCAAATAGCCATGCCCTGAAGAATCAAAACAAAAAACAATAAGAGGCGAATGATCCAAATCATCTGGGCACCACAGTTTATGATGGAGATAAGCTGACACTTAGCACGCTTGGAAGCCTACTCAACCCAACATCAACATATTGACAGCAAACAGACCACTTATGTTGAGAAACAGCACCATAGAAATAAGTTTTCAATTGTGAAAAGGTGCAACTTATTTGGGGCTGACAATAAACTCACTTGTTGACTATCGGTATCGTTGGAACTGTCTACTTCAGAACTGTCAATCCATATAAATTCGTACGTTGTACACATGTAAGACAGGGTGATCTATTCTGTGATCTATTCTTGACATTCCTGTTGCTGACTACAAGAAAGCATGAACTTTTCTCCTAGGTTGTGTTGAACTTGTCTTTACTGATTGCTCAAATTATTTATTGGTCTTCAACTAGAAAGTCCTAGTATTAATGAAAAATGTTTTGAATAAGTTAATTATTTGCTCTATATTCTCCTCTACATTTTCATTTTAAAAGTAAAAAGTATGCAAAGACCAGGAACTGAAACAATCAAAATCCAAATCCAGCCCTCAAACCATAGTTGGAAACAACTAAGATTACAAATAATCAAGATACAGAGAAGATATGGCCAACCGAGTGAGCAGCTTGTTCCCAAAAGGTGGCCACTCAGCAACCCAAACCGAACCAAAAATAATAAGAACATACATAAGGTAAAACATCACAGAAACTCTGACACCAAAAACAGGCAACAGAGAACCACAACAGAACTACCGCCTTGGAACGGTCAGTAATGAATTACTGGGGGGCTTAAATCGATTTTACAGGCCCAACCTCACCCTCAGTTTCTGAAGTGGTACAAAACATTTAGTTGGTTGTTCGGTTCGCATGATTACCCTCTAACTCGTCAATGAATCATCACGGTAAACACATAAATCAAATTTCAACACCATGAAGAAGCAAAGACGAGGACTCAACAGATACAACGGGCCGTCTGACAGGTGGAGATCCCTGTCCTGCCAAACAACCGCACTGGAAATCTGAAGCAAAAGAAGGTCACCAGTTGAGCCCCGGTGGACCAAGCAACAGACAAAAAGGCTCCGGTCCCAACCAACTAAAATATATAGCTTTAGGTCGGGGCCGATCCCCCGGTGTGCAATTAAAGAGTGCTGCAAAGTTATCAACCGTGATTGGGTTAATCACTAAGCACTAAAGTCTTTGGACAGGTAGTCCTTAGAGGTGAATAAACGTCAAGCGGTTATAGCTGTTAAATGTTTCGATTTGTAGGCCAACAAATGAAAATGGATGAATTTTGTACAAATTGATTAATTTCACTATCTATGCATTTATATCATCGTATAACTTGTTGCAGTTTTACCTTTGGTTATTTGTCTGACTCAAGAGCCAGAGGTCTCAGGCTCGATACTCAGTCAGGCCACATACTTTCGCGTCTCCTTCCGCTGATTCAAGAAGGGCAGTTGTCAGCTGCTGGCGAAAGACGAAAGTATATGCACTTACTACTGGTTAACCGTTTAAGAGGTCTAAGCCTGCCTAGGAATAGTGTGGTTAGGGTAACTGACCGTACTTACATGACCATTGCTGTATACCGTGGACCTAAAGCAATAAATCAACAACAAAAACAACAACAGCATTTCGTTACTACACCGAGCCACAAATGAAACGATAAGACAAGAAACAAGATGGAAAATAAAATAGCACCATAACAGGGAGCAAAGCTCATGACATGTCTGATAAGAATCAGAATTGGGTTAGATCGAAATAAAGCTCCACCTTTGACATCAATCAGTGAGAAAATCACTGCTTAAAAAGTGAGTGTTAGTTAAAACTGCTAGGGCTCTAAAATAGTTCTGCTGGGCTCCAAATAAGATATGCTGTCAGTCTAGGTTAAGTAATTACAGGGTCAGTTTTGAAAAAAGAAAGAAAAGAAGCCCACCAAATCCGTCTCTCGATACTGAGACGACCATTTTCTGATCTTTACCTCAGGTGTGGTGGGTGGCTAAATTTAGAATTTAGCTCAAAGGGATAACTTTTCGGGGTGGGCCATTAAAACTATTTACAAGAAGCAGATCAATGGTATGCTAAAACACGAGCCTCTTGACTGATAATCTGAACAAGGGTCTTAAACTCCTCAGCGGGTTTGGCAGAAACCGCCGAAGAGGGGAGACTATTCCACATAGAAATAGTCCTGAAAAAAAATCTTCAGGACATCACTATATGCAAGGTATCTAGTGTATTGTGAATCACGGGATGTCCTAGTTCTTCTCAAATGATTTGATCTGAAAAGTTTCTGGTGTTTGCTGGGTTTCGACAAGGTGACATTTTCACTGATATGGTTTTAACTCTGAATTATGATAATACAGAGATTATAGTTCACTTTAATGTAACTTGAACATGGGGAATCAAGAACCAAACATACAGTTCAACAAGATAATGCTTTTTCTAATGCATTTGGGTCCCTGACGACCCACATTCAGAAGCACTGAAGTATAATTTAATGGGATCAGAATTTCTTTAATTTTATTATACCCATACTAGGGGTATACAGCCTGTTTTATGGTAAGTATAAAATCTTGACAACAACTGGATCATACTTCAACTGATAATTAATTTTTGATATAGGTGTGGTTTTTACTGATTTTAAGGGGCTATACTAAACAAAAAATATTTTATACATAGCCCCTACTTGAAACATGAATATACACATTTCTAAAATGTTCCACGCCAATTCACCGATTTAAGTTTATAAATGATTATGAAATATGAAAAATTGATTGTACTAGGGACTCATTTTCAGTTACTTAAATCAATCCTGTGCTATGCTATTGTCAATCTGTTAAATCAATCTATCTACATATACATCTACCAATAAAGTGCATGGCCAATATTGGCATAGTCGCACTGTGAACAACCTTAAAACATTTGTGCTGGGAGGTTCTTATGTACAGTTAAAACCAGATAAAAACATATTGTTCACAATCACGGTCTTAGGATACCTGCACTGACAAGGAGCTTGAAGTCATCCAAAGTCGGTGCTGATATGACATTGGCAGGCAGGCCATTCCAGAGACGGCTTGTTGATGGAAAGAAGGGTCCCTGGTAGGCGTTGATGGAGCAAAATATTGGAAGGAATAGTTCATAGTGTCCTCTAGTTGCTACTCCTGTGGCTGTCAGGTACTGGCCTGGAGGGATTTCAACGAGGTTAGTGACGATCCTTTACATCATTGTGACTTTGCTCTGGTGTCGCCTCGATTCAAGGTCCTCCCAACCAAGTTCTGGCCAAATTGAAGTGACACTGCAGGTTCGGCGTTAGTCGGTTAAGCAAAATCTGGCGGCACGCCTCTATACAGACTATGTTTGGCTATGTTGAATTTTGTCACTGGGTCCCATACCGTCGAAGCATACTCGAGCTGTGGTCGGCTTATGGACTTGTAGCATTCGGCCTTAACATCCTTTTGATGCCTCATCTTGACGGAATACCTTTTCTACATAAACATATATAATTGATGCAACCTATTCATGTCGAACTGGAACATGCCAAAAATAAGATTGTGTCCCATAAAGTTACAGCTGGGATCCGGATATCAGATGTTTTAACAACAGAAAGTCGGTCATAAAATGTTTTGACCAGTTTTTAGTTATTTTGAATACTCCATATGAATTACCGAAACTGTGTTGTATGAAACCATTTCTAAGAAAGGCCATGGCATCTATGATGGAATATATAATCGCCGGCGTGCGAATAAGGCCCGACCGTGTTGATGATAATGATTCTTATCCGCACGACCAACGTGCCGATAGCCTCGTCCAATTAAATGCACCCGCTCATGCGCTGTCAAATGTAAACAAGTGACGTCATACTGAAGTGGACATGGTTTCTCAGAAAACAGATTCGCTGTTAGTCGCCAAATTTTATCTTCTTTTGTGGCTTTCTTGAAATACATACTGATGTATTGTAGGTGGCGGATGATAGAAAACATTTAGTTACAAGTAACCGCTACGTACATTGGAACGCTTTTTGCTGTTTACTACAAGAAAACGTGTTGAGAACGAATTTTCGTGGTGGGTGGGGTAAAAAGGCATTGCATTCCTGTATTTTTATAATACATATATGTATAAATATGAACGCGATTCTGTAGAATTTGCCTTTTTTTTGTTTTATTGACGAAATTTCAGACTCCTGTGATAACATGTATGGATATTGACTATGCAGCAATTTATGAACTTAGGTACCTGACGAAATGACGTTCTTTTCTTATCTGACTCGGTACTATCTCTACAAAAACAGGTAAACAACCTGTACCTTTTAGACAGACCGCCGTAAAATAGACCTTATGGGTGTATATGAAGGAGTCATCGCAAACTGTGTCCTCACAGATGGTATTTTTTAATTTCAATTTCTTGTTTCCTACCACTGTTATTGGTTTCCAATTAGAGAGTTTTTCAAGGGAGGTAATTGACATCCAGGAAATTTCCAAATTCTGCCTTCATATGGCTACCTTGTAGGCAGGCAGTGTAAAAATACTAGCCAATTTTATTTCAGATTTAAATATAATAATATTTTGCCATTCTTAATTTTCGGTCAGTATGTCATGAACCAGTTGGGTTTGACTACAGCAGAGCATTAATTTTACACACTATTACCATTTTTACCAAACACAAAATTGGTTTTCAGACGCAATAAATCTTATATACCTGTTGCAAATACGAGAACTTTTGTAGTATTACAATTACTTGACCTCTTCCCTGGATGATTATCATAAAAGTTGATTGCATTAAATTATTGTGTACTTACCAGATAAATCAAACTGGACAAGGTGTCGATTTCTTGCTGTTTAACCAGTTAAAAACTTTGGCAGCCGTTGCCATGGTAACGGTAGAGATTTGGGCAGAAAAAATAAGGGGCCACACATGTCTCTATGAGGATAGTCTACTGCAGTAATATCACAAAAATCCGTGATTTAGCACATTCCATCATTCCATTACCGAAGCTCCATGGTTCGTGGCAGGCTCTCTTAAGTACATTTTAATTTCGAACCCAAGACTGCCTGCCCCAGGGCCGTTTTGGATCCCAGGGCCACCATTTGCACAAACTTTGTAGGAGTCCACCAGGCAATTCATCATACCAAATTTCAAGCATCTGAGCCAAGTGGTTCTGAAGAAGAAGATTTTTTTAATAGTTTCCTATGTATTTCAATGGCTCAAACTCAGGACTCCCTGCCGCAGGGCCATTTTGGACCATGGGGCCATCATTTGAACAAACTTGATAAAGGACAACAAGGCAATGCATTATACCAATCTTCAAGCATCTGAGCCAAGTGGTTCTGAAGAAGAAGATTTTTGAATATTTTTCTATGTAGTTCTATGGTTCAAACCCAGGACCACTTGGGGCGGGGCCATTTTAGACCCTGGGGTCATCATTTGAACAAACTTGGTAAAAGACTACTAGGCAAAGCTACATACCAAATTTCAAGCATCTGAGCCAAGTGGTTCTGAAGAAGATTTTTTAAATATTTTTCAATATATTTCTATGGTTCAAACCTAGGACTCCCAGTCGCAGGGCCATTTTGGACCGTGGGGCCACCATTTAAACAAACTTGGTAAAGGACTACTAGGCAATGCTACATACCAAATTTCAAGCATATGAACCATGCGGTTCTGAAGAAGAAATTTTTTTTAATATTTTTCTATGTTTTTCTATGGTTCAAACCTGGGACTCCATGCCCCGGGGCCATTTTGGACCCTGGGGTGCCCATTTGAACAAACTTCGTAGAGGACAACTAGGCAATGTTACATACCAAATTTTCAAGCATCTGAGGCAAGCAGTTCTGGGGAAGAAGATATTTAAGTATTTTTTTAGATTCGAACACAAGACCCCCTGCCCCAGGACCATTTTGGACCCTGGGGCCACCATTTGAACAAACATGATATAGGACCACTAGGCAATTCTTCAACCCAAGTTTCAAGCATCTGAGCTAAGCAAATCTGGAGAAGAAGATTTTTAAGTATTTTTTAGTTTCGAACCCAAGACCCCCTGCCCCAGGGCCATTTTGGACCCTGGGGCCACCATTTGAACAAACTTGGTAGAGGACCTCTAGGCAATGCTACATACCAAATTTCAAGCATCTGAACCAAGCAGTTCTGGAGAAGAAGATTTTTAAGTAATTTTTAGTTTCCAACCCAAGACCCCCTGCCCCAGGGCCATTTTGGACCCTGGGGCCACCATTTGAACAAACTTGGTAGAGGACCACTAGGCAATGCTACATACCAAATTTCAAGCATCTGAGCCAAGCAGTTCTTGAGAAGAAGATTTTTAAGTATTTTCTAGTTTCGAACCCAAGACCCCCTGCCCCAGGGCCATTTTGGACCCTGGGGCCACCATTTGAACAAACTTGGTAGAGGACCACTAGACAATGCTTCATAGCAAATATCAAAGCCCTAGGCCCAGCGGTTTCAGAGAAGATGTCATTTAAAGCAAATTGTTGACGACGCACGACGGACGACGCACGACGGACGACGGACACTGGGTGATCACAATAGCTCACCCTGAGCCTATGGCTCAGGTGAGCTAAAAAAAACTTGGTTTATACCAGCTTATGTATGCATGAAGCGAATTAGTAAGAGCATATTCTTATTCAAATTGTACAGAAAATCTCGGCATGTACATGCACATGAGTTGGTAAAATCGAATTGTAGTCTGGTTGCCAAATGGAGATTTTGGGTGCAACCCAAAAAAATAGTCCGCACAAAATGTTTTTGCACAAATGTGTTCACCAACATGTCCGTACACTGAAACTGAATGATGCCACCTTGGCATCATTGGGGAAATTAAAATATTCAAGATGGCGTCCAAGATGGCTGCCAAGGATAAAATCCTCAATATCTTCTAAAGTATGTTGGCTAGAAACATTCTTTTGGTGACTACTAGTAGGTTTTCGAGGTCGAGGAATCGATTAAAAATGTCAAAAATTATTTCAGACAAATCAGTAACAAAATGGCGGACAAGATGGCCGCCAAAGCATAAAATCTCCATATCTTCTTTAGTATACGGGCTAGAAACATGATTTTGGTGTCTGCATATAGGTTTTTGGGGTCAAGGAATCCATAAAGCATATTAGAATTTACTTTTAGGCACTAACTTACACAAAATGGCGGACAAGATGGCGAACGAAGCATCGATTTCGGAGCTGAATGTCTTAAGAAATGCACTTTTTGATAGCAGAATTCAGGCTTTAGTCCTTTGGGATCATTGATTCCATTGTAAGACTTTGAAAATATTCGAGGGTCACTGATGAGGCCTAGTTGGCCGAAACTAGCTAGTCTGGCCCAGAAAACTTGTACACTCGACAGTTTTCAGTTCGTTGGTGTGATCCTTGCTTCCAAAGGATAACCCTTTTATAGAACATTTAGAAAGTTTTTTTAACCCGGAATTTTGAAATTATAAGTTCTATGATTTAAAAAAAACGAAGTCATAAAGACCTCATTTTGCATCTGATAGTGTTATTACCAAGGAGACCATGATGATCCATAAGAGCCCAGTCCAGGTATGGGCAGACAGCCCCGTTTAAAAAATTTCAGTCGGAACCGAAAGACATTGACAGCTCGATAATTCATTATTATTTCAAGAGTGTCGTTTTTAATGGCTTTTTTATGTTTATAATTCCATGCATGTACCAGATCAAGAACTAATACAATCAGACTCCACATTCCGCCCTCAAAACCAAAATACAAAAATGACAAATAATCGCGAAAGGCAAGCATAGTTAATCGCATGAACAGCCCTCTCAGACATTCAGGTACCCCAATTGAAAATAACAGTAACATTTATTTTACCTATTTTTATCAGTGTTTCAAATAGGACAAAACAGAAAGCAAACTGGGCAGCTATAAGGTAACCATATTGCTAGAAGACCACAGACAAGCGGACACAAGAACACGTAACATTGAGGAACCAAAAGGGAAGTTAACTAGTTTTACTTGGTCCAACCCCATGCCTTCTGCTTCTGCAGTGGTTCAAAACATTTAGTTAGCATTTGGTCTGCATAAAGGGTACCCAACCCATCAATGAATCATCACAGAGAGCAAACCAATCACGGATAAAAACCTGTGATGAATCAAATATGAGGACTCGACAGAAACAATGTATTGCGACACCTGGAGATCCTTCCGAAACAACACCAATGAAATCCTGGAGCAAAAGAAAAGCACCAGTAGAACCCCGAATGGCCAAGCAGTGGGGCAAAATTTTGATCTTGGCACAAAGGGTTCTTTTACTTTGATTGCTTAGCTGGATTTAAGTTTTGTAAGAAAAGTCCTTTTTCCCCCTGACTTTATAGATTTACTTCTTTTTCTGTATATTAGCCTTTAAGCAGGGATAAATAACCCAGAAGGAAAAAATTCCAGTCGTAACAGAAAAAATATCTTTACTTTGATCTTTTGTAAGGAGCTTAATAAAAATCACTTTCAGGTCTTTGATTTTATGCTGGCATTATCTCAGTGTTACGCTTATAGCATATGGTTGGTTAGCGTATTGGCTAGAAGCAGGAATAAACAACTTTTAGCGACACAGTTTTAATCTGCCAGGAAACTGTATTGCAGTTTTGGAAAATCCCTTTTAGAGATGGTTCCAACTCTACTATAGATCTACATTTTCCTTTCCAAAGTCATTTATTCAGTTTCTATAAAGTACGTGCCCCGAGTTTGGAGGCATACGTGACCCAACGTTTACATATTTAAAACTTTTGAGGAATTATTACTTGAAAATACCAACTTATGTGTACTTCAGTGGTTCAGGAGAAGAGGACTTTTTAGATGAAACGGTGACATCTTGGGCCGCAAGCATTCATACCAATTTTCGTTCTCTAAAACAAATGGAAGTGTAGCTATTTATCAAGTTATATACCAGTAGCCTTCGTGCCGTATGAGCAATGGGTAGTTAGATTCTCACTGTGTCTCTGGCATAGCGCTATCATGAAAGGTCGGGCTAAATCTATCCTTGTGCCGTCTTTTGACCATCCTTGATTGTAGTCCGGTACGAGTACATATTTTTTGCTAAGTCGACTGATAGCCGTTTTCAGTTGTTGTCAGAGATAGGTTTCAAACTCCCTGTTTTCTGTACTTAAGCCAACTACTCTAGTAACTCAAAAAGTGATTTTGATCGGCCTAGCAGCTTTGGAGACGAATCTGTTTGAATGTTATGGTGATCTAAGCTGACGGGTCTATGAAGTCAGTTTATGCTACTAACTTTCCTGTAGCATTGCTCGGAAGATTTAGTCAGGTAAGAATACGTAAACAAACTTGCATGACAATTATGCACTTTTGAAGCTAAACCAGTTTAAATATGCATATACGATTTGTAGCCAACTGTCTATAACCATGGGTAGTACTATCTCCTTTATACTTGAAAGAACTGGGAAAATACAAAAAAAAAAAATCAAAAGCTGTTTACAAAATTTGTTACTGCTCTGAAGTAAGTATGATCTTTTCTGACATGTAAATTTTCCATACCGGCCAGATGCTAAAACTCTGGCTGTGGCATAGCACGAACCTGCGACACTCACACCACTAGTGCCGACCATGAGCTATAATTTAACGACGCAAGCAACCAACAAATATTTTGTAAATTTTCCATACCGACCAGATGCTAAAAATCTGGCTGTGGCATGGCACGAACCTCCGACACTCACACCACCCACTGATTGCCGACCATGAGCTGTAATTTTAAACGACGCAAGTAACCAACAAATATATATCAGAGTTTCTTAACCTGAATTTTAATTGAAGAAAGTAAAATAGATAATAGAATATAACAAATTTCTTGTAACAACGGCTTTCTGTAATGACTAAAGCTTTGTCAACGGGTTATCTGCCCTTGCCTGCACTAGATTTTTGCGAACTATCTTGGCCCTCTTGTTAAAACACTGTTAGAATGGGACTTTTATAACTTCATTTTTATATTTAACAATCTTATACATGCAACATCCGGGTTTCTAATACACAGACCAGAATTCTGCTATCGGAAAGTGCATTTCTCCGACAATTAGTGCCGTGACCGTTACTTTGTCCGCCATCTTGTCCGTCATTTTGTGTAACCGGTTTGCTTTTGAGTTAATTTCAACATGTTAAACCAATTCCTTGGCCCCAAAAACCCATATATAGACGCCAACATCATGTTTCTAGCCCGTATACTAAAGAAGATATAGAGATGTTTATGTTTTGGCGGCCATCTTGTCCGCCATTTTGTAACTGATTTGTCTGAAATAATTTTTAACATGCTTAATCGATTCCTTGACCTCAAAAACCTATACGTAGCCACCAAAAGTATGTTTCTAGCCCTTATATTTAAGAAGATATTATGAATTTTATCCCTCGGCGGCCATCTTGGACGCCATCTTGGATATTTTAATTTCCCCAAGGATGCCAAGGTGGTTTCATTTTGTTTCTGGTTAAGGACATCATAAATAATAAGAATCTGCATCAAACATTTGTGCGGACTATTTTTTCGGGTTCTCGTCCCGGCACCCAGACTATTGCGATGGCGCCATATTGATCATATTTTGCTCTTTGTACATTACATAAGGCACTCTCCTTAGCATGTTTATTCAACGGCCGATCAAACGCGACAGTTAGATGTGATCTAAATCGGAATAAACTAACACCCACACTGCCCTCCAATTAGCCTCTCCACTTCGATAACGGAGATAGTTTGTGTTTAATTTTTCGTGAAAATTCGGATCAACTACATGTATATGATATATTCTTGACTGTGATAAAAAAAATGTCCATCTATATAAAGTGTCTAAGTTGAGTTATGTACGAAAGAATAGGAGAAAAACAAACAAACAGAGGATGACTGTTAGATGAATAGAAGTGATTTCCTAGTACATTATATAAACAATTGACAAGCATAGGTATTGCTTTCGTCTAGGTTAAAGTCGGGTATATTCGGACAGCTGGTAATTTCGGACAGTGACATTGTTTCCTTTATATGTCAGTTTTTTAGAATTAAATCAAAATTAACTGAGCAAACAGTGAAAATCCTAATGAGACGGCTCATCATGAGCCGTCCCATCTGGATTTTCACTGTTTGCAATGGTATGTCCGAATTAACCCGCTGTCCGAAGTTACCCGACTCGACCCTACCTTATGGTTCGTGAATGACGATAGCTTCAATGACTCTCAAACCACAGCTCTGTGTGTAATGCTGGTGATGCCATCGTGTGTCACTTGCTTCTGTCCGTTGTCCGTGCACTGACAACGAGGGCTAGTCGGGTAACTTCGGACAGCGGGTAAATTTGGACATACTATTGTAAACAACGAAAATCAAGATGAGACGGTTCATAATGATTTTAACTGTTTGCCCAGTTTATTTTTTTTTAAATTCCAAACAACTGACATGTAAAGGAAAAATATATTTGTCCGAATTTACCCGCTGTACGAAGTTACACGACCCCGACTCTACCCTAAATACATTGCGCCAAAGAGTTTTAGGAACAAGCAAATTCGAACCGATCCTGTGTACTTTTAACGTACCTTCACCCCCCGCCCCCGCCCCCCCCCCCCCCCCGCCATTTAAACATGCGAGTCAGGTGTCATTTTCTCTACTTTCAAAGCTGCCAGTCTTGAGAAACCGATTGGATGTTTGGTCGTTCTGGCTCACGAAATAGGACGAATCGCGGCTCAAATGATATGTGAACGGTGAAATGAAACCACTTTTTTTAGGTGCTAAGATTGGAAAAAGGCCCTAGACTCATCAAGCGCTCATTAAGCAAAGCAAGCTATATCCAAACCTTCAAAGTACCATTAGACCTAAAATTTGGTTGTTTGTTGTTTGACAAAAGAGCCTCTATGCACTTGAATTGAATTAAAACATTTAAGTGCAAACATCTAAAAAGGGAGATATACCCTAGGGCCAACAGTAATTATACAACTGCAACAAAAAGGAGTTAACGAGTTGTTGTCAAGATGCTAGCGTTCCAGAGTCATACATTGTCAATAATTACATCCTTGAGGAAGAAAAAGTGGAACTACACTCTACGATTTATCAAAACCAAGTCCTCAGAAACGTATTCACAAGTTATTTATAGGCAACTGAATAACAAACATTTCAAGTTATACAAGCCACAGGAGTTGTATCGTGAGACAACCTACGTTAACCAACATGCGAAATGCTCTTGCTCAGGTCAGAAAACGCTGATCATCTGTTGTTAGTCTCAAAATAATGCTAGACTGAGTTAGCTTTTTATTATGCCGGAGTCCATGTCCTGATAACAGTTTGCATGTTTGCAGATGGACTCGTCCTGCACAGACCACATTATTTCTTTAGATCGGTTTGTCTCACAACGCGTTTTTTGCATTATCCAACGCAGAAAGAGGATCAACTCTTATTGGAAAGAATTTGCTCTTCTAATAGCAATTTCTTGCCCTGAAATATACACTCGTGTCGAAAGGATTTCATCGCTAAGGAAAGCAAACATGAAGTTACAAAAGTTGCGTCCCTTGCAAAATGGCGATGTATCCATGCACCTTAAATACCAAGTGCATGTATCCTTCCAGTTTAGCTATGTTTTTTCTTGAGTCACATTGAGGTCCTGATGATATTTGAATACACCTGCTGTGAATTGTATAGCCCGAGAGATATGTTACTTAGAAATACAACAACTCCCACATTTTACATTTTTCCATGTCAAGTCGCCCTTCTTTGTGATTTCAAGCAGTGGTTGTACTGTTAAGGCCGGATTTTATTTCAATTATTTATAGATAGTCTTGGCGTCGATAAATTACAAGAACAGAACGTGGACTCTTTCGGAGAGAAAACCGTCTCAACAACACTATCATTGAGTGTGAATCTCCAGCTTATTGAATCGAACTATATGTACAGGATGCTGATATTAAAAAGGTTCGTTGCTTGTGTCAACCTGTCTTCTGGGATATATGCCATACTATATCGGGCCTTCTTGCACACCGGATAGAAAATGCCATTCTTTTTACATGTGATAAAAAATCTTATCCTACCCTGGTGTTCTGACTCAGGGCCGGAAAAAAAGTCACGAGCTGTCAATGCATTGGTTGTATAGGAGCTCACGTACATGTACCTGCGTCGTAAAGTGACGTTGGCATTTCAGATGATGACGTCACGAAGACGGTAAGAATGACTTCAGTTTATGCACGCCAGTCGTTGACGTAAAGGGCCGAATTGCGGTCGGTTAAAGCGGCACGTTCTTTCAAAATCAAATTGAAACCTCTCAAGCACTAGAATTTCGCATTTTAACAAGTTCTGAAGTTAAAATAAAACGTGGTGTGCAAGAAAAAGTATCTATCATGGGTGTGAGGTGTGGATAGAAAAATCGTCACTCGGGATCACTGTCCGACATCACGAGGCAAGCCTCGTGAGACCGGACAGTGACCCTCGTGACGGATTTTTCTATCCACACCTCACACCCATGATAGATACTTATAGTCTTCTAGAAAGAGGGAGACGGAAACAAGCATGTTTATTGCTCTGCTCTTTTTGTACTAGTACGCGCAAACTACACTTAATATCACGATAAAATAGAAAAGGTCATTTACTTATATTTTTAGTCAGGATTTGTATTATAAGCTGTCAACCTCTTGGAATTGAAATCAGGCTCAACGAAATAGATCTGTCACCGCAAAGATTCTTAAGCGTTATACTATGAACCTCGTCTTTTCAAAATCTTCTGAAACTAAAGAACAACCATACCCAAAATGATCGGCGATCTCAGTATACGCAGAATTCGCCGTGGTGATGTCCAGACAGTTTATGGTTGCTATCTAAATAATGCAGGATAGGTATAATCATGCATCATAAACATATGCAGAGACTGGTCAGTACAAACACAATTTGTCTGAATGAAGGCATACTCACAACGCGGCTCATGTAATGCCATGACTGGTAAAGAGTTTCAGAAATGTCATGTGCAGATGCAGCGAATTTTAAAACAATCTCTTTAATTTCTCGTTTGAATAATTTGAAGCCAAACTGATATTGCAAAGTGCCCTTGAACGATTTTAGCGGAAGTGCACTGATCACGTAATGCAATATTAAACGAGGTTCTTGATTGAAATCATGTCAAAAATGACAATAATTATATAAGTCTATACTTTTCTTGCGTGTATAGCAATTCGTTTTCAATTCATAAGGTAGAATTCCTGTTGATCCCAGGTCTTATTTACCGTGATTTAGGATAAGAGTGAATGTGGCAACCAAGAGGGGTGCAGATTTTTCTTTGTGAATTTTTCTTACCCATCCCAACGATATTTAATGAAATGTGGTACTACCGGTCAATTAACTAATGCAAGATTTCGTTGTTAAAGCAGGTTCAGAAATGTTCCGTTATCTTAAAATAATAAAAATACAAACGATCAAAGTCATCTCTTCACGGACGCCGGCTCCGTTGATCTTTGTTACAAAATTTCCATATAACGGTTCAGCTCAGTTCAGTTCGATTCTCCTAACGACGTTCCCCAAGTGGCTCAGCGGTACGTAACCATAGTTGCACACACTTGGCGCCATGTGTCCGTCCAATCAACCTATAACGGTACCTGTCAGCTACATTATATACGACTTCCGCGGCGGTCACTTTGTTAGCTAGAGGTTCACAGAGTACAGCTGGGCTCTGCTATAGAATGATGTCAGAAGTCTGGTTACTTCGACCTTAACTGAGCGGTTTTAATATAGTTAAAACTTAATCAAATCAGGTTTTTTTCGACGGAATGTTTGATCTGACAGTTGACCGTAACAGATTTTAATTGCTTTAGAAGCATGTCCGTTGCATTAGAGATTCGATGCGTAGTAAATGTGCATAATTGCAGGGCATAGAAGGCAAAACTTTGGTAGGTATATCGTGACAATTTTTTTTTTTTATTTCAGGTGATTTTACAACAAAAGCAATAACCCGAATACATATTAAGCTATTCTAAAAGAGCTCATATATAACACACGCTGATGTGCAAAATATCATACATGTGACATGATTTCATGCAATATGGGAGGAAGTTATCTGCAACGGATAGGCGATACCAGAGTTGAAATTGCACAAGCACTTCATTTTATACAAGGGCTTGTAGGGGATAAGCTGAAACATATAATATTGAGACGTACATTAACCAAATTTAGTGCGACAGACGTGCTTTTCTATATTGAAATGTACAAGTATACAATTCTTTTCAGGTGTCAGGGTTCCATGTTATCCGTCATGTTTATATTGGACAACAGCTTGATCTGACTTCCGGTTTGCTTCCGTAGACAATGGTGCTACTCCTGAATGGGTTTTAATTATAAAGGAATAAATTGCTATCTGCGGAGTCAATTCTTTCCTTCAAGAGTTGACTATTGATGAGAAGGGTGGCGAAATGGAAACAAAAGAGCTGTTTTCCTTGAAAGTGTACACATTCATCTAGATGACAATACGTTTCATTCAAAATTTTAGAATGAAATGTATTGTCATCTAGATGAATCTGCATGTAAATTTAAAAAAAAAACATTTTAGAATCTAAAATGTTTTTTTTAAATTTATCTGCAGACACAAAAGTTAACAAAAACATCATTTCACATTTAATAACATGCTTGATTGCTCGGGAAAAATTAACAAAACAAAATTGTAACATTTGTCCCTGGGTTTATAGGCTATAAAAACATAAAACGAAATGAATTAGCTAGCCAGGGCTGCTCTGTCATAATTCGATATACTGAGAAATATCAAGGTGAATGGCTACACTTTCAAGGGAAGCATCCCAGCTCAAAACAACGTTAAGTCAACATTACATCAACGTTCATTTAACGTCATAACGTTGAATCACCTTTGATTCAGTTCTGATTAAACGTTGTGTTGCCAGTGGATTATTTAGCCAGTTTCATATTTACCCTCCTTCTCAAATGGAGTCAATATCTAAAGGAATGAGTTTGCTCTCCTAGAGGCAAACCCTTTTCTTTAAGAAAAGACCCCATTTTTAGAGCTTCTATGAGTCCAGGAAATCAGCAGGAAGTCAGTCGTAAAAATGGCAGATAATTGTAAAAGTGTATCCATATATTCTACATGCACCTTTACAATCTGGATTTTGGACACTCATACTATCAAGCATTTGGCTGCCATCATACAATGCAGAATCTGATCACTAGCCCACCTCCTGGGAGAGTCTGACCAGGGTAAACGCTGTAGCTCGACTTGCCTGCACTAATACTCTAGTATTCATTTGAACTTCGTTGCAAAAGTAGTTATTCTCTGTTCATTTAGACGCAAAGTCTCTTTATATGTTTTCTGTCTTCAAGAACTGACAAAGCTGATTCAATCTATTTTAGCGCAAAACTAGCCTTGTTAATAATATCAGAATCTAGAATAAATATAAATCATTCCAATCAAGAACAGTTGTCCATAACGGCTCGATGAAATGTCTGTTTTCAAATTTATTGTCAATATTTTTGGCCATAAATCTGTCAAAGTCTACAGAATAAAATTTCCCGAAATACCGTATTTATTCTGCTATACAACGACGCTGATTTTTTCATCTCTAGAATGACCCAAAATATCTAAACCAGTCTTATAATAAAATTGCTACATACATACATGAGATGGGGTTTCCTTTCCAAAAAAATCTCAAAAATCTAGATCCGTCTTATAAGACGGATCTAGATTTTTGTGATTATTTTGTAGGGGACAAAACTTCTTATAACCGAAGAAATACGATAAGTACAACAAATCCTAATCAGGAAATGCTTGTCTTGTAATGTAATGAGTGTGATACCTAGCTGATATTAACAAATCATATGGTGTTTTCCTTATTGTCATTGACATTTTATTGTTCTGTGGATACAATAAGTTTGCTATCTATTTCGAGAAGTCATGTCATGATTATTCGAAAAAAGATAGCAAGAGTATTGTCATTAAATTACTTAAATTATTGTCACTGGACAGCCTTGACTAGTGTCAGATGTAGTTATGGTGCCAATATCAATTTATCTTAATTAGCACATACAAATTAAACAAAGACGATTGTTACGCCTCATGTGTAATGCTTCATGCGACATATGTACAGCATTCATTTATTTATTTTTCTTTGGGGTGCGGGGATGTATCATTTTGCTCACACGAGTCATTCCACTGAATCGTTGTGCCCATAAAAGTTACTCAACTCAAGTTGATGCTGGGGTAACGTGTACATATACTAAGCACAACCTCTAACCTACCACTAGCGTTGTCTAAAACAGTGTCATTATATGATGGTTTTTCGGACATAATTGTCTTATACTCTGTACACACATCTTTTTTATTTAGAATAAACATTGTTCAATAATACATATGCAAACATATTCATACAACATTGTAATAAGTACACACAATTAGTCATATAAACTTTTTGAAAGTTTGAGTTCAATACCGCTGTTATCTTTTTCTTGGCAGCAGAGGATGCTCGTGTACTCCAATTTTCGAACTTCGCAAGGATTAGGACTTTGGCGGGGAAGATCTTGAAATTGTGACAAAAGTTTTGAATTCTGTATTAGGATGATGCTTTATGATGCATTCGGAAGTTCAGTTAATCCTTATCTAAATTTTCGTATAAGCAATAAGCACGCGCTGATAAGATTCCAAAATGTGATTCTGTCCGAATCATGTTAATCTGCTTAAATGCGGCGATTTTCGGTTTTGGGTGTACCATCATCTTTCACTTATTTAATGGTATACTGATAGGAGTTTTATTTAGAATTTACCTGATTTATATTACCAATTAATCAATTTAATTGAAAATGGAAGCATATGTTCGATAGTACTTTTTAGTTTGCCGAAAAAAGTGGTTGGTCAAAGGTTAGTTCTAGTATATTTTTCCATGGTTTAATAAAATTGTGTCTGCTATATTAGATTTTTCATGTGTTGCTTCCTTTCAAAAAGTTCATCTTTTTATCATGTATGTGTTTCATTTCAACTTATATAACTGTGTCCCTAGCTATCAGTAGATCCCGTCATTACAAAAGTAATCATGTCATCCAAACATCCAAAATAACTCTCCGCACATCTTTGGTTAATTGGATTCACCTCTCTTTTTTTCCGCCATTTCACTAAAAGACAGAGTTTTGTGACATCTTTTTGCATGAAGTCGACCCTTAATTGAAAAATATCTTTCAGGGAGGAAATTATTTCCTTTAAGAAAAGCCACATCCGAAATGGTAGGCAATGTCTGTGTGATTAGAATTACCTCCCTTTAACCCGAAGCGGAAATGTCCGCCGCCACTGTCATCTCTATATAAAACCTAATCAAAAGACTTTGAACCGGTACATTAGTTAAAGAAAAGGCATTTGTCCAGTTCTGTATCACTTTTTATCTGCTGACCGCACCGAAACATTCTTGAAGAGAACGTGATATTAATATTCCGTGGGAGATTAAGGATGCCAAAGTCGGTTAATGAAGAATGCCGTCCTCAATTAACTCCACGCATTCAGCAGAACTGAAAAAAATCGACATAGTGCCACTGTTCTACATGTCCGATTAAATATTCTGTCCGCATTTCCGTTAATCCGCAAACTGTGTACGAAAATACGACGCTTTTTAAAAGGTCAGCAGACCCTATAAACTTGAGAAAAAGCAAGAAGAAAAAGCACCGTATAACTGTCAAAGCTCAGTCTATCAATATCCAACAAAGCGGATACATATGAGCCGCGACACAACAAAACCAACAATGTGGTTGTGCGCCCAACGCAGACTCAGATCAGCCTGCACATCTGCTCAGTTTGATAAGAGTCTTCGTTAAGAGTTCAAATGGTAGCTAAGGGTCTAAGCTACCTCCATGCGGACAGCGAAGACTCTGATCAGACTGGGTGGATGCCCAGCCTGATCTGAGTCTGTGTTGGGCGCACAACCACATTGTTGGTTTTCTCGTGTCGCTGCTCATATTGTACCAATTTTTTCTGGCTGTAAATGTGAATACTGAGCTGCAATTGGATTTGCAAACTACAGACGAAAACAAAAACGAAACGATCTTTGCTTTCGAGAAGTGTAGCTAGAGTTGCGTGCATGCGTATGTGATTAGTTTTTGGTGTGCATTGCTTCTGCGTGCGACCATCAATGGGTCTGTCCGTAAAGAGCAGACCATGGTGGCAGATCTTAGTGTTTGCTACTCGTATACGCCGTATGCAGTACATTTCCAAGACGTAATGAGATAACCTCTGATATTATTGAAATAAAAAGACATTTATTCAGGTAACGAATTCCTTAAGGCATACAAGCACATATTTTCTTTGACTCAGGATTATATGTCATTCAGTACAAGGCATGGCCATGAATTCATCAATAACTTGGATGTGTCAATAATAATGCCAGAACAATGCCTTTCACACAGATATAATCTTGTCTACGTCGTGCAGACTTTCTTTATTTTTTTATTGTTTTTATTATTATTAATTTTTTTTTTTTTTTTGCAACTAAGACTTAATGTTAAATAGGACTTCGGAACAGCTTAAAATGTATCAGATAGATAAATGAAGACTACACGTCAAAGTATATGAATTCCTCTCTTTAAATGACCGGCGAAAATGTACGGACAATTAGTCTATTTATCATGTATAACAAAGACTGGCAGTGTCATCAGAAGGCTGTCGAACAGAACTGCGTTAAACGACAAATGACATTTTACGACGAAGGTTAAGTGTCTCTGCGGTTTCACCTAAGTATTAGCTGAAGCCGTTCCCAGTAAATATGTGGCTTAGGTTTTCGTTAAAATAGTCTTTTCTTGCTTGAAAGTAAATATGAGCCGCGACGCGAGAAAACCAACAAAGTGGTTGTGTAACCAACGCAGACTCAGATCAGCCTGATCATCCACCCAGTCTGATCAGAATCTTCGCTAAGCGCTTAAATGGTAGCTAAGGGTCTAAGCTACCTCCATGCGAACAGCGAAGACTCTGATCAGACTGGGCGGATGCCAAGGCTGATCTGAGTCTGCGCTGGGCGCACAACCACATAGTTGGTTTTCTCGTGTCGCGGATCATATTTAGTATTTTGTGATTATTTGCAAGAGTTTATTACAGCCGGATTGTGTAACTGCTGTTAATGTTCTACCATTTTTCGTCGAGGTCATAGGGATACGTATCCATGTTTTTTTTCTGCCAAATTTCTAAGGAAAACAAATTTTGCGATTTTCTGATTGCTTTCCTGGGCAATGAAACACTTGCACCTTGCAAAACAGGGGGTCTGCTCTTAAAGGAAAGAATTCGCTCCTGGAGCTGATCCCATTTAGAAGTGTGGCAGAAATGAAACTGGTAGAGCTGCTTCCCCTGGAAGTGCATCCAACAACCTTAATATTCAGACCAGACTCTACGGATTAGCTGTACACTCATTTTTACGTTTGGTATGACATGACGTCGTGCAGTAGCTCTAGTTTACATATTAAGGTGGACGATCCCGGAAGAACTCTGTTCTTGCTTGTTTAAAAATCAAACAGAGTTATTGTTCATCATCAAATCGACTAACTGTGGAGTAAATACAGTTATAATATACACTTACAATATCTACCGTAAAGATCCTAAGTTTTCGGGCACATAGGTCTGTACAAACAGTGGAAACTGAGATCAGACTGTTCCTTAGGAACCAGAATGATCAAGATCTTCACAGTTTCCATTCCATCTGCGCATTTCTGTCGACATTACTCTATGGTAGAACCGAATAACAGGAAAATAAATAATAGGGCAAGGACCGGCTGTGCTTGCAGCAGGTGCAGAATTTGGGCAGTCTGTTTTGGGGATATTTTGAACTTAAACATTGTTTTTCTAGGAAACGAAACGGTGAAATGTTTGGTTTTTTTTTGTTTTATTCTTTAACATACGACGTAAGTTTTACTAAAATAATACGCATAAGCATGCCCCATCGATTGATAATATTTTTCATGACGTTTTTCATGAAATTCAATTTTCTTGCATTTTTTCAAAGAATGTAAAAATATACTTATTAACAAGAAAACTGCAATTTTGTGTTATCAGTTTGTTTCAAATATCATATATTACAGATTATATGATTTGCTGAAATGAAAGTGCATTCATGTGCTAGAGATATGAATTTTAATGGAAAATGTTTAAAAATAATATGTAGAAATACAAAATATTGTTTATTAGGAAAACAAAACGGTGAAAATTGTTTTTTTCTTGCCCAAATGTTTTATAGCTCTTTGGGTCATTTAGACGGTATAATGTTTTGAATGCCCCGCCAATATTTCTATTCAGTATTCGTCTACCTTAACTACATGTACATGCAGTAAATAACTACAGTGGCCCATCGATAATGTGTTATTGACAAACATTGGTGTAAACATGGCACGCACCACTGAAAGGGGTGACAGGTACTTACCTGTAGTAAGTTAGGATGCCTGACCATATTATAATGGTTTTAAAATGCCACAAAATAAATCACGTATCAAAGTAGCTCAGTGGACTAGTTAACCAAGATCTATCTTGGTATGTCTACTGTCGTAGGTTCAAATCACACGTGTATGTTTTTTGTTATTTTTTTTTTTTTTTTTTTTTTGTGTGTTTGTTTGATATTCTTGCTTTTGAGGTTATTAGTTTTTCTAGGTGCTAAATACCTACCCATTAGGCACACGACGTTTAAACAACGTTGATTCAACGTCGACGCAACGTTGATTCAACGTTAGTTCAATGTTTATTCAACGTGATGTGGCTGCTGGGTAATCTTATTATTTCGCAATTGATACTGAGATTTCAATCCGACGCTTACGAAATACCAGTAGGCTTACGCTGTCTTGTTGGAAAAATAATTTTAATGTCTCTTAATGCCGTGACGGCATGTGTGATTTAATCTTGAGATCGAACTAGTGACACCCACAGAATAGAATATTTACCGATCATCAAACCACCGTGTTATATATATTCAAGTTAGTAACGATAGAAAATAAAACTGACAAAGAAAAAAGAATGGTAATACAAAATAAAAAGAAAAAAAAAAAAAGAAAAAAAAATGAACAAGAATAAAAATAACAGCGTAACAATATTAAATACGAAGGAAGTAAGAACTCTTAAGAAAAATTCTTTGGAAAAAACAAAATGTCACTGCCTGAGTTTCGAACTCGCACTAAACTGCTTTATTGTCAAAAGAATTCACTACTGCTGCCATTAACCCTCTCGACCACGTACCATGTGTTTGAATGATGAAATATTAAGAAATGTACTCATGAAAGTATTGCAAAAGCTGAGGATAATTGCCCGAGGCTACTCACTACCTGTTTTACCTGTTATCCTTAAATGGGCATGCTAGACTATTTGCGCGGGAAACAAATTATCTTTGGGCGACAATACAGATCATTTGTTTACTGTCGTGTCAATGCACTTTTAATTTTGGACCAAACCTTGAAATAGGTTGAGCAGCTTGTCACGGAAAAAGTCGGCTCTTTCCGTATCAGTCAGAACACTTTTATATATAACCATTTAAAACGATTTTAATACATGTCAATGTGGTCTAGAGGTTCAGCTTGTAGAGTATTAGACGAAATATCTTGAGTCAGTGGTTCGAATCCCGTATTTTTCTTTTATTCCCCCCCCCCCCCTTCCTCGCCCCCCTTTTTGCCTTTTTTTACTTATTTATTTTATTTGTTTTGTCAATTTCATTTCATTTTAAGTTCTCCACTTCTAATAACGAATTCCCCTCTTCTCGTTTAACTACGAATTATGTGAAACTACACATAATAGCCAGGGTTTATACAATGCAAAGGGGTTTCTTGTATCAAAACGAGAATTCACATGATAAATGGATGAAATGGCGGCTTAACGTCTATTCAACAATATTTTAGTCATATCAGGACGATTCAAGGGTGATTGTGAAAGACTATGTGCAATAAAGCACCGGTTAGGTTTAAACAGAGCCTTGTCTGCCATCTGGAATCGACCCAATGATCCAAAGTCGGGAGCGCTAACAACTTTGCTACATGGACGCTTCAGCATCAAGTGCAACTCCAAAAATAACACTCGTCTGTGACAAAACCGAATCTCTGTCTGACCTTGGGAAAGCATAAATTATGTCATTTTGAGCAGCGGGATTGGTTGCGGTCCTGCCGGAGCGTCCAACTAATTTGGATAATAGTTGGGCAAGGGCCTACTGTACTTGCAGTAGGTGCGGGTGGGGTTGTTTGGATATTTTTCTCTTGCCTATCACATCTCTTTTCTTTCTCCCCTTCTCTGGCAGACGCCTCAATATAGACTGAAATACTGTCAAAACGAGTCGTAAAACCCCCAAAAACCAACCAACCAAAATTTTGAGCTGAATTTTCTGCTTTGTCTAATCAGCAATATCCTTGTCAGTCTGCATGCTGCGTTGAGGTTATGTTTCGCTCTTTCTTTGTTGGACAGGCAAGTTCATGAGTCTTCAAAAAGAGACTTTTTAAACAGATTGATTGTACATGACTCTGCCAGACAAAACAGCACAAAAGAGTACCTAAATCTACATGACAGGCAATCGTCCAGCCATAATATGAGTTCAACAGTTTTTGGTTTAATTCTCGTAGAAGATTCGCCACGCGTTATCCCAACTTTGTCCGAAATGTAGGAGGAACGGAAAAAAATGAAAACAAATATGTGAACACCTACATGTATCATTTGAGTATACGACCAGGGCAACGACACAGTAGTTCGATAGAATAAATTGCTCAATGCCAATGAGACCCATAAAGAGTTAAAATATCTTCCCACGATATGCTATATCGGGGAAAAAAATACCCATCCACCGCACCTGCTGCTAGAAAAAAAAAAAAAAAAAAAAAAAAAAAAAACACTGACCCAACGGTATGCCCATGCAAAACTTATTTTATTCTCGTAGTGCTTATTGCTTTACCCACTTCGCCACAGCGGACGATGTATTTATTGCCATTATTACTCAAGTTATACCATGTACTTAACTGACGGATAATGACAAGTGCATTCGGGTATATTACGGAGAAAGGCGGGCGGTTGTTTTGCTACAGATATAGTCGTGGTCACCCATTTACGAGGTTCGAATGGAATCGGCGACCTTTTGACACGACAGGCTAGAAATTTCTTTTTATAAATCAGAGATACTAGTTTAAAGTGATGTGGAGTAAAATGCTTGATTTTATTCTATCCTACGCAACAGTAATTTCGACGTGCAAATTTCAAACGTAAACATATGCAAATTTGCATATAAGAAAATTAAACTATTCCCAGACCATTTCTGAATCCTGTTTCGATGGTTACCTATTACGCACGAAGATGTAATTGAATCGTATCTACAAGCTCAAGGGCTTGTAGCTTTTCAAACGTTTATTGCTTCTTTAAATGTGTCTTTTCATATTACCTTGCATGTGAATATAGGTTTAGATCTTAATTTCAAAGAAAGCTTCTCGGAAACCCTGCGACGAACGGTGACTGAAGGAAACAAGTGCTTCCTAAAAGCCGAATCACTTTCATTGCAGCAGTGCCATTTAGTAAGTGAGTGAGTGACCTCGGGTTGGACGTCCAACCAACGCCCAGGTCAGACGGAGGCAGGTGTATTTTCATTCAAAGTACGGTAAAAAAAAATTAGTATATTACCCTAGAAAAAAATAAGAAAACATCAAAGAGATGGACACAGTTGACACAGTTCATGGGCAGAAATAAGCAAAACAGACCACTACTTTCCCACCAGGCACAATGCAAATGCGTTCAATTGACTGAAAAATATAAGCTTCAATAGAACAAAAACAGGACAAAATATTTTATGACCACCGCACAGCCTATAAGTCCAACTGTACTTAATATATAAATTATTTCAAAACAGACATCCCTTAAAAGAAAGGAGCACTCGAATGAATAATGTAGTATATCAGGTACATTGCTTTCCACCAAAAACATAAAATGACTATATGATTGTCTTCAAACTTTATACCTTTTTGCAAGTTTCCCCAATGTAAAATATTGACGTTTTGGGTGGTCTCTAATTATGTTTTGTCTTTCCCAAATGATCTCTTTGGTTTAAACAATATTTATTCATAGAAAATACATATATCAAGTATTATACAGCATGGTACAGGATCTGACGGTAAGCGTAACGCTTATATAGAAGTCATCTCCTGAAACGAATTAGAAGTTACAACATATGTGAATGGCTATGTGCTACAGATTAACAAAACCAATAATTTCAATATATACAAATAACAACATTTAGAGAGAGAGAGAGAGAGAGAGAGAGAGAGAGAGAGAGTTTATGTCAATATATCAGTACATTCAATACATTTTGATTCAATGTCGACATTTAGAGCATTTAGTTTTAAATGTTTTACAAAGAAGAGTTGCAGTATAAAAACAACTTATAATGGCATTTATGGATATAGAATATAAAAGCCATGCCAAGATTGATATATCCGACATAAACCAAAAGAAACACAGCAGAAACGTAGGAAAAGACCAAGGAAACATTTTTGACCAATTGATACTCAGAATTCACTCTCACGACTGGAACAGATATATTACATCTCTTAGTCTACCGGTTTGAAAACAAAGTTCAAACATATGGCTAGCATATGGATCTGGAGCCAATCTATTAGAATATTATTAAACAAATCTTTCCGACTTAACAAATGATCTCTTTGGTGGAATCTAGAATCAAATTGTGTCAGGTCCTAAGAATTTTCCTACCTTTTTTTCATAGTAGATGTACAAATATTCAAGCGTGTAGTAATTCGTACCGAATAATCCCTGCATCCTAGCAAAAAAATAAAAAATAAATAAAGCGTAACTGAAGACGGACCACGCTTTCCAACAACTCCGATTTGTTTCATAACGGGCTATTTCGACATCTCTACCCTGTGTTTAGTAATCAGTATAAGCTGACAGCATCATTATCGTAAAACTATTTGAGTTGCGACACGAGAAAACCAACAAAGTGGTATAAGCGCCTAGCGAAGACTCTGATCAGCCTGGGCATCCACCCTAACAGATCAGTCCTCGCTACCTGCATGATGCTAGCTTTGATACTTAGCTACTTATTAAGTGCACAGCAAAGACTCTGATTAGATTGGGCGGATGCCCAGGCTGATCTGAGTCTTGGCTGGGCGCACATGCCACTTTGTTGGTGTTATCGTGACACGGCTGTTGCAGTAGAGACAAAGACTTCAGAAGACAATTAAGCTCGATTTTTGGGCGCTTGAATTCAACTGTGCAAAAGTTTTAGAATTCCATACCATATGAAGCTGTAATATGACAGTGATATGAGCAATCTCTACATGACTTGTATACTGTTTCGATATTTCAATCACCCAGAAGTCCCATTTTTTTAAGAATCAGTGCATTAGCTCTTGGTGTTGGATTTATTTTTTGAGAGTCATCAAGTCTTTGTTGGTTTCTATTTTAAGTTCAAATTTGCCAGCATCTTCAATGAAGAATATTGAAGTAATTATTATTTTGAGAGAAATGCTATGTTGAGATCCATTGCTGTTTACAGATTTAATACATTCAATGTTTTATTGTACACATGGTTATAGTAATTCTTCGGAATAGATGAGCGAAAACGAGTCAGTTTAACCCATTTGTTATAAGACAATGCAAATAAAGGGTCATCATGTTAACGAAGAAACACATTTTCCAAAGTAGAAAGGAAGCCTTTCCAGCAAATCTTCCTACCAAGACCACTGTCTGCCATGTTTTACACAACATTCAATATTTCATAGCACTGCAGTAGACTCAACAGTAAAGAGTATTTGTAATAACTTGAAATCGATGACATATTCTTTCTCATTCATTTACTCTTATAAAGGAAGCAAATACTTTTATCTTAAAGTAAGGCCAAATGCAAAAGAAGGGTAAAGGAAATTTGATTGAAATATCTAGTGTTTTATCGAATCGGTTTTGTTTAAAAGCAGGCCAATTTGATTTTTTTTTTTTTTTTGCCAGGAAGAAGTTATTCTGTAAGAATCACTCGTTAGTCTTTAGAGGGTTATCATGCGAACCGAACAACCAACTAAATGTTTTGTACCACTTCAGAAACTGAGGGTGAGGTTGGGCCTGTAAAATCGATTTAAGCCCCCCAGTAATTCATTACTGACCGTTCCAAGGCGGTAGTTCTGTTGTGGTTCTTTGTTGCCTGTTTTTGGTGTCAGAGTTTCTGTGATGTTTTACCTTATGTATGTTATTATTATTTTTGGTTCGGTTTGGGTTGCTGAGTGGCCACCTTTTGGGAACAAGCTGCTCACTCGGTTGGCCATATGTTCTCTGTATCTTGATTATTTGTAATCTTAGTTGTTTCCAACTATGGTTTGAGGGCTGGATTTGGATTTTGATTGTTTCAGTTCCTGGTCTTTGCATACTTTTTACTTTTAACTGAAATCATTTTTGTCAGCATCGATACTTTTATCTATCCAAAAATACAGTTTTAAATTTCTGTTATGGACATGTGTTCCGCACGGTTCATTTTGAACACACGGATGGAATTAGTAGTATATAAATATGTCTAGTCACACTATGCAAAGTGTGATATGCTTTTCGAAACATAAATCGCCAGTTGGATTTGCGAAATCTTCCGGAAAGTTGGTTTACTTTTTGTCAAAATTGACAGGCTTATCGTAGGAAATTAATCGTAGTATATGGCGAGATAGTTGAACTTCCTAAGTAATGTTTATTACACTCGGAAGCAACTCAAACAACAATTCATATACATGTATGCGTCAAAAGTGCAAATATTTAAACGTAAAACAAGTGTAAAATAACAGTTTTACTAAACATTCTGGTCATAATATACAATTTAAGAACTCATTTGCTCTATTTTTACGGAAGAAGAGGCTCCGATTAGTGGCGTTTTCGCTTCAACCCCTAAGCTGAAATAGACCTTCTTCGTATTTTTGCAGTTTGGTTAAACCTACATGGGGTAGATTTGACAGGTAACCGACCGCTACAAAGTTGCACAGCAAATAAACCTGTAGCTGTAAAGCATCACCTGCCAGATCTGCGCCATGAAGATTTAACCAAACTGTGCACAAGTATGGGAACGTTCTGTTCTAGATAAGTGGTTGTACAGAATTTGCTTGGAATTTAGTATCACTTTGTGTAAACACGGAAAAACTGAAGGCCTGGCAATCTCCGAGTTTTATCAAGAAATGTATTACCAGTGATCTAGCTGGCGGTCTAGAAAACAAATAAAAGAAAGCAAAGTGCACAGAAGATGACAGGCAAGTTTATTGTTAACAGACCGCCGTCGGAGGCCAGTTTGCGCGTTCTTTCGAAGCATGAATGAAGGTTTGCTGCGCTGTGAGGAGGGACAACTCGCTCGCCCATGCGGTGAAATGAACGCTGTACGTGGGCCGCCTTCGGTATGAGTCTGTCTCTATATAACTGTGGATGGGTACACTTTCAGAGGAAGCAACTCTGGTATTTTCATTTCTGTCTTCCTCACTATAGTTTCAACTCTTAAAGAAAACAAATTGGCCCCCACTAGAATCAGAGACTTTTGATAGTAGACCCTACTTTGAAAGGACTTTGTCTTAAAGGGAAGCAAACAGGAAGTCACAAAATGCACCCCTCTTTGTAAAAATGGCAGGAAATACACTGAGGTGTACCCATTCACGTTAAGAAATAAAACAATATTATAATTTGATATATGTGACCCTGACGAAGTTTGCATTACCCTTTTACACCACTTACACATGGTTTTCTGCATTTTGGATTCGGCCGAGCCCACTTGCACTTTCAAAAGATCAAAATATCGTATATAGATTGTTAGTTGAATGGCATGCAGTGCAGTCTTCACCAGACAGTGCTTCTCTTGAAACAGTCAGAACTCGGTAAAACACGTTAGCTTACATGTCTACCTCAATACTGAAACCGCTTAAATGTTATCTGTACTTCGGTTGCAAAATAGTAGTGCACATTTCATTTTAGCGTAAAGGTACAACCATCGGACACCTAACAATTGCTTTTTCAAATAAATTTTCAAATTGTAACATCAAAATTCTATCGACTTTATGTGACTTGCAAAATACGTACTTCGTGTATGGATTCGTTAAACATGAGCTGTTGTATGAAGTCATACGGACGGATCGGGGAGCATCCATTATCTCACAGGTAATCAGCGTAAAATCTTGGTTAGGGGTACCACCATCGGACACCTTTATTTTCTACACATGTAAACTAAATATGCATAAACAGATTTAATGTAACAGTGTTAAGACAAATAGCTGCTTAAGATAACTAGGCAAAATCGATTCAGAACATATAATTTGACATGAAAAGTAAAATAATATGCGCTCCCTCAGAATGATGAAGTTTGTTTACGTTAAACTAGTATATTAAGAATTTAGCCGGTGTCGAGATGCAGACAAGTGTGCATTTTTCTCTAATTTCTCAAAAACTAGATCGAACTGAAATACATGTATACGGCTTACTTTATTTGTTAGGTGACTAAAATCTCAATCCAATGTTGCCGATTAGATAATTGAACTGCATTTTGTTATGACGAAATCACTGTGTTGATATTCACTGAAATGTTACTTAAGTATGCCTTGTTCGATAAATACCGTCTGGGAAAATTACGTGAACGCTCCCGAGACGGGAAAGTCACGCGACAGCATCGAGAAAAAAAAACATTATTGTCGCACCTGCTTTAGCAAGGTGCGATATAGGAGTTCACTTTTTCGTCCGTCCGTCCATCATTTCGTTCCTCCGTCAGTCCGTCCGTCCGTCCCAAATTACGTCGACCCTAACGTTCGTGTCCATTATTCTCAATCTATGATACCTACATTCATCAAACCTGGTATAAAGTTTCTTCTTAGAATGGTCTCAAGGAACCTTGCACATGTTTTGACCTTTGACCTATTTTCAATGCTCTAATGACTTCGTAAAATTTTACGTCAAAAATTATGTCGGCTCTAGTGCTTAAGTTCATTGCTCTCCATCTATGATACCTGCAATCATCAAACCTGGTATATTGTTTTTTTCTTAGAATGGTCTAGAGGATTGTTTCCTTTATTTTGACCTTTGATCTATATTTTATGCTCCGCAGACTTAGTAAAATTTTACGTAAAACATTGCGTCAACCCTAGTGTACGGGTCTATTTCTCTCAGTCTATGATACCTACAATCATCAAACCTGGAATAAAGTTTCTGATAGGTTGATCTAGAGGATTGTTGCACTTATTTTGACCTTTGAACCATATTACATGCTCAGCTGACTTTGTAAAATTTTACTTAAAAAATTAAATTTACCTATCATTATGTCCATTTCTCTCAATCTCTGATATCTAGACTGAGACTGGAGTCCTCGAACCTGGTTTAAAATTTCATCGTAGAATGGACTTCCTCTAACCATGGTATCTACTACAGAGAAAGCATAAGGCAGGTGCGACATATCATTCCGCGGAATTCTTGTAACAATTGGTATTAAATTGAATGAGGCGCTTCCCCTTTAAAACGAGGAAAGATGGTAATGGTGTCGTATGGGGGTATCCTGTCCGATGGGGGTACCCTCACGCTACGACTTTAACTGACCCTTTGGTTATGTTTCGTCTTCAAGTGATGATAAAGCTGGTTTAAACCCCCCAGTAGTTATTACTGACCGTCCCAAGGCGGTACCTTCGTTGCGGTTGCATTTGTTTTATGTTCGGTGCTGTTTAATTTATTGTGTTCTCATTTTAACCCTTCTATATAAAATAGAAACTAGGTAAAATAGTTGTTAAATGCTTTTCGTATAATTTGCTTAGTCTGTTGTAACCTTCTTTAAGTCTGAATTATTTAGTTCAATAAAGAGCTGAGTTGCCACCTATTTGGGAAAGAGCTGCTGACGCGGCTAATCACTTGTAATTTATTGTTTGTTGGGATGTCTTTGTCAATCTTTCCCTTTGCTGTTTGGGATAGGGTTTGGGATCTGATTCAGTCAGTTCCTGAAGTGTAGTTACTCTTTAAATTTCTATCTATTTCAGCCTCTTACTGCGTCTGTTAAATATATCTTATATGAATATATATCACTCCATTCCAGAATAGTTGCCTGTAATGGTTAGATGAACTGTCTGTGTTCAAATTAATTTTTCAACATTTTCTGCCATAAATCTGCCAAAGTGAACAAAAATAAAATAAATGCAACGAAGTCTAATCAAGAATTGTCCCTCCTATAATGTAATGAGAGTGTTTGCCTTATGCAGTTCACAGTAGTTTATAAGCTGTGCATTGTATTGCGTGGTGTCTGTAATTTTTAATTGTCTCAGGAGTCCAA
The DNA here is from genome assembly GCA_963989385.1 of Ctena decussata. NCBI lineage: Eukaryota > Metazoa > Mollusca > Bivalvia > Lucinida > Lucinidae > Ctena > Ctena decussata. Next base: position 11,231,446 of record OZ022504.1, read on the forward strand.
TAGTGTTTATATCTATTTCTAGAAGTCATGCCATGATTTCACAAAATAGGTAGCAGACCTATTGTCATTGCATCATTTAAATCATCGTCCCTGAATTGCCTACACACTCAAAAGATGTAAAAATCACGGTGCCCATATCAATTTTACTTAATTCCGCATCTACAAATTAGACGAAAATGATTGTGTTCTCTCTGAAGGCCCATTTGCTTCACGCCAAGAAAATAATGCCTTATGCCACAGTTAATTGAGCCGCGACACGACAAAACCATCAAAGTGGCATTTGCGCCCAGTGAAGACTTAGATCAGCCTAGGCATCCGCCTAGTCTGAACAGAGTCTTGGCTGGGCATTTAAAGGGTGGCTCAGGGTCTGAGCTACCGCCATGCGGACAGCAAAGACTCTGGCAAAATTGGACGGAAGCCCAGGCTGATCTGAATATTCGCTGGGCGCACATGCCACTCTGTTTTGCCGTGTCGAAAAGTTAAGAATTAATCTTTTGTATTATGAATGAGAAAAAGGTTGAGGCCTTGTCAAAGATATTTCAGGCTCGTTTTCATATTATTAAAGTTTATGCTCGGCAAGCTTCGCTTTAGACTAAATAATCTGAAAACTAGACTGAGTTTTCCTTGTCTCGGCCTCTAACGCATCATAGATTCTCTTAATATTCCACAAAAGGAAACATTTTTGTGAATTTGGGTTCTCTTCTTTAGACAACAGAGTCTCCAAGGAAAACTTTTCATAACAAGCGAAGTTTTTCCTTTAAGATTTGACACCAAATTAACAAGGGAGGCAAAAAAGAAAATTGCAGGGTTGCTTCACCTGAAAATTTGTCATTGCAGTAAAGTCGACATAAGGTATCATGGACATTGTTTCGTATTATATAACCTTCTGCTGTTTTCGTTTCTCTGACGTGTTTCCATAGGATCTGCCTTCCGAAAAGTTACTTCCACCATATGGTACTTGCTCCTTTTTGCTGTTGAAAAGAACGACCACTTTATTACGTAATAATGTGTAGTCAATCTTGACTGGTACGAGTGAGGGGCATGTCAATTGGCATTTACTGACATTGAGTTCGAACGTTTGATTGATTGGCTGAATGTTACCAATGTTACCAATAATCCAAGTTCACTCGTAGGGCGACGGCAATAAATATAGTCTGTTTAGACCTTGCAGTTGTAAAATAGTAACGCCAAAGAAGCATATGAATGCTCTTCAGTCACCACTAAATTTTATATCAGACAAAGTAAGGTAATTCGTCAAGGTTTATGTTCAGTTGTATTTGCTGGCCGCACCAAAACTGGTCGTATTTATTAAACGACTTAAGTCGTTGCTATGCCTTTGCTAAGGCTGAATTTCCATGAAGAAGATTTCCTACAACTACGAAATTTGCTCTGGGGGAACAGTCTGTTTTAGACTGTTTCTCCAAAGCAAATTTCGTAGATGCAGGTAAAATAGACTATTCCTCCAGAGCAAATTTCGTAGTTGTAGGGAATCACCTTCATAGAAATTCATCCTTAGCAACACTATAGCAACCACTTAAGTCATTTAATAAATACGACCCCTGGTCGTCCCATAAAGACATGGTGTCGCGTCGGGACTGTCGTTGACGTTCTAACAGACAGTAAACAACGAAAATTAGATATACGAGTTTAAATTAGATCTTATCGCGGTAGAAAGTCAAAGACTGGTTTTAATTTGGCTCTACGTAATACGTATCTCAACATGCAAATTTCAAATACAAATACATAAGCTTTTGCATCTCTACAAATTGAACTATTCCCAGGCTGCCTTTCAATTTCTATGGCACTGATAACCTTGTGAGCAAAAAGTCTCCGCAATATCATGTGTTTGAAATTTTTCAAATGTTTTTAAATTGTTTATCGCTTCTTACGTAGAATGTATCTGTTTGTATGATCTTGACTAGAAGACATATTTACATTTAGATCTCCAGACAAGCAATTTACTTCCACGAATGGTGCACGGTGACTGAAAAAATTAGAAACATTTTTGTGTGGTTCATTCAGAAACTTTCTGAATCAACGGGTCTGGACCACCGCACAAAAAAATTTCTGAAATCTATTAGTAAAGTCGATTGGAGCTCATGGCATCAAGGAAGACAAAGAACCTATAGCAGCAGGCTCGGTTTTATTTTATGTGTTTGCAAACGACAATGCTTTGTGAAATATACACGTAACACCAGATTCAACAGAACTCTACTTAACACAAAAGGTCACACAAGCTGTAGTAAAGATACATAATACAACCAACACCGGATATCTCAAAGTCGACGGTCATCTCAATCTACTGATAGCTCAAAGTAATTTTTCTGGTGTTTAGAAAACAGGAGTACAGTGGTTAAAAGAAGATAGACAAAGTTAGAGAAAATTGGGAAATGTAACCAAATGTATTCTTTCCAGGGGAGCTAATTTTTTGATCCTACTATTTTCACTGCAGCTGCTGTTGTATCATGTTGCGACCATAAAACGTCTCACCGTTTATTATTATACAGCAAATTATATACTCGAGGGCTTTAAAACGCCTCACCTGAAAGAAATTGAAATGCTGCATTTATTTTATTATCAGCTAAAATAAAGCTAATGGTAAATAAAATTGCATACATATATTAAATGCATGAGATAATCATCAGTACAATCTTAGAATTTAAAATGTTTAAATACACGTGACAAAGATAATTCCAACATATAGTCGCATGTGTAGCTTTTCTATTCTTGTGCATCTGTTAACGTTATTTGCTATACACAAGTACTACTTTTCTACATACTCAATACTGGTGGTACTACAGGAAAGTAAGTGTCTGGCTCATGATGCTTGTGTGCACACTCATTCTCGTAAACGCGTGTTGCTTGGAAAATCTACAATAGCAAACACTAGATTTGTATCACTTATTGTAACTTGTTTTTCTGCCATAGAGTTTGCTTTATGGTTGAACATTATATTACTTTGTTCTGGAGATGTACATCCAAATTCAGGTCCCTTATCGACCTCATCCTCAAACAACAGCATTTTGAGCTCCTCATTGAATACGTCTGCAACCATATTTTGTTCCCTAAACACTAGTCATAATCTATCATTTGTTCATTACAATGTTCAAAGTATACTCCTAAATCTTGAAATTCTACATGCAGAGCTATTGGACTTTGATATTTTAGCTTTTACTGAAACTTGGCTTAGCCCATCGGACGATACAGATGATTTATAACTGCAGTCATACAACCGACCTGAATGTAAAGACCGAGTTGGTGATAGGCATAGTGGTGTTATCTTATACATTAAAGAAGGTATTCATTATAAGCGTCGGAATGACTTAGAAATAAGAGGTATTGAAAGTATTTGGGTCGAACTAACCAATAAACATATGCGCATTCTATTCGGACTGTTCTACCGACCCCCTAATTCTGGTACAAATTATTACTCAGATATTGAAACTTCCCTACATCTAGCTGTCGATACAGATATTTCAGACATAATAGTTACGGTTGACTTTAACTTAAATGTACTAAATCCACCGACCTCAAGGAAAATAGAATATTTATGCGCTCAGTTCTCTCTATACCAGACAATCAATCAGCCCACACATTTCACCGAACATTCATCCTCTTTAATAGAGAGACATATTACTCGTCAATAACAAGACTCACTTGATACTCAGTGGAGTCGGTGATCCTTTTCTTAATCAAGAAATTAGGTATCATTGCCCCATATATGGCATTTTAAAATTTTCTAAACCAAAGGTTAAAACTTTTATGCGTCATATTTGGAGTTTCGAGCAAGGTGACTATGACCTATTGCGAGAAAAAGCTTCTACTCTCGACGGGAGGTCATTAGAAAGTGATGACATAGATATATATGCTGCAAATTTAAATACGGCAATAACTTCGATAGCATCCCAATGTATACCAAATAAACATGTCCGAAGTAGACCTCTTGATCCGCCTTGGCTGTCATCTACTCTTAAACGTCATATACGTAAACGTAAGCGTGTCTATAAAAGAGCGAAAGTAACTAATTTAGACTTACACTGGCAATTATTTAAGAAGTTACGAAACAAGGTTACAAAAATGATCCGTGACTCTAAACAATCACACTATGACAAAATTGCAGACAAACTTAAATCTACTTCACTCTCTGACAAAGACTGGTGGTCAACGCTATAAACCTTCATAATTCCAATCACGAAATCATCCATTCCTCCTTTAGAAGTTAACAACGATATTTATACAGACGAGTATGACAAGGCAAATATTTTGAACACATTTTTTTCAGAGTCAAACAGTGCTCAATGAACAAAATGCCATTTTGCCTGACTTACCTGATATTAATAGACTTAATTCTCATTTAGAAAGTATATTAATTACTAGAATAGAAGTAGAATCAGTTTTAAAATCATTGGTTGTGGGCAAAGAATCCGGTCCGAACGGTCTCAGCAATCGTATTTTGCGTGAACTATCCAATGAGCTGTCGATTCCTTTTTGTTCCTTTTTCAATCAGTCCTTGCGAACAGGCACAGTTCCTGCATCGTATAAGGAAGCTAATGTTTGTCCTGTTCCTAAAAAAGGTGACCTGTCCCTCGTCTCTAATTATCGACCAATATCCTTACTCAACGCTGAAAGTAAAGTTTTAGAGAGACTTGTCTTTAAATATTTATATAATCATCTACAAGATAACAACTTACTCTCTTCCTTGCAGTCTGGCTTCATACCAGGAGATTCAACCATAAACCAACTAACTTTCCTGTACAATACTTTCTGTCAGGCACTTGATTCTGGTAAAGAGGTTCGGGCTGTCTTCTGTGACATCAGCAAAGCTTTCGACCGTGTCTGGCACTCTGGTCTTTTACATAAACTTCATGCAGATGGTGTGGCAGAAGAAGCCCTTGCCTGGTTTGAGAATTATCTTTCTGACAGAAAGCAACGCGTTGTTCTTCCGAGAACTTCATCTGAATGGGCTTCCATTCGTGCTGGTGTGCCACAGGGTTCCATTTTAGGGCCTTTGCTTTTCTTGTTGTACATCAACGACATAGTGACTGACATAGGTTCCAACATTCGACTATTTGCAGACGATACTAGTCTTTTCATCATCGTCGATAACCCAACTACAGCAGCTGATTGTCTTAACACGGACCTTAACAAAATTTCGCAATGGGCTGCAGCCTGGTTGGTAATATTTAATCCGACTAAAACTGAAGCTTTACTTTTCTCGCGTAAATTAAACAGACTTCAGCACCCAATTCTTGTCATGCAAAATCACCAAATATCTGAAGTGGAATTTCATAAACATCTTGGACTATACTTTTCAAATGATTGTACCTGGCATCACCATATAAATTATGTTAAAGAAAAGGCTTGGTTTAGAATAAATATCATGAGAAAATTGAAGTTTAAACTCGACAGAAAATCTCTTGAAACAATTTATACTACTTTCATTAGACCTTTGATAGAATATGGAGACGTTATTTGGGATAACTGTACTCAATATGAGAAACAGGAACTGGATAAAATTCAAAATGAAGCTGCCAGGATTGCTACTGGAACAACAAAGCTAGTATCTTTACATTCACTTTATAAGGAAATTTGTAGGGAATCTTTAGAACATAGGCGTACAAATCACAAGATGACTTTGTTTTACAAAATGGTGCATAACATAACTCCTTTATACTTATCTTCTTTAATACTTCAGTCTGTTAGCAACATGTCTCGTTATAATCTTAGAAACTCTAACGACTTACATGTACAAACTACATGTATCGATGCTAAAACTAACAAATTTTAAATGTCCGTTTTACCATCTAGTGTTAGGGCATGGAATAATTTATCTGTCGAAGTACAGCAGTGTGAATCAATTACCTCGTTTAAGCGCTTTCTACAAAGGGATAACCAAAAAGTTCCTCAGCACTTCTATTCAGGTTGAAGGAAAAGTCAAATTATTTTAACCCGTTAACGAACGAAGTGTAGTTCTCTAAACGTCGATCTCTTTGTGAAAAATATAGTAGACTCTCCTCCGTGCCGATGCGGTAGTATAGAAAACGCTAAACATCTTTTCTTCCATTGTACTCTCTTCCAGGCTCAGCGCAATGAACTAATAAACGCAGTCTCTCCATATCAATATCCTTCCCTTAACCTATTTTTGCATGGCGATCTGTCCTTGTCACAGGAAATCAATCGGCCAATTTAGACCGTGTTTACAAGTTTATAATCGATTCCAAACGTTTCTGACCACAACGCCTCAACTGCTGATACACATGCCGACCTACATAATATAAGTTTAACGAGCATATCGATTGTTCCGGAGATGCTGCCACCCGTCCCTCTCTCTCAACCCAATGCTTCATTTATTTTCAGTAAGATTATTATTTATGTCTTATGTATTATCATTTTTCTGTTTATTTTTTATATACTTCATCATTTTATAGTATTTCATACACTACCTTGTCTATTGATTACTCATCGTTCACTTGTTAGTTTTTTTTTTTTGTTTTTTGTTTTTGTTTTTTGTTGTTGTTTTTTGTGACCGTAATTTGTCTACCTTTATACCCTTTTTAGTGTTCTTTTGTATTGGTAATATTTCCTACTAAGCTACCGTATCTTTCTAACAAGCAGGGCTTCATTTCTTATTTTTTTCTACCTGAATATAGAGTTAAATTTGGTTTAGTATTTGAAATTGTAAACAGATATCCGCCATACAGTATACAGTTGTATAATATCAGGGAGAAGAACTCTATAAGCACTCAGCGTTCGTTCTAATCCCAAGATTGTATTGTGTACCATATATATGTATGTATGTAAAAATTTATAAATGAATAAAATATGTTTAAACCAAAGATAAAAGGGTGTTTTAAAAGGAGGGATTTTCACCAAACGGTCATAATGCACCGTCCGAAAGCTTATCGGAATATAGCGTGGTTCCCGTCTTCCGCTAAGTTCAACAACTGCTGAATTGAAGTGAGGTAAACAAACGCTTGCGGAATGCAAAAATAGCATTTTAAACATGGTACCAAACTTCCAAACCGACAGCAATAAATTTATTCAAACAGTATTTTACGGCTCACAGTGGTCTACTCTACTCCCGCGTGTAGTTAAAATGTGAAGCTTAAAGTCCGTTAAAAGTGGAATCAATAACGTTGACGTCATTTACTGCGCGTATAAACAGACGTTTGGTGTTGATATCAAAACATCAATTGGTGTTGGCGGGTCCTTAGAAAGTAAATCTGTAGGCTGTTTGTTTCGAATCCTGTTAATGTGACGTGTAAAACGTCAAATTACGTTATTTTCCAGAAAATCACGTTTTGGAGATCTCAGTTTGTGTGTTCCAGTTTTCAATTTAAGCTGTATGACAGCAAATAAAGTCATGACGACCTTAATTTTGTGTTTTCGCTGTAGGATATCTTTAATGGAAAAGCTGAGATCGACTTCAATGGCTATAACATAAGAAAGTTTTAAATAAAATTCAGGAGCAGTGACGCTGACCACTTAAGTGCAAAGGTCGTCACGCATGACACAAATTCCTGCAATTTCTTTAATTTGATTAGTTTTACAATTTCTAACAAAACCAGGTCATATTTGATAACTTGAAATGTGGAATTACTAAAATACATCACCTTTTTGGGTGAGGCGTTTTTAAAGTCCTCGAGTATATATTTCTGGTCCATTGAAATTCGAGCTCTGCTGAATCTGGTGATAGACGGCGTGACCGGTGACGCACATTTCATAACCGGCCATGAACAGACTCCACCGGAGCCCCGTTAATGCGGCTATGGATACGTTCCACTGAGGTGCAGGGGCTGGATGGAATAACGTCGTTACGAGAATTGAAATACACATACACTCAACTGAACCGAGTCTGTCGTTTTCGTTTACCCTGTGTTTTCCTTTTTTCCATAGAATCTATTGTTATAATGGGATTATTCTCAGCGGAGTTTTGCTTCCATTCTTTTGGTTTGTATTAGCGTGTTGAAGATTCATCGGCTGCATCGGGGATCTTCCTGATGTCCTTATATATCGTCTTTCTTGGGCCATGGAGACTGCTGCGGCCTAGTGGGAGATCTTTTTGTGAGGGACTTGGAGAGAGTGTCTTACCTTATGGCTGCGAGTGCCCTGTAGGATTATGTCAGTCAGTGTGGCTCGGAGAGGGATGTCGAGACCTTCCTTACACCTTTTACATTCAAACGTTTTGGGGTTTTTTTCCGACACTGAAAGAGTTAAATGCGAAATGCCCTCTTTCGCTCTTTGCTATCGGGGACCAATTTTAAAGCATCACAAGAGCTTAACCACAGGGCTTACCATGAATCTACCCCAGCTTTGTATTTGACGGAGGAACCGAAAGTAAACGTAAGGACTGTAAAATATGTAAGGGCAGAATTTAATCATACTTGTACGGCTTATATACGTTGTACATGTAAAACAAAATCAAAGATTTTCAAACAAACATTAGTCTAAAAACATAAAACAAAGCAAACTTTCTTTCGTGTCACCTCATTTAAGTGGTCTCCTATATTGAAAATAAAACAAAGCAAACATAATATGTGGTCAACTCATTTAAGTAGTCTTCTGTATTTAGCAAGTAACTTTTCTGTACTGTTCAATCAAAATACAGTGCAAACGACCCTATAGAACGGTCTCACATACTAAATTAATGGTTCACCCGAAGGTTGTTTTTTTTTACCAAAAAGTGCTGCTGGTCTATTAATACAAGGTCATATGAATCCGAGTTTGTTTAAGGGAATCCAAACAGGTGGCTGCGAAAGACATTTGACCCGTTAGTAGAGTGACCCCTTACAATGGGCTTGAATGTATTTTAAGCAGCAATTGTTTTTAACGAAAGGATTGTTTGTAGTTTATAATATATATTAGAGATTTAAGAAATTAGACTATTTCCGAATTTATTTTGATTCACATTACCCAGTCGTCGTCCTCGAATTAAAATCAGAGAGGTATTTAGACATGACGCATGAATGACAAACCGAAGCTTCCTTTGATATAAAAGGATTATACAGGATTAATTGAGGTGACAGTTTTGTCAGCGCATTGCAGTGCTTAAAAGATGATAGACAAAGTTGTATTGGGGTTAATTTATGTAAGGGTTGTTGTTAGTAGAAGCTGATCAGTTGATACTCTTACTTCAAATATGTCGTAGGTCTTGTATCAGAATGCGTGTGATATGAGAATTCCTCGGCTAAATGACAATAGTCATTTATTCCTCAGATTCGAAGAAAAAAGACATACTGCTTCGATTTGGACTGATTGTCTAACTCTTTTTCTTTTCGGACACGATGTCTTACATGTACAAACGACAAATTAAACAATTGAAGAACAATAATTTGGTAAAACGATGATTCTGGACATTTAATTATCACACATCTTACCACTTTCAATAAAGTGAATACCGGTTTTGTGGATTTTACCGATGTATAATTGTAGGCGAATCGCTCACAAATTGAATACAACAGTTGGTAGTGATTCGCGGGCGGTTATAGATCGAAGTTTATTATGTGGCTTTATCGAATATGGGCCTAATCCATTTTTACTATGATTTAGGTGTTTCAGGTATAATAATGCAAAACTGATGATTATTTAAGCTTTAGCATGCATATACTATACTGTAATCGTTCCACTGGCGCAGTGGATACAGCACTGCATTCTTGATACTTTTGACTCGTATGGACATAGGTTCGAGTCCCATTCTATCTATCTTTTTTTTTTTCTACTCAATTGTTTATGTTAATTTTTATATATATACATCTTATTATTTATTTTTAATGAGTTATCTTTTATATTTTTTCTTTTAATTATGTTATGTTTTATGAAAAAAAATCAGAATAGGCTAGTCAGTGCGCAGGCTGATCAGTGTTCACTGTTCGTATATGTCATAATGTACCGTCTTCGCGACGCCACTCAATTACGCGAAGAATATATATCATCGAAACCTTCAAAACATTTTGTACGACTGATAATTTTGTGTCACTCATTTTTTGATATAAGACGTCTTTCTAACAGCAAGTAAAAGTTCGAAATGTTTATTTGGAAACTTTCTTATATAATACTCACTAAAATTTGCACGAAGAAATCAAGACATTTGTGAATAACCATTATCATATTAGATGCAAAAAAAAAAAAAAAAATGGTGAGACTCGAACCCATCGCGATACTCTTGAAACCTATTAACTGCTGTGCTGTATCCTTTCCGCCACTGCTTGTATAGTGACAATTATGTTTTTGATATATAAGTAGACAAACTCGACTGACTTTTACCTTTGGACGAGTCCATATACCTGTTTCACCTTTGTGTGTTTATGTTATTGTTTGTTGAGCGTCCAAAATACCGTCGGCGATCTATACACGTCGATTAGAAAAAAAGAAAAACATAAGAATGAAATTCATTTCAGAACTGCAAGGATGATTTGAAAAGTTAAATTTAGTGTTCCGTGGTAAAAGTAAAAAGTATGCAAAGACCAGGAACTGAAACAATCAAAATCCAAATCCAGCCCTCAAACCATAGTTGGAAACAACTAAGATTACAAATAATCAAGATACAGAGAAACCGTACACTGTCAGCTGACACTATAACTTTGGGCAAGTTATAACTCTAGACTCAGTAGTCAGCAAATGCTGTCTGTTTGATAAGGGTAGTATGTTCAAGAACACAGGATAGAATAAGGTCGGGTAAATTCGGACAGCGGGTAAATTTGGACCGTGACTTTGTTGCCTTTATATGTCAGTTGTTTGAAATTAAAACAAAATTAACTGGGCAAACAGCGAAACTCCTGATGAGACGGCTATTTAGATTTTCACGGTTTGCAATGGTATGTCTGAATTTACCCGCTTGTTGCCTTTATATGTCAGTTGTTTGAAATTAAAACAAAATTAACTGGGCAAACAGCGAAACTCCTGATGAGACGGCTATTTAGATTTTCACGGTTTGCAATGGTATGTCTGAATTTACCCGCTATCCGAAGTTACCCGACTCTACCCTAGTTATGTCCTCTAGATTTCAAAGAAGGCAGAACGCCATATTCTTTCATCCCGACTGATTGTCTGAAAAACTTCTTGTGTGAACTGTCAGGCTCTATTCTATTCTGTTCTATCCCATAACCTTACTAGGTCCTTGGGGCACCACAGATGACTTCGAAACAATCCCTTTCTACCCTGTCCTGTTTTCAGCTGTCCTAGTTGAGCTGGCAAAATCCATTCCTGTCCACTCTTTAATTTGTTTTCCCACCTCTTCTTCTGTCTACTTATTCTTCATTTTCCTTTCACTGTGCCCTGTAGAATCGTCTTTGCTAAACCAGAAGACCTTGAAACGTGGCCAAACCACCGTAGTTTCCGTTTCTTAACCAGCGTCAGGAGTTCATTATATTCTCCAATGGCTGCTTGGATCTTTCTGCGAACCTCCTCATTGGTTATATGGTCCTTGTACGAAATGTCAGGCCATATAAACATACTAGGCAAAAAGCACTGTACAGTCATGTAACCCTACAAAACCTGTCAAAGCAAAAATGACTGTATTAAAGCTGCACGGACATTCTTATATTTACTCACTTAAATTAAGATGTTATTAAACAAGAAAGGGGGGTATCAATAAGGTGGGTTTTCTGCATCCTACCAAAGTTTTATTTTTTTGACTGATGGTATACTCCAGTGTGTCTAGTTTATTGAACCATATGTGACTTTGCGCGGAAAGCCCTACTTACTGAGCTATGGGTCCACAGAAGTGGGTGGGGTAATCCAACATGGTTTTAGCCTAACTTGTAAAAATATTCTCATTTGGTAGAAGAGTATAGCAGACAGACAGGATTTGATAAAATGATTAACAGAACATCTAAACTATATTTCCATATCATTTTATTTGGTTTAATTTGAACATATGTTGTCAAAAAAGACTTGCTTTGACATTCAACATTTTTTGATATTTTTGTCCTCAATTTTCAATATTTCTTGGCCTTATGGTTAAATAAACAGACCAGTTGTCATCAAACTAATGTCAAGGAAGCACCCTGACCAGGACATTCGGATGATGTGACCAGAATTTCACAATGACCTAGTTTTCATGGTCAACTGAACACATAAACTTGCTCAGAAGATGTTTTTTCATTTAATTTTGACCTAGAATTACGAACCTTTGGCCAAATTACTATTTTAACTGCTATATTATGCCCTACACCCTTGTCACTAAAGGTGAAAGAATACATATTGGCTTCAGATCGGATCTCCTTGGCGTCTGCATCTGTGTCTGGGTCACATACTTTGACCTTGGAAACAAGGTCAAGGTCAGATTTTGATGACCTTGACCTTGTTTCCAAGGTCACAGAAGGACTTAATATGTGACACATACACAATTGCAGATGCCAACGAGATCCGCACTGAAGCCAATATGTATTCCCTCACCTTTAGTGGCAGGGGCGTGGGGCATAATATAGCAGTTAAAATAGTAATTTGACCAAAGGTTTGTAATTCTATGTCAAAATAGAAAGAAAACCATCTTCCAAGCAAGTTTATGTGTTCAGTCGACCATGAAAACTATGCTATAGTGATATTCTGGTCACATCATCTGAATGTCCTTCTCAAGGTACTTCCTTGACATGAGTTTGATGATAACATGTCTGTTCATTTACCAATAAGGCCAAGAAATATTGAAAATTGAGGTCAAAAATATCAAAAAATGCTAAATGTCAAAGCAAGTCTTTTTTGACAACATATGTTCAAATTAAACCAAATAAAATGATATGGAAATATAGTTTAGATGTTCTGTTAATCATTTTATCAAATCCTGTCTGTCTGCTGTGCTCTTCTACCAAATGAGAATGTTTTTACAAGACAGGCTAAAACCATGTTGGATTACCCCACCCACTTCTTTGGACCCATAGCTCAGTAAGTAGGGCTTTCCGCGCAAAGTCACATATGGTTCAATAAACTAGACACACTAGAGTATAACATCAGTAAAAAAAATAAAACTTTGGTAGGATGCAGAAAACCCACCTTATTGATACCCCCCCCCCCCCCCCCCTTTCGTATTGGCCCAGTTACAGGTCCGACGCCTGCTGTATTGGACCGAGGCAGGATATTGGAGGTAATTGTATCAGGCCATTTTCATTGCTTATTTTGTACTTCCAAGACATAATTTGAACAATGATCCCTATCTGAGCGTGGAAACTTTGATTTTACTAGCGTCTGTAGTTTGGGAGTAAATGCAGTCAGAATCTGACCTTGGACACCAAAAGTGTGACTTTGACCATGGGTGTGGAAACCCAAAACTTGCGATCAACACTCCATCTTAACATCCTTTACATTTCTGTGAAATTTTATCACAACCGTTTGTAGAAGTTTCCGCTTTATTTGAAGGATAAGCTTTGTAACGGGCGGACGCTCTTGCGGACGGATAGGTTTTCCTTCGGGACCACAAAAATTACACAAAGCCTATCAGTTTTAGTATACTACCTGGGTTATATGAATCACATTTTACACGGATAAAGTGGAGTCTTATTAGTTGGCTGATCTAATAAATACGAAATGATCAAAGCACAGGTTTTTTTATTTGATTAAATGATAATTGTTGTTTTTATGCCCCCAACTTCGGAGAAGTTGAGGGGGCATATTGGTTTGGGCCTGTCCGTCCGTCTGTCCGTCCGTCCGTCCGTCTGTCCGTAACGCTTTTTGGCAGCTGGGAAACTCAAGAACTGCTTTTGCTAGGATCTTGAAATCTTATATGTGGCATGTACTTGAAAAATAAGCGGACCCGTATTTTTTTCTTTTTTCCGCCGGTCATGTATTTCCAGAATTATGCCCCTTTTTCAACATAGTCTATGGAGCCTTGTGAACAAAATATCTCAAGAACAACTGATGCTAGGATCACGTTTTTTCTGCAGGATGACATTGCCCAAGGTGTAGATAATCTGATTAACGTTTGGAAAAAAATCGTGAATTTTTGACCGAGTTATGTCCCTTTTTTGACTTAGTACATTATAAGCCTATGGAACCTTGTGAACAAAATATCTCAAGAACACCTGGTGCTAGGATCATGAGGTTTTGCAGGATGTCAATGCCCAAGTCGTAGATGACCTGATTAACTTTTGAAAAATACTGGTAAATTTTTGACCGAGTTATGTCCCTTTTCGACTTAGTGCATTGAAAGCCTATGGAACCTTGTGAACAAAATATCTCAAGAATCCCTGAGGCTAGGATCATGACTTTTTGCAGGAAGATATTGCCCAAGATGTAGATGATCTGATTAACTTTTGTAATAAAATTGTGAATTTTTGATCGAGTTATGCCCCTTTTTTTACTTAGTGCATCATAAGCCTATGGAACCTTGTGAACAAAATATCTCGAGGACCCCTAATGCTATGATCATGATTTTTGCAGGAAGACATTGCCTGAGGTGTAGATGACCTGAATAACTTTTGAAAAATACTGGTGAATTTTTGACTGAGTTATTCTCCTTTTTCGACTTAGTGCATTGAAGCCTGTGGTACAAAGGTATCCTTACATACGGTCAAGAACCAGAACAGATAGGAACTTGAAATCTTGTATGCTGCATGAACATGAAAAATAATCGAACCCATATATGTTTTACTCTGCCGGTCTCGTCATTGAGGAGTTATGCCCCTGTTTCGACTTTGTCATTTTATATAGGAACAACCTTGTGAACCAAATATCCTAAAAACTGCATAAGCTTGGGTCCTGATACTTGGCATACAGTTACAGATTAAGGTGCCCATGACCTGATTAACTTTTGAGCATATTTTGCAAATTTTTGGTTGAGTTATTTCCTTTTTTCGGACATAGGCATTTTGTATAGGAACAAGCTTGTGAACAAATATCCTTATATTTGGCATGCAGGTTAGGATCAAGGTATAGATAACCTGATTAACTTAAGAGCCCACTTTATAAATTTTTGACAGAATTTTCCCCATTTTCGGACATAGGCATTTTGTATACAAAGATGCTATATGAATAACTTTGTGAACAAACTATCCGAAGAACCGCTAAGCTACATGTATGTCCCTTATATTTGGCATACAGTTACAAGCTATGATGTAGATGAACCAATTAAACCCCTTTCTGACTTAAACATTATGGGATGAGCCTTCTTTAGAGGCAAGCATATGGTTGGGGGCATAGTGTTTCGTAAACACATTTTCTAGTTATATTTTGAAGAGACTACTGGGTGCATATATATGAGCCGCGACGCAAGAAAACCAACAATGTGGTTGTGCGCCCAGCGCAGACTCAGATCATCATAGGCATTCGCCCAGTTTGAACAGACTCTTCGTTAAGTGTTCAAACAGTAGCTGAGGGTCTAAGCTACCTCCATGCGGACAGCGAAGACTCTGATTTCCGCCCAGTCTGATCTGAGTCTGCGCTGGGCGCACAACCACATTGTTGGTTTTCTCGTGTCGCGGCTCATTTTCCGGTCATGCTGTCAGAAATATATGCTTAGACCATTAACAATATCTTACATTTCTTTAAGATGTGATAAAATTAGCGTCTACTCTGCAGGCTGTCAGTCTAATGTAGCTTATTTGTCATACGAAAAACTAACATCAAGTTGCTATGCACCAATATCGCCAGACTTTTAGGTTAGAATTAATGATTATTGCAACAAAACAGGAAACAAAACCATTATGAATTAGCGTGTGGCCAATTTAAAGTAACAAGTGCATTACCGTTTCCTAATGGTTATACTTTTGACAGCCTACGCAACTGACACAATGCACCAAGAATGACCACTGACACACATTTGAGCCGCGACACGAGAAAACCAACAATGTGGTTGTGCGCCCAGTGCAGACTCAGATCAGCCTGGGCATCCGCTCAGTATGATCAGAGTCTTCGCTGTCCGCATGGAGGTAACTCAATCCCTTAGCTACCCTTTAAGCACTTAGCCAAGACTCTGACCAGATGCTGATCTGAGTCGACACAAGACGCACAACCACATTGTTGGTTTTGTCGTGTCGCGGCTCATTTCAGCTTTCCTTAAAAGTTGAAGACACAACTGCTCTATTAATCATTGATATAAACTGATGCTGCAGAAATATGAGCCGCGACACGAGAAAACCAACAATGTGGTTGTGCGCCCACCGCAGACTCAGATCAGCCTGGGCATTCGCCCAGTTTGATCAGACCCTTCGTTAAGTGCTTAATATAAGCTACCTCCCTGCGAACAACGAAGACTCCGATCAGACTGGGCGGATGCCCAGGCTGATCTGAGTCAGCGTTGGGCGCACAACCATATTGTTGGTTTTGTCGTGTCGCGGCTCATATAAAAATACATCAAGACTTAGTCGAAAAATTCTCAGAACTAGATGTGTATGTCAGTCACTGATGTGTCGTTGAGTAAATTTTTCCTTAATGTGAATACAAAGTTTCTGATACCTCAGTTCCTTCCCACAAAACACATGATGCCAACTGACGTTTTCTGTCTGGACAGTTTACCGATGTCGAAACGACGTCATTCGACGAGTAAAACAGAAAGGAAGAAACGTTTTGTCGTAGTTATAGAAAGAAAATCTGACGTCTTCATCTTGCCTACTTTTGCGAAGTTGAAGTTGTACCAGTTACTGTTGCCATACTAAAACATATTGTGGCCGGACGATTGTCTATCATATAGACTCTTTGAAGACCCATAAACTTGCAAATCCGACATTGAAAGAGCAAAGAAAAGTCTCAGTGTATCATATGTCTTATCAAGATCCTGTTGGCATTATTATAATGCCAACAGGATCTTGATAAGACATATGATACACTGAGACTTTAATGAAACCATAATTAGACGATGCAAAGTCGGCTGGTTCGCTTAGCTCTTCTCAGAAGGACGATCCGTGGATTGTTTTCCCAGGTTAGACAGAGATTCAGAAATTGTCACAGACGTAGACGTTTGTTGTGTTTCCACACAAGAAAACCCTATTATGAAGAAGCCATTCTATTATATCCACTTCAGCCATATCCTGTATTCAAATATAACGCCATTATCTTACAAGAAGAGGAAATATAAAATAATAACTGAAGACGCAAATAAAAAAAAAGAATAAATAAAATGAAGAAAAGATGAAAAAAAAAGAAAACAAAAAAAGAAGAACGCTACACGGGGCTCGAATCCAGGAGCTATTACTATAATTCTGTCATGCTAAATGCTGACCTGTGATGGTTGGAACTGAATATAAAGTCCTTTTCAACGTAATTTCAGTCATGTGAAGGCGATGGCAGGATTACTTAAAAAAGCTAAATAGAGATGGAACGCCGTGTACAGCTGGAGTACAGCCCGGTACCGCTTGCACAGTAAGCAAACGCTCTAATGACTTTGCTACAAGGGCTTCTTTAGGTTCTGGGACAAACTAGTCTAGTCTCGTCTATCTCATAACCTTGTGAGTTCGTTGAGGCACCACAGATGACTCTACACTCTACTCATTTCCACCTAGTCATGTCTTCAGCTGCCCTAGTTGAGCTGGCAAAATCCATTCCCGTCCATTTCTGAATAGTGTCTTCCCTCCTCTTCTTCTGTCAACTTCTATTTCTCTTTTCTTTCACTGTGACCTGCAGAATTGTCTTCGCTTAGCCAGAAGACCTTGAGATGTGGCCAAACCACCTCAGTTTTCGTTTCTTGACCAAGGTCAGGAGTTCGTCATAATCTCCCATGGCGCTGGGATCTTCCTGCGAACCTCCTTACTGGTTATATGGTCCTTGTACGAAATGTTCAGTAGCTTTCGGAAGCATCTCATCTCAAAGGCCTGCATTCTTTTCTCTAACTCTGCCGTCAAGGTCCAAGGTCTACTGTCGATTTTACAAAAGCAGTGTGTCCCTCCATGAAACACCATAGAGTGTTTTTGTAAAATCAACACGACACTGGCTGATGACTGCAAAGCAGTTAAATGGTTTACAAAAGTTGAGCTGCGACACGACAAAACCAACAAAGTGACATGTGCGCACAGTGAAGACTCAGCTTAGCCTGGGCAGCCACCCAGTTTGATCAGATTTTCACTGAGCGTTTGAAGGGGAGCTTAGAGTGTGTGCTAGCTCCATGTGGACAGCGAAGACTCTGATCAGACTTGGCTGATGCCCAAGCTGAAATGAGTTCTCGCTGGATGCACATGCCACTTTGTTTGTTTTGTCATGTCGCGGCTCAATAACGATTTGGTCTTAGATGAATGACCTCAATCAGGGTCCGTATTCATAAAGGCACTTAGGTCGTTGCTATGCGTTTGCTAAGACTAAATATCTATAAAGGAGATCCCTACAACTATGAAAGGACCTCTGACAGTTGTAATGTAATTTTGCCTATAAAAATGGTCAAAAATGAACTTTTGGTATACTTCAAAATTTCCACTGAAATGTTTTCCTCGGAACTCCCTATAATTGGCACAAAAACAATTTTTCGGTTATCAAACACATACACTGAGATTTTGGGTGTAAAAAGCAAGTGTTTGATAATTAGATGTGCGGAAAAAAGGAAAAGTTTTATAAAGATACTCCCCTCCCCCCCCCCCCCCCCCCCCGTGCCTCAGCTAGCCACTTTGCATGTATATGTGTACTGTCAATATACACATTATATGTGAGTGACAAGCTGAGGCACGTGGGGTGGGGTGAATGATAGTCTGCAGCTGAAAAACTGAAAAGTGGGTGGGGTAATTTGACCCATTGCATCTTAAAATCAGGCTAGCATACCTTCTATTGACATATTATTGCATGCTTATGCAGCTGTAGTGTTTACTTTATTTTAAGCATGTTTACCAAAATAAAATTCAGTAAATAAGAAAAATCGAAAATTTGTTGTATTTTTGATGACCGAAAGTTCCACTTACCCCCCTTGAGAAAGTCAGTGAGAGCTAGTCTGCAGACTTGATATCTTTCCAAAACCAATATGAAAACTTCTTTATTATGCATTAGTCTACATGTTAATGCTAAAATCATCAACATTGGCTTCCCATGAAAGCTGCAGCAATTTGTCGAAAAATAGGCAAATTTGCATTGAAACTGTCAGAGGTCCTTTGGTCTGGATGAACAGTATTTGTAAGACTGTTCCCCCAGAGCAAATTTCATAGTTGTAGAGAGTCTCCTTCAAAGAAATTTAGCCTTAGCAACAGCATAGCAACCACTTAAGTCGTTTTATGAATACGGCCGCAGGTCTACCAGCAAGACAAGTTGCGTGCAACACGGATTGTTTTTACGCACCCATAAGGTTCAAGCAGTGCTCATCTAGTTCTTTTTTGTACAAACCAATCAGTAGTTATTTGTAATTCGACAGATTTGCTGTACTCTTAAAAAAGCAATAACGCAACTATTCAGTGGAAGCAAAATCCATAAGTGCAAAGCAATTTTTCTTTCATATTGTTCCGTGACAATCTATTTTTTAACTATTACAAAAGTCGCACGGAACACCTAAGCAAGGTTATATACAGATAACAATAACCGAGCGGGCACATGACGTCGCACTGACGGCGACGAGTCGTAATTATGTCACTGCTACTTCAGTGTGACGCCAGTATGACGTCATGTGCCCCTTGTTAAACATTTTAATTGCATTTTGCATTATACATGGCGACACATAGGGTCAAGTCGGGTAAATTCAGACAGCTGGTAAATTCGGACGGAGCCGTCTCATCAGAATTATGACTGTTTGCCCAGTTATTTTAATTTGTTTAAATTCCAGTTAAACGACATATAAAGGAAACAATGTTCACTGTCCGAATTTACCTGCTGTCCGAATTTAGCAGACTTGACCCTACTGCATGCCACATGTGTAATGCAACCTGTGGCACTGTGTAGACAGCAAAAACACATGTATCGTCTTATAATACATTGCATTTTAATCAATATTGTTGGGATCGACTTTTATAATTTATTTGGCTTTAATATTAAATGGAATCACTCTCATCTGAATCAACCATCCATTTTATTTTTTGCCTTCCTTTTCATCCCTAGTCAACTCGTTAATTAAAAAAAAAACCTAGTCGAAGCAAATTTAAAGAGTAACTACACTTCAGGTTGGTTGGTTGGTTGGTTGGTTGATTTGATGCTTAACGTCCACGGTAAACAACTAAGGTCATGTCGGGACGGTCAGTTAACCTAACCACACTATTCCTGGGCAGGCTTAGACCTCCTAAGCGGTTAACCAGTACTAAGTGCACATACTTTCGCCATTAACTGACAACTGCCCTTCTTGAATCAGCGGAAGGAGAAACGAAAGTATGTGGCCAGACCGGGATTCGAACCCAGGACCTCTGACTTACGAGTCAGGTGCCCTACCGATTGCGCTACCCGGCCCGGCTTACACTTCAGGAACTGACTGAATCACTTCAGGAACTGACTGAATCAGATCACAAACCCTATCCCCAACATCAAAGGGAAAGATTGACAAAGACGTCCCAACAAACAATAAATTACAAGTGATAAGCTGAGTCAGCAGCTCTTTCTCAAATAGGTGGCAACTCAGCTATCTTATAACAGACTAAGCAAATTATACGAAAAACATTTAACAACTATTTTTACCTATTTTCTATTTTTATTACAGAAGGGTTAAATGAAAACACAGTAAATTAAACAGCACCGAACATGAAACAAATGCAACCGCAACGAAAGCACCGCCTTGGGACGGTCAGTAATAACTACTGGGGGGGTTTAAACCGGTTTTACTGGTCGCGGCCTAGTCGAAGCAAAGCCTTTTTCTTTCAGAGTAAACCCCGTGTAGAAGGGACTGCCGTGTCCAAGGAAGAAAACAAGAAGTCATAATAATTGTTTCCTTTTGTTAAGAATGGAGAGAAAATATGAGCCGCGACACGACTAAACCAACAATGTGGTTGTGCGCCCAGCGCAGACTCAGATCAGCCTGGGCATCCGCCCAGTCTGATCAGAGTCTTCGCTGTCCGCATGAAGATAGCTTAGTACCTTAGCTACCCATTAAGCGCTTAGCGAAGAGTCTGATCAGCCTGCTTATATGCCCAGGCTGATCTGAGTCTGCGCTGGGCGCACAACCACATAGTTAGTTTTGTCGTGTCGCGGCTCAATGGGTCTGTACCCATGCACCTGTATTACGCTCCGATATTTAGTCTTCTCTCATCTTCATAATTGAGCCGCGACACGAGAAAACCAACAATGTGGTTGTGCGTCCAGCGCAGACTAAGATCAGTCTGGGCATCTGCTCAGTTTGATCAGACTCTTTGCTATGCGCTTAGAGGGTAGCTAAGGGTCAAAGCTACCTCCATGCGGACAGTCAAGACTCTGGTCAGACTGGGCATCTCAGACTTGGCGGATGCCAAGGCTGATCCGAGTCTGCGCTGGGCGCACAACCACATTGTTGGTTTTGTCGCGTCGCGGCTCAATTATCGTTTAAATCGCTAATACAAGTCAGCTGGTAGCAGCAAAAAAGCGTTTAAAAGACTATCGCCATTAGACTGGCAAAAACGATTTTTTAACGGGAAATCCTTATCGCCAGACAACTCTAACGAGAAATCCTATTGCCAGTCAACTGGCAAAAGCGATGTCAACACGAAATGGCTGTTACCAGTCAACTGTCAATCGCGATTTTAATGTATTATCGCTATTATCAGTCGACTTTCAAATGATATTTTGCAAAACAGATAGTAGCTCTGAACCCTAAACAGAGGATGGTTTATCGCAGGATTGACTGAAAAACAAAAAAGAGAAAAGACAAAACAGTTCGGGCCTTTTCGGAGCATTTGAAAAAGTAAAATTCTCAGTCACTGACGCAATGCAATTCCAGATCCCACCCAAGACACCATGCAGAATAAGAGACATCACAAAATATGACACCACCAAAGACATCATCAGCGGCGGCCATGTGAACAGAAACTACCCATGCAGGTGGTCACGGGCTACCCTTAACATCACAAACAACATTTTAATAACAGACATAGCAACAAATAACGCATAAAGCAAAAAGTACCACAACAGATGTGCCGCCATAGGACGGCCAGTAATGGAATTAATGGGGCGGGAGAGAGAGAGAGAGAGAGAGAGGACAATGGGGCTTAACCGGTTTGCGGTCGCGGCCTACCCTCGCCATTGGTTCTGATTTGGTTCATCAGACACTTGGTTTTTCTGTTTGCGTGGACGATTCCTAGCGCATAAGTGAAATGTATGAGAAACATAAAAGTCAAAATTAAAACTAAGATAAAACAAATAGAATAGTCAGAATAGTAACACTGAAATTCGGGAACAGAAGAAACCTACCAGTTAAACCACGGTGGGGCCGACCGAGGACGTCCCAGTACGGATGTCAGGCACCAACCGTCTGTGCAACTATTATGTTAGGTTTTAGTTTGTCCCATACAGTTAAATGATTTTAATTGTAAAGACGCAAAATGTGATTTTCTTCATGATATTACACTAAGACCGCATTCTATTCACAGTCTTCTTATCAATTATTTTGTCATAAGTAACAGTCCGGCTGCCGGAACGAGAACTCAAAAAAGAGTGCTAGCAATTGTTTTTAGTCAAATACTTATTATTCAAGATTTTCCTTAAACCAAAACTGAATGATACTGCCTTGATAGCCTTGTAGAAATTAGATATTTAGATTGGCTGACGGAGATGGCGCCCAAAACACACAAACTACATTTTATAAACTTTATTGACTAGAAACATATTAGGCCCTATGTGTAGATTTATGGGGCCAAGAAATCGATTAAGCATATCTAAAATGAATTTAAGACAATTTGTTACACAAAATGATAGATGATAATAGAATCTATAACTCTCCATAGGTGTATCCATACACATTTCTACTGTAAAAAAAGACTTTCACTGGTGTTGAAGGAATTATTGGTGATTACAATAGAAACGGGGCTTATCAAACATATGTCATTTTGTTGGTTTTGTCGTGTTGCGGCTAAGGTAGGTTATGGTACATTATGATTATTCACCATGTTTATCCTGTAACGAAAGTTATGTGATGTTATTGTCATTCACACCTTTCTATGCTACTTGGAGCGACGTGTGAATTGAACAATTGGCCGCAGTGCTACTAATTATTCGGACGCAATACGTTTGCGCGACTTTTCCGAAATTTTCATTTCCGCGACCCATACGAATGCACACCATTTTAGCATATGACACAACTCCTCAAAGAAATCCTTCCATCAAGGAAACAATAAAGGAGCAAATTCTTTTCTTTCAGAGTTGATCCCTTTTGAGAAAGGAGGCAATAAGGGAAAATAGTAGAATTGCTTCATCTGAAAGTATATAAATTATATTCTCCTTAATACTGCTTTTTACCAATATTTTGGCAGTGCCCCCCCAGGCCCCAAATAACACCCCTTTCGTCAAATTTAACGCCCGGGCGGTTAAAAGGATTTGAACAGTGGTTCAATCTTAGATGAGTCAAGAAGAATGGGTACTCTTCCAGGCGAAGCGACTCTGTCATTTTCAGTTGTGTCTTCTTTTACCGATGGAGGTAAAAAAAACAGCAAGTTCTCTTCTTTAAAGTTAGGGTCGAGTCGGGTAACTTCGGACAGCGGGTGAATTTAGGCATAACATTGCAAACAGTAAAAATCCAAGTGAAACGGCTCATGATGAGCCGTCTCATCAGGATTTTCACTGTTTTCCCGGTTAATTTTGTTTTAATTCCAAACAACTGACTTATAAAGGAAACAATGCCACTGTCCGAATTAACTTGCTGTCCGAATTAACATGACATTACCTTTTATGGTCTGTAACTTTCAGCAATTTAATTTTTGGTATTAACATTCATAATTTTCAAGAATACAATAATCAAGTCCAGGTGGCCTTGAAACGCTAAAAATAATGACAAACGTAAGCCTGCTAAAAACAATAGTAATATAGGAAAACTATTAAATGTCTAGAAATTCATTCAGTCCAAACAAAAAAAAAGCTTCTATTTTCACAACGGTTATCATGTTGTTGTTCGTGCATTTTTCATGTGTAATGAATAGCTCTATTATGAGTTATTAACTTTACCCAGCGTTTACAATAAATAAGAATAAAGGTTTAAAGACAGGATTGGTACTATATAAGTTGGATTAACTTCCACAGTGTCATTCTATCTCTTCGTCACATAATGTCAACATCTCCAGTCAGCCAGTGAATGCATCATGTTTGGTAATTTTGGTCCACTGATTTGTTGTATAAATTTTCGCACCCATACAGGTAACATATGCTTGTGCTGGGAACCAGACCCCCGGCAGAAAAGTCCTGTCCTTAAAAGTTGTTAAAGGTTGCAGACCATATAACCTTAAGAGTAAGGAAGCAAACTTGAAATCCCAAACGTTCTTCTTTCAAAAACATTGTGGAATGCCTATATACCTGCCTTCAGTATTAAGTGTACTGTATTTTTTTCATTCTTGTTTAAACACATGACAAGGGCATAGCTGCTTATTTTGCAACTACGCCAGTGCATCTGTGTGTTTGCGTGAAAAAAAGAAAAAAGAATACAAGATATTAGCGCCAGTTATATGCTTTGTATGACAAACGCGATTGCTTGTCTAAGGCCCGGTGTTATTGTTGAATATTTAGCAAGAGAGAAAGTTTGGAAGGATGGAGTCTAAATGTCAGAAAACCGGGATCAAGTAGGTAGGGGTAGCCACCTGAAAAGCTGATGTTGAAAATATCATAAATTTTTGACGTTTGCTCCGACTTTTATAGTCAACAAATCAGTTGGGTGGGTAAAACCTTGCTCTAGTAGAAAGCAGATTCCCTCCTGCATATAACAACTGCAAATGATGGGGTGTACTTGATGTTTAGTGTGCCTGACATGCTCTCAAAGTGACCTACCCCCCGATCGCAACAATAGTCGTTCTTAGCAGTCTAAGGGTTAATACTTATTTCTTAGATGGAAAACGCAATGCTAGTATCAGAAAAAAGCATAAAACATTGACCATAAAATAAGTTTGACTCTTAAACGGGCGAGCCGCACTATTTTGTATCATGTAGTCATCGATGCACACTTTTACGCGTGTGGTATTTTCAAGATCTTCTGCCCCACCGAAGAAAGAAGCAAACCGATTTCTTTCATTCAGTATCGTCAATGATTCTATTTCTCCGTACACCAGCTCTATCTGTGCGCAAATGTCGCCCTGAAACCTGAAATCAGTTTCAAGCCTCGTCTCCAATTTCTCAACAAGGTTGCAACGGCCTGTATGTTCGATCATTTCCTCTGACTCTGTTAGAACGGCGCTGTAGGGACGAGTTTCGTATATGACGTCTACTAAGATATGCTCTACTTCGTTAACAATAACTCGAATTTGTTTACCGTTCAGCTCATCAAACTGATTCTTCATACTGGGACTGGTGCATCTATTATGGACCAGAAAGTTGGTCCAGAATATGAACCCAACTACTCTGTTAGTACTGTTCTCGTGCACGACTCGTAGGGCAGAAAGACACACGATACAAAACTTATAATCCAGACGGTTCTCAATTTCTTTATAAACCAAGTTTCCAAGATTTATTTCGCCCTCTTTGCCATTTGTTGCTGTAAGTAGATTGGAATGCTCTGGCACAACTCTCATGAATAAGGCTGAATTTACCCCGGCCCATTCGAGCCAAATCATGAATTTCTTGCACTTCCCTTTGTATGGAGCGCTGCCATCAGGACAAATTACTACCCGGCAAAGATTCTGAAGTAGAAATAAAACAAACGTTGCACAGCTAAATAGAACTATGTCCATATGACATGGATGCCCCCGATAGTGTCTTGAGTGAGATGTCACATTGATTAATGTACTGGCACTTTTAGGATCAAGGAACTTTAATTTGGGTCTTAACGATTTACATTTATTTTGCAGTCAAAACTTAGACATGAATTTGATACAGCCATGTTTCATTATAGCCTATTCAGATAGCTTAAGTGTGCACTATCACCTCTACATTTACGCTAGTGACATGGTCACTGAGCGCAATGAACCCCAACATGCAGGACAGTTATTGGAATCCCACCGTGCAGGACAAAGTAATGGTTCTCCCTGTAGCCTTTGCACAAAGTTTAAGTGCAGACTGTAATAGAATCTGTGTGTAAAAAAAAAAAGTATGTAAAAATACAAAATTTTGATTTGTTAGAAAACGTGACGGTAAAAATATTTTTTCTTATCTAAATGTTTTATAGCCCGTAGGGTTATTAGACTGGTAAAGTGGCTTGAACGCCCCACCAATATTCTTATTTAGTATCCATCTACCTTGAAGACAATATTATGATTTCAAGCGTTATTTGCAAATAGTGAGTGAGTGGGTGAACTCGGGTTTAACGTCCCACAACGAGGTCATATGGAGACGGAAACTCGGTTTAAAGTCTAGTCCGAAAGACCGGAGAAGCAGGGAATCGATCTTGCGACCCCTGGATTGGTGGTCTGGAGTGTTATCACTACACTACAGCCGCTCCTATATTTGCAAATAACAGCTTAAAGACGGAATATTATTATATAAGGAGGATTAACTTCCACAGTGTATTTTTGTCTCTTGGTCACATAGCGTCAATATCTCTAGCTAGCCAATAAAATCATTATATTAGGTAAATCTGGTCCATCAAGTGGGTAAAACATCACACCTTTACCTGTACAGGTAGCCTATGTACATGCTGGGACTCAGACCCCGTCTTCCCATGGCCCAGAAGTCAGGTCTTTATACACGTTACTGTAAGGTACTGCCTATCGCAATTTCACGTGACTCAGATCCGCCTGGGCATCAGCAAGGACGAGTCATGGTCATAGTCTTCTCTGTGCGCTGAAAATATAGCTAAGAGTCTAAGCTTACTCCATTCCGACAGCGAATACTCTCGGATCAGACTGGGCGGATGCCAAGGTTGGTCTGAGTTTTCACTGGACACACATGCCACTTTGTTGGTGTCGTTGTGTCGCGGCTCATTTATTTGAGCGGGATTTTTCTGTAGGTGAAATTGAAAGTTAAACAAGAAGACACAAATTAATTGAGCCGCGACACAGAAATACAGCAAAGTTGCAAGTGCTCAGTCTAAACAGAGTCTTAACTGTCCATGTGTAGCTAGTTTAGACCCTCAGCTACCCTTAAAGCGTACAGCAAAGACTATGATCAGACTGGTCGGAAGCCAGACTTATGTGAGTCTTCGCTGGGCGGTACAAGAACTTTGTTGGTTTTGTCGTGTTACGGATAAAATATTACAATGATGGAGTACATTTGAGCCGCGACACTAGAAAACCAACAAAGTGGTTGTGCACCCAGCGCAGACTCGGATCAGCATGGGCATTCGCCCAGACTGGTCAAAGTTTTCTATAAAGAGTATCTTAGGGTCTAAGCGGACAGCAAAGACTGATCAGACTGGGTGGATGCCCAGGCTGATTTCAATCTGCGCTGGGCGCACGACCACTTTGTTGGTTTTCTTGTGTCGGGGCTCATTTGATTCTTTACGTTGCCTTGTCCCAGTTTCATCTGTTGGTGAACTGTCAAATGTGACAGCTGACAGTTCCGACACAGTAGAATCTTTAACTGGTGCCGGTAGTGGATATAGAGGATCTTACACGAGTGGTCATTTCGTATGAAATTTACAGAACGAGCCTTCGGCGCGTTTCATAAATTTCATATAAAATGACCACGAGTGTAAGATTCTATTTATCATATGACCCTTTATAAAGGATTTTAACGCCTTCAAACTGAACATTGTTTCAATAAGAAAACATATTGTTGACATGGATGTTGTCAATGACGTTACGTTTACGTGCCAAAGTGTTATTACACGTGTGGCCATGCGATTTTTATGGCACGACGTCATCCACTGAATAACAGCGACGTCAAATGATAAACAAAAATACAACATGAGGCCTTTGTTCGGCATTATATGGCTTGCAGGTTGATGCTCAACAGTTGAAGGGAGACTAGTATTTCAGAGCACACAATGACAGACATAAAAGATTTGCTTTCTTGCGCCTATGTATGGCTATGTTAACCTTGAAAAAAAAGCAGTAGAATAATAAGTAGGAAGCTATATACCAATTCCTGTTTTTGTTTGTTGTTTATTTATTTATTTATTCATATATGTATCTTTAAAGGAATTGGTATATCGCTGCTTACTTATTATTCTACCAAGTAAGCAGCGATATTTTTGTCTTTTTTTAGAAAATATTAATAAAACTAGAAAATTGTGTCTGTAAGACACTAATGATGCCCCCGTGCAGCGCCTGTCACATGATATGTACATGTATATATCCATAAAGCACCTACAAAGAATCCATTGAAAACATAACCTGCCACGAAAAAAACTGCCCAAAATGACTAAGTTAAAAGGCTGTGATTCTGTCAAAATTAATTCTAGACCTATCAATATGCCTCATCATATCTTCAAATATGTCCACCATATGTTGACAAGGTTTGAAAAAAGATCCATCGAAAACTGTGGAGTTTATAACACAAAATCCATACCCTACAATGCAAAATTTCCCTAGAATGACTAAGTTCAAAAGGCCATAATTCTGTCAAAATTAATTCTAGTGCCATCAACAACCCACATGCACATCTTCAATACATTCACAGCATGTATGCAAAGTTTAAAAAAGGTCCATTGAAAACTGTGAGAGGAGTTGATTACACAAACTCTATACCCTACAATGCAAAAATTTGCCTAAAATGACTAAGTTCAAAAGGCCGTAATTCTGTCAAAATTAATTCTAGGTCCAACAAAAATCCACATGCACATTTTCAATATGTCAGCAACATGTATGCAAGGTTTGAAAAAGATCCATTGAAAACTGTGAGAGAAGTTGATTACACAAACTCTATACCCTACAATGCAAAAATTTGCCTAAAATGACTAAGTTCAAAAGGCTGTAATTCTGTCAAAATTGATTTTAGGTCCAACGAAAATCCACATGCACATCTTCAATATGTCCATAACATGTATGCAAGGTTTGAAAAAGATCCGTTGAAAACTGTGGGAGGAGTTGATTACACAAACTCTATACCCTACAATGCAAAAATTTGCTTAAAATGACTAAGTTCAAAAGGCCGTAATTCTGTCAAAATTAATTTTAGGTCCAACAAAAATCCACATGCACATCTTCAATATGTCCCCAACATGTATGCAAAGTTTGAAACAGATCCATTGAAAACTGTGGGAGGAGTTGATTACACAAACTCTATACCATAAAGCGTGACGAACAGACAGACGGACGGACAGACGGACAGACAGACAGGGGCAAATCTTAATGGCCCCTGACTATCGTCACGGGGGCATAAAAAGAAAATCCTATTGTTGTTGAAAAAGAAAAGAAACAGGTTCTCTAGGTCGGAACTTCCATTATGAGAAACATTGACCCTAAGTTTCTATCTAAGGAATATTTCACCACTAAATTGACTGCTTATACAGTAGAAGAAGCTGGTAACGCTGTCTCAGCTTCTAAAGCTGAACCTGATGTAGTTATATTTCACACTTTAACCAATAATCTTAAATCAGAGGACCCTACAGATTGTGTAAAGAAGCTGGGTGATATAGTTCATAATACTGTTCAGAAGTGGCCTTTATCACATGTCATGATATCTTTAGAAACGCCAAGAGCTGATGACCCTGACTTAAACAATAAAGTTCATGTGGCTAATGGTCTTATTAGGAGCTCTTTTTATAAGAAGGACAGAGTATCTATTATTGACCATAGTAACCTAGCTTCCCAAGGTCAACCTATCATTAGGTTCTTAAATGTTAATGACAAATGTCATTTGAGTTTCCAAGGAACTTCGTTACTTGCTTCGAACATTCGTTCTTCCCTGGATAAGCATTTTGGGATACAAGATAATAATCAAGGTGTAAGATACCAGGCAGCAGGGGGCAGAGGCCGACGTCAGCGTGGGCCTCCAGGTGGCTATTACCCTCGGTGGGCTCGGTATCCTGGTCCACAAGGTGGATATTTGCGGAACTTTAGGCCTTTTTAATACAAATCTCTGGGTATATTGATTATTCAAGTACAGAGAATTCTGTGACTGCTCTATCTGTGCCTATTACCTATTTGAGGTTTCTAAATAATATTGGTTTGTTTTATGTTGTTCTTTATCTTTTATTTTTTTTTTTATCCTATTCCTTGATAAGGAGTTTGATATATATATACTCGATAAGAGTGAGTGTTGTGGTGTTTATTAAGAAGTGAAGCTTTATGTTAAAGCAAGGACTAGATATTTGTTTTCTTAATGTTGGTGGTTTGAGGTCAAAATCTTACGACAAAACTGAAGATGATATTTTTCTGAAGAGTATTTCAACTCATGATATTGTTTTGCTTGCTGAAACCCATCTGGGTTATGGTGATAACGTTCACATCAATGGTTTTCATTATTTTCCTATATGCAGACCAGTTTCTCGTAATAATCGCTATTTTGGTGGTCTAGCCATTCTTTCAAAGATTTGTGTTAAGAATGGCGTTAAGATTTTACCCATTTGTAACACTAATTATCATTGGATACAGTTAAGAAAGGAATTTTTTAATTTGCGCAAAGACTTGTTTATATGCACAGTTTATTACCCTCCAAGAAGTTCTTCTTGTCTTAATACTGATGATAGTGATGTTTTTGAGTTACTTGAGAAAGATATTTTTCTGTATCAAAATTTAGGAGACATAATGATTTGTGGAGATTTCAATGCTCGATGTGGCAGCGATAACGACAATGTTACTGATGATCTAGATAATTTCATTCCCATTAATTCTAATTATATTGCTGATTATTCCAAAAGCAGATTAAGTAGAGATTTAAAAGTAGATACAAGAGGCAAAGAATTACTCGATTTTTGTATTGGTAATAAATTACGCATTCTTAATGGTAGAATGTTGGGTGATAGTTGTGGTAATTATACTTGTTTTAATATACATGGTCAGAGTGTTGTTGATTATGCACTTGCATCTGATGAAATCTTAGGACAAATTCTTTCATTTAAAGTCTCTGCATTCAATCCTTTATTATCTGATACTCACTGCAAAATTTCTTTTCGGATACTTGCATCATATACTAATATTCCTAATGTTGATGCCTATAAGCCTATGCCCAAACAATACATTTGGGGAAAAGGTTCTGATGAGAAATTTAGTAATTGCTTCACTGAATCCATTACTACCCAGAAATTGTTAGAGTTTAATAACTTATGTACAAATAGTGAGTCTCTAGATGTTAATGAATGTTGTATTAATTTCGAAAATATTCTATTGTCCGTTGCAGATAGAACTTTATTGAAACCCAAAGGTAGGCTGAACTCTCAAAGAAAAGTGAAACAAAAATGGTTTGACTCTGACTTGCGAACTATGTGCTATAGGTTGATAAATAAAGGCAAACTTATGAGTAAATATCCTTCTAATCCAATTATAAAGGGCTCTTATTTTAAATTATACCGAGAGTATAATAAAACACGTAAATTTAAAAAGCGCACATTTAAACAAAGTATTCTTAATCAGTTAGATGAACTGCAGTCCTCTGATCCAAAAGCATATTGGAATCTTATTGATAATTTAAAGGAGAGTAAAAAGGATTCTGAACTCTTATTGATCCAGTTATTTGGGAAAATTATTTTAAATCTTTAAATTCTATTCCTAGTAAATTTCAATCTAAGCTGGATGATCTGAAAAACACTTTGAATACTATTGAACAGCAGAATGTGTCAACTTTTACCTTGTTAGATTTTAGAATTTGAGATAAAGAAATTATTGATGCTATTTCTAAATTAAAAGCCAATAAATCAGGAGGACTGCAGTTATTAAGCAACAACATGATAAAGTCTGCCCAGAATTATATATTGCCTAGTCTTAAGATATTATTTAACAAAATTTTGACTTGTGGTATTTATCCTAGAAATTGGGCTCATGGTTATATTTCTCCTATTTTCAAATCTGGCAACAAAGACGATCCTAATAACTATCGTGGAATCACCGTTGCTGGTTGTTTAGGTAAACTTTTTAATACTATATTGAATAGCAGGCTTGATAAGTATTTATTAGACAATAAATTAATTAATAATTGTCAAATTGGATTCTGTAAAAACTCGCGAACTTCTGATCATATGTTTGTGGTTAAATGTATAATTGATTATTATTTTTCTAAGGGTTCTAAGGTATACGCCTGCTTTGTTGACTTTCAGAAAGCATTCGACTCGGTTCTTCACACTGCTATTTTAATTAAATTGCTTAAATTAGATATTCATGGTCTATTTTACAATATTATTAAAAGTATGTACCTCCAATCCACTCTTTGTGTTAAGGTAAATGATAAAATTACTAATACATTGAAATCATTGGTTGGTGTAAGACAAGGTGATGTTTTAAGCCCTAATTTATTCAAAATTTTCATAAATGACCTGCCCACTTATCTTTCGTCATCACTGGATCCTATTTATTTAAATGGTAAAAGGTTAGATTGTTTAATGTATGCTGATGATGTTATTTTATTATCATCCAATGCTGCAGGCTTACAAGCTAAGCTTGACTTATTACAAGCTTTTTGTGAAGATTGGTGTCTTTCTAATATTGATAAAACAAAAGTGGTTATTTTTAATAAAGCTGGAAGGCTTATTAATTCACAGTCTTATTCTATTTTTAATAAGACAATATCTTGTACAACAACATACAAGTATCTTGGTATTATATTCTCTGCTTCTGGTACTTTCACACCTGCTAAAAACCAACTTTATGATAAATCTGTTAAAGCTCTGTATTCATTGAAGCGTAATATTATCTCTCTAAACCCTAGTATTCATACAAGTTTGCACATATTTGATCATACCATTAAACCGATTTTATTATATGGAAGTGAAATTTGGGCTTGTTCCTTGTCAAAAAAAGCTTCTATTGATGATTTATTTGATTTTACAAAAATTGCTAGAAGTTTCTTTTCTGAAAAGTTACATATTCATTTTTGTAAGTATATTCTTGGTTTGCATAAAAGAAGCTCTTACTTTGCTGTATTTTCTGAGCTTGCTCGATATCCTATTCAGATCAATATATTACTATCAGCTTTGTCATATTGGCATCGACTTGAAAATACAAATACCGAGCTTTTGTCAGATGCATTTGCTTGCTCAAAAACATTACATGAAAATGGTTTCCACTCTTGGTTTTCTTCCATCCGCAGTATTTTTAGTTTACTTGATGTTCCTTATGCTAGTTCTCAGTTAAATAACTTAAATCTTAGCAACTTCAAAAAGTTTATGAGAAGGATTGTTTTAATTAAATATAAAGAATTTTGGGCTCAATTTAGACTTAGTAACATTGATGGTAAATTAAGAACATATTTTTCCTTTAAAGATCATTTTCAAGCTGAACAATATCTCTCTGTTATTAAGAATTTTGATAAAAGAAGATGCTTAACTAAATTTAGAATAAGTTCACATAAGCTTAAAATTGAAACAGGTAGATTTTCTGACCTTTAACTCCTTTGGAAAATAGAGTATGTGATCACTGTTTAACAACTATTGAAAATGAACTTCATTTTTTAATTGAGTGCCCTAGGTATTCTCACATTCGGAATAACTTTTTTTCAAATGTTCAAAAACAGTGTAAAAACTTCCTGTTGCTTAATAGTAAATTAAAGTTGAACTGGTTATTAACAAACAGTGATGATGTGGTAATTTTAGAGCTTGCCAATTTTGTATTTGAATGTTTTGAAATTCATAGTTCATAATGTTATCATATAACATGATTGAGATCATATAATGGGGTGTCATTTTAAGCTAGTATGTAAATGTATACTGTATCACTACTATTCACTAGTCCTCTTACCACTTGCTCTATGCATATGTGAGTATGTTTTTCTTCTCTTTTTTATAATTACATGACTGTTTAACAAGAGGCCCAAATGGGCCTGTTATCGCTCACCTGGCTTTTGTATCCGAATGGTCCCCATTCTGATACAAAATTGGTCCAATTCCACAGATTTTCTCAATTTCACATTTTGCTACTTTTAGTAACAGAGGCCAACTTGTCTGGTCTTTATATATTTACTTTTGAAACACCTCAAGGCAAGAATCATTTTGCCACAAATTTCATCAAAATCCATTCAGGGGTTACTGAGATATTGTCAGTTTCATGTTTTGTGCTATTTTTAGTAACGGCAGATGGCGGCCATCTTAGAATGTCAAAATGCAAAAAATTGAAAAGCTTTCATGCAAGGACCATTTTGACACAAAATTGGTCCAGTTCCATTGTAATTTTCTAATTCACATCAAAGCAAGAATCATTTTGCCACAAATTTCGTCTCAGTCGCTTCAGCGGTTAATGAGATGTTGTCATTTTCATGTTTTGTGCTATTTTCAGTAACGGCAGATGGCGGCCATCTTGGAATGCCAAAATGCAGAAAATCGAAAAAGCTTATTGAAATGATCATTCTGACAGAAAATTAGTCCAATTCCACTGAGATTTTCTTATTTTCACATTTTTCTATTTTTAGTAACATAGGCCATTATGACTTGTCTATATTTAGTTACTTTTGAAACATCTCAATGCAAAAATCATTTTGACACAAATTTCGTCAAAATCTATTCAGCGGTGTCTGAGATATTGTCATTTTCATGTTTTGTGCTATTTTTAGTAACGGCAGGTGGTGGCCATCTTGGAATGCCAAATTGCAATTAATCGAAATGGCTTCATGTAAGGAACATTCTGACACAAAATTGGTCCAATTCCATTCAAGGGTTCTTGAGTAATTGTCATTTTATGTTTGTGCTATTTTAAGTAACGGCAGATGTCGGCCATCTTGGAAGCCAAATTGCAATTAATCGAAACGGCTTCATGCAAGGAACATTCTGACACAAAATTGGTCGAATTCCATTCAAGGGTTCTTGAGTAATTGTCATTTTTATGATTGTGCTATTTTTAGTAACGGCAGATGTCGGCCATCTTGGAAAGCCAAATTGTAATTAATCGAAATGGCTTTATGCAAGGAACATTCTGACACAAAATTGGTCAAATTGCATTCAAGGGTTCTTGAGTAATTGTCATTTTTATGTTTGTGCTATTTTTAGTAACGGCCCCCATGGTGGCCATCTTGGATAGTCAACTGGCACAAAATTGAAATAATTCCTTTTAAGGACCATTGCTGACCAAATCTGACAACAATCGATTGCCTTTTCTTGAGATACTGACATTTGAGCAAAATCGGTCTTGTAAACGCTAAGTAGGTCACTGTGACCTAATTCCGCTATAGATTTTTTTCATTTTTACAATTTTTAATCCCAAGGTCCCATTAATGTTCCACGCAAACTTTCGGCCAAATATACCAAATGGTTCTGGAGAAAAAGTTGATTTTGTTGTTTTTGCTATTTTAAGTAACGGCGGCCATCTTGGATTCTTGACCTGACCCAATTTTACAATTTTGAAACCCTGCAGTCTGGTCATGCTCCATGTGAAATTTGAAACCCATGGGTGCAGTGGTTTTAGAGAAGAAGTTGTTTGAAGTCGTTTGAATATGTCGTTTTTTGACATTGGCATTTGAGCAAAATTACACTCGTAAACAGAAAGTAGGTCACTGTGACAAAACTCCGCAACAGATTTTTTTCATTTTTACAATTTTGAATACCAAGGTTTCATTAATGTTCCATGCTAAAATTCAGACAAATATACCCAGTGGTTCTGGAGAAGAAGTTTATTTTGTAATTTTTGCTATTTTTAGTAACGGCGGCCATCTTGGATTTTCAACCTGACCCAATTTTACAATTCTGAGACCCTGGAGTCAGGTCATGCTCCATGTGAAATTTGAGAACCATGGGACCAGTAGTTTTACAGAAGAAGATGTTTGAATATTTGTTTTTAGGTGTTGACGGACACATTTCGTGACGCCGCACGCCGCACGCCGGACGCATTGGTATGACAATAGCTCACTATGACCCTTCGGGCCAGGTGAGCTAATTACTTGAATCATTGTATGGAGGTTTTCCTCCTATGATTGTCTGTCCTCTGTGGGCCCTTAATTGGAATAAATCATTTGTTTGTTTGTTTGTTTGTTCCAAGAATACTGCAGTTGTATCAATACAAAATGTATGAAAAAACACTTAAAACTAAAAATGTTAGCATAATTCATAACTTTGAAAATAAGGAAGCAATTTCATTTTCAATACACAGTTCCGAAAATAGCTGCTAAGCTCCACCTGCTTAGGTACTGTTACTACGTCTCACAAGCTTACACAAAGATGGCGGAAAAATAAATGACAAATGCAAGTGCCTGCTAAATGTTGGCGATCTATGGCGAAGAATCAGCCTCCTCATGGCCTACACATGGCAGTTGGCGCATCATGCATTTCCGATGCGTTCTGTTCTTGCAAAGCAGGGTAGAATTTATTAAAAGTGGTGTTAGTTTGTTTTCTTTAAACAGGTATACATCCCTTCTCTAACTGAAAGGTAAAATCACGGACTTATGTTGGTATTGACCACGTGCGATTTGTTTGTGAGACTATGTCACGTGCTAAGTTGTCGTTGCATTGGCCAGGTATACGATATCATGTGATTTTGTGCGACATTCTGGGTGTGGCTCGGAACTGTGTATTACGATCGTCATCTTTTGTTACTTGAAATCGGTACCGGGTTTTATCATGTACTGTTAGAGTTACTTCTTGTGCTGTTAGAGCTACTTCCCTTTCAATAGAGGGCGAATAGCCTAGCGATTTTGGCTGCAATATGTTAATAATTTCTTTGCTTCAAGGGCCAGTATTGTTGTGGTGAGCAATATTGTGACTTATTTTTTTAATTAAAGCCTTCTAATGCTAAAATACGATCTGAGTTTTCACCAACGGTGGATGATTTGGCCGTTTTTTCGTTTCGTACCTGAATCGATTTTCACAAACATTTTTCGGCCATATCCAAAATCATAACCAGGATTAACCGGACATCCAAGAGTTATTATAGTGATAGTGACATACCGTGGAGGTTTTGTACTGGCAGGACTGAAAGTTTTGTTATGTTCTGCTGTGTGAAAGTCCACTTTCTCTAAACTTTACATACTTGCGTTACTTTGTTCTACACAGCCAGTCATGGCAGTAGAAAAGATTCCTATTCCATAGTAGCAGCAACCTAACCAGGGCTACTGATGTGTCTGAGAGTATATTTTTTGACTTCTGATATATTGTTTTCAAGGATATAATAGGGAATTTAATCTGAAGGAAGAGGGATATTTTTCGAAGTACTTACATTTGTCATATTTTGCAACAAAAACATTCAATAAAAAATCAAACATCCAAATTGTTTTTTTAGATTGCATAAAAATGACCAGTGACTGACGATAATTTAATATGCATACTTACTGCAGCTTACAATGGATCAATTCTAAATTTTAAGGCTTAATGAATTATGCTTACTTAGTTCACTGATACTTCAAACCTATAGTGTTATATACTGTTGTCATATTGTAACACTTTTTTTTCTAAGTCCCAGTCTTGTCTTCAGTTTGAGAGTGGCAAGATAGGGAAGTTGCCAGTTCAAAGGAAAGAAAGAAAACCTCAACACACACAAATGGTTTTGTTATTATCTAATATCCCAACTATTTGATAAAATTAATTATGATTCACTATCTGCTATGTCTGCTTTAATATTGACTGGAATCCTCTGAAAATATAGCAATAGCATAAAAATCATATAAGTTGCGTTGTTCTGACAATGAAAACTGCACACATAAAACAAAGTAAATTTTCCCAATTTTAGACAAAACGACGCTATTTTCCCAATTCTAAAGGCCCCGGCCCCATTCCCAAAAAGGGGTGTGAGAGCCCTGTATCATTCTTGTTTATAATCTGAGTTGTAAAGATCAAAATTATTTTTTCGTTTGCAGATATGTCACAAGGTCCAGTTGTTACAATGTTTATATAAATCTTTAACACGGAAGTTTGGAACTCTATAGAAATTTCCAATTTGAGGCATAGGGGGTTGTCAACTTTGAAATTAGGTATGAATTGCACCAACGTTTGTCTTGCTGTCTAAATGATTACCACCATCTCAAGGAGGATTGGCTGATGATCGAAACCTTTTATTATATAGTGTCAACTGTAATATTCTAACTCCTGAAATCCATATTTTCTCCTCAGAAAATCAAATTAAGATTTTATTTCAAAATTTTAAATAGGGCTCTGAAACACATACCGGGCTAGAAGGAGAAGTGAAAATATGTAGTCTCATCAAATTCAAACCCCTAATTTTAGTTTTATACAATAATTCACAAGGACGATCGAAATGGTGGGCTAAACATTGCAGAGGACTTTAGATATGATTTTGGACCAACCTTGCTGCGTATGTATCAAAGAAGTTGATTTTGATCTTAAGGGCTCTGAAACTGATGTCGCTGGGATCCATAAAGCACCTACAAAGAATCCATTGAAAACATAACCTGCCATGAAAAAAACTGCCCAAAATGACTAAGTTAAAAAGGCTGTGATTCTGTCAAAATTAATTCTAGACCTATCAATATGCCTCATCATATCTTCAAATATGTCCACCATATGTAGACAAGGTTTGAAAAAGATCCATTGAAAACTAAGGAGCAAGTTGAAAACACAAAATCCATACCCTACAATGCAAAATTTCCCTAGAATGACTAAGTTCAAAGGCCATAATTCTGTCAAAATTAATTCTAGTGCCATCAAAAACCCACATGCACATCTTCAATACATTCACAGCATGTATGCAAAGTTTGAAAAAGATCCATTGAAAACTGTGAGAGAAGTTGATTACACAAACTCTATACCCTACAATGCAAAAATTTGCCTAAAATGACTAAGTTCAAAAGGCCGTAATTCTGTCAAAATTAATTCTAGGTCCAACAAAAATCCACATGCACATCTTCAATATTTCCACAACATGTATGCAAGGTTTGAAAAAGATCCATTGAAAACTGTGGGAGAAGTTGATTACACAAACTCTATACCCTACAATGCAAAAATTTGCCTAAAATGACTAAGTTCAAAAGGCCGTAATTCTGTCAAAATTAATTTTAGGTCCAACAAAAATCCACATGCACATCTTCAATATGTCCATAACATGTATGCAAGGTTTGAAAAAGGGCCGTTGAAAACTGTGGGAGGAGTTGATTACACAAACTCTATACCCTACAATGCAAAAATTTGCCTAAAATGACTAAGTTCAAAAGGCCGTAATTCTGTCAAAATTTATTCTAGGTCCAACAAAAATCCACATGCACATCTTCAATATGTCCCCAACATGTATGCAAAGTTTGAAACAGATCCATTGAAAACTGTGGGAGGAGTTGATTACACAAACTCTATAAGATCCGTTGAAAACTGTGGGAGGAGTTGATTACACAAACTCTATACCCTACAATGCAAAAATTTGCCTAAAATGACTAAGTTCAAAAGGCCGTAATTCTGTCAAAATTAATTCTAGGTCCAACAAAAATCCACATGCACATCTTCAATATGTCCCCAACATGTATGCAAAGTTTGAAATAGATCCATAGAAAACTGTGGGAGGAGTTGATTACACAAACTCTATACCAAAAGCGTGACGAACAGACAGACGGACAGACAGACAGACAGGGGCAAATCTTAATGCCCCCTGACTATCGTCATGGGGGCATAAAAAAGAAAAACAGGAATTGGTATATCGCTGCTTACTTATTATTCTACTTTTTATTTAAAATATTTTTTTAAACCATCACCCTTGAGATACTTTAGATGTGCAGACCAACCCTTAACACCGGTTAATCAATTTTTAAAGTTAAACTAGTGTGGATTTTCTGTACCGTTTGGGATGTGCAAATAAAGAAAGAGCTTCGGACCTCAGAAATCTATGTCTGACTGTTCCAATGCGGTACTTCTGTTGTGGATCCTGTTTATCATATGACGAAAAGACCACGAGTGTAAGATTCCGTTTATCATATGACGCATTGTTGACATGGACGTTTTCAATGACGTTACGTATACGCGCCAAAGTGTTATTACACGTGTGGTCATATGGATTCGAAGTTTGCAATAATCATTCTTTCTTTTGATATATAATTAACGCGAAAAACGATGAAAAAATGGGGGAATTTACCTATATTTGTAAACTATTTAATCTTTTTTGCGCAAAAAACGCAGTTCACCTGTATGTCAACTTACTAACAAAATATCGATTTTTTTTTTAAATGAATTGATTAGTTGCTCTTGTTTTTAAGAACAGAAGAGTCCATCAGGCACAGGCATAAATTGATAACCAAGGTAAAAGAAAGCCTATAGTGATCACAAACTTACCATAATACTATCAAAGATTTCATCAGCCCTGCACTTATCTTGTGGACTAATACTTTCTGTAAACAGAAAATCAAGTTTCAGGAGAGTAGTATAACGTTTACTGGATTTGAATAATTTTGGTTTCTTGCAATGTGTAATCAGTTCATTGTTGTCACAGGCAAAACAAAACATGAGCCGCGACGTGACAAAACCAACAATGTGGTCGTGCGTCCAGCGCAGACTCAGATCAGCCTGGGCATCCGCCCAGTCTGATCAGAGTCTTCGCTTTCCGCATGAAGGTAGCTTAGTCCCTCAGCTACCCTTTAAGCGCTTAGCAAAGAGTCTGATCAGACTGGGTAAATGCCCAGGCTGATCTGAGTCTGCGCTGGGCGCACAACCACATTGTTGGTTTTCTCGTGTCGCCGCTCATATGTTTTTATATACTGGTGGTACCACCTGAAACATCGATACAGGCTGAAGTGGCGAATCAAACGTCTCACAAAGAGAGTCAATAACATCGCTATGGTTCTTCCAGACATGTGTCTCGTTATTACATTGAGAGTACCCCGATATGCCACCATAACACCTATATTGTGTTTAAGAAATAGATCAGCTCTAGCAGTGAATTGTTGAGTAATAATTCACTGTTTGGAGGTTAGTTGTAAAGTAGATCATATCACGAGCGCGGAGCGCGAGTGATAATTCTACTTACAACTGACCGACAAACAGTGAATTATTACTCAACAATTGAATGCTAGAGTTGAACTATTTCGATTCTAACACTCAAAAACGCCGAAAAACTATTCTTTTTATTCAAACTCTCCCAACCTTCCTGCCAGCGCGTTCATGCTCCCGCCAATATTCTTAACTGTATCTAAGACAAATGTACGTTTTTATAGCGATCTTAGAAAGAAAAAGAGACGTTACACCGTCTAACGTCTCAAAACGTCACAAAATTACGTCAGTAGTTTCAGTGACGTCAGCAATTAGACTCACGCGCTCCGAAACAGTGAATTGTTGCAGAATAAAACACGGTAGCTTTCCATTGCTTCTATAGGCGCACTGTGTTAGAATACTAGATATTCAAGATCTTCCGGAGGATAAAATACAACAGGACAGGAACCAGACAACACACCTTTAAATGACAGAAATGACTGATAAGAAAGCTGTCGACAAGTTGTCCAGATGTTCCATGGTACGTATGTTGCCACTTCGTTACATAGTGCACAGTACCGATTTCGAAAAATTTCTCCATTTACCGAATCTGACACCCAAACAAATTCTTCTATAGACGAGGCTTCCCCTTCACATTTGCTTTTATGCTGTGTAGTGTAATTAACGTATCCACAAGTGTCTATGACTCTAAAATGATTATATGTTCTTGTTTTCTCGCCTTCATCAACTTGTGAACTGGTGCATCTTCCAATAATATGTGGAGTTGTGTCATTTTTGTGGCTTTTGTCAGGACAGCAGTTACGTATTTTCCAACAATAATCGTCACAGGAACATTGGTTGCAACATGGCTGTATTTCCGAAGGATATTTCATTAAACTGAGTGCTGAGATTTTAGCACTTTTAAAGCAAAAGTTGGTATATGGGCACAGGTTTGTGGCGATATCATAGGCTTCTTTGTCCATGACCATTTCCCGACTCGAACACAAAAGCAATGTAGCGATGTGGAAAACAGTAAGCTGTTTCCGCAACATACCGGTATCGTCTTTTCCGGTTTTACTCGGTTTTCTGTGAATAAAATAAATAATGAATAATTCCTCATCATGTATACGATAAACTGAGATAACTCTTTTATCAATGTTTATTTTTTTTCAAGAAGC
This sequence comes from Ctena decussata, assembly GCA_963989385.1. Classification (NCBI taxonomy): domain Eukaryota; kingdom Metazoa; phylum Mollusca; class Bivalvia; order Lucinida; family Lucinidae; genus Ctena; species Ctena decussata. The sequence goes on from OZ022504.1 coordinate 11,273,392, forward strand.
TAAGTTTATAGAACGTTGGCAGACATCAGTTGTATTTTCTGTTATATGTGATTTAAAAGCATAAATCAGCTGAAAGAAGAAAACTAAACCTAAACTTGAAGGCGTTTCTTTTGATGTTCAGTATAGATATCTCCGCAGTTGTAAAGATAGATGGATGAATGATTTCGGGTTAAACGACCCTTTCAACAGTATTTTTGTCATGTGGGGTATATTAGGAAATATATGAGATATGGACGACGCTGAAGTAAACAAGAGGCAGAAAAGAGGCGTGACCTTAACTGAAATCGAACCCGCGACCTCGTGATCATGAATCTAAAGCATCAACCTCCCAGTCAGCAGTTAAAAAAATCATGTGGTCGCATGTCAGCGTAATAAATGGAACTGAGTCGGGAAGAGTGTATTTCAATTCTCGTAACGACGTCCCCTCCTCCCCTCAGCGGTACGAAACCATGGTCGCAGAAACGGGGAGCCGTGCGTCCGTCCATTTGAGGCGGGAAAGCTGGTCGGGATAATTTATATCCAAATCAAAGTGGGGAAATCAGACGGTAAGATGGGTGGGTATGAGCTACATTACCAGTAAACGATAAAAAAGGATAAGACACAGGGGATTCTGTTGGTCGTTGTAATCAATGAAAGCTTTCGAAAAAAAATCGGGGACGGTGGAGAAGAAGTGAGTATCTGGCAGCCAGATGCCAGGTCTTTTCCTGTAAAAACTACGGGAGTTACCGTAAACAAGGTAATTTTCGCGGTGTTCCATATTTCGCGGTATTTCGCGGTCACTTAGAAACCGCAAATATTAAAATCGCGAAATAATTTCCTGTTTCTTACGAAGTATCTTCTGTAGACACAAGTGTTCCTATATTTTGTTTCTGTTTGCTTCGGTAATTGCTGGTACTTTCCAATTGAGCCAGTTCTTTCATTAACCTGCGGCAGCCCTGCCGCAGGTTAATGAACGAACTAGCTCAAGTGAAAAAAGTAGTTTTGCTTTTCAGGCATGTTACTAACCGCGAAAATTAAAAATCGCGAAAAATAATGCTTATGTTTTTGACCCTTAACCGCGGAAATTAGAACCCGCGAAAGTTACCGCGTATACGGTATTAAAAAAATGTGGTATTTATAAGATGGTCGCCGGGTGTGATATTGGTCGACGGGCCTGTACGCTTTCTTTATGATACCAAAATAATGAGAAAGTTAAGTTTCGACAAAAACCGACCGAAACTATTGGTACAGAAGAGATAAATAGAATCTATCATTGGTCTCCGATGCGGACAGGGAAATCCCAACCCGAGGGCATACGGGGTGTGTCGGAAACGAGGCTTGCCGAGTTTCCGCACACCCCGTGTGCCCGAGGGTTGGGATTTCCCTGTCCTCATCGGAGACCAATGATTGATTATTTTTCTTACCTACGATAATATTTACTTCAAATTGAACGGGGAACTAATAGGCCTATTTCATGCGAACGTGTACAAGTGTAAGTAGTACAACCGTGTCACCCTCATGGCTGCTGTAGTGAACAAACAATTAAAAAATAGGTCCTTGACAAATCCGCATTTTTAGATTTTTTAATTTAAGTTTATATTAAAGAACAAAATTTATATTGAGACAACTACAGAAAGCGCGTGTATGACGTTAATTGTGATGTAACATGAACGTCATTTCAAACGTCAGTTGGTAATGTCTTCAAAATGGCGGCCTCCTCGACAGTGTTTGTCACGGTGAACCATTGACTATTTTGGATCTTTTTCCGTCTTTAAGACCTTGAAACAGGCTATAATGGGATTATAAAGAATGAATAACCTTTTTTGGGTTGGATTTTATCGATGTGGCAATTCATTCCTATGAAAGAATAATGCATAAAGCATGGAATCGCCAAGCCGGGAGCACCGTAATTCAAGGAACGCGCGTAGTGGTACACAGAATTCAAGCTCGTGTGAGCTGTCCTAGCCCATGGACAAGACAGAATTTTCCAGCATCGCTAAAAATAGAACAAACTCTGTCTCGTAGGTAAGAAAGTTTTTTCTATAATTACTTCGACCATCTAAAATAATTCGCCGCATTTATTTTGGTTACACGTACACGTACAAGTTACATTTATCCTAACTTTTAATATCTATAATTAGAACTTGTACGTGTACGTATAGCTACCAGTAGCCGTACGCGTACAAGTTCTACATCTTAACCTCCCTAATACATGTATCTCAAAGTAAATTTTCTGGAATCAGGAACAGATATCTGTAACAGGATCTGGAGAACAGGAGAATGGCCCACCCCATGGACTCAGTCGCTGATTATTACTCTCCCTAAAAAGGACAACCTACAGCTCTGCCAGAACTACAGAACCATCAGCCTCATCAGTCATTCAAGCAAAGTCATGCTGAAAGTTATCTTGAACAGGCTTAAGCCACAAGCCGAAGAGATAATCGCTGAGGAACAGGCTGGGTTCCGAGCAGGAAGGAGCACCACAGAACAGATCTTCAACCTTAGAATCCTGTGTGAAAAGTATCTCCAACATCAGCAGAATCTGTACCATGTCTTCATTGATTTCAAAAAAGCCTTTGACAGGGTATGGCATGCAGCCTTATGGGCCACCATGAGGAAGTACAATATCAATGCAAACCTAGTTCGCACCATTGAGCAGCTATACGACAAGGCTACAAGTGCAGTCCTGATAAATGGCAGCACAGGAGAATGGTTCAGAACAACAGTTGGAGTAAGACAAGGATGTCTTCTGTCACCCACCCTCTTCAACATTTTTCTCGAACGGATCATGTCCGATGCTCTGGAAGAACATGACGGAAAGGTTAGCATAGGCGGCAGAAATATTACCAACCTGCGGTTTGCCGATGACATAGACGCTCTTGCTGAGGAAGAGCAGGAACTAGAAGCTCTAGTTGAAAGTCTCGACCAGACCTGCACAAGGTATAAGATGGAGATCAGTGCTGAGAAGACCAAACTGATGACAAACAGCGCAGATGGCATCCAGAGGGAGATCAAGGTAAAGGGGCAGAAGCTGGGTACTGTAAGCAGCTTCAAATACCTTGGAGCAGTTGTCTCAGATGATGGCTCAAAACAGGAGGTTCTCTCAAGGATAGCACAAGCCACTTCAGCTCTTGCCAAGCTGAAACCAGTTTGGAGAGATAACAACATATCTCTTGGATCAAAGGTGACACTCATGCGCTCCCTTGTCATTTCCATATTTCTGTATGCCTGTGAATCATGGACCTTGACAGCAGAGTTAGAGAAAAGAACGCAGGCCTTTGAGATGAGATGCTACCGAAGGTTACTGAACATTTCGTACAAGGACCATATAACCAATGAGGAGGTTTGCAGGAAGATCCAAGCAGCCATTGGAGAATATGATGAACTCCTGACGCTGGTCAAGAAACGGAAACTAAGGTGGTTTGGCCACGTCTCAAGGTCTTCTGGTTTAGCAAAGACAATTCTTTAGGGCACAGTGAAAGGAAAGAGAAGAAGAGGTAGACAGAAGAAGAGGTGGGAAGACAATATCAAGGAGTGGACTGGAATGGATTTTGCCAGCTCAACTAGGGCAGCTGAAGACAGGACAAGGTGGAAAGGGATTGTTTTGAAGTCAGCTGTGGTGCCCCAACGACCTAGTAAGGTTATGGGATAGAATAGAATAGAATAGAATTCTATGGCAAATTTTCTGTTCACACGGACAAATTTTGTTGGTCATAAAAACTTTCCCATATAAAGTTGGCTTGGCAATGATAATATGGCACATTTTTTCATTCACACGAGCATTTTTTTCTTTTCCAAACCTACTTTGTCACAGAAACTTTGCCCGTATGAACGAAGCTTAAGGAATTCATTCTGAGAACCCTATTAGTCCTCATCTTTCCTTCTCATAACGGTCTTAGCATGTCTTATAACGTCGCCAGTAAACGACTGCAACGTCGCTTATAAATGACGTCGCGGAATGGCGAAAATTTATACACACCTATGCTTACTTATCAAGCGCTACTTGAAAAACGAGCTCGGTAGTCAAGGACTTTTCTTACCTCATTTCAATCGACAGATCCTGTGACATAAAATATCAGTTTTTGAAAAAAATCTATGTAGTGGTAAACAAGCTGTGTACGTTTAAATTTTTTCATTGCATTCCCATTGCAGTCAATGGAAACGGCCTAAAAATGTTATGTTTTACAATCTGATCTATCGACTAAACGAACTCGGTGACCTATCTTTTTTATTGCACAATTCGATGTAACACATGAAAATGCACCCCTGTGCAAAATTTTAAAAAATTCTATGTATGTGCCATTTACGTATTCTTGACCTTAATTAAACACTGGTTTTCTTTTTTCTCTTTTTAAGCTTGCCAATGACTATATCATTAACATCATGTCAAATAAGAAGGTCGCATTTTGTACATATTTCAGTTCAGTTCAATTGCATTTGATAATAGGGTGAAAGGGAGGCGGGTCATATGGATCAATAATAATTATGAGACTACCAATAAGACTGATGTACTTTAAGCTGACTAAATAAATTTTGACAGACATAACAAGTTAGTTCGACACAACCGTAATAGCTTTGTTTACGGTATCTTGACCACGGGCTTAATGTGGATCCTGACAATGCGGCTCTTCCCAAATGGATTTGAAGTCTAGTTCTTTTGTTGTGTTCAAGAACATTTACTGACCGTTCCAAGGCGGTACTTCTGTTGTGGTTCTTCAATTTTAGGTGTTCTTAGGTCCGCTTGTCTGTGGTCTTCTGGCGATATGGTCACCTGTGAAGCTGCCCACTTTGCTCTCCCTCTCTCTCTCTCTCTCTCTCTCTCTGTGTGTGTGTGTGTGTGTGTGTGTGTGTGTGTGTGTGTGTGTGATTTATAATAGAAAATAGGTAAAAGTAAATGTTACTGTTGTTTTTGATGACCGCCTATTTGGGAAAGAGCTGTTAAATGAAATCAAAAACGGTAAGTTAGTGTAAAGAAACCATAATAAATAAGACGAAGCAACTTTGGGCATAACATCACCTGAAACTGAACCTTAAAACGAATGGGGGAATAGGGAAGGTATAGATCAGCCTGCGCTTCCGCGCAGTCTGATTGCTTAGATAATCTGATACTGGGGAATAAAAGTGAGGATTCAGTTTGATCACATTACACAGCGTGATGGCATAGCTTGCATTTTTAGGCGAGGCATATCATATCGCGAGTGTGTTGTCCATAGTCGAAGTCATCAGCTCAGCTGCATGCAGTCATGCATCAAGAGGTTAATCTTTTACTGCTGGGTTGACAAAATTTTCAGTCGTTGACCGGGCCGGGTTTCGAAGCCGCGACTTTCTGTGCAATAGCTATGCGCTCTAACAAATGGACTACGGCGTGACACACAAATCACTAGAAAACTGTGCAGTCCAAAAGTCTGTAACTCTGGTAACACACGTTGGTTGGTTGTTTTGAGTTTAACGGCCCTTTGAGACAGTATTTCGGTCTATATCGGGCCGTCTCCCAAAGAGAGGGAGAAAGAAGAGAGGTGTGATAGCTCGAGAAAAATGTCCAAACAGCCCACCTGCACCTACTGCAAGCAAGGACGCCACGGAATTGGAAGTTATACCCAGCACCATCGCACCACCAAATCACCCCGGTAACACACGTGAGAGTCGTCAGGCTAAAAGTAATGCTTTAGCTGTTGTGCACAAAACACAGGTTGGTGTGAGTCACCAAAGCCCACATATGCCCTAACGCCCTTTTACGCGTCAGTAAAAGGGACGATGGGAAATTAGCGAGCTGCCCAGTCTGGGATTAGACTCTGCATTCGTACATAAATCCCGGGCTCGAGACGCGTTGGAAGCGGGTATCTTTTCAGTCATAAACAGCCTTTCATTATCACAAACCCATCGTCCTGATATGGCTGAAATTATGTTTAAAAGGGCGTAAAATCGTGATTCATTCACCATCGACAAAAATTTATAGGTTTGATTTTCAACAAATTAATCTGATAAAGGTAGCAGATCCGAATTTGTTAGCTAGTCAAAGCAGCTAAACATCTTTTCAAGCGCAGAAATTGATTGACACTTCCGGCTACTGATTACATCTCTCTACCGTTATATTGTCATGTGTACTCAATACAAGAGTCACAGGTCTTTGAGACGTTACAGTTATGTCTGTCACTGACCCGTTAAATCGTCTAGAGAAAGTAAACGTTGTAGACGCTCATATTTCGCAAAAATATGAAATTTGCCATAATATATCTTCTCTTGTCTAGTTTGTCGAGCTATCCTTTCCATATAGTTCTAACCATTTGAAACTTTTATTGTATGGACGTTTTATAAATGAGCCGCGGCACGACAAAACCAACAATGTGGTTGTACGCCCAGCGCAGGCTCATCTGGAGCTTAAGTCTTCAAGGCGCACCAAATAGGATAATCGGTTACCTGTTACCTGGAGCGAGTATTAATGCGAATCCAGTTATTTCCCTTAGACCCGCGGAGCGTTAGGCATTAATCGATATTAGAAAGGTAATATCGATTCTATATCTCAGGTGTTGTACAGGTTTATCAGCATAATAACAATACGAAGGAGCGGGATGGAGACATGTTAAATTTTAATATATTTTTTTTCTCAGATAAAAACAATTTTTTTTTCCTGATTGCTGATTTTCGGTGTAATAAGTCTTTGAGTGAGTTTCCTCGGAGTGTTTTAGTTTCTGACATCAAAAACATAAAACAATAATATTTTTAATAATGAAATAATAATAATACATTTCGATCTCTTTAGGGGTCTCATCTTTATCCACACACCATAGTTATATAGGAGCAGCTGTAGTGTAGTGGATAACACTCCGGACTATTAATCCAGGGGTCGCAAGATCGATCCCCCGCTTCTCCGGTATTTCGGATGAGGCTTTAAACCGAGGTCCCATTTCCATATGACCTCGTTGTTGGTGGGACGTTAAACCCGAGTTCACTCACTCACTCATCCATAGTTATAATCATTTTCTTCTTTGACCCCGCCCATCGCGACCCGCGAAATAGATTGGTTGTCGGCTGGTGCTTCATCAGCAGAGCTGTTAAACCTGATTGGCATTTATCTCAGGTCCTACAACTTCAGAGGAAACCTCTCGACATGACTGAAATATTGTTTACTGGGACGTTAAACCATATCTCAACAGCAACGACGACCTTTTTCTTTTGATTTTCTGTTTTCAATAGTTTTATGCAAATGCGATCGTTCGGCATGTTGCTTAGCTGTTTGATTTAAATCATTTAATACTAGTATGTATAAGCTGGGAAACGGAAAGGAGGCGCGGGGGAACGGGGCTTGAAAGTATGTGACATAATTAAGGATCAATTTTGTGAAAAAATTTGATATTGTTTTGTTTTTTTTTTCTTTTTGCCTTGAAATATACGTTGTGATATCTCATTAGAATCGCCATTAGAGTACACTTAAATCACCAGAAGATGTTTTTTTTTAATTCATACCTATTTAAATACCGATTTCTGATCTTCATTGTCGTTAGCAGGTGTTTAGAAATTGCAATGTTTTGACAAGACATGAGACCAAATTTGATTTTCACACCTTTCGACAGGCGGCGCGTGCTCTTGCTTGGCTGGTTGAAAATTCAGTAATTTAACACCAGAAATGAGCTTAAACAATTGATAAAAGATTTTTAATCAGCTTGAATAGTTTTAGCCATGGAAACAAACCAGCAAATATACTTGAGATAATTTCTGGTGTCAAGCAATTCTGGCGGACTGAGAATAGAGGCAACAAAACTGTTCAATGTTAGTAATTTTCTTATTTATTTGCAATATAAACAAGGTCTATAATCGGCAATGTCGGTCCAAAGCAATTATGAACAGTATGAAAATAGCAAAGACCTTGATCAGTCCACTCATCTGTTTACATGTAAATTTACATCTTTATGCTGTGACCAAACAAAGCATGTGTAAAACTGTAGATTCTGATCAGCCCACTGTCCGCCGCCATGTCTATATAAGTGCTATAGTGTGATCAGAGTCTTCACAACTTATACAAGCTAGCACAACAAAACGTGTATTATAGCTAAAACTCTGATCAGCCTGCGCAACAATGTGTATGTAGTGTTGTAGTTTGATCAGAATCTTCACTACCTATACTAGCAAGCGCAAGCGCAAGACAACATCTACAAACAAAAAAAAACTCTGGTCAGCCTACGCAACCATATGTATGTTTGTGCTGTAGTCTGATCAGAGTCTTTAAGTACTAACATAAGCTAGCGCAACAAAACATGTATAAATAGCAAAAAATCTATAATCAGTCTACGCAACCATGTGTATATAAGTGCTGTAGTCTGATCAGAGTCTTCACTACTTACATAAGCTAATTCATCAAAACATGTATAAATAGCAAAAACTCTGATCAGTCTACGCAACCATGTGCATGTAAGCGCTGTAGTCTGATCAGAGTCTTCACTACTAATAAAAGCTTAATTAAGCGCCAACAGTTTCTGTAACTATGTGATGACAGGATTTACACGTATGGATAAACACACGGATTATGATTCGGCTTTAACAACCTTTGACACCTGTGTATATTATCCGGCGCGGCGGGTCTATGACGAAACATAGAACGACAAAACATAGAAAAGCCAGAACATAGAAAAGACAATACATAGAAAGACTAAACATAGAAATAAAGATCGAAAAAAGATCGAAATAACATCGAAATTACATCGAAAAAAATCAGAAACATCGAAAATTTTATTTACAACCATTTTACAACAACAATAACTTTTTTATATATTTTTTTTAATTTCGTTATTTGTTCTCATCTGGAACTCAGACACAACTTTCTGGAGTCGTGTCTCACGACTTACTGCTTTGCCAGATTTGTTTTAACAAAGATTCCCCAAGAAGCAGGGCTTGTTTCCTCATTTCAGTATTGGACTGCTCTCCCTAAAGAAATTCTTAAAAAATCAAAATATTTGGATGTGCCTGTCCCAGAATCAAACTAATACGTCGGCGCCAACTTTTCAGAAAATTTGTGGTCCTAGGCTTGCTCCCTAGAGTTCTCTCATGCACCGACCAAAAAGACGTAGGAGATGGAGGTTCGCAAAGGGCGCAATGCATCAGATAGCCAGGATGGGGTGAGCGCATAACATTGCCGAGCGGTCAAGTGATTATTGTTTCACACTTATTGTTCTATTATTGGTCGTTCTATTATTTGTCGATCTGTTAAATGTCATGTCTATGTTTTGACTTATCTATTAAGTGTCGTTTCTCTCTTTTGTCTTTCTATGTTTTGTCGTATACCGGGCGCGGCACCTATAACTATTATCTGTGTACATGTCAAATTAAGTTAATGGACCACCAAACGACAGCAATGATCATTAATATAAATGGTCAAAGTTTGAACAATCTGAAATCGGAAAAATTAGCTTAGAAAAAAAAGTAGTTAGATCAGATGATTATGCGATATTAAAAGACCGTGTTTTAACAGCTTATCCTTCAACATTTACTATACAAGCATCTAATATTGTTAGTATCTTTAATAAAGTTATGTTTACTTTTTACATTATGCTTAACTTTTGGCAAGGAGAAGTATGGAAAAACATAAATCTGGCAAAAAATGATACTTTAGTATCATGCTGTATTTTCGATCGTATTTTCCTTACTTAAATGCCTCATTGCTGTATCATGGTAAAATTCTGGAAATATTTTATCATGGGGTATCGCTGTAAGCTTCTCATTACTGTTTCTTCACAGTGAATGACCGTGATGAGCCAGCTAAACACAAATAATATGTCCTTGAGTTTCTCATAAAAAGGTTTTGAAAATTGATTTTGGTCATTTTAGCTGGCATCTAAAATGTTATATTACTCTTTAAATTCTATTATGTTCGATATCATAAAGCTGAGTAAAATGGTAAAAATACAATGTACAGTCACGAGCCTTCAACGTTTGTCCTGGTTTTGTTTATATTGCATCTCCCAACGGGGAACCAAACACTGAAACTTTTAATGCAGCAATTTGTCATTTATCATTTAAAAAAATCCCGATTTTGCCAATTATATGACTCGATTAATGCAAATCAACCCACATTTTATTACACATGTCTTCTGTTCTGTTCTGTTAAATTCTCGTATCGACGTTACCCAAGTGGCTCAACGGTACGTAACCATAGTTGCACACACCTGGCGCCGGGTGTCCGTCTACACATGTCTTTTACTGTCACCTCCTTTATGAATAAGGAGTTTGGCCAATTAGCGAGTTAATTAAGAATACCATGGAATGGTTTCTAAAGATTCTACCCTGGGGTAAACAAAACGTATTTTGGTCTCCTTGATAAATAAGCCGCACTATTACTCAAATAAATTTCTATCAAAACCGTAAGTACAAACATGAGCAATTACAGCATAATAATCATCAAAATTTAGATTATGTAATTACTTGTTTACAAAGTTTTATTGATTAGCTTATAAAGGAACTACGATTAGTCGAATAACGGCCTTTTGATGTTTGATTGTCGCGTGTAAGACAGGTGATTTTCTTTCTTTCTTTTCCTTCTTTCGTTCTTTTCATTCTTTCTAACTTTTTTTCTTTCTTAACCCGATTCTTCATCCGATTATTAAAGCATACCTCAAATATATGAAACAAAACACGAAAATTATAGTCTATTAAGAAATGATGTTCAGTAAGCCTTTGCGCAACATAGCCGGATTTGGACTTAAACTGTTTCGTAGACATACGAGCGAGGTTTGTCGAAACGAGAATTTCTGTATGTTTGGAGACAAATGGAAGATACTTATATTTCACTTATTTCTTAATGAATTACATCAATTTAAACCTTATCAAAATGTCTCTATGATGATAACTTATAAAAGATTTACAGACAATCCGAATTTAAGGGTAAATGTGGCTTGATATGCATTTTCTACAATATGTACATGTATGATTCAATTTGATTAGCTTCGAGTTTCAAAAGCCGATGGAAGATGCAAAACATGAAGTTATTTTAATTATTTTTGCATCATATTAACAAGGAAAGAATATTATCTATGAATATAACTTATAAAAAATTGTCGTACTATCAAATCTGTATATAATATTACGTTTTACATTAAATTCCTATTAAATTGTGTACAGAAGTCGTCATTATTAGAACAGGTAAGCGCTCGGATTAACCCGTAAGTCGATATCGGTAATTTCCGCCGTATTGAAGCATTAAGTGCCCTATGCAGATCAAGATCAATCTGGGCATCCGCCCAGTCTGATCAAAGTCTTTGCTGTCCGCATGGAGGTAGCTTTAACCCTTAACAACCATCTGAGCGCCTAGCGAAGAGACTGATCAAACTGGGCGGATACCCAGGCTGATCTGAGTCTGCGCTAGTTGTAAAAAACACACTGTTGGGTTTGTCGTGTCGTGACTCAAATGTATTAAGAGACTCTGTCACTGCCAGTTTTCTGATCCTTATTTCAACTGATATTGCTGAATAAAATATACACTATTAAACTGTTTTTTACACCACTATTAACAAGTGTACTCCCAGTCTGACGATATATACAAAGACAGGAAAGATTCTGATTAGCCTGTGCATATCGAACCTTCACGACAATTGTAGTCTAAACTATCACCGACAACAGTGGTAGTGGCATGCGGGCGAATATCTATGCAGTACGCATAAAATCAAGTGTGCTATTATTTTTTGCTGAAAAAATATGAGAGGAGCTTTTGCACTGCAAAAGGTCCTAAAAAATTTTTCAGCAAAAAATAGCAGTGCTTTTTGCGTAAAATACATTTCAATTTTAACGCCTCGTTAAGTAACGACATCGTCAGATTTCCACAACTGGGCGAAGGACACTCAATTTAAGTTTTGCCACAAACATTTTGGAAATGATACCATCAACAAGAAATCAAAGCTTCCGATCAGCCTGTGCATTTGAAAGACGGCCAGTCTCTTCTTCATCCAGAATATTCCTAAGGGTCCAATGATTCTTGATACGAACAGTGAATGCTCAGATCAGACTGCGCAACTGCGTAGTCTGATCTCAGCTTTCACTTTTCGCACAGGTTAAAGCCTCATCTTTTCCTGCCACATCCGAAATATTTAATTTCTCGAACAGGATTAAGTTTCTTTTGACTGTCTTTAAGCATTTAAGATTGAATCAGTGTTAATATAATAGATACACGGCTTATGGTACATGTCACATGCATGAAAAAAAATCTTTCAACACAAATTACAGATGTCACTGACATTTTTCCTTCTCCAACAACAACACTTCCATTCTGACCTTGCAACACTATTCCAGTTTTACCACAACTATTGTTGAACTTCCATCGCCGACGACAAGTGTGTTATCACTCTGACGACAACTGATACTGACAGGAAAGCGCAAACCATCACTTGCTGTGAGAAGAGTCTTCGTTTTCTTACCATGTTTATCAAAAACCAGCACATTCCTTGATTTCCATCCACAAACAAAAACATTGTTATCATCATCGAGCAAAACTCCACGCGGGCAATGTAAATCCTGATCAGACAGTGAGACATCTTGAGAGCCATATTTTGACAGTCGAATAATTTTGTTAAGATTGAAGTCAGACACATATAGCTCCCCTCTTACCGAAACAGCTATATAATATGGACTTTTAAACATGTATGTGCCATCCTGTGATACACCAAATGTTTTCTTCAACTGTCCCTTACTGTCATATATTCTAACTTCTCCCTCACCTGGATGGTTGTGACAGCTGACATACAGATCATCTCTACAGGCCTCAACACCCCAGCACATCTTGTCCAGCTCAACAGAACGACCTAACTTAAGATCGGGCAATACCTGTACGTACTGCAGTTTCTTCTTCCCATGTAGGGTGATCACTACATCCGTTTTGGTGACAGCTGTAATATCCCGGGGCTGATCAGACAGCTTGAGCTTCTGCTTTAATGTCCATGTCTTATCAAATAGTTTTAAACAGCTGTTGTCAAAGTCACATAAGGCAAGTTCTCCTGTCGGCATGAAGACAGAACCAGATATCCATGGAGATTGTGTATCTCTAGATAATTTAACATCTACTTTTTCAATGGACTTGATGTCCATGTTTCCGATGACTTTGGGAGTTTCTGGGTGCTGTCCACACTTTACAGAACCTAGTCTGTCGGAGTCTGTATTCAGGATTATCTCCCTTGGATCAAATGAAATACATGGTTTGAGATCATTTTTTCTCATGTCGGTCGTAACAGGTTCTATATCTCGCAATGTCTTGGACAGTCTTAGGTTCCAAATAAACATCTGCCGCTGACTTGAAGCATCCTTTGATGACTGCAAGTATTTCTTGACTGAATTCAACTTGTCTAGAGCAATATTGCTGGTATCAATTTGTTGTTGAATTGAACGTTTTTGTGATTTTTCGACTTTTTCCAAATCTTCCAGACTTTTACTTTCCATTTTTTGTATTTCCGCTTTTAGTGCTGCACTGAACGTTTTAATAGCTTCTCGGCATGTTTTTGTCTCTGAAGATACGTGTTCTAAGGATTCCTTTCCAGATGTTTGAAACTGTTTTAGAAGTGTTTCTAGCTCATTTGCACTCGAAAGTGTTGAATCTGCGACGCAAACGTTGAAATCTTGACACTTTTCATCAACAGAACAACTGCTGCACGACCTGTGTTTCAGAGTCTTGCAGTCTATACATATGATATCATCATGGCTTGTACAATAGACAGACACTGCCTTGACACCACAGGAGCATAACACTGTACTCTTGACTGAAGGCTTAACAGCGTCGGCTACCTTTGCTGGCATGTTTTCTCCAGACAGGACCTTATGGTTCCGGGTTCTGCCAAATCTCTTATGTGAATCTTCACAAGAGACACACAGATAGTCGTTACACTGAGGACAGAAGAATTTGGCTTCTTTTGTGACGTCGCTCTCCCTACAAGGACTACATTCATAAACAAAACACTCATCTGAGGAGACTTTCAACGACCGGGCCCCGTCAACCGACTCCATTTTTATCTGAAAAAACAAAACAAAAAAACAAACAGAATTGTGACAAGTAAATGCGCATGCAAACAAAGCCACACTCTCATGCAAACACTGGCAGACAGAACGTTTTTTCCAGATCCTTTCCCATCTCCAGCTGCCCCCTGCCTCCTTACGTCCCTATAACGTGGGCACACGTCTGGGTCACCCATACTGGTCCCATCTTCAAATGAGCCGCAAGACGACAAAACCAACAAAGTGGCATGTGTGCTCAGCCGAAAACTCAGATCAGCCTGGGCATCCATTAAGTCTGATCAGAACCTATGGGTGGCTAAGGGTCTAAGCTAGCTTCATGCGGGCAGCGAAGACTCTGCTCAGACCGGTCGGACTGGGCGCGCATGCCTCTTTGTTGATTTTGGCTCAAATAAATAAATTTTGCCCTACTTTCGATCAATTCTAGTTTTCCCAACCAGGAAGTAATGGACTAAAACATGTAAACACTGGATATGATTATTAAGATCATTATGAAAATTGATAATCAGTCTAAAATATTTCACCAGTACCAAAGCTTACCCTTTCAAAGTCAGATTCCTTAATTAAATCGAATACTTTTCAGATCAGTGATCGGCAACACCTTAAAAGCATATATGATATTAGGGGACATAAATCTTAAACCTGGATTTGCGTTATGTACCCTAATTATCCGGACGTTAATGTCTGAGCAATCAGCCTAGCCCAAGATCTAAAGAGCAGTCTGATCAGGAGCTGCACTGTTTACAAATATTTTATAATACATCCTCGTTTACGGACAAATGTTATTGGATCAAATCTGAAAATAGCCCAATCTGTTTAAGAAATAATTGAGGTGCCCTTATATACTGGGTAGATACAGTATTTATAACAAATAACATTTTTCACTTGCTCAAACTTGTGAAGTCGTTATCTTTTCTATATATATACTCTTTATTTCCTCTTTGACAGAGATTTTACAACTGTTACATACAACAATACAGATAACATATATACAGAGAGGAGAAATAGGTAGAGAAAAACCGGCAGTTTACATATAAACATATACATATGTACAAATTACATGTAAAACAATGTTGTACCACCACGGAATTGGACGATCTAAACATGGACGATCTGAACAGTCTAAAATATAGACGCACAATAGCAAATACAGGCGAACATCGTCTGTCGCCGACAAACATCGTATCCCTCCGCGGCCGGTCTCACTGCCGGCGTAAAAAGAAACGGGCCGCCGCTGCCCCCTCCCCCACACTCCCTTACACACACCCTATGCCAACTAGACTGAACGAAGGCAAAATACGATGTCTCCCGGCGATCGCCGAGCTCCGTTTGCTCACATCCGCCACTTCGTCTCGCAACATTGAATCAGCACTGAATCGACCCCGATTCAACGTCATGACGTCGAATCAGTGTCGACTCAATGTCCATTCAACACTGCGTGTCGAATGGGACCTGTTTGTCACAGAATTAAAGCTATCAGCAGTCTGTTTATCTTTCGCTCAGTATTTCATACCCTTACCGAAACGAAAAGAAAGAATATGCAGGGAATGAGCGACTGAATACTACCCACCGGGTACACTTCGCTTAACAGACACTGAATCGACGTCGATTCATCGTCGTGACGTTGGAACAACGCCGATTCAACGCCGCTTCAACTCCGTGCACCCTTGGGAAAGAACAGCAAATATTGTCTGATTGAGTCTAACTCTAGTCAGCCATTTTATACGGCTGCGCCGTATGCTCTGACTACATTATTAACGAATCTGAAAGAGATCGACAAAAATCGCATAATGTCGCTAGTGCTGATGTCATGGTCAGTTTGATATATTGTGCCTAGCAACCCGCAGAAAAAAGTTTCAAAATCCGTGCTTTTTAAGAAAGTTCCAATATCTGCATTAACATGGCTTGTTACTTGATTGATAAACTGAAGCCGTTCTGGTAAGAAGTATGGGCAAGAAGAGACGACATGTTTATCAATATCTGAAGTGTATTTGCTGCAGAAAGGAGTGTAAATACTCAGGCTCACATTTGTATACTTTTGACCAAAGTCTTGCGACAAGGAAAGACGCCGGTGCTGTGGATTTATCTAAAGTCAGCCTCCAAATTATCGACATTTCTAACTTGGGATGTAATGTTTTGAATCTGTTAAAAGTCTGTGTCGGCTTGTAATCTTTGATGCCACGCGATTTCATAAATCTGTCTGATTTTTCTACGTATCATGTTTTTCCATTGGAGTTTTGATGGAAAGATAGAAGATCTTAAGTATGTCTGAACATATGCTTGCATGTTATATTTTTGGACCAGCTCCCAAATATCAGGTATAAATCCCAGCTGATTTTTACAACCTTTTATCATGAACAGGTTAATGCGCAAGTCAAATATTTGTCTCTTTAGGGTTTCAGGTGGCGTTGTACACAACTTTTGCAAAAACATTTAATTTTCTCTGTTCTACACGAGCACGCATGGGAAACCAGCCGAGCATACCGAGAGCTATGTCTGTTCTGGTGCGGACTCGAAACTTTTGGATGGATTTTGCTGCTAATCGTATAAGTCTCTCGAGCTTTTCATAATCTGAAGGAGTTACACTGTGCCATAATTCAGCCCCATACAATACTGTTGGGAAACAAACAAATACTTAACATGCCATTAATACAACAGGAGTTGTGAAAATCATGGAACAGTCGACAGTGCATCAAACTGCCGCCAATGAACTCAAAGGTCGTGGTAAGAAGCTGATTTTTCTGTAGCTGTGGATGATTTATCCCTTTCCTAGTCTGCCCGAATCACTGAAATGCTGCTGTCAGGGCCGTGAAACTTCGACCGCTCATCCCAATAATTATTGTACAGCAACTTAATTCACTTTTCCCTACTGACCAAAAACATGTGCATCGGGAAACATATAAAATAGTTTTGCTGACATTTAAGTCTGTTTTGGCCCTCAGCTGTACGCCTCTTGAGCTTGGATGCCTTTGTGTTGTTTGGGTTATCAGTTCTTGAACGAGTTTAGTCTAGACTCATATCTTGGCGTGACAGGAAAACACGAAGATGATGGATGACTTGAGATTTCAGGGCCCTTGTATTTCAATCATATAGAGCCAATGGATGAGTTATAATGAAAGACTGCGGCGTGCAGTTTAATACTGTTAATGAAATCCGTCTCCTGCGAGATTCGAATCCGGACTTCTAGCTTACATGTGGCCACACTGACTAAGCTTCCGGGATTTCTATGATAAGACGATGTCGTGGCGTGTAATTTTTCTTTTTCGAAGGCCTTAAGTGAGACGATTCTCAGCTTGAACAATCCAAAAAAATCTACATCCATCTTATAAGACGAATCTAGATTTTTGAGATTGTTTTCGAGAAAAAAATCTTATAGCAGAGTTAAACGACTAATTTACATATTTCGGGTAATTTTGGAATAGAACTCCTTCGTCTTAAATCCAAATACATATGGTATAGGAAAATTACAGCCATGTTATTTCAGACTTGTGGCACTAGCACAATCTCCGAATACTCAGCAAAAAATAAAATTAAAAAAAAAACTTTTAATAGTTGTTACTGTATATATTCGGCTATACAACGGAGTTTTCCCCTTTCTACAATGACCCTAAATATCTACCTCAGTCTCATGAGGTTCTGCTATAAGATGGTGCTTTTCCTTCCAAAACATTCCCGAAAATCTAGAACCGTCTTATAAGACGGATCTAGGTTTTTCAGGATTTATAAGACGGATCTAGATTTCAGGATTGTTTTGGAACGACGGAGCTGGAATTTTTTGATTTTTGGAATTGTTTTGGGAGGGATTTAGATTTTTAGAATTGTTTCGGTAGGGGGGAAAACGTCTTATAACCAAAGGCACACGGCAACTCATCAGTAGTTTAAACTCTCAGAACCACGCTGACATTTTGGTGATTTGAAGTGAAGAAGGCCCTCCGTTTTGCCTAATGTGGTCAAACGTCAAGGCTGTTAGAAGACTGGTAATGCTAAAAAAATTTTTTTTAAAAGGCCTCGGTCCATTACTTTGGGCCAGATACCAAGCTCAAGTCGCCAGTAGGCCTTAGCTACCCGAGGCCCTAGAAGTTCAATAGGCAATACTCGGCTTACCTGGTGATGACCATTGTATTTTAGAACGCCAAAAGAGTAATTCTGCTAGACTGTTTTTCAGAGGAAGTGCAATAACTAACGAGTATTTTCCAACTTACTTGACAGATTGAGAACCGACAGAGAATCGCAAATTCCTAAAGGCCCTGTCACACTACAACGTTTCAGACAACGTATGCCAACGTATGAAAAATTTATCCAATACGCTGGCATACGCTGGAGATAAATTAAAACATCAAACAACAGCCGGTTTTGGAACGCACACATAGCGTATTGAAACGTATAAATAACTTATTCACAACTTATCCCTAGCGTATACATAACTTATACAAGCGTATAACAGCGTGTTCCCAGCGTATCTGTAGCGTTCTCGTCTTATGCCGAACGCATGCACAACGTTAGTCTAACTTACGCCGACCTTATGTATAGCGTGTTGGAGCGTGCTTCGACGATCAGATGTAAAGCGACGGCTCTCTACAACTCTTTTTATTGTAGTGGACGTTGATCGATGGCCATGCCTAAAGAACGAAAATTAGAGAACTTTGCAGGTAGTAGCTGACCACCTGCATGCCTACCGTCGTCCCAATCATCACCCGACTGCCGTGCCTACGATGGTAGCCAACCTCCCTCTCGCGCAGACTCCAATGCCTCTTTAGTGGTATCC
The DNA here is from genome assembly GCA_963989385.1 of Ctena decussata. NCBI lineage: Eukaryota > Metazoa > Mollusca > Bivalvia > Lucinida > Lucinidae > Ctena > Ctena decussata. The sequence goes on from OZ022504.1 coordinate 11,292,116, forward strand.
GTGGCGGCATCTGCAGCAGCTGTGGTGGCATCTGAAGTATTAACCCCCCCCCCCCCTCAAGCCCCAAAACGACAAGCAGAAGCGGTCCAAGAAGATTCCTTATTTAAAAGTGATGAATTGCTGATCTGTATCCAATATATATAGCTGAAGCCCTGGTCGCTGGCGGATATGTTACCTAAATACGCTCAGTGCGTTCGTGATACGTTGAATACGTTCTAAGGTCGTCAGGCATAGGTTGGATACGTTCTGGATACGCTCGGTATAAGTTACAGGTACGTTACCTATAAGTTAGAAATAAGTTACGCGTACGCTCCACAATGACCCTGCTGGCTGCCGACGTATGTCAACGTATGATTAACTTATAAGTTACGTGCATGAACGTACGCATAACTTACCTGTTGCGTACACCAAACTTATGACTAACTTATAAACAATACGTCGGCGTACGTTGAAAATTTTATGCATGCACAAAATTTTGGGCCGCATTCGACGTACAACAACTTATACCGACGTATTTGAGCGTACTCGCAACTTGTTCATAACGTACCACTAACTTATTCAACGTACACCAGCGTGTTTACTAAATTTCTCATACGTCGGCATACGCTGATGCTATACGTCACTGTGTGACAGCCACATAATAAACGTGGTAAACTCTTTGAAATAGAATTCCTCTTCAGCTGGACAATGCAGTAGAACACATCTGCAAGATTTCAATGAATGCTGTTCAACGGAACGAGTCTAACGATTTGGCATGTAGTACCGAACTTAACAGGCAATTACGAAGTAATTATTATTTCTTTTCATATCAAAATAGTTTGCTTTTCCCTAGGCAACTGACCATGCACTTTACATGGCAGGTCGCGAGTGGACCATGACTGGGCTGTATTAAGTAATGAGTGACGTACTGACGCAGCTTTTAGAGCCTAGCCTGAGATGGCAGTTTCGGATAGAAAAATCCCAGACAGTTGTAGAAAGGGATATTTCTGTCTGATGGGTTAGAAACTTATTTTCCACCCTGGTCTGAGACGATTTTCTCTTTGGACATGTTATTTGCCATGAAAGCAAATGTTTTAAATGTATTTTTAAACTTTTTAAGAATTTAAATTTAAGCTGAAATTTAAATTGTGAACAGCCAATGAATTATTATTAAAATAATCAATGATGTCAAATAACATTTTAATGTTGAACAAGACGGCCGTGAGGCCCTGAATCGCTCACCTGAGTATGCTGGCCATGTAGGTCATCTGACCTAGACCACTTGAATAAAATTTCGTTCCCTCAGCCCCTGGAAGCTGTGTATGAAATTTAGTTACAATTAGCCCAGTGGCATTTGAGGAGAAGTCTTAAATTGTCAAAATATGAGAGACACGGGTCAGAGGTCAAAAATGACCTTGACCTCTTGTACCTGCAAATCTTCCATGTACTAACTAAATCTTCAACAATTTCCAAGGTCATAATTTGAACAATCTTGGTAGTACTTGCGTACCCAATGCTACATACCAAGTTTCAAGGCCATCAGCCTATTGGTTCTGGAGAAGAAGATTTTTAAAGGTTTTTACCATATATGGGCATGGCGGCCATGTTGGACATGTGACTAGGACCGTTTGAACAAATTTTCGTTCTCTTGCCCCCTAGAGCCTCTACATAAAATTTGGTTACAACTTGCCAAGTGGCTTTTGAGGAGAGGTAATTTGAGAGACCAGGATCAAAGGTCGAAGAATGACCTTGACCTCTTGTACGCATAAATTTTCATGTACTCATTAAGATGATTGTATAGACCAATTTCAGGTCAAAATCTTCAACAGTTTCCAAGAAATCTTATGTTTTAGCATTTTCTTATATAAAAGCACCAGAAAGCAAATTTGACCTTGCGATAAAAAGGTCAAGGTCAACCCAATGTCATAATTTGAACAATATTGTTAGTACTCTCGTACCCGATGCTACATACCAAGTTTCAAGGCCAGCGGCCTATTGGTTCTAGAAGAGAAGATTTTTAAAGGTTTTTACCATATATGGGAGTGGTGGCCATGTTGGTCATGTGACTAGGACCGTTTGAACAAATTTTCCTTTCCTTGCCCCCTAGAGCCTCTACATGAAATTTGTTAACAATTTGCCCACTGGCTTTTGAGGAGATGTGTGAAATTGTCACAATATGAGAGACCAGGGTCAAAGGTCGCCTATGATTTGTCCCATTTTTGCCAACTCCCATTTCGCCTACTCCCAGTTCGCCTACTCTAAAATATATCACTATTCCCGTTTCGCCTACTCATTTATTTTATACAAATGGTAATGAAAATTTATTTTTTAATGTTTTATTTACATACATTCTTATATTAACCTATTTAAAAACATGTTGCATATAATATTTCACCAAGAATGGAAAAAAAATTTCCCATGAAAGCATACCTATTCACAGTCAAAATTGCTCCCCATGAAAGCATACCCATTCACAGTCAAAACTACTTCCCATGAAAGCATACCATTCACAGTTAAAACTTCTTCCCATGAAAGCATACCCATTCACAGTCAAAACTGCTTCCAATGAAAGCATACCCATTCACAGTTAAAACTGATTCCCATGAAAGCATACCCATTCACAGTTAAAACTGCTTCCCATGAAAGCGTACCCATTCAAAGTCAAAACTGCTTCCCGGGAAAACATATCTATTCACAGTCAAAACTGCTTCCCATGAAAGCATACCCATTCACAGTCAAAACTGCTTCCCAAAAAAGCATACCCATTCACAGATAAAACTGCTTCCCATGAAAGCATACCCATTTACAGTCAAAACTGCTTCCCATGTAAGCATACCCATTCACAGTCAAAACTGCTTCCCATGAAAGTATACCCATTCACAACCAAAACTGCTTCCCATGAAAGCATACCCATTCACAGTCAAAACTGCTTCTCATGAAGGCATTCCCATTCACAGCCAAAACTGCTTCCCATGAAAGCATACCCATTCACAGTCAAAATTGCTCCCCATAAAAGCATACCCATTCACAGTCAAAACTACTTCCCATGAAAACATACCATTCACAGTTAAAACTTCTTCCCATGAAAGCATACCCATTCACAGTCAAAACTGCTTCCAATGAAAGCATACCCATTCACAGTTAAAACTGATTCCCATGAAAGCATACCCATTCACAGTTAAAACTGCTTCCCATGAAAGCATACCCATTCACAGTCAAAACTGCTTCCCGTGAAAGCATATCCATTCACAGTCAAAACTGCTTCCCATGAAAGCATACCCATTCACAGTCAAAATTGCTTCTCACAAAAGCATACCCATTCACAGATAAAACTGCTTCCCATGACAACATACCCATTTACAGTCAAAACTGCTTCCCATGTAAGCATACCCATTCACAGTCAAAACTGCTTCCCATGAAAGTATACCCATTCACAGTCAAGACTGATTCCCATGAAAGTATACCCCTTCACAGTCAAAATTGCTCTCCATGAAAGCATACCCATTCACAGTCAAAACTGCTTCCCATGAAAGCATACCCATTCACAGTCAAAACTGCTTCCCATGAAAACATACCCATTCACAGTCAAAACTGCTTCCCATAAAAGTATTCCCATTCACAGTTAAAACTGCTTCCTATGAAAGCATACCCATTCAAAGTCAAAACTGCTTCCTATGAAAGAATACCCATTCACAGTCTAAACTGCTCCCCATGAAAGCATACCCATTCAAAGTCAAAACTGCTTCCTATGAAAGCATACCCATTCACAGTCTAAACTGCTCCCTATGAGAGCTACCCATTCACAGTCAAAACTGCTTCCCATGAAAGCATACCCATTTCCAGTCAAATCTGCTTCCATTGAAAGCATACCCACTCACAGACAAAACTGCTTCCACTGAAAGCATACCCATTCACAGTGAATGGGTATGCTTTCATGGGAAGCTGTTTTGACATTTTCAAAATATCACCTTACGTCACGATAATATTGGATCTATTGAGATATCATGTGTAGAATATTTTTCATGATTATATATTACAACTTACTTATAGGTACTTATTGGACTATAAGGTGGGAGTTTATCCTTCCAAAATTTGTACAAATATGTTAATAGGTTTTTGTGAAATTCAGCAATGAGATGATTTTTGCTTTCAAAACTATCCAAAAAACCTTAATCTGTCTTATAAAACAGACCTCGTCTTTTGGAATTGTTTTGGAAGGGAGAACCTCCTCATCTTAAACCAAAGATGGATGGATGGATGACTTGCGATTTATGTCCTTTTTCACAGTATTTCAGTCATATCAGGACGATGGATGGGTGATAATGGAAGGCTGTGGGCAATGAAACCCCGTTTACGATTGAAAAGATTCCCGCCTACAGTGGGGCTTGAGGCTGAGACCACAAGATCAGTAGACCAGTGCTTAGCCTACTGAGTGACCGGAGCTCCTCTTAAAACCGAAGAAATAGGGTTTTAGTATTACTTCAATGACATGCTCTGATTTTATGTAATACATGATTAGGCCAAATGACATATGCCTGCTTACAAAAGTTATTAATATACACATGTACATACACATAATACCTATACTAGGAAAATACCTTGATTTTTGCATTTTGCATTCTTGATATTTGCATGACATTCCTATATATATAACGCCAGCATTCATTAAAACATCCAAATCATATCTCATTAACCACATATACCCCCATTATATATACATACCATACCCCATGTCACATCTCAAAATCCAAACTGCATGCCTGACTTCCTAATCTGAGGAAAATGTACCATATTTCTTCGGTTATAAGACAGGGATTTTTCCTTCCAAAACATTATCAGACAGGGATTTTTCCTTCCAAAACATTATAAGACAGGGATTTTTCCTTCCAAAACATTATAAGACAGGATTTTTCCTTCCAAAACATTGTAAGACAGGGATTTTTCCTTCCAAAACATTATAAGACAGGGATTTTTCCTTCCAAAACATTGTAAGACAGGGATTTTTCCTTCCAAAACACTATAAGACAGGGATTTTTCCTTCCAAAACATTATAAGACAGGGATTTTTACTTCCAAAACATTATAAGACAGGGATTTTTCCTTCCAAAACATTATAAGACAGGGATTTTTCCATTCAAAACAATCACAAAAATGTAGATCCGTCTTATAAGACGGATCTAGACTTTTTGGGATTGTTTTATAACGTAACACCCATCTCGAGCTGAATTCTATGATACTCATTGTGGTATTTTGGGTCATTCTAGAGATAGAAAAATAAACATTTTATAGCCAAATGAATATGGAACATGTATGTAGTAGTTATCATACCAAACTCCATCAACCGTCGAGCAATATCAGCCTTCATACCTCATATCAAACCTCTTATTCATATCAGCACTTTGGTTCATACCAACCCTCATTCCATTATCAATCCTCATTCCATTATCTATCCTTAACCTGTACCAGCCCTCAGGAAAAGAGAAGGTATCGAAATGACATCATGTGAAGATTTGTAGCCCTTTTAAAACTCTCAGAATCACCACCCACCCACCGTCCCAGGAATACATGTAGCTCTTCACATGAAATATTATAAATCTGGTTATGAAAACTTCTCGGAACACATCAGGTTAAAAGTTATGCACGATGATTTACTAGCAATAAATGAACATACCCAAGAGGATAATACCAATATCCCTACCGGTCCTGTCAATCGAGCCAGTCAGCTACCATACAGTCAAAAGTGGCTGTCGACCGAAACAGTCGACAGTCTTATCCGCTCGGTGAACAGCTATTAACAGTAGTATCATTTAATGTTATTGGTAATGCTAAACGACTGAATTTTCGGTCACTTTGTATAGTACTGGTTCGGTCGATAGCACAGGTAAGCAAATTGGTATCAGGGGTGAAAATCAATATATGTATTGTAGTAAAATGACAAAAACAACATTGAGCCGTGACTCGAGAAAACTAACAAGTGGTTGTACTCCCAGCGCAGGCTCAGATCAGCCTGGGCATCCGCCCAGTCTGACCAGAGTCTTAGCTGCCCGTATGGACGTAACTTAGAACCTTAGCTACCCTTTAAGCGCTTAAGGAAGAGTCTGATCATACTGGACGAATCTACAGGCTGATCTGAGTCTGCGCTTTGCAAACAACCACTTTGTTGGTTTTCTCGTGTCGCGACTCAATTATCTACATATGACAGAATAGTTACGATATGCAAAATTACCGTAAAATTTCTAAATATTGTGACAGATAGATCTAGGCCAACAGTGCAGACCTAGATCAGACTGCTGATCAGCACTATTTCTATTCCTTTGTATGCTTTGGGTACATAACTGCATTGTGGAAACAAACTTTTTCCATTTTTAGGACATTCACGTTGATTATTTTAAGTGTCTCAAGCATTAGATATTTTTTACACTTATTGATAGTTTTTTTTTTTTTGTTTGCAGAGAATATATCACTAGTGTTATATACGGAACCCCGGAAGGGACATGTGCAATATTTTTCTAAGTCGTGGCCACGACTTATTAAGTCGTTCCCACGACTTATTATGTCGTTCCCTCGACTTAGCATTTCGTTACCACGACATACTATCTCGTTCCCTCGACTTATTATGTCGTTACCACGAGTTATTATATCGTTCCCTCGACTTATTATGTCGTTACCACGACTTATTATGTCGTTCCCTCGACTTACTAAGTCGTTCCCACGACTTATTAAGTCGTTACCACGAGTTAATACTGCCCTCCAATTGGTCAAATTAACTCGTGGCTACGAGTTAATAAAGCGCTCTGATTGGCCCTGTTTTAATATTGATAAAATCCCTTACCAGACTTCGTATGTCGCGGTTAAGGCGCTAATCTGTGGAGCCCTGGCTGGACTGGCCAAGTGGAGCAGTCTGATCGGACTCTGCAGTGTTGGCTAACTGGCTGAGTCTTGCTCTTGATTTTTTTAATTGTGCTGACTTTGCATCAGCTCACGCTAATAGCTGAGCAGGCACTGCACATCCTCGTCATGCTGCTCTTCTCCGGGAGCAGTATGATCGGGGTCTCCAGTGTTTGTCGACTGACCATGCAGTTTCACTAAATTTCTGTGCTGTCTTTGTCCTAAATAAGTGGCAAGGTTGCCATTGCGATATTTTACTGCTGCTACAAGTATTATTATTATGACAACGGGACTGGCTTGGGTTCTCAGAAATCTTAAAAATCTTTCATTGAGTCGCATGATAATAGGACGCTACAATCTAGGCTACCATCATAGATTCTGATCAGAATGCTATTCCGGAGCTGTCTGATCAGTTCTGCAACAGTGCTAAGCTGTTGTCTCTGCCAGTTTTTATGGCGTAGCTACCCCGGTTACTCCGACATCAATATTTTGGCAAGCTGTGGCCTTAATCAGCTGGTCTATGCGGACATGTCGGGTCAGTGCATGCAATCATTATTTTTAACACTTTGCTTAAAATTTTGGTTTATGTTTAAGACTCTACTGCTGAAGGATTGTGTTGTTGGAATACTTGGGACAGATACGATATAAAGCATCTGTCCGTCAGTATAAACTTACATCGCAGCTTCACATGTGCGAATATTCCAACAGTTTCTGTCTTGAATCGATATGATATATTCTATTGGCATCACTAAATGCCTTAGATTTCTAAGGTGACCAAACATGCCTGTTAATTGAATTAGGGTAATTACACGCCAATATGAGCTTAGAAATGCCAACCAGAAATCTACTAGATTAAAACCGAGACTGTGCGATAAGACCGAGGTGAAGAATGACTTGGGTGTTTGGTAGAGGCGCGATTTGACCAAGGTGCCAGTCCAATGACTACACAAGTTATTGTGTGCTAAGCGTAGACCATTTAGCTTTTTTTTTGTAAAAGCTGATACTTGTGGCTATTATCATCAGTATTTCATTTCACCACCACCAGTCATCATTCATAGCTCTGCAACACGTAAAGATCCGACTTGTACAGACTTGGCATGGTTAAACCGGTCTCATTCATAAAAGGCAACCGATACAATCTCCTCGCATCGGACTGATCCATAAATGGGGTTGCTGGGGCGAGTTTCAGATTAGAAACAAGCTACAACCAAATCTACATGTTTTAAACTTTAATGATTTCTCTATAGAAGCATTTTCTTTCTGTCGCTGTCTATCTATCTCAAAAGTTACGTCTTGTTTTGTCCGTCCGTTCTTTGTCTCACCGTCTGTGAGATTGACAGATTGATAACAAAAGCTAGATCAGCAGGCTAACGCTTAACCCGTCGAGCTTCCGGGGCTCCCCATTTTGCACATGCATGTATAGCTCAGCACACGGTTATTGCAAAGAATCCGACAAGTTATGTTAATGCAACTACGAGTAAAGAGTGTAAATTTCATATCAATCTAAGCATAGTTTGGTCAGATTTCAATTTTTGTAAATGTGGTGATTTAGGAGAGCAACTTACGGAAAAGGATTCATTATCATAAACTGCATTAAAAGTATATGCAAAATAATTAAGGTTGAATAACATTCCTAGATTTTGGAAATATTAAGCACATTCACGAATTTTCGGATTTTGAATATGTGGCGAGGGCGTAGGTAGCAGCATGGGTACTGCCATTTAAGTGTGTCACGTTTAAAACTGTATGGGCTGTCAAGAATACTATGACTTTACTAATTTCTGATCCCGGCATTGCCTATAGGGGCCCCGGTAGCTCAGTGGGTTAAGTGCTGGCCTACTGATCTAGCAGATCCGGATTCGAGCCCTGCTTGAGGCGAGAATCTTTCCTACCGTAAAGTTGTAAACGGGGTTCTGTTGCATACAGCCATTCATCATCACACGCCCATCGTCCTGATCTGACTGAAATACTGTTGAAAAGAACGTAAAATTGCAAGTCATCCATCCATCCAGCCAGCCACTCATCCATCATTGCCTATCTTTTTACACTGTAAAACATTTTCGTAGATTTAACGGTAGAATACATGGCAAGTTTGCAACGAGCTGCCAGTCTATTTCCCGTTATTTTTACGGGCGTCTGCCTGTAGAACATTTGTTTGAAGTCTCGATATGGTAGAGTTATGTTAATTGACCGGTATAGTGTCGAAGGGCTATATGACCAAACCAAAACCTCTCTTATTCTACCCAATTCTGCGTGATGATTCCGCAAATGTTTACGGGCGCCCGTAAAAATAACGGGAATAGGACTGGCAGCTGGTTGCAAGGTATTCTACCGTAAAATCTACGGATTTTTTTAAAGTGTACTTTGTAGAAATTATTGCTTTAATATCATTCCAATATGCAGTTGCTAAAGCAGGGGTCCAGATATGTTGGATAGGTGGGGACACTTTTGGGATAATGTTTCTTAATTCTCAGGAAATAAAAACATGTCGTGATTCCTCACTACAGCTGCCTTGTTGACGAAGTTCTAATGGATATTCGCAACATATGTTGCTTAGGAGTATAATAAATATCCTCAAAATCCGTCCTTATTTAAGCCGGGCCGGGTAGCGCAATCGGTAGGGCACCTGACTCGTAAGTCAGAGGTCCTGGGTTCGAACCCCGGTCTGGCCACACACTTTCGTTTCTCCTTCCGCTGATTCAAGAAGGGCAGTTGTCAGTTACTGGCGAAAGTATGTGCACTTAGTACTGGTTAACCGCTTAGGAGGTCTAAGCCTGCCCAGAAATAGTGTGGTTAGGTTAACTGACCGTCCCGACATGACCTTAGTTGTTTACCGTGGACGTTAAGCATCAAATCAACCAACCAACCGTCCTTATTTATACACGTGTCTCCGCTAGATAAAATCGGTAGACACTGTTCCGCGTATGAAACTGACGGAACCCAGGCCCGCATCACTTTCAAGTCCGCATAATATGCAAGTTCTCTGGTATCTCTGTTTTTAGTTACACCATATATTCAGATTAATCTGAAAACATGGTAAAGGATTTTATCAACAGTACATCAGACCCCACTGATCCAATCGGAGCGATGTATTAACTCGTGGCCATAAGTTAATTTGGCCAATAGGAGGGCAGTATTAACTCGTGGTCAAGACTTAGTAAGTCGTGGGAACGACATAATAAGTCGTGGCCACGACTTACTAAGTCGTGGGAACGACATAGTAACTCATTACCACGACTTACTAAGTCGTGGGAACGACATAATAAGTCGTGGCCACGACTAAGTTAGTCGTGGGAACGACATAATAACTCGTAACCACGACTTAGTAAGTCGTGGGAACGACATAATAAGTCGTGGCCACGACTTAGTAAGTCTTGGGAACGACTTAATAAGTCGTGGCCACGAGTTAATAAAAAGATTACACGTGTCCCTTCCGGGGTTCCGTACTTCCGGGGTTCCGTACAAAACATAGAAGCTTGAAGAAAATCGAAAACTACGGAACCCCGGAAGGGACATGTGCAATATTTTTATTAACTCGTGGCCACGACTTATTAAGTCGTTCCCACGACTTAGTAAGTTGTGGTAACGAGTTATTATGTCGTTCCCACGACTTAGTAAGTCGTGGCCACGACTTATTATGTCGTTACCACGACTTAGTAAGTCGTGGTAACGAGTTATTATGTCGTTCCCACGACTTACTAAGTCGTGGCCACGACTTATTTTGTCGTTCCCACGACTTACTAAGTCGTGGTAACGAGTTATTATGTCGTTCCCACGACTTAGTAAGTCGTGGCCACGACTTATTATGTCGTTACCACGACTTAGTAAGTCGTGGTAACGAGTTATTATGTCGTTCCCACGACTTACTAAGTCGTGGCCATGACTTATTATGTCGTTCCCACGACTTACTAAGTCGTGGTAACGAGTTATTATGTCGTTCCCACGACTTAGTAAGTCGTGGCCACGACTTATTATGTCGTTACCATGACTTAGTAAGTCGTGGGAACGAGTTATTATGTCGTTCCCACGACTTACTAAGTCGTGGCCACAACTTATTATGGCGTTCCCACGAGTTATTACTGTTCTCCAATTGGTCAGACTAACTCGTGGCCACGAGTTAATACTGTCCTTCAATTGGTCAGATTAAGGCATGATAAGAAAAATGGCGGAACGATTGTGCAGGGAAAATGATGTGGTGAGGGTTTTAACAATTCTTTATACTTTGATTGTATTCTACGTGATTTATTTTGAGTCGATCAGATAAAGATACAAAAGTTTAGTTTAGAAAAGTAAATAATCATAATATGAACCACGACCAGGTAATTTGATATGAGTATAGTGTGAATCAGATTGCGTGAACGTATATTCGGATGGATAGATGACTCGCAATTTTACGTCCTTTCAACAATATTTCAGTCATATCAAGACGATGGGAGGATGATAAGAAAGGCTGTGTGCAATGAACCCCCGATTTCGGTAGGAAAGATTCTCACCTCAAGCGGGGCTCGAAACCGGTCTGCTAGATCAGTAAGCCAGCGCTTAACCCACTGAGCTACCGGGGCTCCACGTATATTCGGCCCATAGAACATTTGTGCTCCATTGTAACCCACATGTTAGGTGCATGCACCACCCGTGGAACTTGCTGGACATGCTTTTTGCCGCTTAAAGATCGACTGGGTTCGATTCTAGTTAGAGTCGGGGTTTTCTTATCCCTCATCGACTCGATATGGACCATAATACCTCAAACCATTAATACAACCCAGACCACAATTTTATGATCACTGCAAGCATTGAAGTATGAGATAAAATCAGACGATTGGTGGATGAGTAATTAGTGATTTTACGTCCTTTTTAACAGATCTTAGTCATATCAGGACGAACAGAGGGTGATAATGAATGAACACTGATTAAGCTTGGAAAGAGTTCCGCCTATAGCCGGATTTTAACCAGTGACTGCTAGATCAGCAGTCGAATATGTGTTGAAACGTTTCTCGGACAAACAGCTACACAGACTCTATGCATCCGCGTAATCAAAGAAAAGAATGTATGCCTTGACGTAAGACAATGGTTTTCAATCTGTGTGGTAAGGGCGGGAGACGTGTGTTGGCAGAATAATACATGCGCTGGTGTCCCATTCTCTGTGTTCTTTGCCTCATTCGAAAATTCAGACATATATCTATTTAGATTATTGAAGGGAGGGGGAGGGGGTAAGGCCCTTCAAACTATTGGGATGAGAGCGCCTGTCTCCTACTGCACCCTGCCCAAAATTCCCTGCAGAAATATGCAAGCTGATCACATATGCACTGTTTTCATTGATATTTATTGGCGTTCTGAGGAATAAATTAGCCACGGCACGAGAAAACCAACAAATTTGTTCTGATCCCAGCGCACATTCAGATCAGCCTGGTCATCCTCCCAGTCTGATCAGAGTCTTCGCTAAGCGCTTACAGGGTAGCAGAGGGTGTCCAGGCTGATCTGAGTCTGCGCCGGGCGCACAACCATTTTTTTTTCTTGTCGCGGCTCAAATAGCTACAGTTTGTCTCCCGGCAGTTGCCCTAAGAATAGCCCGCAAACATAGAACATATTTCCCAATTAGTGTGCGCACATCATGAACAGGCTGATTTGGGCACTCGCATTAAAACGTTTTGAAAAAAATGAATCTGGTTATTTTGCAAACAGCACACACATACTTAATTATTCTGCAAAATTAATTATCTTCATTTTATTATTATCTATTTATTTTATACCCCCATTCCACTGGACGGCGCTTCCACTGCGCTCCGAAATTTTGGACAAAGCGCCAGGAATCGTAGCAGAAGCGGCAGCAGCGCAGGAGAAGCTTCTAGGTCGCAGTGAAAGCGTATCAGAAGCGGCATGATCGCCAAGTCACGGCGCTTGTTTTGACTCTTCTCAAAATTTACGTAGCAGAAGCGCCGTGGACTCAAAGCGCAACGACAGCGTAGTAAGAACGTAGCTCGAAATTCATGAACGCAGCAGCAGCGGGAGCAACGCAGCACCAGCGCAGCGGGATCGTGCCGACAGCGCCGTGAGATTCGTCTGCGACCCAGCTACGCTTCTGCTACGCTCTTTGCGCTCCCGTTGCGCTCCCGTTGCGCTCTTGCCGCTTCCGCTGCGACTCTATTATTTATGAATAACGAAACCACGACGCTTCCGCTGCGCTCTTGGCGCTTTATCTGCGTTTCCTCTGCTCTTATGGCGATCTGGGCATGAAAACGCCGCGTTTCCACGACGTTTCATAACTCGATTCTCACGTTTCATTCAAGATGCAGGCTGCCCAGAGCAGGAGTTGGAATACCCTCTCCTGCGGTAAAGGCTATGTGAAAATAGTCTCCTGACCAGGCCTGGTGTGGATTTCGCCTTCTGCTTTTGACAGGGGGGGGGGCAGACTTTTGCTCTCTAAACTGAGCCAGATAGGCGCCCTTTAGAACGCCGAGCAGAGGCCCCAGTTGAGCCTAAACAGCAAGAAGAACAAGACGAGTTGTTCGAAGTCACTAGTTCATGATTGCCAGCTGGGCCATAGCCACTGGAATTTTTATATTATCAAAATTGTTTGAAGGCTGGTGGCTAACTTCTGCTGAACCCGATTCTCCGCCGATTTACATAGAAGCGGTTACAAAGCGCAACACAAGCGCAGCATGAGCGCAGCTCCGGCACTTAGGTCGTAGCACGATCGTAAATGCATCGTAATAAGCGTAGCTCAAGCGTAGCTTGAAATCCTTTGCCGTAGTAGCAGCGTATTAGAAGCGCCCTCGAAATCCGTTGAGCGTGGCAGAAGCGCAGCTAAATCGCGGCAGCATCGTGACTAGCGTGGCGAGATCGTATTAGAAGCGTACTGGCAGCGTACTGGAAGCGCACAAGTTCCAAGTTTTGGCAAATGCCTACGCTTCTGCTGCGATTTCGAAAATTTTGGAGAAGCGCCATGATCGCCAAGAGCGCAGTCAAAGCGTCATCCAGTGGAATGGGGTAAGTTTTTTCCCGATTCATCGTTTATTGTTAGTTAGTTTATTTCACGAATAATTAAGGCCAGCTTTGTCCAGGTAATCTCTGATTGTACGATCGATATTCGATATAACACGCTTGACATTTACCCTTCGCTATCAACAGATGATTCAACACTGACAACTTCGGCAAATTTACCATATTGCTATTAAAACTGCGATTTATTTATTTTTTGAAAATAATTATGGTTTTATATTTGAATATGCAATATAATAATAATAAATAAATAAATAAAAAAAATCAGTTTGCACATTTGAAACCTGATCATCTGCGCATCTGCTCAAGTTGAATGTTCAACCGTTTTATAAGCTATTCAGATTAGCCTGCGCAAATTGCTCAAGACGGGACCAAAGTTTCGGGTTTGGTTTGCGCAGATGCACAGTCCTATTTTAGGTAACTACATTGGAATCAGAATTGTTTACAAGTGATACGCCAAAGGAACATCAATCGCCAGAACCTGTGCCCATTCATTAGTCTGTACTGATGCACAGTCTAATCAGTCACATATGCGCAAATAATAAAGAATCAGAAATTTATGACACTTCCCAGAGTCAAATAGTCGATATTGTACTAGTTTTAATCGCTACCTGTTACCAAGTAATCGATATTGTACCAGTTTTAATCGCTACCTGTTACCAAGCTACCTGCTACCTGTTACCAAGTAGACTGCTACGCTAGGTAACTCAAGAGTCCTGCGGGCGGCGATACTTCCCCTTCTTTACCTGTAATTTTCACTCGATAGTTGAGCATGCTCCTTCGCCTATGACATTTTTTAATATGTCTAAATTCCGTGTTGTCTAAATGTATTATTGATTTCAGTCAGGTTGGGCTGGAACCTACAAGAGAAACGATCGTGTTCTCAGTCATGTTCTCCGTCACATTACTCGTCCCCTTTTTGCAGACCGCTTGTTCTTATTTACCAAGGAGCTCGAGAGCTCGATAGGTTAAGCGCTGGCCTGCTGATGTAGCGGTCCCGGTCTCTATTCCTGGGTTCAGTCACAGACATCCTTTCAGTACCATCCTCTCAACGTCCCGATATGACAAAATTAATGTTTGAAAACTAAATTAATGTTGGAATGGGCGTAAAATTGCAAGTCATCGACCCCTCTCACCCACCTGACGTGGTTTAAGTTTCATTAAGGAGAGACAACATATGATATACATGATAGATCTGCCTTATTTCATCATTGTTAATACGCGTAGTCGTTTGATGATGGCTAATGCGAAATAATCTGAAAAGTAAACATCACCTTTTCTTTGTACTGATTCCCTCGACTGACATGCTGATAAAATCAGAACACTGAAATTAAGCTGTTGGACGCTATTGGACAATACTGATTCAGCTGTCTGACGTTCATAGTGTAGCCAACAATCGACCGATCTGGACGTGAATTTCTGATGGTTCATAGATCGATCTGGACTATTTATTCCCAGTTATACACAGGTATGGATGCATGGAAAGTGATAGTTGTAATACAGACCCCTTACCAGCATTTCAGTTCATTCGGGTCTGTCAGATAAATGATTGAGGAAACGTTCGTTCCTTAAACATTCCTCAGACGGACCAACGATCTGCTTTATTAAGTGATTTTTCTCTATATGAGTGGTGCCCATAAAAGGCACCAGTCCCAATTCAAAATAGTATCTTTTTTCCCCAACTGCAGGTTGAAAACTTCCCAAATGCAGGAAGAATTTTTCTATGGACAATTCTACAAGCATAAAATTTACTTGCTTGCTTAGAGAACTGACAGATATATAGCTATAATTGAGTTTAAATATTATTTATTCAGTTTCATGTCCCCTATCCCACCACTTGAGCCAATAAAGGTGTTTCTGAAATTCCAAATTTAAGGAGAATACGACGCGATTTTTCCCAGTTCTGTAGGCACTGGTACCATTCCCAAAATAGTGAAAAAATCACTGTTTATACATATCACTTTAAGTTCGAACTTAATCACGTCTGTCCAGCGTCATGTGAAGTATTCAACCTTCAGCCTTTTCGCCTTTAACAAACCTCCCGCCAGGCGTACAACGCTGAAACGTACTGTACGTTGTTCTGTGATTTTATTGTGTGTCGACTGGGTTTAAAGCAGCCTTAACCGCTTTATCGGACCGTTAACCCGGTGGCGAAGGAGGTGCGGGGTAGGGGGGGGGGGGGGGGTAATTGAATAGCCCCGTGTTTAAAGATACAGGCTTTCAGAACGGGTCGAGCTGAAAAAAGTGGGTGTTTTTAGAGCTGGTTGAAGTGAAAAGCCCTGGATGGTCGAAATCAAAAACGGTATTAGACTGCTGCGCTTTGTACATGCGCTTGTCACTGTCAGAGAATTGCTCCCCCCCCCCCCCCTAGTAGTTCCCCCCCTCCCCCCCCCCCCCCCCGGAAAAATGACTGATTTTTCCATAGTATAATTTCCCACCGGAAAAATGGCTATATAGTAGAATTTCTCCCCGGAAAAATGACTAAAAAGCCAATTTTCCGCGGGGAAAATCTACTATATGTGATTTTGCATAGCCGTTTTTCCCCTCTATAGTGGATTTTCTCACAAAGTAGTTGTATTTTAACTTTGTGCTTTTAAGGAAGAGATGGACGACCTAATCAAGTTCTTGAGAAACAGAGGGCTGGCCGAAGGGATGCTGAACAGGCTAATAGAGGAAAAGGTATGCTCATATAACGATATAGAGAACTAATACGTGTACGTACGAAATTCTAATTGGATCTAATTGAAAGAGAGAAAAAAAATCTTTTAATCTCTCACAAACGAGAACATTTTCTGGAAGGAACGGGAAAAATGTCGTACAGACGAGAAATGTTTTAAAATTCTCGAAATAAGTAAAGCAAACGTAGGTAGGCTATATTTTCGGGGGAAAATGGCGCAACGTTTGCTATACACCGTAAAAAAATACTGTAGATTTTACGATAGAATAACTGGAAACCGGCTGCCAGTCCTTTTACCGTTATTTTTACGGGTTTTTTGCCTGTAAGACATTGTTGGAAATCACGAAATGGAAGTTTTATGTTAACTTGGCGCACTCGAAAATAACTTTGTATTGTTGAAGGGCTATCTAACCAAAACGACATCTGCTCTTTTCTGTCCCACTTTGCTTGATGATTCCTGCAATTTTTACGGGCGCCCGTAAAAATAACGGTAAAAGGACTGGCAGTTGGTTGCCAGCTATTTTACCGTAAAATCTACCGTTTATTTTTGCAGTGTAGATTGTCGCGCAAACGTATGCAATTTGTCGCGCAAAGGTGCTGCTCCCTTACAGGCATGTTTTAACGAACACAAAACCATATATTAACAAGGCGATTCACGTGCTTTAATGACCACCTTCGCGACTTTTTGTACGCAAATTGCAGGGAAATACTCTGTCAGTACAGAAACAAGCGGATGGCTTGCAGTTGCAGATATCGATGGCAAACTTTGATACCAGAGTTATACAGATTAGATTATAATGAAAAATGAAAAGCAGGCGACATCGAATTGAAAACTTTAGTACAATGTAAATAGGATTAGGACTTATAAACTGCATCTAAAGATTGGACAAAAAATCAGGATAGCTGACCATTGCCTGAATGGAGGATTTTTTTTTATAGAAATGCATAGTGCGTGTAGAAATCAGCAAGAAAATGTCGATGATAGTGCCCAAACATGTTCGTTATTTTTGTAGCATTGTGTTTGAATTTATGCAACAATAACTATTAAACATGTTTTTTTTCAAGGATATTTTTATGCCCCGCATCATATGATGCCGCGGGCATATAGTGTTTTGGTCGTGCGTACGTTCGTACGTTATTACGTACGTATGTCTACGTACGTACGTGATCCTGTTAGACTCTGGTTTTAAAGCGGTAAGAGGTAGATTTCAGGGTACTTGTTATTGTAGCAACTTAAAATCTTGAATGAGGATTTATATCTATAAGTACTACTGGGCGAGCTATTATGCCAGATGTTTTAGCATGTAAAGAATGAACAAAGCTTACTGGACCAGTCATCTGGCTCTGACTTGTATGATTAAATAATTGCTTTGAAGACTGATTCCATACATATTTTTACCATATATTATAAAATAATAGGAATCACATTGCCCGAAGTCAGAATATTTACCTGCAAACATTGAAATAAATGTAAAAAATACTAAAAGTCACCTGTTTATGCTTTTTAGCGCGACTTTGCGAAGCATAGGAGGGCTTATGCGATTCCCCCGGCGTCATAGTTCGAGTATCCGTTAGCGTCCGCGTCCTCGTTCACGTCCGCGTCAGCGTCCTCGTCGGCGTCCGTGATCAGGTTTACCAATGTTAACTTTTGCGTTTAACTCGATGTTTAACTTTGTATTTTACAAACTATAGTAGCTACAGTCATCATATTTAGTACATATATACATCTATATGACTGCAGCAGCTACATGGCACAATTCTGTGTCCTTGACCTATATGTTACGGTCAACTGACTTTGATGTTTGGCACCATTTTAAGACAAAATGTTTAGTTTTGATGATACCTTTGGAACAAGAGAGTTGATAATTTGTCAAATAGTATATCCCTATAATTGCAGCAGCTCCAAAGCATCCATGCAGTTTCCAGTGCCCTTGACCTTTATTCATGGTCCAGTTATTTTGCCTTTTATATCCAACACTGTTTAATGGGTTAACTTCATGCCTGGCATAGTGGATCAGTCTGACTCTGCGAATGACCCCATACTGTTTGTAGATCACTGTGTCAAAGGTCGACCAAGTGGCTCGGTAGCTCAGTTGGCAGAGTGCCCGCACGGTAAGTGTGAGGCCCTGGGTTCAAGTCCCGGTCGGGCAAGGATTTTTTCCTCCCCTGTGACATTTGGTGGTTCAGTGTGGGTCCACGGCTAGGGCCGCGAGCATCAAAAAGTGCATGTCTCGTTTGTTCCACCGTGGTACCGGGTAGATTCGGGGACGAATCTAATTAAGCAGGAGGGAAATGTCAAAGGTCGACCAAGTGGCTTGGTAGCTCAGTTGGCAGAGTGCCCGCACGGTAAGCGAGAGGCCCTGGGTTCGAGTCCCGGTCGGACCACGTTTTTTCCTCCCCTGTGACATTTGGTGGTTCAGTGTGGGTCCACGGCTAGGGCCGCGAGTATCAAAAAGTGCATGTCTCGTTTGTTCCACCGTGGTACCGGGTAGATTCGGGGACGAATCTAATTAGGCAGGAGGGAAATGTCAAAGGTCGACCAAGTGGCTTGGTAGCTCAGTTGGCAGAGTGCTCGCACGGTAAGCGAGAGGCCCTGGGTTCGAGTCCCGGTCGGGCCACGTTTTTTCCTCCCCTGTGAAATTTTATAGCGACGTGGTAGAGTGCTCGCCTTTGGACCGAAGGGTCCCGGGTTCGATCGTCGGCCAGGGCATTGAGATTTGTTTTAGAATCCGTGACAAATGGCGCCCAGCGTAAATGACCCACATGTGCACTAAAACTCCTTAAGTCTCATTTCAAGTGATTCTTGTAATTCCTGAGAATTCGAGGACGAATTCAATATGGAGGTGGAGAATGTCACAGGGTATAGGCTAGTTATATCATACACTTGTACTGCCTTGGGGTACAAGCCGGCTTTTACAGCGACGCGTTAGAGTGCTCGACTTTAGATCGAAGGGTCCCCGGTACGATCCTCGACCGGGGCGTGAGATCTTTTAAGAGTCCGTGACAACTGTGACCTACATTTCATGGTGCAGTGAATTGTGACATATCTTGAACACTATTTAGAAGATTTCCATCGTTCATGTGATAATGGTTCACCATGCAAATGAGTTCTTACTATTTGCAGGTCACTTAGACCTATATTTCATGGCTAACTGATTTTGCCTTGTATATCCAAAACTGTTTAAGAGATTAACATCATACTTAACCAACATGGATTAATAGTCTGACACTTTGAAGGACCTGAGGTCACTCTGACAGACATATCATGCTTCAGTAATTTTGCTTCATATTTTGAGCACTATTTAGTAGGTATTCATTCATCATATACCTGGGATAATGGTTCAGTCTGACACTGCAGATAACCTCTTATATTTGCAGGACGTTTTTTTTAATGTGAGAATCAGACATCCATGAGGCGTGCTTCGTTGTCTTCTGACAACTCTTGTTTACTTGTATCGTAGCTCATGTCCGGCTGCTACCGTAAGGCGGCCATATGCATAACTTTTGATTGCCCCTTACGACATTACCAGGCGTATAAATGCATGACTCGTTATCAGGATAAGGGTTTCAGATTTTATCCAACGTTTGGAACCAGCTGACACACATTTATTGTACATACACCAATTCCAAATACTCTGGTGAGCGATTAAAGCCCAACTAGGTCTCTTTATCTCAATGACACTTTGATATTTGTTTTGTAGATTGACTGCAGTGTACTGCTTCTCATGACAGAAGATGAACTAAGAGAGTACATTCCAACTTATGGAGACAGAGTGGCGGCTCTGGCGTTTGCAAGAACATGTACTGGTAAAGAGGAAAATCTTCGAAAGGAAACCTTTTTAGAGAGTCTTAGAAAAAAACTTGACTACAAGAGAGGGAAGAAATGTCATAAAAACCTCCTTGGTAATACCAATGCCAAAAGAGAAATGCGGCGTATCGAACTAGGTTGGCTAGACTTCGACAACAAAATTGGAGACTTTAGACAAGTAAGGACACAGAGTGGCGGGGGAACGAGGTCTTTAAATATTCCAGTATCAGCGTCTCAAGAAGATGTGATTGAGGTTGGAAAAAACTTGTTTTTTCCCGACGGCCGTTCCAAAAAGGGGCTGGTAGGCAACTTTGACTTTGTACTTAAAGACTTTCAGGCGAATAACGTCAAGGAGGATACAATAGAAGATATGTATACTGCATGTAGATTAAAAATGCTGCGTGTATACCTATGTTCGAGAAGCAAGTATATGAAACTCTCTCCAAACAGCTCAGCGCCATCTTTCAGATGTGACGTCTCAGAACAAACGGATTGTTCCAATATTACAGTTGCCGATGAAGTGATGACGACAAGTAACAGCGTCACAGGGATACCAACTGTCTCCAACATCTCAGTAACCGATACATTGACGACGAGTAATAGCGTCACAGGGGTACCAAATGTCTCCAAAATCTCAGTAACCGATACATTGACGACGAGTAATAGCGTCACAGGGATACCAACTGTCTCCAACATCTCAGTAACCGATACATTGACGACGAGTAATAGCGTCACAGGGGTACCAAATGTCTCCAAAATCTCAGTAACCGATACATTGACGACGAGTAATAGCGTCACAGGGGTACCAAATGTCTCCAACATCTCAGTAACCGATACATTGACGACGAGTAATAGCGTCACAGGGGTACCAAATGTCTCCAAAATCTCAGTAACCGATACATTGACGACGAGTAATAGCGTCACAGGGGTACCAAATGTCTCCAACATCTCAGTAACCGATACATTGACGACGAGTAATAGCGTCACAGGGGTACCAAATGTCTCCAAAATCTCAGTAACCGATACATTGACGACGAGTAATAGCGTCACAGGGGTACCAAATGTCTCCAACATCTCAGTAACCGATACATTGACGACGAGTAATAGCGTCACAGGGGTACCAAATGTCTCCAAAATCTCAGTAACCGATACATTGACGACGAGTAATAGCGTCACAGGGATACCAACTGTCTCCAACATCTCAGTAACCGATACATTGACGTCGAGTAATAGCGTCACAGGGGTACCAAATGTCTCCAAAATCTCAGTAACCGATACATTGACGTCGAGTAATAGCGTCACAGGGGTACCAAATGTCTCCAAAATCTCAGTAACCGATACATTGACGTCGAGTAATAGCGTCACAGGGGTACCAAATGTCTCCAAAATCTCAGTAACCGATACATTGACGACGAGTAATAGCGTCACAGGGGTACCAAATGTCTCCAAAATCTCAGTAACCGATACATTGACGTCGAGTAAAAGCGTCACAGGGGTACCAAATGTCTCCAAAATCTCAGTAACCGATACATTGACGACGAGTAATAGCGTCACAGGGGTACCAACTGTCTCCAAAATCTCAGTAACCGATACATTGACGACGAGTAATAGCGTCACAGGGGTACCAAATGTCTCCAAAATCTCAGTAACCGATACATTGACGACGAGTAATAGCGTCACAGGGGTACCAAATGTCTCCAAAATCTCAGTAACCGATACATTGACGTCGAGTAATAGCGTCACAGGGATACCAACTGTCTTCAACATCTCAGTAACCGATACATTGACGTCGAGTAATAGCGTCACAGGGGTACCAAATGTCTCCAAAATCTCAGTAACCGATACATTGACGTCGAGTAATAGCGTCACAGGGATACCAACTGTCTCCGACATCTCAGTAACCGATACATTGACGACGAGTAATAGCGTCACAGGGATACCAACTGTCTCCGACATCTCAGTAACCGATACATTGACGACGAGTAATAGCGTCACAGGGATACCAAGTGTAACCCACATTGAGGTACCCGATACACTGGCGTCGAATAATAGCGCCACAGGGACACCAAATGTCTCCAACTTCGCAGTAACCGATACGTTGACGACAAGTAATGGCGTCACAAGGATACCAAATGTCTCCAACATCTCAGTAACCGATACATTGACGACAAGTACTGTTACATTTGGAAGTGGTGTCATTGGAGAAGTTGAAGCTACGACAAGACCATCAACTGTTGATTTAATGACACCGTTAAACAAATCGCCAGAGGTTACAGGGGTTGTGGAGGATGCTAGCACGTCGGTAAATATACATTTATAATGATAAGACTTCAGCTGAGAAACGAAAGTTATTGTTCGTTTCAAGTACTTAGTAAGAACCGATATGGCAGAAACTACCATATCTATTTATTGGCTTTTGTGCGCTGGTAATTTTTGTCAGTTCAACCTGAGCACTTGGATGAGATAATGTTTTCACTCACTCGATCACCATGATCACGAGAGATAAAAAAAAAAAAAAAAAAAAGAAACGGTCGCCACCATACCAAAAGGTCTTCCAAAACAGGGTTAGGGGTGAAATTGTATAAAACATATTTGCCGCCTTATTACTCCACTGATAAGCTGAAATCGATTTTATTGGGTTGTAAGTATTTTTGTGTGGATGAGAAATTTTGGGAAAAGTATTCTTATACGCTCATCAAAGACGGGACGTATTATGTCGTGGCCTCCGTCCATCTGCCCATCCGTCCTCCCGTCTGTCAGTCCGTTATTTTTCATATCTCCATAACCCCCCTAAGATTTTTGAACCTTTGGTCAATGTTCACAACATCAAGATGATGTGCAGAACTTATATTTCAACAATGTCCGACAAAGGTCAAGGTCACATTAAGAGATCGAAGTTCAAACAGTAACATTTCCTGTCCACTCCACATCTCAAACACGGCTTTAAGATTGCTACCTGGAAGTTTTTACAAATATAAAGCACCATCAGGCGATGCGTAGAAGAAAGAAACATTACCCTACTTTCAATTTGGACGTAATTGTACCCCTTTGTATTTTCTCATAATAACCTGCTCCATATCTTTTAAACCATTTAAATTTTTTCATGATAAAATAAACAAATATAAACCACTACCAGACGATGTAAAGAGAAAAAGATCCATAACCCTACTTTTAATATTGATGGAACTATGCCCCTTTGTATTTTTCGTATAGTAATTTGCTATAAGCTTTGTGTACGCTCCGTGTCTCCTTAACCCCTTTGCAGATTTTATAAACTTGGGTCATTTGTTTGCCCTATCAAGACAATGTGTAGAAGTTACATTTCAACAATGTTCGACAAAGGTCAAGGTCACATTTAGGAGGTTAACATTTCGTGTCCTCTCCATGTCTCGAAAACTGTTTAAGATTTCTTCTTGAAAGTTTGTACAGATATAAATAATCAGCCGATGATTTGCAGAGTAAAAGAACCATAACCTTACGTTTAGTTTTGACGGAATTGTGTCCCTTTGCATTTTTCGTCGAGTAATTTCATATTAGCTTTGAGGCCGCTTCCTAACTTTTAAGCCTTATAAGAGTTCCTCATAGAAGCTTGTACACATAAAAAGCACCATTCGACAATATGAAGAGAAAAAGAGCCACAATCCTACTTTAAGTTTTGACGATAGTGCCCCTTTGTAGCTTTTGTATAGTAATTTTTATTACCTTCATATCAGCCCCATAACTTTTAAACTGTTTAAGATTTCTTCAAGAAAGTTTTCAAAAATATAAAACACTATCGCCTAATCTCTAATCTGTAGAGATTTATGTATCGATTTACTTTTACAAACATCAGACACTATTCAGACTCATGTTTGTAAAAGTAAATCAAAATCTGAGTTGAAATGTTACCTTTTCAACTGAGGCAAATATGAAATCACATTAAAGGTAGGTTCCTGGGCTAGCGATGTTAATTATGTCCACAAAATAATTTCGTCTTTTTCTGAGCAGTATTGAATTCTCTTATTTTTTTGAATTTGTTGCTACTGAGAAACTCGTCAGATGTTGAAGAAAATAGTCGTTTTCCCTTTTGGTTTATTTTCTTTCGTTGGAATTCCAGTTCTAAAAATAACTATGTTTATTATGTCTATAAGTGCGCGATTTCAGATGCAATTCTCCAATGGTCAATTTTCCCTTGGCGTGAGTTCTCCTAGAGGTCCTGGCCGGGAGGATGGGTTAAAACTATCCCAAAATGCAATACAGCATGACATCAGCTGCGTTATCTATTTTTGGCGCGAACTAAAAATAGCGCCAACTGGTGTGCGAAGCAGAGTTAGGAAATCCCTTGCAAGACAACTTTTCTAATATTTTTTTATTTACACTTTTTAGTGAAACTTATTAATTCCCTTTTATAAGTGCTTTCCAACAACTTGGATGAAAGTTCATCAAGATTATGATGCATTCCAAAGTACAGGAACCTACCTTTAAAACTTATACAAAAGGTCAAACTTCTGTAAGAAATACAAGTAAAGACACTATTCAGACTCTACTTGTATTTCTTACAGAATTTTGACCTTTTGTATAAGTTTTATTGTGATTCCATATTTGCCTCAGTATTGAAGGTTTCAATTACTGACAAAGTTCTGTCATCTCTTGTTTCCTTCCTTACTTTTAACCCAAACGGACGTATATTGCCCCGCTCAGCGGCGCTCTTGTCACATTCGACCTGTTAAGCTGATTTTGATAAACTGGGGAAAATGTAATAGGCTCAGATGGCATTGACGATTTGTCCTGTTTGTAAGTGGATTTCAATATTTTCTTTATTAATGACGCATTTTAGCACTTAAGAATTGAGGGGGTGTTGTGGGGAGGCACTTTTGTAAAACCATTTATAACAGCCAGTATCATTTTTTTTCAATATGGCAATATTCAACTGGGAAAGGGATTGGGAAACACAGCGAGAGACATTTTTTGTATCTTTAAAGCAAGCCTTTATTTTTCAGAGCGTACGGTTTGTGGATGCAGACACACCGACAGTAAGTTAAGAGATATATTGTTTTTCTAGTCGACTGAAAAAGTAGACAAAATTGCGACAGAGGCCATGTCCCTGTTTTGATGACCAGAGCAGTTGGTGTTTATGAATGTAGCACCAAATGCATTTTAGATAAGTCAGCGGATATGGTTGTAATGCAAGTTCTTTTGCATGGTGTATGCTTGTTTGAGAAGTCTAACTACTTTTTAGCATGTAGAAGTGGTTCCTGTCGCTCATCTCTTTACATTTTCATGCTGTTTAAAGTTCCGAATTCGTAGAATACATTGAACGCTCAATAATACACTTTGTTTTAAATGGTTTATATGTATAGGTTAGCGCTTAAAGCCAAACCATGACCAAGTAGTTCAGATAGTTATAGATGCACCGGCTTTTGCAAAAACCATCTGCATTTTAGCGATCAAACATTCTAACATGACGTTAACTTTTACCCCCTGAGCGTATAAGAAGCGGCGTCGTGTGAAAATTTATGCTAAATCACGTTGCAAAGGTCGCAGTGTGCATATCTCGCGCCTTGGTGACGTCGGATGTATTTCGACGTCCGCCTCAAATAGTCCTTAGTAAATCATGGCAGTATCATTGCATTACCAATCTAGACCATGTTAGAATCAACAACAAAAATTATCGATTATCAACACGAGTGTTGTCGGGCAGATACGAATATCAATTCACTCCGGCTTCGTCGTCGTGATAGATATATTGTGATCCGCCCTCCAACTTCATGTGTTAATCAGCGATAATTCACGGGTAAGGAAAGCTTATAACAATAACATATTCTGGACGTATGACTTTATTTAAACATGGCGATAAATATCCTCCCCAGCGCAGGCTGCTGCAAATCTTTACCACTTACGGCTACTAAATGGCTAAGGGCCGTCACTCTGATCTTTCCAGTTCAACATTTATCCACCTTCGATAGATCTGAAAATGTTTTACCTGCAGTTCCTATGTATTGAACATCTGAATGAAATTTCACAGATATGTTTAACACCTCAGAATAAGAAACAGAGTCTGTCAGCTCCAGGAAATGCTTCACAGCCTGATCTAAATCTACACTGGTCAGAATGCCACACAAAGTTAGAAACCTCACGAGACTGCTCCCGTATGAGTTTATATTAATATCTATGTACAGTAAGGGCATCATATCTCTGTCTATCCCAGTTCTGTGCTATTTTGTCAATTATATCGTATCTCAAAAAATAAGTTACGATGCCCAGCAGTGGTGGGGTATCATGTAGCGCCTGCGGCGCTTTTATTTAGAATTAACATGATACCGCATGAAACTGCTAAAATTCCACTGCAGTTTTTCTCCGAAGACACATTCTGTAATGCAAGTATTTATGTTTTAGAAATTATTTAAGTATCGTAGGCTCAGTAAGATATATAATAAAACAGCGCAAGGTTCTGTACATTTGAATTCAAATGCATTAGTTATATTTATGTAAAGGCATGTCATTTCTTTCATTATCATTAGTAAATACTTTCTATTATCAAAATAATGGGATTTGCCCATTTTATCTTATAAAAGGTCTGGTAACGTAAGCAACATTAATTCTATTCACTCTGAAGGTTAAGTATAAAAGGTATCGTTTTCTACAATGGCAAGCGTTGTATCTATTTAAACGTGTCTATAGATACGTGTAAGAATCTATCAATAAAAGACAGAATTTATAAAAATAATATGAGGCGATAACGTATGTTAATGATTGAAACTGCCAAAAGGCAGCCAGTCCTTACATGGCAAAAACTGACAGATTTTAATCGTTCGACAATAACACCTCCACAAACATAGTACAGATTTTACTCAAAGTGGGCAGGCGGATCTTTTGGCAGTTCAAAGACTATAGGACTGGATAAAAATCGCAGTGGAACAGGAAGACAAAATAACACACTTGAAGCCTATATCAATAACTTTAGAAGTCTTGAAAGGGTACACTTTTATATTTGCTTCCTTACTCATCGGTCATACTAAATAGCGCAAGGTACAGCAAGGTAGCACAAGGTACCTCAAGATAGGGACAAAGTACCGCGCTTAACGTACACCAAGGTTGGCTAAAGATTGTTTAATGTGTATTACAAAGACCGTGCATAAGACGTCACAAGGATGGACAAAACGTTTTTTTCTAACAATAGTTAACACCAACATTGCAGAAACAGTTTATGACGAACTCAAACTGTGTCTCTGCCTCTGTGAAGGGGAAGTCCTGTCGACTGTTTAGATATGGTGTTTAATTTGAAGAAATGATGATGATTTTTCACGCTTGTCAAGCACATATGCTGGGGTATTGTTGATACAAATTTATACCATGACACGCACATAATTTGAATTGATAGTTAAATTGTGACAAGACTATTAGCACTTTGAGCAGGGTTAGCCAAGGTTCTTGATTCGGTACCCAATGGTGGTGTTTGACTCGCTTAATGTAAAGCATGTGTATCTTTAGCAGATTTGCCTACCTTGAATTACCTTGTGCCTACCTGGCGGTAGCTTGTACCGATCTTGCGGTCCTTTGTGCCTACCTTGCGGTACCTTATGCTACCTTGCGGTACTTTGCGGTATTTAGTATGACCCTTTCTCAGGGGTCAACTGTTAGATAGAGGAATTTTGTATCCCCAAATTTTTTAATGTTTTTTTTTTTTTATTCTTTTTAATGTTTTATTTTTATTCAGATAAGCAAACAGGAAGTGAAAAAAACTGTCTTTCTCTTTAAAAAATATGATGGACAACCACGGAGATGTACGCCTAAAATTAAAAGTTTATGAATTGAGCTGTTAGTATTGACAAGCCCTAAATTCCTTATTCTACGAATTCGCGACTTCGGGCTTGAATTCGATGATTTGAAGGTCGATGAAATGAAAAATGAGCCAATGAGCTATCGAAAGAGACAGCATATACAATTACATGGTACTATTTCCATCATTTCAGGTCAGTTTTAAGGTGCCACGTCTGCCATCTACAAGTGACGCAAGTTTCGATAGAGTAAGTATGAAAGGACGTCATCAGATTTATACCTTCCAATGTTTTCTGCCGTTAGGGCACTGCCGTTGAATATTGGTTTGAGCAGAAACCATGTATCAAGCCACCGGTTCTCTGTTGGCGTAAAAGAAAAGGATTTGTATTAAGTGTAATGAACCTTTCTTACACACTGAAACTGGTCTGCACGCACGCTACTTATATTACCACATAGAAGTTTCATCTTTTAGCTTTGTAGTGTAAACATTTGAAGAAATTTCACTGAAGAACAAATGGTTTCTTTCATTTTATATTAGATAGGTACAGCTTGAACGGAGCACCACATTATATATAACATATATCATAAACATTATATATCATATACATTATATATATATATCACAGATATATCATTTAGACAAGCTTTCGAGCTGGTTAGAGTCTTGTGACGTTATTCTCATTTTCAACGCCACAGACTCATAAATAAAAACGTATCCACACCAAACCCAGCGCGACAGACGCGCGCCTTTGCAATTAATGAGCTTATTAGATTCAAGTGACCTTGACTTTTTTTTGTGAAAATTCATTGAAATATCTCTAGAATGTGTGGCTTGATCCCCACTAAACAGGCAGTGATATACCTTTGACTGGATTTCCTCTAAACTCACACAGACATGTCGTTGAGCCCATGCTTTACTTTGAAGGTAATCCACGACACTGATGTGGAGTGCACTGACGATTTACCTGTGATACGCAGAAGAACCCCCCGAAGTTTGTCTTTGGTATGTTTCATTCAAATTATAATTTGAATTATTAGCTCTTCGTAGTAAATATTTTCATTAATTAATAGATCGAAACGGGAGAAATAATGAAAACATAGAAAAAAGTGAATCTATGAAAGAAAATAACGATTAAAGATAGGACTTTTACTACTTTTTGTCTAAGTATTTCAGACGAAACTTGATTAAAATACTTTCATCAGAAATGTTACAATATTTCGTCAAACATATTTCGTACTTTCTCAAGCCAGTTTGAAAACCAGAATCTGCTTTTTTTTAATTTCATCTGTATATTTGTGTGTCATAGACAGACTCAGCGAAACGACTCTGCTGTTTTGGTCCCTTCAGTGTTGTACCGTATCTAGGTCCGTCGAATGCTATTAATTTAGCTCTATGCAGAGCAAACTTTCGAATAGAGCAACATTGAAGCTGTATTAGTAAGTATACAAGAATTGTGCTGAAGAGTAGCTGTATTGTTTTCCTCCGAATAAAAGTTACCCTGGTCCTGCTGACCCTAGATTTCAGATGCAGCAAAAAAATTGATGCTACATACATGATTAATGATACTCTTCTGTTGTTTCCTTTAGCCGCCTCCGAGACAAAATCATAACTACCTTTTAGAGTACATTCGACTACTCCTGGGAAACGCGAGCGACAATGTATGTGCAAAATTGTATATTTCTTAGAATTATGGGCCTAAAATTATAACACATTAGTGGTGGGATAATATCACGTATCGCATACTTTGCACGTGAACATCCGTCTATCTGTGGAAGTACGCCCGTCTATCCGCACTTTGTTTCCCTTCGACAACAAGTAGGCATCATCTATCATGTCTATATAACAAATATATGTTGGTTGATTTGATGCTTAACGTCCACGGTAAACAACTAAGGTCATGTCGGGACGGTCAGTTAACCTAACCACACTATTCCTGGGCAGGCTTAGACCTCCTAAGCGGTTAACCAGTACTAAGTGCACATACTTTCGCCAGTAACTGACAACTGCCCTTCTTGAATCAGCGGAAGGAGAAACGAAAGTATGTGGCCAGACCGGGATTCGAACCCAGGACCTCTGACTTACGAGTCAGGTGCCCTACCGATTGCGCTACCCGGCCCGGCAACAAATATATATATATATATATATAGTCCTGACGACTATATATATATAGTCCTGACGAGCTGAGCGAAACGCGTTGACACTTTTTTGCATAGTTTTATTTTAATAAATCTAAACATGTAACGTCAAACCTTATTTTATTTATTTATCTATCGTTCCGGGTATATTTTATACCCTTCCTCTATATATATATATATATATATATATATATATATATATATATATATATATATGCATTTGTGCCAAGAATGTCTCGCTTTGGCTTGTTAATGGGTAAATATAATTTCTGACAAACTTATGGCACTTGCCGATGTGCAAAAAATGTTTTGGCCTCTAGTTTCTTTACTATTTGGAGTACCATTATGAAAATGGTCCAAATACTGATCTAGAATAGGAGTCTATCCCAATCAAAATCTTCTGATTTCTGAGAATCAGCTGCAGTGAAGTCCAATTTAAATCTCGAAGAGTTCCTTCAAGAGCAAAGAACACATCCCTTGCTCTTCCCAATCACTAGTATTTATGTAATTCACCAACCACTGTTTATTTTCAGCAAAGACGTGCAACAGCAACAATAACGACTGAAAACATCTCCAGTGTAACAGAAGACTGTGATATTCAGGAGGCCATAAGAAGAAGTCTTGGATATGAAAAGTATGGATACGGAATTCTACCTGATAAGCTCTGTAATGTGGGCAATACCCAACTTTCGGTTTATAAAAGTACCAGTGGCCATCATGTTTTAGTACAGAGTCAAGGCTCCTGGAAAAGAGGTTCAGAGTCAGCTCTATATCCCCTTTTATAAGCTCGGTGCTTTCAAATGTAAATGAACCGAGCTGATTCATGTTTCCTGCCATAGAACAAGGTCGAAGAGATCAATTTATATTAAAGAAGTGATACTAAGTGGAGTTTCCATTCTCCTGTGTCTCGCGTTTTATCATCTCATATCTTGCTAACCTCATCAGCACATGTACTGAATACTTCCAAGTCATCCCCAAACACACGTAGGTTACTGTGGCCTATTCAGTGAGAATTGAGACAATACATGTATTAAGTGTCCGAGGTCAGCCTGGCATGTCAACTATTTCAAACCTCAGGTCTTTCAGACTTTATTAAGGCATGCGCCAGTCATGGCTGGTAAGATTTGTCAAACTGGTTTAATGGTTTCTGTATGGGCTGTTAGTCTTAGTATAATGGTACGTATAAGAGACAATACCAGCTTTTAATCATAAAATTATTGTTACTTCTTCAGCCTGTCAGAGAATGATGTTACACTGGTGAACACGGATGTTAAATGAATGATACTCTCGATAAATAGAGAAACCATGTTAGTGTCTTTTGATATCAAGTTAATCAGACGGTACCAGAAACAGCGTAGGAATGGCGAGGCTTGCCGAGCCAGTCCGACGCGTTTCTGGTCGAGCTTGATAAATTTGATATCTGAAGACACTTACATTGTTTTCTATTTGTCATGCATCATTAGAATATTTTCAGGTGTAAAGAGCGTCAAACAAAACAAAAGTAAACGCAGTTTTGTTTGAACTTGTTGACGTCGCGAAAGCTTTATGACGTAAGTCGGTGACGTTATTTAACAAATCGAACGTTGTTATCACGGCCAACGTCAATACGTAGCCAATTGTCCTCAGAAATCGCTTCTGTAGGCATCGCCCGATTACATTCGCGCAAGCACAGTTCTAAAGTGACATGATATCACATTGTGTTATCATACCCCAGTTATCAGGTGAATTCGGCAGCATATGCATGATATAAATGGAAATAATTTTAAAGGGTCGTCAAACCCATTGCTAACAAGATCTTTATCATACTCCATTTACCTTGATCATTTAATAAATACTGGGCATGCTACTCAAATAATTTGTATGCTGATTTAAATGTTTAACCTTCATGTGAAACTGTAGGCGAAATCACAGCCTGTATTCTATTACGATTCTATTGATATAAATCATACTATTCACTCATACAAAAGTTTTTGCCTTTCTTCACAGTACTGAGCCTTCTTTGGAAGGGATGTTAAAACATTGGATCCACGAGACATTACTCGATAACTGTGGTAAACAGCAAGTACTTATTCACAGACAAAAGATACTTAGATCCACAAAATGGGCAATACGGCATTCTGCATTCAGGTTTGAGAAACCAGTCAAGGTTATATTCTCCGGAGAGCTTGGGGAGGATTCTGGGGGCCCAAGGCGGGAATACTTAAGGTAATACTCTGTTGCACCCGCATACAGGTACAATGTATGTTGTTGTTTCAGTTCTCATAAACTATGTCTTTTGTTTGCTTATGTACATCATTATGAGAACGGAAACAACAACGCTTTCTCTCCCTTTATAGGGGATAGAGGATATCTACTGCGAATATATGCAGTGGTTATGTTTATGACGTATAGATAACAAACTGAGTAATTAAATGCATACTTATATTTATTAAATTGCATGCATCCAGTAAATAACTTTTGAGAAAGTAAAACTTTACTCAGTGCGGCAAGTGAATTTAACTAGTAGCAAGGTAAAATTTACTGAACGAATAGTGTTTGAAAGGATAGTAAAATTTACTCAGTAAAGTTCAATATGATGCTTTTTTCAATGTGTGTATTTTGTACAGGCAAGACATTTCCTTTGGATTGCTTTCATTAGGTGGTATGGCTGGTCGGGGGCATGCTGGAGCCCCTGCTCACTTGCTGTAGTTGCTTAGTGTTTGGAAACAGAACGGTATAGAACTTCGGTTGCTATGGTAACCTAAATCCTTCATAGTCTTCCAATGGGCAAAGCTATTGTTTTAAATATTTTGCCTGTTTGATTCATTTACATTTGCAGGGAGTTGATGAAAGAGCTTGAACGAGATATCACCGTAGGTCCAGACGGAAACAAAAATTTTAACATGATATTCAAAAACTACAAGATCGATCCTATGAACTGGCGGGACAAATTGTGTCATGGAGTCTTCTACAAGGCGGACCAGGTTTCCCGGTACTGAACAGTGAACTATATTCCCTTGTCACAGGACGGGACACTACTAGCATTGACTTGAGCGTAGTAGATCTTGATACCAAGACCGTCATTGAGTCTGTAAGTAAAATGAAAGCATTTGATAAAAAATTAACGCAATCAGTTCAACCTTATATGTACCTGCATTTCCCTTTTCTTTCGTGTGGTGTGCTTATGAACATATCGCTTAAAGTTAAGATCACTATAATCTTAAGGGAGGCAATTTTATGACATGAAAACGAGAGATTAATAATCATTTCTAGCTCACCTGAACCGAAGGCTCCGGGGCGCTTATAGGATAGGCAGGCTCCGTCGTCCTCGTCCGTCAACAAATTTAAACGACTTCTCCTCTGAAACTGCTGGGCCAATTCTAACCAATTTTTATATGTTCAGGGGTCATAGGAATGAAAAATTGTTCAAACGGTCCTGGTCACATGACCAACATGGCCGCCACGCACATATATGGTAAAAACCTTTAAATCTCTTCTCCAGAACCAATAGGCCGATGGCCTTGCAACTTGGTATACAGCATCGGGTACATGATTACTACCAGAATTCTTCAAATTATAACCTTGAGTTGACCTTGACCTTTTTACGGTAAGGTCAAATTTGCTTTCACGTGCTTTTATATGGAAAAATGCAAGAACATAAGATTTCTTGTTAACTTTTGAAGATTTTGGCATAAAAATGGTATGTACAATTATCTTAATGAGCACATGAAAATTTATGAGTACAAGAGGTCAATGTCATTATTTGACCTTTGACACTGGGCTCTCATATGTGGACAATTACAAACATATCCACCAAAGTTACTGAGCCAATTGTGACCACATTTCATATAGAGTCCCCAAAGGTTGAGGGAATGAAAAGTAGTTGGTGAAAATTTAGTTCACAAATTACGTAATGTTTACACTCTTCTTTCACGTATGGTATAGATGAGGCTATAGCTCTGATACTATATATTGCCCTTTGTTTTCAGATTGAGAAGGCGGTATCTGAAGACGAGTTACAGAAGGTGTTTGAGAGTAACTTTGATTGGTTTATAGACCAGGGAATGGTGGTTTATGGAAAAAAATTAGAAAACAAACAAGAGATATTGAGAAATATTTTCAAGAATGCCATTTTCTACCGGTTCGTTCTTTATTACATGTATGTGTATCACCATATAGAGTTATAAACAGTAAAAAATATGAAAATAAATTCTGAGGGTAATGATACAGGCCCGTACGGAAATTCTGACATGATTACAGCAGGAGTCCTCCTGGACATTGACAGGAATTTCATTTTCAGGCTGAATTATAACAGTATGTGGAAAATGATAAAAAGTCCACTCAAGATTCCAGCAGGAAAATTTGAAAAAAACCTGCCAGGAATCCTAGCAGGAAAACAGAGCTGAAAATTTTGCAAAATTAATTGAATCTAGCATAAAGATTTTGGCGGTACACTTCAACTACACAGTGAATCATAAGTGATAAATTCTACTTGAAGACTGGTCATGCTGTTTGTTTGTACTTAACATATTAAAAGGTTTTCTGTGTTATTTGAAGGATGAATTAATAACAGCTAGTATGAAGAAAATGTCACTTTAATTATTTTTTGTATCATTAATGCATACATTTCTAAAGGCGGGTCAAATATTCAATTTATACACAATTTCATGTACCCCACCCATATCCCTGGACATAAAAATGAAAATGAATTCAATATATGTGTTGTGGTAAAAGAATTACTTTCTGTCATAAAATTGTGTTAAAGAGCAATGGCAGTACTGATCCATGTCTATAATATAATCATAATACCCAAGAGATTGACAAGATATGTGTTCTGTTGTGTTTTATAAAGCAACTGTGTATTTGAAAGTTTTAAATAGCATGTTGAAAGAGTATGTCAAGGTCTTTGTGTAATATGCAACACGACCAAATTCATGCCAACAATCCTGTCCATATTCCTGTCAGGAATTTCAGATTTTACTGTGAGAATACTGCTCATCTGAATATTCCTGGTGGGAATCCTGCCAGAATTCCTGCTAATTTAAATATTTCACAATATTCCACACTGAGTCCTGCTGGAATCCTGTAGGGAATTTTATATTATAGTGAAAAGTTCACGTGGAAAACCCATTGGGAAACTTTTTCATGTCCAGATTCCTGCCAAGAATCCTGTTACAATTACTGCAGGAATACTGCTACTGTCCTGCTGGACAATTCCGTACAGGGAGGCAAAGTATGCATTAGAAAAACGAAAATAGCAGACTCGATTTAAATAAGCCCGTCCATGCAAATTTTAATGGAAGGTTGTAACTCTACCACGCTGCTAGCACCAGATGCTGCATTCCCAGCATTTCCCATTTAGACTCTAAGTATATTTAAAACATTTCATTTAGCAGTCCTGGTATCTTTGTAACGAAGCGTAAGGACTGGGGTCCATGAGGTATGGATATCATGATATGTGAACAGGTGTAGTGATGTTCTACATGGATAAGGGTTAGCCAACGTTTGCATATGACATGGCATGTCATTGGCTGTACAGCAGTATGTCACATTTGTTCGTTCTGTTAATGACCTTATAACGAGTTGCCGTAAACGATAACTCGTTTTGACCTCTCATGAATTGCACATGCAAATGGACTTCTGGATATTATCTAGAAGTAATGACTGGCGAACTTGTCCAAAACTGAAATTTCCCAGTTTTACCTTTGAAAAATGCGACAAATCGGTGAGCAAAGTGCCAACCTTCAAAATATTTTATTACCACGGCTGACACAACAAAACAGTAATATTTGATTTGAATTTTGCTATTAATTTCTCATTCGTCTGATGTTAAGTCAACATAAGCCAATTTGGGACCAACGGCAGACGTTTTTTATTGACATCTCAACTTTAATATAGTGGATACAGAACTAAATGCTTAATTTCAATCCCTTTATGAATTAAAGAAACATGTCTGCAATGTAACAAAAATGTCGGTGGATAATATCAGCTTTACTCCGAGTTGGCTTTCTGTCTAGATTTAAATCCACAGCTGACAGTGCTTTCCTTTGAAGTTGCCAGTACTGATAAATCCTGATACATGTATTGTTATCATGTACAGTTATCATGTACAGTTTTGAATAGACCAATCATTACAGAGCTGCAATTAAACAAACTTTGTGAACTCTGCTGTTTCCTTTCAGCCACAGAAATATTCGTTAAGGGTATTCATTTGATTCCCCTAGCTTAATGAGTCTCCACAACATATTTTATATGAAAATAATCCATTTAATCATATGATTGCATAGATTCACCTCAGAGGTTATTGATGGTTACCAACTTTTTGTACAGAAAATGAGCACTGAATTAAAGGTAGGTTCCTGTACTTTGGAATGCTTCATAATTTTGATGGTCGTTCATCCAAGTTGTTGGAAAGCACGTATAAAAGGGAATGAATAAGTTTCACTAAAAAGTGTAAAACAAAATATATTAGAAAAGTTGTTTTGCAAGGGATTTCCTAACTCTGCTTCGCACACCAGTTAGTGCTATTTTTAGTTCGCGCCAGAAATAGATAACGTGGCTGACGTCATGCTGCATTGCATTTTGGGATAGTTTTAACCCATCTGCCATGCCAGGACCTCTAGGAGAACTCACGGCAAGGGAATATTGACCTTTGGAGAATGGCATCAGAAATCGCCCACTTATAGACATAATAAACATAGTTATTTTTAGAACTGGAATTCCAACAAAAGAAAATAAACCAAAAGGGAAAACGACTATTTTCTTCAACATCTGACGAGTTTCTCAGTAGCAACAAATTCAGAAAAATATGAGAATTCAATACTGCTCAGAAAAAGACGTAATTTTTTTGTGGACATACTTGTTATCGCTAGTCCAGGAACCTACCTTTAAAGGCCACAGTATTACTCTGCCATTTTCATTTTTGCCTCCCTTCTCAATGGGGACAACTCTTGAAAGCAGGAATTTACTCCTTGCTCCTTTAGGAGCAAATTCTTTCCTTTAAGAGTAGACCACTGGGAAGAGTTACATCATCCAGAGAAGCAATTTGTTCCTTTGGCATTGATCAATGGCAGAAAAACTTGGATGTGTACCCATACATCTTAAAACATATGTTGTGGTTACTCATCAATTAGGTGAGTCCCTACAACATAAGTTTTAGTAGAAAAATGTTAAAATTAAGCACTGAAACTTGTTGGTAATCCATATAAAAAGGCACGCCAGCGAGGTTATTCAGTAACACAACATTTGTTGTGTTGAAAAAAAACAACAAAAAAACACTATGTTATGGGTTCTGAGTGATCATAAACAGCATAACTGGTAATAGAAAAAAACACACACACAAAAACATACGTGATTGAAATAACCTTAACCCTGAACAAACATTTCCTTGAATAGAACAGCAGAGCTTACCCAACAAAATTTGTTTAAGCTGCAGCCCAATTTTCTGTCTCTTCTGTCCTGTGGACAACCTTAAAATGAGACAAACACTCTCGATTCAAATTTCTCTCTGATCACTCAAGCCGTTTCTGATTGGTTAGGTAACCGATGACCTTATTGCATCAGACAAGAAGGTCCATTTTCCAGACAAGGTGAGGCAGGTTGAATTAGATAAAATAAATAAAGAAGATAAAATACATTTTTTATTGGTTTAATTATTTATTTTAGGTGAAAAGTTCAATAAAGCTGTGTATTAAAACAGATATATCCATTTCTTTTTGAGATGTATTAGTATATATCAATACTGATTGTTAGATGTACAGGATAATTGGACTCGCCCTAAAGGTTGCTATTGATTATCGTTGACGTCATATTGGCCGCCTCAGGACATTGCCACGACGTTGATAACGTATTTATAGATCACAAAAGGCGTCATAATCACATAACCATGATGTCACCCTTTCCTGCATGGGAAGGCTAAAAGATACCAGCATCGGTACCGTGTCAATATGCAAGTGCAATAGCAAATCAAAAGCTTACTCTCAAATACTATAATTAAACCAGAACAAGGGCGTAGCTGCTTTACGCAAATACGCAGGTGCGTATTGAATTTATTTCAGATTGACAAAATTTCAACTCGCATCTGCGTATTTGCTTGCTGAAAATTTGGTAAAATGGCCTAGATATAAGTACCAGCTGTCAAAAAACAGACATTACAGTATGAAATATTTTAAAGGCTAACTCCTAGATGTCCAATCAAAGAGTACGAAACATAAGTGTGCGCATCTTGCAAAGGCTCCTAACTACACCCCTGCCTAATAACAGACAAAGTAACAAAGAGAATGGCTTTGAGCGGTCAATAGAAATAAAATTGACACTTTCAAACCTAGCCACACAAAAATATCTTACTGCATGCGCACAGCAGCCTAGCATTAGCTTCATATAATAACAATCTTCACTGTCCAAATTATCAATCTATGTATTATGAAGAAAACAAATACTGGAAAACGCAGGCTTATCTGTTTCTTTGCAAGTTACAAATGTCATGGCGCCTTCAGGTTTTCTGAGAATATTTGTATGCTCTGACAAAGCTCGATGTGGCCAACCTACGTCACGATCATATGATTATATATCTCAAATTTCAATAGAAAAAAAACTCAAAAAGAGTAGAAGCGTCAAGTTGGTTACTTATTCCCTATTCCCTATTCCCGATTCTAATAACCCATATAGATATCGGTACTTTTACGTTGCGACATTAAATACTCTTGGAATATTAATCTTTTCTCTAGTCTGTAGTTGTCTGTCTGAGTACATCTCTACTCAGTCAGGTTGTTTGTCCGTCTGTCTGTTCGCATGTATTTGCTTTCGCATATGAAAAGGGTATATCTGTTCACTTCGAATTCTATCAAGCATCGCCCCAAAAACTTCATGGAGATTATACTTTTGTTTTGTTGTGCCTGTCCATGCGTTCCTTCATTATTTTGTCCGTCCTTGCGTCTGCCTGTCCTGGAGGTATCCTGTCCTTTTAGTCTTTTGTCTTTACAGTGATAGCAAAGCAGGTGTGTAAGTTAACTAAGGCATTTGGAGGAACATATTGGTGCAATTACTATAATACTATAACAGGCTGTCGTTGTTGTACATCGATGCGATCTTTTATCTGTCCGTATGTGTATGTCTGTCTGTCCGTCTGATTTTGTTTGCATATATATGCAAGTATATAAAATCAGCAGCAAAACGTATAGGATGTATCGTTGTTACCCTTTTGGAAGGGTTTTCGTGGTCCTGAGAAGCAAACAGGAAGTAATGGAAGTTGTCTCCCTTTGAGAAAATGGTGGCGAAAAACATGGAACAGTACCCGTGCACTTTATGGAAATACTGCTGTGTCCGTCTTGGTATGTATCTGTGTAACCGTCCGTCCGTCCGTCCGGTTTTGTTTGTATTTATGCAGATCCAATTAGCAGTAGCTAGTAGATACATTTTTTTGTATGCACAAAGACACATATGAGCCGCGACACGAGAAAACCAACAATGTGGTTGTGCGCTCAGCGCAGACTCAGATCAGCCTGGGCATCCGCCCAGTCTGATCAGAGTCTTCGCTGTCCGCATGAAGGTAACTTAGACCCTTAGCTACCCTTTGAGCACTTAACGAAGGGTCTGGTCAAACTTGGCGGAAACCTAGACTGATTTGAGTCTGCGCGGTGCGCATGACCACATTGTTGGTTTTGTCGTATCGCGGCTCAATATGGAGGATATAATATGAACATTTGAAGTAATTTCACTGAGCCAATTTTGAAAAAAAAAATTTAAAAGTTTTCTTCCATATGAAATGAAGTGAAATAATGTTGACGATTTCACCCTAACTTTATAAGTGAGAGGGATTTTTAAATGATACAATCTTTGGCATGCATAAGGACACATATATGGAGCATATGATAAGAACATTTTAAGGAATTTCACTGAGCCAATTTTGAAAAAAAAAATTAAATGTTTTCTTCCATATGAAATGAAATCAACGAATGTTGACGATTTCACCCTAAAATTTTAAGTGAGAGGTAGTTTTGAATGATACAATCTTTTGCATGCATAAAGACATATATATGGAGCATACGATATGAACATTTTAAGGAATTTCACAGAGCCAATTTTGAGAAAAAATATGAAATTTTCTTCCATATTAATTTACGTCAAACAATGTTGACGATTTCACCGTAACCTTATAAGTGAGAGGTAGTTTTGAATGATACAATCTTTTGCATGCATAAAGACACATATATGGAGCATATTATATGAACATTTTAAGGAATTTCACTGAGCCAATTTTGAACAAAAAAAATGAAATTTTCTTCAATATTAATTTACGTCAAACAATGTTGACGATTTCACCGTAACTTTATAAGTGAGAGGGAGTTTTGAATGATACAATCTTTTGCAAGTATAAAGACATATATGTGGAGCATATGATATGAATTTTTTAAGGAATTACAATGAGCCAATTTTGAGAAAAAAATATGAAATTTTCTTCAATATTAATTTACGTCAAACAATGTTGACGATTTCACCGTAACTTTATATATGAGAGGGAGTTTTGAATGATACAATCTTTTGCATGCATTAAGACATATATATGGAGCATACGATATGAACATTTTAAGGAATTTCACTGCGCCAATTTTGAGAAAAAAAAATGAAATTTTCTTCCATATTAATTTACGTCAAACAATGTTGTCGATGTCACCGTAACTTTATAAGTGAGAGGGAGTTTTGAATGATACAATCTTTGGCATGCATAAGGACACATATATGGAGCATATGATAAGAACATTTTAAGGAATTTCACTGAGCCAATTTTGAAAAAAAAAATTAAATGTTTTCTTCCATATGAAATGAAATCAACGAATGTTGACGATTTCACCCTAAAATTATAAGTGAGAGGTAGTTTTGAATGATACAATCTTTTGCATGCATAAAGACATATATATGGAGCATACGATATGAACATTTTAAGGAATTTCACTGAGCCAATTTTGAGAAAATATATGAAATTTTCTTCCATATTAATTACGTCAAACAATGTTGACGATTTCACCGTAACCTTATAAGTGAGAGGTAGTTTTGAATGATACAATCTTTTGCATGCATAAAGACACATATATGGAGCATATTATATGAACATTTTAAGGAATTTCACTGAGCCAATTTTGAACAAAAAAAATGAAATTTTCTTCAATATTAATTTACGTCAAACAATGTTGACGATTTCACCGTAACTTTATAAGTGAGAGGGAGTTTTGAATGATACAATCTTTTGCAAGTATAAAGACATATATATGGAGCATATGATATGAATTTTTTAAGGAATTTCACTGAGCCAATTTTGAGAAAAAAAATATGAAATTTTCTTCAATATTAATTTACGTCAAACAATGTTGACGATTTCACCGTAACTTAATATATGAGAGGGAGTTTTGAATGATACAATCTTTTGCATGCATAAAGACATATATATGAAGCATACGATATGAACATGTTAAGGTATTATATTGAGCCTATTTTTAGAA
Source organism: Ctena decussata (assembly GCA_963989385.1). Classification (NCBI taxonomy): domain Eukaryota; kingdom Metazoa; phylum Mollusca; class Bivalvia; order Lucinida; family Lucinidae; genus Ctena; species Ctena decussata. The sequence continues at coordinate 11,333,831 of OZ022504.1, forward strand.
AAAAAATATGAAATTTTCTTCCATATTAATTTACGTCAAACAATGTTGACGATGTCACCGTAACTTTATAAGTGAGAGGGAGTTTTGAATGATACAATCTTTGGCATGCATAAAGACACATATATGGAGCATATGATATGAACATTTTAAGGAATTTCACTGAGCCAATTTTGAGAAAAAAAATTTAAATGTTTTCTTCCATATGGTTTGAAATCAACGAATGTTGACGATTTCACCCTAAAATTATAATAGAGAGGGAGTTTTGAATGATACAATCTTTTGCATGCATAAAGACATATATATGGAGCATACGATATGAACATTTTAAGGAATTTCACTGAGCCGAATTTGAGAAAAAAAAACAATATGAGATTTTCTTCTGTACTAATTTAAGTCAAACAATGTTGACGATTTCACCGTAACCTTATAAGTGAGAGGGAGTTTTAAATGATACAATCTTTTGCATGCATAAAGACACATATATGGAGCATACGATATGAATATTTTAAGGAATTTCACTGAGCCAATTTTGAAAAAAAAATATTAAACTTTTTCTTCTTTATGAAATGAAGTGAAAGAATGTTCATGATTTCATCCTATATTTATAAGTGGGAGGGAGTTTTGAATGATACAATCTTTTGCATGCGTAAAGACGCATATACGGAGCATATGATATGAACATTTTAAGGAATTTCACTTAGCCAATTCTGAGAAGAAAAAAAAATGAAACTTTCTTCCATATTAATTTAGGTCAAACAATGTCGAAGATTACACCGTAACTTTATAAGTGAGAGAGAGTTTTGAATGATACAATATTTTGCAAGTATAAAGACATATATATGGAGCATATGATATGAACATTTTAAGGAATTTCACTGAGCCAATTTTGAAAAAAAAATTAAAAGTTTTTATTCCATATGATATGAAATGAACGAATGTTGACGTTTTTATTCTAAATTCATAAGTGAGAGGGAGTTTTGAATGATACAATCTTTAGCATGTATAAAGACACATATAAGGATCATATGATATGAACATTTTGAGGAATTTCACTGAGCCAATTTTTGAGAGAAAAAAATAGGTTTTTTCATACATACTAATTTAAGTCAAAGAATGTTGACGATTTCACAGTAACTTTATAAGTGAGAGGAATTTTGAATGATACAATCTTTTGCAAGCATAAAGACATATATATGGAGCATATGATATGAATTTTTTAAGGAATTTCACTGAGCCAATTTTGAAAAAAAAAATGAAATTTTCTTCAATATTAATTTACGTCAAACAATGTTGACGATTTCACCGTAACTTTATATATGAGAGGGAGTTTTGAATGATACAATCTTTTGCATGCATAAAGACATATATATGGAGCATACGATATGAACATTTTAAGGAATTTCACTGAGCCAATTTTGAGAAAAGAAAAAAAATGAAATTTTCTTCCATATTAATTTACGTCAAACAATGTTGACGATGTCACCGTAACTTTATAAGTGAGAGGGAGTTTTGAATGATACAATCTTTTGCATGCATAAGGACACATATATGGAGCATATGATAAGAACATTTTAAGGAATTTCACTGAGCCAATTTTCAAAAAAAAAATTAAATGTTTTCTTCCATATGAAATGAAATCAACGAATGTTGACGATTTCACCCTAAAATTATAAGTGAGAGGTAGTTTTGAATGATACAATCTTTTGCATGCATAAAGACATATATATGGAGCATACGATATGAACATTTTAAGGAATTTCACTGAGCCAATTTTGAGAAAAAATATGAAATTTTCTTCCATATTAATTTACGTCAAACAATGTTGACGATTTCACCGTAACCTTATAAGTGGGAGGTAGTTTTGAATGATACAATCTTTTGCATGCATAAAGACACATATATGGAGCATATTATATGAACATTTTAAGGAATTTCACTGAGCCAATTTTGAGAAAAAAAATGAAATTTTCTTCAATATTAATTTACGTCAAACAATGTTGACGATTTCACCGTAACTTTATAAGTGAGAGGGAGTTTTGAATGATACAATCTTTTGCAAGTATAAAGACATATATATGGAGCATATGATATGAATTTTTTAAGGAATTTCACTGAGCCAATTTTGAGAAAACAATATGAAATTTTCTTCAATATTAATTTACGTCAAACAATGTTGACGATTTCACCGTAACTTTATATATGAGAGGGAGTTTTGAATGATACAATCTTTTGCATGCATGAAGACATATATATGGAGCATACGATATGAACATCTTAAGGAATTTCATTTAACCAATTTTTAGAAAAAAAATATGAAATTTTCTTCAATATTAATTTACGTCAAACAATGTTGACGATGTCACCGTAGCTTTATAAGTGAGAAGGAGTTTTGAATGATACAATCTTTTGCATGCATAAAGACACATATATGGAGCATATGATATGAACATTTTAAGGAATTTCACTGAGCCAATTTTGAAAAAAAAAATTAAATGTTTCCTTCCATATGAAATGCAATCAACGAATGTTGACGATTTCACCCTAAATATATAAGTGAGAGGTAGTTTTGAATGATACAATCTTTTGCATGCATAAAGACATATATATGGAGCATACGATATGAAAATTTTAAGGAATTTCACTGAGCCAATTTTGAGAAAAAAATATGAAATTTTCTTCCATATTAATTTACGTCAAACAATGTTGACGATTTCACCGTAACCTTATAAGTGAGAGGGAGTTTTGAATGATACAATCTTTTGCAAGCATAAAGACACATATATGGAGCATATGATATGAACATTTTAAGGAATTTCACTGAGCCAATTTTGAGAAAAAAATATTAAACTTTTTCTTCTTTATGAAATGAAGTGAAAGAATTTCATGATTTCACCCTAAATTTTTAAGTGAGAGGGAGTTTTGAATGATACAATATTTTGCATGCGTAAAGACGTATATACGGAGCATATGATATGAACAGTATAAGGAATTTCACTGAGCCAATTTTGAGAAAAAAAAAATGAAATTTTCTTCCATATTAATTTAGGTCAAACAATGTCGACGATTTCACAGTTACTTTATAAGTGAGAGAGAGTTTTGAATGATACAATCTTTTGCAAGTATAAAGACATATATATGGAGCATACGATATGAACATTTTAAGGAATTTCACTGAGCCAATTTTGAAAAAAAATTAAAAGATTTTCTTCCATATGAAATGAAATGAACGAATGTTGACGTTTTTATTCTAAATTTAAAAGTGAGAGGGATTTTTGAATCATACATTCTTTCGCATGTATAAAGACACATATAAGGAGCATATGATACGAACATTTTGAGGAATTTCACTGAGCCAATTTTGAGAAAACAAAATATGTACTTTTCATCCATACTAATTTAAGTCAAACAATATTGACGATTTCACCGCAACTTTATGAGTGAGAGGGAGTTTTGAATGATATAATCTTTTGCAAGCATAAAGACATATATATGGAGCATATGATATGAATTTTTTAAGGAATTTCACTGAGCCAATTTTGAAAAAAAAATGAAATTTTCTTCAATATTAATTTACGTCAAACAATGTTGACGATTTCACCGTAACTTTATATATGAGAGGGAGTTTTGAATGATACAATCTTTTGCATGCATAAAGACCTATATATGAAGCATACGATATGAACATTTTCAGGAATTTCACTGAGCCAATTTTTAGAAAAAAAAAATGAAATTTTCTTCCATATTAATTTACGTCAAACAATGTTGACGATGTCACCGTAACTTTATAAGTGAGAGGGAGTTTTGAATGATACAATCTTTTGCATGCATAAAGACACATATATGGAGCATATGATATGAACATTTTAAGGAACTTCACTGAGTCAATTTTGAAAAAAAAAATTTAAATGTTTTCTTCCATATGAAATGAAATGAACGAATGTTGACAATTTCACCCTAAAATTATAAGTGAGAGGTAGTTTTGCATGATACAATCTTTTGCATGCATAAAGACATATATATGGAGCATACGACATGAACATTTTAAGGAATTTCACTGAGCCAATTTTGAGAAAAAAAAATATGAAATTTTCTTCCATATCAATTTACGTCAAACAATGTTGACGATTTTACCGTAACCTTATAAGTGAGAGGGAGTTTTGAATGATACAATCTTTTGCATGCATAAATACACATATATGGAGCATATGATATGAACATTTTAAGGAATTTCACTGAGCCAATTTTGAAAAAAAAATATTAAACTTTTTCTTCTTTATGAAATGAAGTGATAGAATTTTCATGATTTCATCCTAAATTTATAAGTGAGTGGGAGTTTTGAATGATACAATCTTTTGCATGCGTAAAGACGTATATATGGAGCATACGATATGAACATTTTAAGGAGTTTATAATCTGCACTATAGATGACGTATGGGGAGACGTTTTACGGTCGCCGCACGGCACGACACCAGTGGCATTGAAGTGAAATAGAAATCTAAAAGAGTTCATTCAAGAGCACAGAACACATTCGAAAGAAGGAACATGGGCTATCTCCGAAGTTTTGGCTACTCAAGCCTGACCAGAAGATATTTATTGCTTCATTTCACCATTAAACTTTGTCCAATATTGGACAACTAATTGGAATTAATAAAAGAATTACTTTGTCCTATATTGGACAACTAATTCGAATTGAAAAAAGTCAAATAATTTAAAGTAATGATGGCCCTACTTTTGCCATTGGCAAGTTCATGAAAAGATGGCCCAACTGTTACGAATAAGAAGCATACCATCGCACAATAACTGCACCATACGTCACTGCCATTGCACCGACACGGCCTCATTAATGTGGTACAATGCTTGAGAATAATCTAATACAGTCTCTGTCTCTTCGCCCCCCCCCCCCCACCCCCCCCCCCCCCCCCCCCCCCCCACACACACACTACTGATGTTGCTGCCGTACAGGCGCCTCTCCAATCCACCCTGTAGGTATCTGTCAGGATCGGAACGCAAGCCTTTTGTATTGAAACGTTACTGTAGGAAACAGTCCGTTACAGTACACCGAACGAGACCCGTAACTTCCGTAACTAAAGATAACGATCCGCATGAAACCGTATCGGTCCTTAACTTGGAGTGGGACTATGGAATGATAGGTTCAATTACGGATAAGATACGGAATAGATACGTATGCGACACGGATTAAATACGGATAGATGCGTTTAGTAACGCACCATTACGGTTTACTCATCCGCGCCCGAATTTTGAAACTGTTCAAAATTTCGACGCGGATCCTGCTGACTCTGCGGATATGATACGGACAGTTACGGACTCTGCGGATCTGAAACGGATCCATTACGGATAACACGGATAGATACGGACGGGCCATCCGCAGTATCTGCAGAATCCGTATATGTGTGTGTGACTGGAGCATACAAGAGAAGACACAGATGTAGACGGCGCAGTTAATCTTTTCTATTCTTCTATCCGCTAGGCATGCGCAACAGTCCGTATCTGAAGGTATTTATCCGCATCTAAAGGTTACAGAAGGTAACAGAAGGTTAGTAGTTCGTACCTATCTGTATCCATCCGCATATATTGGTAACTATATCCGTAAATTCGTTAAAATATAAATAGGCCACGCCCACAAATTCTGCGGATAAACTTTTATCCGCAACTATCCGCCCTAACCGTAATGTGTGTTTGTGACTGGGGCATTAGTCACAGACACTGATTACGGATTGGGCGGATAGTTGCGGACTTTAAATCCACACAATTTGTGGGTGTGGTGTCTCTCCATATCGAATCCGTATGGTATCCGTGTGGTATCCGCAAGGTCCGCAGGATATGCCACCAATTTTAAAAAGTTTAAATATTCAAGCGCGGAAGAGTTAACCATAATGATCCGTAACTGAAGGCATTTATCCGCATTTAACCATATCTAATCCGTATTTAATCCGTATCTCGACCTATCGTTCCGCGGTCCACCAAAAATTGTGGACAGTTACGGTTTCATGCGGATTGTTACGGTTAGTTATGGGTCTCGTTCTGCGTATTGTTACGGACTAATTCCCCAGGCATATTAGCTATTCGCAATTATCCTCATCAAAACCTATCTGTCTGTATCGGAGTGAAAGTTATCCGTATAAAAACGTATCTGAAGGTGACTGACCGTAATTGAAGGTAACGATCTGCGTGAAAACGTATCAGTCCACAACTTGGGGTGGGCTGTTGTATTTCAATTCTCGTATCGACGTTCTCCATGCACCTCAGCGGAACGAATCCATAGCCGAAGTAACAGGGCGCCGAGCGTCCGCCGTCGTCCTCGTCGAAGTCGTTGATAGCCGCGGCCATAGGGAGATTCTTCCTGGAAACACACATCACTCTGGTATCTTCTTTCAGGAACAACGACCCTTGTTAGGGCCACACTGTCGATACATCTTAGCCGCCACGTGACTGGGTTGCCACGTGGCGTTGCCGCTCCTTCACCGCGTCGAGTTGGGGTGGGCCGCGAAATGATAGGTTTATATACGGATTAGATACGGATAAGATACCGATTTGATACGGATTATATGTGGATGAATACGGATGAATGCCTTCTGTTACCTTTTGTTACAGATCAATACGGTTTACTCGTCCGCGCCTGAATTTTGAAAATTTTCAAAATTTGAAATCGGATCCTGCGGACCCTTCGGATACGATACAGACAGTTACAGACTCTGCGGATGCGGTACGAACGTTTACGAATAACACCGGACAGATGCGGATGGGCCATCCGTAGATGCGATACGGATCAGTACGAATAAAACCGGACATATACGAACGGGCCATCCGTAGCATCAACAACATCTTTCCGCATCTAGAAGTAACAGAAGGTAATGGAAGGTAAGTAGTACGTAAACATTCGTATCATCTCATCATATCGATTTAAAGGGAAAATATCTTACCGCCGACATCTGCATGCTGGTAAATCAGCATGAACCAGGGGAGTCATATTATAAGCTATATTTCTCCTTCAAATTTAATGGCATTCATAAATACCTTCCTTTACAAGTTGAAGTAATGTCTTTGGTGACGTCGTTTTCAAATTCTACTTTTCAAAATTAAATTTTATGTCTCCAGAATTCCTTTTAGAGACACAGTCAATTTTCATTAATTTTGGTACTTTGAATTCAATATATTCTACCATATCTCTAGAACAAATAGATGACTTTTTACCAAACTAACATGGTTTCACCGTTGGGAGAGTGCAAATTGTTGATTAAATTTTGGTGACCTTGACCTTTATTTCAAGGTCAGAGTAAGACTTATAATGTCAATTTTAAGTCAAGTTTTGACCATTGTCTACACATTAGCTCCTGAATTAGTACGAAATTATGCCCAAAAAGTGGCCTAAATTAAACATTATCAGTAGTGAGAGCACTAGTTATGATTAAATGGCCATGACGCCATGATTAAATGGCCATGACGTCATCTTCAAGGTCAGGTCAAGGCTAGACTAAACGGAGTTTAATCATAGATTTCACACAATCAGTCAGCAGAAATGTACCAAATCTGAGTGTTTTCATTTGAAAATCATTGTTTAATGTGCACAGAATGACCTTGACCTTGGTCTGAAGGTCTGTGTTAGCGAAACATAATGAAACAGAATTGGGTTAAACTTAAAGGTTATAGAAAAGTCTGTTGTGAAATAATGAACTTCTGAATGTATTGGTGACCTTCAGATCAAGGTCAAGGTCATTAAGGGCATATTAAAGGTAGGTTCCTGTACTAGCGATAACAATTATGCCCACAAAATAATTTCGTCTTTTTCAGAGCAGTATTGAATTCTCTTATTTTTCTGAATTTGTTGCTACTGAGAAACTCGTCAGATGTTGAAGAAAATAGTCGTTTTCCCTTTTGGTTTATTTTCTTTCGTTGGAATTCCAGTTCTAAAAATAACTATGTTTATTATGTCTATAAGTGCGCGATTTCTGATGCCATTCTCCAAAGGTCAATTTTCCCTTGTCTTGAGCTCTCCTAGAGGTAGATGGGTTAAAACTATCCCAAAATGCAATGCAGCATGACCTCAGCTGTGTTATCTATTTTTGGCGCGAACTAAAAATAGCGCTAACTGGTGTGCGAAGCAGAGTTATGAAATCCCTTGCAAAATAACTTTTCTAATATTTTTTTGATTTACACTTTTTAGTGACACTTATTCATTCCCTTTTATAAGTGCTTTCCAACAACTTGGATGAAAGATCATCAAAATTATGTTGCATTCCAAAGTACAGGAACCTACCTTTAAGCATTGATTTACAAATAGAAACATATATATTTGTTAAATTTCTGCTTACTAGCTGTGTGAGATCTTTGATTAAATTCTGTCTAGTCTAACCTTGACCTTGAAGATGATGTAATTGCCATTTGATCACAACCAGTGCTCTAACTACTCATAATGGTTAATTTAGGCCACTTTGGTCATAATTTCATACCAGTTCAGGAGCTAATATGTAGACAATGGTCAAAACTTGACTTAAAATTGACATTATAAGTCTTACTCTGACCTTGAAACTAAGGTCAAGGTCACCAAAATTTAATCAATAGTTTGCACTCTCCCAACGGTGAAACCAAGTTAGTTTGGTAAGAAGTCATCTATTTGTTCTAGAAATATGGTAGAATATATTGAATTCAAAGTACCAAAATTAATGAAAATTGAGAGTGTCTCTAAAAGAAATTCTGCAGACATAAGATTTTACTTTGAAAGGTAGAATTTGAGAAAGGATATCACCAAAGACATTACTTCAACTAATAAAGGTAGGTATTTATGAATGTCATTAAATTTGAAGGATTAATATAGCTTATAGTATGACTTCCCTGGTTCATGCTGATTTACCCCATCCATTTTAATAACCCCATTATTCCAAAAGTCGTGCTTACGGAGCTTAACCACTATTGATTCAGTATAGCAGACACTATAGGCTAATCATCAGCTGAAAATAAAACATTTTGCTCTTGGGCAGAAAAAGGGTCTTATAGGTACCCCCTTTGCTCAGCGAATGTTTTTACAAATTCTCTTATCGTAAACTCAATATACATGTCTTAAGAATGAAAAAGATTGTATCATTCAAGTTTCTCTCTAACCGCTCTCCTCCTGGTCAAATGTTCACTTTTTCCTGAACTTTTTTATGAAGAAGATAAACTTTTCAGACAGTTGCTCAAAATAGGGTCAGTGGACTTTTCCAAATTATTTTGGTATGATGTACGCCATATATATGTGTATAAACATGCAAAATATTATATCATTCAAACTCCCTCTCATCGATATATTTATAGTCAAATCTGCAACATTTCTGGCTTTAGTTAATATACAAGAAAATTTTTTCAAATATTTTCTCAAAATTTGCTCAGTGGAATTTGTTAAAATGTTTCTATAATTTTCTAACTATACATGTTTTTAAGCGAACAAAAATATTGTATAATTCTCTAAATCCTTTTACTAGTCTAGCTAAAGTCAAAGATTCAGTACCATTTGGTTTTTACTAATATATACGATAAAAAAGCTCTGAAAAGTAAGATCCGATCCTTTGGAAGCAAGGAATACATCATCAAAAACAGAAAATAGCGGACTCGGTTTAATTGACTCTATTCATGACCAGTAATGAAATGTGCTACACCAGCCACGCCCTGTAGCACCGGCTTCAGCGGAACTCTATTTTCAAAATAACTAAAATGAACTCAATGATCCCAAAGAACCAGAAAAATATAATCTGCCCTATGATGATGTACGGGGAGACGTTTTACGGACACTTTGCAAACATTTTCTCAAAATAGGTTCAGTGTTTTTTTCCAGTTTTTTTTCTTATTATAACCGCAATTATTATGTCTATAAACACGCAGAAGATTGTATCATTCAAAACTCCCTCTCATCATTATATTTGTAGTAAACTTTCAACATGTTTGACTTTTAAAAATTTAATAATATATTTATACAAGAAAAACTTTTCAAAGATTTACTCAAAATTTGCTCAGTGGAATTTGTTAAAATGTTCAAATAATATTCTCACTATACAGGTTTCTAAGCGTGCAAAATATCGTTTAATTCGATACATTTCCTTCCATTAGTATAGAAAACTCAAATCTTCATGATTATTTTACTTTCACTAATACAGAAGATAAAGTTAGCATAACTTTCTTCAAAAGTGGCTCGGTGGATTTTTTCCATTTTTTGTGATTATATACCTTATATACATGTCTATAAAGAAGCAAAAGATTGTATCTTTTAAAACTCTCAACGATATCTTTATAGTCGATTTTTCAACATTTTGACTTAAATAAATATACAAGAAACACTTTTCTTTTTCTTTTTTAAATTGATCCAGTAAAATTTGTTCAAATGTTCAATGATAATCTCGCTAAACCTGTTTTTAAGCGTGCAAAAATTTTATCATTCGATGCTTCCTCTCACTACTATAGTTAAAGTCAAATCTTCAACATAATTTGACTTTTATTAATATACAAGAAAATATAGTATCATTCAAAATTCTCACTCACCGCTGTTCATAGAGTCAAAGCTTCACAAAATTTGACCTTTAATGGATGAGTAAATGATTGCCAAAACTGTATCATAATTGGCTCAGTTTTTTTTTTTCAAATATTCTCAGCATAAATTCAATATACATTTCTCCATTGATACCAAATATTGTATAATTCAAGTCTCTCTCTAAACGCTATACTTATAGTGAAATCTTCACTATTATTTGACTTTTTGAATTTAGTAGATAAACATTTCAAATATATTCTCAAAATAGGCCCAGTGGATTTTTCCGAATTTTTCGTATTATGTACGAAATATACACGACTTTAAGCACGCAAACATTTTATTAGTCAAAACTCTCTCTAACCGATATATTTATAGTCAAGTCTCCGACATTTTTTACTTCCATTAATATACAAGAAAAACTTTTCAAATATTTTCTCAAAATTTGCTCAGTGGAATCTGTTGAAATATTCAAATAATGTTTTCACTATATAGGTTTCTAAGCGTGAAAAAGATTGTTTAATTCAATATTTCCTCTCCCTAGTATACCTTAATTGAAATCTTCAACTTATTTGACTTTTACTGATAAAGAAGATAAAGTTTGAAAAAAATTCTTCAAAATAGCGTCAGTGGATTTTTTTAATGTTCTATGTATAATGTACGCACTATACATGTTATATACTTCATTTCATGATGAAGAAAAGTTTCATATTTTTTTTTTCAAAATTGGCTCAGTGATTTTGGCTTATATGTTCATCTAATATGCTCCATATATGTGACTTTAAGCATGCAAAAGATTGTATCATTCAAAACTCCCTCTCACTTATAAATTTAGGATGAAATCATCAACATTCTTTCACTTCATTTCATATGAAAAAAAATATATATATTTTTTTTCAATATTGGCCTAGTGAAATTCCTTAAAATGTCCATATATTATGCTCAATATATGTGTCTTTACGCACGAAAAAGATTGTATCATTAAAAACTCCCTTTCACTTATAAATTTAGGATGAACTCGTCAACATTCGTTCATTTCATTTCCTATGGAAGAAAACTTTTAATATTTTTTTTTCAAAATTGGCTCAGTGAAATTCCTTAAAATGTTCATATAATATGCTCAATATATGTGTCTTTATGCGTGCAAAAGATTGTATCATTCAAAACTCCCTCTCACTTATAAGGTTACGGTGAAATCGTCAACATTGTTTGACGTAAATTAATATGGAAGAAAATTTCCTATTTTTTTTCTCAAAATTGGGCCAGTGAAATTCCTTCAAATGTTCATATCATATGCTCCATATATATGTCTTTATACTTGCAAAAGATTGTATCATTCAAAACTCCCTCTATAAAGGTACGGTGAAATCGTCAACATTGTTTGACGTAAATCAATATTGAAGAAAATTTCCTATTTTTTTTTCTCAAAATTGGCTCAGTGAAATTCCTTAAAATGTTCATATCATATGCTCCATATATATGTCTTTATGCTTGCAAAAGATTGTATCATTCAAACTCCCTCTCACTTATAAGGTTACGGTGAAATCGTCAACATTGTTTGACGTAAATTAATATGGAAGAAAATTTCATATTTTTTTCCTCAAAATTGGTTCAGTGAAATTCCTTAAAATTTTCATATCATATGCTCCTTATATGTGTCTTTACGCATGCAAAAGATTGTATCATTCAAAACTCCTTCTCACTGATAAAATTACGGTGAAATCGTCAACATTCATTCACTACATTTCATATGGGAGAAAACTTTTAATTTTTTTTTTCAAAATTGGCTCAGTGAAATTTCTTAAAATGTTCATATCATATGCTCCTTATATGTGTTTTTATACATGCAAACGATTGTATCATTCAAAACCCCTTCTTACTTATAAATTTAGGATGAAATCATCAACATTCTTTCACTTCATTTCATAAGAAAGAGATAACTTTTAATATTTTTTTTCAAAATTGGCTCAGTGAAATTCATTAAAATGTTCATATAATATGCTCAATATATGTGTCTTTATGCATGCAAAAGATTGTATCATTCAAAACTTACTCTCACTTATAATTTTAGGGTGAAATCGGCAACATTCGTTCATTTCATTTCATATGGAAGGAAACAGTTAAATTTTTTTTTTCAAAATTGGCTCAGTGAAATTCCTTAAAATGTTCATATCGTATGCTCCATATATGTGTCTTTATGCATGCAAAAGATTGTATCATTCAAAACTCCCTCTCACTTTTAAATTTAGGATGAAATCGTCAACATTCGTTCATTTCATTTCATATGGAAGAAAAACTTCTAATTTTTTTTTTCAAAATTGGCTCAGTGAAATTCCTTAAGATGTTCGTATAATATGCTCCGTATATGTGTCTTTATGCATGCAAAAGATTGTATCATTAAAAACTACGTCTCACGTATAACTTTAGGGTGAAATCGTCAACATTCTTCCACCACATTTCATATGGGAGAAAACTTTTAATATTTTTTTTCAAAATTGACTGAGTGAAATTCCTTAAAATGATCATATCATATGCTCCATATATATGTCTTTATACTTGCAAAAGATTGTATCATTCAAAACTCTCTCTCACTTATAAGGTTACTGTGAAATCGTCAACATTGTTTGACGTAAATACATATGGAAGAAAATTTCATATTTCTTTTTTCTCAAAATTGGCTCAGTGAAATCCCTTAAAATGTTCATATCGTATGCTCCATCTTTATGTCTTAACGCATGCAAAAGATTGTATCATTCAAAACTCCTTCTCATATATAAAGTTACGGTGAAATCGTCAACATTGTTTGACGTAAATTAATATGGAAGAAAATTTCATATTTTTTTTTCTCAAAATTGACTCAGTGAAATTCCTTAAAATGTTCATATCGTATGCTCCATATATACGTCTTAATGCATGCAAAAGATTGTATCATTCAAAACTCCCTCTCATATATAAAGCTACGGTGAAATCGTCAACATTGTTTCACGTAAAATAATATTGAAGAAAATTTCATATTTTTTTTCTCAAAATTGGCTCAGTGAAAGTGCTTAAAAAATTCAATCATATGCTCCATATATATGTCTTTATGCTGGCCAAAGATGGTATCATTCAAAACTCCTTCTCACTTATAAAGTTACGGTGAATTCGTCAACAGTGTTTGACTTAAATTAGTATGGATGAAAATTACATATTTTTTTGTCAAAATTGGCTCAGTGAAATTCCTTAAAATGTTCATATCGTATGCTCCATATATATGTCTTTATGCATGCAAAAGATTGTATCATTCAAAACTACCTCTCACTTATTATTTTAGGGTGAAATTGTCAACATTCGTTCATTTCATTTCATATGGAAGAAAACATTTAAGGTTTTTTTTTTCAAAATTGGCTCATTGAAATTCCTTAAAATGTTCATATCATATGCTCCATATATGTGTCTTTATGCATGCAAAAGATTGTATCATTCAAAACTCCCTCCCACTGATAAAGTTATGGTGACATCGTCAACATTGTTTGACTTAAATTAGTATGGATGAAAATTTTATATTTTTTTTTCTCAAAATTGGCTCAGTGAAATTCCTCAAAATGTTCATATCATATGCTCCTTGTATGTGTCTTTATACATGCGAAAGATTGTATCATTCAAAACTCCATCTCACTTATAAAGTTAGGATGAAATCGTCAACATTCGTTCATTTCATTTCCTATGGAAGAAAAATTTTAATATTTTTTTTTTCAAAATTGGCTCAGTGAAATTCCTTAAAATGTTCATATCATATGCTCAATATATTTGTCTTTATGCATGCAAAAGATTGTATCATTCAAAACTACCTCTCATATATAAAGTTATGGTGAAATCGTCAACATTGTTTGACGTAAATAAATATTGAAGGATTTTTTTTTTTTTGTTTTCTCAAAATTGGCTCAGTGAAATTCCTTCAAAAATTCATATCATATGCTCCATATATGTCTTTACGCTGGCAAATTGTATTATTCAAAACTTCTTCCTACTTATAAAGTTACGGTGAAATCGTCAACATATTTTTTTTCCTCAAAATTGGCTCAGTGAAATTCCTCAAAATTTCCCTAACGTATGCTCCATATATATGTCTTTATACTTGCAAAAGAATGTATCATTCAAAACTCTCTCTCACTTATCAAGTTACGGTGAAATCGTCGACATTGTTTGACCTAAATTAATATGGAAGAAAATTTTATTTTTTTCCTCAAAATTGGCTTAGTGAAATTCCTTAAAATGTTCATATCATATGCTCCGTATATGCGTCTTTACGCATGCAAAAGATTGTATCATTCAAAACTCCCTCTCACTTATAAATTTAGGATGAAATCGTGAAAATTCTTTCACTTCATTTCATAAAGGTGAAAAAATTTAATAATTTTTTTTCAAAATTGGCTCAGTGAAATTCCTTAAAATATTCATATCATATGCTCCATATATGTGTATCTATGCATGCAAAAGATTGTATTATTCAAAACTGACTTCTACTTATAAGGTTACGGTGAAATCGTCAACATTGTTTGACGTAAATTAATATGGAAGAGAATTTCATATTTTTTTCTCAAAATTGGCTCAGTGAAATTCCTTAAAATGTTCATGTCGTATGCTCCATATATATGTCTTTATGCATGCAAAAGATTGTATCATGCAAAACTACCTCTCACTTATAATTTAAGGGTGAAATTGTCAACATTCGTTCATTCTATTTCATATGGAAGAAAACATTTAAATTTCTTTTTTTCAAAATTGGCTCAGTGAAATTCCAAAAAATTGTTATATCATATGCTCCATATATGTGTCTTTATGCATGCAAAAGAATGTATCATTCAAAACTCCCTCTCACTTTTAAAGTTACGGTGACATCGTCAACATTGTTTGACGTAAGTTAATATGGAAGAAAATTTCATTTATTTTTTCTCAAAATTGGCTCAGTGAAATTCCTCAAAATGTTCATATCCTTGTATGTGTCTTTATACATGCGAACGATTGTATCATTCAAAACTCCCTCTCACTTATAAATTTAGGATGAAATCGTCAACATTCGTTCATTTCATTTCCTATGGAAGAAAACTTTTAATATTTTTTTTCAAAATTGGCTCAGTGAAATTCATTAAAATGTTCACATCATATGCTAATTATATTTGTCTTTATGCATGCAAAAGATTGTATCATTCAAAACTACCTCTCACTTATAATTTTAGGGTGAAATCGTCAAAATTCGTTCATTTCATTTCATATGGAAGAAAACATTTAATTTTTTTTTCAAAATTGGCTCAGTGGAATTCCTCAAAATGTACATATCATATGCTCCATATATGTGTCTTTATGCATGCAAAAGATTGTATCATTCAAAACCCCCTCTCAATTATAAAGTTACGGTGAAATAGTCAACATTGTTTGACTTAAATTAGTATGGATGAAAATTACATATTTTTTTCCTGGAAATTGGCTCAGTGAAATTCCTCAAAATGTTCATATCATATGCTCCTTATATGTGTCTTTATACAGGCGAAAGATTGTATCATTCAAAACTCCCTCTCACTTTTAAATTTAGGATGAAATCGTCAACATTCGTTCAATTCATTTCATATGGAAGAAAAACTTTAAAAAAAATTTTTCAGAATTGGCTCAGTGAAATTCCTTAAAATGTTCATATCATATCCTCCATATATGTGTCTTTATGCATGCAAAAGATTGTATCATTCAAAACTCCCTCTCACTTATAAAGTTACGGTGACATCGTCAACATGGTTTGACTTAAATTAATATGGAAGAAAATTTCATAATTTTTTTCTCAAAATTGGCTCTGTGAAATTCCTTAAAATGTTCATATCATATGCTCCATATATATGTCTTTATGCATGCAAAAGATTGTATCATTCAAACCTCCCTCTGATATATAAAGTTACGGTGAAATCGTCAACATTGTTTGACGTAAATTAATATTAAAGAAAATTTCATATTTTTTTTCTCAAAATTGGCTCAGTGAAATTCCTTAAAATGTTCATATTGTATGCTCCATATATATGTCTTTATGCTTGCAAAAGATGGTATCATTCAAAACACCCTCTCACTCATAAAGTTACGGTTAAATCGTCAACATTGTTTGACGTAAATTAATATTGAAGAAAATTTCATATTTTTTTCTCAAAATTGGCTCGGTGAAATTCCTTTAAAAATTAATATCATATGCTCCATATGTATGTCTTTATGCATGCAAAAGATTGTATCATTCAAAACTCCCTCTCACTTATAAAGTTACGGTGACATCGTCAACATTGTTTGACGTAAATTAATATGGGAGAAAACTTCATATTTTTTTCTCAAAATTGGCTCAGTGCTCCATATATATGTCTTTATGCATGCAAAAGATTGTATCATTCAAAACTCCCTCTCACTTATAAAGTTACGGTGAAATCGTCAACATTGTTTAACGTAAATTATTATGGGAGAAAATTTCATATTTTTTTCTAAAAATTGGCTCAGTGAAATTCCTTAAAAAATCATATCATATGCTCCATATATATGTCTTTTTGCTTGCAAAAGATGGTATCATTCAAAACTCCCTCTGACTCATAAAGTTACGGTTAAATCGTCAACATTGTTTGACGTAAATAAATATTGAAGAAAATTTCATAGTTTTTGTTCTAAAAATTGGCTCGGTGAAATTCCTTAAAAAATTCATATCATATGCTCTATATATATGTCTTTATGCTTGCGAAAGATTGTATCATTCAAAACTCCCTCTCACTTATAAAGTTACGGTGAAATCGTCAACATTGTTTGACTTAAATTAGTATGGATGAAAATAACATTTTTTTTCTCATTATTGGCTCAGTGAAATTTCTCAAAATGTTCATATCATATGCTCCTTATATGTGTTTTTATACATGCGAAAGATTGTATCATTCAAAACTCCCTCTCACTTATAAATTTTGGATGAAATCGTCAACATTCGTTCATTTCATTTCCTATGGAAGAAAACTTTTAATGTTTTTTTTTCAAAATTGGCTCAGTGAAATTCCTTTAAATGTTCATATCATATGCTCCATATATATGTCTTTATACTTGCAAAAGATTGTATCATTCAAAACTCTCTCTCACTCATAAAGTTACGGTGACATCGTCAACATTGTTTGACGTAAATTAATATTGAAGAAAATTTCATATTTTTTGTTCTCAAAATTGGCTCAGTGAAATTCCTTAAAAAATTCATATCATATGCTCCATATATATGTCTTTATGCTTGCGGAAGATTGTATCATTCAAAACTCCCTCTCACTTATAAAGTTACGGTGACATCGTAAACATTGTTTGACGTAAATTAATATGGGAGAAAATTTCATATTTTTTTCTCAAAATTGGCTCAGTGAAATTCTTTAAAAAAATCATATCATATGCTCCATATATATGTCTTTTTGCTTGCAAAAGATGGTATCATTCAAAACTCTCTCTCACTCATACAGTTACGGTTAAATCGTCAACATTGTTTGACGTGAATTAATATGGAAGAAAATTTCATATTTTTTTTCTCAAAATTGGCTCAGTGAAATTCCTTAAAATGTTCATACCGTATGCTCCATATATATGTCTTTATGCATGCAGAAGATTGTATCATTCGAAACTCCCTCTCACTTATAAAATTACGGTGACAACGTCAACATTGTTTGACGTAAATTGATATGGAAGAAAATTTCATATTTTTTTCTCAAAATTGGCTCAGTGAAATTCCTTAAAATGTTCATATCGTATGCTCCATATATATGTCTTTTTGCATGCAAAAGATTGTATCATTCAAAACTCCCTCTCATATATAAAGTTACGGTGAAATCGTCAACATTGTTGGACGTAAATTAATATTGAAGAAAATTTCATAATTTTTTTTTTTCTCAAAATTGGCTCAGTAAAATTCCTTAAAAAATTCATATCATATGCTCCATATATATGTCTTTATGCTTGCAAAAGATTGTATCATTCAAAACTCACTCTCACTTATAAAGTTACGGTGAAATCGTCAACATTGTTTGACTTAAATTAGTATGGATGAAAATTACATATTTTTTTTCCTCAAAATTGGCTCAGTGAAATTCCTCAAAATGTTCATATCGTATGCTCCTTATATGTTTCTTTATACGTGCGAAAGATTGTATCATTCAAAACTCCCTCTCACTTATAAATTTAGGATGAAATCGTCAACATTCGTTCATTTCATTTCCTATGGAAGAAAACTTTTCATGTTTTTTTTTTCAAAATTGGCTCAGTGAAATTCCTTTAAATGTTCATATCATATGCTCCATATATATGTCTTTATACTTGCAAAAGATTGTATCATTCAAAACTCTCTCTCACTTATAAAGTTACTGTGACATCGTCGACATGGTTTGACCTAAATTAATATGGAAGAAAATTTCATTTTTTTTTTCTCAAAATTGGCTCAGTGGAATTTCTTAAAATGTTCATATCATATGCTCTGTATATGCGTCTTTACGCATGCAAAAGATTGTATCATTCAAAACTCGCTCTCACTTATAAATTTAGGATGAAATCATGAACATTCTTTCACTTCATTTCATAAAGAAGAAAAGTTTTAATATTTTTTTTTCAAAATTGGCTCACTGAAATGCCTTAAAATGTTCATATCCTACGCTCCATATATGTGTCTTTATGCTTGCAAAAGATTGTATCAATCAAAACTCCCTCTCACTTATAAAGTTACGGTGAAATCGTCAACAATGTTTGACGTAAATTAATACGGCAGAAAATTTAATATTTTTTTTCTCAAACTTGGCTCAGTGAAATTCCTTAAAATGTTCATATCATATGCTCCATATATGTGTCTTTATGCATGCAAAAGATTGTATTATTTAAAATTCCATCTCACTTATAAATTTAGGGTGAAAATTGTCAACATTGTTTCACTTCATTTCATATGGAAGAAAACTTTTAATATTTTTTTTCAAAATTGGCTCAGTGAAATTTCTTAAGATGTTCATATCATATGCTCAATATATGTGTCTTTTTGCTTGCAAAAGATTGTATCATTCAAAACTCCCTCTCACTTATAAAGTTAGGGTGAAATCGTCAACATTGTTTGACTTAAATTAATACGAAAGAAAATTTCATATTTTTTTTTTCAAAATTGGCTCAGTGAAATTCCTTAAAATGTTCATATCATATGCTCCATATACGTGTCTTTTTGCATGCTAAAGATTGTATCATTCAAAACTCCCTCTCACGTATAAAGTTGGGGTGAAATCGTCCACATTGTTTCACTTCATTTCATATGGAAAAAAAAACTTTTTTTTTTTTCAAAATTGGCTCAGCGAAATTCCTTTAAGTCTCCATAGTCCTACTATTGGTGAAAACGTCTAAACTCAAATTATTGTAAAAAGCGGTTCAACCTTCACGTTTGGTAATAAAATGTGGGTTGATAGGCTTATATGGATTCATATAACAAGCAAAAAGTATAGAAAATTGGTTTTTGAAAAATAACAAATCGCTCCACAAATTAAAATTCCTGTTCTTGTTTCCCGTCTAGCAAAGCTATATAAACATAGGCGGGATAGTGATTGGGACTCCACGCCTGTACGTTGTATTTTTACCATTATATTCAACTTAATGAAATCGAAAATAGGTCATTTTAGTTGCCACCTAATATGACCCAAATAAGTTTTCAAACCCATTTTATGTGAAACTCAAAGCTGTTTTATTTGTTTAAAGCTGACTAATCACGGTCATTTACACTGACGAAACGATACTGAGAAGCTTGCAGCGATGCCTCATGATTAAATTTTTCACGCTGATAGAGCAATGGGGCCTTTAAAATGTTCATATCATTTGTTCCATATATGTGTCTTTTTGCATGCAAAAGGTTGTATCTACTAGCTACTGCTAATTGGATATGCATAAATGCAAACAAAGCCGGACGGACGGTTACACGGACACATACCTAGACGGACACAGCAGTATTTCCATAAGGTGCACGGGTAACTGTTCCATGTATTCGCCACTATTTTTTCAAAGGGAGAGAACTTCTGTTACTTCCTGTTTGCTTCTCAGGACCACGAAAACCCTTCCAAATGGGTAACAACAATACATCCTATACGTTTTGCTGCTGTTTGTATATACATGCATGTATATGCAAACAAAATCAGACTGACAAACAGACATACACATACGGACAGATAAAAGATCGCGTCGATGTACAACAAGGACAGCCTGTTATAGTATTATAGTAATTCACCAATATGTTCCTCCCAATGCCTTAGTTAACTTACACACCTGCTTTGCTATATCTGTACAGACAAAGACAAAAAGGACAGGATATCTACAGGACAGGCAGACGCAAGGACGGACAAAATAATGAAGGAACGTATGGACAGGCACAACAAAACAAAAGTATAATCTCCATGAAGTTTTAAGGGAGATGCTTGATAGAATTCGAAGTGAACAGATATACCCTTTTCATATGCGAAAGCAAATACATGCGAACAGACAGACGGACAAACAACCTGACTGAGTAGAGATGTACTCAGACAGACAACTACAGACTAGAGAAAAGATTAATATTCCAAGAGTATTTAATTCGCAACGTTAAAGTACCGATATCTTTATAGGTTATTAGAATCGGGAATAGGGAATAGGGAATAAGTAACCAACTTGACGCTTCTAAAAGAGTGGAGAACTCAGCTGTATTACAAAGTTTGTGAGGCCGATTTTTATGCCTCTCCCTCACACCACCATGGGGGACAGGATCCACTCTAGTCTGCATCGGCGTGGCTTCTTGTCTGCACTCTGTCTCCTGAATGGATAAATGGGTTTTAACCAAAACTTGCACAAATACATTATGGGGTAAGAGGAAAGAGCTGATAAGATTTCGGTGAGTATGACCTTTTTTTCAAGGTCACAGAAGGTCAAAGAATCTTGAACAATGCCTTGTCTGCACCATATCTAACGGATGGATGGATGTTTCTTAATCAAATTCGCATAGATATGTAAGTGGAAGATGCAAAAGAACTGATTAGGTCTGGTGACCTTAACCCTATTTGCAAGGCCACAAGAGTTTAAAGAATGCTGAAAAATGCCTTGTCTGCACCATATCTCCCGAATGGCTGGATGGATTTGGGCCAAACTTGCACAGATATACAGTATTCCTCAAAATTATTGAGAATTGCATTTTGGCACACAGTTGATTGCCATACATGTTCAACAATATTTTAAATGCGTAAAATACAATAAAAGAACCTTTTACAAGTTTGATTTACAAAAATGACAAGATGATGCATTTTCTTTCGTCAGTGGTAGGTAAGCATGGGCAAGGGTACACCCCTGTAAAAATATGTCCCTTGATTTTGTCTATGTTTTGCTATACGACCTTAGCTAGAAATTGGCTATCTCAGGTGAAATAGTCTGTTTTCTCCATTGTTCACCATCATCTACATTATTAGTGATACCTTTAATATTTTGCATGGTTTAATGTTACTGATTCCAGTTTCTGAGTCAGTGACTGGCTGTTATAATATAGGAAGTATATTGAAGGCATCAGAAACAGCAAAAAGTCTGGTCTGTTAGTGATCTGAACGGATTATTTTTTGCAAGGTATAGATAATCATGTCAAAACTCATATCCCATAAAGCACGTATACTAAGCCTTACAAAAATATGGTTTTGTGCCGTTTCCGTCAAGATGTATAGAATAAGAATGAATCAGAGCAACATACCCTCTGTCAAAATTGCAATTTGCCCCAAAGTCGGGCACTTTTTCGAAAGGAAGTCACGTGTTTGAATGCCAGCAGCATCTACAGCTGACAAGGTCACATAATATTCTGTTTTCAGTTCGCCAACACCTTATCACTAGATGAGAAAACCATTAACCCTTAGACTGCTGAAAAAATAATTCACCTGACCCTAAAATGGGGGTAGGGGTATCTCAGAGGCCATAACTTGCACACACTCTGGTCGATTTGCTTGAAAATTTCACTCCATATGGCCGATGTGTGAGCTGCCATTTTCCGGAAGTTACCAAGGTCACGTGACTTGCCATATTTGGGTGTCACATGATATCAGCGGGAACCGATGTAGACACAAAAAAAAAAAATAGTACAAGATATTAGCGCCAATGATATGCTTTGTATGACAAAAGTTATTGCTTGTCTGAGGGCCGGAGTTATTGCTGAATATTTATCAAGAGAGAAAGTTTGGAAGAATGAAGTCTAGTTGTCAGAAAATCGGGATCAAGTAAGTAGGGGTAGCCACCTGAAAAGCTGATGTTGAAAATACCATAAGTTTTTTACGTTTTCTCCGAGTTTTAAAGGTCAACAGATCAATTAGGTGGGTAAAACCTTGCTCTAGTAGAAAGCAGATTCCCTCCTGCATAGGACAACCGCAAATGATGGGGAGTACTTGATGTCTAGTGTGCCTGACATGCTCTCAAAGTGACCTACCCCTCGAGCACGAATATAGTCGCGCTTAGCAGTCTAAGGGTTAAAATTCAACTGATTTGTGATTATCTTTTCCACAAATATCGATTTTAATGAGTAAGGGTACATAATTTTCCAGTCGAACAAAAAATCTCTGGGCGGCACAATTCAAGGGGAGATAACATTTGTGACTCAAACATATGAGTAATACTGGTATGCTAAAAAGTTCACAGTGGGATGTTGTTAACTAAGTAAACAAGGATATTAAGTATGTACATGCTCTGTCAACTACCATTGCTTAATTTTCACTTTGAAAAAAATTCTCAATAATTTTGAGGAATACTATATTATTGGGAGATGCAATCAAAATTGCCTTGTCTGTACGATATGTCCCCAATGGATGGATGGATTAGGGTCAAACTAGCCCAGATATATCACTGGAGACTGTAAAGACTTTATTAGATTTTGGTGACCTTGACCTTGTTTTCAAGGTCACAAGGGGTTAAAGCATGTTGAAAGAACGACTTGTGTGCACCATGTCTCCTGAATGGATGAATGATTTTAACCAAACTCGCACAAATATATCAGTTCAAAGTGGAAAATAATTGATTAGATTTTGATGACTTTTACCTTATTTTCAAGGTCAAAGAAGGCCAAAGCAGTTTAAAAAATGGCTTGTCTGCACCATATCTCCTGAAGGGAGAAAAGGATTATGACCAAACATTGACAAGTGTATAATCGGAAGGTGGAAAAGAACTGAATACAGTTTGGTGACATTGACCTATTTTCCAGATCACAGGAGGTCTTGACTTGGCAACAGTTAGGGAAAATGATATTGCTGGGAAAGCACAAGTGGGGAGGGACATCTGTTTTGTCCAAAACATTTCTAGTTATGTTATGAGGTGCTGTCACCCCGTATTAATGTCCTTTACCTATATAAAATGCCATCATTTTATGAAATCAAGCTTATTACCTTAATTATCACGACACTTTAAAAATGGTGGTATTTCTCTGACACGGACCTCCGTTGCCTAACGGAGTAGAGCGCTGACTCAAGTCCCGGTGCCGCACGTTAGAAAGCAAAGTTCTGCTTACACGGAAAATCAGTGTTTTTCCCCGGGAGCTCCGGTTCTCTCTGCTTAACGATTGGCTAAAAATAAGTAAAACTAATCAATACTCTTAAAAGGGCCATAAAACAATAATTTATCAAAAGATCTATTCCTGGCGACATCGAGATCAGTTTTCGAAGTGTCAATTTCATAAAAATATAACAGTTGCTTCCGACATAGGCCTCGAAAGGCCTGAGAGACATTTCGACATTATTCTGTTTTGAAACACAAGGAGCCGATTGCACAATGCTGGTTTAAAGTTAACCCCAAGATTAGCCATACATTTTGTGTGGACTAAACTCGAAGTTAGCTTAAACTTGCTTTGAGCTTCGGCCAAAGACGGTTTACTGTTATAACCACGTGATCGTAACGAACGTCAGCCGCATTGTATACCCAAAAGATTAAATATTATACAAGTTCGAACGCAGTCACAGCATCTGTAAAATATCTTGTTGAATGTAGGTGTACAACTCGACGGCTTCAGAGAAATTACTCGGTGGTTCCGACTGGTCTCTTCTCATGATAATCACACACATTTCATACACATCTTCATCACATGGTATAGAGGATCGAAAGAGGGCTTCCACACGACACACATTAAAGTCAGCAATGGACACGTTACATAGATGGTCTTCAGCATTCCACAATAATGGTGTATAATACATGAGATCTGGTCGACCAGAGGGTACACTGGTGTTTCCTGATGGTCGAATAATGTGTCTGTTCCAGGTAGCCGCACTGGCATCTAGTTCCTTCTGAAAAAATAAACATGTACATATAAGTGGCCGGTGGCAGTGAACCTTTCTTCCAGGAAGTATGACGCGATTTTCCCTTTCAGCAGTATTTCAGTCATATCAAGACACTGGGAGAGCAGTAGTGAAAGGTTGTGTGCAATGGAATTCGTTTGGAAAAAATCCGCAGGTACAAATCGAACCCAGAACCATTAGGTCAGCAAGCCATCGCTATGTCCACAGAGCTACCGGGCCACAGAGCTACCGGGACTATCCTGGAGCAGAGAGGACATAGTAATTTTTCTTGCACACCAGATAAGGATATCCGCGTGCTTCCCCTGTACCTACAAATCTTTTCTTGCACACCGGATAAGGATATCCACGTGCTTCCCGTGTACCCACAAATCTTTTATTACCTACGAGATAGAGTTTGTTCTATTTTTAACGGTGCTGTCTTGCCCATGGGCTGGGACAGCTCACACGAGCTTGAATTATGTGTGCCACTACGCGCTCCTTGAAATACGGTGCGCCCGGCTTGGCGATCCATACTTTATGCATTATTCTTTCATAGGAATGAATTGCCACATCGATAAAATCCAACCCAAGAAAGGTTATTCATTCTTTATAATCCCATTATAGCCTGTTTCAAGGTCTTAAAGTCGGAAAAAGATCCAAAATAGTCAATGGTTAACCGTGACAAACACTGTCGAGGAGGCCGCCATTTTGAAGACGTTACCAACTGACGTTTGAAATGACGTTGACGTTACGTCACAATTAACGTCATACACGCGCTTTCTGTAGTCGTCTCAGTACAAATTTTGTTCTTCAATATAAATTTCAATTAGAAAATCTAAAAATGCGGATTTGTCAAGGACCTATTTTTTACTTGTCTGTTCACTACAGCAGCCATGAGGGTGACACGGTTGTACTACTTACACTTGTACACGTTCGCATGAAATAGGCCTATTAGTTCCCCGTTCAATTTAAAGTAAATATTATCGTAGGTAAGAAAAATAATCAATCATTGGTCTCCGATGCGGACAGGGAAATCCCAACCCTCGGGCACACGGGGTGTGTCGGAAACTCGGCAAGCCTCGTTTCCGACACACCCCGTATGCCCTCGGGTTGGAATTTCCCTGTCCGCATCGGAGACCAATGATAGATTCTATTTATCTCACCCATGTTATCTCACCCAGGACCGGATAAAAATCACGAGCATTCAATGCATTTGTTGTAATGGAGGTCACGTTTCTGCGTCGTGAAGTGACGTTAGCGTTCTAGATGATTACGTCACGAAAACGGCAAAATGACGACAGTTTATGCATGCCAGACGTTGACGTAAAAAACCGAATGGTGGTCGTCGAAAGCGGTGTCTTCTTTCAAAATCAAATAGAAACCTCTGAGGCACTAAAATTGCGCATTTTAACAAGTTCTAAAGAAAACGTGGTGTGCAAAACGTGGTGTGCAAGAGAAAGTATCTATCATGGGTGTGAGGTGCGAATAGAAAAATCCGTCACTCGGAGTCACTTTTCGGCATCACTCGACAAGCCTCGTGCTGCCGAACAGTGATCCTCGTGACGGATTTTCTATCCACACCTCATACCCATGAAAGATACTTATAATCTCACCCATGCTATCTCACCCAGGACCGGATAATAATTACGAACATTCAATGCATTAGTTGTATTGAAGGTCATGTATCTGTGTCGTCAAGTGACGTTGGCGTTTAAAGTGATGACGTCACCAAGACGGTAAAAATGACGTCAGCTTATGCACGCCAGACGTTGACGTAAAGAACCGAATGGCGGTCGTTGAAAGCGGCGCCTTCTTTCAAAATCAAATAAAAACCTCTCAAGCACTAAAATTACGCATTTTAAGAAATTCTAAAGTTAAAACAAAACGTGGTGTGCAAGAAAAATTATATTCCATGGGTAGGGTGTGAGGTGTGGATTATAAGTATATATCATGGGTATGAGGTGTGGATCGAAAAATCCGTCACGAGGGTCACTGCTCGGTGTCACGAGGCTTGCCAAACAGTGATCCCGAGTGACGGGGTTTTCTATCCACACCTCACACCAATGAAAGATACTTTTTCTTGCACACCACGTTTTGTTTTAACTTTAGAAATTGTTAAAATGCGTAATTCTAGTGCCTGAGAGGTTTCAGTTTGATTTTGAAAGAAGGCGCCGCTTTCAACGGCCGCCATTCGGCTTAAAAAAATACGTCAACGACTACCGTGCATAAACCGACGCCATTTTGCCGTCTTCGTGATGTCATCATCTAAAAAGCCAACGTTACTTGACAATGCAGATACGAGACCTCCAATACAACAAATGCATTGCATGCTCGTGATTTTTATTCGGTCCTGGGTAAGAACACCTGGGTAAGATAAGTTTTTCTATCCCCTGGGTAAGATTATAACAATCCATCATGAGTGTCCATGTAGGATAGGGAAATCTCACCCGAGGGGTCGGAATTTCAACCAGGGACTCGGCGAGGGGTCGGAATTTCAACCAGGGACGAGGCTTGCCGAGTCCCTGGTTGAAATTCCGACCCCGAGGGTGAGATTTTCCTATCCTAAATGGACTGGCTCATGAGGGATTATTTTTCTCCCACTGTTAGCGAATTTTAAACCTCAAGTCGGATACGGCTTCAAAACAGGAAAAATTTAACTTTTTAACCAGTGAGCTGAAGTAAATTTTGAGCATCCAGTATGTTTATCGGGTCCAAGAACATGAAGAATGGGTGTAAACACAGTTTGCACCTAAAAATAGACGGAAAACACGTATGTGGACTATTTTATCTTCCAGAGGGCGTAAACAAAATGCAACTTAGCCTCTCATGTCACGCGCGTCAAGTCTGCTTGCGACGTTTGATAACCGGTTTTAGTGACGTCATTAAATTGAGTGACGTCACAAACCTATGAGCAGCTATCAAACGTCATCCGACATGCTTGCGTGTCCATTTTGTTCATCGAACATTAAAATAACAGTCAAAACTTAAAAAAGTCTGGTTGCTAATATAAGAAAGATGTTGCCAGGTGTAAGATAGAAGTTTCTCATATGGGCTGAGCGCCTATCTTATATATGCACAGGTGGGAGAAAATATTTTCTATCCCAGGTGAAAAGAATGGTATTCTCTATCCGGTGTGCAAGAAAGGAAAATCCGTCCCTCGGGTTCACTGTTCGGCATCACTCGGCAAGCCTCGTGATGCCCAACAGTGACCCTCATGACAGACTTTTCTAGGCAAACCTCACACGCATGAAAGATACTTATATTGTTGGGTATTTAAAACAAACTGTATTTTTATTCTTTGAAAAATGCAAGAAAATCGAAGAAAAAAGAGAGAAAAAAACATGAAACAAAAACACTTAAAAAGTTTAAAGGAGCAGCTAATATTTTCCCATGTACATTAGTATAATAAATACCCAGTTCAACGGTACACAAAGTCGACTGCCTGTTGTCGAGAATTTCCCATTCATTCGCAGCATTTTCAAGAAGGATCGAAGTTTAAAACAATAAGGACTTCAATACATGTGATGTCCTGCTCATTTCCATAGAACAAATTGAGGCAAGAGGCCCTCCCGGGGGTTTCGGAGAGCTGGGGAGAAAAGCCATTAATTTTTAGGGAGCTGGGGAGAACTTGCAAGTATTTTCAGGGAGCTGGGGAGCAAGCTCTTAAATTTGGGGAGCCGAGGAGCGCTGTCTGTCAGAATGTGATTTTCTAACTTGTGTTGGTGTTGGGGCTGCGCCAAAGATAGAGGTTCTGTTAATATTGACTGCTTGTAGGATATTTTACTATATCAAGTTATAGATCATTGCATGCAGATCCTATACATCAACAGAGTTGCCCTTTTCTCACACAGTTTGTACTTCCCTCCTCTAAGAATCCGATACATGTACTTGGTAAGACTGATTTCGAATTAGGATTTGACATTTGTGTTTGTAAATCATTAGTTGCAATCAGGTCTGAGCTGTCATTGGAAAAAAGTCCCACTGAAAGTAAGTAGGAGCTTCAAGTTCACAAAGCAAGCAAATCTCTGGACCAAGTTGCACAAGCAAAGTTCTGGACCAAGTTGCACAAGCAAACGAAGCAAAGTTCTGGACCAAGTTACAGGCTCTGCCAGTGGGGTAGCTCATAAGGTTAAACGCTGGCCTGCTGGTCTAGCGGTCTCAAGTTCGAGCCCCGCTGAAGGCGGGAATCTTTTCATTGCATACGGCCTTTCATTATCATCCACCCATTGTCCTGATATGAATGAAAAACTGTTAAAAGGACGTAAAATCGCAAGTCACCCATCCATCCATCCATCCTTGCCTGTTTTAATTCAAGCCACCATTTTCTGCACATACGGGGGCTTCTGTGACTTAATGGATAAGAGCGCTGACTTTCAATGATTAGGGCTCTCACTGCTGTATGATCAAGCTTAGCTCTGCTTATGGAAGCTTGGATGGCTTGCCCCGAGAGCCCCAGCTTTAGTCCTTCTCATGACGTCATAGAAAAAGAAGTATTTGTTGCACACTTAAAAGAAAATCATTTCGTGATTCAGAAAAACCTGAACTTCTGAAGTAGACCCCTTCAGTGAAACATGGCTGTTTATTCTTGTAACGTAAACTTTTGGAATCTTATTTGACCGTGGTTGTAAAGAACACTAAGTAGGCCACTCGCTGATGGGTTCAGTTTTCAAATGATAAAGGAATAAAGACTGTACATGCTACCTCCTGGCGAAGTAATAGAAAAATGCAAAGTTCTACATATTTTTCTAAAATCCAGGCCCAGAGGTTATAAAACTTGAGTACATTATCACACTGAAAATAAAGCACACTGATTGGCTGCATTCGAGCTCATGCTCGGAAGCAGCCAATCAGTGTGCTTTATTTTGAGTTTGAGATTATTCTCAAGTTTTAGAACCTCGGACCCTGGCTTAACACTGTGAGTTTATTTTCAGTGTCTAAACGTTCCTTGATAGAAGGAAATATAACCAATATATCTGTAAAAACAAATCTGTAAAATGTTTTGTCAGTACAGATATATTGAAGAAAAACTGTCAGAAAACAAAGTTTTTCACCTGTCACGCACAGTTTCCCGCAATACTTTCGTCTACGTAAATTTGCCTACATACCTTACAAAGGAAGGAAACTTTCATGACTTCCCCGTGTGCTTAGCCTTTCCTGATGGAAAAGCCTTTGCTTCAATGTGGACAATTCTTTCTTTTGGGCACTGGCTCCGATTTAGATGGGCAATAGAAATAGGGATGGCTGAGTTGCTCACCCCGAAGGTGTACCATTTCACCTTAACTTTGATAAACTTTAACACACATACAAAAAATCAAGTAAGCCATATATACACTGACGTGGTCAGAAAATAGCCAATACCATGCTAGTCAATATAACGCTGGGCAAAGGCATGCAAGGGATTCGAATAAGAACTCCATTCCAGCCAATGGCCACACTGTCGCTGCCGGGTCTTTTCCCGTTATTTTTACGGACGTATGCTTGTAGAACATTGTTGGAAATTACGATATGGTAGTGTTATGTTTACTGGCCGCACTCGACAATACCTTTATAGTATTGAAGGGCAGTATGACCAAAACAGCGCGAGTTGTATTCTGTTCTACGCTTCTTGATACTATCAGCAAATTTTTACGGGCGCACGTAAAAATAACGGGAAATAGACTGGCAGCTGGTTGCCAATTATTCTACCAAAAAACCGACGGAAATTTTTTACATAGCATGCTGGGCCATGGAATTGCCATAGCCGTCTAGCACTTGCACAGCTTGTACAGTCGTCTAACACTGGCTCAGCTTGTATGGGCGCTTTGACTTGCTGCACTCAGTGATCACCGCAAAGGGACTGTGTTACTTCACCCTATAGGCAGGTCGGATAAAGAGTTAGAAAATGATTGTCCGCGCGTCTGGACAAGGAATCTATAACCTACAGATTCGAAGACAAATTAACAAACAAAGCTCGCCTGGCTTACTTTGACGAACATCGAAACCGACCCAACACAGCCAGTTTGCGGTGGCATAAAAAGACATCCGAGTCATACTAAATAACATACTTCTTTACCCCTGAACACAGGAGAGATAAGGTGTGCAATATTAATATATGTATACCCACAATACTTACTTGTATCAAAGCTGTAAAGCAGAACAAGACGAGATTTTTATCTAAGAAACTGCCATTATAAAGCCCCTCTTCCTGGAGTGTCCTGAACAACTGAATCCAAAAATGAAGGCACTGTCTACGTAACGTTGCCCACCGAGATTCTATACGCTGGTTTGCCGTGCTAGAACCGTCAATATATGCTCTCGCTGCTAATTCACCGTTATCACTTCGTCTTAAGAAATTCTGAAAGTCACGGACAAGACCATTTTCGGTACCAAAATCCCCTCTCACAATACGGGCGCAGCCACCATATTCCTTCACTGCTTCTAGGTAATAACCACCGATTATATTAGGATTATTGTTTGTTTTATAGACATTTAGCCATAAAACTTTTCTCGAAAACCCGTCAATGCACCCGCTTATGCAGAGTCCGAAAGGCTTTAGTTTGTCATACCCATCGATATGCCATATATAATTTGGACCGGGAACATTATAAGTGCGTCTTTCTAGACGTCTTGAAAGTCTCGTCTCCACCCCTATGGGGTCCAGTTCTCTAAGAATAATTCTTACATCTTCTTTTCTTACTGACAATCCATTCTCATAGCATTTTGAATACATCATGCGATAACCATGTAGCCGACCAGACCCTTCTAATTGAGCTTCTATAAATTGAATGACATCAGTTAAGTCATCATATCGCCTGCGAGCAAGATTTAAACCCACTAAAACTCTTTCTTTCTTTCTTTCTATCTATACTGTCTCGGTCAATCATGACCATGATGACAGGTTTCGGTGTGGCGCATAAGTTGTCACAAAAAAAAAAATTAAATAAAATAAAAAAAAATGAATTTGTGACAAAGCCACCAGCAGGTTAAAACTATTTACAAGAAGTCCTCAGGGACAGGCATTCCATGCCTAACCCCTGCCCTACCCTAGGATATTAAATTTTGGCCTTAAACCCATCAACTGTCTCCGAAGAGACAGCTTCGGTTGTAAGGCCATTCCAAGTTGCAATTGTCCTGGGGAAAAAGGAATTCTTAAAACCGTCCGTGTAAGCGTTTGGACGGTGGTACTGGAATGGGTGGGACCTAGTTCTCCTGCTCCCTTCACCAAACTCTCTTTAATTGCTGTTCACTCATAGTCATATCATGTTTATCAGTCAAAATAGTACGGAACCCCGGAAGGGACATGTGCAATATTTTTCTAAGTCGTGGCCACGACTTATTAAGTCGTTCCCACGACTTATTATGTCGTTCCCTCGACTTAGCATTTCGTTACCACAACATACTATCTCGTTCCCTCGACTTATTATGTCGTTACCACGAGTTATTATGTCGTTCCCTCGACTTATTATGTCGTTACCACGACTTATTATGTCGTTCCCTCGACTTACTAAGTCATTCCCACGACTTATTAAGTCGTTACACCGAGTTAATTCTGCCCTCCAATTGGTCAAATTAACTCGTGGCCACGAGTTAATAAAGCGCTCTGATTGGCCCTTTTTTAATATTGATAAAATCCCTTACCAGACTTCGTATGTTGCTGTTAAGGCGATAATCTGTGGGCCCCTAGCTGGACTGGCCAAGTGGAGCAGTCTGATCGGACTCTGCAGTGTTGGCTAACTGGCTGAGTCTTGCTCTTGATTTTTTTTAAATTTGCTGACTTTGCATCAGCTCACGCTAATTGCTGAGCAGGCAGTGCACATCCTCGTCATGCTGCTCTTCTCCGGGAGCAGTATAATCGGGGTCTCCAGTGTTTGTCGACTGACTCCACCATGCAGCTTAACTAAATTTCTGTGGTGTCTTTGTCCTAAATAAGTGGCAAGGTTGCCATCTGCGATATTTTACTACTGCTACAAGTATTATTATTTTTATGACAACGGGACTGTCTTGGGTTCTCAGACGGTTTATGTAGACTGAACTTTCGCCCTTGTTGAGCTGCTCCCGGGCAAAGTGGTCTGATGCTTGACAATGGTCGTACAGTGTATAGTATTTACCTCAAATATTTGGACACTGATGCCTGAGCTGACATTGCAGAGATTGACCGAACAGCTCAATCAAGGAGTCAATAATCTGCAATATCTGTGCCACGCTGAAAGAATATTTAAGAATCTTTCATTGTGTCGCATGACAATAGGACGCTGCAATCTAGGCTAGCATCATAGATTCTGTTCAGAATGCTCTTCCGGAGCTGTCTGATCAGTTCTTCAACAGTGCTAAGCTGTTGTGCTCTGCCAGTTTTTATGGCGTAGCTACTCCCCGGTTACTCCGACATCAATATTTTGGCAAGCAATGGTCTTAATCAGCAGGTCTGTGCGGACATGTAGGGTCGATGCATGCAATACCTGTGATCATTATTTTTAACACTTTGCTTAAAACTTTGGTTTATGTTTAAGACTCTACTACTGAAGGATTGCGTTGTTGGAATACGTGGGGCAGATACGGTATAAAGCATCAAATTACATCGCTGCCTCACATGTGCGAATATTCCAACAGTTTCTGTCTTAAATCGAAATGATATGAGCCGCGACACGAGAAAACCAACCAAGTGGTTGCGCGCCCTGCGCAGACTCAGATCAGCCTGGGCATCCACCCAGCCTGATCAGAGTCTTCGCTGGCCGCATGGAGGTAGCTTAGACTCTTAGCTACCCTTTAAGTGCTAAGCGAAGAATCTTGGCAGACTCGGCGAATGTCCAGACGGATCTGAGTCTACGCTGGGCGCACAACCACTTTGTTGGTTTTCTCGTGTCGCGGCTCATATATTCTATTGTCTACGCCCACGGGCGTAGAAATCTTAGTGATTTTGCTCCGGAAGCATTTTAGAAAAGGTCATGAATGGTTGAATATTATTTTCTAGTGACTGGTTATCAATGATATTTTGCGCAGGTTTGATCAGGTCCGCAAGTGCCAGAAAAGGATCGACATGGAGACGGTCTAGTAGTATCACTAAATGCCTTAGATTTCTAAGGTGACCAAACATGCCAGTTAATTGAATTAGGGTAATAACATGCAAACATGAGCTTAGAAATTCCAACCAGAAATCTACTAGATTAAAACCGAGAATGTGCGATAAGACCGAGGTGAAGAATGACTTGGGTTTGGTAGAGGCGCGATTTGACCAAGGTGCCAATCCAATGACTACACAAGTTATTGTGTGCTAAGCGTAGACCAAAGTTTTTTTTTTTTGTAAAAGCTGATACTTGTGGTTATTATCATCCGTATTTCATTTCACCACCACCAGTCATCATTCATAGCTCTGAAACATGTCAAGATCCGACTTGTACAGACTTGGCATGGTTAAACCGGTTTCATTCATAAAAGGCAGCCGATACAATCTCATCGCATCGGACCAATCCATAAATGGGGTTGCTGGAGCGAGTTTCAGATTAGAAACAAGCTACAGCCAAATCTACCCTTTTTAAACTTTAATGATTTCTCTACAGAAGCATTTTCTTTCTGTCGCTGTCTATCTATTTCAAAAGTTACTTCTATTTTTGTCCGTCCGTTCTTTGTCTCACCGTCTGTGAGATTGACAGATTGATAACAAAAGACTGTGTGCAATGGAACCCCGCCTACAGCGGGTCTTGAGCCCGGGACAGCTAGATCAGCAGGGTAGCGCTTAACCCGCCGAGCTTCCGGGGCTCCCCCTTTTGCACATGCATGTATAGCTCAGCACACGGTTATTGCAAAAAATCAGACAAAAAAGCAAGCGTTTTTTATGTTAATGCAACTATACTTGTCAAGACTGTAAATTTCATATCAATCTAAGCATAGTTTGGTCAGATTTCAATTTTTGTAAATGTCGTGATTAAGGAGAGCAACTACGGGAAAAGGATTATATGTCGAATATTGTGGATGACTCATAAACTGCATTAAAAGTATATGCAAAATAATTAAGGTTGAATAACATTCCTAGATTTTGGAAATATTGAGCACATTCATGAATTCACGAATTTTCGGATTTTGAATATGTGGCGAGGGTGGAGGTAGCAGCATGGTTACTGCCATTTATTAAACTTAAATTAAGTGTGTCAGGTTTAAAACTGTCTGGGCTGTCAAGAATACTTTGACTTAATCAATTTCTGATCATTGCCTATAGGAGCTCCGGTAGCTCAGTGGGTTAAGTGCTGGCCTACTGATCCGGGTTCGAGCCCTGCTTGAGACGAGAATCTGTCCTACCGTAAAGTTGTAAACGGGGTTCTGTTGCATACAGCCATTCATCATCACCCGCCCATCGTCCTGATCTGACTGAAATACTGTTGAAAAGGACGTAAACATGAAAGTTATCCGTCCATCCATCCAGCCATCCATCCGTCATTGCCTATCTTTATACACTGTAAACATTTCCGTAGATTTTACGGTAGAATACCTGGCAAGTTGGCAACCAGCTGCCAGACCATTTCCCGTTATTTTTACGGGCGTCTGCCTGTAGAAAATTTGTTTGAAGTCTCGATATGGTAGAGTTATGTTAACTGACCGTTATAGTGTTGAAGGGCTATATGACCAAACCAAAACCTCTCTTATTCTACCCTATTCTGCGTGATGATTCCGCCAATGTTTACGGGCGCCCGTAAAAATAACGGGAAAAGGACTGGCAGCTGGTTGCCAAGTATTCTACCGTAAAATCTACGGAATTGTTTTTAAAGTGTACTCTGTATAAATTATGGCTTTAATATCATTCCAATATGCAGTAACTAAAGCAGGGGTCCAGATGTTGGATAGTTGGGGACGCTTTTGGGATAATGTTTCTTTAATTCTCAGGAAAAAAATGTCGTGATCCCTCACTAGAGCTGCCTTGTTGACGAAGTTCTAATGGATATTCCCAACATCTGTTGCTCAGGAGTAAAATAAATATCCTCAAAATCCGTCCTTATTTATACACGTGTCTCCGCTAGATAATATCAGTAGATGCTGTTTCGCGTGTGAAACTGACGGAACCCAGGTCCGCACGCATAATATGCAAGTACTCTGGTATCTCTGTTTTTAGTTACACCATATATTCAGATTAATCCGAAAACATGGTAAAGGATTTTATCAACAGTACACCAGACCCGATTGATCCAATCAGAGCGATTTATTAACTCGTGGCCACGAGTTAATTTGGCCAATAGGAGTTCATTATTAACTCGTGGTCACGACTTAGTAAGTCGTGGGAACGACATAATAAGTCGTGGCCACGACTTACTAAGTCGTGGGAACGACATAATAACTCGTTACCACGACTTACTAAGTCGTGGGAACGACATAATAACTCGTTACCACGACTTACTAAGTCGTTGGAACGACATAATAAGTCGTGGCCACGACTTAGTAAGTCATGGGAACGACTTAATAAGTCGTGGCCACGAGTTAATAAAAAAAATTGCACGTGTCCCTTTCGGGGTTCCGTACAACTAGCTTATTCATCTTATAAAATGTTTTCTAACACAGTGCGCCTATAAAAGCAATGGAAAGTTTCCTTCTTTTATCTGTCTCGGAGCGCGCGAGTCTAATTGCTGACGTCACTTGCATTACTGGCGTTTGTGGCGTTTGAGATGTTAGACTGTGTAACGTCTCTTTCCTTTCTAAAATCTCCACAAAACATACATTTACCTTAGATACAGTTAAAATTGGCGGGAGCATGAACGCACTAGCAGGAAGATTGGGTGAGTTTGAATGAAAAGATTTCTTTTTCAGCGTTTTTGAGCGTTAGAATCGAAATAGTTCAGCTCTAGCATTAGTGTAAACAATATTTTATTCATAAATACCGATACATAATAATTTACATAGTCAATTTACATACACAAATATATATAGCAGATATTTGAAAGGGATACTACGGAACCCCTGAAGGGACATGTGCAATATTTTTCTAAGTCGTGGCCACGACTTATTATGTCGTTCCCTCGACTTATTATCTCGTTACCACGACTTACTATCTCGTTCCCTCGACTTATTATGTCGTTACCACGACTTATTATGTCGTTCCCTCGACTTATTATGTCGTTACCACGACTTATTATGTCGTTCCCTCGAATTACTAAGTCGTTCCCACGACTTATTAAGTCGTTCCCACGAGTTAATACTGCCCTCCAATTGGTCAAATTAACTCGTGGCCACGAGTTAATAAAGCGCTCTTATTGGCCATGTTTTAACATTGATAAAATCCCATACCAGACTTCGTATGTCGCTGTTTAGTCGCTAATCTGTGGACCCATAGCTGGACTGCCTAAGCGGAGCAGTCTGATTGGACTCTGCAGTGTTGGCTAACTGGTTTAGCCTTTGATCTTGATTTTTTTATTGCATCAGCTGACGCTAATAGCTGAGCAGGAAGTGTACATCCTCGTCATTCTGCTCCTCTCCGGGAGCAATATGATCGGGGTCTCCAGTGTTTGTCGACTGACTCCAACATGTAGTTGTACTAAATTTCTGTGCTGTCGTTGTCCTTAATAAGTGGCAAGGTTGCGATCTATGATATTTTACTACTATACACCTGGAAAAAAGTTAAGCACCCCCAATTATCGTTGCAGAAGTTTAATCTAAACTTTTCATTGATAGTATTCCAAACTATTTCTTTCCGCAATTGTTAAGCCTTGATATACTGCTTCTTGACATCCGAGTAAATGGGCATTAATTGGAAGTAAATCAGTCTAAAATTTTAATTCAAAGCGCGCGCTATATTTTGAACGAAAAAAGTGGCGTATTGAACTTTGGGGCTGCAATCAAGGGACTTCGCCGTTCATTGGTTGTTTGTATCCAGGAGTAACTGATTTGACAAGCACAAGAAGTTAAAAGCTTGAATAAAGTTATGTAACTCAATGAGTCCGTGAATACGAGTGTCAAATTTAACCCCTACATAAAATAGGACCGTCTTGCTATTCCAGAAAAAATATCATTATTTTGACAAATGATGGCCCCAAATTCAGTCAGAGTGTGTAAGATGTTCCTATCTGTGAACTGCATTCAATATTCATTTCAATATTTGATTTTTCTTTCTTTGAACCTCGATGGAAAAAAAGGAATTTTTACTACTCTATTTCTATTCTATCCCATAACCTTACTAGGTCGTTCGGGCACCACAGATGACTTAGAAACAATCCCTTTCCACCTTGTCCTGTTTTCAGCTGCCCTAGTTGAGCTGGCAAAGTCCATCCCTGTCCACTCTTTAATATTGTCTTCCCGCCTCTTCTTCTGTCTACCTCTTCTTTTTTTTCACTGTGCCCTGTAGTATCGTCTTTGCTAAACCAGAAGACCTTGAGACGTGGCCAAACCACCTTTGTTTCCGTTTCTGACCAGCGTCAGGAGTTCATCATGCTCTCCAATGGCTGCTTGGATCTTTCTGCGAACCTCCTCGTTGGTTATATGGTCCTTGTACGAAATGATCAGTAACCTTCGGTGGCATCTTACCTCAAAGGCCTGCGTTCTTTTCTCTAACTCTGCTGTCAATGTCCAGGATTCACAGGCATACAGAAGTATGGAAATGACAAGGGAGTGCATAAGTTTCACCTTTGATCCAAGAGATATATTGTTATCTCTCCAAACTGGTTTCAGCTTGGTAAGAGCTGAAGTGGCTTGTGCAATCCTTGAGAGAACCTCCTGTTTCGAGCCATCATCTGAGACAACTGCTCCAAGATATTTAAAGCTTGTTACGATACCCATCTTCTGCCCTTTTACCTTAATCTCCCTCTGGATGCCATATGCGCTGTTCGTCATCAGTTTGGTCTTCTCAGCACTGATCTTCATCTGATACCTTGTGCAGGTTTGGTCGAGACTTTCAACTAGAGCTTCTAGTTCCTGCTCTTCTTCAGCTAGAGCGTCAATGTCATCGGCAAACCGCAGATGTTTCTGCCGCCTATGCTAACCTTTCCGACATGTTCTTCCAGAGCATCAGACATTATCCGTTTGAGAAAAATGTTGAAGAGGGTGGGTGACAGCAGACATCCTGGTCTTACTCCAACTGTTGTTCCGATCCATTCTCCTGTGCTGCCATTTATCAGGACTGCACTCGTAGCCTTGTCGTATAGCTGCTCGATGGTGCGAACTAGATTTGCACTAATATTGTACTTCCGCATGGTGGCCCATAAGGCTGCATGCCAGACCCTGTCAGAGGCTTTTTTGAAATCAATGAAGACATGGTACAGATTGTGCAGATGTTGAAGGTACTTTTCACATAGGATTCTAAGGTTGAAGATATGTTCTGTGGTGCTCCTTCCTGCTCGGAACCCAGCCTGTTCCTCAGCGATTATCTCTTTGGTTTGTGGTTTAAGCCTGTTCAAGATGACTTTCAGCATGACTTTGCTTGAATGACTGATGAGACTGATGGTTCTGTAGTTCTGGCAGAGCTGTAGGTTGCCCTTTAGGGAGTGTAATAATCAGCGACTGAGTCCATGGGGTAGGCCATTCTCCTGTTCTCCATATCCTGTTACAGATATCTGTTAAAAATTTTACTAGGAGTGCTTAACTTTTTCCGGGTGTATACTGCAAGTATTATTATTATGCCAACGGGA
The DNA here is from genome assembly GCA_963989385.1 of Ctena decussata. NCBI lineage: Eukaryota > Metazoa > Mollusca > Bivalvia > Lucinida > Lucinidae > Ctena > Ctena decussata. The sequence goes on from OZ022504.1 coordinate 11,373,211, forward strand.
CTGCCTTGAGTTCTCTGACGGTTTATATAGACTTACATTTTGCCCTTGTTGAGCTGCTCCCGGGCAAAGTGGTCTGATGTTTGACAATGGTCTACTGGGTTAAGTATTTTCCTGGAATATTTGGACACTGATGCCTGAGCTGACATTGCAGAGCTTGACCGGACAGCTCTATGAAGGAGTCTATAATCTGCAATGTCTGCCGGTACACGGTGCTGGCATCACTCTCAAGCAAACTTTCAAAATCTTTCATTGTGTCGCATGATAATAGGAGGCTAAAGTCTAGGCTAGCATCATAGATTCTGATCAGAATGCTCTCCCGCAGCTGTCTGTCAGTTCTGCAACAGTGCTAAGCTGTTGTGCTGTGCCAGTTTTTAAGGCGTAGCTATCCCAGTTACTCGGACACCAACATTTTGGCAAACAGTTGCCTTAATCAGCTAGTCTGAGCGGACATGTCGGGTCGAGGCATTCAATAGCTGCGAACATTCTTTTTTACACTTCGTTTAAAAAATTGGTATAGGTTTAAGACTTTACTGCAGAAGGATTGCGTTGTTGGAATACTTGGGACTGATACGGTATAAAGATCTGTCCGCCAGTATAAACTTACATCGCAGCTTCACACGTGCGAATATCAGTTCCAATAGTTTCTGTCTTCTGGGTCACTAGCAAAGTATCTGGGTCACTAGCAAAGTTTACTTTGCACGTGACCCAGTGTAGTTTACACTTCGATAAACCTCAGAAAAATGAAATTCATTCCTTAAATGAAATATTTTATCGTGTACTTCCATGGTCGTAGAAATCTTAGGAGTTGCTTTTGCTCCGGAAGCATTTTAGAGAAAGTCATGACTGGTTGAATGTTATTTTCTATTCACTAGTTATCATTGATATTTTGCGCAGGTTTGATCAGGTCCACAAGTACCAGAAAAGGATCGACATGGAGACGGTCTAGTAGTATCACTACATGCCAAATATTTCTAAACACAGGTCTCCTCTATGTGCGACCAAACATGCCAGTTAATTGAATTAGGGTAATTACATGCCAACATGAGCTTAGAAATGCCAACTAGATTAAAACCGAGAATGTGCGATAAGATCGAGGTGATGATTAACTTGGGTTTGGTAGAGGCGTGATTTGACCAAGGTGCCAATCCAATAACTACACAAGTTATTGTGTGCTGAGCGTAGACCCAGGCTTTTTGTAAAAGCTGATACTTGTGTTTTTTATTTCACCACCACCAGTCATCATTCATAGTTCTGCAACATGTCAAGATCCGACTTGTACAGACTTGGCATTGTTAAACCGGTTTCATTCATAAAAGGCAGCCTATACAATCTCCTCAAACCGGACTAATCCATACATGGGGTCGCTAGAGTGAGTTTCAGATTACAAACAAGTTACAACCAAATATACCTGTTTTAAACTTTAATGATTTCTATATAGAAGCATTTTCTATCTGTCGCTGTCTCACTTTCTGTGAGATTGACAGATTGATAACAAAAGGCTGTGTGCAATGGAACCCCGCCTACAGCGGGTCTCGAACCCGGGACCGCTAGATTAAGAGGCTAGCGCTTAACCCACTATGCTTCTGGGGCTCCCCTTTTTGCACATGCATGTACAGCTCGACACACGGTTTTGCAAAAATCTGACAAAAAGGGAAGCGCAGTCTGACCTAGCTTATTACTTGTTAGGTATGCTAAAGCGACTGCTTACCTCAACAACCACCACATTAAACAATCAGGCAACCAATACTTGTGTTCCGAAATAGCAATAGAATTCAGTGTTTTATACTGTTAATGCAGCTACGAGTAAAGACTTAAAATTTCATATCAATCTAAGCATAGTTTGGTCAGATTTCAATTTTTGTAAATGTTGTGATTTAGGAGAGCAACTTACGGAAAAGGATCATACGTCGAATATTGTGGATGACTCGTTATCATAAACTGCATTAAAAGTATATGCAACATTATTCAGGTTGACTAGCATTCCTAGGTTTTGGAAAGATTAAGCACATTCATGAATTTTCGGATTTTGAATATGTGGCGAGGGTTGAGGTAAGCATCCATGGATACTGCCATTTAAGTGTGGCACGTCTCGGTTTAAAAAGTGTATGGATTGTCAAGAATACTTTGACTGTATCAATTTCTGATCATTGCCAATAGGAGCCCCGGTAGCTCAGCGGGTTAAGCGCTGGCTTACTGATCTAGCAGATCCGGGTTCGAGCCCCGCTTGAGGCGAGAATCTTTCCTACGGGGTTCTGTTGCATACAGCCATTCATCATTACCCGCCCATCGTCCTGATCTGACTGAAATACTGTTGAAAAGGACGTGAAATTGCAAGTCATCCATCCACATATCTCTTTACACTGTAAAAATTTCCGTAGATTTTACTTGGCAATCAACTGCTAGTCCGTTTCCTGTTATTTTTAAGGGCGTCTGCCTGTAGAACATTTGTTTGAAATATCGATATGGTAGAGTTATGTTAAGTGACCGTTCTCGCAAAGACCTTTGTAGTGTTGAAGGTCTATATGACCAAAACAAAACCAAACTTCTCTTATTCTGCCCTATTCTGCGTGATGATTCCCACAATGTTTACGGGCGCCCGTAAAAATAACGGGAAATGGACTGACAGATGGTTGCCAGGTATTCTACCGTAAAAACTACGGAAATTTTTTAAAGTGTACTTTGTATAAATTATGGCTTTAATATCATTCCAAAATGCAGCCAAAATGTCGTTGTTACTAAAGCAGGGGTCCAGATATGTTGGATTTTTAGGACATTTTTGGGATAATGTTTCTTAATTCTCGACAAAAACACGTCATGATCTCTCATTAGAGCTGCCTTGTTGACGAAATCTTAATGTATACTCTCAACACCTGTTGTCTAGGAGTATAATAAATATCCTCAAAATCCGTCCTTATTTGTTACACGTGTCTCCGCTAGATAATATCAGTAAATGCTGTTTTGCCTATGAAACTGACGGAACCCGGGCCCGCATCACTTTCAAGTCCGCATAATATGCAAGTAGTCTGGTATCTCTGTTTTTAGTTAAACTATATATTCAGACCAGTCTGAAAACTTGGTAAAGTACACCAGGACCAATCGGAGCGATTTATTAACTCGTGGCCACGAGTTAAATTGACCAATAGGAAGGCGGTATTAACTCGTGGGAACGACTTAGTAAGTCGTGGGAACGACTTAGTAAGTCGAGGGAACGACATAATAAGTCGTGGTAACGACTTAATAACTCGTGGCCACGACTTAGTAAGTCGTGGTAACGACATAATAAGTCGTGGCCACGACTTACTAAGTCGTGGGAACGACATAGTAAGTCGTGGTAACGACATAATAAGTCGTGGGAACGAATTAATAAGTCGTGGCCACGAGTTAATAAAAATATTGCACATGTCCCTTCCGGGGTTCCGTAGGATACAGACTCTCATTGAATGCGTTTTTTTAAACAAAAAAAAAGTGTTTTAAGACTCTCATTGAATGCGTTTTTAAAACAAAATGTAGTGAAACAGTGAATTTGATTTAAGAAATAGATCAGCTCTAGCATTGAATTGTTGAATAATAATTTCTGTTTGTCGGTCAGTTGTAAGTAGATATATCACTTGCGCTCCGCTCTCGTGATATTATCTACTTTACAACTGAACTCCGAACAGTGAATTATTACTCAACAATTCACTATTAAAGCTGATCTATTTCTTAAATCAAATTCACTGTTTCACTACATTTTGTTCAAAAAACGCATTCAATGAGAGTCTTAAAACACTTTAAAGCCACATAAGACTGCTCCTTAGGAGCAGTCAGATCAGGATCTGCAATGTTTATGAGCAGATCTATAACATATCCCCCTAAAAGGACAATTGCACCTGTCAAATTTGAAGAAACCATTACAGAGAGGTCAATAATATGAACAGCACTTGGCTCATTCATAGATGTCCACATGTTGACCCACCAAGGCACATTATTTCTACCTGGCCTAATGAGTAACATTTTACTGACTGACCAATAAAGGCTTCTTTAGGCCTTTAAAAACAATTATATAATACTGGTTCCATAATTGGCTGTCCAATAAAACAGATGGCCAACTTATCATGGTTTTATGTAATCTACCTTGAAATCCCCACCTCCAGTGACTGAAGCTCTCTCATTGCTTGTTACAGGATGTAGTTAGTCCATTTTATTGGCAGACGGACTATAACTAAGAAATCAACTGGTGGTAATGTGCACAACCCGTGGTGAATGTAGAATAATCAGTTTCTGGTGCCAGAAGGAATGTATGGAAATTAAATTGGCCATTTCTTGTAGAATGATGCATATTTTTTATCAAACTATACCATGTGGTTAAGAGTTATGAGCAATTTCACTCACTGACTACAGCGGAAGGACAAACAGACTGATGGACTTGCACAGCGATTAAAGTGCACTCCTGTGGGTCGTGCAATACTGTTTAGACTTTCGTCACCGTTTTGCATGCCGGTGTCTGGACAATGTTAAAATACATAAGTATACAAAATTTGAACCATATATACCACGGGGTTCAAGAGTTATGAGCATTTTCACTACTTATCCGTCAATTTTCAACTTGTGCTCAGCAAAGCCTCGTCCATCAAAAAAGACGTTAGATAATGTTGACATGTATAAGTATGCAAAATTTTAAAAAAATATAGAATGCGGTTCAAGAGTTATAAGCGTTTTCGCTAACTGATAACGGACGGACGGACGGACTCACACAGTGATTATAGTGCAAACCTGCGGGTTGTGCAATAAGAAGTTTTGCATACCAGTGGCTGGGCAATGTTAAATTACATAAGTATACAAAATTTGAAGCGAATATACCAAGCGGTCCAAGAGTTATGAGCATTTTCAAGAAAAGAGCTCGACCAGCCAAATTGATGCTCGGTGAAGCCTCGTCACTGTTTTGCATACAAGTGGCTTGGCAATGTTAAATTACATAAGTATACAAAATTTGAAGCGAATATACCAAGCGATCCAAGAGTTATGAGCATTTTCAATAAAAGTGCTCGACTGGCCAAATTGGTGCTCGGTGAATCCTCGTCACTGTTTTGCATACCAGTGGCTGGGTAATGTTAAATTACATAAGTATACAAAATTTGAAGCAAATATACCAAGCGGTCCAAGAGTTATGAGCATTTTCAATAAAAGAGCTTGACCGGCCAAATTGATGCTCGGTGAAGCCTCGTCACTGTTTTGCATGCCGGTGGCTGGACTATGTTAAAATACATAAGCATACAAAATTTGAACCATATTAACCACGGTGTTCAAGAGTTATGAGCATTTTCAGTAGTTGGCCGTAAATTTTCAACTTGTGCTCAGCAAAGCCTCGTCCATCAAATAAGATTGTTATGCATGCGAGTCGTTAGACAATGTTGACATGTATAAGTATGCAAAATTTTGTCAAAATATTCCATGCGGTTCAAGAGTTATACGCGTTTTCGCTAACTGATAAGGACGGACAGACTCACACAGTGATTATAGTGAAAACCTGCGGGTTGTGCAATCTGATTTTATTACAGCATACAGAAACCAATAGGAACTTGCTATAAAAGGTCAAGGTCAACATAGAGTCATCGTATGAACGAATCTGATAATACTAGAGCATACAAATTTAAAGAGTAACTACACTTCAGGAACTAACTGAACCAGATCCCAAACCCTATCCCCAACATCAAAGGGAAAGACTGACAAAGGCATCCCAACAGACAATAAATTACAAGTGATAAGCCGAGTCAGCAGCTCTTTCCGAAATAGGTGGCAACTCAGCTATCTTTATTGAACTAAATAATTTAGACCAACAGAAGGGTTACAACAGACTAGGCAAATTATACGAAAAATATTTAACAACTATTTTTACCTATTTTCTATTTTTATTATAGAAGGGTTAAAATGAGAACAAGCTATTTAGCAGTGTTTAGTTCTACAGTAGAAGGCACTTAGAGGGTACTTTTGTTGCGGTTGCATTTGTTTTATGTTCGGTGCTGTTTAATTTATTGTGTTCTCAGTTTAATCCTTCCATCATAAAAATAGAAAATTGGTAAAAATAGTTGTTAAATGTTTTTCAGATAATTTGCTTAGTCCGTTGTAACCCGTCTGTTGGTCTAAATTATTTAGTTCAATAAAGATAGCTGAGTTGCCACCTATTTCGGAAAGAGCTGCTGACTCGGCTTATCACTTGTAATTTATTGTTTGTTGGGATGCCTTTGTCAGTCTTTCCCTTTGATGTTGGGTCAAATTGAGGTCAAAAATATCAAAAAATGCTGAATGTCAAAGGAAGTCTTTTTTGACAACATATGTTCAAATTAAACCAAATAAAATGATAAGGAAATATAGTTTAGATGTTTTGTTAATCATTTTATTAAATCCCGTCTGTCTGCTGTGCTCTTCTACCAAATGAGAATGTTTTTACAAGACAGGCTAAAACCATGTTGGATTACCCCACCCACTTCTGTTGACCCATAGCTCAGTAAGTAGTGCTTCCGACCAAGGTCACATATGGTCCAATAAACTAGACACATTGGAGTATACCATCAGTTCAAGAAAGAAAACTTTGGTAGGATGCAGAAAACCCACCTTATTGATACCCCCCCCCCTTTCATACCAAAGTGTGAGCCGTCAAGAGGCCTTTTAAGATGTGTAATTACTTCTTCCATATATTTCCGCATTTTGTGTTGAGTTAGGCAAATAAGACCTATCATGATCTTCTGAATATTACTTTATTTCGCTTAAAAGTTAGGTAGAGAAAAAACGTCTCCGAAAAATATATCCGAAATTTTTATATGTTTTAATGAAATATGTTTGCTAATCATTTTTGAAAAAAAAAACGTTTTCATCGTGTAAATCTTTCATAAAGTAGATTTGTTTAACTATACCCCCTGTCCCGATGATGTCGTTTCTTTCAACGTCAAACGGAGATTATTCCCAAAAACGTTTTCCAGTAATTTTCTATTTTCTAGTAAAATATTTATGATCTCTTCTAGAGAATATATCTGCATGGAAAACGAAAAAAATTGAATTGATATCTTATTCCGTTCTCCAGGGAGTAAGGTTTCAACACGCCAGGGGTTCATTTTTGCCATGACATTAATTTTGCGTAACGCGACGTGTGGTTTATCGAACTCTTACGAACGTCGTATTTCGCGACCTCAGTTACTTCCGCAAAGGCAAAACCGGCAAAATGAGCCGCTGGGCTGTTTGAACTCTTCTGTCTAGAAAACGGAAAGTGATATTTCTTCAATTGTCTCGTTTTTCATTTACATTGATTTTCTAAAATACCTCGACATTAATCTATCGGAGTTAAAAGATATGTAGGAAACAGCTCTGAGCGCCTAATTTAGTTTGACGCTAAAGATATTGACGTTATCTGAACAGGGGGTATAGTTGAAAAAAAAAATCTACTTTGAGAAATATTTACACTGTAAAATCTTATTATTATTTAATCAATATTCCAACTTCACATTTCATTAAAACATATTAAAATTTGAGAATATTTTTCGGAGACGTTTTTTCTCTATTCAAATTACAACAGCAAATGAAAATTAATGTTTGCATCAATACACTCGTAATGCGTAGAGACTGGGCAGAAAGAATAGCACAGCTTTATGGACGTCTTGATGGTACGTACTTTGGTATGAAATTTATTTCAATACCTCAATGGACTGCAGAGCAATGTCGATTAATGGGAATATCTGAGAGCTATAGATTTTGCGTAAAAAACCGCCAAACCATCTGTTACGAAATGGATCTAATCGTCCACTATGTCGTCGAGATTATTTTAATCCTTTCAATCAGTAAGGCTACAGTTTTTAGGGTAACTGTGGTAATTATACGTTTACGGAAATTGTGACTACGTTATGCATGGGTTGTTTGTGAATACCTCTCGTGGACAGCCTATTGCATGATTTTAATGTGAGTACCCTGCACGCTTTGATTCGAGTCCCATGATTTAAAAGTGAGACGCTTAGTATTTATACTGCTATCCTTTAATGAAAAATTAGACGTGGCTGAATTCTAATACGGAGTATGTTAAATTATTGTTGTGTGCCCAGATTCTGAGTTTTAGACCAGAACGGTAAGATTTTATTATATTTATTTTAGAGTTGTTTGGCTAAGAATGAAAAATGTGACTTCTGATTGATATGGTATGACTATATGTGTCGACTGATTTGATTTTGTTGGCAGTGATCAGGCTGCGCATATGTCGACCAATTGTGTTTATACTGATTTGTATTTGTATATTAGGAAGTTTTGTAAATTACGGAGATAGTTTATATCACTGATGTTGGTTGCAATGGTGTGCGTCTATTTGACGTCCAGTGACGTCAGTTGCATTCATGTTATTTATGTGACGTCAGTTGCATTCATGTTATTGCGACGTCAGCACTTTTTATATTAGTTTCACTGGTGTGCATCTATTTGACGTCCAGTGACGTCAATTGCATTCATGTTATTCATGTGACGTCAGGTGCATTCATGTTATTCATATGAAGTCAGTTGCATCATGTTATTGCGACGTCAGCATTTTTTATATTAGTTTCATGTATACGTGGCGAAGTAGATTGATTTGTAATGGAACTAATTTATATACTCGTGACGTCAGTTGACGCCATAGCATGCACCGCATTAAGGGTTTTTTCCATAAGTTATAATGGTAACATTTGGTCATCATGCGTTTGATTTGCCTTCATTAGACGGCGTCATATGGTATAACATCATTGATGTCATGATGTCAGATCAAACGTTATGATCCCAAATGTGTGAAAAACGCTTATTCAGCTATTATTATATGGCAACTGGTAATACGCTTAGTTTAAAGAAATGAATTAATACATATGGGAGTTAGATTTTGGTCGATCAATTTAATGTAAATAGGTCATTGTTTAGATTATTCATGTTTTATGTGGGGTATGTCGTGGTAATGCCTGTTGACGTCGGTATACTTCTTGACAATGTTTGACGTCAGATCCTTCGACGCACATGCGTGGTAGGATCTACGTTTCTTCATTGGCGGAAGTGGTAAGCACACTTTTAGCTTTACATCGTGAGCGCGAGTTGTGTCTAGTGACACGGCTGGCGTGTGCACGTTATGCTCGGCATTCGCCGAGGGCGTTGTATGGTAGTTCCAAGACAGGCCCAAGTCTTACGTATTGTTATTATGTAGTTACAATGTATTAAGTGTAAGTTCGTTATTTTTAGGCACATCAAGTCCGGCAGTCAGCTGTTAGGGCTTAGAGCCACGTCTCACCTGGAGATTCGATAAACGTCTCCAGGTTAATACCAACCCGGGTAGAGGCAGTTACAACGCCGTTTGTGCATGGTTCCCAAGCAGAGGCGGGAAGCACAAAATGTAGGCGGAAGTGGTTAGCTCAGTTTTGCCAGATTCTGTGATAAGATCTGAAGGTCACATCAAGTGTGGGACAGTGTTCGTCCACTAAGGTGTATTAATATATATATAGACTGGTCCCTGGTACGATCCAGGGAGCGACCAGTATATAATCGTGCACGTGTTAAGTTGGTGTTCCTCATGATATATGGACTGGCCCATGACATGATCCAGGGAACGACGAATTGAAGTCTACCAACATAAGGCCTTGTTTATTTTGTATGAGCTCAAACTAACGTTTTTTTGTTCTTTGTGTTTTCCTTTAGTTCATGGCGCTGAGCCGAGTACGGTGTTGACGTCAGACGGTAATCTATTTGCGTATTGCACGCAAATCGATTACAGATTTGAAACAAACACCTTACTTGGGCCAGCGACATGAACTGATATGTGTTGTATATTATTGTAATTGTGACAGTTGTAAATTGTATTGTTGTATATGGAATTTACATTATATATAAACTTAAAAAAATTCTAACGTTGTTAGAGTTTCCTTGTTAGTGTATTACACTAGTAGATAACCCTTTAACCGGAAGTCACCCTCCGCCGTCCTGGCGACGCATAAGGCTCTACACCCGTGTCGACCGAGTGTAAAACCTTCTGCGTAACATGGTGTCAGAAGTGGGATTTGACTTCTGGTTAATATCTGCCAGTGTAAGACATTGACAATATATACAGAATCTAGGCACAATTTTGTCAGACATTTTTTTTTATTATTGACTTTCTGATTGTTCTTTTCTAAGGTGACGTAAGGATGTTTGTAAGGCTGTGAATTTTAGGGGAGCAATTTTGCCACTAAATTCTTGTAAATGTAACCTACACTCAATTAAGGTCAACTATCCTTATTCCCTACGTGATGAAGTGCGATAGCCCATGCATTAATTTGTGATAAAATGTAACAGGTTGCATATCTGAGTGGGGAAACTGAGGTATATAGACCTGAATTGTCTTGGCACGGATGATACATATTTAGTTTTAAGGTCCGGTTGAGTACCTTGGCACTGCTGTTGCATGACAATCTGTTAGTTCATTAATTCAAACGTTTGTACGTTCTGTCGTAACCGTTACTGAGGTCCATTTTATGTCCTGATTTAGTAACGTAGGTCACTCGTAACGTTATATAATATCGTTACAATGAATTAAACCTAATAGCGGAATCTTAAGTTTGATTTACCGTTGGTATCCTATAAGGTTTTGTAATGTAGGACGTACAGTTGTCGTGTCAGTGTTAATACGTTGCGTTACATACGTTACGTTTGTATATCCGATACGCTAGATCAAGTTGGGCGTAATTGTAATGTGGGTTATTTACGTCATCTAATTGTGTCATCTGAAAGTGAAAAGTAATTCTCGGCAAAGTCAACGTCAGTTTATGACGTCATTTCCGGTCTATTACGAACGTAACTTTAATAGCTACGTCTAGATCGCGACTATACTAATTATTCAACGTTTTAGTTGGATTAGTTTGTTATTATTTTTGTTAACGTTTTAGTTAACGTGTGTGACTATAAGTGAACATCGGTTTCAGTTAAATTAACGTGAGCATTACGTTAAGCGTCATGGATCAGTTAGTTAAGACGGGAAGGGAGTTAGGTTATGAAGGGCAGGCATTGCAGGAATTTGTTAAGCAACAGCAAGAGACTGAGAGGGCAGAAAGGCACGCGGTAAGAGAACTTGATAAAGAAAAGATTGCGCAGGCCGATAAAGACAGGGAAATTGAGTTAGCTAGGATCGCGCAGGCCGAAAAAGATAGGGAAATTGAATTGGCTAGGATCGCGACGGAAGAAGCTAAGATTGCGGCGGATAGGGAAATCGAGATGGCGCGGATCGAAAGTATAGAGCGGCAAGCCGAGAAAGATAGGGAAGCTAGGTTGTATCAAGTCGAAAGCGATAAGGAAGCAAAGTTGTCGAGCGAAGTTGAGTTAGAAAAGTTGAAGTACAGTTTTGAATTGCAGCAACGCGAGTTAAAGAATCAGATAGATTTGCAGAAGGTAACGTTTAGAGTTGAATTAGAAAAACAGAAGGCTGAAAAGTTAGCGCATGCGCGAGATCCCAAATTACCGTATTTTGATGAAAGTAAGGACAAAATGGATAGTTACTTATCAAGGTTTGAGAAATACGCGACGGCGAATAAATGGGATAAAAACGTTTGGGCTGCATATTTAAGCGCATTACTTAAAGGTCGCGCGCTTGATGTCTATGATAGATTGTCTGTAGATGATGCAGCGGATTATGACAAGTTGAAAGATGCGTTGTTAAAGAATTTTGATATGACTGAACGCGGATTTAGGAAGAAATTTCGCTATGATAGGCCTGAAAAGTCCGAAACGTTTATTCAGTTTAGTAGTAGACTTAGGTCGTATCTTAATAAATGGTTAAAAATGGCGAGAGTAGACCAGTCTTACGAAGCTGTTTGCGATTTTTTCGCTAGAGATCAGTTTTTAGAATCCTGTAGTAAAGAACTATATGTTCATTTGAAACCGAAAACATTCACGAATCTAGGTGAGATGGCTAGGGAAGCAGATTTATTTGCAGATGCACGTGGCGGTGTCTACGCTTGTGTTAATAAGGGGCAGCGCGATAGTAAGGGCGTAACTCAGAGTAGATCTGATAATAAGCCGAGTGCGAAGCCAGAGATAAAATGTAGTATTTGTGGTAAGGGACATTTAACATATAAATGTTTTAAGAATCCCGATAGGAAGCAAGCATATAGTGCGGAGGTAGGTGCAAGTGCAAGCGGGTATAGCGGAAGTAAGGGGAGTAGTTATGCACCGAAAGATGAGACACAAAGATCACAGAGTAAGAGCGATACTGTACAGACGAAGGGTAGTAATTCAGATCGTGGCCGTGGTCGGGGTTATTCCCGCGGACGTGGTCGGGGTGGCGGACATCAAATGAGCTTTTGTAAAACTACAATGAATAGGTCTCATGAAATTGAAGGTCTCTATAAGAGTAAGGAAGAAAGTCCACTAATCAATGATAACGTGGATAGGGAAGGTGTCTGTTACTTCTTAAGGTCGCGATTACCAACAGCGCAGGGTACGGTTAATGGTAAGACTGTTGTAGTTTTAAGGGACACAGGTTGTACTGGGTGTGTCGTTCGTAGAAACTTGGTTTCTAATGATCAGTTACTTGGTAGAGAATCTGATGTAACTTTGATTGATGAATCTACCCAAAGGTATCCCTTAGCAATGGTTGACATAGATTGTCCATTTTTCACAGGAAAAACTGAGGCATTGTGCATGGAAGATACATTGTATGACCTGGTTATTGGAAATATTGACGGGTCAAAACTTCCCGATATGTCCCATTTTGCAATGGCGGCAGTGACTAGGTCACAAGCTAAGCAAGGTGAAGAGGTCTATAGGAAACTTAAAGTTCCTGATCAAATTATTGCTAATGATAAGGAGGCATTGAAGCAGGCCCAAGTTGTTGACCCTAAATTGAATGGCATAAGGCAAAGAGTGGAATCTGGGAATGTGACTATTAGTCGTGGATTGAACCGAGGTGAAACTAAGTTTATCCGAAAGAAAGATTTATTGTATAGGCAGTTTACTAAGGGAAACAAGGTCACTTTGCAACTTATTATCCCGGAAGGTTTTCGTGAAAAGGTGTTAAGATTGGCGCACGAAACCTTGATGTCAGGTCATTTGGGCATAAAGAAAACTATGGATAGAGTGTTAACTGAGTTCTTTTGGCCTGGAATTTGTGGTGATGTGGCAAGGTTTTGTAAATCTTGTGACATATGTCAAAGGACTATTCAAAAAGGTCGTGTCACTAAGGTTCCTTTAGGAAAGTTGCCACAGATTGATACACCATTTAAACGAGTCGCTGTTGATATAGTTGGACCGATAGAACCTCGTTCTGACAGGAAATCCCGCTATATTTTAACAATGATAGACTATGCGACGAGATATCCCGAGGCGGTAGCGTTACCCGGCATTGAGACAGAACGCGTTGCCGAAGCGTTAGTTGAGATGTTTAGTAGAGTTGGCATACCTGATGAAATGTTAACAGATTGCGGAAGTCAGTTTACTGCTGAAGTTATGAAAGAAGTAAGCAGGCTGTTATCACTCCAGCAGTTAACCACGACGCCGTATCATCCTATCTGCAACGGTCTCGTAGAGCGTTTTCACGCGACGTTGAAGCAAATGCTACGTAGGATGTGCGCAGAACGTCCAAAAGACTGGGATAAATATCTCCCAGCACTGCTGTTTGCGATAAGGGAGGTTCCGCAGGAGTCATTAGGGTTTTCTCCGTTCGAACTGTTATACGGACGTAACGTTAAGGGCCCTATGGCAATATTACGTGAATTATGGTCTGAAGAGGTACAGGATGAGCAGGTTCTGTCTACGTACCAGTACGTAATTGAGTTGAGAGAACGGTTAGAGCAGACGTGTAAGTTAGCACATGATAATTTACGGAAAGTACAAGTGAAGCAAAAGGCTTATTATGACAAACGCGCTAGGTCGCGTAAATTTAACGTGGGAGATAAAGTACTGTTATTACTGCCAACTGACAGTAATAAACTGTTATTGCAGTGGAAGGGTCCATATGAAGTAGTAGAGGTGGTGAATAGAATGGACTATAAAATCGACGTCAATGGTGTCGTGAGTACATATCATGCTAATATGCTGAAACAGTATGTCGAACGTCGTACTGTGCCGTCACATTGTTTATTGTCGACTGAGACTACAGAGTCGGTTGATGACGATGGTAGTGATGAATTTTCTCTTGATGATTGTGCTTTTCCGACAGCTAAAGAGCCGGAAACCTATAACGACGTCAGTATTTCAGATACGTTAACGTCAGAACAACGTATGGAGGTTGAAGCGTTGATTAAACAGTACCCGGATGTACTATCAAGTTTACCCGGTCGAACTGATCAGATACAGCACGATATCAAACTACTCACGTCAGAACCCATACGGACGAAAGGTTATTCTATCCCGTATAAGACGCGTAACGTCATGGAAACGGAGATACAGGATATGTTAGATTTAGGGGTAATCGAGCCGTCGATTTCACCGTATTCATCTCCTGTTGTCCTAGTTCCGAAGAAAGACGGGTCAGTTAGATTCTGTATCGACTTCCGGAAGCTTAACAAAGTGACGGAATTCGATGCAGAACCTATGCCAAATATGGAGGAGGTTATCAATAAAATGTCGGGACATAGATTCTTTACAAAGATGGACCTGAGTAAGGGTTATTGGCAAGTCAGTCTTACTGAAAGGTCTAAACCTTTGACAGCATTTGAAACGCCTAAAGGTTTATTCCAGTTTAAAACTATGCCCTTCGGTTTGGTCAATTCGGGAGCCTCTTTTTGTAGGTTAATGAGAATCATATTGTCCAATCTCCCAAATGTTGACAGCTTTGTTGATGACATGTGGATATTTACTGAAACATGGAAGGATCATGTGACGTCATTACGTCAAGTGTTAGATCGGCTCAGGTCGGCCAAATTGACGGCAAAACCATCTAAATGCATGATCGGATATGGCAGTATCGAGTGTCTTGGTCACAATATCGTCGGACAGACGGTACGACCGCAAGAGGACAAGATACAGGCTATCAGAGATGCTCCTCGTCCATGTACGAAAAGACAAATTAAATCTTTTCTGGGATTAGCTGGGTTTTACCGTCGTTTTATCCCAAATTTTTCATCCATAGCTTCTCCTCTAACTGATTTGACTAAACGGGATAGACCTAATTCTATCAAAGATTGGCAAGATCAGCATGAAAGGGCATTTCAAACCCTGAAGAGTAGGCTCACGTCTAGTCCTATTCTTCGCTTACCTGTTTTTCAAGAAGGTAACCCGTTTGTACTTCGAACAGACGCTTCAGACGTTGGTCTTGGAGCTATTTTGCTTCAGGAGTTCGAAGGTGAAGGTCGTTTGCCGATTGCTTATGCTAGCAAGAAATTGTTACCTCGGGAAAAGAACTACTCTGTAATTGAGAAGGAATGTTTGGGTATTATCTGGGGTGTTGAGAAATTTCGTAAGTACCTGTATGGGGCGGAGTTCCTACTTGAAACTGACCACAAACCTTTGTCTTATATGCAGACAGCTAAGGTGCTCAATCCCCGAATCATGCGTTGGGCCATGAAATTACAGCCGTACAGATTCAGGATCGTTGCTATCCGCGGCCAAGATAATTTGGGGGCGGACTACCTTAGTAGATAGTTTGGCCACGTTATGCATCGCACCGTTGTTGTGTATATAGCTAGTTTTCCAGTTTTGACATAGCCTACGATTCGATCGCATTTCGTACTATTTCAGAAAAGAAACATTATGTTTTTTTCTCCCTAAGGGGAAACCTATGTTACGAAATGGATCTAATCGTCCACTATGTCGTCGAGATTATTTTAATCCTTTCAATCAGTAAGGCTACAGTTTTTAGGGTAACTGTGGTAATTATACGTTTACGGAAATTGTGACTACGTTATGCATGGGTTGTTTGTGAATACCTCTCGTGGACAGCCTATTGCATGATTTTAATGTGAGTACCCTGCACGCTTTGATTCGAGTCCCATGATTTAAAAGTGAGACGCTTAGTATTTATACTGCTATCCTTTAATGAAAAATTAGACGTGGCTGAATTCTAATACGGAGTATGTTAAATTATTGTTGTGTGCCCAGATTCTGAGTTTTAGACCAGAACGGTAAGATTTTATTATATTTATTTTAGA
Source organism: Ctena decussata (assembly GCA_963989385.1). Lineage (NCBI taxonomy): Eukaryota > Metazoa > Mollusca > Bivalvia > Lucinida > Lucinidae > Ctena > Ctena decussata. Next base: position 11,389,296 of record OZ022504.1, read on the forward strand.
GTTGTTTGGCTAAGAATGAAAAATGTGACTTCTGATTGATATGGTATGACTATATGTGTCGACTGATTTGATTTTGTTGGCAGTGATCAGGCTGCGCATATGTCGACCAATTGTGTTTATACTGATTTGTATTTGTATATTAGGAAGTTTTGTAAATTACGGAGATAGTTTATATCACTGATGTTGGTTGCAATGGTGTGCGTCTATTTGACGTCCAGTGACGTCAGTTGCATTCATGTTATTTATGTGACGTCAGTTGCATTCATGTTATTGCGACGTCAGCACTTTTTATATTAGTTTCACTGGTGTGCATCTATTTGACGTCCAGTGACGTCAATTGCATTCATGTTATTCATGTGACGTCAGGTGCATTCATGTTATTCATATGAAGTCAGTTGCATCATGTTATTGCGACGTCAGCATTTTTTATATTAGTTTCATGTATACGTGGCGAAGTAGATTGATTTGTAATGGAACTAATTTATATACTCGTGACGTCAGTTGACGCCATAGCATGCACCGCATTAAGGGTTTTTTCCATAAGTTATAATGGTAACATTTGGTCATCATGCGTTTGATTTGCCTTCATTAGACGGCGTCATATGGTATAACATCATTGATGTCATGATGTCAGATCAAACGTTATGATCCCAAATGTGTGAAAAACGCTTATTCAGCTATTATTATATGGCAACTGGTAATACGCTTAGTTTAAAGAAATGAATTAATACATATGGGAGTTAGATTTTGGTCGATCAATTTAATGTAAATAGGTCATTGTTTAGATTATTCATGTTTTATGTGGGGTATGTCATGGTAATGCCTGTTGACGTCGGTATACTTCTTGACAATGTTTGACGTCAGATCCTTCGACGCACATGCGTGGTAGGATCTACGTTTCTTCATTGGCGGAAGTGGTAAGCACACTTTTAGCTTTACATCGTGAGCGCGAGTTGTGTCTAGTGACACGGCTGGCGTGTGCACGTTATGCTCGGCATTCGCCGAGGGCGTTGTATGGTAGTTCCAAGACAGGCCCAAGTCTTACGTATTGTTATTATGTAGTTACAATGTATTAAGTGTAAGTTCGTTATTTTTAGGCACATCAAGTCCGGCAGTCAGCTGTTAGGGCTTAGAGCCACGTCTCACCTGGAGATTCGATAAACGTCTCCAGGTTAATACCAACCCGGGTAGAGGCAGTTACAACGCCGTTTGTGCATGGTTCCCAAGCAGAGGCGGGAAGCACAAAATGTAGGCGGAAGTGGTTAGCTCAGTTTTGCCAGATTCTGTGATAAGATCTGAAGGTCACATCAAGTGTGGGACAGTGTTCGTCCACTAAGGTGTATTAATATATATATAGACTGGTCCCTGGTACGATCCAGGGAGCGACCAGTATATAATCGTGCACGTGTTAAGTTGGTGTTCCTCATGATATATGGACTGGCCCATGACATGATCCAGGGAACGACGAATTGAAGTCTACCAACATAAGGCCTTGTTTATTTTGTATGAGCTCAAACTAACGTTTTTTTGTTCTTTGTGTTTTCCTTTAGTTCATGGCGCTGAGCCGAGTACGGTGTTGACGTCAGACGGTAATCTATTTGCGTATTGCACGCAAATCGATTACAGATTTGAAACAAACACCTTACTTGGGCCAGCGACATGAACTGATATGTGTTGTATATTATTGTAATTGTGACAGTTGTAAATTGTATTGTTGTATATGGAATTTACATTATATATAAACTTAAAAAAATTCTAACGTTGTTAGAGTTTCCTTGTTAGTGTATTACACTAGTAGATAACCCTTTAACCGGAAGTCACCCTCCGCCGTCCTGGCGACGCATAAGGCTCTACACCCGTGTCGACCGAGTGTAAAACCTTCTGCGTAACACCATCACATTTACACGACGTTATTGCAATAGGAATTGTTTGTTTCATGCTCAAAAGAAAGTCATTTAGTGAGTCAAAAATGTCTGAAGTTTTTGATGATATATCATTTAACTAGAAAACTGAAAAATTTGGTTTTGTCCTATTCCACCTTAATGATAAACAATTGTATGTCGGATGAGACGATTATCATATTCGCGTAATTCGGCGTCATTGTACTGACGTGATCGCTATGATAGAGTATTTAAGTATATTCCAGAAAACATAATATTGTCTTTGATACATCCTTGCCTTGATTTGGTTGGTTGATTTGATGCTTAACGTCCACGGTAAACAACTACGGTCATGTCGGGACGGTCAGTTAACCTAACCACACTATTCCTGGGCAGGCTTAGACCTCCTAAGCGGTTAACCAGTACTAAGTGCACATACTTTCGCCAGTAACTGACAACTGCCCCTCTTGAATCAGCGGAAGGAGAAACGAAAGTATGTGGCCAGACCGGGATTCGAACCCAGGACCTCTGACTTACGAGTCAGGTGCCCTACCGATTGCGCTACCCGGCCCGGCTCCTTGCCTTGAACTTATAATGAATTGAAACTTGTAAAATGTGTCAGCTAGGTAACAAAAATTAAAGAGATTTTTTATTCTAACGTCAAAAAGACGTAAGGTCGCCCCAGAATATTTGCAAACTTTGCTACCACATTTGCAGGTAAACAATAGTAGAAAACTTTCATAGTCTTGTTTTAAACGGAAGTAAAAAAACCCATAAGTTTGAGCAAATTAAAGTGAATGTGACGTTAAAGGAGAAATGAGACGTATAATGACGTCAAAATAAAGGACTTATACCAAAGTTTTAGCGCACTTTACTTGCAAAGAGGAAATGCACTTAGTCAATATCATTTACAGAAATCTTTTTTTTTTTTTTAAAAATGGACTTGAGATTGCTTTTTACAGAGCTACTGCGAGGTATAGTGTTATGGAATCCTAGTTTCTAACCACTTTTGAAATTCAAAACGAATGATAAGTCATGTATAAAGATCAAAGGCTGATTAGACTTTCATGTGGTGAAAAAGTGTAACAATATATTCAATGGTTAGTCTGGAATGTGATATCAAACTTAGTGTTGCATTTCTTTCCTTTGTTTCTTTTTTGTTTGGTATATATCAGACTTAAAGTCAATGGTCATACCCCCATGTTTTCCACTTTTTTTCCAAAGGAGAACAAATCTGCGAGGCTCTGTTTGCCTCCTTGGACAACGGAACCCTTCCACATTCAGATATAAACTTAAAGGAAAGAATTTGCTCCTAGAGGAGCAAATTCTTTCCTTTAAGAGCTGATCCCAACTGAAAATAGTGCATAAATGAAAATGGCAGAGTTGCTTCCCCTGAAAGTGAATGCATATACCTTTACTGAATCTTATATGATTTTCAAGGCTTTTCTGTCAAAATTAGATAGGACTGATGAACACTCGCTTTATTCAACTAGTACAGCACTGCCTAGATATTTGATACATATCATTTAAATAAGACTGTACTAATACACACCCCATCCCCTTTTTTCAATACCCATACGGTTTCGGGATATTTTGACAAGGGATATAACTTTAACTGAATAACTCTTGCTTCACTGGTAGTATTTACAACAGTTCAGCATTTGAGGAATGTCTTGAGACACTATATCTGGTTTGCCACAGTCAAACTTTCATAGCCGCACACAGTATTGACACACTCGCAATTTCACATATATTATGGACTAATTACTAACAAAAGCTGTGCCAAAGTATTGAAAATACACATCAGTTCTTCTTCTCTTGTCGTAACTACTCATAGCAAAGATTACAGTTCTCTACTGCCACTGTACATCAAACACTTAATCTGAATCTGTTACGTTTTGGCGGTTCTTGGTTAATTCGAAAAATCATCACTTTAATATTTAATGGGCACACCGCCATGTTTTTACAAAGAAAGACAACTATTATGATTTCCTATTTGCTTCTCTAGCGAAACAATCCCTTTTAAAATGGGTCTATTTTGCTTCTACATGTGCACTTTTCCGTTTAGAATTAGTCAGACTGAGAAGGAAGACCTAAAAAGAAAATTTCAGGATTTTTTCACGGTTTACCAATTCACCTTAATAAGGTAACACGAAGCTTTTTGTTTTCTTACATACAAGAATATTTGTGCCGCGACACGAGAAAACCAACAAAGTTGTTGTGTCCCAGCGGAGACACAGATCAGCCTGGGCATCCACCCAGTCTGATCAGAGTCCTCGCTGTTCGCATGGAGGTGGCTTAGACCCATAGCTACCCGTAAAGCGCTTAGAAAAGAATCTGATCAGACTGGGTGAACTCCCAGGCTAATCTGAGTCTGCGTTGGGCGCACAACCACTTTGTTGGTTTTCTTGTGTAGTGGCTCAATTAATTAATGAACCAAGTATCCGAAACTGTTTTTCATGTAGCTACCGTGAATGACAATGTCAATGCGGTTCGTATGTTACATTTCCCGAGCGCACATTCCGTGACTGAACATAAAACAACATTTAGCAAATTTATCCTCATTTCACCTGCCGAAATTATTACTTATCTGTCTCTGTCTCTGCCTTTTTAACCCTCCTCGATTTTTTCGTCGTATGCCTCAATGAAATCTGTAGATTCACGACTCTGTTGACATATAAGCAAACAATTAATATATTTTCTCTTGTCCAGTTTGTCGAGCTATCCTTTCCATATAGTTCTAACCATTTGAAACTTTTAGTGTATAGACGTTTTATAAATGAGCCGCGGCACGATAAAACCAACAATGTGGTTGTGCGCCCAGCGCAGGCTCAGATCAACCTGGGCATCCGCCCAGTCTGATCAGAGTCTTTGCTGTCCGCATGGAGGTCGCTTTAACCCTTAACAACCATCTGAGCGCTTAGCGAAGAGTCTGATCAAACTGGGCGGATACCCAGGCTGATCTGAGTCTGCGCTAGATGTAAAACCAAACTGTTGGGTTTGTCGTGTCGTGGCTCAAATGTATTAAGAGACTCTGTCACTGCCAAGTTTTCTGACCCTTATTTCAACTGATATTGCTGAATAAAATATACACTATTAAATTATTAACAAGTGTACTCCCAGCCTGACGATATATACAGAGACAGGAAAGATTCTGATTAGCCTGTGCATATCGAACCTTCAAGACAATTTAGTCTAAACTTTCACCGACAACAGTGGTATTGGCATGCGGGCGAATATCTATGCAGTACGCATAAAATCAAGTGTGCTATTATTTTTTGCTGAAAAAAATATGAGAGGAGCTTTTGCACTGCAAAAGGTCCTAAAAATTTTTTTCAGCAAAAAATAGCAGTGCTTTTTGCGTAAAATACATTTCAATTTTAACGCCTCGTTAAGTAACGACATCGTCAGATTTCCACAACTGGGTCAAGGACACTCAATTTAAGTTTTGCCACAAACATTTTGGAAATGATACCATCAACAAGAAATCAAAGCTTCCGATCAGCCTGTGCATTTGAAAGACGGCCAGTCTCTTCTTCATCCAGAATATTCCTAAGGGTCCAATGATTCTTGATACGAACAGTGAATGCTCAGATCAGACTGCGCAACTGCTCAGTCTGATCTCAGCTTTCACTTTTCTCACAGGTTAAAGCCTCATCTTTTCCTGCCACATCCGAAATATTTAATTTCTCGGACAGGATTAAGTTTTTTTTGACTGTCTTTAAGCATTTAAGATTGAATCAGTGTTAATATAATAGATACACGGCTAATGGTACATGTCACATGCATGTAAAAAAACCTTTCAACACAAATTACAGATGTCACTGACATTTTTCCTTCTTCAACAACAACACTTCCATTCTGACCTTGCAACACTATTCCAGTTTTACCACAACAATGGTTGAACTATAACCCCCGACGACAAGAGTGTTATCACTCTGACGACAACTGATGCTGCAAGGAGAGTCCAAACCATCTCTTGTTGTGAGAAGAGTCTTCGTCTTCTTACCATGTTTATCAAAAAGCAGCACATTATTTGAATTGCATCCACAAACAAAAACATTGTTATCACCATCGAGCAAAACTCCGTAAGGCCTCTGTAAATCCTGATCAGACAGTGAGACATCTTGAGAGCCATCTTTTGGCAGTCGAAAAATTTTGTTAAGATTGAAGTCAGACACATATAGCTCCCCTCTCACAGAAACAGCTATATAAGTTGGACGTTCAACCATGTATGTGCCATCCTGTGATACACCAAATGTTTTCTTCAACTGTCCCTTACTGTCATATATTCTAACTTCTCCCTCACCTGGAGCGTTGTGACAGCTGACATACAGATCATCTCTACAGGCCTCAACACCCCAGCACATCTTGTCAAGCTCAACAGACCGACCTAACTTAAGATCGGGCAATACCTGTACGTACTGCAGGGTCTTCTTCCTGGGTATGGTGATCAGTACATCCGTTTTGGTGACAGCTGTAATATCCCGGGGTCTATTAGACAGCTTGAGGTCCTGATTTAATGTCAATGTCTTATCAAATAGTTTTAAACAGAAGTTGTTACAGTCACATACGACAAGTTCTCCTGTCGGTATGAAGACAGAACCAGTTATACATGGATTAGTTGTATCTCTAGATAGTTTAACATCCACTTTTTCAATGAACTTGATGTTCATGCTTGCGATGACTTTGGGAGTTTCTGGGTGCTGTCCACACTTTACAGAACCTAGTCTGTCGGAGTCTGTATTCAGGATTATCTCCCTTGGATCAAATGAAATACATGGTTTGAGTTCATCTTTTCTCGTGTCGGTCGTAACAGGTTCTATTTCTCGCAATGTCTTGGACAGTCTTAGGTTCCAAATAAACATCTGCCGCTGACTTGAATCATCCTTTGATGACTGCAAGTATTTCTTGACTGAATTCAGCTTATCTAGAGCAATATTGCTGGTATCAATTTGTTGTTGAATTGAACTTTTTTGTGATTTTTCGACTTTTTCCAAATCTTCTAGACTTTTATTTTCCATTTTTTGTATTTCTACTTTTAGTGCAGCACTTAACGTTTTAATAGCTTCTCGGCATGTTTTCGTCTCTGAAGATATGTGTTCTAAGGACTCCTTTCCAGATGTTTGAAACTGTTTTAGAAGTAATTCTAGCTCATTTGCAATCGAAAGTGTTGAATCTGCAGCGCAAACGTTGAAATCTTGACACTTTTCATCAATAGAACAACTGCTGCACGCCCTGTGTTTCAGAGTCTTGCAGTCTATACATATGATATCATCATGGCTTGTACAGTAGACAGTCACTGCCTTGACACCACAGGAGCATAACACTGCACTCTTGACTGAAGGCTTACCAGCGTCGGCTACCTTTGCTGGCATGTTTTCTCCTGACAGGACCTTATGGTTCCGGGTTCTGCCAAATCTTTTATGTGAATCTTCACAAGAGACACACAGATAGTCGTTACACTGAGGACAGAAGAACTTGGCTTCGTTTGTGACGTCGATCTCCCTGCATGGACTACATTCATAAGCAAAACACTCATCTGAGGAGACTTTCAACGACCGGGCCCCGTCAACCGACTCCATTTTTATCTGAAAAAAAAAAGACATCGAGCGTTCCATGTTAAGTCAAATGTTTGAATTGTGATAAGTAAATGCACATGCACGTACATAGCCACACACACATGCCCACAGAAACAGACGAGTTCTTTATTTTTTTTCAGATCCTATCCCATCTCCACCTGCCCCTGTCTCCCCATGCCCCGATAAAGTGGGCACACTTCTGGATGACCCTTACCGGCGGGCACATGACGTCAACGTGTCGAAATGACGTCCTAATGTCGAAATGACGTCACATTGACGTATAAGCGACGTCATCACGTCGTGTCGACGTCAGTATGACGTCATTTCGACATCATGTGCCCGCTGGATTATCGGGGAGTGCCCATCTTCAAATAACTAACTCTATTTTTTTAATAAATTTTTGCCCTACTTTCGATATCCATTATAGTTTTGTTGACCAGGAAGAAATGGACTAAAAACATAAAAAAACTGGATATGATTATTAAGGTCATAGTGAAAATTGATAATCAGTCTTAAATATTTCACCAATATTAAAGCTTACCCTCTCAAAGTCAGATTCCTTATTTAAATGGAATATGCTTCGCGACACCTCTTGCAGTTTCCCTTTAAGCTTATGATATCAGGGGACATAAATTTTATACTTGAATTAAAAGTATGTACCCTAAGTATCCGGACGCTAATGTCTGGACATTCAGCATAGTCCAAGATCTAAAGAGCAGTCTGATCAGGGAATGCACTGTTTACAAATATCTTATGATTCATTAATACATACTCGTGTAGGGACAAATGTGATTTGATCAAATTTGAAGATGGCGTAATCTGTTTAAGAAATAATTGAGGTGCGCGAATATATAGGGTTGGTACATAACTTACATACTGATAAAATAACATTTTTTTACTTGCTCAAACTTGTGAAGCCGTTATCTCTTCGGTGAAAATGATCGACCCTTAAAAGTACATTGATCATGAATATGGCAAATACAAATAGTTTTTTTTAACTAAACATGTTATTGGTATAACAGGAGTTGTTAGGGACGAGTCATTTATTATCAGGTGGGGGGGTCGGGTACATTTTCATATGGTTCACCAAAATTTTTCCGACCCCCCCAGTCTCACCAGAATTATTTTTCCGACCCCCCCAGATAGGTGGCAAAAAATTTTATGACCCCCCCTATCCCCAGTGCCAGCTACCCTTCACACACATACCATATTACCTATTTTATGTCAGACTGACCTCAATCAAAACCTAGCTGTATGAAACACAAAGAACATTTTCTTATTCTAACAGGTTAATTACATGTAATCATGGTCTGTTTAAACTTTGTCTGCATTTCTTGCACTTTTTCTTCTGCTAAAGGCCACCCAGAAATCTTTTTGTCGAATGCTTAATAATCATAACTGTAAGTAATATTAATTGGGCCTCTGGGTAGTGGGGGTCTGGGGGCTGTGTTTTTTGCTGATGAAAAGGCACGTGGAGAGCTGATATCACATATGCAGGCATTAAATTTAATTGAGCACAAAATCATCTAGTTGACATGATTTTATAGACACTTTCATACTGTTCTAGCAAATCACTGAAAGTTTTGTTTATGGATATGAGGCTGCCCAATTTTTTTGAGTCAATTCCATAAAGACTTATAAGTTTTAACTTTGTGAGTTTGAAAGAAAAGAATCTGAAATTTTATGAGTAATGGGGGGTCTGGTGGGCTTCGCCCCCCAGAAGCTGAGACATTTTTAAAAATGAAGACTGATGGAAGAATTCTGACCCCCCCCCACCCCCAATATGCCTAATAAAATATATGACCCCCCCCCCCCTGCTCCAAGGCTTTTTTATTTCCGACCCCCACCCCAGTAAATCACCAAAAAAAATTCCGACCCCCCCCCTAAATGTACCCGGCCTCCCAGCTGACAATAAATGACTCGTCCCTTAAGGTCATAGAACAGTCGACAGTGCGTCAGAGCGCCATCCATGAACTCAAAAGACGTGTTAAGATGTAATCTATGGAGGATTTATTCCTTTCCTTGTCTCCCCGAATTACTGAAATACTGTTGTACAGCAACTTCCTGTTCTCAGACTGACAAAAAGACCAAAATATTTATGCGGCGGGAAACATATAACATATTTTTTGCTGACATAAAAGTCTTGTTTGGCCCTCAACTCTGTGCCTCTTGAAATTGGATGCCTTTGTGTTAATTGGGTTGACAGTTTGTAAAGGAATTTGGTCTCAGACTCATATCTAGAAGTGACAGGAAAACACAACGATGATGGTTGACTTAGGCTTTAGGGCCTTTGTATTTCAATCATATACAGCCGATGGCTGAGTTATAATGAAAGATTGCGTGCAGTTCAATACTATTTACGAAATCCGTCTCCTGCGAGATTCGAATCCGGACTTCTAGCCTGCATGTAGCCACACTGACTAAGTAAGCATCCGGGATTTCTATGATTATACGATGTCATGCCGTTTTGTTTTTTTTTTTTTGTTTTTTGGGGTTTTTTGTGTTTTGTTTTTTTAACGAAAGCCTCAAGTAAAACGTTTCTCCGACTTGAGTAACCCTAAAAATCTACATCCATCTTATAAGACGAATCTAGATTTTTGGAATTGTTTCGGAGGAGAAACCCAATCTTTTAGCAGAATTAAGCAAGACTAACTTACATAGTTCGGTTAATTTTGGAATCTTTGGTCTTATAGCTGAATACATAGGGTATTGGAGAGTTACAGCCATGCTATTTTAGAGTCTTGTGTCACTAGCAAAATCTACGAATACTCAGCAAATAAAGAGACTTGATAGTTGTTACCGTAATTATTCGGCTACACAACGGAGTTTTCCCCTTTCTACAATGACCCCAAATATCTACCTCAGTCTCATGAAGTTCTGCTATAAGATGGTGCTTTTCCTTCCAGAACAATCCCGAAAATCTAGATCTGTCTTATAAGACAGATCTAGATTTTCAGGATTGTTTTGGAAGGATGGAGCTGGAATTTTGGGATTGTTTTCAAAACATTTTTTGGAATTATTTTGGCAGGAGGGATCTACATTTGTAGAATTGTTTTGGTAGGGGGGGGGGGGGAACGTCTTATAACTGAAGAAACACAATAACTCATCAGTATTTTAAACTCTCAGAACCACGCTGACATTTTGTGATTTGAAGCTGAAAATAGGCCTTCAGTTTTGCCTATTGTTTTAAAACGTCAAGGCTGTTAGAAGACTGGTATTGCTAAAATCTTTATTTTGAAAGGTTAGGATGATAAGACCTCGGTCCAGTACTTTTAGCCAGAAAACTAAGCTCAAGTCACCCTTGGGTTGGCTACCCGAGGGCCTAGAAGTTCAAGATTTATTGGTTGATTTGTTGCTTTACGTCCACGGTAAACAGCTATGGTCAAGTCGGGAGATGATGAGACCTCGGTCCAGTATTTTTAGCCAGAAAACTAAGCTTAAGTCACCCTTGGGTTGGCTACCCGAGGCCCTAGAAGTTCAAAATTTATTGATTGATTTGTTGCTTTACGTACACGGTAAACGGCACCTAACCACCCTATTGCTGGACAGGCTTAGACCTCCTATGCGGTTAACCAGTTCTAAGTGCATATACTTTGGCCAGTAACTGACAACTGCCCTTCTTGAATCAGCGGAAGGAGAAACGAACGCATGTGCCCCGACCGGGTATCGAACTCAGGAACTCTGATTTATGAGTCAGGTGCCCTACTGATTGTCCTACGTGGCCCAACCAGAAAGACAAGAGGCAATATTCGGCTTGCCAGCTGATTACTATTGTATTTAAGAACGACGAAGGAGTGATTCTGTTAGACTGTTTTACAAATGAATCGCAAAAATTGGTGAATATTTTCAAACTTACTTGACCAATTAAGAGCCACCACAAATTCATGAAAAAAAAAAACAACGTTGTAAACTATTTAAAAGAATTCCTCTTCAGCTTGAGTATGCAGTAGGAAGCACGTGCAAGGTTTCAATGGATGCTTCGGAACTTTTGTTTATGAATGTGTCATCATTATGGACATGCTTGCCTGAAGTTTTATGCATAGCAGGCCACGCCACCAAAGCGACTGTGTGATGGGCAAGCACCTATTCAGGCGAGCTATGCTGTCAGCCCACAGCTCTTGTTGGTCGCATTGTCGCCAACGGTCGGCACTTTCCGTACACATGACGCTTATCAAACAAGTATTAGCTTTTCCAAAAAGCTTGCTGTTTTTAGCATGGGCGAAAATTGTGTAATGTAACTACATGGAGCAGACACCACGCTCGAGCTGATGCATCCGTGCAGACTGATCAGGGTCTTTGTTTTACGGTATTCATATTCTCCATGATCCAGGAATACGTCATGTTGAGGATGGATTGATCAGACTGCGTTTTTGTGTAACTGGAAACCCTATCAAAGCAGAAAAAATCAATGTTCAAATTTATTGTTTAAATTCAACTAGCAGGCGCTTCTGAAGATTTTTCCTCATCACTCATCACATGTTACCAAATAAAGTATCCCATCTATCTCTCTGTGTGTGGCTAATATGCACAGTGACCGTGTTAATATATGCAAAATACGGTAACGCCGGTGTATAAGTGACGTGTATTCATTGTAAGGCCATGTCGATGGCAAGTAGCGATGTAATGTACACAATTCCAGGCCCGGATCCATACCACCGCATACTGGTGGGGCTCTGGATAACTGGTGGGGCTGGGAGGTGCTGGGATGCATTCGCGTGTGTAATGGTAGGAGGTGGGGTAGGGTGGGAGAGGGTGGGGGCTTGCAAATACAACATAATAAAGGTTCAATTTGATAAGAATTTTTGATAATGTCTCTTTTGGCATTGAAATATATGTTGTGACATCTCATTAGAATCGCCTCGCTGTGGCGATTCTAATGAGCTGTCACAATATATATTTTAATCTAACCACATGAATAAATTATCTCAAACAGTCACCAGATACCCATTATTATCTGGAGACCTATATATTATAACTAAGACAGAAGCCCAGATGGTGGGACTGAAGCCCCAAAGCCCACCCCCTGGATCCGGGGCTGCATTCAACATCTAATACAATACCGTTCGACCATTTTTGAATGGTCTGTCCTGGAAACCTCTGGTAGGGATACAGGTAACGAAAAGAGTGGATAGTTTCAGAACCGTTGAGATTTTAATCTCTCTGAGGGATTCATTGACAGTTTTGAGACAATGGATGAGGCACTGGTCTATCTCTCTCAGCCAGAACCGAACCAACACTCGAAACTATGGAAACATGCCACAACGTCTCGCCATGTCTCCAAAGAAGGCAATAACTATGCCTTCAGCTGACAAAGTGATCGCTTCAGTCATTCGGGATTCATAAAGTGTTTTCATGTTAACCACCTGTTTAGGGACAGGTAAATAGTGGGATATGCGAGGTCAATTACTGAAGCAGCTGAGATAGAAAATCAAGATCCATCGCCGAGAAAAGTTATGAAAGGCGTGTTGTCCATGCATTTCTGTTGATTACTTCCACCGTTTTCAAGAATTGGCTGGGAAGCAGTTTGCAAGTGATTATGACGTCATTTTGGTTTTAGATGACTTTCTTGACATGCAAGAAGAACCTTTTTATGCAACTGGAATCCAAACACTGCAGAATCGCTGGCCTAAGAGGGGATTTAGTTAAAAAAATAAATTGTAACGAGACGTGTACAACATCTTCATAATTAGGCTAAATTCCTTTCGTTTAGTCCTCATACGCTAGTTCTCGTAATTCCCGTTCCGTTGGTATTAACCCAGCGGGTACATAACGTCAAAATGACGTCGATGCGACATCCTTACATCGCAGAACGACGTCAGTAAAAACTCGGCAAGCCTTTCCTTTTAAAAGGAAACTTTATCACGCTTTTCATAAACGATCTAGTTACCTGTAGGAATGGAATTTTTATTACGGAAGATGTACCTGAAGTTCTTTGTCTGCTTTTTGCAGACGATATAGCTAATTGTGCAGAGTCTGCCACTGCTTTACAGCAACAGCTGAACGTTATTGACTTATTTTGCCGAACGACCGGTATGCAACTAAACCTCGATAAAACACAAATCATAGTTTTTCGTAACGGTGGCTACTTACGGTTTTCTGAGCGTTGGGCATATCGAAATGAGCCAGTCGAAACCGTGTCATACTACAAATACATGGGTATTCTGTTTACACCAAAATTAAAACGGACGCGTGCTAAAGACATGTTAGCGGTACAAGGTAGAAAGTCAATCATGTCAATTTTACAATATCAACGCAATTTTGGCTATTTTGATTATATCGATATGTTTAAAATATTTGATGCGATGGTCACACCAGTTCTTTGCTATGCTGCAGAAATCTGGGGACATGCATTTTCAGAACAAATTGAAACGGTACATGCGAATTTTTGTAAAGTATTTCTTGGTTTGTCTAGAAATGCAAACAATTGTATGGCTCTGGGCGAATGTGACCGATATCTATTGTGTACAACATGCTATTTTAAATGCATTAAATATTGGTGTCATTTGCTTTATATGACTCAAAATAGGTACCCTAAAAGTTGTTATTTAATGTTGAAGTCACAAACAGAAACAGGACGATCCAACTGGGCCAGTAACATACGAGATCTTTTATACAGATTTGGTTTTGGATTAGTGTGGATAGCACAAGAAGTTGGAAATGTTGCAGCATTCCTAAATCAATTTCGGCAACGTGTCATTGATTGTTATGTTCAAAGTTGGCATTCTGATGTTTAAGTTTCTGCTAAATGTGAACATTACAAGCATTTTAAATCAATGCTAAATGTAGAGCGATACATAAGTCTTAATCTGCCATTTTACCTTAGAAAGGCTGTTGCCAAATTCAGATGTTCAAACCATAAATTTAATATTGAAATGGGAAGACATGCTGGAATCCAAAGAGAATTTAAAACTTGTAGCTATTGTCTGAGACACGACAATTTATACTGTATTTAGGATGAATTCCATGCCTTCTTTGAATGTAAACTATATGATGATATAAGACAAAGATTTCTGCCTACTTATTTAAAAAATAATATGCATAAATCACTGTTTGAATTCTATAGAATTTTATCTGAGAACGAATCTGCTGTGGTAAAACAAACAGCACATTACATTTTTCATAAGCTAAAAAGGAGGAATACTCTAGATATGTAATGCTGAAAACTTGGAGTAAAAAGAGGGGGGGGGGTGCTTACAAGACATTCATCGCCAAATTAGCGTCGTTTCGACGTCGATGTGACGTAATGACATCACACCGACGTCGATCCGACGTCTTTGGTGCTGGATGCCTGGCTGGTGGGTTGTCTTAGTATTTGTACCCGTTTGTTCAGGTTTAGGGGTTCAGATAGGTTGAGGTTGGTATGACGTTGAAACGCTAGTTGTGGTCCCTCATTAGAACTGCCTCTACTGTGGGACATAACTTTTGTTTCAACTGTCGAGAAAGAAATCCTTTTCTGGAGCTCTGCATGATTATATTCATGATTACTCGATCGGCAACGTCAGGGAAAAGGTGCCTTATGCATTATTGTGAACATTAAAGACTCGGAGCAGCCTGCTCATTTGCAGTGACTGTTCGGGAATCCAGATTGTGTGGTTTCCAGATTTATGTGTACAGACAGAGAGGATTCCTGGCAGATTCTGTCCGGGTCCTCACTGTTTGTACATCTCATATGGGACCATTTCTCCCGGTGATTCAATGAAGAACTTGCTGATTTACTGAGGCGCTATTCCATGTAATATGTAAAGCCCCAGTCACGCATTCACTGATCAGGCTACGGTTCACCACGATTCACCACGGTTTGACCTAGACGGCAAAACCGGGATGAACCGTAGACAAAAATCCAGCATCATTACGGTTTGCCAGGGCTCCATAAGGGTTTCTCACGGTGTTTGTACGGTGTCTGTACGGATCATCTACTAATTCACGACGGTGCAAGGCGGCAGCACTACGGACAACAAGGGTATTCCACGGTCGTGTTACAGACGCTTACGATGCCACTACGGTTCGATACGGTGCTAGTACGACTCAAGCCGGTATAGCCAACGCTCCTACGATTGTCTACTGTTTAACGGTGGTCATGATAACGATTTTGTTGATGATGTTTAATTTATTTGTAGGCAAGAAAAGTATTTTATGACATTATATAGTACCGAATTTTTTTAAAAATGTGCAGCAAAAATTTTGAAAATCGGTCAACAAATAAAAAGTTTATACTACAAATTAATTTTGAGTAGGCATTTTGCATTGACATGGAAAGTAATCCAAGATCGTAAACGTTCATGTCTGGAAATTTTTTCTCTTGAATAACAAGTGAGATTTCGTAGTGATTAAACTACCACGGTTGTCTACGAATACCGACGGAAAGCCAAGAATAATCACGGATACACTTACGGTAGCGCTACGAATGAGCACGATTCTGTTACGGTTGCGCTACGGTTTAGGCCACGCCCACAACCCACCACGGTTCACCACGGAAATTTTAAACAGTTTAAAATTTCCGTAGCGACTCCCGGATCACCACGGTTCTTCAGGGATCATTACGGAACATGACGGATGCATCTACGGTGCTACTACGAATCACGACGGTGTGCTACGGTTTGTGAAACCGTGGTGAACCGTGGCCTGAACCGTGGATGTGTGACTGGGGCTTAAAATTGTTGTTTACATGTTGTGGGCCGGAGGCCTATATCATTGAATAAAATATTTGTCATTGTCATTGTCATAGACGTCCACATGTTGATCTGCCTAGGCACACTATTTCCATACGCCTGAAGGGTTTCAGAATACTGTAAAATTCTAAAAAATTAGGACACCTCAAACAATTACCATAACTGTCCTTAAACTGGAACAATTTGGGTTTACAATGCAGTAATGCGTCCACAAGTTGCAGATGGAATGGCAAACAGTGAGGCTCCTGATCAGACTGCTCCTCTTAGAACAGTCTGATCTGAGTCCGCATTGTTTGCTCAGGCCTATATGTCCCAATATTAGATGTTTTACGGTGATCAAAATCTTTAAGGTAATGACACCATTAATTGGTACAGTTTTTGTTTCTCTGACCTATTCATATATCCTGTCTGCGAGTGGGAGATCAAAAAATGACCTTGATCCCTGGTACTCTAAAATCTTCATGTACCCATTTAGCTGACTGTATATACCAACTTCATACCAGTGTTAATCTTTCTAAGAAATCTAATTATATTGCATTTTCTCCTATAAAAGCATACAGAAACAAATTTGACCTGTCATAAAATGGTCAAGATCAACTGATTAATAATTTGAACAAATCTGCCAGCATTTGACAACCCAAAGCTATATACCAAGTTTCAAGGTCATCGGTATTTTGATTCTGGAGACGAGACAAAGATTTTAGAGGGTCTCTTTTACCAAATATGTCAATGGTGCCCAGGTTAGTCATGTGACAGGGACTGTTTGAACAAAATTTTCTTCCCCAGACCCCTGAAGGCTTCATAAGAAATTTAGTTTCCATCGGCTCATTGACTTTGGAAGTCATGTATATGAGTGACCTTGGTTGAAGGTCAAAAAATGAACTTCACCTCTGGTACCCAACGCTCTTCATGTACAGAACAATTATTTAGTTAACCGTATGTATAAACTTTTATACCAAAGTCTTGAACAATACCATTGAACTTTTATGTAACATCATTTTCTCATATAAAACCAGGACCATTGAATTAAACTTTAGTTCCCCGAACCCTTTAGGCTACAACTAGGTGTCTGATGAATCAAAGCAGAACCTAGGGCTCGACCGCAAACCGTTTAAGCTCTGCAGTAATTACATTGCTGGTCGTCCCAAGGCGGCACTTCTGTGTTTGTCTCCTATTATTTTGGACGACAGAGGACGGACCACGGAACTAAGCTGCCTATACTAAAAGCTGACTTGAACTTTCAGTTTCGGTGAGTCGATAAAACTGGCAGAGTTGCTTAACCTGAAAGAGTATTATAAACATTTAACCCTCACACTAAGAAAGTAAAATAAGCTGCCATTTGCCCACTAGCAAACATGTTGAAAATACGTATCATACCTAAGGCCTCTGGGTACACCTCAATGTTGTTTTTTTAACATTTCCAAGGGGAACAACTTTTCTGACTTTCTTTTTTTTTCTTCCCTGGGTGACGAAACCCTTCTTCATTCGGGGAGCAAATTCTTTCATTTAAGAACTGACCCCCATTGAAAAGGGGTGCATAAATAGAAACGGCAGAGTTGGTTCCCCTGAAAGTACATCCATACACCTTAAGTGAGGTTCATGTGATATTTGAAGGCTTTCTCGTCAAATACAGGTAAGATTCACGAAACTGTTGCAGATGCAGCACGCTTTATCCTACTAGTACAGCACTGCATAGATATTCGATACATTTCATTATGTCCCCCCCCCCCCCCTCCCACCAAAGGTGAGGGGGTACATATTGTTTTCAGTGCGGATCCCGTCGGCGTAGGCGTGACAGTTTCATGTATGCGTGATATCTCTTGAACCGATGGATGGAATTTTTACCAAACTTGCAAGGATATAGTGTTGGGCAAATTTGAGAGCTGATTAGATTTTGGTGACCTTGACCTAATTTTCAAGGCCACTGGAGCACTTATATGACAATTTCTTGTATGCGCAATATCTCTTGAACCAATGGATGGAATTTCACCAAACTTGCAAGGATATATTATTGGGACAAATTCAATAGCTGATTAGATTTTGGTGACCTTGACCTCATTTTCAAGGTCACTGAAGGCCTTAGATGACAATTTCTTGTACCAACAATATCTCCTGAACCAATGGATGGAATTTCACCAAACTTTCCTGGATACATGACTGGGACAAGTTTATGAGCTGTTTAGATTTGGTGACCTTGACCTTATTTTAAAGGTCACTGGAGAACTGAGATGCCAATTTCTTGTATCCACAATATCTCCTGAACCAATGGATGGAATCTGGCCAAACTTTCATGGATACATCATTTGGACAAGTTTAAGAGCTTATAACCTTTTGATGACCTTGACCTCATTTTCAAGGTCACTGGAGGACTTAGATGACAATATCTTGAACCCATGATATCTCGTAAACTAAGGGATGGAATTTCACCAAACTTGCATGGATACATCATTTGGACACATTTAATAGCTGATTAGATTTTGGTGACTTTGACCTCATTTTCAAGGTCACTGGAGGACTTAGATTACAATTTCTTATACCCATGATGTCCCCTAAACTAAAGGATGGAATTTCACCAAATTTTCATGGATTCATCATTGGGACAAGTTTACGAGCTATTTAGATCTTGTGACCTTGACCTTATTTTAAAGGTCACTGGAGGACTTAGATGACAGTTTCTTGTACCAATGATATCTCTTAAACCAGTTTATGGAATTTTACCAAACTTTCATGGATACATTACTGGGACTAGCTTAAAAGCTGATCAGATTTTGGTGATCTTGACCTCATTTTCAAGATAACAGGAGGAGTTAGATATGATTTCCTCTTTACTTTCATAAATATACATTTGGGACAACCTCAAGAGCCAACTGTGTTTAAATGACCTTGACCTCATTTTCAAGGTCAGAAGCTAACTTAAAAATGCTTTTTGTTTCTCTTGACATGAGTTATACCTTGAACCAATTGACGGATATTCATCAGGCTTGCATGAATATATCGTTTTGACAGGTTTAAGACGTGTTTAGCAGTTGATGACCCTGACCCATTTTCAAGAGCATAGTCTTATATGTAGGATATCTTTAGAACCAGTGGATGGATTTTCTCCAAACTTGCATAGATATTTGATTTATACAGGCTTTTTATCATTAGAGGGGATGGGAAATGGACTGGTGAGAGACATCAGTTTTTCTCTGAAAAACATTTCTAGTTTGAAACTTCCAACCGGTATTAAAGGAGACGCCCTTGGGAAGGACGAAAAGTGGCTGCTTTTAAACGACAGATGACCCGTAAATGGAGGTTGATTTGCACTGTGTTTTTGTTTAAGGGACCAATAAATGGGGCTGTTATAGACAGCTGATCCCTTAATAGAGGTGACCAAACAAACAGATTTGACTGTATTTTTCGATTGTGCACATGGCTTAACGTTCTTTCTACGTCACTCAAATCGTGGATACCTGTCACTGCTATCTTTTGTATAATTGAGCCGCGACACGAGCAAACCAACAAACTGGTTGTGCGCCCAGCGCAGACTCAGATCAGCCTGGGCATCCGCCCAGTCTGATCAGAGTCTTCGCTGTCCGCATGGAGGTAGCTTAGACCCTAAGCTACCCTTTAAGCGCTTAGCAAAGAGTATGATCGGACTGGGCAGATGCCCAGGTTGATCTGAGTCTGCGCTGGGCGCACAACCACATTGTTGGTTTTCTCGTGTCGCGGCTCATATTATGAATTCTGAATGAAACTCGCGCAGAAGGTTATAGATATTATAAACTTTTTACATGTTTACATGTAAAGAAACCCTGGGATCTGACCGGAAGTAACATTTGTGTCATTCCTGTCCATTGGAGACTTTCTGAACGTTACGGCAACAGTAGGCTCTACGACTTGTTTCGTACCATTCTGACCTAAATGGGTGTTTGAGCCCATCATTTGCTGTGCAATTGTATACCACTTGTTCTTGCTTAATTTCAAAGCTGGTCGCAACTTGACATCCTTCGTCTGCGCATTATGTTCGTAGTCTACTTCAATACTTGATCGTCTAGCTATTAGAGCGTTATGTTCGTCATAGACGCTTACAGATCCATGCGCAGTGCCTTCCTCATATGGCCTGAACATTAATAGTCCAATCAGAGTTATGTCCCGTGTACACGAAAACGAGATGGCGTCAACAGTGTTATCATTTACCCAGAAGTCAAATTTGCTACCAGCCACATCCGGAAAGCGTCTAATGCTAGAAATATTCGTGTTTATACGCGATTTATTTGTAAACTTGCAAGCTTCTGTGAAAGCTCCAGATTTGACCGTGTATTGTTGATAAATGGCAACTTTCTCGTCTGCAGTCAGGACGTTGGCTGTCGAAACAGTTTCCGTGAAAAATAAAGGGCTCATTATTGGAAAGCGAATGAGAAATAGAATGTCTCCTAAAACATTGCGCTTATTGTCATCTTCCACGTCTAGATTTTGTCGTCTGCATTCTTCCTCTGACCACTTCACGCATGAGGAGTAAATAAGTTCCTCGCCTATTTGCAACCGTGGTGATTCTAGAATAGTTTTCACGCGTTGAAAGCACAAGTTTACAAAATCAGACGACTTAAAGACTTCTTCACTGTGAGAATAGATCATGTCAAAACATCGGTCTTGTAGCTTGGTTTCATCGAATAGTTGTGCCTGTTCAAGTATCGTACAAACGTTTTCAGTAGAAATGCCCGTCTGTAAGAACGCGCAACACTTTTCAACCAGTGACGTCACACAGTATTTCTTAGCACTGTAAAGTAGGGCGATTACATTGTCGTCTGTCAGCTGGATTTGTTCACTGTATAGAAACCTGTAACACATACGAAAATTGTGCAGAAGACAAATCCCATTAGCTACACAGCGTCGTGTCAACATTTATATATGCAACATACTGATGTTCTTTTAAGTCGTGTCATCATAGACAAACCGTCATGACGTTATAACGTGTTAATAGCAATTCTCTGTAACCACCAACCAAAGTTTGGCACGCATAGTCATGGATTTTGATAAAACTTTCTCAGTTTGTTTGTTGTCACTCAAAACCAAATAATTGATACCTAGTTCCTTCTGCTACATGCCCGTTGCCATGGTAACCGCCGCCAAAGATTTTGCCTTAAAAATGGCTAAAAAATAAATGAAAAATTGTACTTTTTGAACTTTTATACAGGCTAAATGAGACTACATGTCATCTAAACGTGTACAGGCTGAAGAAATATAAGTCAAAATGAATTTAAGGAAAATCAAATATAATTGTTTTGTAACTTCTTTAGTATTGCTACATGCTGTTAATGGTGGGTGGGGTATCCAGGTTTTCGAAACCCTCATTTTAAGGCAATTTTAAGCGCTTTATGTCATTTCGCGCGGTCAGTCTGACATATCTGTCTATAACAGCAAATTAGACTAGGGCCTCAACTATCATGAACTGAAGAAACATGTTTGGGAAGTTGCCCCCTTCTGACCGTTACTATGGAAACAACCAATATCCTATGTAAAAAATGAGAAAATAAAACCCGGTTGAAAATCACATATTTTTCCCCAAAACAAGGACATGCTGCATTAATTACATGTACAATAGTTGTGAAAATATCAGACTTACATTAAATAATATCAGCAACAAAAGGAACAGAGCTGAGAGTCTATTAATATTCTTTAAAGGGGTTCCGAAAGGGGTTCTTATAGGCTAATTTGCCCTCAAATGAATAATTTTCTTTGCACAGTTGAAAGCTCATGACTGTTTTCTTTTTACAAGGATGTGAAAACATAAGCCTAATGTTAAGGGATACAAAATATCGTAATGGGGAACTCCTTGGAAATATGTATATGCCTTTTAAGGGCCCCAAAATGGGGTTAAACGTGGGGAAATTTGACCGAAATGTCTAAATTGCTGCACAAAATAACAAAAACACAGCACTGCATACAGATATAATGGTTAAGAAGCTGACAATTAAATGTAAACAGGTATAAAAATGTCGATAGGGTGCTCTGTTACTGTATTTATAGTTCCTTAAGGGGCCAAAAAGGGGTAAAATCTGCTAATTTGCCCCACAAATCTCAAATATTCTTCGTACGGCAAAACTATATATATAATCTGTTACTTTAAGATGTTTAGAAAAACATTAAATGTAAATTTACAGATACAAAATATTACAAAATATGGCACTGAGGTACTCTGAGATCACAAGGGGTCCAAAATGTGTTGTATGTGGAGTGGGGGGGGGGGAGCAAAATCAAACAAAGGCATGGTTTTCTTCACAATATTAAGTAGCAATTTTTGAATGGAGTATTAAGTTTTAGCTACATGAAATGGCAACACTATCATCAACAAAACACCTTGCTTTTGGAAAGATTTGCAGTAACAAAGGACATTCTCATGTTTTTCTGCTCCATTTACATGTATATTCTGTATATTTTCGTGACGTCGAACATGACCAAATTTGTCAATGTCATATAAAGAAAGACAGATACGACTTAAAAACGGCCGCTTGACTGGTAAACAAAGTAATTTGGCAAAACCAATGGAGTTCTGTTTTTCTTTTCAATGCACTTGGCACCTTGATTTACCTGTGAATCGGAGAAACATTCGAAGTACAATTATGACAACAATTAACTATTGTAACTCTTATCAAATAAAGTATAGCCGCAACTGTAATTTTAGCTTCACTGCGGGTGTTAGGGTGTGAAAGGCAACTTCTTTCTGTATTTTTTTTTATGACAAGGAAGGCTCCTTTTGCAGAAGTAAGATTTAGACTAAGAAAGGAGCTAACATACAGTGTTTTCCAGATATGACGATAAGGTTCATAATTATTACCCTTTCGGAAAGTTTCTAGGTTCAAATCCGCCCACACGAATTTGAAAAAAATGCTGTTATTAGATCATTTTATTTTCAGAAGTTTTAAAGCTTTGACAAGAAATGACACTCAAGTTAAAATTTCACATCCGACTCCAATCACATTACCCCAGCAAACGCTTAAGAAGGAAAAGTTGAATGGTATGCCTGGTCAGCTGTTTTCAAAATGATACTATTTTGTAAATACATGCTGAGATGACCTGGCTCTTGACTAGGCTGAATACATTAAAAGTCCAATAACATGAAATATGTTTGAATTCTTTTCTACTGGCAACCATAAGAGATTGGAACAGTTTACACATTGGACAGAGTGTCTCTGTTTTAACTTTAACTCAAACTTTATCTCCAAAACAAAGTTTTACAATGCTGGAACTCATCTAGATCAAATCTTACACACAAGACTTCAACTGGAATGTAGTTCACTGAATGAGCACCTGAATGCCAGAAATATAATGTAAAGTCCATTAGATCTTTGTGGCGAGATAGAAAACACAAACCATTTTATATTCAGCTGTCCTCATTGGACTGCTGCAAGACAGAATCACATTGCAGACTTGGCAAAAGAATGTACACTGAGAGGTCTAATGTACGGGAAAGAGGGAGTGTCACCGGCGATAAACGAAAACATCTTTATTACACGAGTTCAAAATTTCATAAAACACACTAAAAGATTTAACCACTAACTTTTCAAAGTGCATCAAATTGATCTAAATGGAATGTTATATACAGCTTGGACTAACTGGATGAGGAAATCATATTTCTCTCTCTCCCTCTCTTTCTTAGGTATTGTATTTCGTTTGTCTGTATTATCAGCTCATTATAAAGCGGTTACTTCTGATGGAAGCATAAAACAGTCTTTGCCTAAATGATATTTTTGTTCATTGCCAGACTGTTTAGGACCAAGATGTGTTTATTTGATGTCTATGCTATTGTGTATATTCAATCTTTGTTCAGTATTTGATTTTTAGCAGGAGATAGTCCACATAACTTTGGGCTTTTGATCAAATCCTGGTCGATTTTTCTATACTTTGTTCTCAAATATGACGCATAAAATATTGTTTGAACCAAGTTCCATTGTCAACCCTTCAGCTGTTACTGTAGGCCCTATTGGGGACTGGCCTTTAAAAGAAATCCTTTTCCCCAAATTTATAATAGTTTATATTATAAAGTAATACCAAATACCCTCATTAGATTTGATCCTGCAGTCAGATTTGGTCAGTCAGGATTTAAAACGAGCACATTTGAACAGGGTAATGATGATGTACGCCCATTGGGGTTTACAGTAGGAAAGGAAACATTAAAGACTATAAAACTTTGCCTTGCAAGTAACTCCAACTCCTCATTACGTAGGTCAATTAAATTAAGGAAAACCCTGGTGATAATCACTGATTTTTGGTTAATACAAAAAACAATATTTAAATGCTGAAAATTCAACAGATCCTCGCAAAACTTAGCAGATGCTTCCATGTTGTTGTTCACTATTTTGACTTCCAAAATGCTTGCTTTATGATGCTAAAATTATACTTGAACCTTAAACATGGTTGAACATTTGAGAACAAGCCACTTCTTTCAACCTGATAATCTGAGGAAGAGATGGAAAAAATAATTAAAATGACATTGAAGTCAATGCATTGAAGTACCTTCAGACGTAAATGCATTTTCAATAATGATGGTATTTTTTTATGCTTTTTGCACTTCAAATTACCCCTTATCTTTTCTTATACAGGCCCTTTATCATCAGCATGTCTTTTTTTGTATTCTTAACTGTAGAGAACCACAATAGGAAAATGTGTGCAAAATTTCGGGGGGATATGTTACATTTTCATGGTTTAAGTTAGATTTTTGCATTTACCATAAATCACCACCTTAAGTGTAAAACACTAACTAACGGCAATGCACAAGTGGCCGTAATTCAGTCAAAATTGGAATCAGAGCTATTTGTCTGATGATGCTGTATACTTTTATGTAAATTCACGAAGAAACCTTCAACAGTTTCACAGCAGTAAGACGGACATGAAATTCTTTATAAGAAATAATCAAATGGTTCTAAGTCTGTCAAAGCAGATCTTGGGTTATGGTTGTTTTTCTCTGCACAATAATATGTGATTATGCATGCTTTATTAGAAATTTCATGAAGAAATATGAATGGTTTTAAAGTTTCAAAGCAGAAAAAGAGATTGCTTTAAGAGATATGCTAAGGGTCATAATTTTATCAGAAGTAGAAGTAAGGGTTCATGAAAAGCTATTGTTGTCACCCTGGCGTCCGTGTCAGCGACCGTGTCGGCGTGCGGATTGGATGTTTTGGTTAAAGATGTGTAAAGACCTATATATCTTTTAACCCAATGAAGGATTTTTTGATACTTGCACTGTAGTTACATATTGGTCCAAGGTTCTACAAAACACCACCCACACCCTGCTCAGTGACCTTGAAGTCAAGGTCATGGACTTAGTAATTAGGATTTTCGCTCACCTGAGCCAGCGTCTCCGGGAGAACTTATAGGATGGTAAGGCTCTGTCGTCCGTCAGTCGTCCATCCGTAAATATTTTCAAACAACTTCTCCTCTGAAACCGCTGAGCCGATAGTAACCAAATTTCATGTAGAACCTCTAGAAGGCGGGGGAACGAAAAGTTGTTCAAACGGTCCTGGTCACATGACCAACATGGCCGCCATGCCAATACATTGTAGAAACATTTAAAGATCTTCTTCTCCAGAACCAATAAGCCGATGGCCTTGAAACTTGGTATGTACCATTGGGTACGCGAGTACTACCAAAATTGATCAAATGATGACCTTGGTGTAACCGTGACCTTTGGTACGGTAGGGTCAAATTTTCTTTCCGTAGCTTTTATATGGGAAAATGCTAGAACATCAGATTTCTTGGAAACTGTTGAGGATGTTGACCTGAAAATTGGTAAAAAAAAAGTCATCTTAATGAGTGCATGAAAATTTATGTGTACAAGAGGTCAAGGTCACTCTTTGACCTTTGATCCTGGTCTCTCATATTTTGACAATTTCACACATCTCCTCAAAAGCCACTGGGCAAAGTGTAACCAAATTTCATGTAAAGCCTCTAGGAGATGGGGGAACGCAAAGTTGTTCAAACGGTCTGGGTCAGATGACCAACATGGCCGCCATGCCCATATACGATAGAAACCTTTAAAAATCGTCTTCTCCAGAACCAATAGGCCAATGGCCTTGAAACTTGGTATGTAGAATCAAGTATATGTACTACCAAGATTGTTTAAATTATGACCTTGGGTTGACCTTGACCTTTTTTACGGTAAGGTCAAATTTGCTTCCTTGTAGCTTTTATATGGGAGTACAGTCCCACCTGTTTCAGTGACCTTGAGGTTAAGGTCATACCTAAAATTCTTTGTTGGGTTAAAGTTTTCCAATGCCATACTTTTCCAGAATGCTTGGCTGCATCTAGTGTTATACTTGCACTTATATTAGAAACTGGTTTAGGTTTTTACAAAAAATAGCCCACCCGTTGGGTGACCTTGAAATCAAGGTCATTCATTTTTTTTATGTGATAAGCAAGTCAGTATCAGGCGAGTTATCCTGTACAAGGACTAGTCTTGTCATTGCATATCTTCTCATGATGCATTGTATTTATTAAGGTACAAGGATCAAAGTCTTACTGATATTTTGCATGTGCGCAGAGGCTGCCAGATTTGTTCCTGAGTCAAGTAGAGGCAGATGAAGAGGCAGGCAGACAATATTAAAGAATGGATGGGAATAGACTTTGCTAGCACAACTAGGGCAGCTGGAGACAGGACTAGGTGAAAAGGGGTTGTTGTAAAGTTATCTGTGATGCTCCGACAACCTTGCAAGGTTATGGAATAGACTAGACTTGTGAGATGATTCTACATGCGCCTGGTCAAGTGTTGTCTCTTAAGAAGAGTTTCAGTCAATGGACAGCAAACAAACATTGGCCAACGGGGCGTCCCTTTGACTCTTTTGTCCCTTGGGCCAAACAGAAAAACACATATAATGTGACCATTTTCCAGTTTTTAGGCACAGTCAGCAGATCTATGTTCGGTTAAACCTCAAAAATAGCCAGCATAGGGGTTTCTTGTTCAAATTCCCATAAGGCTGTTCTCAAGGAGGCTGAAGAGAATGAATCTGTAACTTGCATTTCCACGTCTAGTCTGGCTACAGACTCTATGTTCAATATATCCCCTGCAAAGAAACATAGAGTCGAATCTGACGGTCAACAGAGTAATATACAGATTCGACTGGAGCCAGGCTACTCCAAATCCTATAGCGGAGGTATAATTATGTGTGCAGTTGCAGATATAATTATCGACAGAGTTATGGTAAAAGTGGAGGCATATTTAAATGTGCAGTTGCAGATATAATTATCAACAGAGTTAGTTAAAATAAAAATGTTTGAAATATGCTGCTGTTTTGGCATTTTTGTCCGCAACTAAGGTGCTGAAGCTATTTTTGTCCAGTGTATAACACTAGAACTATTTAAGGAATTGTGTTGAAGCAGTAACTCTTTGCTGGGTAGTAAAATCAAGGCGTATCCGCTGTTGTCTTTTTAATGGTATACAATGAAAATTTTTGACTGAGGTACATAATTGCATTTTTGCCCATTTTGGGACCCTTTTTTTCACATAAAAAGGAACCACAGGGCAGCCATCGCTATGGCTTTACATCAGTTGTCACTGGGCCAACAGTTTCTGTGCCAGCGTATTACAGTATGCTGCTTTCTGAGAAACATAATTTTTGGTGTAATTTTCTGCATTTTGACCCCTTATTGGCCCCTTCTTGATACAAAAATGCAATTACGTTGATCCCCATTACCTTATTTTATGTACCTTTTATTTAGACTGATGCTTACACTCACAAATAAGTAACGGATACTGGTTTATATCAATAGTGTGTGTAATTTCGAGGCAATTTTGCTGATTCAACCCATTTAATGGCCCCTTAAGGGAACATAATATAAGTCAAAGAGCACCCCATTGCCCTATTCTAAACCAGTTAGTATTTGACTTACAGTTTCAAAGCCATTGTTATTGTAGGCACTGTTGAATTTTTCGTTTTGCAAAGAAATTCATGAGTTTTTAAAGATTTCCAGTTTTAACCCCTTATTTTTGGACCCCTAAATGACCCCAAAATATGCCATTGCCCTAGTTTATATCTGCTAACTTCACAAATATGTTTTACCAACATATTAAATAGAAACCAATACATTGTTTTGCAGTTTTGTGAAGAAAGCTTGTTATTTGAAGGAAATAAAGCCTTAAAAACCCCTTTCGGAGCCCCAAGAATGATTGTTAAGATGATCCCAGTACTGCCCCTTTTGATGTTAATATTTTTTGAATTAAAACTGATATTTTCACAACACTTGTACATGCAATAAATGCTGCCTTTCAATTGTTTAGGGAAATAAATAGGTGATTTTGTGCACTGTTGTGTTTCCTTGATTTTTTTATAGGGTATTGTTCGTTTCCATGGTTACGGTCATAAGGAGGTAACTTCCCAAACATGTTTCTTCAGTTCCTGATACTAGAGATCTTCTTCTATTATGCTGTCATGCATTTGTATATCAGAGTGACCGCGCGAACTGGTAGTACGCACTTGAAAAAGCTCAAAAACAGGGGTTTTCGATACCGCGATACCCCACCCACAGCAAAGGCTAAAATCAGTACCAAACAACTAACAGATCCGGTTTATTTATTGCACTGTGCTCTTGTACTATCCCATAGTTTTTCAGTCGAAACACTTTTGGACTAAAGGTAATGTGTTCTAAAGATATATAAATGTTCAAAATTTGGTAATTTTCACTTATTTTTTGACTGTTTTTTTGGCAAAATCTTTGGAGGCCGTTGCCATGGCAACGGACACACAACAGAATGAAACGACCTTCATTTAAATGTTTTTATGTGACAACAAACAAACTGAGAAAGTTTGAGAAAAATCTGAGACTATGCGTGCCGAACCCTCATTGTAAAATGTGAAATGGTTACAGAGAATTGCTATTAACATCTACTAGCAACGTCACTATATTATATAATGTGTCAATTCCAGAAATCGATTTCAGTGCAACGTCATTACATTAAATGAAGAGTCAATAACAAATGAAACGGCATGTCGTTTAATTACGTGTTAACATCACTGCAATGTCATGACGGAAATCTAACGTGTCAAGCAAAAAGCAACGTCATGACATTGCACGTGTCAATATTAATGCATCGTAATGTCTGTCGGTGAAGCCTATTTCCCAGCTATGCAATACAATAGTTTGTTAGTTTATGTACATATAAAACGATTGCTATTTCTTCCGCCATTATTACCATGGATAAAGCAATAGAGACTAATTAATATCGAACATTATCTCGGTGAATATGCAGTAATATTTATCCCAACAAAGGTCATTAATTGTACAATGTATGCTTTGACTCGTATTCTGAGGTAAAAAAAAAAAAAGAGAAAGTCTACTAACTTACCTGAAGAGCATTTTAAAAATGTCTCCATCAATATCAGGAACGGTGATTGGGTCGTCGGATTCGGCTAGCGGTCCACAAAACATAGACTGAAAAACACGACTTCTGCTCACAAGAATAAACTTGTGAGCTTTAATTTCACTCTGGTTCTCTCCAGCCTTAAAAGTGACGTCACATAAAATCTCGTTTTCCAACATCTGTAGATTTGTGTCGGCAAAGGTTCTTTGTGACTGCCAGTCGTCCGTCGAGTTAGCTTCTTCGGCCTTGGGAATACTTGACATGGTGGCCTATATATTTGTAGTGGATGAGTTCATCGACCATTGACTTGAAATAAGTAAATTTAAAATAATGATAATGAATAGTAAAACAATGTCACATCGTCTCGAGCTTGATTTATTTCCTGAAAAAGCCCTTCAGTTTAATGAAAGTTGATAAGTGAATAAATGTCTAACAATTGTATTAGAAATCAACACTGAGCAGCTGTTACTATTTGTACGAATTCTAATTGCAATGGTGACACAAGTAATGAGGTTCTACAGCTTTATAAACTGTGTCTAATCCCCGTGGAGACTACAGAAACTTTTTTGTTTACAGAAAACATTATATATGCGTTTGACAAGAAATTTTGTTTATATTGTACATGTATGACATACATGAGATAGACTGAATATTCATGTAATGAACTGTTTATATCTGCCACAGTGCTATACTTGTATTACAAAATCACGGTATTGTTGCTTGTAAAAGTAAATGAAGCAAAACTGAGGACAAACAAAAGAAGAAGAGAAATCGCTCTACCGGAAGCCTACAAATAATGTTTTGAATGTTAGTATAAAATGTCATTTCTATAAAGCAATCTCGGTCCAGTAACTCTGTTACATAGCTCCTGACGTCGGAATAAAATTTCCCTTTAAAAGGAAGGCTTGCCCAGCTAAGACCGTGAAATTTTCATGAGTTGTTATTGAAGGGTACACTTTCTGTTGCTAACTTTTATTTAGCAAAGTATTTAATTTCTTAACTTCTTGACTGGTGGCATTATCCACAGGTGTGAGGTTAAAACAAGTGTAAAATTTATTTGAAAAACAAATTGAGGAAATATTTACACACACACACACACACACACACACACACACACACACACACACAAATTTTCCAACGTTTTGGCCGTTAGGCATGTCTCATGGAAAATTACTATATGAACATATTTCAAGTATTTTCTTTACGGCTGCTTAGTCGCATTCAATTTGAATCAAATTTTAGGAAAGACTGTTTCAAACCCATGCCTATGGAATCTTGGCACATCTGAACTTGGCATCAGAAGAAGACAATAAATTTATATTTACTGAAGTTTATTTTTAGTTTTAGTGGCATCAGTGGAAGTGACTTAAACAAAATTTTGATACTGTGAGAAGAAAATGCATGCTGCTATTGTTTGAGACAATAACTTGCTTTACACCATTTGGGAACAACAAAGCATGGAACCCATTGCGTTCATACTTCCATAAACTTCCGACAAATGAAATTTATCTTTCATATTTATGCTATGTTTTCACATCAATTTTGTTGCTTATTCGTGAAGTTCTGACTAATTTAACGCCGAGGAAAGGACGAAGAATAATTATTAACCATCGTGTTTAATAATGACGTACAAAAGCCGCCACTAGGACATGACGTATATCAAATGCTACGTCGGCCCATCATCTATTTGAATTATCCGTGACATCGCTTACGCATAACATCGCATGAATGAGTGTTGTTCATGGATGTATGAACATCGTCAGTTCAGTATAGGTTCATCTAAGGAAATCGTCGACGAGTGTAAATATTTCTCTGTACATTGGTATAGGTGAAGTAAAAAGGCAAAATTAGAGTGTTATATAAAATGTCCACACAACCCCCACCCGCACCTACTGCAAGCACAGTAGGCCCTTGCCCTACTATAATCCAAATCAGTAGGACGCCCCGGTTGGTTGGATGGTGCGATGATGCTGGGTATAACTGCCTGTGCCCCTCTATTGTCATAAAGCTGTACATGAATTCCTAACAGTCATCCTCAACGAGATTCAAATTTTAACGATTCTGAATTGTCCCCCTTTTCTGTACTTGTATCATTGCAAGAG
Source organism: Ctena decussata (assembly GCA_963989385.1). Lineage (NCBI taxonomy): Eukaryota > Metazoa > Mollusca > Bivalvia > Lucinida > Lucinidae > Ctena > Ctena decussata. Next base: position 11,420,862 of record OZ022504.1, read on the forward strand.
GTTTCCAGTTCATCTATTCATGAACATGTTGATCGCCAATAGGAAATGTATCAGATGCTGAAAATGTGTACATTATATCGCTTCCTGTCATGGAAATGCCTGTTGCAATGCGTATGCGTTAATATTACGCACCTGCATTACCAGCTTTTACATACATGTATATAACACGGCCAGTTGTACATATAAGCCACACACACGGATAGATGGGATACATTTTTTCAGTAAATGTGATGAGTAATAAGGGGAAATATCGCCAAAAGCGCCTGCTTCTAAATTTAAACAATGAATTTGAACTTCGCCATTTTTGATGCTCTTTTAGGTTTTACAGATATACTGAACATAGAGCAGCCCACTCCGGCATAAACGCAGTCCGATCAGTCTATCCTCAGCATGAAAGATGTCTGCATCATGAAGAATATATACGCCGAAAAAGACTGATCAGACCCCAAGAATGCACCGGCTCTGGACAGTGTGCCGGCTGCTCTGACTAGTCAGATTATGCGATGCCCTAAGGCCTATTTTTCGAGACACCGCTGCATGATTCTTGGAAAAGCTAATGCTTGTAAGCTAAGCTATATATAAACACTGTGTCTTACACAGGTTTTGGTTTATTTCTAAGGACGCAAAGCCAAATAGTTTGCATCAAATTCAGAGTTTTATATTTATGCAATCAGTTTATAAAAAGCAAAAGATATGTGGCCAAGTTCAAGGCACTTTTGAAAGAAAAACGTGCTTTTTAACGGAAATATCAAAACAAAGAACATGCACTATCAAAAATAGGTTTTCCATCTGTTATTTTAGCAGATGAGGTAAATCGGGTGTGGATAGAAATAGACAAATCGTACGAGTTCTTTGTTTCTTGTTAAAAAGAAATGTTCGTGTTTGTGGAGAAAATCATGAAGAAAGGCAGTCTCAAAACCGGAACGAGCTTTCCGATCTATATGGTTTGCGTCCCTAAAAAGGTTTAGAAGGAGTCGTTGCAGTACAAACTCTATTGGTATTTTCCGACTTAGCGTGACGTATTGTTTCTTCCGAAAATAACTCGGTATCACTAAACCACATGAATACTGGCTTGCGATCGTCATCGCAAGCCAAAAACCGTACCCTTTAAATTCTTATTGGGACGAGAAGTAAACAATGCAGACCCAGATCAGACTGCTCCTGAATGTGAAGCTATTGCCAGATCATTTGCCAGTGTATCTGCATCTTCTAGAATAATAAATCTGAGCCGCCACTCGACAAAACCAACAATGTGGCATGTGAAGGTCAAATATTCGCTGTACGCTTAAAACGTAGCTAAGAATCTAAGCTACCTCAGTACCAATAGCAAAGATCTTGATCAGACTGGGTGACTGACCAGGCTGATCTGGGTCTTCGCATGGCGCACATGCCATAATGTTGGTTTTATATATGAGTCGCGACACGAGAAAACCAACAAAGTGGTTGTGCGCTCAGCGCAGACTCAGATCAGCCTGGCCATCCGCCCAGTCTGATAGTAGTTTTTGCTTTGCGCATAAAGGGTAGCTAAGAGTGTAAGCTCCCTTTATGCGGACAGCGAAGACTGATCAGACTGGGCTGATCTGAGTCTGGGCTGGGCACACAACCACGTTGTTAGTTTTCTGGTGTCGCGGCTGAAATATTTTAGGATAGTTTCGGTGGTTAATTTAGGTGACCCAAATTTCAGAACTTAATATAAATAAAACAATAGTTGAGCCGCGACACGAAAATACCAACAATGTGATTGTGCGCCCAGTGCAGACTCATACCAGCCTTGCCATCTATCCAGTCTGATGAGAGTCTTTGCAGTGCACTTAAAGGGTAGCTAAGGCTCTAATCTACCTTCATGCGGACAGCGAAGGCTCTGATCAGGCTCGGATGCACAGGCTGATCTGAGTCCGCGGTGTCCGCACAACCACTTTGTTGGTTTTCTCGTGTCGCAGCTCAGTTATACCAAAGTTTGCCACATAGTCAGTTTTTATATCAAAAATTCCAATAGCGCTTATGCGGAAAATACAAAGTTTAACAACCGGGTGCACCAGGCATATGAAATTTCACATAATTACTGGCCTCTGTGTAAATGAGAAATGCTAAATAATTGAACTTGATAGGTTAAATAGTTCTGGAGTTATAGCGACTTGAAAATATGAAATTCATAACAAAATGCTGAGAATGGACATAGGGGTAGTGGTACAAATGGGTAATTTCCTCGTACTTTATCCTACTGGGTTACAAAGATAATTGAGCCGCGACATGAAAAAACCAACAATGTGGTTGTGCGCCCAGCGCAGACTCAGATCAGCCTGGGCATCCCCCCAGTCTGATCAGAGTCTTCGCTGTCCGCATGAAGGTAGCTTAGACCCTTAGCTACCCTTTGAGCACTTAACGAAGAGTCTCATCAAACTGGGCGGATGTCCAGGCTGATCTGAATCTGCGCTGGGCGCACAACCACATTGTTGGTTTTCTCGTGTCGCGGCTCAAATAATGCATTTTCATCGAAATACTTTGATAGCAGACTTGTACTTGGCAGACTTGTACTTTAATAGTCTATCTATATGACTATGCTGTCACATTTAAAATATGAAAATATTAATATTTTTGTTATCAAATGACCATATTTGGAATTGTCGGAATTTAAACAGCCATACCACCGAAACCTACTCAGATATCTTATTTAAATTATCATATTTTTCTTTTTTTATCAAATGCTTTCAAATAATAAAAGACTGAAAAACAAATATATAACTACTTCAAAATGTGCATTTCCGCCGAAGGAATATTCCTCAGTCATATAATTTGACAAAGTGTTAAATATATTTTCAGCTTTAAAGGGAAGTTCTAAATTGTTTAACTTTAAGTTTAACAAAAATAAAAAATAAATATACAAAGAGTATACCTGTAGATTATTTCAGCTGTCAGGGCAAAACAATTACATTAATGACAGAAATTATTAGGACAAAAACTCTCGAACAAAAACAGTCGAGTCTGGAGACACAGATTAGACTGCTCCTGAGGAGCAAGCTGATCAGCGTCTGCACTGTTTTTCATTCCAACAGCAACATTTGTGATAACAAGTAAAATCCACGTCTTCAAATGTAGGTAAATACAGTAATTGGTTACTTTGTATAAGCACACCTCTTTGTTTTTTTCCGTCATTTCAACGAAGAGGCAGAACCCTCATTACTCCCAATTTGCTCGAAACCTTTCAAGCAGGCGTCCACCTTTAACTTGAAGAATTTGCTCCTTTAAGAGTTGCCCCTTCCCCTCCCACACACACACACGTACATTGAGACGGTGGCAAAAATAAAAATGGCAGACTTACATCCCCTGAAAATGTACTTATTTACCATCGGATGACCCTATATTTAGGGTAATTACATTTTAGTATATAATTTCCTTTAGATTTTAAAACATTGAAAAGATTCACTGGCGCTTCACAAAGACGTTGTGAAACAATGAAATTCAAGGGGCATGCACTATTGAAAATCTGTGTAAAATATCATAGCTATCTTAAGTTCAATGGGTACACTTTCAGGGGAAGCCACTCTGCCATTTCCATAAATGCCTCTCCTCGAAACTGGGGTCAACTCTTTCAAGAAAGAATTCGCTCCTAAAAGAGCAACTTCTTTCCTTTAAGAGTAGAACCTGTTTCTTACTGTTTTATTGATTGCAGAAGCAAACAGGATCTAGTCTGGGTTTAAAGCGTTTGCACATATTTTAAACACTACAGACTTGTCATTCTGGACAATGGAACAGGTGGGTGTACCCACAGGATATTGACGCTCTATCAATACAAAATCTTTCAAAGACCCCCCAACAACCAAGTATTATATGAGCTGCGACACGAAAAAACAAAAATAGTGGCATGTGCGCCCAGCTAACACTCGGATCAGCCTGGGCATCCGCCCAGTCTTATCAGAGTCTTCGCTGTCCGCACGGAGCTAGCCTGGACACTTAGCTACCCTTTGAGCGCATAACGTAGACTCTGATCAGACTAGGCGGATTCCAAAGCTGATCTGAGTCTTAGTTGGGCGCATATGCCACTCTGTTGGTTTTGTCGTGTCGCGGCTCAATTTTAGTGATCTATATTAAGCCTCAGACGCTTTCGTATGGCTCCATGGATGCAACGTCAACGTCCTGTGGTGTATCCATACTTCTTAGTAGAGGAAACTGCTTTAAATTTTGGATTCGGTTGTTTGGTTGTTTGGGTTTAACGGCTCTTTGAGACAGTATTTCAATCTATATCGAGCCGTCTCCTAGAGAGAGGGAGAAAGAAAAAGATATATTAGCAAGAGAAAAATGTCCAAACAACCGCCGAACGCACCTACTGCAAACACAGTAAGCCCTTTTCACTACTATTATCCAATTAAGTACAAAGCTTCGGCACTGAAAGGTATCCAGCACCGTTGCCCGACCCAAACAAACCCGCTAAACTTTGGAACAGAAGCCGTTTGGAAAATTGAGATGACGCAAATAAGACTTGTTCTTAGAGCAGACAGATCAGGCTCTGCACTGAATATGATTCCGACAATGATTTTGGCTCTTCTAAGGATAGAGAAAAAAATCAATGTCTATGGATACTACTCCATGATTTTTCCGCCATTTTTACCAAATCAAAATTTTTCTATGACTTCCTGTTCGCTTTCGAGACCTTGATGACGTAGCTTTTCCACAATTGGGTCAACGCTTATAGGAAAGAATTTGCTCCTGTAGGAGCAAATTCTTTTCTTAGAGTGTTGATCCCAAATGAGAAGGGCGCGAAAATGTAAATGGCAGAGTTGCAGCCCCTGAAAGTATATCAATTTACCTGAAAATAGTCAAAGTTGATTAGTTGGCACGTCGTAGCACTGAAAGAGAAACATAACCCGACATATTTATTTTTTGCCCCTTTCTACAGCCTGATTGGTCAATTGATACAAATTACTTCCGCATGCAGTGAACAAACACTGTTCCGGCAGACAAATGAGCCGTGACACGAGAAAACAAACAAAGTGGTGCGCCCGGCGCAGACTCTGATCAGCCTGGGCATCCGCCCAGTCTGATCAGAGTCTCCGCTGTCCGGACGAGGGTAGCTGAGATCCTTAGCTACCCCTTAAGCGCTTAAGAAAGATTCTGATCAGACTGGGCGAAAGCCCATGCTGATCTGAGTCTGCGCTAGGCGCACAACCACTTTGTTGGTTTTCTCATGTCGCGGCTCAAATTAGGACTATTCAGAATTCATTTACCTCTTCATTCAGAATAAGGCTGAATCAATTGATATTCAACTATTCAGTGCTCAGAGATCCTTCGTGGTAAACATCTAAGTATCGGGGTAAATTGATTGATTGATTTGATGCTTACTAAACGTCCACGGTAAACAGCTAAAGTCATGTCGGGACGGTTAATTAAAGGCCCCATTGCTCTATCGGCATGAAAACATTTATCATGAGGTATCCCTGCAGTTTCGTCATTGTAAATAACCGTGATTAGCCAGCTTTTAACAAATAAAACATCATTGAGTTTCACATAAAAAGTGTTTGAAAACTTATTTGGGTCATTTTAGTTGGCAACTGAAATGACCTACTTTTTATTTCAATAAGTTGAATAAAATGGTAAAAATACAATGTACAAGCAAGGAGCCCCAGTCACTATCTCGCCTATGTTTATATAGCATTGCTGAACGGGAAACCAGACCAGGAAACTCTGCTTTGTGGAGTGAATTGATGTTTTTCAAAAAGTTGTTTTCTCTCCTTTTTGCCAGTTATATGGCTCAGTATATGCACGCCAATCCACATTTTAATACCAAACCCGAAGGCTGAACCGCATGTAACAATGATTTTAGTTTAGACGATCTTTACCACTAATAGGACTATAGATTCTTTAACCTAACCACACTATTTCTGAGCAGGCTTAGACCTCCTAAGCGGTTAACCAGTACTACGTGCATATACTTTCGCCAGTAACTGACAACTGCCCTTCTTGACTCAGCGGAAGGAGAAACGAAAGTATGTGGCCAGATCAGGTTTCGAACCCAGGACCTCTGACTTACGAGTCGGGTGCCCTACCGATTAAGCTACGCGGCCCGGGGCAAATACTGGTCAAGCAAGCAGTGCAGACTCAAATCAGAGCGCTCCTAACGGAACCGCCTGATCATTCCATTTGCATATTTTGTAGGAATTACGCATTCTAGAACCTAACTTTCCATGTGTATGCTAATTACGGTTATTGTTTAAAGTGTTTCTTATTTTAACGGTAGCAGTTTTTGTCGCAGGTCACAGGTTGTGGTTGTCATACGAGAATGTGTAGGATTGACGATTGTCTTTAACCGTATTTCAGAGATATCAGAACGACTGACAATGGGAGGATTGATAAGAAGGGCTGGGTGCAATGAAGTGCATCTAGCGGCACTCGAACCCGCGACTCGAGGATACAAAGTCGTAGCGCTAGCCAGTCGTGTGCCTAAAATATTGGGTATATTTCGGAATGACGAGTTAAGGCATAAAGCTCTTCCTTGCGTCAGATGTTCTTTAAATATATAATTGTCTGTCGAAAATCTCGGTTTAATCTTACTAGTGATATCATTTAATTGGCGTCACGTGAAAAAAGATCCGCAAGCCACGTGCGTACAGTAAACTCTCAAATCAGTCTGCAAGATTGCGCAACCTGCTCAGAGGTTTATGGTTATTTTTTATTTTATTTTATTTAATTCTATTTTATTATTTTTTTCAGATTCTCAAAGATATGAAAAAAGAAGAGACTGTCAAAACTACGCGTAAAGTACCTTTTCACGCGACGCCAATCATTTCCTAGTCCAAACGCCGTTTACATTTGATATCAGACAAATAAACTGAAAGTAGGCACTGCCTATAGGCGAGCACATTGCTCATTACAGTGTGTTGGTGGTATGTGGTCGAAGTGTATGTAGACCCTGATCTGACAACACATTGTACGTTTCACAACGGTTTTTTTTTTGTAGTATGAAATTTGTAATAAAATTATTGCAACTTACATGTAGTTAGTAGCTGCGTACTCCGTCTGACAAACTGATGAGAAACTGACAGAGATCTTTCTCCCTGGAAAAACAGGCTCTAGGTTTTTCTTTTTATTCAGTTTCTTCTCTGCGGCGTTTTCCAATTCTTCAAATTTCACCCAACGCTCAGCCACCCTGTAGTTTGTGTACTGACCACTTGGAAGTTGTTAACGTTGCCGCCATCTTGTTTCTCTCAAACCGAAAATTTGACGTCACTACGTAAGGTAGCGACAGTAAGACTGTACGATGTATAACGGTGTTTTGTCGATTTCTACGCTTGTATTTAAACCAGTCTAATTTGGATAAAAACTTCCGTTTTGGTGTCGTAACGAAAGACACCCCATGGTAAGTAATGTATTTTAAAGGTAAAATATGCTTTACCAATCCTCTACCATAGAGCTCCCATTCTTTCAAAGCTCCTACGGAGCTTTGAATTTGCATGCGCTTTGCACCTGCAAAACGAGTGCTCGATATTAATGGAAGGGAGATCATCTAATTCGCCTGAGTTTCAAAGTTGAAACAGATTTGTATATCTCTATACAAATATACTGAACGTCAAAAGAAACGCATACAAGTTTAGGTTCAGTTTTCTTCTGTCAACTGATTTATGGTTTTAAATCATATATAGCAGAAAACACTACTGACGTCTGCCAACAATATAAACTTATCTTCTTGCAAAATTAAACTTGGATGAAAGAGTTATCTCAATTTATCGTGAAACATTCAAGGTTGTTGTAAGAGTTGTCTTTCCTTTGGCGGCATAACAAATTGTTTCCAAAACACGACTCTGATGTGTGGTTATGAAAAAAACGTCGGTTTTATTACGAAGGTATTCTTCTTAGGAACATGACAGCAGTTTGAAGTTGAACAATTATCAAATTATCTCCCTTGTAATTAAACAAATAGCAAAATGGGAAGTCCAATAACACCAAAAGTTCTGCAGTGCTACGAATAATTTCTTTGCAAATCTTTTTATTTTACTCTTGTTAATCCATTTAACCTCTACGTATGAATGGTTTCTGCTCTTTTCAAGAAATACAGGGTGTTAAAAGGTCTATGGAAATCCAATGGTAAGCCAGTGTTACCGTTTCTACTGCCAACTTTCACCTGATTGTTATTCTAAAACGCAAGGCTCGACTGCTTTGATTTTTTCGCTGTTTCTTACCCTTGCCGCGGACACTATATCTGGAGAAAATAATCAGCTGAGCATTATATGGAATTTAAAATTCAGCTTCTGAAAGTATAGTGACTTTAAGTTTAAACCCATCACAAAAGCAAACGTTCTGGTCTCTAAAGTTTATGGAATATCGATGCGTTAAGGTGCTCATTCTGTCGGAATATCATAAACAGAGTAACTCAAAATGTCTAAATAAGAGTATTTACCTATACCTTCAAATAAATTGGGCGTATACATTGTATGCGTTTCTTTTGATGTTCAGTATATATTGACTACAGTCTTTGTATTGGGTAAAGCTATGTAGCTAAACAGGGCTTACCCAGCGGTAATGATAACGTGTACAGTCAGTGTCAGATCAGCAGAGTCAAGTCCAAACATAGGCTGCAACCCTATATACCAGATATGAATTTCAGAAGAAGGAATGGAGATGGGTTGAAATAGAGAAATCAACCATAATAGTGTTCCATAAACTTCTTTTTAAGGAGTGAAGTGGCGCAAATGGTTAAGCTGGTGCCGGTGTCTCTGAATGGCTAGGTGGATTTGTCGTAGTCGGCGTGGGATCGAATCCTGTCCGCCCAGTAGGTACATGTACTTCTTTATTTCTTAACCATGTAGTTGGCGTGGATTCGAATTCCGCCTGCTTAGAGCATTGGTAAATCTTTATATCTTCTACCAATATTTCTTAACCATGCAGTTGGCGACGATTCGAATTCCGGCTGCTTAGAGCATGGGTAAATCTTTATATCTTCTACCAATACATATATGGTTGAGGAATAAAGAGGTACCTACTGGGCGGACAGGATTCGAACCCACGTCGACTATGACAACTCCGCCTTGCCATACAGAGCCATCCAGCCTTAGGTACCTATACATACACGGAATGTCTGGGTAATACGATACCGAAGGTTGGAAAAATTAAATTTGAGTTATTGTTTAATAATTTAACTTAATTTAGATTTCACAAACTTAAACAAATATACCCGCCTAGGATCATTACCAATGCAAATAATTCCGAAAAAAGTATGGCGGAGAAATAAAAGACCAGGATTCGATCCCATGCCTTCTGCAAAATCTCCGACTAGCCAGACAGAGACAACAACCTTAACGAGCCCCTATGTTTCTCAAGAAAAAAAGTTTCGTGGAACAATGTTAAGTTTATTTTTTCTGCATGACCCGTACATGCATGTACACGATTTGGTTTTGCGAAGATAGTCAGATATATACCTAGATCATACGATACCGAAGCTTAAATACTGAAGACAAACTCAGTTCTGATGCAACTACATATGTACATACGAAAACAAAACAAAGAAGTACCCACTGGGCGGCCAGAATTCAAATCCAGGCTGACTGCGACACCTCCACCTAGCCATTCAGAGACACCAGCCTTACCGATTGAGCCACTACACTTCTTTAAAATAGAAGTCTCATTGAACAATGTTAAGCTTGATTTCTCTGAATGACCCGTCTGATAGTGTTACACGAATGACAGTGTGTGAACACAATCAGGTACATACATGTACAATGAACATTTGGATCATACGATAACGAAGCTTGGAAATATTATTTTATTTGATTTAAGTTTGAACAAACTTCAACAGATATTCAGGCCCAGGGGGCATATTCATAAAACGACTTAAGTGGTTGCTATGCTGTTGCTAAGGCTAAATTGTTTAAAGGAGATTCCCTACAACTATGAAATTTGCTCTGGAGGAACAGTCTTACAAAGACTGTTCCTCCAGACCAAATTTCATAGTTGTAGGGAATCTCCTTTATAGATATATAGCCTTAGCAACCGCATAGCAACAACTTATGTGGCTTTATGAATACGGCCCCAGGATCATTACTGATGCAAGTTTATTCGAAAAAGTGTATGGTAGAGAAAAACGAAGAACCCACTGAGCGGCCAGGGTCCAAGCCCATGCCGACCTACACGCTCAAATCTCTAGGCAAACGTGGGAGATTTCCATATCTCCAGGAGGAAAAACACCCGACATTCCGCAAGCAAGCCGCAAACGTAGCCGTCTCACTAGAACCACAGGGCCGATACCACTGCTGGTGGACAATTCGTCCTCGAGGATATCATCATCCCAGTTAGTCAGTGTTTTAGTGTTGATTCCGGTTTTCTAGCATTGGGGTCACTACTTAAATATAGAAACGCGCGCGTCTGTCGCATTTAATTAGGTATGAATGAACGTGGTCAAAGTACCCAAATCATAAGTCTGAAATCGTAAGTCCTTTTAACATTGACAATGCCGGAATATCTAGGATACAGAGATATGGACCCCGAAATTGAGGTGTGATCCGAAATTGATACGTTTATATTAAATACTGATTTAAAGTTAAACCTTATTCCATTTTATATTTATCTGGTAAAAATTTCTAAATTATTATAAAACTATGACTAATTTGTCATAGCGACATGAATCTTAGCGGAGTTTGGCTTCCATTTTTAGTTGTTTTGGCTTTTTGCGGGTTCTTGCTGCATCGGACATCTCTTTCTTGATGCCCTTGTCTGTCGCCTTATTCGAAACGCAGTTGATTTTCAAAAATACTTTACTCGAATGACTGATCAGGCTGATGGTTTTAACGAAAATCTGCTCTGCCAGAACTTAAAAGAAAACATCAGCCTGATCAGCCATTCGAGCAAAGTGATTCCGAAAATCAACTTGAACGGGCTCAAACCCCAAGCTGGAACAATAATCGCCGAAGAACAGGATTGTGTGTGTCAGAGTCGGAAGGAGTACCAGAGAACAGATATTCAACCTTAGAATCCGTTTGAAAACATCAAAAGGGTCTGCACCATGTCTTCAAAGATTGCAAAACGAAACACAATTAACAGGGTATAGAATGCAGCCTAATTGACCACCATGCTGAAGTACAGTATCAATGCATATCTTATTCGTGCCATTGGGCACCTATATGACAAGACTATATATGGAGTTCGACTACATGGCAGCACGGAAGAGTGGTTCAGAACAACAGGTGGAGTCGGACAAGGATTCCTTTTCTCAATCACCCTCCTTAACATTTGTTTCTAAAGTATTGTATCTGATACTCTGGAAGAACATGGTATGAAATATTAGCTTGGCGGCAGAAGTATTACCAGTTGGCGATGGCACTTACGCTCTTGCTGAGGAAGAGCAGGAACCGAAAGCCCTAACAACTGAAAGTCTTGACAAAACATTTTCACCGTATAAAATATATGCTGGGTAGACAAAATTGTTGACAAACTGCGCCAATGGCATCCAGAGTGAAATCTAGATAAAACGACAGAAGTTGAGTTTGCACAGCCCAGTGCAGCTCTGTCATAACTTTAGGCAATTTGGAAAGATAACAACATAATCATTGAGCCGCGACACGAAGAAACCAACAAAGTGGTTGTGCGCCCAGCGCAGAATCAGATCAGCCTGGGCAGACTGAGTCCTCGCTGTCCTCATAAAGGTAGCTACCCTAAAACTGCTTAACGAAGAGTCTGATCGGACTGGGTGGGTGCCCAGGCTGATCTGAGTCTGCTAGGCGCACAACCACTTTGGTTTTCTCATGTCGCGGCTCATATATATTGAATCAAAAGTGAAACCAAATTTCAAAATACAATAATAGAACAAATAAATACATAAACCGCTTAAATATGGGTTGGCCCCCTTCCCACTACCTGCGGGGAGGGGGGTGTGCCAATTATAATTGTGGACGACCCCACTCCGCGGGCGGGGGGGGAATGACGCATAGACTATTTTTTGAATAAAAAAGGCGACAAAAAATGGAAATCCCGTCCTTTAATTCGGAAAATCCTCTCGGGGGGCCGATGGTGGGCTTCATAAGGGATAGTAATTATTCCCCGGGTGTATAAGGAATGGAACCATCCCCCTTAGAATGTGGACGAGACCATTATCCGGGAAAGGGGGGGCTTCGCGCGGCTAGACCCTGTCGCGTCGTGACCGTAAACATAGAATTCCATCATTATATTTGGATAAAAGTGTTACACGCGGCGTGCGTGGGGGACGGTGCGCGTGCCCCCTCAATGAGGAAAGGTCAAGGGAGGTAATCCCATCCGCGCCCCGACGGGGGAGACGCCTCGGCTATTTTGCCATCGAAAAAAGAAGAACAGAGGGGACGAAAGATGTGCCACGAGAAGGCTGACGCATGAGGGGCCAAAACATAGGTGAGCAACACATATTATATTTCAATAAGTTAGAGTAGAATAACCTACACACCTAGGCAATTAAATTGGTATTTTTGCAACAAAATGAGTAACAGGAATTTAAGCAATAACCAATGAAGGACCGTCCTTGTCTCTCTGCGTAATGACACTCCGCCAGTCTTACCTTGGCATGCCTGTTAAAGTTACGGCGCGGCAGCGAAACAACGATGGATGCAGGACACAACAACGGTGGAGACATCCCAGAAGAAGAGGATGGAGACGGACAGACGGACAGATACGCAATCACAAACATAAACACACAAACACGCACGCAAGCCGGCATACACGCAAACACGCAAGCACGCAAAAAATAACAAGTACACGCACATTGTGCTAGCACAAAATAAGCAGGCACACACGCACGCAAAACATACTAACAACCAAACTTGATGCTCTGCCACCCCCGGGTTAGGCGTGTTTTTAATAGCGAGCGCCCTATGGTGGCATCATCATACTCACAAGAAAACTTACTAACGGCCCATCAACTTATCAATATATAACAGCCACAACTTTTTTATATATGCTTGACCATACAGTGCGAGACCCATCCCTATGCAAAAAACTTTAAGCCATTCCCAACTAACTTCTGCTCTTTTTAATGTCCTTTAGGATCATAAATGATTAATGAGATTAATGAGCAAGGCGCTAGCATCCTAAAGCCGGCACCACGCTAGATGCTCACTTTTGACGGGGGAGTTCAAAATTCAAACTTAATGTTGCACTCATCACTTGGCAAAATTACTCGACCAAAATAATTGAAGTGCAACAGCCCCAAAGGTACCCGAAAAGGTCCATACCTGTGACTACGTCAATCCCCACCTAAGGGTAAGGTCAGAATAAGGGACCTCCATCCGGAACCAAATTACTTGGATACGGGGGAGGGTTAAAATTAAGGGCTGTAAGTAATATGGGACCCAAACAGGTCCCATCCTTGAAACCTAAGGAACGCCTGCGTGTTCTCTCGTTGGGACCTGGGTTTCGGTGTGCTCCTCCTCTGCGGGCGGGGTTGGCCTGTGTTTCCCTGGACTCTCCGCTGAGGTGGCTTTCATGTGGCGCGCGCCTCTTTTTCCGGACAGAACCTGACTTGGAGCCGCAGAAGGCAAACATCTATGCATAAATACTGGTTGGGCAACACTGACCGACGAGACATTGACAGACTGAATGACATTGGACGGACACACGGCGCCAGGTGTGTGCAGCTATGGTTACGTACCGTTGAGCCACTTGGGTAACGTCGATACGAGAATTGAACAGAACAGAACAGAACCAATGCGCTCCCTTGTCATATTCATATATCTGTTGCCTGTAGAAAGACCACAGACCTCTGAGATGAGCTGCTACCGAAGACTAACGAACATTTCGCACAAAGACCACGATACGTATCAGTATGTTTGCAGAAAGATTCCAGCAGCCATTAGAGAAAATGTAGACTAGCACTAGTCTGATAATGAAAAGGATTTCCGTTTACAGAAAAAAAGAAATTAACAGTTTTGCTTCTTTTCTCTGGCCAGTCTATTAAACTTCATTCTGCTCGTTTTCTGATAAATGCACTATCAAGAAAGAAGGCCATAAGTGTTGACTAACTGTATGCACTGGGAAAAATGAAATGTATGACTGATATAACTTCGCCTAGTGGCTGGGCTAGAGAAATATGATGAACTGCTGACCATGGTCAAAAACGGATACTAAGATGGTTTGGCCACGTCTCAAGGTCGTCTGGTTTAACAAAGACGATTAAACATGGTACAGTAAAAGGAAAAGAAGAAGAGGTGGACAGAAGAAGCGGTGGAAAGCCAGTATTAAAAAGTGGACAGGTGTGATTTGTGCCAGCGGAACATGGGTAACAGAAAACAGGAATAGGCGGAAAGGGACTGTTGTAAATTCATATGTGTTGCCCCAACAAACTTGCAAGTTTACGGGATAGCCTATAATGAGGCTCTGCAGAGAGAACATTTTTTTCAAGGTTCACAAGAATGCCTGGTAATTAGGCCTTACGAACTACCCATGCAATTCAACAGAGTAATCATTTCAGTTAAACAGTTATGTTTAAATGACTTTGGATTGTACTTAGTCTATTATAACTGCAACAAACTAATAATCCATGTGTGGTGATTTTCAACGAACGTTTTTGATAAACTGACACTTCTTAACAAAGACATTGGTATTATAAGTGCAATGATACAATAGAGGTTTTCTGTAGCTCTGTAATCAAAAGTAAAAAACAAAGCTAAGTATACTTACCTCAACCATTTACGTACCACCTTTGGTTGTTATAAACACATGTATTATGCCCCCGCCCCCCCCCCCACCCCCCTCGAAGTAATTATGTCCCCACAACATGGTGGAGGGATTGATTTTGGTGCGAATCCTGTCGGCGTCTACATCGGCGACGGCATTTGCGTCTGCGTAGCTTATTGTCTGCACTCTAACTCCTGAAGGGATGAATAGGTTTTGACCAAACTTGCTCAGATACCTTGTCCCTGTTTTCAAGGTCACGGGGGTTCAAAGACTGTTAAAAAAGTTTTTTTAGCACCAAATCTCATGAAAAGATGGATGAATTAAAACCAAACAAAGCACAGATATATTCTAAGGAGAGAAAAACCTTGACGACATTTTCAAGCTCATAGAGTGTTCAAAAATGGCTTGTTTGCACCATGTCTTCTGATTGGATGGATGGATTTTATCCAAAATTGCACAGATATATATTTAGGAGATGCAAAAGAACTGATTAGATAGTTGTGACCTTGATCCCATTTCCAAGACGCATAAGGTCTAAGAACGTTGAACAAGAGGGCCATGAGGCCCTAAATCGCTCACCTGAGTAAAAACATCAATCATGGTTAAAAATGGATCATCATTTGAACAAATCTGATTGTTTAAACTGTCAAAATATGAGAGACATTTGTTAAAGCTCAAAAATGAGAAGAAGATTTTAAACGGTTATGGGCGTGGCCGCCATGGCCATGTTGATCATGTCACCCAGACCATTTGAAGAAATTTTCGTTTCCTCAACCCCTGGAGGCTTTATATTGTATTCGATTTTAAGAAGAAGTCAAAGGGTCAAAGGTCAAAGAACGACCTTAACTTCTGTTACTCATAAATCTTCATGTACTCATTTAAATGACTGTATTTACAAATTTCTAGGTCGAATCTTTAAAACTTTTGATGAAATCTGAGGTCAAAGGTCGAAAGATGAACTTGACCCCTTCTACTCATAAATCTTTATGTACTTATTAGGATGATTTATACCAAGTTTAAGGCCAAAATGATCATGTACCGTTTAGAGGCTCAATACTTAGATAATTGATGGAATTTTTCTCTTAAGAGTTGTAATGTCGGTAATACCGTGCTCTGAGACTTAAATTCTGGGAATAAACTGGAACACAAAATGACAACTCTTATTTAGTATTAAAAGAAAATATTATGCCTATACTGCCTACTTTTTTCAATAAGTATAGCGACACATTTAATTAGGATGTACTTCTTTGAAAACCTTTAAATAGAATTCCAAGAATGAAATAAAAGTTTAAAGATATGCAGTATGATAACTAATAAAGGCACAATAGATTAAAACTGTTTGAAAGTTAGACACTAGTCCCAGTAGTAAAGAAAAATAGAACTGAGGTAGGTTGATTTCCAGTTTTTTTTGTTGAATTTTATCTCAATTTGTGAACAAATATTGAATGTTATCATATGACAGCGCATCTGAGAGTGTAATAAAGCCATGCGTTGAAACCGACGATTCACTAGTGGATTAAATATGAAAAATTATGCCGTAAAATTGTACGTTGACGTCAATAAAACGTCGCGTTTTCTAATGGCGAAATCGTTACGTTTTAGCAAAATTTGCTAATCAAATGCGATTTTAGTGTCATATGATAAATAGAAGCTTGCATTCGTGCTCCTGTATTATTGATTTTATTTAACTCGGTAAAACGATAAGATGCTCGGCAGATCCTCGCAACTTATTTTCCTCCAACTCGTTTAATAAATTCAATAATACAGGAGCACTCATGTAAGCAACAACCAGTAACATCCAAATCACGAGCTGCCGCTGCTAGCCTCAGCAGCAGCTGCTGAGAGCCTCGCAGCAGCTGCTGATAGCCTCGCAGCAGCTATTGACGTTTTACCCCAGTAAGTTTGGTTTTAGCCCACTTTCTAGGAACGATCGGCTCGATATAGGTAAGTGCTCTTGTAAGGGATGTATAAATCCCAAAATAATAATGACAAATGATGATGATAATAATAATAATAATAACGTCTGTGTTTAAAATGAATAACTGTAGTTGCAGTTATACAATAATAGAATTTATCTTTCGCAGGCTTCTCCCTTGTGCCTATATATAGTTTACAGACATGTTAACTTATTTCCTTTGCGAGAATAATATATACTAGAATGGAATAGCTACAAAAATAAATTAAAAAGAAAATAAATACAAAAAAAAATAAATCTATTTCCTTGGCAAAGATTAAAACATGGTACATATAAGAGACTGAATTGGAATAGTTTTCTTCCCTTACATACCAACAAAATATAATAAGCTTCTAAATTATAAGTAAAAAAATAAAGGTGTACCGTATTCGACCCGTTTAGCGCACTGTAACATTAAATACTTTCAGTAGACATTCTTCCTAATAAACGCACATTTCAAAGAATTATTATATATTGAAATAAACTGAATCATTAGAGTCATGCAGGATGGAGATGCTTTGTAAGTGAAAACTGTAAGATTTTATAGTGTTTTCAGCACTTGTAACAAGCAATCAAAGGGATAAGCCAGTAAAAATATGTGCGCTAAAAATCATATGCCTCAGAACTTCCCATGATCTGCGCTTATTGGGTCACGTGCGCTAATAGGGTCGATTACAAAATATAAATTTGGACGGCTGTGTGCAACTAGAGTCATAGTTACGTATTGCTGACCACATGGGGAACGTCGTTAGAAGAGAAGAGAACAAAACAATATACATAGGACTTGGACGAACACTCGGCGCCAGGGGTGTGCAACTATAGTTACGTACGCACTTGGCGAACGTCGTTAGGAGAACTGAAACAGAACAGTACATAAAATCCAATGTCGTTACGAGAATTGAAATACACATACAATAAAATCCAACAGATGGAAACCGCTGAGCCAGTTCGGGAACATCGTTACGAGAGATGAAAAAAAAATCAGCAGTGCGAATGCAGGTTGGGGTGGGGAAGGAGACATTTTCAGCACTCTTTTATTTGGTTGATACATGTAAAAATGCTGAAAAATAAAGTTTATCATATATCTCGGCCCTGTCTCGTAGATCACACCTGTAATCTCTTTCATCGGAAATTTGTGTTACAACAATAATTCTGGAGAAGCAAGAAATTTTGCTGGTCAAATAAAAGTATTTGCTTTCCCAGTGCGCAGTGAGCAAGTAGAAAATTGTTACATTTGTCAGGTCTTGGTCAGCCCTTTTATTGATATCACTTATTCAAAGAATGGATATCACAACTTGGAATTATGGATGTCAAATATCCGATTTTATGGATATCACCAATTCAAATTATGATATCACTAATTCGATTTATGGATAGCCATAATTAGAGTTATTGATAGCTATGGGCAGTATTATGGAAATACATATGAGCCGCGACACGAGAAAACCAACATTGTGGTTGTGCACCCAGTGCAGATTCAGCCTGGGCATTCGCCAAGTTTGATCAGACTCTTCGTTTAGTGCCCAAAGGGTAGCTAAGGGTCTTAGCTACCTCCATGCGGACAGCGAAGACTCTGTTTCAGACTGGGCGGATGCCCAGGCTGATCTGAGTCTGCGCTGGGTGCACAACCAGATTGTTGGTTTTCCCGTGTCGCGGCTCATATATGTAATTCGAAGTAGGGATATCCATATTTTAAATAAGTTATATCAAGAAAGCGGGCTGAATAATTGATATCCATAATTTGAATAGTAAATATCCATACATAATCGCAGAGCAGTCGTTATTTAAACTTATTATTTGTAACGAAGAATATCTGATATCCATAATTCTAATTAGTGTTATACATAAACGGGCCCAAATATTGATATCCGTAACCCGAATTATGGACTTTACTTAATATTTGAATTATGGATATCTAATAATCTTAATGATTAATGGAAATCACTAATTCGACATTGGTATCACCTATTTGATTTATTGATATCCATTAGTAATAAGTGATATCCGATATCCATAATTCGATTTATGACCATCCATAAATCAAATTATGACTATCCAAAAATCGGATTTGTGATATCCATGATACAAATTATATCTATTAATAATTATGATTTTCGGATATCCTGAGTTCGAATTATGGATATCGATAATTCGAATTATGGATATCTATAAAAAAAATTGATGTTCATAATTCGAATTATCACTAGGATACGTGTACAGTGTTTGAGAGTCCGCGTATTATTTAATGTTATTAATTATTATAAATGAAATAAACTCAGAGTTAAATATGACCATTAACATCTTAAACAGCGTTGAATTTCGGAGTTAAAGTACTTATTACAGAAAACGTAACTTAAAAAACATGATAAAGTTGTCTCACAGTACCGTAATACCGATATATCGCAAATCCGTTTTCGCTCAGCTTGCAAGTTAATTTAAGGTAGGTCAATAGTACCTCTGGCATCAACTAACAACTGCAGCTGTACAGAAAGAAACAACTGCTGCTGCCTCTGAGACAACACCAGGTCCGCAACTTCTGCTGAGACTCCCGCAGAAGATACTATAATTAGCTATTCAACATGACATTTATTTTTTCTCATCGTTTTTAAATTTTCCTACAGATCTTGGCCACTCTTTTCTCTTTTTCCCTCTCTTCTTATTCGCCTATTTATTGCTCATTTATCCCCGGTTTTTAGTTTGGCTCTACTTGTTGGGTAAGATCAGCAAGATGTTTGAAAAAAAAGACAAGGTCAAAGTTAATTTTCAGAAGTTAATTTTTCAAGTTTATTTATTTAATTACAATTATTTTTTCCTGCATTTAGAGCTTCTAGTGTCATCTCAATGTATGTGTTTGAGGACTAATACTAAGAGCATGCAAGACCATGGTACTGGTATAAACAGAGAAATAAAAACAACAGAATCCTTGAATATGCAAGGTCGTTAGGGTTGTTCAGAAAGCCATTGTCAGCATCAACGAAAAAAATACATAGCAGCTGATGTCCCTCTGCTGCCATATATTTACGTAAGGTTTATTTTCTCTTTTTTCCTTCAAATATGTGTTTTCAGTGTAGACACAAAACTGTTTTGTTTGTTTAGGTACTCAAACTGGTGTTTGCTTTTTCACATAGCCACTTTGGGTGTTTTGCATGACAGATGTGCCTTATATGTAGTTTAGGGCTCGCAACGAATTAAGTTACCTTTCAAATATCCCTTCGGGCACATGGGGTTTGATCAGCTTTGAGCCAGCGTCGGTTCGACGTCATGATATCGAATCGACGTTGGTTCAATGCTGGCTAAACATAGTGCCCGAAGGGATATTACAAGAAGAGTCACACAGTTCTCTCCAATTCGCATGACAGATGTGCCTTATATGTAGTTTAGGGCTCGCAACGAATTAAGTTACCTTACAAATATCCCGTCGGGCACATGGGGTTTGATCAAGTTTGGACCAGCGTCGGTTCGAAGTCATGATATCGAATCGACGTTGGTCAAATGCTGGCTAAGCATAGTGCCGAAGGGATATTACAAGAAGAGTCTCACAGTTCTCTCAAATTCGCATGACAGATGTGCCTTATATGTAGTTTAGGGCTCGCAACGAATTAAGTGACCTTACAAATAACCCGTCGGGCACATGGGGCTTGATCAGCTTTGGACCAACGTCGATTCGACGTCATGATATCGAATCGACGTTGGTCCGATGCTGGCTAAGCATAGTGCTCGAAGGGATATTACAAGAAGAGTCGCACAGTTCTCTCCAATTCGCATGACAGATGTGCCTTATATGTAGTTTAAGGGTCGCAACGAATTAAGTTACCTTACAAATAACCCGTCGGGCACATGGGGTTTGATCAGCTTTGAACCGAAGACGATTCGACGTCATGATGTCGAATCAACGCTGGTTCAATGCAGTTTAGGCATAGTGCCCGAAGGGATATTACAAGAAGAGTCACACAGTTTTCACCAAGCAAAGATAAGGTCTAAGTGGGATAGGTTAGCTCAGAGGAAAGAAATTAATAGCTTTAAGTATTAATGATTCTTGACTCACATATTATTCTGTATAAATTAAGGTGATATAATGCACTTATTGTACTACCTGTCACATCGTTTATATTTTTGTATTGCATGTATGTACATGTATACTCAAGGGCTACATAACCTATATAGCACTTGAATAAACATTCTTCTTCACACATATATAAATGCTACGGGTGTGAAAAGAATTTGTGATGCAACATTTGGTGGTGAGAGAGACACTTCCTGACACTCTTTTTATTGCAAGACTGACATCTTTTGATATTTTGTGCTGGGCCTAATATTTGTTGTTTCTAGTTGTTGATAGAGAGTGTTGCAACTTTTTCTACTTTGTTGCTGTTACACTGCTGCTTCTGTTCGTGGTATGATAGTGACAACTGATGCTGATGTTTTCAATATTCTTTTCTTTTTTTAAGATTGATATATGCTGCCTGTGATAATGGTGTTATTAAAAGTGTCAGCCACTGTTTATAGTAAGGATTTAGGCTTATATTACTGTTTTTTTGCCGTGTGTAGTATTTGCAGACACTAATGTTGGTGGTTTGACAGGAGTAACATCTGCTGCTCCGCCAGTTTTCATAAGCAGATGCTGATGTTTGTACCAGAGACCACATCATCTGTCGATATTGAAGATCAGAGGGACATCAGGTGCTGCCATTAGTACTGAGAATAACTTTTGCTGCTGCTGTAAGTAAAAGCAATAGCTGCTGATGGAGAAGTCAGTTCCTGATGCTGGTGTCATAAGCAGCTGCTAGTGTTTTTTATAGTTACACCACCATCTGCCGATATCGGAGAACAGAAGGACATCAGCTGTTGCCATAATGTATTCAGGATAACTTTTACTGCTGTTGTTGATGAAATCTTCAGCTGCTGATAATGTAGTCAGTTGCTGATGGTGGTGTCATAAGCAGCTCCTGATGTTGTTTATTAGTGATAGTGACACCACCATCTTTTGATATTGGAGAACAGCGGGACATTAGCTGCTGCCATAAGTATTTAGAATAACTCTGCTGTTGATGAAAGCATCAGCTGCTGATGGTGATGTCAGTTGCAAATGGTGGTGTCAGAATGAGCTGCTGATGTTATTATTAGTGACAGTGACCCTACCATCTGCCGATATCGGAGAACAGAGGGATATCAGCTACTGTCATTAGTATTGAGAATAACCATTACGGATGCTGTTGATTAAGTATTAGCTGCTAATGGTGATGTCAGTTGCTGATGGTGGTGTCATAAGCAGCCGCTGCTTTTAGTAAATGACACTATCGTCTGCCTATATCGGAGATCAGAGGGATGTCAGCTGTTGCCGCTAGTGTTTAGAGTACATTTTGCTGCTGCTGTAAGTAAAAGCATAGGCTGCTGATGGTGGTGTCAGTTACTGATGGTGGTATCATAAGCAGCTGCTGGAGTTGTTTTTAGTGGCACCACCATCTGTCGAAAGCATTAGCTGTTGATGGTGGTTTTTAATTGGTACAATTGCTAATGCCGCAGTTGCAGTTAGTACGGCTTATCGCTTTTGTCTTATTCTTTTCTGATGATAGAAGTAGCAGATTTTATGGGGTTTTTTAATTCACACGCTGCTGCAGCTGGTTGTAAAAGAGCCGCATCCTGCAACCTAGGTGGAGAGTAAGATTTGCTGTTGTTGTCTAAGGGGAGGAATGAAATAACTTCTACTGCTGTTAATTTGAGGATACAACGGCTGCTGCTGTTGTCACAGCAAATATCACAGAAACCATCAGCATCAGTTTTCACTCGTTGATAAACAACAGCACAATATATCACTCTAGTCACGTACACCACAAGAAGTAGTAACTCTCACTAAAACTTACTGCAGATATCACTCCGTCCACTGTCAGCAGCAGCTATCATCCTCGTAACAGAAGGCAGCAGCAAAGGTTAGTTTCGTTCAGAAGCAGCTCCTGGTATCATGAGTATAACCACAAACAGATGGTAGATAAAAGATATAATTCAAGCAGCAGCAACTGAAGTCACTCTCACTACTTTCCTTCAACAGCAGGCAGTCCACAAACAGATGACATATACAGATATTTAATCCAGCAGAAGCAACACCTGCCATTCTCACTACCTATCTTCAACAGCAGGCAGTTCATCAACAGATGGCAGATACAGATATTTAATCCAACAGCAGCAACAGCTGTCACTCTCACTACCCTTCTTCAAAAGCAGGCAGTCCACAAACAGATGGCAGATACAGATAATTTGTCCAGCAGCAGCAACAGCTGTAACTCAATACCTATCTTCAAAACGGGCAGTGCACAAACAGATGGCAGATACAGATATTTAATCCAGCAGCAGCAACAGCTGTCACTCTCATTACATATCTTCAACAGCAGGCAGTCCACCAACAGAAGGTAGATACTGATATTTAGTCCAGCAGCAGCAACAGCTGTCACTTTCACTACCTATCTTCAACAGCAGGCAGTCCACCTACAGAAGGTAGATACAGATTTTTAATCCAGCAGCAGCAACAGCTGTCGCTCTCACTACCTTTCTTGAACAGCAGGCAGTCCACCAACAGATGGCAGATACAGATATTTAATACAGCAGGAGCAACAGCTGTAACTCTGACCACCTGTCTTCAACAGCAGGCAGTCCATAAACAGAAGGCAGATACAGATATCTAGTACAGCAGCAGCAACAGCTGTCACCCTCACTACCTATCGTCAACAGCAAGCAGATGGCAGATATAGAAATTTAATCCAGCAGCAGCAACAGCTGTCACTTTCTCTATCTTCAACAGCAGGCAGTCCACCAACAGATTGCATGAACAAATATTTAATCCAGCAGCAGCAACAGCTGTCACTCTCACTATCTATCTTCAACAGCAGGCAGTCCACCAACTGCTTGCAGATACAGATATTCAATCCAGCAGCAGCAACAGCTGTCACCCTCACTACCCTTCTTCAACTGCAGGCAGTCCACAAACAGATGGCAGATACAGATATTTAATGCAGAAGCGGCAACAGCTGTCACTGTCACCACCTATCTTCAACAGCAGGCAATCCACAAGCTGCTTGCTGATACAGATATTCAATCAAGCAGCAGCAACAGCTGACACTCTCACTACCTATCTTCAACAGCAGGCAGTCCACCAACAGATGGTAGATACAGATATTTAATCCAACAGCAGCAACAGCTGACACTCAGCTGCTGCTATTAGTAGTAAGAATTGCTTCTGCAGATGCGTTTGATAAAAGCATCAGCTGCTGATGGTGGTTTAGCAGCTGCTGTATGGTGGTTTGGCAGCTGCTGATGGTGGTGGCATAAGCAACTGCTGCTGTTATCATCAGTGACTACAACATCTGCCGATATGGAAGAACAGAGGGGCATCATCGGCTACTATAAGTAGTAAAAATAGTTTTTGCTGCATCGTTTGATGAAAGCAACAGATGCTTATGGTTCTTTGGCAGCTGCTGATAGTGGTAACGTAAGCAGCTGCTGATGTTACTGTAAATGTCACCATCATCTGCCGATATCTGAGAACAAAAGGGACATAAGCTGCCGACATTAGTAGTAGGAAAAACTTTTGATGCTGCTTTGAGGAAAGCATCACCTGCTGATGGCGGTATGGCAGCTGCTGCTGCAGCTGCTTTTGAAAAATGCATCAGCTGCTGATGGTGGTTGAGCAGCTGCATATGGTAGTTTGGCAGCTGCTGCTGCAGCTGTGTCTGATAAAAGCAACAGCTGCTGATGGTTGTTTTGCAGCTGCTGATGGTGGTTTTGCAGCTGCTGACGGTGGTGACATAAGCAGCTTTGCTCTTACTGTTAATGACACCATCATCTGCCGATATCGGAGAACAAAAAGGACATAAGCTGCTGCCATTAGTAGTAGGAAAAACTTTTGATGCTGCTTTTGAGGAAAGCATCAGCTACTGATGGCGGTATGGCAGCTGCGTCTGATAAAAGCATCAGCTGCTGATGGTGGTTTTGCAGCTGCTGATGGTGGTTTGGCAGCTGCTGATGGTGGTGGCATTAGCAGCTCCTGCTGTTATCATAAGTTACCGTATCATCTGACGATATGGTAGAACAGAGGGGCATCATCAGCTACTATAAGTAGTAAGAATAGTTTTTGCTGCATCATATGATGAAAGCAACAGCTGCTGATGGTTGTTTGGCAGCTGCTGATGGTGGTCAGTAGCACTATCAACGGTAAGTTTTGTTCCAGTAGCAGCCCCTGTTATCATTACCATCACCAGATAGAGATATCATTTCAGCAATAAAACTAAAGTCACTCTAATTACCTATATTTTAACAGCAGGCCGTCCACCAACAGATGGCAGATACAGATATCATTACAGCAGTATTAACAGATGTCACTTTCTCTACCTATCTCTAACAGCAGGCCGTCCACCAACAGATGGCAGATACAGATATCACTCCAGCAGTATCAACAGCTGTCACTCGCATTACCTATATTTAACAGCAAGCAGTCCACCAATAGATGGCAAATACAGATATCATTACAGTAGTAGCAACAGATACCACTATCACTACCTAACTTCAACAGCAGGCAGTCCACAAATTATGGATATCAATAATCCAAAGTGTGGATATCCAATAATCTAAATGAGAAATGGATAGCACTAATTCGATTGATAAATATCACAATTTCGATTTATTGACATCAATAATTTGACTTAGTGATATCCATAAATGGGCAAATTTGTTGATATCTATAAATCGATTTATGGATATTCATGAATCGAATCGGTGATATCCATAAAGTAGTTAGACTAGTTGATATTCATACTTCGAATACTGTACATCTATAAGTCGAATCACGGATATTCATGAATAATTATGGATGTCGCTTATTTGTATAGTGGATAGCACTTTTTCACTTATCGATATCATAAAACGATAATGATTAGTTAACCGGTACCCCATAGAATTTCGGTGATATCTATCTTATATTACTTACGTAAGATATAGGAAATCCGCTGGTGTCAGACGGACGCATATACTGGCGAATGGACAAAAGGTGTTGCGGAATATATTATCATATACCTCAAGAACCCTTAAGCAAGCTTCATACATGTAGTCTAGTTGACATGGTGCATTGCTGGAATTGCTTATAATTGTCAATCTTTAAATAAAGACTCTCTCAAAATCAAACTCTTACAACTGTGAGCTCTGGCCAGTTGTACATGATCAGGCGACATAGTTTCAACGTCCAAGTTCTCGCAAAAAAGTCTTTTTTAATCGTAAACGGGGTTCCATAGCCCACAACCTATCATCATCACCCTCCCATCGACCGGATACATGTACATGTATGACTGAAACCTGTTGAACAGATCGTAAAATCGCAGGTCTTTTCTGAGAAAAAAAGTGGGAAAAGAATAAAAAATATAACCTGAAAATGTCATTTCTTAAGCAGATGACCCATTCGAACATTCTAAGACTTGTCTCCGAATCAATCCTTGGTCTGTGTTACGTGTATTTATCACAAAAAGAAAGAAAAAAAAAATAAATGAAATATATGCCGTGAATCCAACTCGCTGCATTTAGCTTCCCTATACGTTCCGACTGGACAAAATTTAAGCGATAGCTGGGCACCTCGCGTTAAATCAACATTGACACAACCTTGATTCAATGTCTCGACGTGGAATCAACGTTGAGTCAGTGTTGATTCAACTCTGTGTGCCTGCTGTGAGGAGACAACCGATGGTAGGATAAACCCTTTTCACTGAAGAATTTACAGTTTGAAATTTGCAAAAACCCAATGACAACACTACTGAAAATGTTACATGACGTTTGACTCTCCGTATTTTTTCAGTATTTTCTTGTGTATAAATTCCATAAATCATTGCAAAATATTGTTTAGCATTAATGCTTCACCCAAGCACTTAGCTGATTAAAAACACACAAAAAACTCTTTCCCTACACTGCTTTGTTTTTAAACGGTATGCCCAATGAGCGTTGGCATTTTTTTTAAAAAAGCGAATACTTGTAAAATGAACGAGAACTGCTAATGTCTCACACTTTCTATACATGCAGCTGCACTCTCAAATATCAATAGATTGGCATTTTTGTTTTTTTTTTTGTTTCAAATCCAGGCATGTAGCAATCGTTCATTAGGTAGAATTTGCAATATATTAGAGTATGACGGCTTCACACATACTTTCCTGCATGAATTTTAGTCAAAAACTATAATTTACAGAGAAATCCTCAGCAGCAGCTATTGTCGCAGTAGCAGCTGCTGTTGGGAGATCAGCAGCTGCTGTTGGGGACAGCAGCGGCAGCTCGTGATTTGGACCCCCAACAACAGTCACAATAACTGCAAGCATTAATAAGCTTCAGTAGTTTCGTATACATATAGTCCGGCGGCATAAAGATTTGCCCGTCTATTCTGCGGCAAGGAAGCCTTTGTGGTTTAAATCCAGTGTAATCAGTTTCTACTACATTTTCCAGTTGATCTTTAAAACTGTAAACATGTCGTGGACATATTGAAGACGTAATGTGGATTTTAATGCGGTTAATGCAGAGGCTTATAAGTTATTATGTGCAGACTTTTGCCGTTTTAGGAAGAGAGTTTTTGAGGCAACTTTTATATACTTGAAGGATTTAAAAACTTCCACCTATTAATTTTGAATATCTCATAAATGATTGAAGCTACGTCCACCAAAATTTTACAACATATATATTCTCTTATACCTGATTATATCAATATACCGAATCTGAAATCGTTCAACCGAATCGGTCAGAAAAAAGCACGTGCTCCTCGTGTTCTTAGTACCGATTACATAAGGATGAATAGCTTCATGTATACAGTTTTCTGAAGAAACATTTCTCTTACAATATCAAACTGAATTTTAAAAGTTTGAATTCGGTCTGTGGCTTTATTTAGCCTACCGCGCCTAAATATCGCAAACAGGCGCAGAGTTTTGGGCCAGATAAATGCTGAAATTTCAAAAAGTGACGTCGCGTGACAATTTTGTGTGTTAATTACGGCAATTCAAAACTCAGACGACGTGCACTGTTTACAGGAAGCTAAAAAGACCGTCAGAAAAGCACCTAACCGAGATTAAAAACCAGGGGTCACGACGTTAACTAACGTCGACGCCGTCTCCGTAATAGGCTTTGCGCGACAGCATCATCCGCAATGATACTTGCAAATCAACGTGGATGACGTCACAATATTAAGACAGTAAGAAATGGTCGAAAACAGTGCTGCATAAGATAACGCCGACATCGCTTTATGAATTTCAGTGACGTAACGCTCCTTTACTGACGTCATTTAAGTAAATGATACAAATAAACTGCGTAATCTTTAAATTCGATAAGTTGCAAGCATTTTGTCGTTAAATATTCAACACTGTCATGAGTGAACAGATCAGCAGCCAGCAATAAAAAGTGGAAGTTTTTAAATCCTTTCAGTATATACATTATACTCAAAAGTGTGCATACAATGAAACCATTTAGTGGCCATATGATGTTACAGAAGTTAAAATTAATTTTGACAGAATTACGTCATTTTAAACGCAGATATGTTAGACAACATTATTGCTTTTATTTCGGCGAGCGGGGGAGGGTATAGAGTTTGCGCAACCAATTTCTTTCACGAACACCAAACGACTTTTCAGAGCATTTGCAGAAAGATTATAAAGTTAACATAATAAAACCGTGAATGCTATTTTTATTGAGTATTTATTTATTTTGACAATGTTGGCGGCTTTTTGTGCTAAGTCATTTTGTGCTTGGCTTTGGGTGAAGTTTTGTATCATCAACTCAGTTCTCATATATTTCTGAGCTTTTGCAAAATACGAAGCGTAATAAAATGTGAATATGATATTTGACAGAATTTGAGCATGTTTGGAAACCTTGTCACACAAAGGCACAGAGCCGTGCAGTCAGTTCGTGTTGTATGTGTGTCTAGGTATGTCTCAAGCTATGTAAGGACACTGTGAACATAATGATAATGTGCACGACGCAATTTATATAAATAGATAGATAAAATACACGATGGCGTTACATGTTTATTTTTTTTTTATGTATAACTGCGCAAAATTAGGTCAACGCGTTTCGCCCATCTGAACTCTTGAATGTAACATCGTGACGGACGTTTATACCATACATATATAAAAGTTTCAGTGCAGTACGGCTAGTAAACATTAGTCATTTGACACGATATAATAGTATGGATGTATAAAGAAGGGGTCTGTTTCTGCACTCAAACATGGAATAAAGTATCTGAAGTATTTGCAATTTTGTTTAAATGAAAACCCTTAGATGACCTTCGACGTGTAACTTCTTTACCTCCATCCCCGCATATCTGATCTGTAATATATTGATAAAAGATGAAAGAAAAAATAAGATATCACCAACCTGGGGAAAACGCCTTGGTGTAAAATAAGTAGACGCTAAGTTTTGAAACGATGGTTTAATTTCCAGTACTATATTGCTCACCTTACCTTCTATCTTTGTAATAAATATTAGTATTTGTTCTTTCTTTTTTTTTTTTTTTTTTTTTTTTGTTGTTGTTTTTATTCAAAATTTTTATTGACTAAGCTTTAAAAGAGTACGTGGATCTGATTTTCTATGAAATTGATAACATTATTTTTGCAGTATGGCCGAGTCCTACGATGCCGATATTGCGTCTGACAGTGCCCAGAAAGACAATGTAAGTTCATTTAGATCAACTTGAATCCTCAAAAATTGTTTATCCACTGTTTCTTTCCTTCTACTACAACGTCTAAGCTTCATTATAGGTATCAAACTGAAATTAACATTTGTCAGGTCCCAATTGAACTGTTAAATAAAAAAAAGAGGCCGATGGCCGTGTGGCCTAACAAACATTGATGCAATGAAAAAGAAGCATGTTTGATCGCCGTAATTGCATGCATTCAGTCAAAATGCTACAAAAATAAGGAACTGGTTAGGCACTTTTTTTTTTGGCCACCTCATTGCTATAATCTAGTGGATACCTAATACGGTGGTAACTTTTGTATGTGTTCTCATATTCATTTCGCAAAGCTTTACAAATCATTTTAACATAAGAAAGGCGACGTCCTGCGTCTATTGCGCAATGTTATAAACGTCACGTAAGTAACGTTGTTACCATGTTACCAACCTTTTGATAAGCTTTGCGAAACTAGCTAGAAAGGGAAAGTACATAATGATTGAATTGGCAGACTTAAACTGATCAAATTTGTTTAATGTTCTCTATATACAGAGAAACAATAATGACGTTGGTGTCACAGCAACAACGTAAAAAAGAAATAAACGAAAATGTGTCAAATATATTTGACAAATGATGAGAGCTGACCAAAGCTTTCGATTAAGTTTTGGCTTGTATGAATTCATAAATATACTCGGTCAGAAAAGTAACGATACCAACTATCGGTCACATTTTCAAGTAACCCAGTGCATACTGGAGTTAATGGAGGCTTATGTGTATTTTGGGAGATGCCAAGGAACAAAATGTTCAGAAAAATTTCCACATAAAAGTTATCTGGCAATATTCGATAGGAGTCAGTTGGAAGGCACCTTATTTCTGCACATGCACAGGAATAATTTTGTATTGCACAGCAAAGTTCATAATGCAGGAATCTCGAAAAAAAAACACTTAAAATGCCAATTATCTTGTACTCAGGCTTTACATGCGAGTTTTAAATTCTTCAAATTATCTCCGTTTCAATTAAACCTATAGCGATTTTCAAAGCATTATTATTACAGTACCAGACCGTCTGTTTTTCAACGTTTCTTCGTAAACATTTTTGTTATGTCATTGTCGTCATGGAATAATGAAGAAATTAGAGGACTCATTTCACGCCCGCTAGCCATTACGATTTCGATTTCCTTTGGAAATACCACAGAAAGTGGCATTTAAACAGTTTTCTAAGGAATTACAGTACCCTGACTTGTGGTTCAAATTCTCGCATCAGAAGGGGTCAAATTTCAATTTCTTTGGCATGCAGCCTTGCCCAATGCCTTGATTTAGTGTTTGGAGCGCAGAATCTGGGGAATAATTATTCACAAACCAACTTTAAAAACTTTGAACTTGAGCAATTTTAATGATGCTGCTCTGTGAAAAAGCAAATTTACCCCTTGCATATTCAAACGACTCTTGTAGCATGTGTAGTCTTAGGAAACCAAAACGAATAAGTTTGTTCAATACGCAAATGGATACTCTTTTGAAATTAGTAAAAACTAAAGGTTCATAATTTCCGCAGTTGCCATAGCAACACAAGGAATTTTATGTATAGGAATTTTTTGACCTAGTATATATGTCTCTTTAATCTTCCTTGACATGGGGGTTGTCTGTTTATATTCATGAAGCGGGAGAAGCTGAAAGTTTATATAAATACCTAGTCCTGTTGCACAGTTATCAATAGGAGCACTATCATAAAGTTTTCAGACGTTGCT
This sequence comes from Ctena decussata, assembly GCA_963989385.1. Classification (NCBI taxonomy): domain Eukaryota; kingdom Metazoa; phylum Mollusca; class Bivalvia; order Lucinida; family Lucinidae; genus Ctena; species Ctena decussata. The sequence goes on from OZ022504.1 coordinate 11,451,856, forward strand.
GTGTCTAATGATTTGTCAATGTAATGTCATTCGGTGGTGCAGGGTATCATCGGTCTTGCCCCTGCGCCACAGCATAACATTAAGTTTAGGATGGATAGGGCGGACGGACCTACCAGAGGTACACTGTGGACTGCACCCCGGAATTGGCACTATGGGCTGCAAATTGCACCCTAGAGCGTCTTTTGCAACCCACAATGTTTGCATCCAATAATTTTTTGGGTAGTGTCCATTTGTTGAAAACTTACACCCCCTATATAGTTATAATTTAGGTGTGTAGAAATAAGCTTTGTGGGGTACCTTTAACGTGGATTAAACCTGCATGATTTATAAGTTTTGTCCAAATGGGGGAGAACAATGTGGGGTGCACCCCATAAAATTTATCGGACGGACATGTCCAACAATGGACAAATGAGACTGTACACATTCTGGGTTGTACCCCCAATATTTGAAATTTAGTCATTTTAGCTTATTTGCAAGCGAATGAAATACATTCATCATGGGGTGCATCCCACAATGCAGAATCACCCCACAAGGCACCATATTCTATACAAAACACCCCACAATGTAGGTCTGGTAAGAGCCAATATTCGTCCGTCCGTCTTGGGCATATTCTAACCCTAAATTTAGATACAGCTTCCAGGAGTTAGGGAAGAAAAGTTTGTTTACGTAACAATAGTGACATGATTTGCATGTGCACCACGCCCATACATGTGAAAAACCTTTAAACCTCATCTTATCTACTATTTGGAAGACCTGCGGCCTGCAATCTTTGCACATGGTGTTGGGTTCTTGTGTATTATTAGATTTATTCAAATGATGACCCAGATTGGCCTCGAACGTTTTTCTTCTTGTGTTTTTATAAGAGCAAATGCAATAACATCAGATTTCTTGGAAATTGCTGAAGACTTCGATATAAAAGTCGTTTTGTACGGCCAGCTTGATTTGACTAGACCTTTAGCCAAATTCACTCATATTTCAGCAGCTTCAGACAGCTTCTTCTCCAAAGACTCTTAGTCGAATGAAGGTGCAGTTAACCTAGTTTATACCCCCCCCCCCCCCCCCAAGTAATCTTTTGCTAACCGTTCCAATGCGGTACTTCTGTTGTGGTTTCTTGTTATATTGTGCTGTGTCCGCCTGTCTATGGTCTCTGGCGGTTTGGTCACCTGTATCGCTGCCCAATCAGCTTTCTGTTTTGTTTTGTAATTAGAATAAAAAAAAAAATAAGTGAAAATAGATTTTGATGCTGTTTTTTAAGGGGGCGGGGTAGCTGAATGACTTTCCGGTTGGGAATGAGCTGCTCATTCGGTTTACTGTGCGTGTCTTTCGAACACTGGTGTCAATTTCTGTGTGTATATGCTTCTTTCCCTATTGGTTTTAAGAGCGAAATGTAGGATTTAATTGTATTAATTCCTGATCATTGCCTATCTTTTGCTTCGTATGGGGCCTCTACAGGTCGCTTTACAGGAAGTTTGTTTGAATGATCTTGATCACATGACTAAATAGCCGTCCCGTCCATGCTGTTTCGGAGCCAAATGGCCCATGGCACTGACACTTGGTATACACTATTAGAAATTCATATCCTATTTCAATAGTTCAACTAATGACCCTTGGTTGACATTAGACCTGTTTACTCAGGTGAGCAATTCTAACCTAATGACCCTCTTGTTCTTATTCATAACTTTTACAATTTGTTTGTCTAAAACAAATGTTCTATTTTTATCCGAGAATATTTTATTGCATCTTAATCCTAAATCTGTAGATGAAGGATGATGTGTTTCTGGTCAGTTTGGCAACTTCATTGCTGGTTGAGCGCTCTCGTTTAATTTGCAACTGCATAATATTAGGAGAATGGCGATGACAGCTGTATAAAATTGGTAAAATTCTTTGTTGTTTTCTTAAAAATGGTACTTTTGTTGTGGTTTCCATGCGTCCGTTTGGTTTGTGTAGTGCATTATACAGTGTAGTTGTGTTTAAGGTTCATGGGCATATCTCCGTGTTTGGTCATTATTTTAACAAAGGGATAAATGAGATTTGTTTTGCTATTCGATTGTGTTGATGACGCAGCCCTTCAAAAAGAAATTCTTCTATAGGAAAAATAAAAATAAATGCTTGTTGGGGGGGGGGGGTGCAAATTCGTTGAGTGAATTTGTTCTGTTAAAAGTGTGCCTCAATTAAGAAGAGAGGCTAAAAGTTTTCCTCATTCAAATTAAATCTTCTTTAGGTACCTTGACAAAGCTGTGCTCTGAGTGTGGCTTTTCCTCGGTAACTTTCCTAATACTTCTTATTATTGTAGGCAATGGTAATGGATGAAACTAAGCCAACATTGCCGATTGATGAAATAGGTCCAGCCTTACAAGCTGAATTTGAAAAGAATGGAATGCATGGTGTCTATGGATTGGCAGAAGATTTGCTAAATAAATGGAAACAAAAGCGTTTAAACATAGCAATCACTGGACGATCAGGAACTGGAAAATCGTCTTTCATCAATGCAGTCAGAGGAGTCCGACCAAACCATCCTTGTGCGGCCAAAGTAGGTGTCACACAAACGACAACGGCAGTTAAATCTTATCCTCATCCAGACCATGAAAATCTGCTACTCTGGGATATACCCGGCGTTGGAACTCCCAACTTTCCTCGTGATACGTATTTGAAAGATATCGAGTTTGAAAAATTTGACTATTACGTAATTCTGTCGTCTGATAGGTTTATGGAAAACGACCTTTGGCTTGCATCAAAAATAAAGACGGCAGGAAAAAAGTTTTTATTCGTACGCACAAAAATTGACGAAAGCATAAAGAATGAAAAGAATGATTTCCCTGACACATTCAAAGAAGAAGAGGTTCTTTGTCGAATAAAGCGTAATTGCGATGAGTCCTTGAGAGAAGGGAACATGGAAGGCATGCCTGTTTTTCTTTTGTCCTCCCGGAAACCAGCAAAATGGGATTTCCGAAAATCAATGATTCAGTTGATAAATGATTGCCCGGATCTTAAGAAAGATGTAGCAATTTTGACCTTCGGCGCGACTTCGAAAGAACTTATGGAGAAGAAAAAGGCCTTGTTGCAGAAGAATATAAAGCTTTATGCTTTATTGTCGGGTTCTGCACGTGCAGTGTCTCTCCCGCAATTAAATCTTGCTGTAGATGCAAGTTTGATTTATAAAGCTAGCCAGTCATATGCCGAGCAGTTTGGTCTTGACAAAAGATCGATAACCAACACTGCAGCGATGTACAAAATTCCAATGAGTTCATTACAAGGCGTTACACAAGGTGTTGTCTTCAAATCATTGGACGAACTTACAGAATGGCTTGTAAAAAAGCAAGCTGATCAAGTTCGGGAGTCGGACGTCAAAGATGTTCCATTCATTTTCTCGTTTATAGACAGCGGCGTAGCTTCGTTTGCTTTTACTTATAATACCCTTGACAAAATACTGAATGATTACGAAGAGTGTGCAGTGAAGATTTTGCGTATAATAGAAGAGAAGGTCATGCAAATGTGAGCAGATGGCTTTGTCGATTGGAAACTTTAACATCTATTTTGAAAAACAAAATCGCTTCAATTTACAATGACCATAGAATAAGAAGACATCCTTATACTTTAATTATGATATTACATTGTAATTTGTGACTTAAAGACACACTGTGTTTGACAGCTAGTTTATGGCCCGGTTTTGTCATAACCTAATTGTGACAGAATGCTTTCTTTGTTGAAATAGTAACTTCACTGAACTGTTGCATGTGCATTACGGCACCCTTTAAATAAAGCAAATTGTAATTGATTGATAGTGTTGTCTATATCACGCTCTTATAAAAAAAAACAAAGGAAATTTAAAAGCGGATAAATGCTCGTATATGAGGTATACTGTTTTATCATTTTTCACTGATGAAACGACACAGTAAATTTTTGATAAATTAGTAAAATTGATTCAGCATTTTCAGCTGGCTTTTCTGGCTATCCACAATATTAAAAATTGATTGATTTTCTTTACGATGAACCCGGTCAAATTGCACTTAGACGTTGTTAAACGCGACGTATATAGTATGTTTCCAAGTTCGAATACTGCGTGTATTTATGGGAGCATTTTAAAGCACCCCCGGTAAACGCGAAAATTTCATTCCCAAATCAGCCTTCTTCATATATACCCTGCCCATCTTAAACAATATTATTCAACTAATGCATGTTAGTACAAAGTTTCAGCTTTTCACAACATACACTGACTGCGTTTGTTTTGTGGTAACTCCACTTTTTCTTTGACTTTAACGCCCAAATTGTGCACAAATAAGCTTTAAATGAGGCCCTACCGGGTGGAGGGGTCAGTGCTCCCTACCTCTCTGAAAATAATGCCCAAATCTTCCCAGCTCCCTGAAAATACTCTGCCTTACTCCCTAAAATTATTTTTGACCCTCCTCCCCAAATCCCTTAAAGTAATACAGCTTCTCCCCAGCTCCTCAAAAATGTTCAGGCATGGTCCCTAAAATTTTTAACATTTTTCATAAGTTAACACTGCATAAAATTTCTGTCAGATATTTGCTGAAGTAACTAAACTCAGAGGCCAAAGAAAGTATACACTTTCTGAGTGTTCATATTTTACTATCATAATTTACTGCTCATGCAAATTCTGCAGGATTATCTCAAGGCTATCTGCTAACTCAACTAGGGCAGCTGAAGACAGAACTACGGTGGAAAGGGGTTGTTGTAATGTCATCTGAGGTGCCCCACGACCTCGCATGGTTATGAGAAAAACTAGACTAGACATGGTTAACTGAATTACGGATGTTTTCCGTATTCAAACCACAATATTTGTGTTTTATTTACATAATGACAGGGCTGTCTGAGACGGACAGAAGTCACACTCATAGGTGAAAGCAAGCCTACATACCTTTTGAATGGCCGTTTTAGCCTTATTTAACAGGAAAATCACAAAACCGTCTCTTCGCAGCATAGGTTGTCTGCAGTTGTTTTTTGCACAAATTGTAAGCCAGTTGTTGGCTCTGCTGGGCTAAGCTCACAGTATAGGCCTGAGGTCCAGTGTCTGTCAGCCGTCTGTTCATTTTGACATACTGGCCCTTAGAAATCGAAATGTAACATCTGTGGGCTTGGGGAGTAACAAGTTCTGTTTCATGCCAGTTGCTACGTTCGATTGCTATGGCAGATTATAGTTGTCATTGGCTTTAACGGGAACGCTAAAATATTCTTTTTACTCTTACAGTATTTTTATTGCAGACATAATAATAGATAAATGTTCCTTCAGTAGCGCCAAATCAATCATTTGCTTTTTGTGCGAACTACCTGAATTTCAGCTGCCATGCAGCTGGAAAAGCAAAAACTTCACAGAAATATCAAGTACTTTTGCTAGTGCAACTTGATCCAGAACTTTGCTTGTTGTGGGAACTTTAAGCCCCTACTAACTTCCAGTGGGTTTTTACGCGTAGGGGAGACCGGGGCTAGTTGGTCCGAAAATTGCATTTTTTTCAAATGCTGAGGTTAATGTTCATTTGCTGGTATTATTTTTGCATTGCGTAACTAATACAATCATTTTTCTAACTTATTATATATTTTTGCGCTGGTGAAAATGACAGATTCAGATAAATATAGCCGTTTTCCGAGACGAGGTCAACCGGACCAACTTACCCCACTATCGGGGTAAGTTGGTCCAGACAGCGGGGTAAGTTGGACCGACGGGGTAAATTGGAATGAAAATAAATTTAATCCTCAAACCAATATATTTTCATAATAAACAACAATAGATAACACGAAACTAGTTTAAAAGAATGTGCATCTATGTTTTTCACTGATAATATCCCAGTCACAAAAAGATTTTGACAATGTTATTTTGTGGTGTCGATAAATAAGAAAAAAATGCATTTTCTTAACAGTCGTCTGTTTTTCTTCACAAGTGTATTGTTATTTTATAATATATTTCTGTGTAAGATTATACTTTTGCCGAAGACGCGTCTGTTTTATTGCAAACATACAGTGGCCCAAAAGTGGCCCGCTGGCATTCAAACTGGTTACACCAAGTAAATGTTGACGGCTGACTTTCTGAGTTCTTTGGGATTAGATTGTAACATTTATTATAATGGCACCTTTTTGCGATTTAAATGCATACCAATATGCACATCGAAATTTCATTCTTTTGATACAGTATATTGTGTCATGTTAGCTGTGTCGGAAAAGTCACGTGAACATGGTGAACTCAAAAGGGGGAAACATGTAGGGGAGACCGGGGCTAGTTGGTCCTAAAATTTGCATATTGTTTTCAAAGGCTGGGGTTAATATCCATTTGCTGGTATGATATTTGCATTGCGCAACTCGTATAACATTTTTCTGACTAATTCTATAGTTTTTCGTTCGGTAAATGACAGATTCCGACGGACCAACTAGCCCCGTCGTAGATGGACCAACTTGCCCCGACCATACTACACTCTAATCCTTCACTCATGACCGAAACGGCATTGGACTTTGAATCAGCGAATACGTACGATTGGATACCATAGATGATGAGCTTTCAGGAAATGTATAACATTAGCGTGTAATTCGATATATAGGAGGTGCAAAAACAAATGGTACAGCTGCAAGAGAGTTACTTATTTGGTACAAAATCGGGGTTTCTGCTCAATAATTTATACGCGTTCCCCGATCGCCATCTTGTTCCCTTAAGTAAATGTGACATAATCAAAGATTTCATTGATTCTAACTGTTGTCATAACCTTTTCTCAGTTAACAGGAATTGCCCTAGGACCAACTTGCCCCGCGGACCAACTAACCCCTCTACCCTATTACAGAGCAGACCTGATTGCAGCTGTTGATTTACAAATTAAATCAGTCTAAGAATTACGCCTCTGATTCTTATAAGAGGGAAGTACAAACTGCCCCTGCTTCGCTAATCAACGACAAGTCATGATGAATAGATTATTACCCATATGCAATCCTACCTTGAATCTTTTGCTCTTTGGAGATGGCACCCTGACTTACCAAGTAAATGTAGACATTTTTTCAGCAGTCCAGGATTACATCATACGAACCAAGAGGTTCGTCTGAACATGCACTTTTTAGATAATTCAACAAACCTAAATGTAGCTTTTGCTTCGACTGGTTATACTGTGCGAATGTTACAATCTTACACCAATTAATCTAATAGTTGATACCATGAATAAGTTCTCTTCTTCTATTTTCTCTTCTTTTCTTTTCTACTTAACTTTATCTCCCACTTATTGTCTGTACCTGTATCAGTAATATGTATTCTGTTTAGAAATCATTTCATTAATCCTTAGCTCAATAGTTAACCCAGTAGCCACACAGGGCTGAGACAGCGCTGAATCGACCTTGATTCAATGTCATGTCGTTGAAAGAGGGTTGATTCAGTGTCTGTTCATCGCTGTGTGACCATTGGGTAACATACTGTTTGTATGTATTTATATACACGTGTGTATTTATGTTCAACCTCGAAAGTTTCTGATAGTTAAATGTGTTTTAGGACATCTTCACGGGAAACAGATTTAAAAAAAGTCACTGACTTACTTCTGTATCCCTTTCAAATATCTGCTATATATATTTGTGTATGTAAATTGTCTATGTAAATTATTATGTATCAGTATTTTTGAATAAAAAATTGTTTACACTAAAGGGCAACTTTCTGATGTTGGTGTACAGGATCTGCATGCAATAATCTATTTACGCGTATGACAGAGCAGACCTGATTGCAGCTATTGATTTACAAATTAAATCAGTCTAAGAAGTACGCCTCTGATTCTTATAGGAGGGAAGTACAAACTGAAAAGGGCCACTTTCTGATGTTGGTGTACAGGATCTGCATGCAATGATCTATTAATTGATATAGCAAAATATCCTGCAAGGATACCTGTCTTTCTATAATATACAGTAGGCACAACATGTGTTGCACATGCATTTCCTACAAACCAATTTTCATAACAGAGAATATGTTTAGAATGGATATTGAGGTCCAGTTTTTAGTCAAGTTTTTGCCAAGTGTCAGGTGCATGGCATTTAGAGGTTCGCGTTAGTACCTAAAAATGTGTTAGTTACAGACGTTCATATGCACGAGAGGGGTCTGGGGCTGCCGCCCCTAGAAGCCAAAACAATTTAGAAAATCACTTTCTGATAGAAAGTGCTCCCCAGTTCTTCAAAATTAAGAGCTTGCTCCCCAGCTCCCTGAAAATAATTGCAAGTGCTCCCCACCTCTCTGAAAATAAATGTCCTTTCTCTTCAGCTCCCCAAAACCACTGGGAGGGCTCTTAAATAATATACGAGTAGAACAGCATTTTTGATAATTTTAGTAACTACTTGCAGAAGTTTTAGATCGGAATGGAATTGTGCGATTATTTGGAGGGAAAATGATACAGTTAAAATTATTTAAACGAAACAAGGCCTTTGTTTTGTGTGTTACAAAGTTCGAATACTTCGTGAATTAATAGATATTGTTTACATTAACGGATATAGGCTGCCCTGGCATAACACTGTATTCGCTTTATATTACAGAGAGAGATAACTATTCTGGCTATTTGTAAAATAATTTTCCCTTAACTATGTTCCAGTAAGGTCAGGGGTACGGAAAGGCATGGATTCGAGTCCTCAACGGACAGTCCAGGGAAAGAAAAATTCGCTCTGGGAACCTATCAGTATATGGGTGTCTTTTTCGAATCATGGAAAGGTAGAGCACCGAAAGGGAAGGGTTGGCCTCTGTCTTTCATATGCACGTTGGGCCTCTAACACAGGCCCTACTTCCACAATGCTCCGGAAAACCTCTTTCCTCTACCTTTTTATTGCATTATGCTTTGAGAAAGGGGGAGGGGTGTTACTTTTACTTCTATTCGTCTGTCCTTCCGTCTGTCGTTCTATATTTATGTAACCTTTTTTATCAAAACTTGACAAAGATTTCGTACCAACCATGCAAACTAGGTTCCTGAAGCATATCTTACAGTATAATTTCAATATGTATATTCGGAAAACAAGTTGACAAACTCTTACCATATCGTAGGATTGAGCTCTAGCCTTCTGCCTGTCCTTGTAAACTTGTACGGTACATTTTTCTCCTCATCTTTTGAACAAAGAAAGTTTTGTCAAAGATTTGAGATCAACATTTTGATTATATTTTGAGATTAAGAAGTAGCCTTCTGCTATTTGTTCCCTTTATTTGTTAGTTTTCTTCTTTTCCAGGCTTTGAACAATTATTTTTATTTTGCATCTGTTCTCCCTTGTAGAATGTTTATGAAGAAAAACGATATGCAAGGATCAGGAACTAATACAATCAAATTCCACTCTCCGCACTTGGTATACAGTTTGCCAACATATTATCTAGTCGAGGACTAATAAATGACATTCTTGTGCTTATTCTGCCTCTCAATTTGTTCGGACTTCTTTCTCATCATCCTTTGGAGAATGAAAGATTGCGTAATACATTTCACAACAACAGATCTAAAAGGTTTGTTCGCATTAAGTATACAGGTTGATAACATGTTACGGTAGTGTGTAATTAAGACTCCTGCTTTTTCTTCCCGTATTCGTCTCTTTCTCTCTCTCTCTCTCTATCTCTCTCTCTCTCTCTCTTTATGCAATTTATTTTGTAAAAGATTTCATAAATTCTGTCAAGAATTCCGTTTCCTAAATAACAATCTGAAGGTCAGTGACCACTTGTTGAATAGTTGTAGGCGCCGACCTTAGACATCGGTGGTGAGATGACAGCCTTCTGATTCATAGAATGATGCAGTCATTAAGTTTGAGATTTGGAAAAATGGAATGGTTTAAGTAGAGACAAAAGCAATAATTCGAATGGATTGAATCGAATTCCACATCTTGCCCTGAATACCAAACAGGAAAGGGACACAGCTCTAAAAGTAACAGCACCAGCGAAAAGCCAATTGGATAGCTTTTTTCCAGTGCGTGCCCACAGAACTATCCTGAATGAACTGAACAATCAAGTCAAAGACAAACAGAAAGAGGACGTTCAGTTATAATCAGAGTGAACCATGAAAATGAATCTGAAGATTAATCACTGAGATGAAACAAAACGAGTACTAAACAGCACCTCCTCTGAAACGTAGGAGGAACAAAAGCCCAACAGTTAAACCCTTGTGGTCTGTTTCTATGAAGTTCAGGTTTAACATCAATTGAAATTTGAAGTAACTCAGTTCTTTCCTGTTAGAAATAAATGTAAGTTAACCACCTCGGCTAGTTTGCCCATTATTTTCCATCTATTTATCCCTCGCCGAATGCGGTAGGTTTATTGATTCCTTCCGTCCGTCCGGAGCAATTACTAAGTATCTAATGAATGGAATTTCATGAAACCTAAATTAAATATATATCACCACACCGCTCTGATGCACGTCAAGTTTCGTCAAACTGGCTTCAGTAGTGCATGAGTCATCATTCTTGATTGAGCTTAAAACCAACCAAATGAGGCAAAAGAAAGTAACCAATCACCAAAATTTCATGAAACTGAAGTAAAATATGTATCACCATAACACGATTATGCACATGTTTCATCAGAATGGCATGAGTTATTGCCCTAGAATCAATTTAAGATTGAAAAAATTCAGCCATAACCAAGTAACCATCTACCGCAACTTCATGAAATTTACACGCTTATGCACAGTTTCAGCAGAATAGCATCAGTAATGCATAAGTTATTAGCCTTGAATCAATTTAAGAATAAAAAATAAATCAGCTGTAACAAATTAATCAATTTATAGACTTCTATTAAACTTTTACTAGTGCCCCTGAATTACTTTAAAATCAACTAATTGTGTCGTAACGAAGTAAGTGATTGATTTTCTATTGGACTCACACAGACGACAATGGACTTAAAATACCACTTTAGGTACGTGTATATAGTACAATTAATTTTTCGAAAAAAAAAAACAAGGATTTTTAATTATAACTTTCGTAAGCGTACATTTTTAGTTTAAAATTTCATAATAAACACTATCCATGATATACTTGACGAAAAAATCTGTTTTAAATGAAACAGTTGTGAAGAAATGAGCCCCTTTCATAAAACAGCCTCAAACTATCCTTTTAACCCCCAAAATTCTTACTCTGTGACCAAAGTAACTGCAAATTTCTATATCTTTTCGCATATTAACTTTTATCAAAGGTTTTGCTATGTTATACGTAAGTATCAATCACATTTCGAACTGCTTTAACGAATTTTATGGATTTCCCGTAAAAATTCCAGAAATCAACGATTTTATTCATAAAATACCTTAATAAAGTATCTCGGTCTATAAGCAACATAGCAACGTCAACATATATTCTTCTTGTTTTTGTAAAACTCCGCCTTTTCCCTCTCTCTTCTCGGTGAAAACACGTCAATTTCCGCGCCGACTGTTTTTGCTACTTGACCCAGAACTTACCAGACTCGACCCTAAGTTCAGTCTCATACTTCACTCAAAATAAATCTTGATTTCTATCAGGACAAATGGAAGGTTATGTTTGAGGATGAAGAAAGATGCCAAAGTGATGTTTTTCTGTGAAAGAAGGGTGGGGGTAAGGGTGGCGTGATTGGGAGAAGAAGGGCGTGTGTGGGGGGTGGGGGTGGGGGAGATGCGGGGGTAACAAGGTTTATATGTTAAACAAAGTGACTGATTTCTGTTAATCTTGTTAAATTAAGGAAACCATTTTCATGGTATGCCTGATGTGTACATCATATGTTGAATGCATGTCAAAAATATCCCTTTTATTGAAAATATCTATTCCAGTTTAAAAGCATCTTGAGCTGTCATAAAATACGTTACTTAACGGAAACATGTGAAAGAAATTATCTATAAGCGGAAAGAAGTGTAGAAATGTGCTTAAACGCGAGAAACTATTTTTGTATGCCATACCTTGCAATATTTGACAATGCATGTTTATCTCCGACCAAATTTTATACATTTACAGTTTCACGAGAACCCTTTTATTTTAAAGAATTAACATTTAAAACTGTTCGTTGTCTTTATTTATTTTACTTTTTTTCTAAAACCGTTGAACTCTATAATTAATATGCAAGATTGCATCTCCAAAGATTTTTTTCTGCTTGGATTTATCAAACGGACAATCTAAACTTAACTATTTGCAAAGGGGTTTTCTTGCTGAGCTCTAATGATTGGATCAGTGACTGTACTGTAATGTATTTTACAGCATGTTACGTAAAACATCGAAATAACAAGTCATAAGAAGAATGCCAAGTTTGGGAACGTCTTAAAACTAATAAAACAATATAAAACTGAATTAACGGGCTATTCAGGAAGCTACTTGTCTTACAGTCATATAATTGTTTGGATTACATTGCTGTTTTGTTAACAATCAACAGAAATAAGACTAACATTTTTTTCACTCAGCTGCTACACGATTTTTATTTTCTTTACAGAAACATAGTAAAGGGTACCCGTCCTTTATGAAATAAGCAATTAAGAAATGTTTTGTAAAAACAGAAATGTTACGAAAAAAAAAACGCGACAAATGGAAGTGAATAACGCTGAGAATTTAAGACGCTCGACAAATTAAACCCATTGTTTCAATCATGAACAAATAACAGAAGACCGGGAATGGACATTTATCTGATGACTATGCGTGAGTTTAACGTTATTATTTTCTCTCAGCGCAAATTGCTGTACAAAAATGTAGCGTGTAACGTTGTTTCTAAATGATACGAGCATCAAGGAGGTTACAACATGCAAATGAAGCCTGCAAAGAGACAAAAAAGTAACGTAAAATCTTTATTCGAGTATTCTATATCAGTAAGATGCTCTGTCAAGTGGTTAGAGACGCTCGAATATGGTGCAGAGAGATCGCGGGTTTGAACGCCGGCTTGGCCGGTCAGCAACCGAAAAATCTGTTAACCAAGCAGTAAAAGGGTATCTTTTTTTGAAGGAAAAATACAGCGAAAGGAAAGGGATGGGCTATATCAGTTATGCTTCTTACACCCACAGCCCCTATGGCCACTGGGAAACGTTTACCTTTTATCTAATCAAGTACATGTTTCTGAAATGTATTCGTTTTCTGGACTTCTAAAATATTTTATGTATCTTACGTACTTTTATTCTTAAGTATTGAAGGGTTTTTATTAATATTACGTACGGTACTTGAACAAGAAGTATCTTTTAAAAAGATAATTGCCGAAAGTAACAAAGCCGTGGGTTCGTATGTTAAGATTACCAATAGATGCAATATTTTTTTGCAGCACGGCTTGATATTTGGATTACTCTTTTTCTAACAAAACGAATTTTTTGTCTGTCATTGATAATTATATACCTGACTACTGTATAGATGGCGTCTTTTTCTGTCAGACGTTGGGATTGTTGTGCGTTTTCTATGTTGTCTACGTTACTATTTGTATAATAAACACCTATGTATTTACTCTGCATTTTGTTTGTGCCACAAATAACTGTAGAGAAAAATAGTTAACTAAGAAATACCTTTTTGTAGGATTATTTAAGAGGATTGAAAGGAAACAATAAAATATGTCCTCATTTTTTTCTTTTTACTTTAACACTCTAGGATGTAACTGTAACAGTTATACAGTAATTATATCGATTTTTTTTGTCAAATTAGTTGTTTTCCCAATTGACGGAAGATTGAAACTTTCTTGTAATTTAAGCTGTATTTTTTTTATTAATTTTTTTTTTTATTTGAAAAAAAAAAACTCATCAGGGAGGAAAGATATTCTTGTAATAGTAATCACAATTTCAATATCGGAACTCTTCCAAAAAGGTAATGCTTACGAGAAACTATAATACAAAAAAGTCATCAGTCGAGCGTTATAAAGAACAGTTATTATCGATGAAAATAAGCATTTTGTTACATATTGATATGCAAGCAGCGGCTTATAATATCCGAAAGCTTCAGAAAATGTCAAATCTTAGGTTAGTCACTCTGTAATTGAACATGGAAACTTTTAAAAGTAAAAACTTGTCCAAACATGATGGCTTTATGTGATATAAGGTAAAATTCTAGTATTAACAATAAGTGTAAAGGAACAGGACTGAAATTTTATGTCATTAGGATCGACTACTAAGACGAAAACTCTAAAAATCTTAATATCTCTAATTCTATTATCTTGCATTATTTTTTTCTAACCTGAACTAGTTAACTGTCTCCTTCTTACAGACGCAACTGGGAAAAGTGATTAAATCTGATAATTGAACTTACAATGCAGATGCACCTAAGAGTTTTCAGCCAATTTTGTATTTTCTCTGTCTCTCGAAGAGACATTTGAATGTGGACTGACAAAACTTTTCAGATATGCATATGGTAGATAACCTATTTAACTTTAAGAATAAAATACATGCTAATAGCCCGTATCGTTGCACACTTAATGATGTCTTGGGCCTGTAAATATGCACATTTGTAAGCACATCCTTTCTTTGGCCTGTTAATATACGCATGTACGTCAATTTTAACACTGACTTTTTTACCCATTGTTCTTTACATCATCGTTGAACAACTTCTTCTAGATAAGTGGCAAATTAAAATGCTACATGTTAGAGAGAGAGAGAGAGAATATACCGGCAAGACTTCATGCTAACAAAAATCATACTCTAGATTTAACAACGCAAAAGGTGGTGGAAAATAATACTGCAAAGGTTAGACAATTGACTCATGACTTTAGTAACTGAGAATAAGAAACAATATATGGTAACGTATAATGCAAATATTGTTTCAGTTCTTGACTAAATGGGGTGCATCATAAACTCTGGCCAATAAATATGTATAACGGAAACTGTGCATTAGCACTGACAGACTAAATATTATAAGATGATCTTCATGAAAACAATTCTGCACCACTTAAATAGCACTTAACATTTTATATTCGTTACCATTGTGAAATGTATTGCAAATAACAGTCTCTAAGTTGCTCCGTGTAATAGCTATACAATTTTCTACGTATTGGCGCTCAAAATGCAGCGATTGTCCTAAACCTGTTGTTTAAAATTGCAGCAGACAGGTGTTAAAATAACTCTAAAATATTTTGGACTATTATAGCGACAGATCATACATTAACGAAGCATATATAAAGTAATAATAATAATAAAACGTCCTATTTATAATTTCGTCGGTACTTTTGAAAATAAAAAACTTATTAGACTGGAAATCAAAACATAAGCAATGATCAGGAATAAATACAATCAAATCCGACATACCGCTCTTAAAACCAAACAGAAAAAAAGGACACACACCAGGCTAAAGTATGGTCGAAAACCTAACTTGATACTACGCCCAGGCGCCTACATACGAATTAGTGGCGCTCCCTTATCATGTCAGTCATAAGAACAAGCGGTAAACAACATTTAACTATGTTTAGAAAGGACCAACACTTTTAATATATCTTTAACTAAATAGTTTAATGCATGCCTTTCTTCTATATATTCGATTAAGCAAATTTTGTTGTAAGCAAATGTAACGTATATTGCTGAAATTCATATCTATTATTACTTGAAGAATTACTCTTTTTTAATAAGCTGCATTGTACTTACGACGGTTATCAAACTTACATATTTGAAGTGGATTTCTCTTTAAAAAATTGCCAAAAAAAATAAGTAATTGGGACAGTATATAGGTTTTCTGTTGGTCACGTAATGTATTTGTGTCAAAACACCCTCATTTTTGTTCTAAGTGATCATATTTAAAAAGCAAATGGTTATTGTTTTAATTGCACAGTGATAAGAATTCATACAATGTACACATAAAATGTTTAATTATGATGCAAGCTTTCTTATGCAGTTTCTAGACGACAATGGTGGTTTTAAAACATTTCTGTTTAAACGCTAGGGTACAGAGTAATCTCCCCATATTTGACATTAAGGCAACACTTGCAAAGGCAACAACACCTTGGAGATTAAAGCGGAGACAATAAGCTTTCAAATGATACCAAATTTGTCCTTTCGAACGATGGGCCTTTTTTTCACTTTCTAGAGGCATTTTGCGTTTCATTTACCCGACTACTCGTCTGTAAGAATGCGTTGCACTGTGTAATACGAGAGAGATAGATCCTCTGCAATACCTCGCACCGTAAACCGTCCGCCATTATCTAACAGTTCCTTCACTAACGCGGCGTTTCCAACAGTGACTGTCGATGTCAGTCGACCTGGTCTTTCGTCATCAAACATTGAGGCTCTACCATCCCTAAACCCATCGTGACATTTGTAAACAAATGTTTTTCAACAGGTTGGTAATGTATCCGAGTTTTTAATTTGTTTTAGTGTTTCTACTGGTGAAAGTTTGAGTCCCACACAAAACTTGACAACCGCACGCACCTCAATGCCATCTGTTGACGTCATGTGCCGTTTTGAAGCGATGGCCATAAAACGCTGCTGCGGAATAACCATCCAAAACAACGTCTCAAATTTTTAAAAGCGCGGTGGCTCAGTGGTTAGTGCACTTGACTCTGGAGCCAGAGGTCGTGGGTTCGAGCCCCGCCCGAGGCGAAATCTGCCTATGTCCGAACGCGTTTTTCTAGCATCATTTGCAGGGATGATGCTAACAAGTGTGCCGTCCTTCGGATCGGGATGTTAACTGGAGGCCCCCTGTGCAGGGAGAGTCATCCCCTGTGCAGGTTAAAGATCCCTGCTATAGCTACATGGCTATACGTAGGCTTTCATCCTGCAACACCGGAGAGTACATAAGTACACCGTCTGTGTCCCCTTCGGGGGTTAAGGCGTAAATGGAAGAAAGAAAGAAATTTTCCGGAAATGACGTCTAAATGTCACGCTTACGTCAGTTGCTTTCGCGCCAAATTTCCGCTAAATTTGACTGCGCACTAGCATGTTTAATGAATTCAGAATATGTGAAATAACAGCGTGCTTCAAGTCACCAAACAGTGGTCGTTATGGATACCATTTATTCTGTTAAGTATAACATATTTATTCACCCTGAAAATGAAAAAGAAAATAAATTGTTTTACTTGTATACGAGTTTTCATGTGATTTGATAAATAAATCAATTCTTGAGAGGAGAATTCCGCGAATTCATCAATCGCCCTCGTACAGCACGTCATCAGCAGAGCATCGTTTTACAAACTAGCCTGTCAAACTGGAATATATTATTCTGTTTGGTGGGCAGTTTGAGTACGTATGTTCATTCTGTAAAGTTAAGTAAATATTCCCTGTACACATGTGTTTATGGATTTGTCTATCATGTAGTTTATGTTTCAGATATAAAGCTAGTTGTATATGTTTGAGATGTGAAAAAATACAATAAATTATTTAAAAAAATCTTTACAGTTGGTTTGTAATTTCTAAAAGATGTTGGTTTTCAAAAAGTCGGAAAAGGAAAATAGCCGGAATTAAGGTGTGACTTATAAACGCGTATGAAGCCATTATTTTAGAGTGTATGCATCGGTTGATATTATGTTTGTAGATGTTTGTGTGTTTCTTGCATAATGTCATGTGTGATTTTCTTCTACTGTTTCTAATAAAATCTAAAAACTTTTCGAAGACAGCAGTGCTAATCAAAAGGAATTACCCCAAAACACTTGTATCAGGCATACTGCCTTAAACTCAATACCTTTCCATCTAATATGTCATAAGTCAGCCTTTCCGCTAGCAAGTTTTGGCACATCACGGAAGGTATGTAGGACGTCACTGTGCCATCATTCAAGACCTGTGAACATCCTCACCCGTGCGTCCACAGTGACGCCCTGTACGATTCACAAGATGGTAAAATAATTTCAATCTTGAATTATACCAACTGGTTTAGTTTGATGGGTACATTTTCAGGGAAAGTAACCCATCCATTTCATTTTTCATCCCGTCTTAATATAGTTTAACTCTTAACTGAAAGAAACTGCTCTTGTGAGAGCAAATTCCTTCCTTCAAGAGCATGCCTCATTTGGCAGATTATGTTGTCCAGAAAAGCAAACAGGAAGTTACGGAAGATTTTCCCCTTTGTGAAAACGGAGAAAAGTAATGGATTTGTACCTACATACCTCATATACTTATGCATACATTCATGACCGAAATCAAACAGAACAGTTTGATATGAGTTCACATTGTCATGATTTCCGCTTGCAGATTTTGGCACATTACAGGACATCGCAGGAGCAGGATAAGGCATTACACAGGGTACCCCACCCCACCCCACACCCGCGTCCCCTAAGATGATGACATTCTATACCAGCAATGGGATGTAAAATAACATTGCTCCTTACTTAAGGTGCACGGGAGAATTTTCTGAGGAAGCAACCCTGCCATTTTTATTATTGTCTCCGATCTCAGTTGAGCCAACTCTTACAGGAACAAAGTTAACCTCTCAGCAGCAAAGTCTTTCTTTAAACGTATACCCCTTTTTAGCCCTACGTGCTCAGAAGCTACGAGGGATGATCAAAAAGTTCCCGGAAAAGTTCTGTATTCTCTTTACTGTTTTACCTTCTTCAATGAGATTTCACACTATCCGACTTCAATGTATTTGTGATTCATATCATACAAAACAATTGACTTATGTTTAACTAGTTTCATGCACGCGTCACCAATGTAGCGACCGGTAACGTGACCCGGCCCAGCTAACGTTACGTTGCATTTTTATCTGTTCTAATAACAATTTCTAAACGTTGTTTATCTATAAAATGTATGTAGTAACGTTAATTCAGTCACCTAGACTTAGAAATATATATCTTATCTTTATGTTCATAACATTTTTGTAAGTTCTTTTGATCTTTTTAAAGAAATGATGTCGAATTCCAACTTGCCCTTTAAAAATCAAATCTTTGGGGGTGGGGTAATTCAAGGGCAGATTATTTGCATTACGTTATAAAATGGAATTGTTATGATCAAGTTGCATAAACCTTAGATAATGGCAATTCGTTAGATATGTGATGTACCCTTTCAGACAAACTATTCCGGCAATACGACAACGCAATCTGATATCTGCAGCAGCATTAGCTGTCTATCAAAAGTCTTAAATAATCAAGCAGCAGCAAGGCCACATCAGTAAGCCTTGTCAAAATTCAGCCATAGTCTTAAGATAAGTCCTTTTTATAAGTAGCTTCATGTACCACACTCCTCTATATGCTGTACATAGTAATTAATTGATATGACCTTAATTGTGAGAAAGACGGCCGATACATCGTTGCTGCTGGGTGAGATGGGCATGTGCTGGAAGTTCATTATGTTGCCGATTTCAGGTTGTGTTGTCGTACTGCTGGAATGGTTCAACTGAAAGGCATAAATCATATATTTAACAAATTGCCATTATCTCTAGTTTATGAAACCTTATCATAACACTTCCGTATTATAAGTTAAAGTAAGTTATCTGCCCTTGAATTACCCCACCCACACATATTTACAGATTAAAGGTTACGTTGAACTTAGCAATCACATTTCGTAGAAAGAATCAAAACAACGTACAAAATCTGTAATGAACATCAAGATAATATATATAGATTTAAGTTTGTGTAAAGTAATTCATGTTTCCATCAGTAATTTATGAGTAAGCAACGTTCGAATTTTGCTATTAGAAACGCTAAAACTGCGACGTAACGTTAGCTGGGCTGGGTCACGTTACCGGTCGTTACGTTGGTGGCGTGTGCAATGAACTGGTGAGACATAAGTCAATTGTTTTGTATGATATGAATTACGATTACATTAAGGGTGCCTGGAATAAAAAAAATTTGAAGAAAGTAAAATAATAAAGGGCGTACAGCACTTTTCCGGGAACTTTTTGATCATCCCTCGTATTATGATAGGGCCATACTCCGGCGTCTGTCGTCCGTCCTTTGTCTTCTGTCAACGAATGGCATCTCCTCCTAAACACGGGGGGTAATACCAATTTGGCTACCTGTCTTTTCGTCCGAGTCTGTACTTTACAAAGTAGCTTTCGACCACGAATACGATTGTAAGCATTACCAATAAACATAAGTGGTACTATTGTTAATGGTTGTTGACCGAGCTGATCCTGCTGTAGATAGTCTCGGTCGACAGCCAATTTTTGCATGTATGGTAAATTGACTGACTCGGTAGAAAGCACAAATAGGTAAATTCTGAAGAAAATCTTTAAAATTTTGTCAGAAACTACCAGCCAGGTCTTTCGAATTTAGTATGTAGCTTCATCTAGTAGACCTTAATCAAGATTGTTCAAATTGTGTCCCTGGGGTAAAGAAATGGCACGCTCCAGGGGTCACATGTTTTACACAGAGTCATAACGGGTAAATCTTAAAACAAACTTTGTGTCAAAAACTGCAAGGGTCAAATCTCCCAGATTTGCTTTGTAGCGTCTTCTGGTTGAGCTTCAAATTATGCCCCTACGGTAAAAGTATATGGAAAAAGCTTTAAAAATTATCTTGTCAGAAACTGCAAGTGTCAGATCTTCCATATTTGGTTTGTAGCTTCATCTAGATGACCTTTACCAAGATAAGTCAAATTGTGTCCCTCGGGTCAAAATTGGACCCGACCTTGGAGTCACATGTTTTACATAGACTGTATAATGAAAATCTTTAAAAATCTTCATATCAGAAACTACAAGGGCCAGGTCTTCCGAATTCGGCTTGAAGCTTCATCTGGTGAACCATTACCGAAATTGTTCAAATCATGCCCCTTGGGCCATAAATGACCCAACCATAAGGGCCACTTGTTTTACATAGACATACATGTATATACGAGTAGGGAAAAAAACTTTAGAATTCTTCTGGTCTGAAACCAAAAAGCCCAGGCCTTTCATATTTGGTATATAGCTTTGTCAGGTAGACTTCTATCAGTAGCGTACAGATTTTACCCTAGGGCCAAAAATGGTTCGCCCACTTTATTTACATAGACTTGTAAAGGGAAAACTTTGAAAATTTCTTGTCTGAAACCAGAAGGCCCAGGCAATTTTTTTCATATTTGGTACATACCTTCACCTAGTGGACATCTACCAAGATTATTCAAAGAATGGCATTGTAGCCAAAACTGGCCTTGCCCCAAAGATTACTTCTTTTACAAGGACTTATATAGGGGAAATCCTTTAAACAAGAACGCCCAGGCCTTTCTTATTTTATATGTAATCCCATCCGGTGGATCTCTACTAAGATTGTTCAAATTATAGCTACGGGTCCAAAAAGGACCCCGCCCCAGGAGCCACTTGTTTTACATAGATCCATATAGGGAAAAGCTTTTAAAAAGCCTTTTGTCTGGAACCAGAAAGCCCAGGCCTTTGATATTTGGTTTGTTGCTTTGTCAAATGAATCTCTACCAAGATTGTCCAAATTACAGCCCTGAAATAAGCCCCGCTCTGTGGTTGCTTGTTTTACAAATACTTGTACAGAGAAAACCTTTAAAAATATTCCTGTCTGAAACCAGAAGGCCACAATCTAAAATAATTTGACAATACTAGTCAGTACTTGGACCTTATCAAAAAGAGTAAAACAAGTCTAATCAGCATAAAAACAAGGCCAATATGGGTGGAGCTTATTTCCATATAAGCCTATATAGGCCTCTAGGGCATATACAAAGTTCTGTAAAAGCCACCGTGTTGCACTGTCAAGCTTAGCAACCCCCTTCCCCACCAACCCATGCAAAGTCAAAGGCCTATGCAACAACACGCCACTATACCATGTCATTTTCAAGCATCAATTCACCCACAGGCAAAGGCGAATCTACAGGCCGCCCTGCCGCTGTCAAGTACCAATCCCCTCTCCCTTTTCCCTCCCCCCCCCCCCGCCTTTAACCCCTCCTCTCAATCCCCCAAGGCGTATAAAACTTTACAAACCAACATACCTTTGTCTATGTCAAGCATCAGCATCCCTCCCAAGGGCTGTACAACTGACCTACTTGCTGTCCAATAGCAGTCAACTTATACGTCCAATGAAGAGAAAGATGATAGTGTTTTAAAATGAGAATGTTGCAGTTTGTTGCATTGAATTGTTGAAGTAACTGATGATAATTGGAGACTGACACTCAAGTGAGCAAATAAGGGCCCTCTGGGCCTCTCGTTTAAATGTATTGATGAGTAAAAGAAGTAAACTGGAACTCATGAACGTGTTCCCCATTGTAAAAATAGTCATCAGAGGAGATGCTAAATCGCCGAAAGGAAGACAACATGGGCCTTTAGTAATTAGAAAACTTTTTAAAACATATATGTGTCATTCTTGTATGCTTATACTGATGTTTGTTTAAGAGATGCATGATTATTTAGCTTTGATTATGCCAAACCGCAAAAAGAGGTACAATTCCAAACAGCAACTATCTATACGTATAGCATAAAGCATACGGTATTATATACTCGGTCAAAAAAGTAACGATACCAACTATCGGCAATATTTTCAAGGAACCAAGTGCATATTGGAATTAATTGAGGCTCATGTATGTTTGGGGAGACGCCAAAGAACAAAATGCTCAGAAAATTGTCAATCCATACTTTTCAACATTAGAGTTATCTGGCATTATTCGACAGGAGTCAATTTGAATGCATCTCATTTCTGCGCATGCGCAGGAATAAATTTTGTATTGTGCAGAAAAGTCCATAATGCAGAAAGTTCAAAAAACACTTAAAATGTTTTATGTCTTGTACTCAGGCTTTACAGGCGAGGTTTAAATTCTTCAAATTCTCAGATTATCTCCCTTTTAATTAAAAATATAGCGATTTTCAAGGCGCCATTATAACCGTACCTGTCAGTCTGTTTTCAAAGTTTCTTCATAAACATTTTTGTTATGTTATTGTTTTCATGGTATAATGACAAAATTGGAAGAATTGTTACACGCCCACTAGCCATTACGATTTCGTTTGGAAATCCCACTGAAAGTGGCATTTAAACAGTCTTTAAAGGAATCACAGTACCCTGACTTGTGGTTCAAATTCTCGTATCAGAAGCGGTCAAATTTGATTTCTTTGGCAAGTAGCCTTACCTAAGGCCTTGCTCTTATGTATGGAGCGCAGAATCTTGGAAATCATTATTCACAAACCAATTTTAAAAACTGTGAACTTGGGCAGTTTAAATGATGTTACTCTGTGAAAATGAAAAATTACCCCTTGCATATTCAAACGACCCTTGTAGCATGTGTAGTCTTAGGAAACCAAAGCAAATAAGTTTGTTCAATAAGCAAATGGATACTCTTTTGAAATTAGTCAACTACATATGTTCTTAATTTCTGCAATTGCCATAGCAACAAAAGAAATTTCATGTATAGGAACTTTTTTGGCCTAGTATAGAATAGCATATGGTATGATAAACATTTCAAACTGAAATCAGTCTTAGGCTGTATGTACGCGACATGTTGTCGTGATCTGGGGGCCATATTTATCAACTGACTTAAATGGTTGCTATGCTGTTGCTAAGGCTAGATTTCTATGAAAGAGATTCCCTACAACTATAAAATTTGCTCTGGAGGAACAGTCTAAAAAAGACTGTTCCTTCAGAGCAAATTTCACAGTTATAGCAAATCTCCTTTATAGAAATGAAGCCTTAGCAACAGCATAGCAAAGACCGAAGTGCTTTTATAAATACGACCCCTGTTCTGCATAACGGGATATGTACACGCCCTCTTGCTCTAATTTTGAGTTCCTTTTAAGTAAATTTTGACAAAGAATGCAAATACAAAAAAGAGGGTTGTGGGGTGAGGGGTTGGGTTATGAACAATACAGTTATGGACACGGACAGAAACAGAGGATCAGACATGATCATCGACATTCTGAATGATATAATGGTATTAAAATCATGGAGCAGGCTAATCAAAATGCAAGCAGGGTCATGAAACAATGCAAGAAATCATCACAGGGCAATAGCTCAAATATCATAAAATTCAGAGTCGTCATTCATGCCTGTAACAAATTGTCCTAGCCTGATCTAAATAACTGTTCAGTATCGCAAACATATTCAAAAGAGTATTATAATAATGCAGTGAACATGAAACTCAAAAGCGTGGGTATGGAAGTATGATAGATAGATAGATAATTTTATTGACATAAACCATTACAGTTTCCAGTCAAAACCAAGTACAAAGTACATTATATCATGTGATAGGCAACAACAGAAGTGTAAGTAACTAACATAAACTAACATATATACATGTATACAAATACACGTTATAAGTGACTATTAAGCGTAAATCAAACTGTGAGGGTGAACCGTATCTTGAGATCAAAAACTACTTTAATTTAAAAGTGCTTTCCTGAATTTAAATGCTTCTACCAAAAATTTGGCAAGTTTTACAAGCTCTTGCTTCCTTTCAGTTTGTATCAGGCTTATGAATTTGAACATGCTTGGGTGTCTAAAAAAATAAGGTTTCAAATATTTCCTACGAATATCGTTATAAACAGGGCAAGCTAAAACAAAATGATATTGATCTTCTATATCTAAATTACAAAATATGCACACTCGCTGATTTCTTTCAATTCTTGATCGGCCGTATCGGCCAGTCTCTATTCTCAGTGTATGAGAAGACAATCTAAGTTTACTTAGCGGGACACGAAGCCTTAAAGGCAAATAATTAAGATAGTTCTCAAATGTAAGACTAGTTTTAAAGTATTTATATGTTATTAGAACTCTATTTGTTTCTAAGTCATTCTGCCATTTTTGCATAAAACAGTCAATAAGTATTTGTCTAAAATGATTTCAAAACACCTTACCGTTAACATCATACGGGTTATTCCAAACATTGCCGAACCCAAATTCGAACAGTAATTGTTTTACGTTTGAAACCCAATTAGTCAAGCCTCTCTCACAATCATGAATCATAACTCTATATACAGTTGAAAGAATGATATAACTTGTATTTAAAATATTGAACCAGTACCGTAAAATCCGAACATATCGTGAAATATATAACGGAAATCTACCTAGTTCGCCATACACACCGGCATTACTAGTAGATGACTTTACTCTTAAGATACGTTTACAAAATTTAAGATGGATGCGTTCAATTTCTTTGGACTTTGAGAACCCCCAAACTTCACTTCCATAAGAAAGTATTGAACCAACAAAAGCATCAAATAGCTGACACATAGTTTTAGGAGTTAAGTTATACGATCTTAATTTTGCTAATAATACGTTAAGCGCTTTTAAACCTTTCCCAGCTAGAACCTCTTGGTTTAATACAAAAGACCCTGTATAGTTTAAAACAACCCCTAAATAGTTAAAATCGTTTACAATATCTAACTTTTTCCCATTATAAAACCATTCATCATTTTGTGTTAACGGACCTCGTTTCCTAAACACTACAATCTTAGTCTTTAAAGTATTAACACTTAATACTGTATCCATTTAATACAGTACTCATAGAAGGTACCGAGTGTATTTTGCAAATCTGAGGGTGTTTTACCCAAAAGCACCATGTCATCTGCAAAAAGCAGCAATATGATCGTAATATCATCAATACTTAAGCCAGAATTAATATTACTTTGCAAATATAACTCTAAATCTTCCAAAAAGATCGAAAACATAATGGGAGAAATTACCTCCCCTTGTCTTAAACCAACTGAACATTCAAAGAATTCCGAGAATGTGTTGCAATGTCGTACGCATGACTTAACCTTATCATACATATCTCTAATAATTCGTCATAATTTCCCGTTTATACCCATCTTATATAGCTTGTACCACAGACCATTACGGTAGACACTGTCAAATGCCTTCTTTAGATCTACGAAGGCGCAATAAAGCCGTTCATTTTGATTAAGTGTTTTCTGTATTAATGACTGCAGTAAAAAATTAGTGTTTGCCCCAGATAATAAACCAATCAGATCACCCGAATTTTCAAATTTTCAATAGATTTATTGGTGTAGACGCATCACTTATCCATGAAGAGAGTCTTCACCAATAAATCTACTGAAGACTTGAAAATTCAAGTGATCAGAAATGTAGTCTTCTGTGGCTTGTCATGTCTAAAAATAGCTTCAATATGACAAGTCAAATTGATTTAGAAGTCAATGTAGATTTCTCGAATGAGGGTTTTTTCTCATTACAGAGGGACAGATCAAGGGAGTATTTGGCAGTATTCTCCATAAAAATGTATTTTATGGTTACTCCTTAGAACCGCCTCGACGAGGCGGTTCTATGGCAAACCATAACATTTTTTAAACTGTTAAAACATGTGGATACCTATTAGAATCGCCTCGACGAGTCAGTTCTATAGGTACCCACAGCATTGTTTTAAAGCATGTTGTAAATATTTGTTAGAATTGCCTCGAAAAGGCAGTTCTAATGAATATCTACAACATACGTTTTTTATGGAGAAATAAAAATAATTCCAAATTATCACAAAATACTCCTCTTATATGATGTTCCTCTGTAATAAGATGCATCTCGTAACACAAATCAAATAACTATGATTTGTGTAAAGACAACAAAATAATCCTCATTCAACAAAGGAAAATCAAAGTGACCAGCCATGTTTGAGCTCCAAAAACTGAATGAATGGGAATGTGCAAAGTCATCTGAACGCAAATCATAAATGACAGCATGACACTCACTCTAGAAGCAATATTCTAATTATGCTCCTCCTCTCCAAGCTAAATGACAGCATGACAAATACTTTAAAAGCAGTATTCTAATTAAGCCCCTCCTCTCCAAGCTATTTTGGGACTGTCATGATATTGCATCATGTTTTGAGGTTGCATCATTACTATAATCAAAGTACATTGGAGAGTGGTCATTTTGGGATTTTTTTATTTATCATTATTTTTTTCTTTCTTTTTCTTTTTTTTTTTTTTTTTTTTTAAACACAAAATATCGCTCAAAAAAGATTATCTGAAAGATGTTGGAAAACAGGACAGACCAGGATCAGTTTATTATCTTGGGCAAACACTAAGCCGGTTAGAGGCTATGAAGAGAAATCTTCGCAATTAAGAACCTTCCGCTCGCTACGCTCGCTTCAGGTTCTTAATTGCGAAGATTTCTCCTCATAGCCTCTAACCTATACTAAGATTTGATGCTATGGCTTTTGTAGCATATAAGTCTCATGAGATCTGGTTATTATTTATGAACCGCGACACAAGAAAACCAACAAAGTGGCATGTACGGCCAGCGTAGACTCAGATCAGCCTGGACATTCGCCAAGTCGTATCAGAGTTTTCGCTGTCCGCATGGCGGTAGCTTAGACCCTTAGCTACCTTTTAAGCGCAAAGCGAAGACTCTGGTCAGACTGGGCAGATGCCCAGGCTGGTATGAGTCTTCGCTGGGCGCATATGCCACTCTGTTATTTTTTTCGTGTCGCAGCTCATTGTTTTATCCAATTCGCGGTCTGAATTAATAATGTCATTTATAAAGCGGATGTTCACCTTTTGTATTATGAATACCTGATTCTTCCTATGTAATCATGACGTCGATATGTCAGGCTGACATTCGTTTGCTAGGGTATTTTGCTTAAACCCTTAAAAAGCGCCATAAAGCAAACGACAAAATTTAGGTCTGTAAAATTTCCAATCTTTCACAGGTTGTTGAAGGATTAATTTTTAAGAAGACTGATCTGTCATATTTAGATGCATGCCAATCTATGAGGCCTGGAAGGTGAATCCTGAACATCCTATATCCATAAAATATTTGGAGATTCATCCGTTAAGATGCTTACTACATGCAGTGACGTTTTTTTTCAAGTATCCCTTAAATCTGGGATCTCTTTATCCAAATAGTCTTAAAATATCGTTAATTTTCTTCAAAAGTATCCTGGTGTGCTTTATCCCTGTATCCATAAATGCTCTTCAAGGGCTTCATCTGTGATGCTGTCGCCGCGCCCTGGGGTGAGGACATCCCATGTAGACTTTCCCTTCCTAACTGCTTTGAATTCGCCTTCTTAAACATGGCAGTATCTTAAAGTAATGTCAGAGTTTGATAAGGGAAAAAATCTTCATAAATAATCACCAAATTGGAATTAGTGAATATGCTTTATTCACTCACTGGAAATTAAATTGTCATGACTACATTTGAGCCGTGACACGAGAAAACCAATAAAGTGGCATGTGTGCCAACCGCAGGCTCAGATCAGCCTCCGCAGCCGCCAGGTCTGATCAGAGTCTTCGCTGTCAGCATGAGGTTAGCTTAGACGCTTAGCTAACCTTAATTGCAAAGCGAAGACTCTGATTAGACAGGGCGGATGCCCAGGCTGATCTGAGTCTGCGCTAGGAGCACATGCCACTTTGTTTATTTTTTCGTGTCGCGACCTATTCTAAATTCAATTTGAGAAATGAAACAAGAGGGCCATGAAGCCCTGAATCGCTCACCTGGGTATGGTGGCCATGTAGGTCATGTGACCTAGACCGCTTGAATAAATTTTCATTCCCTCAGCCCCTGGAGGCTGTGTATGAAATTTGGTTACAATTAGCCCAGTTGCTTTTGAAGAGATGTCTTAAATTGTCAAAATACTAGAGACATGGATCAGAGGTCAAAGAATGACCTTGACCTCTACCCGCAAATCTCCCATGCACTAACTAAGATGACTGTATATACCATTTTTTAGGCCAAAATCTTCTAAACTTGCCACGAAATCTTATGTTCCAGCATTTTCCCATACTTGACCTTGCCTTAAGAATGGTCAAGGTCAGCCCAAGAACATCATTTGAACAACCTTGGTAGTACTCAAGTACCTGATGCAATATACCAAGTTTCAAGGCCATCGATCATTTGGTTCTTGAGAAGAAGACTTGTAAAGGTTTTTGTCATATATGGGCATGACGGCCATGTTGGTCATGTGACCCAGACTGTTTGAACAAATTTTAATTCCCTCAGCCCTAGAGGCTCTGTATGAAATTTGCTTACAATCGGCCCAGTGGTTTCAGAGGAGAAGTCGTTTGAAATTGTTGACGGACGACGCCGGACGCCGGACGCCGGAGCCTTACCATCCTATAAGCTCCCCCGGAGCCGCTGGCTCAGGTGAGCTAAAAAATAAGTAAAAAAAAATCAAACGGTTTGAAATATCTGTTTTATCGTTCATAGTTTTCATTTTGATTTTTATTCCAAATTCTTATCTTATCTTATCTGAACTTATCTTTTGAGTGTTCATACTTTTTCTCTTCTGAAAAGCAGGAACCGTTTCCCTTATCTCATCAAGTTATTCATGATTTGCCAGAGCAGTTCTGTAAAGCAAACAATCTGTTCCTCTCTCAATATATTTCATTGCCAAACAGTTTACAAACGGAATTAGAAGGTTTACCAAATTAATAATACCTTTCAGTAAGAATCAATACATTTCACCTTTGATTATAAAGGTTAGTTGAGAATGGATATATGGAGCCCTGCCAATGGACAAATACAAATCATTCTTTATAAAAACCATTAAACGAACCGTTTCTTGAGAAACGGTGTACCATATAGCGTGACTCATTCTGCCTCTGCACGCGCTTGCTGCTCAAAACTTTGTAAATTTCTCAAGATGCATAGATTGGTTGTTCATTCGAACTGCAAGATTCAGATCAGCCTGTGATTGCGCACGAGCAGATCTGGGTTGTCCCTGTTCACAAACACCATACGGGACATTTTCCCAACTTGCGGCTGGAATCGGCTTTTGTTGACCTTTCGATAGTGAAAGTTAAAACATTATACACGTATATGCTGCTACCAACGATTTTAAGCTATATTTGTACGTGTGCATATTTGAAGTTGATTCAAGAATTTCTCTAGGGAATTCGGGGGATAAATTATTAACTTCCAATGTAATTAAAACTGACGATCTTGTCGATGTCTTAAGCACGCAGGAAGATATCATTATAGATATATGGGTGGCGGCACGTCAAAAGGTACGTTGCGACACGTGCAAGCAGACTATACTCTGATCAGGCTGCACATCCGCACAGGCTAATGAGAGTCTTCCCTGTTGGCATACGCATTCGTTGAAACTTAGAAATTTCAAAAATTGAAAAGTCAAGACTCTGATTAGTTTACGCAGATGCGTAGGCTTGTTTGAGTATTTTTTGAACGCACGTGCCATCTTTCATGTGACGCCACCCATATATACCTCAGGTAACACTAATGTAATTTACAAACTTCTTAACTTCATTATTGGGCTAAAGGTGGTAAGAGGTACGGAATCAGGCGGGTTTATTGATTCTAGTGCTTTTTTTTTCGTTTTTGCTAGAAAGAGACCTATTTTTAGCACCTGATTTATACACTAAACGTTTGTTTACATTTTCTGTTTAGTAAAATTGGACAAGAGTGTAAGAAAGAAGGATAATGTAGGGATAAAGGAAAAATAAAATAAAGAAAACTTTGAAAGCAAATATTACGACTATTTCACGTGTTGGAAGTTACCGCTGTTATTTTAAATATTAGGATAACTAAAGCAGTTATAATAATTAGTCAAATTTAAGCAAATAATTTTTACAAAAATAAGTGAATGACATGCAGTGCAGCCCCTGATCAGAGTGCTGCTTGAACAGTCAGACTGATCAGAGTCAGAGCTGTTTGTTCAAGCACTGGTTGTCCGAATACCGTCAAAAATCCTAAGTATTGGGACAGACAGTTCTAAGTAAACTGTGTAGACCCAGATCAGACTGCTCCTCAAGGAGCAGTCTGATCAGGTCCTACACTGTTTGCCATTCCATCTGCATTTTTTGAAGCATTTTTGTGTTTTACATTTTTTAGGGAAATGTACGGTAATTATTTTCGGTGTCCCAATTTTTAGAATATTTACGGTATGTAAGGTCTGTACGGTAGCAAGAAGGTATATTCTACTGGAAATGACGTGTGCCCCCCCCTAGAGGGCATTATATTGAGAGAAATCATTCATGAATTCTTAACAAGATAAGCTTTGATCATAGGCAACGCCAGTGTTCGAAGAATTCTAGCACCGGTAGAGTGCTGCGGAAGAGAGATATTGTTGGTATATGTGTTTCTATTTATAGAAAATTCTTTGGAATCAAATTAAAGAGTGATTTATTTTGGAACGGAATACCATTAGTGAGAAAAAAGTTGAGTGAAAAGCTTTCTGCTTGAAAACAGAAATGGCGACAATTTGTAATAGGTGTGATATAAAGTGAATGACACATATTCCCATTCTTTTATCATTTACTTTGAAATACATATAGAAGGCTTTTTGTGTGACCCTTCTCACCCAAAGTTTTTCGCTAATACCTTGTTCAAGTGGATTAAAAGATCAAAGAAAAGTTTCAAGTTCTTTTTGGAATGCATGTAGTTCTAGTGTCTTTCAAAGTTTCTGTTTCGTTTGTTATATGAGCCGCGACGCGAGAAAACCAACAATGTGGTTGTGCGCCCAGCGCAGACTCCGATCAGCCTTGGCATCCGCCTAGTCTGCGCAGAGTCTTCCCTAAGCTCTTAAAGGGTAGCTAAGGGTCTAAGCTACCTTCATGCGGACAGCGAAGACTCTGATCAGACTGGGCGGATGCCCAGGCTGATCTGAGTCTGCGCTGGGCGCACAACCACATTGTTGGTTTTCTCGCGTCGCGGCTCATATGTTCATCTCCGTTTTTCGCACTGAAGGACGTTCTGAAATAGTTCATTGACTCAGGATAAATACAAGAATACACAAGTGCGGTTTCAATGTATGAATTATTTTTTCTTCAATTTCTCCAATGGATTGATACGTGATTGTCTTTCATGGTGGTAGATAGATGGGCGGGAGCATGGTATGGAAAAGGGAATGTTTACACCAACCTTGAATCTGCTGCCTTGCATACTACTAATTGGTAAGTAATTCTGGGCATACCTTCCATTTTCTTTTCTCTTGGAATGTTAACGTTTGGCTTGCCGTCTTACTTAACAGGTTGCATCCGTGGCATAGATTAAAAGATCGAATGGAATGAAGCGGAATGGAATGGACGAAATAACCAACATTTTGCTGGCTACAATTTGGCTTCTCAGAGCCAGGGATGGTACTCTTACAGAAAAGAATTTGCTCCCTCAGGGGAGCAAATTCGTTCCTGTAAGGGTGCCATTCCCGGATCAATGGAATTAGGAGGAGATTATTCCTGCCTGTATATTTCATTCAACTCCGTGCCAAGCTCCAGACTATGCCTGTATCCATGTACCATAATAACCTTAAATATTGGGACATTTTGTTATTGTCCCAAATTTCGAGCAAAAACATTTAAACTGGCGTGCCCGTGCTCAACGATTGACGGGTACACTGTGCCATGCTCAACTCGTCAGTTGCACGTAGCCAGTCTCTACGGGCTGGCGATGTGGACGGAACAATGAACATTTTACCCTATAAATTATAAGTATTGGGGCAGATAGATCTGAGCAAATAGTGGGGGCACAGATCAGACAGCTACCAAAGCAGAGTCTGAGCAGGACTTACACGGTTTGCCATTCCATTTTCATTTTTTGGGAGCATCTGCATTGTAAGTCCACAACTTCCAGTTTTAGGACAATTTCGGAAAATATTTTAGGCGTCCCTATTTTTATAAGAATTTTTAAGGTGTACCATAAAAGAGCCCGTGCTCAGCGATTTACGGATACACTGTACCATGCTCAATGTGTTTGCACCTAACCACGATTGCCGGAATGATGAACGTTTTACAGAGAGGTCGGGACCACAATCTGTTAGTATAAAATTGCGGGATCTACTGGGATCCACAGCATGATTTTATTGGGAAAACAGCTAGCACTTTACCATATTTTATTACTTCATTTTGCTAGTGCCTGTCACTCTGTCTCAAGGAACCTGCTTAGGGTTTGGGTGTGTCTTGGGAGGGGGAAGTGTGTGCGTTGGGGGAGGGATTGGTGGGGAAGGGGCATAAACTTACCCTTATTTAAGTTTTTTGTCAGATCTGGGTTCTCCTTAGCTACATATGAGCCACGTCATGTGATTTCCAACAATGTGGCAATTTTGTCATGTGATATTCAGATCATCCGTCTCATTTGCAGAGTGTATTCAGAGACCTCACAGTTGGCTCTATGGCTAGGACCACGTCCATAGATGGTTGATGTGACATGCAAAGTCTCTGATCAGACTGCACTTATGTGCAGTCTGATCAGAGCCTTTGCTTGTCACTAATGCCACATTGTTGGAAATCACATGATGTGGCTCATATAAGCTATTTAGACTGCTAAAACGCATAGTTTGCAGTCTTAGGCACACGCAGCCGGACTGCCGACCCTCTTGTGAACTCTCCTCGTATCTTAACCAGCTCATTAAGAGTAGGCAATATTGACTAGGGGAGATTCGGGTAACTTCGGACAGCGGGTAATTTCGGACACTGGCATTGTTTCCTTTATATGTCAGTTGTTTGGAAGTAAAACAAAAATTAACAGGCCAAACAGAGAAAATCCTGATGAGACGGCTCATTATGAGCCGTCTCATCTGGATTTTCACTGTTTGCAACTGTATGTCCGAATTTACCCGCCTGTACGAAGTTACC
This sequence comes from Ctena decussata, assembly GCA_963989385.1. NCBI lineage: Eukaryota > Metazoa > Mollusca > Bivalvia > Lucinida > Lucinidae > Ctena > Ctena decussata. The sequence continues at coordinate 11,485,066 of OZ022504.1, forward strand.
TGACTTTCCCCTACGATGAGTAAACTAATCATACGGCTCTAATAATGATCATGCTCAGCATTTTGTGAAGAAAGGAACTGCTCCAAGTTTTTTTTATCTATCTGCGAATACGCGCAGTTTGCTCATAGTCTCACCTTTTCACACCAAACAATAGAAAACTTCTGAGGAATCAGCACATTTCAGATAAGATTGCACGGATGTACATGATGATATGAGTCTTCGCTGTTTGCTCTTGTCTTGTCGAACTCTTTTTTGTGTTTGTTCCCCATTAAAGCAACAAATTACAAGCGTTTTTGCTCTTTAGAAGTTTGTGCTTTTCATTAAACGCAAATGTTTTAAACAGAAACTTGGCATTGGTTACGCAATTTTGATTATTTCAAGACGAAAGAACGGTGCCTACTTTAAATAAAATAACAAACGGAACACAAAAATGGGAGTTACTTTTTGTACATCATGCTCAAAGTGCATACATCAGTTCCGAAGACTTAGGTAATCTTGATCGCCATCGCTGACAACAGGTTTCAAATCATTTCCGGGATAATTTCTGTATTTCTCTCTTTAAAACAGCTTGATTTTCCTTAATAAGAACCGTGTCGGCAAGTCGGTTCTCCCGAGGGACCTTGCAAACGTTAATCCATTCATTAACGTTTGCATGGTTCCGAGGGAGATGTTGAAAACCTCGGCCTTCGGCCTCGGTTTTCAACATCTCCCGAGGGACCTTGCAACTGTTAATGCATTGGAAAAAGTGTTTGTTCGCTGTTATTGCATAAATTCAGCTACATGTATAGGCTAATGCTACAAAAATAACGAAAATGGTGGTGCACTATTTTTCGGCCTCATCGCCATTACCTTGCTGATTCCTACACGCACTATGCATGTCTATAAAAATCCTCGTTTCAGGCCATGGTCAGCTGCCGTGAATGTTTGTGCAACCTTCAGCAGCATTTCACAAGTCATAATCATTTTCATCAAAATTTTCACTGAATGTCGTCTGCACTTTCATTTTTTACAATATCCGAATTTGTATAACTCTAGCGTTAAAGTCTTTAATGGATATCTTCAACTGCAGTCTTGCCGTCGTTTCTTTAAGACGGAGTAGGTTGCCCTGCAACTTGCATACGAAAAGTCGCCCAGTAGGTCATTAACAGCGCGTGAAAACCGATGTTAATACATGAATTTGTGTTTGTTAAAACATACATATTAATAGCATCTGACACCGATATTTATGAAATAGCTTTGATTTAATGTTAATTCAAGAGTGCCTGCTTCGGAAGCTTTGCGAGTATTAAAAACAAGAAAACATTGAAACAAGGGAGACTCAGTCAATTTACCTTCTCCCACCTGAGCCTGTGGTAACGGATGTCACATTTAATTACCTCCATCTTCAAGCGTTCATTCTACACTAATGGTGAATCGTATGCAAATATTGAATGTACGAAACACATTAAAGGGCGAACAAACTGGGAATCGAAAGGGGGGAATATCCCACTGATTATTATTGTCGTCATCATCATTATAGGCCAGCAAAACTCTGATAATGATAATGATGAAACTATATTTACCAGCTAAACAAAGTTATAATGATTCATAATATTTTGAAATTGAAATACATTTTCTATATGTACATCCTGCTGCATGGTATTGTGAGAGTAGTAAAAACCCCACTGGTAACCTCAAAACGCTAGAAGAAAGAATACAATACGCCAAAATAAGGACGCAAGACCACACTGGTCTGGCATTCATCACAGACAACGAAGGCAACGTACTATAAAACTTGATTTTTTCGCATATCTCTTAGATTAATTTCAAACTATTATTCTTACGGACCCGGCAGTTTGTTATACCTCTTAGTCAGATCAGATTTTTGAAGAAATTCTGTCTAGTATATATGCAGTGCTTGAATAAGTTTCTTTACCGATTCGTTGCATAGACGTTGTAGTCCAAAAATTGTTTTCAAGCATTTCTTGAATATGCATATGAATTCAGTAAAACTTTTGATTCCTATTTCAAGAGCCAGGGATCGGATGGTCCGTGAGACTATACTTCTGAAACAAACTTATCCTGATGAGCGGAACAAGCAAGATTCATATACGTTGTCTTCGTTACCTGTGTTGAATGCCAGACCAGTGTGAAGACTCCTGCCCAGAGTAAATGAATGAGATTCAGACATGTTTCGGTCGCATTTTGCAATTTTGGTAAATACAGTTACGACTAAGGCACTTACAAAGAAAGCTGAGAGAGTACAAATAACAAATATTTAATTTAGATAGATCGCACAAAAGAATAGGTATTAACTATAATATACGTAAAGGTTGTTTCTTTATAGGTAAGGAAGCCTTATGACGTACTTTAGAACCACTTAATGTATTTCTTAGTTTCCAGACAATTATTCTTGTCGTTGAACACTAATTAACCAAAATACTGGGACACGTGCATCAGTTACCGTTATATAGTTTAAAAACGGAACATGACAATCTTACTAATTAGCACTTTGTTAAAATCTGAATGGCAGAGAGGCGCCTTTATCAGTGTAGACCCAGATCAGACTGCTCCTCAGGGAGCAGTCTGATCTGGGTTTTCACTGTTTCACGCAAGAATGTTTGTCTCAGTTTTTAAGATTTTACGATACTTGATGAGAATAACGGATCAGAACGTGTAATAAAGATATCAGACAAAGACATAAGACAGAAAGGGACTGATGCTCGAAAAATGGGAACTTGGCGATGTCCCATCGTCGCAGCCACATTTCAGAATTAACGCAGTCTGATCAGGATCTTAAGTGACTGCCAGATGCGTGTTTTAGAAAGTATTCTGATTGTGTATGCGAACTCGGCTTGCGCGGATGCGGGTGATCCGAATTTGCACGGGTCGCTTATGGGCTTAAGGTGCCCTTTGAGTATTTGATACGGCGTATAAGTGTTACCAGGTAAAATAAACACAAATTGATGTTTTTACTATAAAGTCATGCGATAACGTTAGAAAGACCATTGATTTTATTATTGGCACCATGAAATTGCTATCCCTCTGTGTTCGCCATCGTTTAATGACAATTGATACTTCTGTTCAAATGTGCAATGGCATTCACTCAATACTTTCACGGTAGGAATTTTGGCAGATGCAATTATAGGCCACTGTCATATTCTGATCGTACGATTTAGGGTCTACGAGCACCGCCGAACCCTTCAGTGCACAGTTGTTAAGGGGGCTGATCATAATCAACTGGCCTCTCTCTCTGCTGTGATCTGAGCCTCAAAGGCCCGTTTCATTTGTGAGAAAGCCAGGAGGCTAGGTGTTTGTTTTTATTTGTGTGGGTTCTTTGCTCTGTAGAGACCAGTCTCCTTTTGTGTTTACGACCTGCTTTTAAGAAAGGTAAAGGTTTCCCGTAGCCTAATAGCCGTAGGGCCAGTGGGGGTTAGAGACCCACTGTATCTTGGGCACAGCTGATGAAAGGCGGAGCCCATCTCTCTCCTTTCGCTGCCTTATTCTTCCCTGATTCGAAAAAGGTACCCATTTACTGCTGGGTTGACAGAGTTTTTTTTCCAGTCGTCGGATGGGGACGGTGAGCCGCGAAATTACGACCTTCCGGTGACTTTCTGCATAATAACCGAGCCACTCTAACCACTCGACTACGGCGCCTCCCCTGCCTTTACCGTCGCATAAATACGACAACTATCAGTTTGGTTGTAAATCTCTCTCTCTCCCTCTCTCACCCCCTTCCCCAAACACACGTAGGCCGCACGACATATCGTGCAACCAGTCGTGCTGGTGAAGTCACACGACTGGTAGCAGACCGTTTGCGACTGGAAAGAGAACAACACTTTCCCTAGACAGGAAGCACCAGGTTTTGAATCTGACACAAAACAACTCACCCAAGAAAAAGCTTAGACCAATACAACTGGCCTCGGCTTTGTAAACTGACCCGAGACAACTCGCCACAGTAGAATTTCCGACAGAAATGTGATCATATTCAGATTAACACAGATTACTGAATAATGCGATAATCCTTCTGCGATACCTTCGATCACTCTTTCAGTAATTGTTAAATATTTTCTTAAATGATAATATACTTTCTTTCTTTAATAACGAATATCAGATATATGGGGCGAGTTGTTATAATATAGGGGGACTTGTTTTGTCAAATTGGGCGTCTCTTTTGACAGTTGTCTTGGAGCGAGATGTTGGTCCGAGTTGTCTGTACTTCGTGCCCATCATGCACTGTCAGTGTGGTACGGCCGCCTGATATTTCCTCTTACTAGTAGCCTCTCTCTCCCCTACCGACGAAAGACAGATATGGCTATGGTATGTAAAAGAATTTCCCCAAGATCGCCAAGGAAAATCTGCTACAAGTGTTTTGGCGAATCTGCTTTTCATTCGATAGTGGAGTTTCCCCAGGTAATACTAAGGTTGCGGGAAACCAAGCCGGCGAAATTAGCCCACCCCATCACAGGGACTCGGGTCATACGGTTTGTCTCTTTGAGCCACTGAATACGTATCAGGATGTACCGGGTGGTTATATAGAGCCAGTCTTGAGCCAGTTGTCTAACCTTTGCAGCATTATGTTTCCATCACCGTTCACCGAGAATAAGAAACAATATAAAGTAACGTATAATGCAAATATTGCTTCAGTTCTAGGCTAAATGGGACTTTGGCCCATAGATAAGTATAACAGTAACTGCATCTGCACTGACAGACTCAAAATTATAAGATGATATTCATGAAATGTAAACAATTCTGCATCACTTAAATGCATTTAAGTGACACTTAATAGTGTATATACGTTACCATTGTGAAACGTTTGACAAGTTGTTTCATATAATAGTTATATAATCTTCTACGTATTGGCGCTCAAAATTGCATTGCAGCAGACAGGTGTTAAAATGACTACAAAACGTTTGAACTACAATAGCGACAAATCATACATTAACGAAGCACATGTTTAAGTAAAATGATAAATAATTTTCAGTTTATAGTTTCGTCAGTAAGTTTGAAAATAAAAACTGATCAGACTGGACAGTAAAAAGACAGACAATGATCAGGAATTAATACAATCAAATCCTACATCCCGCTTTTAAAACCGAAAGGAATAGAAGCACACACACCAGGCTAAAGTATGATCGAAGACCTAACTTTATACTGTCTACGCCCAGGCGCGTAGATACGTATAAGTGGCGCTTCCTTATCATATCTGTAATAGGAACAAGTTGTAAACAATATTTAATTACGTTTAGAAAGGAATAACGCTTTTTATACATTTGTAACTGTAACTAAATAGTTCTAATGCATTCTTTTCTTCTATATATTCAATTAAGTAAATTTTGTTGTAAGCAAATGTAACGTATATTGCTGAAATTTATATCTATTATTACTTGAACGATTAGTTTTTTTTAATAATCTGCATTGTACTTACGACGGTTATCGAACTTACATATTTGAAGTGGTTTCCTCTTCATAATTTGCCATAAAATAAGTAATTGGGACTTTATTAAGGTTTTCTTTTGGTCACGTAATGTATTTGTGTCAGAACACCCTAATTTTTTGCTCGAAGTGATCATTTTTAAAAAAGCAAATGTTAATTGTTTCAATTGCACAGTAATAAGAGTTCATATAATGTAAACAGAAAATGCTTAATTATGATGCAAGCTTTCTTATGCAGTTTCTAGCCGACAGTGGTGGTTTAAAAACCTTTCTCTTTGAACGCTAGGGTACAGAGTTATCTCCCCACTTTCTGACATTAAGGCACCACTTGCAAAGGCGACAACACCTTGGAGGTTAAAGCAGAGACAATAAGCTTTCAAATGATACCAAATTTGTCCTTTCGAACGATGGGCCAATTTTTTTCACTTTCTAGACGCCTTTTTGCGTTTCATTTCCCCGACTAAAACGTGAAAATGGCAGTTTCTTCCTCTGAATGTATACGCATTCAGAGATCAATCTATGTATTGAATTTCTTTCCAACTTTTTGTTTCCAAGAACCAGGAGATCCCCTCCGTGTAATGTCTGATGCACTATGTGCTAGGAGAAAACAGTGGCACAAACAATATACTATTTATTCGATTATAAGACGGGTATTTATCGTTCCAAAATTACCGCAGATATAGTAAATCAGTCGTGTTTAATTGAGCTATAAAGGATCATAAAACGGGATTTTTTTCTTCCAAAATAATCCCAAAGATCTAGATCCGTCTTACAAGACGGATCTAGATCTTTGGGATTGTTTTGGAAGAGAAAACCCCATCTTATAAAGGAATAATTACGGTGAACAGATTGATCTGTGGTCCTGCTATACACAGAGGCTCTTACGACTATAAGAAAAACTTTAACGTTACCAGTATGCCGTAACAGTATTCACCTGTGTCATGTCTGCCAACAACAATTAATTGTGCAGACAGATGATTTTGGAACAGGTTGGGATATAAGAAGAAAGCTGAGATACGGATGTTCTTACTTAACACACAATCTATAATACTCCTCCAAGTGTCCACTGAATGACAATGCCATTATTTGGCATGCAAAAGCGCACATCTGGCCAAAAATATTAAAATACATGCCAATCCAACATTGAAAAGTATGGTAATCATACATGTATCTCATTCCAAATCAGATTAGTTATAAGCGTATACAGAACAAGAGCTGTCGCCTGACAGCATAGCTCGCCTGAATAGGTGCTTGCCCATCACACAGTCGTTATGCCCATCACACAGTCGTTATAGTGGTGTGGACTGCTATGCATAAAACTTCAGGCAAGCATGTCCATAATGACAACACATTTATAAACAAAAGCTATCTCAGAAATGAGTTTTAAAATGAAAATTAAAAAAATCCACATGAAACTTCAAAGTCCACAAGCTAGAGCTCAAAGAAGTAAGGAAGGGGGGGGGTGTCTTTGATGTACCAAAACTTTGAACCATTATCTAACATCAGTCCAAATATTAGTATCAACTGAGTCCATTGTGGCACTGTGAAATTATGTCTTCATAAATATAAAACTTTAACCAAAATCTTTAAGACAAAATTAAAAGTCAATGACCTTGACTTCAAGTTCACCCAGTGGGGTAAGTATATAGTGTTTTGTAAAAGCTCAAAAAATTGTCTAACATCAGTTCAAGTGTAAACTAAATCTCTGCCAGGCATTATGAATCGGTATGCAATTTGAAAACTTTAATAAAGACCAAATTTCCTAAGTCCCTGACCTTGACATCAAGGTCACTGAGCGGGGTTGGGGTAGTACTCTGTAAAACTTCGGACTAATATCTAGGTACAGTGCAAATATAAAAAGAATTCATCTGTGGGTTCAGGAGATATGTGTCTTTAAAAAACTTTAACCAAAACATCCAATCAATAAAAAGACAATTCTCTAAGTCCATGACCTTGACATCAAGGTCACTGAGGGGGGTGGGGGTAGTACCTTGGAAAACTTTGGACCAATATCTAACTACAATGCAAGTATCAAAGGAATTCATCCATGGGTTAAGGAGATATTGGGCTTTATAAAACTTTAACCAAAACATCCAGTACAAAAAACTCCCAATTTTCTAAGTCCATGACCTTGACAACAAGGTCACTGAGGGGGGTGGGGGTGGTACCCTGTTAAACCTTGGACCAATATCTAACTACAGTGCAAGTATCAAAAGAATCCATCTATGGGTTAAGGAGATATAGGTCTTTAAAAAACTTTAACCAAAACATCCAATCCGGACGCCGACGCGGACGCGGACGCCGACGCCGACGCGGACGCCGACGCCAGGGTGACAACAATAGCTCTTCCTGAACTTTCGTTCAGGCGAGCTAAAAACCTGTCTTAGTGGCCTGCTCTATTAGCCAAGCAACCTGTATTAAGCATGTATTCAGTTCCCAAAACAGGCAAATACATTGAAATGTACCTCTATTAAGCAAACACCTGTCCTAAGCAATCAGATTTTGTTAATCCCTTAGGGGCTTGTTTAATACAGGTTGGACTGTATGTAAAATAAGCTCAATAATACCGCAATCAAAGCATGTCAAACATTAACAGCGCAAAAATAGGCCGATCTTCCTACATTGCATTCTACATATGTATTTGGTCAGTAATTATTCGATCATTTCACATTCATACGTAGTTCAGTCATCCCACATTCAAAATTTGTTCAGTTATGTCATGATCAAAAATAGGATATACGACAGGCCAGTCATTCAAAAGTAGCCTACTGTAGGTCAGTTACTCCATATCTGAAAGTAGACTACAGCAGGCCAGTTATCACACTGACGGGACCGATTCGCGTAGGCTACACTGACGAGACCAGTTATCGCACATACGAAGTAGGCCAAAGTACGTTAGCCATGAAATCTACGATAGGCCAGTTATCTCACATTCAAAAGTAGGTAACAATAGGTCAGTCATGTAGGCCACAATAAGCCTACAGTTTTCCCAAATTCAAAAGTAGGCTACGATAGGTTAAGTCATGTAGGCTACAACAGGCCATTTAATTCAGATTCAAATTCAAAATCAGGCTTCAGGAGGTCAGTCACCTAGGCTAAAATATACAAATTGCTCCACATTTTAAAGCAGACTACATCAAGTCAGTGATGTAGCATGATTCATCTATTGTAGCCAACTTTTAAGTGTGTAATAACTGGCCTGTTAAAGCTACCTTTAAATGTAGGTAACTGGTCAATTGTAGTCCGCTTTTAAATTTATTGTAGCATAGGGGGTATTTACCTGTGAAAGTATTGACAGCTCTTATTGGTTAAACAGGACAGTGGTCTAATTTGCACAGTAGCTAAGCCACGCCCACTTATTGCCTCATACAGGTAGCTAATCCTCTACCGGGGGGTTCAGAAATCCTGCCTTTAACTGGCCTACTAGTGTCTGCTTTAAACAACTGATAACTGGCCTATTGTAACATCAAGAGCCTATCACACTGTGTGCTACTTGTAGCATACATAACTGGTTCGTTGCAGCTTGCTTTTAAATGTTGTATTGTATAACTGACCGACTGTTGCCTGCTTTTGGATCTGGGATAACTCGCCGTTGTAGCATGCCTTTAAAATGCGGAATTATTGGACTTTGTAGTCTGCCTTTGAGTGTGGCATAACTGACCTATTACAGCCTACTCTAGCTCACTTTTGAATGTAAAAACCTGGCCGATTGTAACCTAAATGAGTGACCAATTGCAGCCTACTTTTGAATGTGGGATAACTAGCATTTTTTGCACACTTGTGACTCAAAGACCTATTGTAGCATTATTTTGAATATTGGACGATTGTTCAATTGTAGCCTATTTCTGATTGCGATAACTGGCCTGTTGTAGCCTGCTTTTAAATGAGGGATAACTGGCCAGTTGTGGCCACACTGCAACCAGTCAGTTATCCTTCATGTAAAATCAGGCACCAGTAAGTCAATTATGTAGCCTACAAGAGACAAGTTATTCCATACTCACAGTATTTTAAAGTAGGTCAGTCATTTAGCTAAAATGGGCTGGCTATTCCACAGTCGAAATTATGCCAGTTATTTCACATTTAAAGTGTATGGTTGCATCTCCATGTTTTTACGCCAGTTTTACAAAGGGAGACAACTTTTGTCACTTCCTTTTTGCTTCCCTTGACGACGTAGTCTTTCCATAAAGGGGTCTTTTTTAAAGAAAAGAATCTCTTCCTAGAGAAGCATTTTTTTCGTTTAAGAGTTTCAAGAAAATATCTTGAACAGTTTCAGAGTTACGGAGAGGACTCGATTTCCATTATGAAAATTACAAAGGGGCATTATTCCATATAAATATAGATGGAGTCATGGTTCTTGATCTCTGCACATTGTCTGATGATGCTTTATACTCAAACCAAGTTTCATGAAAATATCTCAGATGTTTTCAGAGTCATGGGGTGGACACTATTTCCACACTCAAAATTATAAAGGGGCTTAATTTCGTTAAAAAAATAGAAGGAGTTACGGTTCTTAATTCCTGCATATTGATTATTGATGCTTTATATTTGTACCAAATCTCTCCAAAATATCTGGAACAGTTTAAGAGTTATGGAGCGGACACGATTTCCATACTAAAAATTACGAAGGGGCATAATTCCGTAAAAAAATAGGTGGATATCTGAACATAGTCTGCGGATGCTTTAAATTTGTACCAAGTTTCTAGAAAATGTCTGCAACGGTTTTATGAAGCGGACACGATTTGTGAAGGACAGACGGACAGACAGACAGACAACTATGGGAAAACAATATATCTATCCCGGAAGGGGGAGACATAATACATTATTGTCTGAAGTTTGTTTTTATATTATATAATCAGGGAACTGGCCGTAAATTTCAAACAAAGGTAATTTTATGGCATTATATTTTATATGCATTTACCGGTTCTCATCTCGCTGTTTTGGGCTGGAGACCAACGGGGGTGAAATGTCTAGCCAGTCTGGATTGAACTCGAGCTGCCAATGATTGCGTGACCACTACCAGAACCTATAAAAGCCTGTATGCCCCAATACTTAAAGAATTTTTATCGTATATACATACATACATAATTGAGCCGCGACACAACAAAACCAACAAAGTGGTTGTGCGCCCAGCGCAGACACAGATCAGCCTTGGCATCCGCCCAGTCTGACCAGAGCCTTCGCTGTCCACATGGAGATAGCTTAGACCTTTAGCTACCCTTTAGGCGCTGAGCGAAGACTCTGATCAGACTGGGCGGCTGGCCAGGCTGATCTGAGTCTGCACTGGGCGCACAACCACTTTGTTGGTTTTTTCGTGTCGTGGCTCATACCATACAATGCTATTGTGATGCGATGAAAGTTTGATAAGGTGGTATGATTATAGCTATGGTACGATACGATGTTTCATCGTACCATCTTCATTGTAACATTAAGACATTGTACCATCGAGTGATCGCAATACCATAAAATTCCTAAAAAATCGACACCCAAAATAATTACCGTAATTGTCCTCATGGAACAGCTTGGTAAGTTACAATTGAAAAATGCGTCCGAAAGATGCAGATGAACTGGCAAACAGTGTAGATCTTGATCAGACAGGAGAAGTATGAGTTGGATGTGCACTGTTAGCTCTAACCTTTCTGTCACAATATTCAGAATTTTTGCGGCAATACCAATACCAATACCATAAGAATCCTGCCTTGAGCTGCAGTAAAAATGATTGTATTAATCCAAAATATTCCTGACTTGACAGACCTGCAAAACTTGATGGCTTCATTTTGTCCGCATTTAATATTGCAAGGCAGACAAGATTAAACAGAAAGAATATTTCATCCCCCATGGTGAATCCCTTCATCATTGTGTGTGTGTGTGTGTGTGTGTGTGTGTGTGTGTGTGTGTGTGTGTGTGTGTGTGTGTGTGTATTGGGGGGGGGGGTTCTCTTGAAAGAAAGAAATTGCTTTCTTTCAGAGCAGATTCTTTCTTTTAATTAGAGGAGACCCGCTACCCGCTGTGATAAGGGGAGTGAGATTGATCTCTCATTGAGGTGGACTCCGTAAAAATTCTAAAAATTGGTATACCTAGAATAATTACCGTCACCGTCCAAAAATTTCAGTACAGTAGGGTCAAGTCAGGTAAATTCGGACAGCAGGTAAAATCGGACATACCATTGCAAACACTGAAAATTCAGATGAGACGGCTCATCATTATGAGCCGTCTCATCAGAATTTTCACTGTTTGCCCACTTATTTATGTTTTAATTCCAAAGTCCAAACAACTGACATATAAAGGAAACAGTGTCACTGCATGTTCGAATTTACCTGCTGTCCGAATTTAGCTTACTTGACCCTAATGCGTCTACAAGATGCAGTCTGCAGCAAATCGAATGGCAAACAATGTAAAGAAACTATGCCCCGGCCCCATCGCTCCCTTTAAGGTTATCTTAAATATTAAATATTCATGACACCATTCTAAATATATAACTTCAAAGAAGTCAGACGCAGTCTGATCAGAGTCTATGATTTAAACAATACAGATTCCCCAGGTTCCATATATGATGTTGATATGGTACACTGACCAGGCAGAGGGGATGCACAGGCTCATCAGAGTATATTTTGTTTGCAAATGCAGAAAGATCCTTATATTGTGGTGCTGCTCAGTTCTTCAATATAAATCAGGCTTGACAGAATCCTGCTATAAGTTGCCCATGCAGTATATCTGAGACCTCCGCAGAGTTATCCAGGCACACTTCAATGTAAAACCAATGCAAACTTTAGCTCTGCCTACCTCAGAGTTGTCTTACAGCGCAAGTTAATAAAGTTAATGAACAGGCTACTTCAAACGAAAATACAGAAAGCCATGGTACAAAATAAGTGTATACATGAAATACATGAAATGGTATCCGTATTAACAACAGTATATTAGGGCTTTGCATTGATCACTGTAAAGATGTTTGATTTTTCTTAATATGTACTAGCTGCAGCATTTTATGATGAAAGAGCAACAATATTGCCCACTCCAAAATTTCACTCCACTCCACTCCATGACTCCACTCCAAGACTCCACTCCATAACTCCACTCCATAAAATACACAGTGCCTTATTTCCTTAACCGCCAATATCGCCAAAATTCAGTAACCGCCAAAAAATAAGTGTTTTACACTGAGTATATAGAATTTTTACGGTACATACAATTGCCAGACAGGTGCAAGTGTTTTATCTCACTCATATTATGATATTAGAAATAATAATATTGAGCCGCGACACGACAAAACCAACAAGGTGGTTGTGCGCCCAGCGCCGACTCAAATCAGCCTGGGCATCCGCCCAGTCTGATCAGAGTCTTCGCTGTCCGCATGGAGGTAGCTTAGACCCTTAGCTACCCTTTAGACTGTGGTCAGACTGGGCGGATGCCCAGGCTGATTTGAGTCTGCGCTGGGCCCACAACCACTCTGTTGGCTTTCTCGTGTCGCGGCTCATATATTTTGCGGATTATCTTGAAAACTAACTATGACACAGTCACCTCCTCAGACATTAGTAAATTATCTACATCTTTGATGTGTATAACTGGGTCACACAGCATCATCCTATTACTCGGTCACAACATTCTACTAAGAGATTTTCCGGTGTATTGATATACTTCCAAGGGCACTTCACTCTGATATGGAACTTTTTTTCTTGCACACCGGATAGAAAATGCCATTCTTTTCGCCTGGGATAGAAAATCTCATCTTACCCTGGTGTTCTGACCCAGGACCGGAAAAAAATCACGAGCTGTCAATGCATTGGTTGTATAGGAGCTCACGTACCTGCGTCGTCAAGTGACGTTGGCATTTTAGATGATGACGTCACGAAGACGGTAAAAGTGACGTCAGTTTATGCACGCCAGTCGTTGACGTAAAGAGCCGATTGCGATTGTTGAAAGCGGCGCCTTCTTTCAAAATCAAATTGAAAACTCTCAAGCACTAGAATTACGCATTTTAAGAAGTTCTGAAGTTAAAACAAAACGTGGTGTGCAAGAAAAAGTATCTATCATTAGTGTGAGGTGCGGATAGAAAAATCCGTCACTCGGGATCACTGTTCGGCATCACTCGGCAAGCCTCGTGATGCCGAACAGTGACCCTCGTGACAGATTTTTGTATCCACACCTCACACCCATGATAGATCCTTATATTCTTACCTACGAGACAGAGTTTGTTCTATATTTAGCGGTGCTGGAAAATTCTGTCTTGCCCATGGGCTGGGACAGCTCACGCGAGCTTGAATTCTGTGTACCACTACGCGCTCCTTGAAATACGGTGCGCACGGCTTGGCGATTCCATAATTTATGCATTATTCTTTCATAGGAATGAATTGCCACATCGATAAAATCCAACCCAAGAAAGGTTATTCATTCTTTATGATCCCATTATAGCCTGTTTCAAGGTCTTAAAGTCGGAAAAAGATCCAAAATAGTCAATGTTTCACCGTGGCAAACACTGTCGAGGAGGCCGCCATTTTGAAGACGTTACCAACTGACGTTTGAAATGACGTTGACGTTACGTCACAATTAACGTCATACACGCGCTTTCTGTGGTCGTCTCAATACAAATTTTGTTCTTTAATATAACTTTCAATTAAAGAATCTAAAAATGTGGATTTGTCAAGGACCTAATTTTTACTTGTTTGTTCACTACAGCAGCCATAAGGGTGACACGGTTGTACTACTTACACTTGTACATGTTCGCATGAAATAGGCCTATTAGTTCCCAATTCAATTTGAAGTAAATATTATCGTAGGTAAGAAAGATAATCAATCATTGGTCTCCGATGCGGACAGGGAAAGCCCAACCCTCGGGCACACGGGATGCGTCGGAAACTCGGCAAGCCTCGTTTCCGACACACCCCGTATGCCCTCGGGTTGGGATTTCCCTGTCCGCATCGGAGACCAATGATAGATTCTATTTGTCTCCCTTTGACAGCAGCTTCTGTCAGACGAAAGAATAGCAAATCCTTTCCTGAAAAATAGTTCGCAATGGAGATTGGCTCCACTTATCAGGGAAGCAAACAAAAGTCTTTTAAAGTTGTCTCTCTTGTACGATATCCATACATCTTTTAACATATTGCATTCTTGGTATTTTTTGTCGTCTGCTGAAATTGTCGTCTGCATAAAAATCAAGAATGTTTTGACAATATTGGTCTAACTAACTCTTGTAGAAATGATGTCTAGGCAGCAAACAGTTTGGATCTCAGATCAGGCCCCACAAACGTGGGGCCTGATCTGAAACAGTTTGGATCTCAGATCAGGCCCCACAAACCCCTTTAGGGGTATCCGAATGGAATTGATTAAATCTCTTACTTTCCCAGATACGAGCCCCAGATAAGGAGATAAACAGCATGTGGTGACGCTGTAAAGGTGGGAGGTAGCCAAGTATCCACTTGGAACCTCCTTTCTGCAAAATGAGTAAAAACCATATAGAAGGACCATACTTTAATGGCATTTTATCCTGACCTATCAAAAAGATTGATTCCCGTTAATGCCAGTGTGGCAGCATAGAAAATGCCCAACATTACTTCTTTCAGTGCAGGCACTTTCAGGTCCAACGAAATGAACTGTTAAATCCAGTGTCACAGTATCAGACTCCCTCGTTGTCTCTTTTTCTTTTTAATATGGCAATGATTCTTTTTCACTAGATACAAATACAGTTATATTCGACAAGGTGCATAAATTCATTTTGGATTCTAAACGTTTTGAGCATATAATCTTATTAAAAAGCTCGCGGTTGTTTGTTTTTTTCTTGTCAGTAATAAAAACAGTTGTGTTTGATGCGACTGTCACTACAAATCCGCGCCCTCCTTCTCACCCTCAACTACATAAATTGCATATTTATATTGAAGGTTTTTTTTGTTTGATCTCTTTCTCTCCAGTTATTTTTTTCTTCTTCTTTTCTCATTTTTGTTTCATGTTCGGAAACTTTTCTGTTACTTTTTTCACTGATTCTATCTGTTTTTAGCTCACCTGAGCACGAAGTGCTCAAGGTGAGCTTTTGTGATCGATATTTGTCCGTCGTCCGTCGTCCGTCCGTCCGTCCGTCCGTCCGTCCGTCCGTCTGTCCGTCGTCAACAATTTCTTCAAACGACATCTCTTCCTAGACCAGTAGGCCAATTTCAAAATAATTTCACACAAATGTTTCTGATATAGCCCTGAACCAAAATTGCTAAAATGGTTCCGCTCCGCTGAACAAAATGGCCGCCAGAGCTAAAAATAGAAAAACCTTTAATCGACATCTCCTCTGAAGCCAGTGGCTCGATTTCAAAAAAATTTCACAGAAATGTTTGACTCATGGCCCTGAACCAAAATTGCTAAAACGATTCCACTCCGCTGAACAAAATGGCCGCCAGAGCTAAAAATAGAAATCTAAAAATAGAAAAACCTTTAAACGACATCTCCTCTGAAGCCAATGGCTCGATTTCAAAATAATTTCACAGAAATGTTTGACTCATGGCTCTATACCAAATTTGCTAAAACGGTTTCGCTCGGTTGAACAAAATGGCCGCCAGAGCTAAAAATAGAAATAAATCTTAGAATGACACAGAGGGCACAGTTTTGACCCAATCTTCATGAAACTTTGTCAGAATGTTTATCTTAATAAAATCTAGACCAAGTTTGAAATTGGGTCATGTGGGGTCAAAAACTAGGTCACTAGGTCAAATCTTAGAAAAACCTTGTGTACACTCTAGAAGGCACAGTTTTGACCCAATTATCATAAAACTTTGTCAGAATGTTTATCTTAATGAAATCTAGACCAAGTTTGAAACTGGGTCATATGGGGTCAAAAACTAGGTCACTAGGTCAAATCTTAGAAAAACCTTGTGTACACTCTAGAAGGCACAGTTTTGACCCAATCATCATGAAACTTTGTGAGAATGTTTATCTGAATGAAATCTAGACCAAGTTTGAAACTGGGTCATGTGGGATCTAAAACTAGGTCACTAGGTCAAATCTTAGAAAAACCTTGTGTACACTCTAGAGGGCACAGTTATGATCCAATCTTCATGAAACTTTGTCAGAATGTTTATCTGAATGAAATCTAGACCAAGTTTGAAACTGGGTCAAGTAGGGTCAAAAACTAGGTCACTAGGTCAAATCTTAGAAAAACCATGTGTACACTCTGGAGGGCACAGTTATGATTCAATATTCTTGAAACTTTGTCAGAATGCTTATCTTTATGTAATCTAGACCAAATTTGAAACTGGACCATGTCAGGTCAAAAACTAGGTCACTAGGTCAGATCTTAGAAAAACCATGTGAATGCTCTAGAGGGCACAATTTTGTTCCAATCTTCATGAAACTTTGTCAAAATGTTTATCTCCAACAAATTTAGACCAAGGGTGCAACTGGGTCATGCTGGATCAAAAACTAGGTCACTAGGTCAAACCTTAGAAAAACATTGTGTATACTCTAGAGGGCACAGTTATGGTTCAATATTCTCGAAACTTTGTCAGAATGATTATCTTAATGAAATCTAGGCCAAGATTGGAACTGGGTATTGTCGGGTCAAAAACTACCGAGTCAAAAAACTACCGGTGGGTCACTAGGTCAAATCATAGAACAACTTTGTGTACACAATTCTGTGTTTATTGTGCATTGAATCTTCATGAAACTGTCAGAATGTGTTTCTTCATGAAATATAGGCCAAGTTTGAAACTGAATAATGTCTGATCAAAAACTAGATTGCCTGGTCAGATCTTAGAAAAACATTGTGTACACTCTAGAAGGCACAGTTTTGATCCAATCTAAATGAAACTTTGTCAGAATATAGATTAGAAAGTGCAAAACTGCTCCAATTGAACCATCATCAAATAGATGATCTTCCATGTTATTTCATCATAACTCAGGTGAGCGATTTAGGTCCATCATGGACCTCTTGTTTTTTTTTTGTTTTTGTTTTTTTAAAAATGATGTCATTTATATATTTACCTGATAATTTGGTTCAACTGTTTTGACAAACTGTCTCCATGATGTATACATGTTAGATATATGTAGGGAGAGGAACTTTATAAGTACATATGCTATCGTTCCAATCCCATTATTTGTATTGTACTAATGATTATGTGAACTGAAAAAAAGTTTGAAATAAATATGTTTAAACCAATCGAAAAGAGAGACGCAATGCAGCATCTTCGAAGAGTTCTGGTTAGTGTCGGACGAGCTGAGGCTTAGGTGGGGTCGGGACTAGGGACACAGCTCAGAGTGATACGATGAACATAGAAACTTGGACCTCAAGAACGCGATTCTGGCCCGCGCTTTCTGTGCAAACATTCTTACCTGTAGAAGATATGAGCCGTGACACGACAAAACCAACAATGTGGTTGTGCGTCCAGCACAGTCAGATCAGCCTGGACATTCACCCAGTTCGACCAGACTCTTTGTTAAGTGCTAAAAGAGTAACTAAGGGCCTAAGCTACATCCATGCGGACAGCGAAGACTCTGATCAGACTGGGCGGATGCCCAGGCTTATCTGAGTCTGCGCTGGGCGCACAACCACATTGTTGTTTTTTTCGTGTTGCGGCTCATATAGGATAGCACTTATCTGTCTATAACCGCTCTCACTGTAAATAGACGACGTGTGCCCACTGGGCAGTATAAAAAGAATCGCATTCAAAGAAGAGCGACGCCATACCAACTCACGGTTGTCACCATTATATCAGACTTGTTGAGGTATGCCAGGGATACCGGTTTATTGATTGGTATTGTCTTATGGGTAATTTCATTGGCAATTAGAAGTCAGTATGGTGTCCCAAGGGTGGCTTAACGGGTTCTGGTTAGTGTATATGTAATAACACATGTAATATTTCTTTTAATAATTAATCAAGAACTACGGCCAAGTAGTTAGAATTCCCTACAGCAGCACAATAATGAAAAGAGTTCGTACAAAATAGCGTCAAGTCAGGTAAATTCGGACAACAGGTAAATGCGGACATACCCTTGCAAACAGTGGAAATCCAGATGAGACGGCTCATAATGAGCCGTCTCATCAGGATTTCCACTGTTTGCCCAGTCAATTTTGTTTCAATTCCTAAACAAATGACATATAAAGGAAACAATGTCGCTGTCCGAATTTACCTGCTGACAGAATTTACCTGACGACCCTATCGCGACAAAACAGCTGTGAAGGACTGCAAAATGAAAATGGAAGTTACATTCCCAGATATGTCCATCATCCGAAGTTATTAAAAAAGTTACTATGAGAATTGTTGATGGAATTATAACAAGGTCATAATAATTCAGCTGTTATAGTCGATAAACAAAAGTATGCTATGTGTCGATCTAGGACTCATTTTCTAATTCTGCATCTTCTTATTTTACAAGTGAGGTCACTCTGGTCTGGAAAAGTTGACTTTTCACACAGCTTCATACTGTCAAAGGAAAGTATTTGCTTTTAGAGGGAGCGTTTTTTCCATAACTGTGGCTACCTTGGAAAAAGGCCTGCCAAGGAGCAAATTCTGTAAAATTTAGTTCCCTTGTGAAATATGGCGTATCGACTTTAGGCAGGCGTATCGACTTTAGGGTACAGTCCACTAAATATGCATGAGGGCCTGCCCCGCCATTTTCGGGGAGAGCATTAGGTTTACATTGCAAGAGAAATGACGTCATCTGTCATTCATGAATTTTAGATTTCTTGCAGTATAAAAAAGACCAACATATGATAGTTACAAAAAGGCATAATTAATTGAGAAATATTTTACCAGAAGGAGATGGGGTTGATTTTGGTAACTGACCCCTCCCCCCCCCCCCCCCCCACCCCCCAGTAGAAAAATATGCTAATTTTGGGGGTACGAATTGGTGGTTGCCATACTCAATCTAGCCTAGCTGCTTGTTGATTTGGGAAGGCAGTGGGTGTTTTCATCTCAAATTGATAGGCTAGGTTGACACTTTAAAGCAAGACCGGATTGGAAATTTTTGTATGTACAGTTTTGTAATAAAATGACCAGATGTTAAAATTGTCGTCAATGGAAAATTAATTGTGTAATGCAACCTTAACATCTTAAACAAGTACAAAGTGAAGAGACTTTCTTCGGCAAATTGTCCCATACTTAAGAACGTCCAACAATTAATTTGGCTTGCCTTCCGGTCACGATATCTTGTCCGCAGTAATAGTAGGCTTGGATAGAAATGTCGACACCTTAGGTTGGAACCTGTAATTACCGTTGTCAGCCTATAGGCTTACAGATCTATAAGAAAAAAAAATCATAAAGATTATAGCCTCAGATCATACAGCTATTTGATATGGGTCTGCCCTGTTTATCTATACGCCAAAAGTTAAAATCAACAGTTTCAAATTTAAAAAGAATTAGTCGAACCCGTCTCAAGGAGTCACTCAAAGAAAGAACAAATTAAAATTTGGCTGCTTAAGACCGGTGGCCTTTAATACAGGTTCATTAGTACTGTATTTTAATTATTACGCAGAAAATGTGGCTGCTTAAGACAGGTGATCCCTTAATAAAGCTGACAACAGCAGGTTTAACATGTATAATAATTTGTACAGGGGGTGGGGAAGTGGCGTTGCTGCTCTGCTTGGTACCGATTATGAAACATAGGCTACCCTAAACAGTGTACTGAAAACATAAAAAGTCATACCCTTTACACTGTTTTCCCTTAAAAAGTACCCATTTCACAATGTTCTTTTAACAAATAAGCCTATTTCTTTTTCACTGTGCTATCTTGAGAAAGAAAGGCTATTTCATAAAATGGCCGGTAAAACGCAATTCCATTTTGATTCTTTAAAAAATTCACGTTTCTCCAAATGGATTGCCAAAACAATGATTGAGCCACGACACGAGAAAGCCAACATAGTGGTTGTGTGCCCAGGGCAGACTCAGATAAGCCTGGGCATCCCCCAAGTCTGATCAGAGTCTTCGCTGTCCGCATGGATGTAGTATAGCCCCTATGCTGGAAATTTTCAAAGGGCCATAACTCCCACAAAAATTGACAAAATTCGGTCAAAAGTTAGTCAGTTCGTCTGGGCTTCTTATCATATCCAATCAGCTGTCTACCTTTTAAGCGCCTAGCGAAGAGTCTGATCAAACTGACCAGGCTGATCTGAATCATCGCTGGGCGCACAACCACTTTGTTGGTTTTGTCTTGTCGCGGCTCAATTATAGGCCTAGCAATGCAATTCGACTCATCTAAAGCATATATCAGCACAAACCTTTTTCTTTTTCTTAGTAAATGATAAACTAATCGGTTTGACCATTTTCATGGGTTTTTCTTCACAGCCGAATGTTGTGCATAATACGCTTTTCATACTAAAGAGTCGAATAGCATTGTTATAAATCTGGATCCACTTGGCAGAAGCATGGATTTGTAGTTTCCAGACTGGAGTAGATCTAAACTTAAATACCCAGACTCGGAAATGTCATCCAAATAATCGAACGAATGCGTACCTGGTCCGTTATTTCCCCATTTACTCAAACACTTTTCTAGTCTCAATGTCGTTTGACATTTTTGATGAACGCCATTACTGTGACGTAAATTATCGATACTGCCACGTGAGGATGACGTCATATTTAAATTTGCAGACGACAAATAGGAAAAGCATCATAGGCTACCATGAAGCTGAGTTTACTGGGTATTCTTTCAGTGGTGCTGTCCTCTTCACTTGCATTTATATACGGTAACGAACTTTTAATAATTTTAAATGTAGCAGAGTAGATCTAGAATGGCCTACGCATAGGGACCAGTACGAGGACCTATAGGGCCTATCCAATTTCGCATCGAGTTATGGCGACATAAATGTGCGATGTCGTCACTTCCTGTTTCATGTAGATCTAGGATTTCTTTATGTCTTGTTTGGTCTCTGAAGATAAAAGAACCTCACTTAAAATTTTGAAAGTTTTGAAAACTAAAATCAGACTCACTTTAGGTAGACGCTATGGATCAGCCTCGCGTAACAAAACACCTCAAGTTTATTTTCAAAAAATTAAACTAGTGCATTGATTTTAGCCACCTTGCATGCGTTCTTCGAGTTCGGCAACTCGGCTTTCATACCCATTCCTCAGTGTCATCGCGTCTCTCCCTGAAAACCTTTTCTTGACTCTCGTACCTGGCGCACGGACCAAGTTTGAATAAAGATGGCGGACAAAATTTGAACGATAGCTGCCGAACTTATCCAAATGGAATGTCCCAGCTTTACCCGCGAGAATTGCGATAGATCGGCACGGAAAGTGCCGACTGTTTACGACAATGGCGAAAAAGCTTGGCTTGGTAGTCTTATCTTTGTCTGCACTGTTTGCTCGGACCTACCTGTCCAATGCTTTGAATTTTTACGGTTTTCCAAATATTGCTAGATGTAGGTCTACTCTCAGTCACACTTTCACGCAATTTATACCGCAAAAATGAAAAGTATTTGAACAACTAGGTGTAAGCAAACAGCACAGCTTCAGAACTCATAATGGAATAGTCAGATCAGAGCTACACTGTTTGCCAACTAAACTGTTCAATATCAGGACAATTACGGTAATTATTTTAGGTGTCCCAATTTTTAGAACTTTTACGGTAGTATATATGAGCCGCGACACGACAAAACCAACAATGTGGTTGTGCGCCCAGCGCAGACTCAGATCAGCCTGGGCATCCACCCAGGCTGATCAGACTCTTCGCTAAGCGCTTAAAGGGTAGCTAAGGTACTAAGCTATCTTCATGCGGACAGCGAAGACTCTGATCAGACTAGGCGGATGCCCAGGCTGATCTGAGTCTGCGCTGGGCGCACAACCACATTGTTAGTTTTGTCGTGTCGCGGCTCAATTATGTTGTCTTGTGTATTTTCAGTTTTCATGATGATCTTTGCGGTGAAAGGTGGGGAGGAAGACTGCCTCGGAAGTAAGTATATAAGTACTATCTAACTTATCTAGATAAGAGGGGTAACAGAGATAACTAACCCCTCATTTGAACCGTCTTGCCGAGACGGTTCTAATGAGAGGTCACAGTATATGTTTTATGAAGAAGGAAATAAAGATTATCCTTGAATTATCTTCAATATCCCCCTCTTGTCTGGAGCTCGTAATAGTGACCCACTTGATCTGTTCTGAGAGAGAGAGAGAGAGAGAGAGAGAGAGAGAGAGAGAGAGAGAGAGGAGAGAGAGAGAGAGAGCTGTTATGTTTCAAAATATAAAAGTAAATAACGGCGAGAGAGAGAGGGTTGTTAGTTTTCAAAAATATGGAAAAGTGCAACAACGTTGATTTTTGTGGAAAATGGAAATAGACATTCACACACTTGGGCAGACACACGCACTTTACGCATGTCGATTTCAGAAGCTTCAAGTTTGGAAAGTACATAAAATAATGATAACAGTATAGCCGTGTGTCTGGCTATAAACCAATATGTGCAAATATCATTCTATAAATACATCCTACTTTATGACTATTAGATCTCTTTGAAAACTTCCAGGTTCATACAAGTGGCAAATGGCCAATCTCAATGCGCCAAAAAGCAGACGACAAAATTTACGTCTGCAGAATTTCAAAAAATGTCTCGTCCAAGCAATATCATATTGAGAATTCGAACACTAGAGGACAAACAGTGTAGATTCAGATGAGGGGGCTCATTATGAGCCACCTTATCTGGATCTACACTGTTTGCCAATTCAAAAATTTGAATTTTTGGCTCTTTAAGGGTTAAGACTCTGTATTTGCCCGGTTAATATTATTATTTGGACAGCAAAAAACTTCAAGAGAACCGCTGCCTAATCTGGGTCTTCTCTGTTTTATTGTCTTTTTTTTTATTTTAACTTGAGAAGACTTTGATTAACAAACAGTATACCCAGCTGAGCAGAGTCCATAATCTTTGTAAACTTTCTGACCGGTGAAGTTATCCAAATTTGAAGGTGAAAAAAAATTCACACAAACAATTAAGCCTGTAGAGTAAAAGTAGATTTCAATTCTCATATCGACGTGATCCCTGTACCTCAGCGGAACGAGTCCATAGCCGCAGTAACAGGGCGCAGAGCGTCAGCCTGTCATCCGAATAGTGACTTAAATACCGCACAGTGCTGATACACTGTTGTCTAACCGACCCGTATATGCTCTGATTAGTCACGTAGGCCCCGTATGCAATCGTGATTGGTTCGAGTTTCAAGATGGCGGCGAGCCGCAACACATTTGTGTACACATTTAGGAAAGGAAGCGAAACACATTAGTTAGGTAAGCTAATTTATTTTATTTCACGAAGTAACTTATCCAAACAAATATCTAGTTGACCCTTATGCAAATTTCAGCAAAACGATACCCAAAAACGAGATATTGATCCATAAAGTTGTGCTCGTGGAAAACAAAAATATTCGAATCGAACAATATCCATGAAGATGTGGCTGGTATTTACTCGCATTTAGCAGTTGTACTCTGTTTTTACGTGGGAGTCTTCAAAAAGTGATTGCTACTGTCGCTTATGCTTTTACTTTGTTTGTTTTTGTATTTTGATGTGAAAATAAATGATTTTTATAGTTTTCTACACACCTGTGTTTGCCCCGGATTAGAAACTGGTGTACTACGGATTAGTATCCTACAGAAATCGGATTGGAATGAGCTTTTCTAACAAAGAGTACGGATTAGTCATCATTATTCTGATACTGTTTTTGAAGTTTTTTATTCATTTTAGCATTTAATTAAATACTTACGCTGCAGATCTTATAGCAAGGTAACTTTCAGAACCAGAATTGCTCTTGAAGAGTTTTTTTTGTAGACTAGTTAATAATCATACACAATTATATCAGATTATTTTGATGCAATTAACTCATCATTAAGGGGACGCCGATCTCAAAAGCTCTTACTTGTATGAAAATTTACCTGTGCAAACAAAAATGGTCATTTTGTCAAGGAGACTGATACTTCTGGCTATATTGTTTTATGAGCAATTTATATATGTCACACAGATTACTATACGTCCCAAAATACAGTTTTTGAGTACTCAGCAGCGTGCTTATCAGTCATTTTGGTTACTCCCTGGTTTGATTCTATTTGCGTCACTGTGAAACGCTGGGTGTAGTTCAGAGAAAAACATTTACATAAACATAACTCACAGTATCCGAACTGACTGTACCATCTCTTCCGGTTTTCATAGCGTTGAATCGACGGTACAAAATTCGCTTGTAACCAGTAGTCGGAAATCATTATGTTTTGAGATTTTATCCGGAGTCTACTGCGTCATTTATAGTTATTCAGCTTCAAAAATGCAAAGAGGTAAGTTTGATATAATTTGCTCTTCGGTCTTTTACTTTATTACCCTGTACAATGAAAACCTCATGGCCGTCACAGAAATTTTATTTCGAGCAGCTTAATTTAACACGAGTTTGTGTCGTGCAAAACCTAGCTATCATCCTATTATCAAAACTAACAAACTTTAGATTGATAACGCCTTCCGTTTATTTTAAAGATTTTTTTTTATAAAACATGTAAAAAAGGCTCAAAATGGTTTTAGAAACCAGCCAAGGGCGTTTTGAATACTGTACCAATTACTACCCACCCATACACGACATTGTACAGGGCAATAAAGTAAAAGACCGAATAGCAAATTATATTAAACTTACCTCTTTGCATTTTCAAAGCTGAATAACTATAAATGACGCAGCAGGTTCCGGATAAAATGTCAAAACAAAATGATTTCCGACTACTGGTTATAAGCGAATGTTTGTACTCTCGATACAACGCTATGAAAACCGGAAGAGATGGTCCAGTCAGTTCGGTTACTGTGTAACTACAGTTATCCGACTACAATGTATGAAAGTATTTTAGCCCAAATGTACATATTTCTGGTAGAATTTTTTCTCCAATTTTTGCTTAAAATAGTTTGCATGGCAAAAAGCAAACATTGTAAATAACCAGAAATACATACATGTGAACCAAAGTACTTTCATACATTGCAGTTGGATAACTGTAGTTTTTGTTCATGTTAACATTTTTATCTAAAATTTACCCAGCATCTGTTGAATCTTCTGCTTCATGGAACGACTGATCAAGCGCTTCTATTATTCTGCAAATAAAGTATTCGATAATTAAACCATGGACCACAACGTTCACCTGAATATACAACTATGGCCTAATAGAAACTTGAGCCATTCGGTTGACATGGCAACAAATCAAACCGGATATGAATGGTAGATAACCTTGACAAACAGTTTGAACCCATATCAGGCACGACGAATCGTCCGGCCTGATCAGGGTCCAAACTGTATGACATTTTCATGATATCCCTGAAAGAGTGAATTTTTAAACAAATCAGCAGACGACAAAAAGCATTAAAACACCCAGAATGCAATGAGTTAAAGCGTTTAATTCTTTTTCTCACCCAATACGCTTGCTCGTACATCCTCGTCTCAGTAACCATATCTCTTAAAGAGAAAAATAACAGAGGCTAATGGCCACAAGTCTCACCTGAATATCATCATGCTAACACGCCAGTGAAACTGACACCCCACATTTATATACTATTAGTAAAACCGGGGTTTACTCCGACAAGGGTATTCATTGTGTTCTTATTTTGCTCTAAAACATAGTAGATTATGGACCCTCGTTAGAACCGCCTGACATGTACCCACAATTTATCTTTTGAGCAAAATTAGGAAAAACATCATAATTTTTCATCTGAAAATTACCAATTTTACAGCCGTGAAAAAGGCAGTATATTGCACAGGCTTGTTATCGTAATGTACAGCAATTGCTAAAATAAAAATTTAACCTCTCCGAATCCAAAGCAACCAGACTTCTTATTAGACTGGCACAAAACATAATCATTCATTTCCCCTAACTATAAATTCTATATGTGATACATGTATATATGAAAAAAGTTGAGATGACAGACGGACGACGGACGCTGGCTGGATTTTTTCTGATTCAGTTTTACGTCCCTTTCAAGATTATTTCACTCATATCGAGAAGAGCCAATCAGTAGATTGGGCGAAAACGGGAGTACCCCAGGAAAAATCACCTGGCACACCCGCAAGCAGAACTTGGCTTGTCTCACATGTGACCCGTGCGGAGCTCGAACCCACACCGGCCACAGCGGTGAGATGATCGAGCGATTATGAGCGGATGGCTTGATCTACTAAAACTCGCCTAGATGAGTGTGCGGCTCAGGTAAGTTAAAACGTGTTTAGGACGTTCACATTATTTCTGCATAGAAAGGTTCAATTATATATGACACTTAAGATGAGCTTGTGAGAATCTGGTGTGACTTCATTACACTCTCAAGTCTTACCACACTATGAATGATAGTAAAAAAACTATTTTATTCTTGGATAATTGATCCTTAAATGTGAAACCAATCCGTTGTCTTTACTTACTAATCCGCACTCCTCGCTCAACTAATCCGTGGTCTGACCATAAACTACACAAGACTAATCCGTGTTATGACCATTTTGTGTATTCTTAAATATATTTGAAAGGCAAATGTGTTGGATCCCATGCTTTGTGGGATATTGAAAGAATTGACCAAACAACTGATTAAACACCATTCAAAGCATACTTTGATGGTCCAAAGATGCAAAAACTCATATTTTTACAATCGTCACTCGATTCAACATATTTATGTCCAAATGAGCACACAAATGATGAAGGATTGCAATTCATATGGTGAACAGTCCTGCCTGGGGATTCCGAAATGCATGTAATAAACAATAAAGTTTAATGTTGCAAACTGAAATTACTTCTGATGATGAAAAGAAATGGTAAAAAAAGCTAAAAATTACCTGTTGGCATCTCGTTGTGTGTTGTTCGCCGCCATTTTGAAACTCGAACCAATCACGATTGCATACGGGGCGTACATGACTAATCAGAGCACATACGGGTCGGTTAGACAACAGTGTGATACGTACAGACCTACTGTTGATATATTTTTATGGAAAAGAATATTCGACTTGGGGCCAGAATATATGTAGCTTCTGGCTGATATTAGGGGAGAAATTCGAGGGAAAAATAAAACTCATGCTGAGACAAAACGGACTGGTAGTAAAAGTTTAACTCTTACAGCGCCAAAACTGAAAATTTGTTGAATTTGCAAACGGTGTTGATCCAGATGAGGTGGCTCATCATGAGCCACCTCATCTGGATCTACACTGTTTGCCCTATAATCTTTGAATTCTCAATATGATATAGCTTCGACAAAACATTTTTTTTAATTTCTGCAGACGATAATTTTGTCGTCTGCTTTTTGGCGTTTGAAGGGTGAAAATTGCGAAGAGAGACTAAAAGTTTGTATAAGGCAACACGTTTGAATGTAAATAACTTGGTTGGTGATATTAAGTTTAACCTTGAGATTTATATCGGTATACAAATGAATTAAGTAGAGATGCTCAAAGTAACCCATCCCAGAAATAGAGGACCCCTGAAAAAGAGGAATGAGGGCTTAGCTTAGTCTGAGGTTAAACAGACTGAGGAATCTAATGTTACATGTAGTTCACGAAAAGCTTCTCATAATATTTTGGCAAAAAATTTCATTTTTTTGCGTACAATACGTTTCAAATTCAACGTTTCGTTAACTAACGACGTCATTAGTTTTGAACAACACTTGTAGCTGGATTTTTTTGCGATTGCAACAAAAGGGTTAACTGGTAACGTTACTGTTGAATTTCATCATCAGATAATGTTTTGGATGAGGTTTGGTTTTTGCCCGTCTGAGTTTATAGTTTTTACTGAGTATAGAAAATTCTCCGGGATTACACTAACATGACTAAAGATTAATATAATCCATTCTTGTACGCATTAAAATGAGGCAACATTTGAAGAGATTTGATAAACCAAACGAATAATGTTTGCTATATACACCATACATATTATTATGAACTTGCTTTGCCACATATGCTTTTTTGTGAAACCTCGCTAATCTCAACAAACATTCCTTTACTAAAGGAAGACCTCTATGTTAAGGTCGAAAATTTGGTAATAGAATTCGTTTGATTTTTCTTTTGATTACTACCCGTAAGCACTACCATTATCAGTTTGATCACGCGAAAACTGTGGTCCTCAATATAATTTAAATATAATTTTTCTTCGAGTAAACTTTTCGACCTTAACTTTAAGGTTGTCTTTAAACTTAAGAAGGTTTTAAAACCTGGGCCTTGATGTTTCAGTTAAGGTGTACAGGTAGTCCTCCGTGTTTTCCGCCATTTGCATCCAGGGAAACAACTTGTGTAGCTTCCTGTTTGCTTTCCTGAACGATAAAAAACCCTTTAAGCGCCAAAAAGCAGACGACAAAATTTACGTCTGCGAAATTTCACAAGATGCCATGCCTAATATATATTATATTGAGAATTTAAAGACTAGAGGGCAACAGCTGTCATTCATCTGAACTGCACTTGGCGCATAATGATGCATGACTAGGGTAATTTCATACTTAATCGACTTCGAGTTTTGTTTATGTATAAACACTGATATTAAAGTTACGTTTTTTAGGCGGTACCGGGTAGGCGGCAACCGAAAACGCTCTTAACAATCGATTAACGCAGATCAAAAACAGCGTTTTCGATTGCCAAACAGCGTTTTCGAACTCAAATCGTTCGATTGCCAAACAGCGTTTAATTGTCGCCAATTTGCAATCGAAAACGCTGTTTCTAACTGTTTTTGGTCCGCGTTCGTCGATTGCACGAGCGTTTTCGATTGCCGCCTACCCGGTGTGTTCAAGGTGTACGTGAGCCCCTGCTCACTTGCTCTAGTTTGAAAACCTCTCAGTTCAGTGTTGCAGTGGTAATGTTGGTTGGTTGCAGTTTAGGTGGCACCTATTTCATGTATCTGTTCTTCCGCATGGTAGCCCATAAGGCTGCCTGCCGTACCCTGTCTATTTGCTTTCTTGAAATCTATAAAAAACATGGTACAGAATCTGTTGACTTTGAAGGTACTTTTCACACAGGATTTTGAGGGGGAAGATCTGTTCTGTGGTGCTTGTTTCTGCCTCTGAGCCTAGCCTGTTCTTCAGCAATAATCTCTTCAGCTTCGGAATCGGGCCTGTTCAAGATGATATTCAGCATGACTTTTTTGATTCATTTGGTTTAAACATATTTTATTTTCAAAAATGCACATGATAACATACAAATAACACAATTACACAAAGCAATAGGATCAGAACGAAACCTGATAGCTTATATAGCTCTTCTCCTGAGATTTGATTAAATTGTTGCTTTACGTCCACGGTAAACAACTATGGTCATGTCGGGACGGTCAGTTAACCTAACCACACTATTCCTGGGCAGGCTTAGACCTCCTAAGCGGTTAACCAGTACTAAGTGCACATACTTTCGCCAGTAACTGATAACTGCTCTTGTTGAATCAGCGGAAGGAGAAACGTAAGTATGTGGCCAGACCGGGTTTCGAACCCAGCATGACTTTACTCAGAAGACAAACTGATGGGGCCGATTGTTCGGTAGTTCTGACAGAGCTGTATTTGGAAAGTACTTGAAAAGTCAGGGAATTTGAAACTAAATAGCTACGACAGTCTTCAGAAAATATACTTATCTGTTCAGATGGAAAAGATGTACTTTCTAGAGGGGAAAGGAGAAGCATTTCTTAATTTATGTAATAAACACGTATAGATTTGTAGTAGCCAACAACAAATACACACAGTGAGGTAGCTGAGACCCTTAACTACCTTTTAAGCGCTTAGCGAAGCGTCTGATCAGCCTGGTGGATGCCCAGGCTGATTTGAGTCTGCGCTGCGCATAAAATCACTTAGTTTGTTTTCTCGCGTCGTGGCTAATTTTATTTATTCGGCAAACACAAAACATAACCATTACTCGGAAACGGGCACCATCTGTGGAACTTAAAGGTATTTTTGCCATTGTCTACATACTTTAAAGCCCTTTCTGTCGTATCTTCAGAAACTGGAGAGTTATTTCTGTTATTGTTTACACCTTTTAGTACTCTTATAGATGGAGAGGAAACAGTTGGTTCGAAGTAATTTGATTTCTGCCATACTCATCAACACACAGCTGATAATTCAATCATAATTATAGCGCAAGACAAAGCGAAACGGTGCTTATGCATATAGGATATGTCGGTAGGGAATCCTGTCTACTAGGTTCCACTATTAACTTGTTCTGATATCTTGCTTGCAAACTCATACCTGTATCTGTTGTTGCCTTCTCTCTCAGTCTTTAAGGCCATCAAATTCGACCATATTGCTAGGCGATTTCATCAATTCCTGGGCACCGTCTTTTTGCATGGCATTTCAGCATGCACTTAATGGGTCATCACTGTTCGCAGTTTTAAGGGAATGCCCTGCTGTTGAGGAGCCGCCTAGATCAGTGGGTTAAGCCCTGGTCTATGATTTAGCGGACTCGAGCTCGAGACCCGCTGGAAGCGGAAATCTTTCCAACCGGGGTTCCGTAGCTCCTTATTCCCACATGTCGAAAACATCGAAATATTGGGACAAGTATGAGCAAACAGTTTAGACCTAAATCAGACTTCTAATGAAGGAGCAGTCAAAACGGGTCTACACTGTTTGCCATATACAGTTTTATCTGGTAGGCAAAAACCTAACCGTTCAGCCGGGCCGGGTAGCGCAATCGGTAGGGCACCTGACTCGTAAGTCAGAGGTCCTGGGTTCGAATCCCGGTCTGGCCACATACTTTCGTTTCTCCTTCCGCTGATTCAAGAAGGGCAGTTGTCAGTTACTGGCGAAAGTATGTGCACTTAGTACTGGTTAACCGCTTAGGAGGTCTAGGCCTGCCCAGGAATAGTGTGGTTAGGTTAACTGACCGTCCCGACATGACCTTAGTTGTTTACCGTGGACGTTAAGCATCAAATCAACCAACCAACAACCTAACCGTTCAATGTTAGTACAGTTGCGGTTGTTATTTTATGTTTCCCAACTTTCAGAAATTGTACAGTTCCTTACATTCAAACAAGAAATGTTTACAGTAGCGTTTCTAATACTGCGTGACGTCAATACAGTACTTAGTAGTTTGAAACCTGTAGCTACCTGTCAAACGCAATCGTCAGGAGAATATGCTGCTTAGTGCTTGGAAAGAGCAACTATTTCACTTACATTAACGGATTATTGAACACAGGGTATAAACCAGTCCGCCAATTTTCGCGGACTTACTATAACGGATTATTGAACACAGGGTATAAACCAGTCCGCCAATTTTCGCTTCCTGCAGGGACTGCAATCATATTTGGCTTCCACCGAGTCTGTCCGCGAACTCTTGCTTCCTGCAGGGACTACTGTCCTCGAAAAATGGCTTCCTGCCTAGACTGTCCGCGTGACTCTGCTTCCTGCCGAGAGCCTCGGCAGGAAGCAGAATCACGCGGACAGTCTCTGCAGGAAGCCATTTATCATGTACAGAAGTCTCGGCTGGAAGCAAGAGTTCGCGGACAGTCTCGGCGGAAGCCAAATATGATGTACAGTCTCTGGAGGAAGCGAAAATTGGCGGACTGGTTTATACCCAGTGTTGAAAGCTCAGTAGTAACGTTACATGATAAAAGTGCACTAGGCATAAATTGGTTAAATGAAGAAAATACTAAGACAACGTAATTTCCAAACAGGAGAAACAAATGAAATATACTACTCAAAAGACGTTTTGCATTACGTATTTTTTTCGATAGCTAATTCAAAACAGTCATATTTCATCTGTGTAAAAGTCATATGAATAGCACTGAAAATCTTATGTTTTGGTATAATAAATGTGAAAAGTTGGCCTTTAGTTCCGCCTGTCTTCGTAGATATAAGCTTTCAGAGATTTAAAGCCTACTTTAGGATGAGTACCCATATATGAATGGGTTACCAATACCATAGGTTAGTCAGAAACGTTTATCTACCCCGGCATGGATCAGTCCTGTTCTCAATTTTGTCAGGTTTTTACAAAGACATGTAAAGTGTGCGGGTTACAGAAACCATAGAGCAAAAGAGGGGCATTACTTTCTTGTATACCGCTTGGACATAAATATTTCTCTGGGAAAATATTTGGTGATGCAAAACTTCTTTTGAGTAGTATATATGAGCCGCGGCGCGAGAAAACCAACAATGTGGTTGTGCGGCCAGCGCAGACTCAGATCAGCCTGGGCATCCGCCCCGTTTGATCAGAGTCTTCGCTGTCCGCATGAAGGTAGCTTAGACCTTTAGCTACCTTTTAAGCGCTTAGGGAAGACTCTGATCAGACTGGGCGGATGCCTAGGCTGATCTGAGTCTGCGCTGGGCGCACAACCACATTGTTGGTTTTCTCGTGTCGCGGCTCATATACAGATAAAATGCATTTAGATAGACATGGAAATTTTACAAACCTACTAAACTGCATATAGGCATAAGCTTGTGCTGTAGTTTTGAGAATTCTTCCTAATAATATGTATCACGCCTACCAATCGCTCTCATGCGAAACCACGGTTCAGAACGCCAATCCATGAGAGGAGTTCCCGGTTTTGCAGGAGAGGAGCCAAAATCGTAAACAAATTTGACATCGGCACAAGGTTTGAGGTATTTATTTTCTCTGAAAACTATTTATGCAAAATATAAGAATGCTATTTTGTCACATATAGATTGTTTCTTCGGCATATGAAAGGATTAGGCACATGGTCATGCATTATTCCAGATATGCATTTAGTACAGCTGAGCATGTATTCAAAGTCAGTCTCGGCGATATATACATGTAGGGGAAAATCGCATTTACTTGCTTGATTTTGAGTCTCTGGCCTTGGCAGTCGCAAAGAAGTGAACAGAACTACTGTATACGTGAATCCAAACGTTGAAATTAAGTTTCCCGTGATGGACAGTTTAGAATTTAGAAAATATACGCAAAACCTTGGCATCGTCAGCCCGGTTCCGCATGAGATAATAGAAAATATAAGGAATTTTTATCAAACACAAAATCAGCTTCTGAACAATAACTGGATCAAAACTAACATGAACTCTGTGATATATCATTATTTTATACATTGCAGATGACTTTCTGGCTGTTTTAATACCCGTTTATCTGTTTATGAGGCATGCAAGAGGGTTTGAAAGAGGGTTTGCAAAAGGCCTTAAAAGACAAACGGGGAATAAAAACAGCTAGAAAGTCATCTGCAATGTATAAAATAATGATTTATCACAGAGTTCATATTAGTTTTGATCCAATTATTGTTCAGAAGCTGTTTTTGTGTTTGATAAAAATTCCTTATATTTTCTATTATCTCATGCGGAACCGGGCTGACGATGCCAAGTTTTTGCTTATATTTCCTAAATTCTAAACTGTCCATCACGGAAAGCTTACTTCCAACGTTTGGATTCACTCATACAGTAGTTCTGTTCACTTCTTTGCGACTGCCAAGGTCAGAGACTCAAAATCAAGCAAGTAAATGCGACTTTCCCCTACATGTATATATCGCCGAGACTGACCTTGAACACATGCTCCGGCGTACTAAATGTATATCTGGAAAAATGCAAGACCATGTGCCTAATCCTTTCATGTGCCGAAGAAACAATCTATATGTGACAAAATAGCATTCTTATATTTTGCATAAATAGTTTTCAGAGAAAATAAATACCTCAAACCTTGTGCCGATGTCAAATTTGTTTACGATTTTGGCTCCTCTCCTGCAAAACCGGGAACTCCTCTCATGGATTGGCGTTCTGAACCGTGGTTTCGCATGAGAGCGATTGGTAGGCGTGTGTATATCTTGGTGAAAGAAATAACTGGCTCAGCACGGTGTATGGAAACTGTTAGGATATCTCTTTACGTGCAATTCAGAAGTACTTCAATACGTTAAATGGTGTATTGCACTTGCACCGAGGGAAACATTTCGCAATCAGTGTGGAATAGGCATCAACATATGAGTCGCGACACGACAAAACCAACAAAGTGGCATGTGCGCCCAGCGAAGACTCTGATCAGCCTGGGCGTCCGCCCAGTCTGATCAGAGTCTTCGCTGTGCGCTGAAAGGCTAGCTAAGTATCTAAGCTACCTCCATGCGGACAGCGAAGACGCTGATCAGACTGGGCGGATGCCTAGGCTGATCTGAGTCTTCACTGGGGCGCACATGCCACTTTGTTGGTTTTGTCGTGTCGCGGCTCAATTATTCTGTCTTGTATGTTCTGTCTGAGAGAAAGCGTATCGTCATGAAATTGCAGCATGGTATGGCGAGAATGTGCATCATGCAGTGAGCGTCAAAACGTGTTATAGTATTTTCTTTTATTGTAAAACAAGTGTTTGTCTGAGACGTTGATTGTTACGATTGTTACAGTAGATATAGCCGACAGTCACTTAGAATAGTAGAGCAAGTGGACGGGTGCTACGTACATACACAGCCTGGACAGTTTCATCACCCTGTAGTACAAACATTAAACTATGGCGCAGATAGTTATATGCATGTACATGATGTGAAATGATTAAAAAATAATTATT
The DNA here is from genome assembly GCA_963989385.1 of Ctena decussata. NCBI lineage: Eukaryota > Metazoa > Mollusca > Bivalvia > Lucinida > Lucinidae > Ctena > Ctena decussata. The sequence goes on from OZ022504.1 coordinate 11,519,814, forward strand.
TGTTTGAGCGAAAGTCATATCACGGACAACTCCTCTGTGGATACTCGCAGATAAATTAATGCGTTCTGTTCTGTTTTCTACATATGTTCCTACTATATATGTCAGTTTGTTAAAAGAGCTGGGTGCCATATTCTGTCCAACAGAGTTAAAGGACAGCTAGGCAATGATCAGGAACTAATACAGTCAGATGATCTCAGATCCTACACCCTATCCTCAAAATGCAAAGGGAAAGACGTATATACATGTGCATGAGCTGCAACACGACAAAACCAACAATGTGGTTGTGCGCCCAGTGCTGACTCAGATAATCCTGGGCATCTGTCTAGATTGATCAGACTCTTTGTTAAGTGCTCAAATGGTAGCTAAGAGTGTAGGCTACCTCCATGCGGACAGCGAAGACTCTGATCAGACTGGGCGGATGCACAGGCTGATCTGAGTCTGCGCTGGGCGCACAACCACATTGTTGGTTTCATCGTGTCGCGGCTGTCATAAATTGACAGTAGTTCTCGTCCCCTACCTACCCGATTCCGCAAGGCCAAGCAGAAAAAATATTTTGACGGTTTGCAGTTGTCGACCAAGGATAATTTCTTAGAGTCGGTAGGCCGGCTTTTTTTTTATTGTTCCTGCAAAACGTAAAAGCAGCCCAAATACTACGTAACATGTTAAAATATCATTAATTATCCATATTACATACGAAGAAAACAGCATCCTACAAGATGAACAAACCCAGTTTACACACAAATGGAGTACCCATGATGTGCTAGTGGAAAGGCAACCAGTGTAGACCCAGATCAGACTGCTCCCCAGGAGCAGTCTGATCTGGGTCTGCACTGTTTGCTCAGGCCTGTTTGTCTTACTATTTACGTTGATCACATTCACAGTAAATTTCCTATTTAAAAAAAAAACAACGAAACAACAAAACAAAAAAACAACTTAAAAAAAAAAAAAATGTTGCCCCAAATGGCCAAAACATTTTTTGGGGTAGGGAGGTTTTAGGTGGGTAGGTAGGCAATTGCAAACATACGAACTTTTATTTTTTGGCCCAAATATATTTCGCTTCAATCGAATTGTGATTAATGTAAATTTATTAATGTCACGTTGATAATAGTTGAGCAACATCATGTGATATCAAACAATGTGGCATTGGTGACAAGCAAAGACTCTCATCAGGCTGCAGTTGTGTGCAGTCTGATCAGAGGCTTCACTTGTCACATCAGCCATCTATGGAATTGGCCCAAACCATACAGTCATCAGTGAGGGCTTTAGAGACCAGGTTTCGAGGTTATAAAACTTGAGTATAATCTGAAAAAATAAAGCACCCTGATTGGCTGCTTCCGAGCATGTGCTCGGAAGCAGCCAATCAGTGTGCTTTATTTTGAGTTTTAGAATGTACTCAAGTTTTTTAACCTCGGACCTTGATGTAAACGATGAGAATGATCTGAATATCACATGGTAAAAAACTGCCACATTGATGTGGCTCATACATATATTTTGTTTTACTTCAGCGTGGGGCAAGCCACCAATCAAGTGCTATGAATGCTCAACAAATAATCCTGATCACTTCTGTAGTGATCCCTTCAACAAGACACACCCTGATGTTCAACTAGTTATATGTACTGAATACTGTGTGAAGTGGACCAGAACGGCTCTTAGTGGTAGGTGTTTTATAATGTGTTGGCTGTTCAGTTCAGTTCAGTTCTCTTGTCGACAATACCCAAGTGGCTCAACGGTACGTAACCATAGTTGCACACACTTGGCGCCGTGTGTCCGTCCTAATGTGTTGGCTTCAGGGTAGGGATAATAAGTACCTTTCATGGGTGTTTGGTGCAGACAGAAAAAATCGTCTCGAGGGTCACTGTTCGGCATTACAAGGGATGCCGAGTGATGCCCACTAGTGATCCCGGTTGACGGATAGTTTTTTATACGCGCCTCATGCCCATGATAGATACGTTTTCTTGCACAACTTTTGGTTTTCAAGGAAGAACTTATTAAAGTGCATGATTTGGTTTAAACATATTTTATTTCGAACTTTACAATACATATATACATTGTAACAATGCAAATAATAGGATTGGAACGAAAGCACAGGTACTTATTAAGTTCCTCTCCTGAATAATTTGAGCACTTCAGAGGTTTTTGTATGTCTTGAAGGAATCTTACGGTATCAACAACCGACGTTCGGCTCTTTACGGCAATGAAATCAACTGAATTATTGAAGAACATACAAGTTCTGGCGAAATGTCATCAGGGGCCGTATTCTTAAAACGGCTTAAAGGGAAATCACCCAAAACTGCCATTGAAATTTTGTTGAAACTTCACACAGTGGTAAAATATTATATGCTAAGTGAAAAAATGAAATAAAAAAATGGCGTCACCGTACTACTTTTTGAGATAACGCAGCGCCATCTACGTGCCTGTTCGAAACATGACTATGTCTATTACGAACACTTTATCCGAGAAAATAGATGACCGACCGTTTCGAAATAAAGATTAATTAACTCCTCTTTCTTGTCTCTTTGTTTGCCCATCAAAATTGTCATCGTCGTATGTCTCATTATATAGGTTATTTTCAGTTTTTAGTTTCCCGCCATTTTCCATTATTGGAAAAAACGTGGAATTTCTTCAATATAAAAAGTTCCACAATTGAAATTTTTATATACTTTTGATATAGTAAAGGAATGATCCACCTCGTGCAAATAAGCAAATAAAAAACATAGGTCATCGACCAAATATTCGAGTTATGGAAGGAAAACCACTTTTATTTCGTGCGGTTTTCATATAGCGCGTTGACGTCAAGGTTTTATGCGTTGACGTCGTTTTCTATTTGGCGCCATCAACGGCCATATGGATAGCGCTCTTACCTTTCGATGCTTTTTATAGCAATGCAATTTGATTCCCTATTCAATTTCAGCAATGCGCTTATGTCTTGAACATATAGTCAATATGAAATTGTCGCCTTCAAAATTTTCTCGTATGCAGACAACACATTAATGAGAGAAATTCCAAGGACTGAAACTAGGCAGCATGTTCATTGTTATTTCTCATAGAATTTCGAACTTTTTTCTTGGTCCAGATTATATCACATTCATATCTGATGAACGAGTTTATGTGCGAACATTCAACTTATTGGACCCGGCCACTGCCCGGCACGTATTTTCACGGCAAAGCTTTGTCCGTGGTGCATGATTTCAATTTATCATTTAATTATGAGAAAAAATTTCGGAGGATGTGCATTTTGATAATTTTTCCCTGTTCGCATCGACAATCTATGACTAGGGCGATTTGTAAAATTTGTATCTTACGAGAACAATATGGCTGATCGTCTTATGTCACTTGCGTTAAATCTTAGCAGCAACTATTCAAAAAGAAAAGAAAAAGACAAAACATAATTACCGTAACGACATGAGCTAACAATAAAAGCTTAGATCAGCCTGCGCATTTGCTAAGTCTGATCTCCGCTTTCACTGTTTGCATGGATATTTCATGACTCAAGCAAACGGTACCAAGTCCTTATTTGTATTTATACTTGCATTAAGTAATTGCGAGATTCAAAACGCGCTTGCATTTTTCACAGCCTCTCTTTACCTTACAAATAATTCCTAAAAAATTACACACTACCCGCCAAAAAAATTGGCGCTCTCTTTTCCGTATAAAATTCTTCAGCCCCATTTTTGTCGTATTTGTTTTTGTCCAGTTTTATATTTTTACCATTTTTCTGTCGCAAAACACTTATAAGTTTGTTTCAACAAAGAGCCCATGTTGTCTTCGAAAGTGACGTAAACGTTTTAGCGTTACGGGAAACGACGTCATGATAACCATAGCAGGAAACAATGACGCTGCGTCAAAAGGTATGCGCAGGAACATTGAGGCGATTTCCCTTTAAGTCGTTGCTATGCTGTTGCTAAGGGTAAATTTATATGTTGGAGATTCCCTATAACAATGAAATTTGCTCTGGAGGAAAGTCTTACAAAGACTGTTCCTCCAGAGCAAATTTCATAGTTGTAGGGAATCTCCTTTATCGCAATTCAGCCTTAGCAACATCATAGCAACGGCTTAAGTCTTTTTGTGAATACGGCACATGATCAGTCGAGCCACAGTATGATATATATTTTTTTCTGTGTGGCCATTGATGATTTTACTTTTGTGAGGAAAACTCTAATTTTTTGTCAGGCGAAATGTTCCAAATGTTTCGCAGAATTTCAAACCTTACAGAGTGAGATCAGTTGTCGCCTTATGAGCAGTCGGGCCTTGGCCAGCACTGTTTGCTTAGATTATACTGTCTCAGTGTCTAGAAGTATCATAGTCTCTTGGTTGAAGCTTGACGAAAATGTTCAAGGCAAGATGAATTGTTTTATTTAAAAAAAAAAAAAAGACTACCGTCGGTCTGCAATAGATGTGGGTTACTAATGACTTCTATTTATCAATTTGTGCTTAATGTCCCATAAAAGGGACATAAGAAAACAGAGCAAACCAAGATTAGACGCTGCAAAACGGCCTAGAAAATTTAATTTGAGAATTCAGTAACCTGAGATAAGTTGAAATGTAAATGAAAAAAAATAAATCGGGAAGTGTCACCGAAACTGTATTATTTGATATAAAATGGAACATATACTTTGGAAATATCGAGAATTTGCTGTATTTTTTAGTTTGCTCTGAATGATATATTTCTATAAGAAATTAAGAGTTTTCTTTTTTGTACATTCAATGATACATCGTAAAAATAGCATTGCATCACCGAGGTTATCAGATAAAAAGCTTAAATCATATTTAAAGAGTACTTGTAGTCATATCTCTTGGGTCTTGGCAAAAATAAATGATGTGAGTCGCAACACGACAAAACATACAAAGTGGCATATGCGCCCAACAAAGACTCAGATCAGCCAGGGCATCCGCCCGGTCTGATCAGAGCCTTTCCCGTGCGCTTTAAGAGTAGCTTAGGGTCTAAGCTACATGCATGCCGACATTGAACACTCTGATCAGACTGGGCGGATGCCCAGGCTGATCTAAGTCTTCGCTGGTCGCACATGCCACTTTGTCGGTTTTGTCGCGTCATGAAATATCTTATTTTCAGGTCGGATATATGTGGAAAGAACATGTTCCAATAGTTTACAGATAAACATGAGGAAAAATACAGTGTGTGTACAGGAATCAAGGCCATCTACTGGTCAGATTTGTTTTTGTGATAAAGATGAATGTAACGTTGCAGCGCCGACGTCAGCGTCACTTTTGACGTTACTGTCGCTACTTGCCTTTTTACATGTGTTATTCGGAAGACTGGATGTTTTGAAAACGTTGTGATAGTGGGTGCATTGTGATTTTTTTTCACGCCGGAAGAAAAATGGATTTCTCTTTGTTTATGCCACTTCACCACGAACAGAATTGCACCCGGTTTCATTTTGGTCCATTTAGGGAGAACAGCTTGGCGGCATAACGGGCCATTCAGAGAGAACAATTTGGCGGTTCGACTGCATTTATGCAGTTTCACGGTGACGTTTTGTTCATATATGTAGAAATCAGTCTTTACTTTGTTGACGTAATGACAAAGAATGCGTATAGGCGTAAACCAATTTGAGGTCAGTTGGAGTGGACTGGCTATGCTAAAGTAATGGCTTGTGTGGTTAACATATCAGCTGCTTGAACGGTCTTAGAGTGTCTGACATGGCCATACTAAACAGGACATGTATTCATGAAGGTAAAGACACAAACTGTGCTCGAAGACAGTAAACCTAGCCTTGTTGAGTTTAAAACGCGGACTGCGTATACACCTACTATAATGCGCGGACAGTTTGCACAATGCTGAATGATATTTTTTCACGAAGCGAACCATGTGTTACCATGCCTGGTGAGCGCGCAGTTATATTGCTGCTTGGAAAGGAAAGAATCAAGCTTCCACAAATTAATGCCAAAATAAAACTGCTATTCGACCCATATATGAGCTAGAGAAGTTATCACAAAACACTTGAAAGTGGCCAAACCGAAATTTCAGTTTGTTCACTTTCAGGTGATTTGTGGTAAGCCCACCAGTTCTTTAACTTTAAAGCAAAATATTGTGCTTATCCACAGGGTATAATCGATTCCGCTAATTTTCGCTTCCTGCAGAGACTGTACATCATATTTGGCTTCCGCCGAGACTGTCCGCTAACTCTTGCTTCCTGCCGAGACTTCTGTACATGATAAATGGCTTCCTGCAGAGACTGTCCGCGTGATTCTGCTTCCTGCCGAGGCTCTCGGCAGGAAGCAGAATCACGCGGACAGTCTCGGCAGGAAGCCATTATTCGAGGACAGTAGTCTCTGCAGGAAGCAAGAGTTCGCGGACAGTCTCGGCGGAAGCCAAATATGATGTACAGTCTCTGCAGGAAGCGAAAATTAGCGGAATCGATTATACCCTGTGTTATCTGTCCTTTTCATATATTCAAGTGGAATAGATTCTTTTATTTTGCCTAACTATTTGCAGAACCTTGACTTAAATTTCCAGGTGGAAATTTAATTGCACATTCACCACGTGTGAGCGTAAATGTAACGGCATGAAAAACTGCTTAATAGAAAAAGGGCCAGTAGTAGAAAACACTTCACATGAAAGTTGAGCCTATGACAGGAACTGGATTAGGTTGAACATGGCATGAGGAAAATCAGAAGGCAAAGTAGCCTATATAGCTATGTTCAGTATCACTGTGTTTTGCGCAGCTACGAGAGAAAGCAACGAACAGCCAATTCGGATTACCCTGGACATTGATTTCCATTGGATAAGAAAGACTGTGCGGAGTTATGCATCCTGTCGGTGGCGCAAGCCTCAATATTCTGCTTGCCAACAGTTATGTTCATGGCTGACATTTGGTGTTCTAATGATAATAACACAAACTATGAATGGAGCAAGGGAGCAAAATGCTAAATGTTTACAAGATACAGTGGTTATAGTTTTGTTCCTTCTTCACCTGACGAGTTTTATTCCACTATTATGCAATTTTAATATAAATTTATGCAAAATTCTGCTGCCTTTTAGACTTTGCACTTTTACATATATTTGTTTCATTATTACATTATTTAATCAAACTCTTTCCTTCTCAGATGTACATGTAGATATCCCTTTGTGGTAACCACATACGTATATGACAGCACTTAGTTGTGCACATCAGTATCTGTGAAACGTGGATATCAAAGTTTCTGTGAGATGTGCACACAACTATCTTTCTCAGATGTATATACAGAAATTCCCCACGCATGTGTAGGATATAGAGGACCTTACTTGAGTGCTCATGTATTATTGAATTTATTAAACGAGTTGGGGAAAAAGATAATATGCGAGGCTATGCCGAGCATCTTATAGGTTTTCCCCAACGAGTTTAATAAATTCAATAATACAGGAACACGAATGCAAGTTTCTATTTATCATATGACACTAAAATTGCATTTTATTAGCAAATTTTGCATTAAAACGTCACGATTTCGCCATTAGAAAACGCGACGATTTAATGGACGTCAGTGTTTAACGTTACGACGTAATTCGCACATTTAATCCACTAGTCGATTATCGTTTTTAATGCATGGCTTTATTACACTCTCAGATGCGACGTCATATGATAAATGCATATAATGCACTAACTGGTGTTGCAAACAGATAGATGTGTCACTGAAGTACTCATTAAGATAGATATGTATATGTCTCTGATATATGCTATTAAATATGTATTTCTCTGAGATGAACATATAGATATATGTGCCCTATGATGTGCATTGAAAAGGCTCTTCCTATGTATATTGATAAAAATTTGAGCCGCGACACGACAAAACCAACAATGTGGTTGTGCACCCCTGGCAGACTCAGATCAGCCTGGGCATCCGCCCTGTTTGATAAGACTCTTTATTACAGCTACCTCCATGCGGACAGCGAAGACTCTGATCAGACTGGGCGGATGCCCAGGCTGATCTGAGTCTGCGCTGGGCGCACAACCACATTGTTGGTTTAGTCGTGTCGCGGCTCATATAACTATCTCTCACAGATGTGTATACAGAAATTCCCCTCGGATGTGTAGGATATGCATATAATGCACTAGATGGTGTTGCAAACAGATAGATGTGTCACTGAAGTACTCATTAAGATAGATATGTCTCTTGATATATGCTATTAAATATGTATTTCTCTGAGATGATTGATTGATTGATTGATTGATTGTTTTGGGTTTAACGACCCTTTGAGACGGTATTTCAGTCTATATCGGGCCGTCTCCCAGAGAGGGAGAAAGAGGAGAAATGATAGAAGAGAGAAAAAATGTCCAAACAACCCCACCCGCACCTACTGCAAGCACAGTAGGCCATTGCCCTACAATGTTCCAAATCAGTAGGACGCCCCGACACTGGAAGCTACTCACAGCACCATTGCACCACCCGACCACCCCCTCTCTGAGATGAACATATAGATATATATGCCCTATGATGTGCATTGAAAAGGCTCTTCCTGTGTATATTGATATATATTTCTCTGAGATATGCATATTGATAAACATTTCTCAGAGGCGTGCATATAGATATATATCATTCTGCAATGTGCATAAAGGGAAATGCACATATCTCACTAGAATGTGCATATGGACATCTCCCTGAGATAATGTATATGAATAGATATCGTCCTATGATGTGCATATTAACCCTTAAAGCACCAAAAATTTAAATTGTTGAATTGGCAAACAGTGTAGATCCTGATGAGGTGGCTCATAATGAGCCACCTCATCTGAATCTACACTGTTAGCCCTCTAGTGTTCGTTCGAATTCTGAATATGATATCGCTTGGACGAGACATTTTTTGAAATTCGGCAGACGTAAATTTTGTCGACTGCGTTTTGGCGCATTAAGGGTAAATGGATATTTCTCAGAGATGTGCATAAAGATATATGTCATCCTGTGATGAGCTGAAAGCTAGATACATGTATTTCCCTGTGATGTGCATATGAACAATTTTCTGAGCGGTATATATATATATATATATATATGAACAGATATTTCACTATAATGTGGTTAGTGATAGCTATTTCTATGAGCAGTGTATTAGTTAGATATTTCTTTGAGGCGATGTAGATAGATGTTTCTCAAAGATATGCATAAAGTTGATATTTTCCGAAGATGTGCCTAGGTATATTTCACTGTCATATGCATATAGATATATACGTCATGTGATGTGCATATAGATTATATGTATTTTGAAATATACGTATTGACAGATATTTCTCTGAGCTGTCCATATAGTGAAAATGCCCCTTTGGTGTGCATATAATGTATGTCTGTAATGTTCACATACATTGATTTCTCCCTATCATGGGCAAATAGAAGATCTCTGTGGTATGTGCATACAAACATATCTCTCTACCATGTGTAAACAGAGGGACGTCTCTACGAGATGTGCATATAGTCATGTATTGCTCTGAGATTTGCATGAACAGAAAAAGATGTGCCGGAGATGTGTGTATAGATAAACAGCTTTCTGTGCTTTCGATATAAGTAGACATTTGAGCCGCAACACGACAAAACCAACAATGTGGTTCTGCGGCCAGCGCAGACTCAGATCAGCCTGGGCATCCGCCCAGTCTGATCAGAGTCTTCGCTGTCCGCATGGAGGTAGCTTAGACCCTTAGCTACCCTTTAAGCGCTTAGTGAAGTGTCTGATCAAACTAGGCGGATGCCCAGGTTGATCTGAGTCTGCGCTGGGCGCACAACCACATTGTTGGTTTTCTCGCGTCGCGGCTCATTTCTTTGAGTTGTGCATTTAGATGTTCATTCAGATGGATAACTTTTTGTCAAATAGATATCTGGCTGAGATGTGCATATAGAGAGGTGTCTTTCTGAAATATGCAAAACTGTACATCTTTCTTTCGAGATATGCATTTGGTTCTCTTTATTTTGACTTACAGATATCGCTGAGATGTATAGCTAAGGCACAAAGGTACATATAGACAGTTTACTTGTGAAAAAACAAACAAACGGAGTCTCTGAAATGCACATATAGACAGCTCTTGAGATTTGTATATAGATATCACTCAAAAATGTGTAAACATATCTTCCAGAGACATGTGTATGGATACATTTTTGACAAGTTATGTTGATATCTCTCTCTCTCTGTGAGAAATGCAGAGATATATTTTCAAGTAGTGCACATTGATAAATATCTATCAGAGACATGAATATAGTAGGTATAGAGGTATGAATAGATAAATTCTAATTAAGGCATGCCTATAGATAGATATCTTTCAAGTATTTGAATAAACTGATACCTCCCTCAGATGTGCATATCGAAAGATATTTCTCCGAGATGTGCATATGTATACATACATGTCTGAGATGTGCATATAGACAGGGATCTCCAAAATAATGAGTTTTGCCATATACATCGTTTAGAAGTGTGCTTAAGCTTATTTCTCCATCTGTGTTGTGCCAAATATGAAAGCCAGCCTGCTTATTCGATAGTCAGACGTGTTGTCGCTACGTACGCTACATAGATTCTAAAATGACTAGAGTCTGTACATACACTCTATAATATACTCAGAGGCAATAAAAAGTATACAGTTTTTGATTTTGAATACTTGGTCTCGTGTAAATGGCTGCATTGAAATAATAATAATGTCATTTTGGACAAACGTCTGGCTAATCGAAACACAAACACAAATTGTTTTGTAGTCACTAATAATGGAGTTAAGGTTCTTAATTCAAATTCAGCAGTTCCAATCAAAACTCGCTTTGCACATGACAAATTACATTTTGCACTTCACGAATGTCTAGCGCTCATATCTGTGAGTAAAACCACATCGTCATTTAAACTGAACCCCCCTCCAAACTTCTTCAACCGTAGTTAAAATGCTACATGTCTCAAATTATCTCCCTTTTAATTAAAAGTATAGAGAATTAAATGTTTCTCTTTCTTACCTGGTGTTAGAAGTTTTCACTTGAAATTTTCGGAAAATTGTTATTTGGCTTCTTGCTTTTGTGTGCACTTGAAAAGAACCTCATAGACTTGTTTTTTTTAAAAGAAAATTGCAAATAAACTTCCCATAAGAACTCAATGCATATTCAATGCATGTTACCAGAAGACGCCAAATGCATTATTTCTTGGCACGAAAATTTTATACTTTACTCCATTTTTCATATGAGAGTTTGACATGTCCTCACAAACCTTTCATCCCTTTTTCGATGTAATACATAAAAATGTACAAAATTAATTTCTGTTGTCCAAAGTGTATGTTTAAAGGGGAGCTACTCCAGCGACAATGTTGACTTAGACCCCTTGTCCATTTAAAATCATGTTATTTCCTTATCCTTTTGCCGATTGCACTGACAATTGTCTCAAACTATGTGACATTGATTGTATTTATCAACAGTTCCAAGGTATTATCAGATGTGAAGACATCTGAAGGAAAATCAAGATTTCGTTATCTGTATACTTTCTTTTGTCTCTCAGTATACATTCGGCCGAGCAATGCTTTCAGAAATCTGCATCTTTAGACAGCACAGCTAAGGCGAATACATTATTCGAATATGCTGTGCAAAAAGGGTGTTTCAGCATGATTGAACAATGCGACAAAACAAAACCAACAATGTGGTTGCGCGCCCAGCGAAGACTCAGATCTGCCTGGGCAGCCGCCAAGTTTGATCAGACTCTTCATTAAATGCACAAACGGTGGCTAAGAGTCTAAGCTACTTCCATGCGGACAGCGAAGGCTATGATCAGACTGATCAGACTGGGCGGATGCCCAGGCTTATCTGAGTCTGCGCTGGGCGCACATCCACATTGTTGGTTTTGTCGTGTCGCGGCTCAAGGTATCTGCTCAGCCTGAACATGTCTGTACAATCTGATAAGAGTCTTCTCTATTCGCTGTTTGCGATTCTACGGTTACAAAGAGTGTTGTTGCGAAGAGGGAAAACTCTGATCGGACTGCGCAGAAACTCGATCTGTATCTAACCTGTTCGCAGTTGCGGTAAACTGAATGCGGTATTGCATTTTCTCCTGGCGCATGACGCGTTTTGTAAATATGCAGTAGAAAATATACTTATCATGGTTATTGAAATGAACACTTTTCATTGTACACAAAAATGTACATGTATCTAGATGAAATATTGAAACACACGTTATGTTTCACAGGTGTCTTCCCTTCATGTTATGTGAGTGTAGAAACCTTTAACCATCAATTGTGATGGCAATTTTCTACATTTTTGCGATTTTCATGTTTATCTGCACTTCCAGTTGTTCCCTATACAGCTGACTTTAGGCATATCCGACCATCATCATTTAGGCTTGAAAATTACTCATTCCATGAATGTACACAACTCATTTTGGCATACTGTTGCATTTAAAGAATATCAACAATATGCGAACATTTCAGTTGTGTATATTTACCTTATTTTCACCTTTTACTTCTTTTCATTAAAACAGAACGTTGGCGGTTTTTGAAAACATAAAAATGCCCATATCTGCGTTCATAAAAATCATTAGGTACGCATTTTATTTTGCTCCTTTGAATGTTTTGTTTTACGTCTCTAGACCGACAGGGTTGGGTGGGTTGGGTATCTGGGGCCGTATTCATAAAGCCACTTAAGTCGTTGCTATGTTGTTGCTAAGGCTGAATATCTATAAAGAAGATTCCCTACAACTATGAAATTTGGTCTGGAGGAACAGTCTTTGTAAGACTGTTCCTCCAGAGCAAATTTCATAGTTGAAGGGAATCTCCTTCAAAGAAATTTAGCCTTAGCAACAGCATAGCAACCACTTAAGTCGTTTTATGAATACGGCCCCAGTTTAGCAGTGCTCTGCCACTTATTAAGGTATCAGCAAAATCCTGCTGTCATTTCAGTAAAGGAACGCTTCTAAACATATTTTTCTTGCAGTTTTCTTAAAAAAATGTGTACATCTGAAATCAAGTTATTCTTAGGATTCACGAAGGCACATAATGTTTCTGTGAAACCCCAATTGCTCAGCTGATAACTAAAAGAAATCGTGCAATTTTAACTAAGTTGAATGCGGGCCCAAAACAGCACCTCATACCAGGTCCTTTGCTGACCACACCGCGCGTATTCGCTTTTATGGCAAGCAAGCTGTAAGTTAAGTCTTTAGACCTAAGTGTAAAAACTCAAAACCTATGTTTGAGCTTCTAACCTAGGTTTCAGATTTTCGATCCTAGCTCAAAAATATTTCAAAATCTAGTTTCAAATTAACAATTCATTTAACTGCGGTTTAAACTTTCAAGGTGTTGTTTTTTTAAGGTGAGGTGGGACTAACTGACAAAACTCACAATTTTATTCATACTTCTTTATCATGTACATTTTCAGTCCTTCTTTTACGAAATATATTAGAATATCTAACCTTGAAAACGCATGTGTTTTCTCGATGTTTTTCCGGCGTAATAATGGGTTTTCCATGGAAAACTCACTTTTTTGACATGTTTCTCTTTTATAAAGCCTTTGTTCTGAGAAAACTAAAGTGAAAGAAGTTTACACAAAATCAATAAAAATAGCAGGTCGCCTTGTAACCTTCGAGCTAACTTGCATAAAATGCCCGGCTTGTTGCCTTTTTAGAATGAAATGAGCCACGACGTGTGAAAACCAACAATGTGGTTGTGCGCCCAGCGCAGACTCAGATCAGCCTGGGCATCCGCCCAGTCTGATCAGAGTCTTCGCTATCCGCATGAAGATAGCTTAGTACCTTAGCTATCCTTTAAGCGCTTAGCGAAGAGTCTGATCAGCCCTGGGCGGATGCCCAGGCTGATCTGAGTTTGCGTTGGACGCACAACCACATTGTTGGTTTTCTCGTGTCGCGGCTCAAATATCAATTTCGCGCATAGTTACGTTAACGTTACAAAACTTTTTGCGCCACGTATCAGCTATCGCTTCTAGTCTAGAACTTTGGACACATTTCCTATTTTTCTTTTCATTGCACTTCCTGTAATCTCAAACTGCTTGTATCTCAAAGTTAATTTTCCCGGATCAGAAAATTAAGTTTGTGATAGTAGTTTGAAATGAACTTCGACTCAAGATATCGAGAGTCGACTGCAGTTCGTAATTTTATCGTGAGGGTCACAATAGGTGCAATTGATAGCTGGCACTAATTGTGACCGACACATTTGAGCCGCAACACGACAAAACCAACAATGTGGTATTGCGACCAGCGCAGACTGAGATCAGCCTGGGCATCCGCCCAGTTTGATCAGACTCGTCGTTGAGTCCTCAATGGGTATCTAAGAGTCTAAGCTATCTCCATGCGGACAGCGAAGGCTCTGATCAGACTGGGCGGATGCCCAGGCTGATCTGAGTCTGCGCTGGGCGCACAACCACATTGTTGGTTTTGTCGTGTCGCGGCTCATTTTTTTTCTATATATGAAACATATTTTCACCTTTCTAAATGAAAATACAGTGTGGTCCCGCTTTGACAGAAAATGACATTTGTCAATAGGACAGTAGTGCACAAACTGAGCTTCAATATGAATACAGTTGTTGTGTGTTAGCCTTTACCTTACTCTAGCAACTGATACCACCCTGACTGTTGTAAACCTTTCAGGCATTTGTTTTTCCTGGGAAGTATGATATTAACAGCAGATAATTTATCATGAATATTCTCGTTTACTTTTATAATAATATCATTCACGAGACGACAAAAAACAACAAAGTGGCATGTGCGCTCAGCGAAGACTTAGATCAGCATTGTCATCCGCCCAGTCTGATCAGAGTCTTCGCTGTCCGCATGAAGGTAGCTTAGACGCTGCGCTACCCTTTAAGCGCACATAAAAGACTCTGATCAGGCTGGGCGGCTGCCCGGGCTGATCTGAGTCTCGCTGAGCGCACATGCCACTTTGATGGTTTTGTTGTGTTGCGGCTCAATACAAGTATCTTCGAATTGATTACACGCATTTTATTATTAATATGCACATGAATTGTAAATATCATATTATTGTTCACAACGAATTTTAAATTATTCATATTAAAAATGATAATTATAATTTGTTTCTTTGTTCTTAGTGATCCGCTTTGTTGATGCGTATGGTCCAAAGATCCGCAAGGCATGGCAACGAAGTTATATACTACCCAATGGACAAACACCACCGAACAACCTTGAGTCTAAGTTGATTCTATGCCGTTTTAGAGTTGTGTTCCTGCTGGGCAGTATTATAAATATTTGACTCAATAAGCTTAAGGTGTACATGTGTATGGGTTCACCTCCATCTTTCCTGTCATTTTTAGTCCCCGATCAATGACCCTAGTATCTGTCCGTCCGTCCGTCCGTCCACATTTCTCATCGGCTTTTTGCCCATTTACAATAAAAGCAACTCTTGTTTTTCAAAGTTTGTTTTTTAGGTAATTTTCCTTATTGGTTTGGAGTGAATACCCTTTTGAAAATTAATGATATGTCACAGTTATGCAGAACATATCATGACAACATGTCGCGTACATAAACGATAATTCTAGCTTGGAGGGTTGAGTTGCAATTTCCTATCCGCTGCAAATCTTACCCGTTGGAATATTTTCGTGATTCTGTACACTTATGTAGAACATGACTATATGTTGAGTATAGAAATGGCAGGTCCCGCATTCATACTAACACATTATATTTCTCTTTGATAGATTTTATTGTGATTTCATGTCACCATCAGAACTAAGTACAAGTTGGAGTTGGATTTCTCGATTAAACAGGACAGGTCATGATAATAAGGCCGCGTTCGCCTGAGCAAAGTTTCTATGTCACAGAAACTTTAACAAAGAAAGTATGCAAAACATTATGCGTTTACACGGAGCAAATTACTTGTTAAAGAAAATGTGCCGTAGAATCTTTGTCACATAAACTTTGGCAATGAAATCTTTACTGCAGTGTTCATACGACCAAATAGTATTCGTCAAAGTTACCTGCAGCAATGAAACTAAGGGCGCGTATACACGACCAAAGTTTCTATGACAAAGTAGGTTTGTCACAGAAAAATTTGCTCGTGTAAATGCCAAAATATGACAATGTTTCTTTGACAAATATATATGGTAAAGTTACTTCGATAAATTAAATTTGTCCGTGTAAACGGAGAACTTTGCTAAAGATTATGTAACAGAGAACATCGCTACACACGTGAAAAATGTGACAAAGATTTTGTTTCATCGCTGCAGGTAACTTTGACGAATACTATTTGGTTGTGTGAACACTGCAGCAAATATTTCATTGCCAAAGTTTATGTGACAAAGATTCTACGGCACATTTTCTTTAACAAATAATTTGCTCCGTGTAAACGCAAAATGTTTGTCATACTTTCTTTGTTAAAGTTTCTGTGACATAGAAACTTTGCTCGCGTGAATGCGCCCTAAATCTTTGTCACATTTTCCACGCTTACAGCATAGTTCTTTGTTACATAATCTTTAACAAAGTTCGCTGTTTACACGGACAAAGTAAATTTATCGCAGTAACTTTACCATATATATTTGTCAAAGAAAAATTGTCATATTTTGGCATTTACACGAGCACATTTTTCTGTGGCAAACCGTCTTTGTCACAGAAGCTTTGTCCGTGTAAACGCAGCTAATATATCACTTTCAAGAAGAGATGCTCAGGATGTCATAGTTTTTTAACCATACCTCTCTGATGATCTCACATACAAACGCAAACAAAGACTGTTCAAACTAAACAGAATAAGGACTATTGAAAACTTAAGACATTCCAAGCCCAAAGACTTTTGGAATCTATTTAAACGAAAAAATGCAAGCAGTTCAAATATAAAGATAGACGCTTTTCATAATTATAATTTTTTTTCGAAACTATCAAATGATGTGAATCTTGTACAAGATGAAACTTCTGAACAGTTTTGTAGAGCTAATAATTTTGACAATGTTAACTGTACTTTTCTAGAATTAGATGAAGAGATAACTATAACCGAAGTTACTTCAGCGATAAAGCATTTGAAGCGTAATAAAGCAGCAGGGTCAGACGCTATGGTAAATGAATATTTTATTGAAGCAAGTGATATACTTGCATCACATATTGTTGATTTATTTAATACAATATTAAATATTGGCTTTTTCCCTGATAAGTGGTCTGAGGGGATTATTATACCGGTTTTTAAAAAGGGAGAACAGGTTATCGGGGTATAACATTGGTCAGCTGCTTATCAAAAGTATTTACAAGTATACTGAACAAGCGAATTAATGACTGGGTAGAAGAAAATGATATTATCTCTGATTCTGAGTTCGGATTCAGGAAAGGTCGGTCGACAACGGATGCTATTTTTTTACTGCAGTCATTAATACAGAAAACACTTAATCAAAATGAACGGCTTTATTGCGCCTTCGTAGATCTAAAGAAGGCATTTGACAGTGTCTACCGTAATGGTCTGTGGTACAAGCTAAAAAACATGTGGATACTTATTAGAATCGCCTCGATGAGGCAGTTCTATGGGTACCCACAGCATTGTTTTAAAGATATTTGTTAGAGTTGCCTCGAAAAGGCAGTTCTAATGAATATCCACAACATACGTTTTTCATGGAGAAATAAAGATTCACAAAATACTCCTCTTATATGTTCCTCTGTAATAAGATGCATCTCGTAACACAAATCAAATAACTGATTTAAATAACTGATTTGTGTAATGAGAAGAAACTAATCCTCATTCAACAAAGAAAAATCAAAGTGACCAGCCATGTTTGAGCTCCAAAAATTGAATGAATGGGAATGTGCAGTCATCTGAACACAAATAATTATAAATGACAACATGACAATCACTCTAGAAGCAGTATTCTAATTATGCCCCTCCTCTCCGAGCTAAATGACAGCATGACAAAAACTTTAAAAACAGTATTCTAATTAAGCCCCTCCTCTCCTAGCTATTTTGGGACTGTCATGATATTGCATCATGTTTTGACATTGCATCATTACTATAATCAAAGTACATTGGAGAGTGGTCATTTTGGTGTGTTTTTTCATTTATCATTACTATTTCTTTATTTTTATTTTTTTAAAACAAAATATCTCTCAAACAAAGATTATCTGAAAGATGTTGGAAAACAGGGCAGACAAGGATCAGTTAATTATCTGGGGCAAACACTAAGCCGGTTAGAGGCTATGAAGAGAAATCTTCGCAATTAAGAACCTTCCGCTCGCTACGCTCGCTTCAGGTTCTTAATTGCGAAGATTTCTCTTCATAGCCTCTAACCTATACTAAGTAGCTGTAAAAATGATTCAGTATTTAGATTAATTGGAATCACGATCTTCTTTTATATACCGTTAAATTCTAAGTATTGGGACACAGAGGTCTGTGTAAACAGTGCAAACCCAGATCAGACAAAAGGAAAAGTCTGATCAGGCTTTATACAGTTGGCCATTCCATCTGCATCCTTTGGACGCATTACCAAAGTGTGCCATTTTAGGACAATAACGGTAATTGATTTAGATGTCCCAATTTTTAGAATTTTAACAATAATCTGAGGGCTCTGGTCCAAAGGGGCCTAGGGCGGCTTATATGATAGATATGTCGGCCTGGCCATCCGTCCGCCCATATGTTCGCCTGGCCATCCGTCCGCCCATACCTCATATTTTAAACAAGAATACCTTTGCAGCCTCTTGGCAAAATTTTCATAAAATTTCACTCATATGAATTGGTTTCGGGGCGGAACGATACCATGTGGTTTATATATAGAAGTCGGTTCAGAACTCTGGTTGCTATATCTACTGGAAGAAGCTGTAGGCTTATACTAATAATAGAAAAAATATTGTGACCAGTATATAACTCCACTTTTCATCAGATTCCTATGAAATCTGCATATAACAAGGGTAGGCATGAAATCTCAGATAACTTTAATATCCAGCCATATCAATCCTATGACTCCTGATTTGTCGAAAGGACAATTGCATATGAGCCGCGACACGAGAAAATCAACAATGTGGTTGTGCGCCCAGCGCAGACTCAGATCAGCCTGGGCATCCACCCAGTCTGATCAGAGTCTTCGCTGTCCGCAAAGAGGTAGCTTGGACCTTTAGCTACCATGTAAGCGCAAAGCGAAGACTCTGATCAGACTGGGTGGAAGCCCAGGCTGATCTGAGTCTGCGCTGGGCGCACAACCACATTGTTGGTTTTCTCGTGTCGCGGCTCATATGAGAACAGCAGACCGTAAACTATCTCAAATTTAGAACACCTAGAAGGCTAGAATTATTACCGTAATTGTCCTAATATGGAACAGTTCGGTACTACAAGTTGAAGCAGTAATACAAAGAGGATCTTACACTCGTGGTCATTTCATATGAAATTTATGAAACGAGCCTTCGGCCTTCGGCTCGTTTCATAAATTTCATATGAAATGACCACGAGTGTAAGATTCTGTTTATCATATGACCCTTTAAAATGGGGTTTTGTCGCCTTCAAAATGAACATTATTTCAATAAGAAAAAGCATTGTTGAGACGGACGTTGTCAATGACGCTACGTGTACGCGCAAAACTGTTATTACACGTGTGGTCATGCGATTTTTATGATACGACGTTATCCACTGAATAACAGCGACTTCAGTCATGTGACAAATATAATTCCAAACGGTGCAGATGTAATGGCAAACTGTATAGGCCCTAATCAGATTGCTCGTTTAAGTAAAGCCTTATCTGCGATTACAATGTTTCCTCGAAACTATATATCCCAATTCTTAGATTTTTTGCGATATATAAAAGGCGGTCGCGATTCCAATAAATTGAAAAGTTTACAGCTACTTCCATTTGAATTCAGGCAAAAAGGCAATCTGTGTATACCCTGATCAGACTGCTCCTTTTTGGGGTGCCAAAACAGAGTCCTGTGGAACTCCAGAACTTACTTGGACCGTATCGACTCTTCGCCCTCAACAACGGCCCTCTTCCGACGGTTGTTTAGAGAGGCTTGGATCCAGTGCAGGATGGAGTTTCTTGATTGGAATTGCGCGCAAGGTCTTCAATGAGGAAATCTAACAGAGTCTCACAGGAACGTCTCTCCAAATTGATAAGTCTCCCTGAATCTGAGCTGCAAGTCGTTTATCAGTCCGTTTTACAATGTTTTTCGTCAATAATGTGTTCCATCACCTTACACAAGATACATGAAAGGAAGGTAGGCCGGTAGTTAGCAGTAGCTGACATAACTCTTTTTGTACCTAAACTTTTGAAGGGATGCGGTCTTCAATTAATTAATCTGAATTATCTGTGAGGTCTAGCCACAGCTGCTCACCAGATTTGTATGAATTTTTTTTTTTTTTTTTTTTTTTTTTTTTTTCATTTTGGACCTCAATGTGGTCCAGTCTGCTTTATTAAATAGAAGAATTTTCCTGCGTTTCTGTTTAACATGAATAGGTTAAACTGCGACATCTGCCAAGAAAAAAAATCATAATCGCCAAGACCAGACCTCGAGGTTATAAAACTTTTTCCATGCTCAACTCAGCTGAGCATGATGAATGTTAACCTGCTAATAAATAGCAAATTATTGATAACTACAGTTGTTTTCTTGCTCGGTTCAGCTGCGTATGATTTTTTTTCAGCTTATGAATATGAAAATGCCAACATTGGTTGGCATTTCGTATTTATCAGCAGAGAAAATTTCATGCTCAGCTGAGTTCAGCATGAAAAAAGTTTTATAACCTCGGGGCCAGGTAAACAAGATCTGAGTCACAAGGGTGGGGCTACTTGTTAAGAACAGATCAAGCACATGAGCATGTCTTGTGTGGTTGGTTAACCATTGAAAAAAAAATAAAAGTGTCCAAGGATGCCCGTATAATTTTCGTAGATTTTCCTGCACGTACAGTCCGGCCTAACCTATGGCTCACAGTCTGTCCAGAAAAATTTGGATGACTTTTTTTCTTGTAGCCCAGATCTCTCGCCTACCTAGGGCCCTGTTCTGTTTGATTTGCTTCCATCGGTCCACCTGCTGCTCTCAAAATGATATCTTGACTTCTTTAAATCCTCATATGTCATACATGTCTTCAGTGAATAAAGTTGTTTCTGTCTATTCTATGATAAGTTAAGATCACCTAGAACCTGGTTGGTACCTTTCTGATCAGCAGTCAAGTCTAGTGAAAATCTCTGTCAAGATCATCCTCCTTTGGTTCATAGTAGGAAGTGGGATTGAGCCACATCTTCTGATTTCCAACAATTTGGCACTGGTGATAAGCAAAGGCTCAGATCAGACTGCACATAAGTGCAGTCTGATCAGAGCCTTCACTTGTCACTTCAACCATCTATGGAAGTGACCCAAGCCATAGAGCCAACAGTCAGGTCTCTGATTACCCTGTATAAATGAGAAGAATGATCTGAATATCACATGACAAAATTGTCACATTGTTGGAAGTCACATGACGCGACTCAAGCTTTACCATTTCGATCGGAACTGAGGCTGCTCAGTACAGACCAAGCTATTGCTGATCAATTGCAAGATGAAACCCCCATCGCATCGTGTAATTTTAGTCAGTCTATCTTGGGTATAATCTCTTGGGAAGATCTCGTTGTCTATAATATGATGTATTTACATTATCCGAGCACTTACTGAAAAAAAAACCTATGGTAAACCATTAGAACGTAATGTAGTTTATACCTCAATTCATCATATACCTATCAATGATACACCCTTTGAACCGCCTGTTTTCTGGCCATCTGATAAAGAAAGCCGTATCAAACTGACGTTTTCTGAATCCGTATCACTATCTATTAAATCGAAGCACCTGGAGCTGGAACTAAGATGTCCAGAGTGTTGTATATCCTTGTTGGAAAATCGACTATCTGCTAGCATCCACTGAAGTTGCAAGTGTCCAAGGAAAGTTGGTTTATAGAAACTGGATAATTGTGCCCTGAAATGGTACCTATTGGTAGGTTTGCATCTCCGTCACTTCCAGCTTCTTTTCGTGTCTCCGACTTTCATGCGGACAGATCTTGAGAACACGGTCTTCGTGCAGACAGATACGAAAGAACCGAGGAAGACCAAATGAAGAGGAAACTACTTTCGGTTTGACGTTGGCCTGCAATTATTTCCATATTGTTGTTTTTCACTCAATAAATACCTCGAAATAAGGTAAAAGAAAAATTGCATATTTATTTTGTGATGTAATGAAAATTATAAGCATAAATATTTGTATTCAAATTATTTACAAGACTGGAAAATAATGACTTCTTTTGTGGAGACCAAAGTGGGTGGGGCTATGTTGATTGCACAATGTGGTTTGTTGAATTACATATGCCGATGAAAGGCAGCAGTTGGGTATTCAAACTCATACAATCAGTTATGCACCAGTCATTTGCAGCTACACCCTTCATGGGGCTGAGGATAGCGGGGCATAGCAGGGCTTTAGTATAGTCCGGTCTCATGGTACCAAGGTAAATTGGATCTGGCTTTATTATGAAACTTAAACTATTTGCTGGGCCTGTATATTACTATATTGATAAAGTAGGAGGTTACTACTTTGTACTACCAAATAATTTATAAGAAAATTAGGATAAATATCTGAATAAATATAGAATAAAGTAAAAAATCGGAAAATGTGGTTTCTCAACTTTTCCAGCCACCACCAGTACTATACACTTGTTGATATTTAATGTCAGCAATAATTCTTAATTCAACTTTTGCTATTGAATGGTTCAACATACCCTTCCCTTAAAAATGCAAATAGTAATTACAACTTGAATGTATGCTTATTTATTTTTTGAGTGATTGATATATGGGCTGCCATTAAGCCTTTAAACTGAAAATAGCACAAATTTACACAAATCATTTTGATAGGAAATCAGCAAACTGGCTGCAACCGTTCCAACATTCCTTTTTCATCCATATACCTTTAAAGTTACTCTTACAAATAATTCTTGCTTGGTGAAACTACATAATAAGATACTCGCACAGTCCGAGTAAATGTTACACACCTAATGTCATAAAGGAGGAAATTTTAAATATGCCATTTCCAGATTTCAAACGGTCAAAACACTTTTATCAAAAGTTTTTATGAGTTCCAATTTGGCTGATGATAACCATTAATATCTTGCCTGTAACAGTGTGAGATATTAATATTTTTTATCTTGTAAGCTCTGCAAATTTGATAGCTTTCTGATTGCCTTGGTATCATGAGACTGTATTCTGACAGGAAAATAGTTAGCATGACTTTGTTCGAGGCCTGCTTGTAAATAATAACAGGATTTATTTGAGCATTAAACTTTATTATAAGTTAGAACATGGTTTGTTGAAAATACTATTGTGCACCAGTCAATGCATTGTTGCACACAGCATGTGTTGTCTCACTTTAAACATTAAGTACCTTGGTACCATGGAATCCCTGGCTATGCCCTATGCTCCTATTTCCACAGCACTAAATGGAAGTCAGTGAAATAATGTTTTCACTAGCGCGTTGTAATAGTTTAATAGTGTGAAATAAAATGTCTGGATATTGAGGACTTACAAGTCAAAAATGAAGTCACAGCATTAAAGAAATGTTAGTTTAATCTTTCTTTAAAACTTACTGCCCACTGTAAGGGACTTTCTCCTGAGATCCGTAGGTCAAACGGAAGTTATGGCTCTTGAGTTCAAAAGGCGGGAAAATTTTGTAAACTACAGCACAGTTCAAAGAAGTGGATTTGCTTAATTCACATGTGTAAAAAAAGTCTGTTTCAGTGACAATTTTAGTTTTCAAATATCATTTTAAACTGAGGCCCTACAGTTTTATTAACAAATATTTCCAGCTATCTGTTCAGTGAATTTTATTGTGGAATAAAAGAGTAACATTACAATGAAAACAGAAAATTTTAATATCTGGCAATTTGAAATGGGCTATAGATATTGTACTAGCAATGGGAGGTCACATGATCAGCTGTTGACATAGACGCCGGCAAACTACGGAAATAGCAGAAACTACGGAAATAGGAGAATTGGGTATACCGTGTTCTTACGTAAGAGGTGTCTTGGCAGTGCCATGGATACGCCAGGCTTTAGATCCTCTTGTTCTTACCTAAGAGGTGTCTCGGCAGTGCCATGGATATGCCAGGCTTAAGATCCCCCCCCCCCCCCCCCTGAAAAAGTTTGGAGAATAGTGGAGTGTTTTTAATGAAATTTACCGCGACACATTGTCAGAATATGGATTTTTATATTTATGGCAGTGGCTAGGGGTCCGGTACCGGATCTCTAGCCTCTACAGCTAGAGGTCCGGTACCGGGTCTCTAGCTATTTCTAACGTGGTGGCTAGGGATCCGGAATTATATTTTGTATATCGATCAATTTGTTAAAAGAAGTGTTTTGTATTCATAATGGACAGTTGCAACCGTTCCGCTATTGATTTCTGTAATTGTTTATTACGCTTGATAAGTTGGGCCGCTCGGATGTTGCAATTATAATGTCAAAGTTAGTGAGATAGGCTTTCCGTAAGATGTTAAAAGGCTTGTTTTGTAACATGCATGATTTACTTCAAAACCCTACATCATTTCACTACAAGATATCAGTGTTTTAAGGCGTTTACAGCTTTATTCGACGTCCTCGCAGAAGATGGGACTAGTGATCCTTATACAACCAGTTCCTGCCGTCCGGGGAGAAGCCCATCTGATTCTCTTTAGACGTACTCATCGCCTGTATAGGAGAAGCCCTTTACCAGGTTTACCAGTAAAGTGGATGTCTCACTAGAGCACGAAGTAAAAGCCCTTTTCAGGGCTACGACCACAAAATCGAGTAATATTCTTATTCGGTGGGTAAGTAGTTAGGTGGGTATTTCTTTTGTTATCAATTTCAAAGTACGCATTTATAAGTAGCACAGCTCATCTGTAGGGGTTATCTTCAGTCGGTTATCTATGTTTTATTACGTCAGACAGAAAGACGGACGGACAGACAGACAGAAGACACCTCTGTTCTCTCAACCCTGTCCCTCTGGACTTAAATTTCTTGCCGCCATGTATACAGCTGAATTTAATCTCATAGTACTTCAGCCTTGGGTTCAGTATCCTATTCGTTATGCGTGGTTGGGCTTTTTCTATTGTTCTTGAATCTCTTTTAAAGAACTGAACACTTTCTACATTTTGATAGCGCTCTTTTGTGCTTTCAAATGCATGAAAGTCTTCAAATTTTTGTCCGATGTGAATATTATGAGCCATTCTGGCCATATGACCCGAATCTTGTTTGAAATGGACAAAATTGTACGGTGAATGAGTAATAACATAATTATTTTTGCTTTGCATTATCTATTATAAAAGACTTAAAGACAATATATCCCTTTGATCTGTTTTTCGGCGACTAATGAGCATCTCAGACAATAGGCTCATTCCACTGGCTAGTTTTGTAGAGTTATGAAAACATTAATCAACCGCGTTAACGCACTATTTGTTATTCGCACATCCGCGACTAGACGAAGCATATACTTTGATAGAACTAATCAATTCAATTATCATTTTCATGCATTGATGAAAAGCTCAAACACTGCAAACAGTTTAATTTATAATGGTTATAATTGAAAAGGAGAGAAATTTATTCGTTTATTTTACACAATCATTGTGCGTTCTAACCGGATTTACTAGACTAAAGTAGATTCCCTTTACCAAATGAAGTGTATCGAAACTCTCGCAAGGAAATGCTATTTAAACCAATCAATAACATACTACCGGATCCCTAGCCTCCACGTTAGAAATTGCTAGAGACCCGGTACCAGACCTCTAGCCCATAACGCTAGAGGTCCGGTTCCGGACCCCTTGCCGTAGAGGCTAGAGGTCCGGTACCGGACCCCTAGACACTGCCTATATTTATATGATCCCCTGGGGGGCAGACCTTTACCAGGGATTTGACACAAAAATGTGCCCACAGTGCAGGGCATATACCAGGGCTTTGCAGAGTGAAAAGTCAATATCCCCGCTATTTCCCGGCCCCAGGGGTGCTGTAGTTACAAATGACTGGTGCATTTCAACTTATAAGAGCAATGGTTGTGAGCCTGAGTTAAGTCCTGATTTCCTAGACTTGTAGTAGCAACCACAGTGAAATTTTCAAGGTTTGAAAACAATTCATATTAGCTTTTAGAGCTAACTGAAAGGGTAAAAGGTCATTTCAGTCCAGTCGGCCAGGGTGGTTTGGTCCGATTTCGGGGCGGATCATTTCGCCCCACTTAAAGTGGGTCATTTAGCCCGATTTTTTACGCAATTATTTAATATATATATAACAAAATATACATAGCTTTTTAAAGCTTTTTATAGTCTCTTTCATTCAACATCAAAATCAAAAAGTTTGAAATTATTAAAACTGAGTTTTGCCATCAGAATTTTTGTTTGAAAAGAGGACCTATGTGTCCAAAAACGAGACAAAACTGACCATTTTGGCAAAAAAAAAATCATTAAAATGAACTTAAATTTGTTGTTTTTTTTTCCTCCACCATCAGGGAAAATATTTTCAAAATTCTCCTAGTTTTATGTAGCGTAGTGGGTTTTTTTTTTTTTTTTGTTTTGTTTTTTTCAAATTGTGTACTAAATATTGAACATGTAAATTTTGATTTGGGTAAAAGGATTTTGGTTTAGCTATCAGTAACTTATACTCTCTTCTGAAAATTTTGATTGAATTTTCAAGCTTTCCTGTATGCAGATGTCTTGTGAGCCTAGCTGTAGTGTTTATGATCATCTGTCCTAAGACATCTGCCTGCATTTTTCCATTTTTTATTTTTAGAAGCGAAGATGCAACAAGATCTAGAGAACTTGCCAATAGACATACACTACAACAAACTTCTGGGTAAGTGTGTAGTTTTTCTATAAAAACCTTTATGCATAAAGCACAGAAACAAAAATATTGTACGAGGGGTGATCATTAAATAATGGAAACTAGCATTTATTTCATTACTATATGTCAAAACAGTATTACAGATATATAATACCTAAGAAGCATGCATATGACATATGATTAAGCCCCTAAGTACTGTTTAGGAATATTGTTGCCATGGCAACAATGTCTTAAACTTATAAGAATTCAGTCTCTAAATTTTTGCATATTTTCATGTTTATTTGCTGCTGATTAGTAACAAAGAATGGATAAAAGTTTGTTATGGTGTGATGGCTTGATGCAAGTCACAGATACTAAAAGAAATATATAGATATTCATGACTTGCTCTCAAACCTGGCAGAAATACAGACCGTGAAAGACTTTTGATCAAGCAATATGTGACATTTTTCGCTGATTATAAGTGGGAGGGGCCAGAATTGTGGCATCATTGCATTAACAAGCAGAGTCTTGGGAAAATTGTATAGCAGAAAGAACCAAAACTATCCTAAATTTGATAACCGATCAATTAACGTTAGAATAATACAGGAAATTACGGAATAAAATGTCAAAATCCCTAAAGATCAATTATTTTAACCCCTGCTTTAACTTTAATTCTTGCCAGATTTCAGAACGTTTTCACTAACAATCATGATATATATGTTTGTGAAGCCAAAACCTAACTTAAACGGAAGGTGTTCCTAAATTTTCAATTTCTCTTTACATATTGCACATAATAAGCATAATACAAGCACCGCACCTCCTTACCAAAATGACGTCGAAAAAAAATCATGCACAGTACGCAGCCTGAACGTGACGTCATATATTGCTATGGTAACACGTTAAAATTTCATTTTCAAACTTGGATTCGAAAGGTAAAAAGACATTCCTTGGTGTTACATGAAGGAATCCTATTTCTGTAAATAATCAGCTAATCTATAAAGGTGTTTCCACTATTTAATGATCACCCACGTATTTCTGCTGATAAATGCCTTGGGACATTGCAATTTACAAGTCCTACATTGGCAGTTTGACAACAAAATCTGGGCAATAAAAGACAATTTAAGCGGGTCTCAAGTCAGTTTTTGTCCACTATAGGCCACTTTTTTCACAGAAAATAAGTGAGGGTGTTTATTAGAAGAAAAATGAAAATTAAATTTGCAAATAGCACAGATTTAGAAGAGATTGCTCAGAATGAGCCCCCTCATCTGTAGTCTGCATTTACACTGTTTGTCCTCTAGTCTTTGAATACTCATTTAGTTTAGGAAAAAACACATTTTTCTAAATTTTGCAAATGTACATTTTTTTTTCTTTTGTCTGCGTTAGATGCTTTAAATTGCCTTCTTGATATTTCATCTGGCTGAAAATCGCGTTCTTGATTTTTCAGATGGCTGATAAATCATGTTCATGATACATGTATTTCAGCTTGCCAATAAAATTCAATGTTCTTGATATTTCAGCTGGCTAAACATTGCATTGTTGATATTTCAGATGGCTGATAAATCATGTTCTTGATATTTCAGCTAGGTGATAAATTGCATTCTTGATATTTCAGATGGCTGAAAAATTGTGTTCTTGATATTTCAGATGGCTGATAAATTGTGTTCAAATTCTGTTCTTGATATTTCAGACTGGTTGATAAACCGTCGCCACTGTCAACAACAATGGCAGGCCGTGTCACTGATTATCCGAGAGAAAATCAACAAGGCTATCCAGGATATGCCAGCGGTGGAGGAAATTACCAAACTTCTGCAAGGAACATGTAAATAAATTTAGAATTTTGTCATTACTCCTGATAATATTGGGCTGGCTGATAACTCTGGTGATATTTCTTGGTTTAAGGTGTTTAGATATACTTCTTTCTTTTTCCCCCATTTCTACAAAGGAAAACAACATTTTTGCATTCCTCTTTGCGTCCTTGTACATATAATCCCTTTTGAAATGGGGTCTGTTCTTAGAGGAATGCATTTGCTCCTGAAGGAGCAAATTCTTTCCTTTAAGATTAGACGCAACAGGCCTCATACTTTTCAGGCTTTTGCAGGATTTCAGGCTTTCATTTCTTGAATTTACTGGATTTCGGGCTTTGATTTTTAAGTTTTCAGTGTTTTTTCTGCTTAAAAAGGGCTATTTTAGGTTGCGAAAGCAGGCATTTCAGGCTTGGAAAAGCTTTGTCAGTATGAGGCCTGACGCAACTGAGAAGGGAGGCAAACTAGAAATTGGTAGGTTGCTTCCTGCTTGCCTTAGGGTAAATCAGAATACTTTCAGTGGAAGGATAGGTTGTTAGATCTTACACGAGATAGGGTAACCTGACCCTTCTTGAATTTCTTTGTGAAACTTAGAAAATATTTTTCAGGTTTCCTCAAAAATATAAAATCTTATGCATTTAGAGAGGTTAGTTCTCTACAAATTATAAACAGAAAAAGAAAATAATAAAAATTAAAGCAGTTCCAACCCATTTATGTGGCCTTATTTAAATGTCTTCCTCAACCTTCATTTACTGTATTTATCTGGCTATAAATAGTGTTTTTCCATCTCAAGAATGACCCTAAATATATAAATCAGTCTAATAAAATTTTGCTATGAGATAAGTTCTTCTCTCACTCTCCCCCCCCCCCCCTTTCTCTCCACCCGACAAAAAACTCCACCTGTATACCTGTATTTATAAATGTATAACCACACAGAAATATGGTTCTCTTTTAGTTGAACAGTTAGGGATAGCATTAAACAGAAAGACTAGCCTTGTCAAAATGCTACTCTTAATAATGCTATTTGGAAATAATGCTTTCATGTCATGATTCCTATTAAGACTATATCGTAAAAGGAACAAAGGTAAGTGAATGTTTAAAGCTTAGTTGCTCTATATTATTTTGTAGTTTTGTCTAAATATTCACTTATAAAACTATGCTTTTCTAAGGATTTCAGGCATATCCTAATAAAATAACTGTAATTTTACAGTAAATTTCTAAGTATTAGGACAGGTAGGTCTGAGCAAACGGTGCAGACCCAGATCAGACTGCTCCTAGAGGAGAGTCTGATCAGGACCTTCACAGTTTGCCATTTCGTCTGTTCCATTTTTAGGACAGTTACGGTAATTATTTTGAGTGTCTCAATTTTAATAACATTTACGGTATTCCAGATATCAACTATTTCCACTGTCAGAGAATTGTTGAGCTGTTGAAGGACACTGAATGTGGAGAGAAGAATATATTTGGACAGTATTCATCACAGAAAATGAAGGTATCCTATAAGCTGCAGAAGTGTGTCAATTTATATATACCATATTGATTCCAATAGATCCACCCCCAACCTGCCTTCCCTCTCTTTCTGAAAATAATTGCACATGTATATTGACATACCAGAATTGCATATTAATTCCAGGCACAACATTTTCAGATACTGTGGTTTGTACATGGTTATAGGTTCACCTCATATGTCACTGCATTGCTTTCTTTGTGGTTGAAAAATACAACTTTATGGTATGAAATATGGCATATGATGATTGTAAAAAATATGCAAGTTTGTCATTGAATTCCTGTTTAGCTTTAAGCTTTATTGGTTTTTGGGTATCAACAAGAATTAATTTGTTATGTTATGTTAAAGTATTTCTGTTTGTTTCTGTTCACATTCAGTTGAACTATTTCAGGACTGGGCAGACATTATAAAGCTGTATGAAAAAGATGGAGTATTTCTAGGTAAGATGCAGTACTCAGTTGTTCAAAGCATCTTAACAAAGTTATCAGTAAAGGATTTTTAGCTCACCTGAGCCGAAGGCTCACAGGTGAGCTTATAGTATAGGCAGGCATCCGTCGTCCGTCCGTCGTCCGTCCGTCGTCCGTCAATATTTTCAAAAGACATCTCCTCTGAAACTACAAGGCCCATTGTTACCAAATTTCATATATAGCATCTATAGGCAGGGGGAACCAATAATACTGTTTTTTATCCAAATCGCTTCAGAACTGTGGTTGCTATGGCAACATAAAGTTTCCATTGACTTGTATGGGAAAAATTGAAAATTTGCATTTATTGCTATGTCACTGCAGATATGTTGACAAAACTTATACAGAAATGTTCCCTAAATAGTCCTCTATCAACCACATGAAATTTATGTAAATTGCACAATTAGGCTGGTTGCCATGGCAACCGAAAGGTTAAAAATAGAAAAGATATTCAAAAATCATCTCCTCAGAAACTATAAAACCAATAACGCTCAAACTTCACAGACAGGATCTAGGTACTACCGTCTATGAAAATACTGTTTTTCTTGGCAATTGCTCCAGCAGTTTGGTTGCTATGGCAACTTAAAGTTGCCATTGACTTCTAATGGGAAAATTGAAAATTTGCATTTATTGCTATGTCACTGCAGATATTTTGACAAAACTTTTACAGAAATGTTCCTTGGGTAGTCCTCTATCAACCACATGAAATTTACGTAAATTGCACAATTAGTCTGGTTGCCATGGCAACCGAATGGTTAAAAATAGAAAAGATATTCAAAAATCATCTCCTCAGAAACTATACAACCAATAAAGCTCAAACTTCACAGAAAGGATCTAGGTACTACCGTCTATTAAAATACTGTTTTTCTTGGCAATTGCTCTGGCAGTTTGGTTGCTATGGCAACATAAAGTTGCCATTGACTTCTAATGGGAAAATTGAAAATTTGCATTTATTGCTATGTGACTGCAGATATTTTGACAAAACTTTTACAGAAATGTACCTTGAGTAGTCCTCTATCAACCACATGAAATTTATGTAAATTGCACAATTAGTCTGGTTGCCATGGCAACCGAATGGTTAAAAATAGAAAAGATATTCAAAAATCATCTCCTCAGAAACTATACAACCAATAAAGCTCAAACTTCACAGAAAGGATCTAGGTACTACCGTCTATAAAAATACTGTTTTTCTTGGCAATTGCTCTGGCAGTTTGGTTGCTATGGCAACATAAAGTTGCCATTGACTTCTAATGGGAAAATTGAAAATTTGCATTTATTGCTACATGTATGTGACTGCAGATATTTTGACAAAACTTTTACAGAAATGTACCTTGAGTAGTCCTCTATCAACCACATGAAATTTATGTAAATTGCACAATTTGGCTGATTGCCATGGCAACCGAATGGTTGAAAATAGAAAAAATATTAAAATATCATTTTTGCAGAAACTATGTGGCCGATAAAGCTCAAACTTTACAGAACGGATCTCTGTACAAGCTTATATATAATTACAGTTTTTTTTTATGGCAATTGCTTCAGCAGTTAGGTTGGTATGGCAGCTTATAGTTTCCATTGAAATATAATGGGAAAAATGGAAAGCTGCAATTTTTGCTATCTCCCTGCAGTTATTTTTGGATTTTTTATCTACAGAAATGTTGCTTGAGTAGTCCTCTATGATTCCTATTAATTTTGTCCAAATTGCAGAATTTGATTTGTTGCCATGGCAATATTAAGGAAATATTTTTGAAAAAAATATTTAAAAATCTTTTCCTCAAAAACCATATAGGGGGATGAAGCTGACTCTTTGCATACATGTTCATGACATTAGCCGCTACGTAACTATTTTTTTTTATTATTGTTGCCCACATGGTTTCATTACTATGGCATTTTAAAGTTTCCATAGACTTGTATTGGGAAAAGTGCAAATTGGCATTTATTTCTGTGTTACTGCAATATTTAGGCAAAAAGTTTTACTAACATGTTTTTTTTTTTATTGTAACTTCATCAAACTTGCTAATATTTACTAGGACAAGCATAATAACTCAGTCAAAGTTGAAATTGGGCCGAATTGTACAACTTACTTCAGTGTTTCTTACTCTTGAGTGCTAAGGATGAATGGACTCAGGTGAGCTACAGGACCAATGGTCCTCTGGTTATGTCTTCTGGTACCCATAAAATCAATATATTTTGCCAAAAAATGTGATGAGCTAGCTTGCCAAAAAATGTGATGAGCTAGCTCGCCAAAATTGTGATGAGCTAGCTCGCAAAAAAATTAGCTCATCACATTTTTGGGAAAAATTTGTAGTGTTTTTGCGTACAATATACATAACAGTTTAAAGTCTCGTTAACTAACAGCTTTGTTGGTTTTGAACAACTGGGCCCTGTTCTGTGCAAAGAGGTTCTGCAGTAAAGACTGGGTGCAGAATTCACTTTACAAGACTCTATACACAAACTACAGGATTAGTGGATTCAGGGCTTTGGAAATTCTATGCCCGACTTGTCCTTCTTTTCCCATTTCACTCTGGACAAGTGAGAAATTTCAGTTAACTTGCCCTGGGACAAGTATTCAAAGTGTCATCAGTGGAGGTATTTCAGGATGATTCTGAGATATTTTTCATATTTTCTCATGAAAACACATGTTGTGGGTTCCTGTTAGAATTGCCTCATTGAGGTGCCCACAACAAATGTTTTAATACAAAACTTTATGACAGTGAGCCAAAAAATGTCATCAAGTTCAGCTCTTCCTATATTCTTTCCTTAGTTCATGTGTACCTTTTTTTATGGGCAAGTAAAGAATTTTCTGGGACAAGTTAATTTTGTGTGTTTACTTGTCCATGGACAGGTAGAAAATTTTGGTGTTTCCACAGCCTTGAATGGATTATTATTGCTAAATTAAATGCAAATACAGTAAAAATTCTATAAAATGGAGACAGCTTAAATAATTACCGTAGTTCCATTAAAAATCTAACAGCTTGGATTTACAGTGCAAAAATGCGGAAATGTATCCAGAGATACAGATGGAATGGCAAACAGTGTAGACCTTGATCAGACTGCTCCTTAGGAGCAGTCTGATCTGAGTCTGCAATGTTTGCTTTTGTCTATTTTTTCCAAATTCCAATACTGCTAGTAGAGACTATGTTAGGATGTGTCTGATCTGAGTTTCGACTCTTCCCGCATGTGGTAGGGCATCTCTTCACTGATGCTGCTACATTAGATCAAGTTTCATATAATTTGAGGAGCAGCGGTAGTGTAGTGGATAATTTGCTAGACTACCCATCCAGGGGTTGCAGGTTTGATCCACCACTTCTCTGGTCTTTCGGGTGAGACTTTAAAACCAAAGTCTCATCTTGTTATGACCTATGTGTTGGTGCGATGCTAATTCAGAATTCACTCACTTACATATGAGCTACGACACAAGAAAGTCAACAAAGTGGCATGTGCGCCCAGCGCAGACTCAGATCAGCCTGGGCATCTGCCCAGTCTGATCAAAGTCTTCGCTGTGCACTTACAAGATGGCTAAGGGTCTAAACTAGCTCCATGCAAACAGCAAAGACTCTGATCAGATTGGGCAGATTCCCAGGCTGATCTTAATCTACGCTGGGAGCACATGTCACCTTGATGGTTTTCTCATGTCAGGGCTGATATAATTGTCTTGATTTTTCAGCTGAGACAGCCCAGATGTTAATGAGAAATGTAAATTATGAAGTTCCTGCTCTGAAGAAACAGATTGCAAAGTGCCAACAGATACAAAAGGTATTATTATGGGGATCAGTAGCAAAGTTGATACAGATTTTTTGCTACTTCATTTAAGAATTGAAATTTGATTTTTCAGCGTTCATCATGTGATGAAGCCAGTGGGCGGAGCTAAAATTACATGAAGCGCGAAGCGCTTCTTGTAGAATTTTAGCGAAGACCACTGGCTTCTTCACACGATGAATGCTGAAAAATCAAATTTTTATTCTTATATTTACACTCTATTTGTGAACCTCTCTGTGCCGTTTTCGTGGTAATTTAGTGTGGAATGGGCAAAATATGGGTCAAAGAAAAGTTAGTAACGACGTGTTCGGCCATAGCGTTAAACAGCCGTCGCCCTGACGTGGCATAAATCGAACGTTACAAGAACCAATCAAGATGTTTGTTTACATAAGACGTCGCTTGACGACAACGTCACATGATCAGTTGTCCTTCATCGGTATATGAAGCCAGTTGCTCTGAATGGTTCACCTATGGGAAGTCAGTAGCAAGTGTAAATATTTAAATGATTGAAGAAATAAACAAATTCACTCAAATTAGTGTCTCCTGAGAGTCATCTGCTCCTGCTGCAAAGCTATGTACATGAATAATATCTTGAAATCTTGTATTACTATTAAGAGTTTAAAGGAATTTTCCTGAAACTTACAACAAATGATTGAAAATAACAAAATCTCCAAATGATATCAATCTTTTGTCATGGAGGGGTTTTATGAACGTGAACGTCGTGAAAAAAATCAATATGAAAAATAGAGTTTAAATGACTTTCAAAACCTTGCAACAAATTTAAAGTACAGATAGGAGAAGCTTCCTGTCAAGGTTAATATTTCGTCCTAATAGGTTGTCTGCCCCTGCCCCAGTCTTTATACACTTATATGTAGGCTATAAATTGGCATATGTACATGTATCAAATTGCAAAAAAAAGTTAGAGTTTAAAATGTTAATGTGACACTTACAATAAGTGATCTGGTTTACAAAAGTTCATATCATTCTTGTAAAGTATCAAATTATGAACCAGGCCTCGAGGTTATAAAAAAATTCATGCCCAACTCAGCTTAGCATGAATTTTTATCTGCTCATAAATGTTAAAATGCCAACAATTGTTGGCATTTTAACATTTATGAGCAGCAAAAAATAGCCTTCTTGGCTTATCTGAGCCTTAAAAATGCTGAATTTCTAGGTATTTTTATATTTATGAGCATTTTAAATTGAGCTGAGCATGAACTTTTTTTTATACCTCGGGGCATGGTTCTCAGTAGTGAAACAGGACCATCATGGTCTTTTTATTTCTTTTCTGTTTCACTTGTATTTGCAGAGCTATGTGCCTTTTGAGAATACAATTTTTTTTTTTCTTTCTTCTTCATTTAGGAGTGTGACAGGAAGGAGGCAGACTATGCCAGCAAGGCAGCTGAGCTCAGAAAGAAATATGACAGTAGTTGTAAACAGCTCGGAATTAAGGTATGAATACAATGGTACAGTACTCAGGGCTAAAATTTAGTACTTGCAAAATGTGAGCCAGTTTTCTAGGATGCAAGTTGGAAAATACACTACCTGGGCCCAGTTGTTCAAAACTAACGACGTCGTTAGTTAACGTGACGTTAAAATTTCAAACGTTGATATCACAAATATGCCAATATTTTTTGTTGTAAAAATGTGAGAAGCTTTTGCATTGCAAAAGCTTCTCACATATTTTCAACAAAAAATATCAGTGTATTTTGTTATAAAGTTGCAAAACACTTAACGAGTTGACCTCTTAACGAGCTCATTAAGCTAACGATGCTTTGAACAACTGGGCCCTGATTTTTTTTCTGCAAGTCCTATTTTCTATATGGCTTTTAGATTCAACTAAAGTGAAAGTACCTATTCCAAAAGCATCAGATAATTGTTTCTGCACAAAACAAGATATGCAGTGGAACAGTGATGCTTGCTGTTGTTAAATACTGTAAAACACTTATATTTGGCGGTCACTTTATTTTGGCGATATTGGCGGAAAAGAAGAAAATCACCAAATTAAAATGCCGCCAATATAAACTGATTGTGAAGAAAAAAAACTACCATAAGGTCTATAATTTATTTAATTTATTGTTCTTCTATATTATCAAAGCCACTACACATCATGTAAGTGAGAACAAAAGACAACACAAACCAAAGCATTCAACAAGCGGGAAGAAATTTTAACGGAGTGTGAAAATGTTAATCAGACATTCCTTACAAATTAGTACCTACATGTAAGCAAAGTTGATTTAATCAGGAGGAACTCTAAAATCTTTTACTTTAAACAGTTTTATTAGCTCGCCTGAACGAAAGTTCAGGAAGAGCTATTGTTGTCACCACGGCGTCGGCTTCCGCGTCCGCGTCAGCGTCAGCGTCCGCGTCGGCGTCCGGATTGGATGTTTTGGTTAAAGTTTTTTAAAGACCTATATCTCCTTAACCCATGGATGGATTCTTTTGATACTTGCACTGTAGTTAGATATTGGTCTAAGGTTTAACAGGGTACCACCCCCACCCCACTCCGTGACCTTGATGTCAAGGTCATGGACTTAGAAAATTGGTATTTTTTTTGACTGGATGTTTTGGTTAAAGTTTTATAAAGCCCAATATCTCCTTAACCCATGGATGGATTCCTTTGATACTTGCACTAAAGTTAGATATTGGTCTAAAGTTTTCGTAGGTACTACCCCCACCCCCCTCTGTGACCTTGATGTCAAGGTCATGGACTTAGAATATTGTCTTTTTATTGATTGGATGTTTTGGTTAAAGTTTTTTAAAGACACATATCTCCTGAACCCACAGATGAATTCTTTTTATATTTGCACTGTAGTTAGATCTACAGAGTACTACCCCAACCCCGCTCAGTGATCTTGATGTCAAGGTCAGGGACTTGAGAAATTTTTGTCTTTTTTTAAGTTTTGTAATTGCATACTGATTCATAATGCTTTGCAGAGATTTAGTTTATACTTGAACTGATGTTAGACTCTTTTTTGAGTTTTTACAAAACATCTTATACTTACCCCACTGGATGACCTTGAATTCAAGGTCATCGACTTGAATTTTGGCTTAAAGATTTTGGTTAAAGTTTTATATTTATGAAGACATAATTTCACAGTGCCACGATGATGGACTCAGTTGATACTAATACTTGGACTGATGTTAGATAATGGTTCAGGGTTTTGATACATCCTAGTAGCCCCCCCCCCCTCCCCCTATCCGTCAGTTTTTTTACCTCAAGCTCATGGACTTTGAAATTTCATTTCATTTTCTTTTTATTTTAATTTTATTTTCAAGACTTATTTCTGAGATAGCTTTTGTTTATAAATGTGTTTTCATTATGGACATGCTTGCCTGAAGGTTTATGCATAGCAGTCCACATAGCACACACACCCTCCCCCCCCCCCCCCCCCTCCCCCTACCCGTTAATTTTTTTTTTACCTCAAGCTTGTGGACTTTGAAATTTCATTTCATTTTTTTTATTTTAATTTTATTTTAAGACATTTCTGAGATAGCTTTTGTTTATAAATGTGTTTTCATTATGGACATGCTTGCCTGAAGTTTTATGCATAGCAGTCCACACCACCATAGCGGCTGTGTGATGGGCTAGCACCAATTCAGGCGAGCTATGCTGTCAGGTGACAGCTCTTGTTAGGATAAATTTAACATTATAACAGAAATGATTGTAATTTTTGTATTCAACCTCAAACTCAAGTGGCCCATATGATGTCAGCAGAAAACACTATTTCATCAGAAATCACGAATCCGCCAAAATAAAAATCCGCCAAAAGGTCAGTCTATTGAAACCGCCAAATTTTGCTGCCACCAAATGTAAGTGTTTTACAGTATTGTTTTGGCCAATAGCGGTGCACCTGCTGTAGAGTGTATTTTTGTATAGCACACCTGTTGTGCACAGAATAGCAAGCCAAGTGTCTAAGTTAGCAGATAACGATTCACATGTCTAATGAAACTGAAAGTGAAAGTTGAATGCACCAGGACCAGAACAAACGCTTTCCAGTAGTCTTTCTGTGGTATAATGATATGCATGTGGTTTGTTGTTTTTTACAAAGTTTGTTGTTTTTTAATTTTTATTTGGTCTTTCTTTATGAAGTTTCAGCCGTACATAAACTTTAATTGGATGGAAGAAAGTAATTGTCAGCACAGAGCTCTAGATCAGAGGAGGAACTTGGTGATAATTAGGCATGATTTTTGTTAATTCTGCATAAAAACATAAGTTTTGACCTCTCATGTGAACTGTCTTGTTGAGTGTCAGTGAGAAATTAGAAAAACTATCCCTCATCACTGTCTTATGATTTTATGACCAAATTTGTTAAAGGGAGATAAGATCAAGTCAGAGTTATCTGCCCTTGTGAAAGATCTGCCCACAGTATATGACAGGGTAGCAGAGACATCTAAAGGCTTACAGACAGCAATAGATTATTACCAGGATTTCACAAGTTTTGTTATGGACAGGTATATTATTAGTTAGTCTTCCCAGAACGGCTTTATATACTATAAAAATTCAAAAACTTGTAACACCTAAAATAATTACTGTAATTGTCCTAAAAGTGAAACTACTTGATTTTTCAATTCAGTAATGTGCCCAAAAGATGCAGATGAATGGCAAACAGTGTAGATCCTGAATTGACTGCTCCTGTAGGAGCAGTCAGAAAGGGGTCAGCACTGTTTGCTCAGACCTGTCTGCCTCAATACTTAGAATTTCTGTGGTAGTTCAGTAAAGTCCTTTTATTAATTAATTTTTGGGATCCACAGAAATGCAGCATAGTAACTGAATGACATTATACTTATACTAACAACTATAACCAAATAAGCATTTGTCAGTCAGTTGTAAGGAGACACATCACTCATGCTTTGGGCTTGTGAATCTGTGATACGATCTACTTTACAGCTGATCTCGAATATTAATTATTGCTCAACAATTTGCTGTTAGAGCTGATGTAATTTTGGAATGGTCATCAAATACATGTACAGTATTATTTAGCTAAAAGACAAAGATACCCTCTCTCCAGGTGCGGGACATTTGAGCGAATTGACTGGACATTTGAGCAAAAAAATTAGGATGTTTGAGTGACAAAAAAGTGGACATTTGAGCGAAACAAAAAATAACCCTTTTGTGAGGAATACCTGAATTACCTTGACATTTTCCATCATTTCAGGCGCCTTGTCTTGTGCCCTTTTCATTTAGCAGTCAAATATTGCAAATTTGCCCCCCCCCCCCCCCCCCCCCCACACACACACACAGGTCTTGAGCAGGTTCAGCACTGGAGTGAGTGATTTATATTAAAATAAACTTCGAGTCAGTGCTTAAGAGAACCTGATGAAACCCTTCTCTGGGCTTGGGGAGCAAAGGATGCGTGCATGTTTTTATGAACTCTGAACACTGACGAACTTAGCAATGCTATTCAAATCCATTGGCACCAGATTTTCCTCTCTTATGTTCTGAATCTCACTTCATATGATTTTTGAAGGTCCAACGCTAACATCTTCTGCAGCCTTTCTCTGGGCCTGTGCTCTTATATGGTGTCTCATTTTATTGATCATCATGGTCATGAGAGTGCTCTTATTTTGTTGGGGGGGGGGGGGGGGGGGGGTTGGGGCTGGGGGAGGGAGTGGGGTAGGGAGGTTGGGATGGGTAATAACCATTTTGAAATAACGCAGCGCCATGAATAACAGTTCACCACCTTTTCAGGCTGTAACTGAGTCCATCACAGATTATACTTTTTTGACCACAATTTGTATCCACAACAGTCATATCCATCATACTCCTACAAAAGACCCAGGCTGACTGAGTAAAATGTTCAGTTCTATTGAAAATCATACTAATTAATCATCTTGTACGGGAAAGTTTGCATGTGAGTTCCGTTCACCTGTACTACTTACCTGTAAATCCACTTAAAAGGGTTAAAATCAATTTCGCTAAACTATCCACCCTTAAATTCCCTCAAATGTCCAAAGTGGGGTTTGGAATTTTTCGCTCAAATGTCCATCGCCCCTCTCTCCAGAATGACCCCAAATATCTATAAAAAAAAAACAGTACAGG
The DNA here is from genome assembly GCA_963989385.1 of Ctena decussata. Lineage (NCBI taxonomy): Eukaryota > Metazoa > Mollusca > Bivalvia > Lucinida > Lucinidae > Ctena > Ctena decussata. Next base: position 11,560,021 of record OZ022504.1, read on the forward strand.
TATTGTGCAGTGTGCTTTCAGATGGGGTTTTTGCTTCCAAAACAATCCCAAAAATCTATATCCATCTTATAAGATGGCTTCCAAAACTATCCCAGAAATCTATATCCATCTTATAAGATGGCTTCCAAAACAATCCCAAAAATCTATATTCATCGTATAAGATGGGTCTAAATATTTTGGGTTGTTTTGGACAGGAAATAGTCCATTTTATAACTTAATAAATATGGTACCTCCTGAGCTGTTATTAGCTCACCTGAGCCGAAGGCTCAGAGGTGAGCTTATAGGATGGGAGTCGAGCCGTCGTCCGTCCGTGCGTGGGTGTGTGGGTGCGTGGGTGGGTGCGTCAACATTTTCAAACATAAATATCTCAGAGATCAGTGGGCGGATCGCAATCAAATTTTATCTGAAGCATCATTTGGGTGGGGGAAAGGCTGCATTAGGTTTTGGTGCCGATCAGCTCAGAACTCTGGTTTCCATGGCAACAGATAGCCCCCATAGGGTTATAATGGGGAAAACGGCGTCATCACGTTTTCTCGACTGTTTTTAGCTCACCTGAGCCGAAGGCTCAGAGGTGAGCTTATAGGATGGGAGTCGAGCCGTCGTCCGTCCGTGCGTGGGTGGGTGGGTGCGTGGGTGCGTGCGTGCGTGCGTCAACACTTTCAAACATAAATATCTCAGAAACCAGTGGGCTGATTGCAATCAAATTTTATCTGAAGCATCATTGGGGTGGGGGAAAGGCTGCATTAGGTTTTGGTGCAGATCAGCTCAGAACTCTGGTTTCCATGGCAACAGATAGCCCCCATAGGGTTATAATGGGGAAAACGGCGTCATCACGTTTTCTCGACTGTTTTTGATTAGATCCTTATCATACTTGCAGGTAATGATGACATACACAAGAGCTTGGATGAGTTCGAAATTTGGCCGGATTCGAGCACAGACTACGGAGTTAGCTGCCCTTGAGCGTTTGAAAAAAATCCCATAGGGTTATAATGGGGAAAATGGCGTCATCACGTTTTCTCAACTGTTTTCGCTTAGATCCTTATCATACTTGCAGGTAATGATGACATACATAAGAGCTTGGATGAGTTCGAAATTTGGCCGGATTCGAGCACAGACTGCGGAGTTAGCTGCCAGTTGAAAAAAATCCCATAGTGTTATAATGGAGAAAACAACGTCATCACATATTTTTAGAAAACCTTTGTCATCGCTCTATTGCCTACATTTCTCAACGGATTTTAAAATAACTTCACACAAATGTAGGGCATGACAATATCTCGAGCAAGTTTGACTTTCAGGATGCTGTGCCCAAGGTCAAGGTCACTGTGGCTATTTTTAGAAAAACTTTGTCAGCGCTCTAGCACCTACATTTCTCAGCAGATTTTAAAATAACTTCACACAAATGTAGGGCATGACAATATCTCGAGCAAGTTCGACTTTCAGGATGCTGCGCCCAAGATCAAGGTCACTGTGGCTATTTTTAGAAAAACTTTGTCAGCGCTCTAGCACCTACATTTCTCAATGGATTTTAAAATAAATTCACGCATATGTAGGGCATGACAATATCTCGAGCGAGTTCGACTTTCAGGATGCTGAGCCCAAGGTCAAGGTCACTGTGGCTATTTTTAGAAAAAACTTTATCATCGCCCTAGCACCTTCATTTCTCCATGGATTTTGAAATTACTTGACACAAATGTAGGGTATGACAATATCTCAAGCAAGTTCGACTTTCAGGGTGCTGCACCCAAGGTCAAGGTCACTGTGGCTATTTTTAGAAAAACTTGGTCATCGCTGTAGCGCCTACATTTCTCAACGGATTTTAAAATAAATTCACACAAATGTAGGGCATGACAATATCTCAAACAATTTTGACATCTAGGGTGCTGCGCCCAAGGTCAAGGTCACTGTGGCTATTTTTAGAAAAACTTTGTCAGCGCTCTAGCACCTACATTTCTCAATGGATTATAAAATAAATTCACACATATGTAGGGCATGACAATATCTCGAGCAAGTTCGACTTTCAGGGTGCTGTGCCCAAGGTCAAGGTCACTGTGGCTATTTTTAGAAAAACTTTGTCATCGCCCTAGCACCTTCATTTCTCCATGGATTTTGAAATAACTTCACACAAATGTAGGGTATGACAATATCTCAAGCAAGTTCGACTTTCAGGATGCTGTGCCCAAGGTGAAGGTCACTGTGGCTATTTTTAGAAAAACTTTGTCATCGCTCTAGCACCTACATTTCTCAACGGATTTTAAAATAAATTCACACAAATGTAGGGCATGACAATATCTCGAGCAAGTTTGACTTTCAGGATGCTGCAGTCAAGGTTTTTGATTAGATCCTTATCATACTTGCAGGTAATGATGACATACATAAGAGCTTGGATGAGTTCGAAATTTGGCCGGATTCGAGCACAGACTACGGAGTTAGCTGCCCTTGAGCGTTTGATAAAAAATCCCATAGTCTGATAATGGAGAAAACAACGTCATCACATTTTCATTTTTCATCGGATCCTCTTCATACTTGCAGGTAATGAGGATATACATAAAAGCTTGGATTAGTTAGCATTTCGGCTAGATCCCACCACTGACTACGGAGTACCTGCCCTGAGCATCCAAAAAATCAGTGTCGCCACTTTTTCTTGGTTTCTACTGATCTGATCCTTTTCAAACTTGCAGGTAATGAGGAAATGCATAATATTTTAAACAAGTTCAAATTTTGGCCAGATCAGGCCAACCACTACGAAGTTAGCTGCCCTTGACAGCTCTGTCTATTGTGCTCTTGATCGGATACTTTTTAAACTTGCATATATTAAATGAGGGCATACATAATGTTTTGGGTGAGTTTAATTTTCAGCCTGATTGGACCACTGACTATGGAGTTAGCTGCCCTTGAGCATCTCAAATATCCCTATAGGTTTACAATGTCTCTCAGGTGAGCAATTGTTGCCCTTTGGGCTACTTGTTTATTAGATCCTTATCATACTTGCAGGTAATGATGACATACACAAGAGCTTGGATGAGTTCGAAATTTGGTCGGATTCGAGCACAGACTACGGAGTTAGCTGCCCTTGAGCGTTTGAAAAAAATCCCATAGGGTTATAATGGGGAAAATGGCGTCATCACGTTTTCTCAACTGTTTTTGCTAAGATCCTCTTCATACTTGCAGGTAATGATGACATACATAAGAGCTTGGATGAGTTCGAAATTTGGCCGGATTCGAGCACAGACTAGGGAGTTAGCTGCCCTTGAGTGTTTGAAAAATATCCCATTGTGTTATAATGGAGAAAACAACGTCATCACATATTTTTAGAAAACCTTTGTCATCGCTCTATTGCCTACATTTCTCAACGGATTTTAAAATAACTTCACACAAATGTAGGGCATGACAATATCTCGAGCAAGTTCGACTTTCAGGATGCTGCGCCCAAGGTCAAGGTCACTGTGGCTATTTTTAGAAAAACTCTGTCAGCGCTCTAGCGCCTACATTTCTCAGCATATTTTAAAATAACTTCACACAAATGTAGGGTATGACAATATCTCGAGCAAGTTCAACTTTCAGGATGCTGCGCCCAAGGTCAAGGTCACTTTGGCTTTTTAGCTCACCTGAGCCGAAGGCTCACAGGTGAGCTTATAGTATAGGCAGGCATCCGTCGTCCGTCGTCCGTCGTCCGTCCGTCCGTCGTCCGTCGTCCGTCCGTCAATATTTTCAAACGACATCTCCTCTGAAACTACAAGGCCCATTGTTACCAAATTTCATATATAGCATCTATAGGCAGGGGGAACCAATAATACTGTTTTTTATCCAAATCGCTTCAGAACTTTGGTTGCTATGGCAACTTAAAGTTTCCATTGACTTGTATGGGAAAAATTGAAAATTTTCATTTATTGCTATGTCACTGCAGATATTTTGACAAAACTTTTACAGAAATGTTCCTTGAGTATTCCTCTTTCAACCACATGAACTTTATGTAAATTGCACAATTTGGCTGGTTGCCATGGCAACCGAATGGTTAAAAAATAGAAAAAATGTTCAAAAATCATCTCCTCAGAAACTATGCAACCAATAAAGCTCAAACTTCACAGAAAAGATCTTAGTACTAGCTTCTATAAAAGTACTGTTTTTCTTGGCAATTGCTCAAGCAGTTTGGTTGCTATGGGAACTGAAAGTTGCCATTGACTTCTAATGGCAAAATGGAAAATTTGCATTTATTGCTATGCCACTGCGGATATTTTGACAAAACTTTCATAGAAATGTACCTTGAGTAGTCTTTAACCAGCCATGTTAAATTTATGCAAATTGCGCAATTTGGCTGGTTGCTATTGCAACCGAATGGTTAAAAATAGAAAAATATTAAAAAATCATCTTTGCAGAAACTGTATGGCCCAATAAAGCTCAAACTTTACAGAAAGAACCTTAGTACTAGCCTTTATAGAATTATTGTTTTTCATGGCAATTGCTCCAGCAGTTTGGTTGCTATGGCAACTAAGAATTTCCATTGACTTATAATGAGGAAAATGGAAATTTGCAATTTTTGCTGTCTAACTAACTGCAGTTATTTAAAATTTTTTCTACAGAAATGTTTCTTGAGTAGTCCTCTATGATTCATATGAATTTTCTCCAAATCGCTGAATTTGATTGGTTGCCATGGCAAAATATAGTGTAAATTTGAAGAAAGAATCTTCTGCTCAGAAGCCATATAGGGGATGAAGCTGATATTGTGCAAACATGTTGATGACAGTAGGTTCTACATAAATTTTATTCTTTTTCTTCCAATCCCATAAGAACTTTGGTTGCTATGGCGATTTATAGTTTCCATTGACTCATAATGGGAAAAGTGAAGCCATGAGGGGGATGAAGCTGATACTTAGCATACATATTAATAATTTTAACCTCTACCTAAAGTATGTTTTATATTATCATTGCCCTTGTGAATTTGTTGCTACGGCAACTTAAAGTTTCCATAGACTTATAATGAGGAAAGTAGACATTTGCTATTTATTTCTGTGTTACTGCAGATATTTTGACAAAACTTCACAGAAATGTTCCTGGAGTAGTCCTCTACCAGCCATATGAATTTTTCCCAATTACCCGATTTTGATTGGTTGCCATTGCAGCTGAAAGGCCAAATTTTCACTTTTTTTTTGCCAAAGATCTTCTGAGAAGCCATTAATGGGGGATAAAGCTTATTTTTTTTGCATAAATGTTTGTGATATTATCCTCTACATAAATGGTGTTTTTTATTGCTGTTGTTCATGGTGTTTTGTTGCTGTAACCTCAATGCCTCAGTGCTCAGGTGAGCGATATAGGGCCATTGGCCCTCTGGTTTAAGAAAATCTTTGAAAACGCTCTAGCACCTACATTTCTCAGCAGATTTTAAAATAACTTCACACAAATGTAGGGCATGACAATATCTCGAGCAAGTTTGAGTTTTAGGGTGCTGCAACCCAGGTCAAGGTCACTGTGGCTATTTTAAGAAAAAAACTGGTCATCGCTCTAGCGCCTACATTTCTCAACGGATTTTAAAATAACTTCACACAAATGTAGGGCATGACAATATCTGGAGCGAGTTCGACTTTTAGGGTGCTGCGCCCAAGGTCAAGGTCACTGTGGCTATTTTTAGAAAAACATTGTCAGGGCTCTAGCACCTACATTTCTCAGCAGATTTTAAAATAACTTCACACAAATGTAGGGCATGACACTATCTTGAGCAAGTTTGACTTTCAGGTTGCTGCACCCAAGGTCAAGGTCACTGTGGCTATTTTTAGAAAAACTTTGTCAGCGCTTTAGCATCTACATTTCTCAATGGATTTTAAAATAACTTCACACAAATGTAGGGCATGACAATATCTCAAGCAAGTTTCACTTTCAGGGTCCTGTGCCCAAGGTCAAGGTCACTGTGGCTATTTTTAGAAAATCTTTGTCAACGCTCTAGCACCTACATTTCTCAGCAGATTTTAAAATAACTTCACACAAATGTAAGGCGTGACAATATCTCGAGCAAGTTTGAGTTTTAAGGTGCTGCACCCAAGGTCAAGGTCACTGTGGCTATTTTTAGAAAAACTTGGTCATCGCTCTAGAGCCTACATTTCTCAACGAATTTTAAATCAACTTCACACAAATGTAGGGTATGACAATATCTCGAGCAAGTTCAACTTTCAGGGTGCTGCGCCCTAGGTCAAGGTCACTGTGGCTATTTTTAGAAAAACTTTGTCAGCGCTCTAGCATCTACATTTCTCAGCAGATTTTAAAATAACTTCACGCAAATGTAGGGCATGACAATATCTCGAGCAAGTTCGACTTTCAGGGTCCTGTGCCCAAGGTCAGGGTCACTGTGGCTATTTTTAGAAAAACTTTGTCATCGCTCTAGCACCTACATTTCTCAACGGATTTAAAAATAAATTCACACAAATGTAGGGCATGACAATATCTCGAGCAAGTTTGACTTTCAGGGTGCTGCAATCAAGGTTTTTGATTAGACCCTTATCATACTTGCAGGTAATGATGACATACATAAGAGCTTGGATAAGTTCGAAATTTGGCCGGATTCGAGCACAGACTACGGAGTTAGCTGCCCTTGAGCGTTTGAAAAAAATCCCATAGTCTTATAATGGAGAAAACAACGTCATCACATTTTCATTTTTCATCGGATCCTCTTCATACTTGCAGGTAATGAGGATATGCATAAAAGCTTGGATTAGTTAGCATTTCGGCTAGATCCCACCACTGACTATGGAGTACCTGCCCTGAGCATCCAAAAAATCAATGTCGCCACTTTTTCTTGGTTTCTACTGATTGATCCTTTTTCAAACTTGCAGGTAACGAGGAAATGCATAATATGTTAAACAAGTTCAAATTTTGGCCAGATCAGGCCAACAACTACGAAGTTAGCTGCCCTTGACAGCTCTGTCTATTGTGCTCTTGATCGGATACTTTTTAAACTTGCATATATTAAATGAGGGCATACATAATGTTTTTGTTGAGTTTAATTTTCAGCCTGATTGGACCACTGACTGTGGAGTTAGCTGCCCTTGAGCATCTTAAATATCCCTATAGGTTTACAATGTCTCTCAGGTGAGCAATTGTTGCCCTTTGGGCTACTTGTTCTTTTATCTCGCAGCAAAGTCAATGAAGCAGACTGTCTCCCTATGTTAAAGTTCATTCAGAATCATGGTAATGTGACAACATATGAATGGAGAACAGGCAGTAAACCAGTCACAATACAGGAAGACTGGGTTGTCATAGATACCAAAGATGAAGAAGATCTGACACAGAATGCTGATGATGTAAGACAGAGTTTTATATTAACCCTTAAAGTGCTAAAAAGCAGACGACAAAATTTACGTCTGCAAAATTTGAAATAAAATGTTTTATCCAAATTATATGATATTGACACCTCAAAGAATAGAGGGCAGACATGGTAGAACCAGATGAGGCAGCTCATCTTGAGCTGCCCCATTTGGATCTACATTGTTTGCAAATTCAACTATTTTCATGTTTTGTTTTGATATAGGAGTTCACTTTTCCGTCTGTCCGTCAGTTCATCCGTCCGTCCGTCCGTCCCTCCACAATTACGTCGACCCTAACATTCGTGTCCATTATTCTCAATCTATGATACCTACAATCATCAAACCTGGTATAAAGCTTCTTCTTAGAATGGTCTCGAGGAACCTTGCACTTATTTTGACCTTTGACCTATTTTTCATGCTCTAATGACTTTGTAAAATTTTACGTCAAAAATTATGTCGACCCTAGTGTTCATTTCTTTCCATCTATGATACCTGCAATCATCAAACCTGGTATAAAGTTTTTTCTTAGAATGGTCTAGAGGATTGTTGCATTTATTTTGACCTTTGACCTATATTTTCTGCTCTGCTGACTTAGTATAATTTTACCTCAAAAATGATGTCAATCCTAGCATACTGGTCCATTTCTCTCAATCTGTGATACCTACAGTCATCAAAACTGGTATAAAGTTTCTACTTAGAATTATCTAGCAGATTGTTGCACTTACTTTGACCTTTGACCCATATTTCATGCTTTGCTGACTTTGTAAAATTTTATTTGAAAAATTACGTCAACCCTATCGTTTAAGTCCATCTCTCAATCTATGATACCCAATATCATCAAACCTGGTATAAAGTTTCATCTTAGAATAGACTCGAGGATTAATATACTTTTTTTCAACCCTTCTTCAGGGATGCTGCTTTTATTTGTGCCCTTGACCTATATATCATGCTCTGTTGACTTTGGAAATTTTATGTCAACCTGGCAACCATGATTATATGGACAAGAGCATTCAAGTCCATTTCTCACTAACAATACCACCAACAATCATCAGACATGGCATAAAATGTTTTCTTAAGCTGGCGTCCTAGAATGTTTGACTACTTTATACCTTTAATCTATATTTTTAAATCCGTTGACTGTATACCTAAATGTATAGAACTGCTCAAATTTCTAAATTATTCATCAGAACCAAGTGTACACTTTCCTCTATCCATGGTATCTACTACTGAGAAAGCGTATGGCAGGTGCGACATAGCATTCCGCGGAATTCTTGTACCACATTAAGCATTAAGGTGGATAGATACAACTTCAGGAGAAGCCACTCTGCAGTTTTCATACTTGCCTCTTTTCTCTATGGGGATCAGTATTAAAGTGAAGAACTTGCTCCTCTGGAAGCAAATTCTTGCTTGAAGAGCTGACTATTCTTGATAGGGGACTCTTGTTACAGGAAAAAAATTCCAAGCCACAGAAGTTGTGTTCCTTTGAAAAAAAATGGTGAAAGAGTATGCTGGTGTATCCATTTACCCAAGAAACAGCTTTTTACCAAAATTATTCACAAAGAAATGGCTGGGCAGCAGTGTAGATTCAGATGAGATTGCTTTAAGCAGGCCTCAAATCAGGGTTTATACTGTTTGCCATTAATGTTATAAAGCATTTACAGATAGGGAAAAATATAGTTGCAAATTCAAAGATGGATGAATACCATTTTATTCAGGTATAAGATAGGACTTGTTCTCTCCAAAAGTACCCCAGATATGTAAATAGAGGATCTTACATGAGTGCTCATGTATTATTGATTTTATTAAATGAGTTGGGGAAAAAGATAAGATGCGAGGCTGTGCCGAGCATCTTATCATTTTTCCCCAACGAGTTTAATAAATTCAATAATACATGAACACAAATGCAAGATTCTATTTATCATATGACGCTAAAATCGTATTTCATTAGCATTTTTTGCAATAAAACGTCACGATTTCGCCTAGAAAAGCAACGTTTTTATGGACGTCAACGCATAACGTTACGACGTAATTTGCATATTTAATCCACTAGTGGATTATCGTTTTTAATGCATGGCTTTATTACACTCTCAGAAGCCACGTCATATGATAAATCAGTGTTGTAATTTGCCTATAATAGGTTTTCCTCTTCCAAAACAATCCCAAATATTCAGATCCATCCTTTTAAGCAATCCCAAAAAGGTAGACCAACCTTGTAAGATGGGCAAGACAGGTCTAGCTGTTCGGTTTTGTTTGTAAGGGAAAAAAGTCGATCTTATAGACAAGATAAATACAGTAATAAACAGAAAAAAAAGTTAGTACAAAATATTTAGGGTAGGTCTGGATGATGGTACAGCAGGGATTAATATTTGTGATGACATTTGATATTGTGTTAACAGATTGACTGGGGTGACACAGGCCAGAATGGTGGTACAGCAGAGATTGATCTGTGTGATGACATTGATTTCGATATATCTGGAATCACATTAGAAAGTGGCGGAATATCAGAAGGACAGGTAAAATATAAACAGATTTTTCAATGACTGATACATGTCATTACACATGGGACAGCACTATTGCGTCACTTTTGATTTGTGACTTTTTTACACAATACTGATGCCTTTATTATTGTTTGGTATTCACTTTGTTTCAACACATATAGCAGATTTTTTGGAAACTTTACATACCAGTCTTAGCAAATGAGGCATCCTCATTTGATTGGAAGACCAATTTTAAGAGAAATGATGCCATTAAAATGCATCATAAGGCCAAAATTATGGGTAGTTACAGTAAACATTGTAAATACTGGGACAAACAAGGGTTAGCAAATAAGAAAGACCCAGATCAGACTGCTCCTAAAGGAGCTGTTTGATCAGCATCTACACTATTTGAAATACTATCTCAAGCTGTTGTGTTCAATACTTCATTGAAAAACCAAACTGTTTATTTTAAGGTTTACAATTTTTTTTTAATATTTTACGTTAGTTTTGCATTCTTGCCATGAGCTGTTCATTTACATAAATGAATGTTGATTTCAGAATGATATAGATCTAAGTGTAGAACAACTTGGTGAGGAGATTGATTGGGGCATCACAGGGGAGACAATCCAGGAGCAAGAAACACCAGAAACTGAAGGTACGGCCTTGAAAAGAATTCTTGCATAGAAACAAAATTCATGTTTTTATGATGGAATTATCATGCTGTTCAGACATTCTTTTATGTTTTAGTTATTGCTTATTTGCAATCCAGGCTGTACATGTATCTAGTATACATTACATTACCTGATGTTACATAGACACACTGTGATAAGCATATTTTATTTTGCATTTGTTGGTGCTAAAGGGTCCTTATTTTCATGGTCTGAGTTTATGATTCAGGAGATACTATAATAGATAACTTTTATGATTTTCGAGGCATTTTCATTGAGTTTTTCAATGGAATCATACTCATACATGCAACGATAGCAATCATATGTGTTTCTGTCATTGCATTAACATTTGCTGGGTCACTCAGAAGAAGTTTGAACACTCGGCTAAAGACTCAAGTTCAAACAGCTTCCTTAGGAGCAGTCTGATCTGGGGCTACACTGTTTGCCATAGCAGGTATGTCCAGTGCTGGGTGTCATTACAATATTTTTGTGTATCATTACAGAAGGTGTGGCCAGTGGGGAGGATGCTTTGTCTTTATTGGACAACCCTCGCACAAGAAATCTATTTATAGATGACCTACTGGAGGTAATTTTATTTCAGATGAAAGTACATCTTGATTTTTATTCTTACTGTTGACATTGATTGAGGTATGTATTGTGCAAACATATGTGTGCATTCACTGCAGCTGGTGTTGTGCTTTGTGGCAGCCAAAATACTTCCCCATACATTATTATAGTGAAGATTATATATGTTCTGGTCCTTTGGGATCATTGAGTTAATTTGAGTCATTAACTCCTCTATATGAAAGTACAGGGAGCTATTGTTGTCATCCTGACATGGATGTCACACTTTTAAGTTTTATAACAACTTTTTTTTATGTGATTGGCAACACACTTTCAGGTGACCTATCCTGTACGGGGACAGATCTTGTTTTGAAATAGTTTCGCTAAAGCCTGTGCTAGTGGGTGGGCCGGTGTTGTATATAAATTTATAAATGATCATGAATAGACTCAGTTAATGAGTCAGCTATTTTTTGTTTTATTGATGTAGTCCTTACTTTCAAACAATCTAACTTTAGGAACTTAATTACCCACATACATCTATAATCAGTTGACTACAGTTTAGTTATTAGTTTGCTGTTGGAAAAAGTCCTAGATTGTTATAGATGCTTTTAAGAAATCTACTGCATCTAGATAAATCAGTTTTTGCATTACTTGCATTCAGCAGAAAATGAGACATTGATATTGCTGCAGTATCACTGCATGATTATTGTATATACTTTGATAATCTGTTAGTTTTCTTAAGAACAGGAGGATCACTTTTAGGGCTAGTATCTATACTATTTTCAGATTTGTAAAAGTTTATTCCATTGAAGTGTGTCTACATTCCTGGTGGATTAATGTGTATTTTTTTTGGTCATCAGACAGGCTGGGGGTGGGGTGGTTCCTTTCCAAAACGATGTAGATCTTACAAGCTGGATCTACATTTGGGATAATTTTGGAAAAGGAAACCGAGGAGATAGGGTTTGAGGGGGGGGGGGGGGGGGGGCAGGAAGAGGTTGGGGGTGGAGGGGGGGTTATTCTATTAATATTGAAGTGTGTCAGCATTTGTGAATTAAGATATATTTCTCCTGTCATAAGACAGGATGGGGGTGGGGTGATTCCCTTTAATATAATCCAGAAATCTAGATCTATCTTACAAGATGGAACTAGATTTTTAGGGATTTCTTTGGAAGAGAAAACCCTATCCAATAGCTGAAGTACATAAGGCAGATTTACATATTTGGAGTACTTTTGGAGAGATGAAGCTCCGTCTTGCAACCAAATATATATGGTTGCAAACATTGTAGGACCTGATCATGCTGCTCCTAGAGGAGCAGTATGATCAGGTCCTACACTGTTTTCTCAAGAATTCTGTCATAATATTGAGAATAACTATGGTAAAACTATTGCTTTCTTTTCAGCTAGAGGCATTTTTATCACAAAGATTGTTGGAACTGAAGGAAGAGAGCAATGTGTTGTCTGTCAGTCAGTTTCAGACTGCTCCAGCCTCGGTTCAGATAGATAGCAACAAGGTCAGCACCTTAGCAACAGAGGTCAAGTGCATTCTGTCTCAGCTGACCACAGTTCAGATACAGCATTTGATGTTGATCAGGAATTCACCAAGGTACAGTCAACTCTCGATATCTCGAACACTGATATCTCAAAGTATCTTCTAATATCAAAGAATCTAGTTTGGACATATTTCCTACTTTTATTTGTATTTGAATTTCTTTTATCTCAAACTACTGATACCTCAAAGTAAATTTTCTGTGACCAAAAAATTTATTTTGAAATATCAGTAGTTTGGGATGAACTTCAACTTTGAGATATCGAGAGCTGACTATATGTGTTTCAAGAACCAACACAAGGCCATTTTAGATGCAGTAGAAAGTTACTAGATTTGTACTACAACAGGCCTCTGTGTTGTCCAACATGAGCCTAATTGCTGATGTTGACAGTATGTATACAGACTGTGTTTATTGATGCATCTGTTCCTCAGAAAAAAGGCATGCAAAGAAATTTATTAAAGTATGTTGTAGTCATTTTGGCTAGAGAAATTTTTGAAATGCTAGAAAATGGTTTAGGTACTTTGAAGAAAAAGTATGCATTTTTCTTAGATTTTATATGTTAGAATTGAAATAGTTCAGGGCCTAGTTGCTCAAGGCATCTTTGGTTTAACAAAGTCTTTAGTCAAGGATTTGTTAACTCTTCCAGTACATATAAAATGAAGTGTGCTGAAGTTTGCTGAAAAATTTGAGGAGCTTTTGCAATTGCGAAACTGACATTGTTTGCCAATAAATTGCAGTGTTTTTCCATACAATAAGTTGAAACTGTAATATCTTGTTTAACCATGACCTTGCCAGGAGGTTATAAAACTTGAGTACATTCTCAAACTCAAAATAAAGCACGCTGATTGGCTGCTTCCAAGCACATGCTCGTAAGCAGCCAATCAGTGTGCTTTATTTTGAGTTTGAGGTTGTACTTAAGTTTTATAACCACGGACCCTCGGAAGCAGTCAATCAGTGTGCTTTATTTTGAGTTTGGGGTTATACTCAAGTTTTATAACCTCTGACCCTCGGAAGCAGCCAATCAGTGTGCTTTATTTTGAGTTTGAGGTTATACTCAAGTTTTATAACCTTGGACCCTCGGAAGCAGCCAATCAGTGTGCTTTATTTTGAGTTTGAGGTTTTACTCAAGTTTTATAACCTCGGACCCTTATGAGCTTTGACTTGGGCTGAGTTGTTCAAAGCATTATTACCTCAACAAAGGCTTTTGTCAGAGATTTATGAAGTCCTCTAGTCAACACAAATTCTAATGCACTTATAAATATAACGGGACGTCTGATTGGATAACGTCAAAATTTTGCGACAGTATATTCTATGAGATACTGTCACAAATCCGACTTCATTATAAAACGTCACTTCTCATCGGCTACATTTGGTTTTACGCTGTGCTGGACAATGTGAAAAAGTGCATTAGAATGGGGATAACTATATTTGGGAAGGTAAATTATCGGTTTTATGGTAGCAGATTGCGTTTTACGTCGACGCTTGTGAGCGTTGCCGTAAAACGAAATTTCCGACCATAAAACCGACAATTTACCTCCCCAAATGACAATTTTGAATACAGTTATCCCCTAAATCTGCTAATATTTTCTCAGCGAAAAATTGAAAGTGTTTTAGTTTAACAATATATTTGAAAATTTAATGTCTTGTTAGCTAACAGTGTCAATAGTTTTGAACATCACAGATCAGGACCAGATCCACAATTTTTTTTTTATTGAGTAAATTACTATTTGTCTGAGAATACATTCCTCTAAACAGTGATTTTATTACTCAATAAGTCACTATTAGAGCAGGATAAGTTTGCGCAATTTAACCCTTAAACAAAAATCCTTTTGAAAATGATAGGTTAATAATTAGTAAACCATACTCCATGAATACCCCTGATGTGCTTAAGTATTGGGACGCCTAAAACCAATAATTTTCCATTTGTCCCAAATGGACAATTAATGGCTTTTAGGTGTCCCAATATTTAAGAACATTTGGGTACACTTGTAAATCTGTAGTGGCTTCTTTCTTTTGTATTGGGACACCTAAAAACATTAATTTTCCATTTGACCCAAATGGAAAATTAATGGTTTTTTAGGTGTCCCAATATTTAAGCACATTAGGATACACTTGCAAATATGTGCTGACTTCTTTCTAGGTATGTAGATAGGCTGAAAGAGTCACTCTGCCAGACTTTGACGCTAGCTGACAAGATGGTATTTTACGAGAAGGAGATGGTGGTACGACGGAAAGAATCAGTGGAGGAGGAAAGAGACCTGGTACCCAAGTTAGATGTTCTCATTGAAAAGACAAAGGAAATACAGAAACAGGTAGGTTTATACTACCATAAAAATTCTGAAAATTGAGAAACCAAGAATAATTACTGTAACAGTCTTAAAATTGAAGTAATGTGTCTAAAAAGATGGAGATAGAAAATTTCCAGCTTTAGCACCAATTTTTAACATCTACCTCTAGACCTGATAAATGTTAAGGCATGAAAAGAATGAGCCCCGACACGACAAAACCAACAGTGTGGTTGTGCGGCCAGCACAGACTCAGATCAGAGTGGGCATCCGCCCAGTCTGATCAGAGTCTTCGCTGTCCGCATTGTGGTAACTTAAACCCTTAGGTACCCTTTGCGCACTAAACGAAGAGTCTGATCAAACCGGGTGGCTGCCCAGGCAGATCTGAGTCATCGCTGGGCACACAACCACATTCTTGGTTTTGTCGTGTCCCGGGTCAAATATGTTTGGTCCATAAAAGGATACACCTCTAAGGGAGTTCACTCAGATCCAGGAGTATTTGCCTCCCATTTCATGGTGGGGTATTCTTATAGGTTATACTTTGATTAGAGAAAGCAATTGTTTTCCTTTAAGAGAAGAATATGTTGGATAAGACGGCACAGGGAAGCAAAAAGCAAATTTGTGATCGTATTGTGTTCATATTTTTATAACATTTCTGTTGCCATGAACATATTTTTTTTCTGAATAAAATATGTTTAAACCAAAAAGCAAATTCTATTGTGGCAGAGTTGCCCTTGTGAAAATGGCATTTGAAGTGAATGGGTACACCTTTAGGGGAAGCATCTAAGCCATTGTCATTATTACCTCCCTCTTCAATGGGGGTCTCCTCTTAAAGTAAAGAATTTGCTCCTCTAGGAGCAAATTCTTTTCTTGAAGAGTAAACCCTTTTTAAAAGCACCAGGGACTCAAACAGTAAGTCACGGAAGTTGGTCCTCTTTGTTAAAACGTTAGAAAAGAAATACAGGAAGGTATACCCATACACGTTAAGAGTAGCATTCATTCAGCATACATGTACACGGGAAAAAATACTTTTTGTAACAGTGCTTTCCTTTGTTAAAATAGCACCCCAAAAAAGGAGTGATATCCATTCATCCTAATGTATTGTGATGTATTTTCAGATGGAGGGAGAGATTGCCAAGAAATACAAAAACAGACGAGTAAACATTATGGGTGAAATTAACACTATTTGAGCTAGACATGAAATTGTATGAAATGGGAGATGGACATGATATTTTTATGAAATGGATATTAATAAACCAGGTTCAGGAATGATATGTACTGTTATGCTTTTGTGAGAGCAAAATTTGATTACCCTCTTTGACAATTGAGTGGAACCTGATTATTCTTGGCAAAAGTAGAGTAAAATCCTTCTGTGACAGTAGAGTAGAGCCTGATTACCCTCTGTGACAGTAGAGTAGAGCCCTCTGTGGCAGTAAAGTAGAGCCTGATTACCCTCTGTGACAGTAGAGTAGAGCTAGAGTAGAGCCTGATTACCCTCTGTGACAGTAGAGTAGAGCCTGATTACCCTCTGTGGCAGTAAAGTAGAGCCTGATTACCGTTTGTGACAGTAGAGTAGATCCTGATTATGCTCTGTGACAGTAGAGTAGAGCCTGATTACCCTCTGTGACAAAAGAGTAGAGCCTGATTACCCTCTGTGACAGTAGAGTAGAGCCTGATTACCCTCTGTGGCAGTAGAGTAGAGCCTGATTGCCGTTTGTGGCAGTAGAGTAGAGCCTGATTACTCTCTGTGACAGTAGAGTAGAGCCTGATTACCCTTTGCGACAGTAGAGTTGAGCCTGATTACCCTCTGTGACAGTAAATTCTCATTACCTTTTGAGACAGTAGGGTAAAATCTGATTACCCTCTGCAAAGTAGAGTAGAGTCTGATTACCCTCTGTGATAGTACAGGAGAATCTAATTACCCTCTGTGACAGTAGAGTAGAATCTGAGTACCCTCTAAGACAGTAGAGTAGAATCTGATTACCTTCTGTGACAGAGTAGAAACTGATTAGTAAAAGAGAACCTGATTACCCTCTGTGACACTAGAGTATAACCCTAAAACCAAATTACCCTCTGTGACAGTGGAGTAGAACATGATTACCCTCTGTGACAGTTTAAGGTGAACAGATACACTTTCAGGTGAAGCATCTCTGTCATTTTCATTTTTCCTCCCTTTACAATGAGGATCAACTCTTAAATGAAAGAACTTGCTTCTCTTGCAGTAAATTGTTTCTTTTAAGAGTAAGACCCCTTTCTCAACCTCCAGGGAAATGAAAAGGAAGTCAGTTGTCTCCCTTTCAAAAATGCCTGATTTACATTCATGTGTACCCATCCACCTTAAAAGTATTTCTGTTTGAGCAGTTATCACTGGGCAGGATGGTTTGAGTGTTTACTATATGCACAAGTCTCAAAGTCCCTTTATCATGTGATACCAATCAAAGAGAGAAATTGCAATCAGGCCTAAGGGCCCAGCTGTTCAAAACTAATAACATTGCTAGTTAACGAGACATTAAAATGTTCAAACATATTCATGTAAAAACACCACCATTTTTTGCCGAAGAAAATGTGAGGAGCTTTTGCACTCCTCACAATTTTTCAGCCAAAATTATTACTCCAGTTGATTTTGTGTATTGTAAGACCTAACGGATCCTCGACAAATGACTTTGTTAGGCTAACAATGCTTTGAACAACTGGGCCCAGAGTAGTAATGATTTTGCAAGATTACTGCAGCAACTCACTTTTATTATCTGAAGTACAATAAATTATCACTATCTCAAACTAGTGGTGTGGACAAATAAGGTTGATAACATTTGGAACAATGGTCAGAATGGATGAGTAATGCTGCAAGTCAAAGACGTGATTCTTATTGGTTGCAATGGTGAGGACCTCCTGCTCATTTGTGTTCCCGATCTCAATTCCAATGACATTGGTGCTCAGGTGGTGTAGAAGCTGTGCCGAGTGGACAGTTGCTGTACGGTCAGTGGAACGTCCATCAGTTATTACCACAACAACATTCGGAACTAAAACAGAGAGCAACATTGTCAGCTAAATCAGGGATATCAAGAACATTATCAACTAAATCAGGGATCTCAAGAACATTGTCAACTCAGAGATAACAACATTACAAGGTAAATGAAAAATAAGGAGAATTGTAACTAAAGCAAGAGACATAAGACCTAGAGACATCAGGAACTTTATCAACTAAATCAGACACAACAACTCTGTTTACTGAATGGCTTGTCCATTCTTATTAGTTGGATGGTTCTATTTCTAGTTCTAGGGGTTTCTTGTAAATGTTTTCACTTTTATTGTATTTTGCAAACAAAGTCCTGTGATCCTAATCAGACACAGAGACATCAACAACACTGTCAACTTAAACAGAGAAGTCAACAACACAGTATATTAAAAGAGTATCATTATTGCAACTACAAGACCATTTTCCTATGAAATTGTGTAAATTAAAAAATAATAAGATAAATAAATAAGATAGAAATGAAAATAAATGAAATAAAATAAAATCTGAACTGGGTCTGCACTGTTTGCGTGACGTTGCATGAAGTAGCGGTAGTGTAATGGTAGCGATTTCTAAGGCCCTATTTTGTTGGTCAACACTGTTTGCATATCTCCCCAAAAGGGGTTTCCAATATTTAAGGGTTAAATTCCAGGGTAAGTACAATAATTGATGATGTACGTATGCTCATTTTAACTGTGATAATGTACCTGAAGCTCTGTCTCCATGAGCTGCTGTGAGCATAGTAGTTCTGACATAGTCTAAGGCCTCATGTGTTCTTGTTGCCCCACCCAGGTACCTAACGAGACCACTAGCTGTAATCAGGCTTGCTTTGGTGGTGTGTGTGTTTAAGTGCCAGACACTCTGTAGTTATAAAAAAAAACACATTTGAGCCACGAGGCCAGAAAAGCAACAAAGTGGTTGTGCTCCCAGCACAGACTCAGATCAGCCTGGGCATCCGCCCAGTTTGATCAGAGTCTTCGCTGTCCTCATGGTGGTAGCTTAGACCCTTAGCTACCCTTTAAATGCCCACAGATGAGCCTTATCAGACTGGGCAGGTGCCCAGGCTGATCTGAGTCTGCGCTGGGCACACAACCACTTTGTTGGTTTTCTCGTGTAGCAGCTCATTTGTTCATTGGACATTTTTACTTTGGAAATAAGAAATACATTAGTCACTCCTACTTCAAATTAAAAATAAAATTAATTATAGTTAAAGTAAAAAGGAAAGTCCTCCATCCTTAACACTTTCAGTGGAATAAAAATACGTCAGCTGATTATTCATCAAGCTAAAAAGAAACACATCCAATAGCTGAAAAGAACCACATCAATCCATAATTCTATAAGTTATTACCTAGAATTGGGACATATTGTCGCTACACCCTAAATTTGAGTACTGTTTTATTCTGGCTATATGTCCAAAGGTGCAAGCAGAATGAAAAATTATGCAAACCCAGATCAATCTGCTCCTTCAGGACCATTTTCCTGTGAAAATGTATAAAATTTCAAAAAATAAATAAATGAAATAGAAATGAAATGAAATAAAATCTCTGCCTATCCTACCAAGTCTTTTTGCCTCGTAATCATAACAGACATAATCTTTTATTCCACCTTACTTGGTGGTGTTGTCCAGCTGCTAGTCTGTCTAGACATGGCTGATCATGGCTCAAAACTGACTTTTGTGTAGACCAATATAGAAGGAATATGATTATTTAAACTTACCTGTGGGTGTGTTCCAAACACTAGGAGTCCAACCTGACTGTTGTGAGGACCGATATCGAGAGATGTGATAATGGTGCGTATGAAATCAATAGCGTGTCTGAAGTTGGAGTAGCCAATACTGCCAGAGTCATCAAGAAGAAATATGATATCCTTTGCACAACCTGTGTAAGATACATAAAGGGAAAATCACTATTTACCTTAAAAACTCTAAAATTTTAACACCTAAAAGTATTATTGTAATTGACCTAAAAATGGAAAGTTCGGTTTTACAGTGCACTAATGCGTCTAAAAGGTGCAGATGGACTTGCAAACATTGTAGGCCCTGATCAGATTGCTCTTTTAGGAGCAGTCTGATCTAGCCAATTTCTTTTAATTTTGCGAAACTCTGAGCCCGGGCGATGTGTTGACTCTCCGTATCTCAAACACTAAAACTACCCATTATATTAAAGAATGTAGTTTGGACATATTCCTATATGTCTTTACATTTTAACTCCTTTTATCTCGAACTACCGGTATCTGAAAGTAAATTTTCTGGGACCAGAAAATTAATTTTGAGATATCAGTAGTTTGTAATGAACTGTAACTTTGAGATATCGAGAGTTGATTGTACAACCAATGTTTAGCAGTTTACCCCCTTGGCCTTAAGGTTAAAAGAGCTAAAGTTTCGATGTGGTTGCACGAGCGTAGCTTAGGTTTCCTGTGAGAACAGAGAGTTCAGGTGGTTTTTCTCTGCGTTCACATCTGATATATCTCTAAGAAGAATATTCTTTAATAAGAATAAAAACAGAGAGAGAGAGAGAGAGAGGCAAACAGGGAGAATATGTACCGTGAACATAGTGTATAGTTGTAAGAGGGGTAGTAGGAGTTGTGGCCACTGTTGTTGACGTTGGAAAGTTACACAAATCTGTGTCGCAACACTCCAGTGAGACGTCACGCTTGCCAATGGCGGCGCCAAATCCAAATCCGAACCCAGTACACAGCTAAAATATAACAGAATGCTACCCTTATTAAAGACTAAGAATTGGAACACCTAGAATATTTTTTTTAAATGATGAGATGTTCTTCACAATGTGTTGAAGTACCTTTAGACCTAAATACATTTACAACAACTATGTACTGTTTGTTTGTTTGTTTTTTAGAGTTTCGCAGCAAATTACCCTCTGATCTTTCCTTATATAAACCCTTTTTAACATCAACAGGTATTTTGAGCTTCTGAATAATGAGAAACAACATAAAGAATGCATCTGCGAATTTTTGAGAAAATCTGTTGTTTTTTCAACATATTATGCATATTTTTTATATTCACCCCAAACTAGTGATTATCAGCCTCAAAACAAGATGTCATCAAAGTTAATCAAAACCATGAGAAAGAAAAATCTTGAGACAGCCCCAATGATTCAACTGAGGTTGCGTTTACATCGCTACTACAGTTTTCACGCTGTGCGCAGATCCGATAGCTCAGGGAGGCTAAGCTATCGGTCCATGTTTAGATACTGTAAAATTGACCGTGAACCCCAAGTGATTTAGCCACCCATCAGACTACCAGGGTCTCAGGTAGCACATAATGTGATTACGTCCTTGCAACGTCATTATGACGTCATGTGCCTGCCGGGGTATATTTCTTCACCATACCTGTTTGCTTTCACACGTCATGATGTATTCGTGGTGCCCATCAGCAGCTCGGAGGTGTTTGGTCATACAAGTCTGAAAAAAAACATGTTTAGCCGCTACATGACATCCCAGCGGGCACACAACGTCGAAATTACGTCGATGCGACGAAATGTCGCATCGTCGTCAATACGTGTCATTTCGACGTCATGTGCCTGCTGGGATTGAAGCAACACTGAATCGACGTTGACGTTGAATTGACATTGTGTCAACGCTTTGTGCCTGCTATTATCAAAATTGTATAAAACATGATGACATCTGCCGCTAAAGAGCATGATTATATGTGACAATGCCTGACATTTTGAGCCGTGTGGATGTGCGACGTTGACGTCATGAAACATGAAATGAAATTGACGTCATAAATTGCGCATGTTTATTGGATTTTCGAGCACTGACTAATGAATTTTAAAGCATCACCTGAAATTTCTAACGACGTCTTTAATTTTCTTCATCTACACCCTTTTTTAAAAAATGTTCGCTGTTGAGATCTTTGAAAAGCGATTCCACGAACCAGAAGTTTATCCTTGTATCCAATCAGTGAAATGAAAACAAATAAAAGCAATGCAGGCACTGTATGATACCCCGCCACTGCTGGGCATTGTCATTTATTTTTTTGAGATATATAATAGCTAAATAGCCACAGAAATGGGATAGACAGAGATATGATGTAATTACTGTAAATAGATATTAATATAACCCACTCATACATGAGCAGTCTTGTCAGATTTCTAACAATGTTGGGCATTCAGACCAGTCTAGATTTAGATCAGGCTGTGAAGCATTTCTTTGAGCTGAGAGACTCCGTTTTTTATTCTGTGGTGTTAAACATATCTGTGAAGTTTCATTCAGATATTCCATATATACTGAAAGGATTTAAAAACTTCCACTTTTAATTGCTGGCTGCTGATCTGTTCACTCATGACAGTGTTGAATATTTAACGACAAAATGCTTGAAGTTTATCAAATTTAAAGATCACGCAGTTTATTCGTTTCATTTACTTAAATGACGCCAGTAAAAGAGCGTTACGTCACTAAAATGCATAAGGCGATACCGGCGTTATCTTATGCAACACTCTTTTCGGCCATTTCTTACTGTCTTAATATTGTGACGTCATCCATGTTGATTTGCAAGTAACATTGCGGATGATGCTGTCGCGCAAAGCTTATTACGGAGACGGCGTCCACGTTAGTTAACGTCATGACCTCTGGTTTTTTAATCTCGGTTAGGTGCTTTCCTGACGGTCTTTTGAGCTTCCTGTAAACAGTGCTCGTCGTCTGAGATTTTAAATTGCCGTAATTAACTCATAAAAATATCATGCGACGTTACTTTTTGAAATTTCAGCACTTACCTGGCCCAAAACTCTGCGCCTGTTTGCGATATTTAGGCGCGGTAGGAAATGATGAGGACGGACAGACGGACACCGGAAGGTATAGCACTAAAGTGGCGGGGTACAAAAGTTGGCTCGATGTGAATTGTGTTTGCTTTGGCAGTAAGCGCTGTTTCTTTGTGCTTTTCGAACTCTATTCTGGAAGCACTAATAAATATGAAAATGATGACAACAAAAATTTCCGATTTTCGGCTCCATAAGACTAAAAATGTCAGACACTGTCACACATCAGTTATAGTATACATGTACGCCATCGATTTAAGTTTTTAAGTGAGATTTTATCAAATAAAGTGAGCCTTATAAAATACGTGCATACGTGCAGTCTCATCAGAAATCTTCCTGCTTCAATATCAGCGAAGACCCGGAATTTGTCTGCTCGGACTGACTAGCTTTTGCACACGCGTAATTGTCCTGAAAATGGAACAGTTCAATTGGTCTTACCATGCAATAATACGTTCAAAGGATGCAGATGGCAAGTCTGATCTGGGTCCGCGCTGTTTGCTCAGACCTATCTGTGCCAATACTTAAAGTTTTTACGGTAGCCTCATTTGGTCATTGCTTTGTCAAATTTTGTGATTGTGGAGAATACCTGGTTGACAGCACATGCTTTAGTTGCCTTACAGTTGCCGAGGTCTTTTACTGGTGTCGGACAATTGTAGCACGTCAGAGCTGGAATAGAGCATGAAAATACATTAAAAATCCTGGAGGAATACAACGCTGAATCAACATAAAACCAACGTTGATTCAATGTCGAACTTTGAAAGATAATCTGGCCGATTTACCTTTGTAAATCCTAACCGCGACAGGTACATGTACAGAAGTTAATATGGAACCTATAAACTGAAAATTTTTCAAACGCACACAATTTTGCTGGTAGCTCCCTGCTGTAGGCGGGAAATTTTTCAATCGTAAACGGGTTCCATTGCACACAGCATTTCATTATCACCCACCCATCGTCCTGATACGACTGAAATACTGTCAAAAAGGACGTAAAATCGCAAGTCATTTATCAATCCATGCTGGTAGTTTTGGAACCTGCTTTCCGACTCACGAGCATGCTGGTATCTTTTTTACTCCTATTTTTACGAGAAAACACACGTTTGGTCCTGTTGCCACTTTCCACTTTTTAGAGTTTCTTCCTCTTCTTCTTTTTCAGAGAGGCTAACAGGAAATCAAAAAAGTAGTCTCCCTTTAATAAAATAACACTAAACAATGCAGTATATTCAAACTCCTTAAAATGCGGTGCGACGCGAAGGGCATACTTACGGAACGGTCAGGGGGAAATGTCTGGGAAAAAAATTTCCAGGTCAGGTAAAAGTCAGGGAATTTTGTGGTTGATCAGCGAAATTCGGAAAGTACTTGTAAAGTCAGGGAAAAGTCAGGGAATTCGAAAATTAATGGCTGCGACAGTCTTCTGAATATATTCTTATTCTGTTCAAGGGAAAATATATACTTTCTAGGTACAGCTTCCTTCTCATTGGGGGCTACTGTTAAAGGAAAGAATTTGCTCCCTGCAGGGAGCAAATTCTTTCCTTTAAGAGTAACCCCCAATATTCAATGTTGGCACTGTAAAATTTTAATACAATTAGCACTGTAGAATTAATTTTTGGATCCGTGAAAAGGTTATGAACAACTGTTAAATGTC
Source organism: Ctena decussata (assembly GCA_963989385.1). Classification (NCBI taxonomy): domain Eukaryota; kingdom Metazoa; phylum Mollusca; class Bivalvia; order Lucinida; family Lucinidae; genus Ctena; species Ctena decussata. The sequence goes on from OZ022504.1 coordinate 11,584,281, forward strand.
AGGGGAAAATCAGGGAAAAAGTCAGGGAATTTTGAAGTGGCGGATAAGTGGCAACCCTTGGCCATACTTACGACACAGCCCACAAAACCGTTTACAGGCGGTCCCGGAGAAAGCTGAAACAGTACAAAGGTCGGGCTTCTGTTTATGGAGCAGGACACAGGCCGTGGTGTCTAGGTCCTTGCACGTGCTTGTTTGACAGCTGCTGGGCACCAGGAAGAAACCTGCAGGAACAAGCAAATAAAACCCGAAAAATGTGGACTACTAAATCAAACACCTTAACTGTCCTTAAAAAGGGAACAGTTTGGTTTTACAATGCAATAATGCGTCCATTAGATGCCAGTGGAATGGTATTCAATGTAGGCGCTGATCAGACTGCTCCTTTGGGAGCAGTCTGGCCTGGGTCTGCACTGTTTGCTCACACAGCTGCCCCAATTGTCTTACAGTATGAGACGTCATATCAAATAATCATACAAGTTCATGTTCATGCTTTGGAGTTTTCATGTTTGCTCCATTACGAATACGATTTGTAATATTTTAATGATGCAGAACATGGCAGAGTATTCTGTCTCAAACAAGAAAACTTTACAGTTTATGATTACTGAGCTATTGTTTCATGATGTTTTTTTCTCTATAACTGAAATTTATTTTTGTGTGCTCTGTTATTTGAAAACCTTCATACGTTTTAATGCCCCCATCATTTTTAATGTGGGGGAGGGGTGGCATATAGTATCACCGCTGTCCGTACGTACGTCCGTCCCGTACGTACGGTCCGTCCGTTCGGTACGATAAATGGTTTCCTTTCCTTATCTTTTGAAAAGATTAGTGTATTGGATTCATATTTTATACACAGGTAAATAATCATAAAATACAGATCAAATGCGATTTAAGGTAAAATCCGTCAATTATTATAGGAGTTATGGCCCTTTTCTATTTCATTTAGTACGAAAAATGGTTTAGGCTCATTATCTTTAGAAAAGAATAGTATATTGGACTCATATTCTAAAGACAGATATATAATCATGAAATACAGGTCAAGTTATGGAAGTTATGGTCCTTTTTCAATTTCATTTCGTACAAAAAAAGTTTCCGTTTGTAATTTTTTGAAAAGCTACTTGTTTCCGGGCTACTTCTTTATGTTAAGATACAGAATGTAATCACAAATCACAGTCGTGCCCCCCCCCCCCCCCCCCCCCCCCCGCTTTCCTCCAATCCCCACCCACTTACCCCACTTCTCTTGATCCAAGAAAGAAGCACAATACATCTGCCTAAGGAAAATAATAAACCATGTTCCACACACCACACAAGTCTGCCTCTGTGAACCTAGTTATCCTACAAGTGCCAGTAAACAAGACACCATCATACTTAAGGCACTAGGCGGGGGCAGCCGTGTCCAATGGACATATTTCTAGTTGGAATATGAATTAGCATGCTATTATGAGTGTGTAGTCCAATCCTATCAGTGTCATTACTGTCTCCCCCATAATCCCCGAATCCCCAACCTCCTTTTCTAGGAAAAAACAATATATATCTAGATTCAGATCTTTATTAAAATGCACGTACATGTACTGGACAGTCAATATTATAGCTTAAGAGCTTCAAAACCATTCTTATTTCATCTTCGAATGTTGACATGTAGATTATGTCTGTAGCCCTCCTCCCCCCCCCCCCCCCCGCCATCCCTACACAATCGCCCCCTCCCTCGCCCCTCCCCCTCTTCCTCCAAAATATAAAACACGCATACACATTTCCACCACCACCAATAATGCTCATACTGCGATGATTTCACAGTCCGGTCATCTCAGTTTCTAATTTCTAAACATGAACAAAATATTCTGAAATAAAAGAAAAGTTTGCAAGCAAAAGAGCTCACAAAGAAACAAGAAATAACAGACTCTGTTTTCTCTGTGTCTTTTATTTTCGTTTAACTTTGCTCCAAGCTTCTATGGATCGACATATTTTAGCTTTTAACGTTCAATATATACTGAACAAAAAAAGAAACGCAACATTTCTGAACTATCAATTTGTCTATGACTTTGGTGGACTTTTATATACATGTATATACATGTAATAAAGGTCCTTATAGTTTTCAGCTTTCTTCTATACAACGTGAGACATAAGACGTCAAATTGGGTATACGGGAATTAGAGGGATACGATAAACATCAAAAAGTATAAAATTGACGTCAACGCTTCTTAGTTGTAGAATCCTGTTGACTTTTGTGGCAGATTTCTAGCTCGGGGGGAGAAGATTAACTCTGGAGAATTTTAATGGCAAAAACAACAGAGCGCTAGAAATATTGCGTGAATATCTGCATTAAGAAACAACGTAGTGCGCCACTTAATGATTAAAAATCGCAATGATTAAAAATCGCACGTCAGACGAGACATTTGTCATATTCAAGGACTGACGTCATTTTACTGATGTTATCACCATAGAGTATTCAGATGTTTGTTGTTGTTGGTTTTTTTTTTTTTTTTTTTTTTTTTTTTTTTGGGGGGGGGGGGGGGGGGGGGGTGGGGGGGGGGTCGAGAAAACATTATATTGTTTTTGATACATCCTTTTTTGAACTTTAAATGAATCGTTTCCCGTGAAAGGTGTCAGCTGGGTATCGTTAACTTCAAGATTTTTTTCTGCCGTCAAAAAGACGTAAGGTCGACCCGGAATATTTTTAAACTTACCTATCACATTTGCCGGTAAACAATAGAGGAGGAAACATACAAAGTCTTGTTTTTAACAATAGGTTAAAAAACCAGCTCAGCGAAAAATGAAAATGACGTCAAAGAAGAAATGAGACGCACAGTGACGTCAAAAGAGAAGTCTTCTACCGGAATTTTAACGCACTTCACTTGCAAAGAGAAAATACACTTAATATCATTTTCAGAAAACGATTGCGTTATTACAGAGTTTGTACGAGGTACAGTTTTATGGATTTTTTCTGCTTTCAGACGACTTTTGGAATTTCAAAATGATTAATCCTGTCAAAAATCAAAGACTGGTTGTACTTTTATGTGCTGAAAAAAGGGTAAACTATATTCAATGATTAGTCCGGAATGTGATGTCAAACTAAGTGTTGCGTTTCTTTTTTGGTTTAGTATATTATACTACTAGAAACTAAAACTCACCAAACAGCACAAAAATGCTTGTCAAAATCCACTCCATATTGCTTATTTGAATTTACAATGTACAAAACATACAGTCATATATAATAAGGACACTCTTATCTTTCTAATAGAAAAATTTAGGTCAGTATGGCCCAGATCTGGGTTTGACAGTCGAGGTCACTGTCCGATATCGCCCTGTGATCCTTTTGGCAGATAGGCGGGGATACTACAAATTGGAAACCATTCGCGAAAGATTTATTTTCGCTGTTTTCTTCCCTCGACCACGAAAGCCTTCCAAAGGGAGTCTTCTCTAAAAGGAAAAATGACCAAAAAATGAGAAGGAGGGGGGATGCGGAAGAAGCACAGTGGCTTCTGTCAGAGAGTGGTTTTTCCCCCTTTCCCCCCGGAAAAATGGCTATAGGAAGGACGGCTATATAGTGGATTGTCCGGACCTCATAGAGCCACTTTTCCCCCATAGTGCTTTTTCCCATACCGGGAAATTGGCTATAAGTGAATTTGGTATGGAGTTTGGTATTTTACGGTACGGAACGAATTTAAACAGAGACAGTTTACGGAATTAATCGCATAAGAAATGTATCAGTTCTTCAAGGGAGGTAATAAACGTGATTAATTACAAAAAATCAATATGCAAATTTAGCTACCATATTTTTATAATAATCAATAATTACTAATTTAAGGAACGAGCAACGTGTGATTTCTTCCCATCGCAGATATAAATACTCACTCATACGCATGCAAGCTTACAGAAAGATGTACGAACGAGTGCTTTGTCCAGTCATGTTGATTTAGTAGGGAGTTTATAACATTGAAAATAATAATCGGACGTGTGTCTCGATGGGAGTCGAGCCCACGACTTCTGCTTGAAAGGCGAACACTAGCCCAGGCCCTCCGCTGCGCGCACGCACAGATGAACGCTTGTACAAACACAAAGTTATACACATTTACGCACACAACCGCGTACACTCATAGCCTTTTTTGGCTAACATGGAAAATCAAAATTTATGCCAATCTGTATTCTCAAAACAAAAATAAGACAGACTGTTGGACACATGCATGCGGTTCTAGCACCTGTTATCCATCGATATTTTACGGACAGATACTCGTATTTCCGTTTCAGTTATGAACCTCGCTATTATGATTGGAGAAGGAGCAAATTCCATTATGTAGCGTGTTTCCCTGTAGTCATATTACCAGGGGGAAAATCCACTATAGAGGGGAAAAATGGCTATGCAAAAACACTTATAGTAGATTTTCCCAGGGGAAAATTGGCTATATAGTCATATTTCCGGGGGGAAATTCTACTATATAGCCATTTTTCCGGTGGGAAATTCTACTATGGAACAAGAGGGCCATGGTGGCCCTAAATCGCTCACCTGAGCATTAATCAGTTCACTGGCTCTGGTGAAGATTTATAAGAGTTTTTACCATACATGGGAATGGCAGCCACCTTGGTCATGTGACCAAGATCATTTGAAGAACTTTCAATCATTTGACACATGTGCAGGCACCATATGAAATACTGTAAGGCTCAGGTGAGCTGAAAATGGCAGAGTCGCTTCTCCGAAAAGTTCCCGTTCATGCTGAGTTTCTTTGATGGATTTGAACTAGACTGAATTAGGCAAACACAGATGATAGAATAGTAGCATCATTATCTCACTGTGGTGAAACTAATGTATTCCAAGGAGTTAACTTAATTTAGATTTGACCTAGTGACCTAGCTTTTGACCCGACATGACCCAGTTTCAAACTTGACCTAGATTTTATGGAGATAAACATTCTGACAAAGTTTCATGAAGATTGGATCAAAACTGTGCCCTCAAGGGTGTGCACAAAGTTTTTCTAAGATTTGACCTAGTGACCTAGTTTTTGACCTGACATGACCCAGTTTCAAACTTGGCCTGGATATTGTGATGATAAATATTCTGACAAAGTTTCAAAAAAATTGGATCAAAACTGTGTCCTTTAGAGCATACACAAGGTTTTTCTAAGATCTGACCTACTTTTTGACCCAACATGACCCAGTTTCAAACTTGGCCTACATATTGTGAGGAAAAACATTCTGACACAATTTCATTAGGTTTGGATCAAAACTGTGACCTCTAGAGCATACACACGGTTTTCCTAATATTTGACCCAGTTTTGACTCGACATGACCAAGTTTCAAACTTGGCCTGGATATTGTAAGAATAAACATTCTGACAAATGTTCATTGGGATTGGATCAAAACAGTGCCCTCTGGAGCGTATACTAGGTCGTTCTTATATTTGACCTAGTGACCTTGTTTTTGACCCGACACCACCCAGTTTCAAACTTTACCTAGATTTCATAAAGATAAACATTCTGACAGAGTTTGATGAAGATTGGATCAAAACTGGGCCCTCTAGGATGTTAACAAAGTTTTTTCTAAGATTTGACCTAGTGACCTAGTTTTAGACGCGACTCAGTTTCATAGGGGGCTTAGATATATGCACAATTGACATTTTGACATAGTTTCATGAAGATTGGATCAAAACTATGCCTTCAAGTGCGTTCGCTAGGTTTGACCTAGTGACCTAGTTTTTGACACGCCATGACCCAGTTTCAAACTTGTCCTACATATTATGAGGATGAACATTCTGACATAGTTTCATGAACTTTGGATCAAAACTGTGCCTTCTAGAGTGTATACAAGGTTTTTGAAAGATTTGACCTAGTGACCTAGTTTTTGACCCGACAGGACCCAGTTTCAAACTCATCCTAGAGTTTATGGAGATAAACATTCTGACAAAGATTCATAAAGATTGGATCAAAACTGTGTCTTCTAAAGCGTACACAAGGTTTCTCTATGATTTAACCTAGTGACCTAGTTTTTGACCGGACATGACCCAGTTTCAATCTTATCCTACATATAATGAGGATATACATTCTGACAAAGTTTCATGAATTTTGGATCAAAACTGTGCCGTCTAGAGCGTACACAAGGTTTTTCTAAGATTTGACCTAGTGACCTAGTTTTTGACCGGACGTGACCCAGTTTTGAACTTTGCCTAGAGTTAATGGCGATAAATATTCTGACAATGTTTCATAAAGATTGGATCAAATCTGTGTCCTCTACAGGGTACATAAGGTTTATCTATGATTTGACCTAGTGACCTAGTTTTTGACTCGACATGATCCAGTTTCAATTTTTTTCTAGATAATTTAAAGATAAACATTCTGACAAAGTTTCATGAACTTTGGATAAAAACTGTGCCTTCTACAGTGTACACAAGGTTTTTCCATGATTTGACCTAGTGACTTAGATTTTGACCTGACGTGACCCAGTTTCAAACTTGGCTTAGAGTTTATGGAGATAAACATTCTGACAAAGTTTCATAAAGATTGGATCAAAACTATGTCCTCTAGAGCGTACACAAGGTTTTTCTATGATTTGACCTAGTGACCTAGTTTTAGACCCGACGTGACCCAGTTTTGAACTTGTTCTAGATTTTATAAAGACTAACATTCTGACAAAGTTTCATGAGCTTTGGATGAAAACTGTGCCCTCTAGAGCGTACACAAGGTTTTTCTATGATTTGACCTAGTGACCTAGTTTTTGACCCGACATGACCCAGTTTTGAACTTGGCCTAGATTTTATAAAGACTTACATTCTGACAAAGTTTCATAAAGATTGGATCAAAACTGTGCCCGCTAGAGTGTACATAAGGTTTTTCAAAGCTTTGACCTAGTGACCTAGTTTTGACCCAACATGACCCAGTTTCAATCTCCTACTAGAGTTTATGGAGATAAACATTCTGACAAAGTTTCATAAAGATTGGATCAAAACTGTGTCCTCTAAAGCATACACAAGGTTTCTCTATGATTTGACCTAGTGACCTAGTTTTTGACCCGACATAACCCAGTTTCAATCTTATTCTACATATTATGAGGATAAACATTCTGACAAAGTTTCATGAATTGTGGATCAAAACTGTGCCTTCTAGAGCGTACACAAGGTTTTTCTAAGTTTTGACCTAGTGACCTAGTTTTTGACCCGACATGACCCAGTTTTGAACTTTGCCTAGAGATTATGGAGATAAATATTCTGACAATGTTTCATAAAGATTGGATCAAAACTGTGTCCTCTACAGCGTACATAAGGTTTATCTATGATTTGACCTAGTGACCTAGTTTTTGACCCGACATGACCCAGTTTCAAATTTTTCTAGATATTATAAGGATAAACATTTTGACAAAGTTTCATAAAGATTGGATCAAAACTGTGCCTTCTAGAGCGTACACGAGGTTTTTCTAAGATTTGACCTAGTGACCTAGTTTTTGACCCGACATGACCCAGTTTCAAACTCGTCCTAGAGTTTATGGAGATAAACATTCTGACAAAGTTTCATAAAGATTGGATCAAAACTGTGTCCTCTGAAGCGTACACCAGGTTTTTCTATGATTTGACCTAGTGACCTAGTTTTTGACCCGACGTGACCCAGTTTTAAACTTGTTCTAGATATTATGAGGATAAACATTCTGACAAAGTTTCATGAGCTTTGGATGAAAACTGTGCCCTCTAGAGCGTACACAAGGTTTTTCTATGATTTGACCTAGTGACCTAGTTTTAGACCCGACGTGACCCAGTTTCGAACTTGTCCTAGATATTAAGGAGATAAACATTCTGACAAAGTTTCATGAGCTTTGGATGAAAACTGTGCCCTCTAGAGCGTACACAAGGTTTTTCTAAGATTTGACCTAGTGACCTAGTTTTTGACCCGACATGACCCAGTTTCGAACTTTGCCTAGATTTTATAAAGACTAACATTCTGACACAGTTTCATAAAGATTGGATCAAAACTGTGCCCGCTAGAGTGTACACAAGCAAAAGTTGACGGACGTCCGGACGGACGTCCGGACGGACGTACGACGGACGACGGACATCAGGGTATCCCAAAAGCTCACCCTGAGCACTTCGTGCTCAGGCGAGCTAAAAATCATAGTCATTTTTCCGGGGAGAAAAACTGCTAGGGGGGAAAAGCTACTCTCTGACAGCTTCCCCCAAAAATGGACAAATTCACCATACAGACTCCATACTGGAACTGGCGCTAGGACGTTGGGCTCATGTATATCTAGATTCATAATCCTAAGGCAAATGAATATACTTTCAGGGGAAGCAACTCTGCAATTTTCATTTCTGCTACTCCGATGGGATTCAACTCTTAAAAGAAAGAATTTGCTTCGTAACTGCCAAAAACCTTGAACAGTTTGGTTTCTCAAGGCAGCATGGCTGTTTTCACAAAAGGAGCACCTCTCTGTAAAATCCTCCTACAATGGGTTAACGGTCTTACCGACGCTGAATCCTGTGTGCGGCGACATCATTAATGAGCCAAGACTCGAGAAAACCAACAAAGTTGCATGTGCGCCCAGTGAAGATTCAGATCAGTCTGGACATCCGCCCAGTCTGATCAGAGTCGTCGATGTGCACTTAAAGGGTAGCTAAGGGTCTAAGCTACCTACGTGCGGACAGCAAAGACTCTAATCAGACTGGGCGGATGCCCTGGCTGATCTGAGTCTTCGTTGGGCGCACATGCCACTTTGTTGGTTTTGTCGTTTCGTGGCTCATTTACCTTTGAGGGCTGAACCTCTGGCAGAGAGAGATTACGACCCCGATAAAACTTGGTCTGCTCCAATTTCGCGTACTTATAACATGATTTTGAAAGTTTTATGAAAATCCGTTGATATCTTGTAAAATGTTTCTAAATGTCCGAGATTTTTGGTTTGATAAAAGAGCACTGAAGCCTTTTTCAGAGGACCGTGCAACTGAAAATCAGAAGTGACTTCTTCAGCTGACCGCTGTGACATTTGTTATCATTGATTGTGCATTTCAATCTTTCCGTCATTAGTAACATATGCTTTATTCAGCAGCAACCCAGTGTCATCAATTTCGACAACCGTAATTCATAAATGATTCGCTTGATTTAAAAGATAAAGAAAAAGGCACATACGCACTCGTACAGTTTGGATATGTGCTCGTATCTTTAATATAGTCAATCACCTCTTATAAAAAGACGAATGTAAAAAAGAATCTACTAGGACGGCTCAGCCTAAGAATAGCTTATATCTCACTTTACGTTGTTGTTGTTTTTTTTTCAATTGCAATGTATGATGAAGTTTCATACTTAAAAGGAATAGTATTTGATGATAGTTGCAGGATAATTTTATTTTTAGGATATTTTTTTATCTCATTTCGCAAAACATGAAAACGTTTGAACCTCAGGAATATATTTCTTTTTCTTGATAAAAACCTCATTAGAACCGGCTTGACAAGTGGTTATTATGAATTTCACTATTTTTTTACATACGTAAATAAAACTTGTGTCGCTTCGACGAAGCTTCTTCGTACCTCATTAGAGCCATCTCAATCGTCGAGATGGCTGTAATGAGATACGAAGAAACGGTTCTATCATGAATGAAATGCCTAGACGTAAACAAAGTATAGTACTTTCATAGTACTCTTAATACAAACTACGAATTGTTGCCCTCCAAGTTCATCCCCTCCCCCAGCCCCACCCCACCTTTTTTCTCGATGTTTTTGAGTCATTAGCGCCGCCATAGATATTTAAGATAGTAATAAGTAGTGACTGAACTCATGTTGTTATATTTATGTATAACTTGAGAATTGAATAAACTTGAAACTTGAAACTAATGAGAAATTTACTACCAGGTAGTATCGTAAAAATTCTAAGAGCAAAGAAACCGTCCCGACCTGACCATAGCTGTTTACCGTGGACGTTAAGCATCAAATCAATCAATCAAAATCTGAGCAAACAGTGCAGACCCAGATCATTGGACCAGTCTAATCATGGTCTACAGCGTTTGTCATTCCATCTGCATCATTTGGACGCATTCAGGCTGCATTGTAAACCAAAACTTTTCCATTTTAGGACAATTACGGTAACTATTTTAGGTGTCCCAAATTTTATAATGTTTACAGTAAATGCCACGAATTATACTTATGAGAGACTGGTGATACAAGCAGAAGTCATAGCCGAGCCATCTCTTTTGTAAAAATTAGTCTTGGAATTATCATTAAAAATTTCTATAATAGAAGCTTTGAAGAAACGAATAATTATGAAAAGAATTACACTAACAGTCATTGTTAAATGGATGCTTATACTTCTTGCGCTAGGAGGATTTATGTATACGCTGAGTAATAGTACGTATTTATCAATTACTTTTGTTTTACTTTTTCATTTTGTTTATTTTTACCTTTTTTCTGTATTTTACTTTACAGTTTGATACTCAATTTTGTATAGGGTGTTTGAAAACGAATCTGATTAAGTAATTTCCTCTTGCAGAGCAAACACCCAATCAAATACAAAAATGCACCGAAACCTGTTTTTTTATTACTCAGCAAGAACGGTTAACATGTCTTTTTTATGTTAGTTGCCAGTTTTGCGGAGTGTTTTGTACACGTGTAACGTACGTTACCTACTTTGCATCATGTTAAGCATATAATTCACGTTTGAAGAGCACAGTCCCACTGAATCATGAAAATTGCATGTTGCAGACTGAACGAGGGCTGAAGTTTGTATTACTCAGCATGAGGTGTTAAGTTCATATTTTTGTAATGTCATTTTGTGTTGTGATTATTTTAATACATAACGTACGTTAACTAGATTGCAGCATGTATGTACGCTTCTTTCATTGCCTATTATTCTTGTAAATTTACTTTTTAAACATGAACATCTTGAAATTCATTTCATAGAAATAATGAAATCTCAATTTTAGAACATTTAGATGTTTGTTACCTACGTTACTACTTGTAAATGCTTTAAAGAGATACAGGTTACGATAAAACTCACACCACCATCGTATGGCTTCATTCTGAGAAAAAATCAAATAAGCATTATTGTAATTTCAACCTACCTGTTTTAAATGCTTTATAGCGAGAAACAGACTTTTGACCTAGGGTATTTATGCTCAAATAAAATATTCAAGGTAGGAGAATTATATCTGCAGTTGCGAAAAAAACATTTTGACAATTTCAAAGCACAGGCCAAATTGTCGATGAAAACATAACAGCAGCAATAACTTGGGTGAAGATATTCATTGAATATGGTGTAATAAAATGTCACATATGTAATCCGGTATTCAGCTACAAATCAAGGTGAAATTGCATGATTGTTTGGTTGGTTGTGTTGGGTTTAAGGGCTCTATTTCAGCCTTCACCGAGCCGTCTCCCAGAGAGAGGGGGACAGAAAAGAAACATGATACGGGAGAGGAAAATGTAGAAACAATCCCCTCCCGCACCCACTACAAGCACAGTAGGCCTTTGTCCTACTACATGTATTATCCAAATTGGATATGACACGTTTAGATTTTATGTGAATTATGCCCCTTTTCTGATGTGATTATTTCATATAAAATAACTTTGTGAAAAAAATGTCTGAAGAACCACATCAGCTGCAATCTTTATATCAAGTATACTGTTAACTTTTGAGCATTTTGGTGAATATTAGATTAATTTATGCCCCTTTTCATACTCAGTCATTTGGCTTAGTAACAACCTTGTGAACAAAATATTTGCAGAACCACATAAGCTACGATACAGTTACAGACTTAGATGTCATCCTTTGTGCATATTTGGAAAATATTTGGTTAAGTTATTTAAGAAATAGATCAGCTCTAGCAGTGAATTGTTGAGTAATAATTCTCTGTTTGGAAGTCAGTTGTAAAGTAGATCATATCACGAGCGCGGAGCGCGAGTGATATATCTACTTACAACTGACCGACAAACAGTGAAATAACTGAATTTGCAAACAGCATAAATCTTGATCAGACGGCTCATGCGCCGCCTCATCTAGATCTACACTGTTCTGTTTGCCCACTAGTGTGTGAATTATCAATATGATACTGCTTGGAAGAAACATCAGGGGTTTTTTTTTCGCGGCGCAGACGCGTATAATTTCGATATTGTTCCATATTTCACAAACAACGCGTATGTCAAAATTTAGCCAATAATATCAAAGGTCAATGAATATTTAATCTTCGTTTTTCCCCGTCACATGCACTGTGAATACTATAATAATTCAAAATGTTCCTCTTGTTTGTACTTTTACAGTAACATTATAAATGTAATCGAAAACAGAAGCAGATATTCAAAACGTTCTCTTTTTTTTCGACATACATGTAGATCTACTTTCGATTTCTACTTTCGTTTTAATACAAACAAATAAACAGTGCACCATGTTGGTAATTATTTGAAATCAGGTCAATTTCAAAATTGCCCGCGGTCCATTTTTGAATTCCAAATTGGATAACCCAATTTTGAGATAGGTCTTTGTCGCTACCCAGTGTCAAAATTACGGTTGTGGGTGCCTACTGACATAGCTCACGTGAGTCACATTCAGGAATGTTATTATCCACTCTTCAACTAGAGACATAATTACAAAACACACTTCCATTTAATCTGCGCCGATTATCTTTTTTTTTTTTAAGATTTTTCTTGTTTTTTTTTTTTGTTTTTTGTTTTTTTAAATTACGTAAATGTTATCATATGCTTTTTGGCGCGTAAAGGGTTTAGATGTGGCTCATCTGAATAGCTTTTGAGCATATTTGCCAAATATTTGGTTGAGTTATACCAGTTTTCAGAATTATTCATTTTATTTATGAGACAAAATATCTACAAGTAGATGTATATTTAGCATACAGATACAGATCAAGGTGTAGATGACCTGATTAGCGGTTTAGAGTATTTCGTCTATAATATTTTACGATATATGGTAGCAACCCTGTGAATAAAAAATCAGAAAATCCGTTAAACTGGTAATGTCTAATTCCACTCTATTTGAATATTTCGGCCAAAGGCCCTCTTCAGTAAAACGGAACTTCGTAGAGAATTATATGTGAGCAGCCATTACGCAAGACAAATTGAAACCAACATTGTGAGATCGGACGTGACACATGAGTCATTTGGCGCAAAAGAGACGAGAGACAGTCACGCAGCTTAGTAACACGCAACCAATCCACGCTGATTACCTCACTCTCATTTACAGACACCGAAGCTTGCCCGACAGAAATAAATGCAAAGACACGCCCAGAAAGATATACAAGGAGCACGGATACATTTGAAAGTTATACCGCCATTTTTACAAGGGGAGGCAACTTATGTGACATCCTGCTTACTTCCCTGAGTGACAAATGCCCTGCAGAAATGGGGATGCACGATAAAAAAGAAAGAATTTGCTCCTACAGGGCAAATTCTTTCATCTAAGTTCCCAACTTCATGGAAAAGGAAAACAGAAATGAGCCGCGACACGACAAAACCAACAATGTGGTTGTGCACCCAGCGCAGACTCAGATCAGCCTGGGCATTCGCCCAGTCTGATCAGAGTCTCTGCTGTCCGCATGGGAGCAGCTTAGACCCTTAGCTACCCTTTGAGCACTTAATGAAGAGTCTGATCCAACTGGGCTGATGCACAGGCGGATCTGAGTCTGCCTTGCACACAAACCACATTGTTGGTTTTGTGGTGTCGCGGCTCAAATGAAAATGGTATGGTTGCTTCCCTAGGAAGTGAAAACCTTATCCCCGATTAGTATGGAAAGAGTCCTCTTGAGATGCAAGCATATGGTTGGGGCGTTGTATTTTAAAAGCCCACTTTCTAGTTGTCATCAGATACAGTGCCGCTTTCGGCAGCAGGGACATCCTAAAAATATTGGCCATAGAAATGACAATGTCACGTGATATAGTCTGACCTAACAGGATTAGATTTAGACCAGGAGAACTTAAATGGTCGTCCTAGCTGTTGCAACCTTTACGTAACTGCCAACCGCTAAGGAGGTCTAAGCCTGCCCATGAATAATGTGGTTAGGTTAACTGACCGTCCCGACATGACCATAGCTGTTTACCGTGGACGTGAAGCAACAAATCAATCAATCAACGTAACTTCCATTTAACTCTTGATATCTCAAAGTCAAAGTTCACCACAAACTACTGATATATCAAAGTAAATTTTCTGGTCCCAGACAATTTACTTGAGATACAAGTAGTTTGGTTTGGGATAACAAGAGCTGAATTGAAAAGAAAAATAGGAAATTTGTCCAAAGTAAAAAGATGATCAAGAATTAACACAATCAAATCCCACATCCCGCTCTCAAAACCAATACGGAAAGAAGCACACACACACACACGGAAAAAAATGACAAAAGTTCACGAAAGACACGCACGGTAAACCGAATGAGCAGCTCTTCCCCAAACAGGTGGTCATTCAGCCACCCTAATCAAAAGCAGCATCAACATCTATTTTTATCTATTTTATTTTTAACTTACAGAACAAAACAAAACAAAAGGCAGATTGGGTAGCAAAACAGGTGACAAAACCGCCAAAGAACATGGACAAGCGGACATAGCACTATGTAACATCAAGGAACCACAACAGAAGTACCGCATTGGAACTGTCAGCAAAATATTACTGGGGGACTTAAACATGTTTTACTGGGCCCAAACCTCGCCCTCTGCTTCTGCAGTGGTTCGAAACATTTAGTTAGCTGTTTGGTCCGCATGAAGGTTTCCTAACCCATCAATGAAACATCATCGGAAACAAACAAATCACGTATAAGACCTATGACGAATCAAAGATGGGGACTCGACGGAAATAACGTATTGCGACACCAGGAGACCCCTGGGAAGTCGAATACCGGAGCAAACGAAAACCATCAGTTAGATCCCGAATAACCAAGCAACAGACAACGTGTATTCTTTTATATAACAGGATACATAGAGATATCAGTGTTTGAGTTACTGGGAGTTAGCTGTATATGAAACTACATTTTAATACGTTTGTATTATTGTTTTCGTAACTAGGCTCTGCCAAATCAAGGATGGTAATAAGATGGCCAGACGACACAGGATGGTTTGAATCTGCTAAAGCTGAAAGTCAGGTGTGTATTTATTGGAATCAGTGATACTTTGGTCAAGTGAATAAATTCAACTTGTTTGAACAGAATCCAGAAAGAAAAGGAACGCTAACCTTTTTGGATACAGGATGGCAACCGGTCTACATTTAAAGACAATCCAATTCTGAACAAGATCTGACGAATGTTTGAAAAGAATGAAATGCAAACATATAATTTTATCACTCTTAAGCCTTTTATTTACCCCCACCCCCGCACTATACACTGTGGACTACAGTTACATAAGTACAAATCAGGCTTGTCTCGTTACATTTCATTCTTTCGTTTTTCCGGTGGGCTCTTGACATATAAGTCAGAGGTCCTGGGTTCGATACCCGGTCTGGCTACATACTTTCGTTTCTCCTTCCGCTGATTCAAGAAAGGCAGTTGTCAGTTACTGGCGAAAATATGTGCACTTAGTACTGGTTAACCGCTAAGGAGGTCTAGGCCTGCCCAGGAATAGTGTGATTAGGTTAAATGACCGTCCCGACATGACCATAGCTGTTTACCGTGGACGTAAAGCAACAAATCAATCAATCAGTCAGCCAATCTTTCATTTTTCAATGATTAAGTACCTTTACAAGATGCAAATTTCCATTTCTAGAATTATTTATAGCATGGTAACTATATATGCATTTCAAACAAACACCCCTGTGTATTACCTTCCGTTTGTAATGATTTAATGAAGAAATGATCAAGAGCAAGAGAATTCGGCATTGAATGACAGGAAAGCATCAGAAGACATCCAAAAACCATTTTCAACTAAATATAAAACATCTTAATTCAGCATTTGTAACGTAGACTACTACACCATCGACACGAAATAAGTGCAACAGACTTCAGCAACTCTCTCTCTCTTTGTACAAATGGTGAAAAAACATGTGTGTGTGTGGGTGGGGGGGGGGGGGGGGGGCACGAACCCATTGTGTTCTCACAACGTCATTGTACGTCACAGTTAACTACATGTATTTTTGTTTACAGAAACAAGAGTCAGCATTGATCTCCAGTCGCGAGCCAATGTTCAAAGAGAGACGAGACCACTTGTTTCATGCCTGTTTACAACAAACTCCCTCAAAATCCCATCTATTTCTCCCCAGTTCTGCGAAATTCATTGTCGCAGTTCAGCATGAAATTGTTTATTGTGGTATTCCAAAAGTTGGATCAACATTTTGGAGCAGAACTTTGAAGATAATTGAAAACGAGGAAACCTTTGCTTCACTCTACGAATTTCGAAATTCAAACGTCAGAATGCCCGTTCGTTTGATACCAGCTGTAGAGTTTAGATCGAGCAGGAACAAATCGGCCTATGACTCATTCTTGAAGGAAGCAATAGCTTTTATGTTTGTTCGTGAGCCATATGGTAAAATATTTTCAGCTTATAACAATAAAATTTTGAATCCCAATATCATATATTGGAGGGCTATAGGAAGATATGCAGTAAAGAATGTTCGTGAGAATCCTTCAGCGGAGAGTTTAGAATACGGACATGATGTTACTTTTGCAGAAATGATTAAATACCTCTTATATCTCTTTGAAAATGATAGAGCAATCGATCAGCATTTTTCTCCAATGGCTCGAAAATGCGACCCTTGCCGAATGAGATATGACTACATTGGGAAAATGGAAACATTCGCTGATGATGCTAAGTTTATCATTGCTAAAGTAAGAGAAAAACATAAAGACGTTGATGTTCAGTTTGGAGATTTCGACACAGAGACAGCGCTAGACACCGCCAAAGGTCACGTGGGTTTTCTTTTTGGTGTTCTAAAGGCTACGCAGGGAATTACATATCCCATACATAATTTCTTTCTTAGAACTTGGCGAGATCTCCAGGTGAGGGGGTTACTCTCTAAACATATTGATATGCCTCTGTCACGTGATCAAACAGCTAACATCACACAAGAGGAGTTTTTCAGTGTGATCAAACAAGCGCTTATGCAACCTATGAACAGAACTGAAGTGAAGAAACAGAGAATTGAAGCAATGGTCCAGGCATACAGAGAAATACCGCTGGAGGATATGTTAAGACTGGCTAAATATGTTGAATCAGATTGTTTATTATTTGGATATGACCCTAGACCTGTTATGTTCTTTGATCGAGAAAATTACAGCGATGCTGAGACGTTTAATTACTTTGATGCCATATGAAACCATTGCCTCTAACAGGACTATCAATAATCTGGTCTCTCGGTTATAAAACTTTTTTCCGTGCTCAACTCAGCTGAGCATGAAATTTTCTCTGCTGCTCAATATGAAAATGCCAACTTATGTTGGCATTTTCTTATTCATAAGCAGAGAAAATTTCACACTCAGCCAAACTGAGCATGAAAACAACTGTGTTATCAGTAATTTGCTATTTATTAGCAGGTAAAATGTCATATGACGCTCAGTTGAGTTGAGCATGAAAAATGTTTTATAACCTCGGGGCCTGATCACTATTTGGTTTGTAATGGAAACTGATACATAAATGACATTTTTACACACATTTAACCCATTTATATATAGTGGACTCTTCTATACTTATCAATCAGATGAGTCCATTTATCATTTTAGGGATGTCTGGTTAGTGTATTATTCTTATTTTGACAGCAATTGCTGTGAAATTTATGCAAAGAGAGTAGATCCTGATCAGACGCCGCGTTGTTCGGCGTCTGATCTTGGTCTACACTGTTTGCACATGTCCTTTTTTATGAGAAACTAGGCATAAATGGGTTAATGATTCTATAACGAACACTGGTATTGAATGTAAGGAATTACCAGGTAACTGTGTTATTGGTGAAATGTCAACAGATTTTCGTAGCATCAGTCTCCATAGTCCTATCAGCGGTAAAAAAAGCCTTATTTCAAATCATGGTAAAAAGAGTCATATAACTGGCAAAAAGTAGAGAAAACAAGTATTTGAAAAATAACAAATCGCTCAACAAAATACGATTTCCTGTTCTAATTTCCCGTCCAGCAATGCTATATAAACATAGGCGGGATAGTGATTGGGACTCCACGCCTGTACGTTGTTATTTTACCATTTTATGAAATCGAAAGTAGGTCATTTTAGTTGCCAACTAAAATGACCCAAATAAGTTTTCAAGCCCTTTTTATGTGAAACTCAAGGATGTTTTATTTGTTTAAAGCTGGCTAATCACGGTCATTTACAATGACGAAACTATACTGAGAAGCTTGCAGCGTTACCTCATGATAAATTTTTTCATGCTGATAGAGCAATGGGGCCTTTAAGAATAATCAGATATCAGAATTACTCTTGATAAGTGATAAAAGTGACAATTTTTACATCTATTCTTTGATTGAACATTTCATTTATAATCCATCTAATAGCTTTGAGAATTCGTATCATTTTAAGGAGTCAAAGCTCATGAATATGAAAATACACATGCAAATGATATGTAGTTGACATTTTGTCTGTATGTCGTATATAGTGTCATAACAAAAGTCGTGTTTGAAAATTTAATGTCTCGTTAATTTACAACCTAAAGCGAACCATGCTTGGACAAACGGGTCCAGGTGGTTACAAAATTCCGGGCTGACCAGGCATAAGTAAATAGGAAAATTCTCAGGAACTGACACATTCAATCACAGATCCCACCCAAGACACCAAAGATATTGTGGGAAAAAGACAACACAAAACTAGTCACCACCAAAAATATCATCAGCGGCAGCCATGTGAACAGCCATTTCTCATGTAGGTGGTCACCGGGCTAGCCTTAACATCAGAAACAATATATCAGTAACAGACATGGCAACAGACAACAAATAAAACAACTATTTGTAGACCCAAAACAGAAGTGCCGCCTTACTGTGTGTGTGTGGGGGGGGTTGTCACCGGGCTAGCCTTAACATCAGAAACAATATATCAGTAACAGACATGGCAACAGACAACAAATAAAACAACTATTTGTAGACCCAAAACAGAAGTGCCGCCTTACTGTGTGTGTGTGTGGGGGGGGGGGGGGGGGGGGTTAACTCGGGGATAATACTGCAATAAGAATAACCGGGGGCTAAACTGGGGATAAGACTGCAATAATAAAAAGAAAAAATATTCTATATACGACAAAGAAGTCTACAAAATAGTTGCCTCAATACATATTGCAATTTACCTTGATCAGAAAACGGATTGAAATTGAATATTATTTTGACCAATGAACTACTTTAGACTTCAACCAATCGACAGCTTACTTTCATTTTCAATTATCCAATCAAATTTGATGATAAGCTATCCACTCAGATAATAACCTTGCGGTATAAAAGCACCAAGCAGGTCGTTACGAGAATGGATGGACGGACACCCGGCGCCAGGTGTGTGCAACTATGGTTACGTACCGATGAGCCACTTGGGTAACGTCGATACGAGAATTGAACAGAACAGAACAGAACAGTTACGAGAATGGAATTGGACGGACACACGGCGCCAGGTGTGTGCAACTATGGTTACGTACCGTTGAGCCACTTGGGTAACGTCGATACGAGAATTGAACAGAACAGAACAAATTACGAGAATGGACGGACACACGGCACCAAGTGTGTGCAGCTATGGTTACGTACCGTTGAGCCACTTGGGTAACGTGGATAAGAGAATTGAACTGAATTACGAGAATTAACTAAACATAGTTACGTACCGCTGAGCCACTTGGGGAACGTCGTTAGGAGAATTGAACTGAACTGAACTGAACTTACGAGAATTGAAATAGAACAGAGAGTTTATTTATTTCAGTGGACGGACGATTGATTGATTGATTTGAAGCTTAACGTCCACGGTTTAAACAGCTATGGTCGCGTCGGGACGGTCAGTTAACCTAACCACACTATTCCTGGGCAGGCTTAGACCTCCTAAGCGGTTAACCAGTACTAAGTGCACATACTTCCGCCAGTAACTGGCAACTGCCCTTCTTGAATCAGCGGAAGGAGAAACGAAAGTATGTGGCCAGACCAGGTTTCGAACCCAGGACCTCAGATTTATGAGTCAGGTGCCCTGCCGATTGCCCTACGCGGCCCGGCAGTGGACGGACGAACGGCGCCTCGTTACAGTGGCTATAGATACGTTCCGCTGAGGTGCTTGGGGTAACGTTGTTCCGAGAATTGAAATACTACTACTTTATTCATTTTTTATGGACGGACACTCGGTGCCATGTGTGTGCAACTATGGTTACGTACCGCTGAGCCACTTGGGGAACGTCATTGCGATAACTGATTTCAACAGAAGTTAATTCATTGGACGGACGCACGTTGCCCCGTACTACGGCCTTGGATACGTTCGGCTGAGGTGCTGGGGCTTATCGGTATGAGAATAGAAACACACACAGAGTTAATTTGGCGGGGTCAAGAATTGAAATAATACTACTCAAAGTTAATTCACTCACGGCAGTGTTGACGGCAGAAGCAATCACTAGGGCAGCAAGCTTAAGGGCTTTATTAGCCGAAACTAAGTAGTCTGGCCCATGTTCCTTCTTCTGAATGTATACTCTGCTCTTAAGCGACATATATCCTGGGAGAATTGCCGATGACAGAGCACGGCAACAGATACATATAAGTGGAATTCGATTATTTCACCAAGTGGACGAAACCCTTTGCCATTCCGAATATGGAAGCCAAAACTGTTGCTGAAGTTATCGTTCGAAAGAACAAAAGATTTGGCGTTCCATCTATCATTCATTCAGACCAAGGCAAACAGTTTGAGAGGTACCTGTTTATAAAAATGTGTAAGACGTTGAACATAGAGAAAACTCGCGCAACACTTTATCATCCACAGTCAGATGGAATGGTAGAACGATTTAACAAAACGCTTGTAAGAATGATCAAAACTTATGTAAAGTATCAACAGTCTGGTTTGGAAAAGTATCTTCCATTTGTCATTTTGGCCTACAGTCCCGTAGAACATGAAACGACAGAATGTAGACCAAATAACCTTACGCTTGGAAGAAAAGTAAAGACCCATCTGGACATTATACATGAACTGCCAGGATGCGTAAGGTGCACTCAAGCAAACCTATGGACTACACCAGGAATCTCCGAAGTTAACCAACTATCGGAGCGGGCCTTTCAGAGTCAGTGAGAAATCACAGATGTAACATACAAAGTTTTGTGTGGACATGGAAAACCACAAGTAATTCATCTTGACCGTATGAAAGCAAAAAGGCCACAGCAACTAACTTTAGAAAGTAGAAACAGAGACATACGAAGCTCCACAAGAAATAGATATTGGTGAAGAAGAACATTTTGGCAAAGAGGTGATGGTTTGGCTCATTTAAAGACCTCCAGGGGCCGTATTTATAAAACGACTTAAGTCGTTGCTATACTGTTGCTAAGGCTAAATTTCTATGTTGGAGATTCCCTGCAACTATGAAATTTGGTCTGGAGGAACAGTCTTTGTAAGACTGTTCCTCCAGAGCAAGTTTCATAGTTGTAGGGAATCTCCTTCAAAGAAATTTAGCCTTAGCAACAGCATAGCAACGACTTAAGTCGTTTTATGTATACGGCCCCTGGATGTCTGATTATATTACTAAATGTTGATTTTTCAGAGTTAAGATTTGTTCATCTAT
Source organism: Ctena decussata (assembly GCA_963989385.1). Taxonomy (NCBI): domain Eukaryota; kingdom Metazoa; phylum Mollusca; class Bivalvia; order Lucinida; family Lucinidae; genus Ctena; species Ctena decussata. Next base: position 11,605,868 of record OZ022504.1, read on the forward strand.
TGTGTTGTTATATACAGAATGCAAAATGTTGTTTGTTGTTGTTTTATTGTTTGTTGTGGTAGTGATTGCTTCTGCATTCAACACTGCAATGATTTACCAACAAGAAGGCTAATTCATTGCAGTGGTGAGTGCAGAAGCAATCACTACGGCAGCAACCATAATATCTCCAAAGTGAAGGAGTTGGCTGAAACAAACCTGCCTAGCTTTGAACATGGTATGTTCAAAGTACACAGTTTCCCAGGTCCTGACTTACAAGCAGTATGAAGCCAACTGCAATACTAGTGTGTGCCTTACTAGTGTGCACCATACCTTATTGATCCTATTAAATGCCCATGCTCTTATAAATGCCCCCTGCTTCTTTTCCGAAAATAATGTTATATTTACTTGAATAAATTCTTGTTTACTTCCCTTTAAGAGGCAGATCTCTCTTAAAGGAAAGAACTTGCTCCTCAAGTTTCTACCTCTGAAAGTATACCATTTCACATTAATACTGTTTATTTGAGGTAGTTTGGCACTGGCTGATTTACTACAGTTTAGGCTCTAAGTAACACCCCCTTGCTTTCATACAACGCAAAGCATCCCCCTCCCCCCGGTGTTTCATAGGGTTAATACATTAATATATTATAACTAAAGAGGGATGCAGTCATTCAATAGCAATGGAGATATATAGACAATACAGATGTAAGATTCTGTGGTGCAGTTGATGCAGTCATTGGGATATACCGTCTGACCAAGTGTCAACATTGTAATGTCAGAAATTACATCACATCAACAACAAGCAGACATATCCACACATCAAGTTAGATGAAAATTCTTCAATATTCACTTGCTATCTATGAGAAACCAACTGTGTTCAGATAGACTTGACATGATATATGCACCACTGATGTAGATAAATATGTTCAAAGAATAATTGAGCCGCGACACGACAAAACCAACAATGTGGTTGTGCGCCCAGCGCGGACTCACATCAGCCTGGGCATCTGCCAAGTTTTATCAGACTCATCGTTAAATGCTCAAAGGGTGGCTAAGGGTCTAAGCTACCTCCATGCGGACAGCGAAGACTCTGATCAGACTGGGCGGATGCCCAGGCTGATCTGAGTCTGCGCTGGACGCACAACCACATTGTTGGTTTTGTCGTGTCGCGGCTCAATTCATTAGGTAGGGGGAAATAATTTTGCATGATATGCCACTATAAATATACTAACAGACAGACAGATATGTCAAGCAAATAGTAAAACAAAGAGTTGTCAGTAGACAACAAAGCGTGCCTCATGGGTGCCTGATTCTCACAATCACTGAACCATAAAATGTAGGTCACAGTGATCTATAAATAGTATGAGGTAATTTGCAATGTCAGGCTGATCCATTTTGTGAGATGCAGCTGCTGCAGTCATATGGATGTATATACGTACCAAGTATGATTATCATAGGTGCTGTAGTTTGCAAGCTATAGAGTTGAACATCGAGTTAAACACAATTCTTAACATTGGTTAAACTGATCACAAAAGCCGACGAGGACGCTGATGCTAAGGAGAACTAGAAATGTTTTTCAGAGACAAGAATTCCGCAGAATGCTATGTCGCACCTGCCTTGCTCTTCAACAGTAGCAGAGATCATGGTTTGATTAGATTTGATGAATTCATGTATAAAAATTTGAGTGAACTGGACTTGCAAGCTAAGAAGAATGCAGTTCTGGACAAAAAATTCAAGTCAACAGAGTATGAAATAATCATTTAAAGTATAAAGTAGTTAAACAATCCAACTACGTAAGAAAACATTTTATGCCATCATGCCTGATGATGGTAGGTGGGTTAGTTTGTGAGAAATGTACTTAAATGCTAGAGTACATACAAATGTGGATGCCAGGTTGACCTACAAATTTTCAAAGCCAACAAAGCATGAAATATACATCAAGCATAAGGTTTGATGCTTATACTATTGTGTTGTGTTTAAAGATGCTAGGGTCAATGTAATGTTGGAGGTAAGATTTACAAAGTCAGCAGCCCTTGAAATAAAGGTCAATGGCAGAAGGAAATGCAACATCCCTTGAGATCTTTTAATGATGAAACTTTTTGCCAAGTTCGATGGTTCTAGGTATCATACTTTAAGAGAAATGGACCGACAGGCTAGGGTCGATGTAATCTTTGACGTGAAATTTTACAATGTCAGCAGAGGGTTAAATATAAATCAAGGGTAGAAAAAAGTGCAACATGCCTCAGGAACAGTCTAAGAAGAAACTTTATACCAGGTTTGATGATTGTAGGTGTCATAGTTTGAGAGAAATGGACTTAACCACTAGGGTCGAGGTAATTTTGGACATTAAATTTTACAAAGTTGGCAGAGCATGAAATATAGGTCAAGGATAGAAAAACGTGCAACATGCCTTGAGAACATTCTGAGAAGAAACTTTATACCAGGTTTGATGATTGTAGGTGTCATAGTTTGAGAGAAATGGACTTAACCACTAGGGTCGAGGTAATTTTGGACATAAAATTTTACGAAGTCAGCAGAGCGTGAAATAAAGGTCAAGGGTAGAAAAAAGTGCAACATATCTAAAGAACATTCTACAAAGAAACTTTATACCAGGTTTGCTAACTGTAGGTATCATAGTTTGAGAGAAATGGACTTAACCACTAGGGTCGAGGTAATTGTGGACGGACGGACGGACAGACGGACGGACGGAATGACTGACGGAGGGACGGACGGAAAAGTGAACTCCTATATCGCACCTTGCTAAAGCAGGTGCGACAAAAACCAGATGTCCCCCCACCAGCCCATTCTTATCTCCTCTAATCCCCAATAAGTGTGTTCCCAACCATTTGTGTCATTATCCTAAAACTATGCTATGATGATATAATCTATCACGTTTGGTCAAAAGATGTCAATACATTCAAGAGAATTTAAAATCCTTCTGTGACATTGAAAAATGGAGTCAAGCTCACCAAAATCTCCATAAAAGTCTGATTACATAACACCCACTGGTTCACGAAATATATTCTCAGTGAAAATTACTAAGTGCTACTATGACCTAGAAAATGGGGTCAGGGTCTATGCAAATTTAGAGAAAACCATCCTCTAGTTCAAAACCTATCCTATATACAAGGTCACCAAAAACTGTCTTAAACCTGTCACAATGATATACCCATGCAAGTTTGATGAATATCGATCCGTTGATTCTAGAAATATCTCATTTTTGGGAAAATTTAATGTTTGTAAGTTGGCTATTGACCCTGAAAATGGGGTCAAATCACAGTCAACTCTTGCAAATGCCCAAACAGTATATCTATGCAAATTTGATGGAAAAGAAGGCAAATATTCAAGAGATAGATCGGTTTTCTTGAAAGTTTCACATATTTAAGTCCTCCTGTGACCTTGGAAATGATGTCAAGGTCACCAAAATGTAATGAGCTCATAAAGTTTGTCTAAATGATACAAATTTTGCAAGTTTGGAGAAAATCTATCCACTGGTTCAAAAGATATCCTACATACATGACTATGACCTTGAAAAAGGGGTCAAGGTCACCAAAATCTATACATGTCTTAAGCCCGTCACAATGATATATCCACCCAGGTCTGATGAAAATCCATTCATTGGTTGAAGAAATATCTCGTTTTTAGGGGAAAAAAATAACATTTGTAAGTTGGCTTTTGACCTTGAAAATGAGGTCAAGGTCACCAAAAAGTAGTCAACTCTTAAGAATGTCCCAAAGGTATATCTACGCAAATTTGGTGGGTATCAAGCCCATGGCTCAAGAGATATATTAACTTTAGTGAATTTTACATATTCAAGTCCTCCTGTGATCTTGAACATGAGGTCAAGGTCATCAAAATCTAATCAGCCTTTAAGATTGTCCCAATGATATATCCGTGTAAATTTGGTGAAATTCCATCGATTGGTTCAAGAGATATCGTGCATACAAGAAAGTGACGCCCACACCCGGGCTCCGCACTGAAAACAATGTCCCCCTCTCCTTTGGTGGGGGACATAATGCTAATGAGAACACTAACACATACTCAGATGACTACGCTGGGGGTATAGCATAAGCTCTCCTTTGCACTTGCAAAGGCGTGCTAAAAACAAGATCTGATCAGGGTCTACACTGTTTTCCATTCTTGCTGCATGTTTTGGATGCATTTCTGCACTGTAAAATTTTAAGGACAATTATGTGTCCCAATTTTTAGAATTTCTATGGTACAAAAAAATCAGTGTTCAAGGTTATGAATTGTTTTGTGCAATTAAGTGAGAGAACCAGGGTCACATAAAAACCAAGCAAAAAGTTTCACATATTTTATTATGTTCATATATAACGTACAAGCATCATGACAGGAAATATATTGTAATAAATTAAAACAACTAAATTACTCATAACAAACAATACACAGTTATAACACATACCCATCTGATCACATTATCAAATTCTCTAAATGATTCATGAAAAAAAAAAAAAAAAAGTGGCATGTGTGTCCAGCGAAGACTCAGATCAGCCTGGGCAGCTGCCCAGTCTGATCAGAGTCTTCCCTGTCCCCATGGAGCTAGCTTAGACCCTTAGCTATCCTTCAAGTGCACAGCAAAGATTCTGATCATACTGGGTAGACACCCTGGATGATCTGTCTTTACTGGGTGCATGTGCCACTTTGTTGGTTTTGTCGTGTCGTGGCTCAAATGATTCATGAAACCATACATGCCAATTCTTAATGCCATATTCATTCCATTGCAAGATGTGAATTTCTGCTTCTAAAATTCCCGCAAGTTTCTGCTTCCAAAATTACTGTAAGTATGCAAATCAGCCATGTGTAACTCAGTTAAAAGTGGATATTTCTCTTTTCCAAAAGACTCCCAAAGATCTAGATCCATCTTACAAGACAGATCAAGATCTTTAAGATTGTTTTGGCAATAAGAAAAATACTGTCTTGTGACCGAATAAATATGGAAAGTGAGGAAAATTCTCTGGGAGAAGTTTCCTGTGAATTTTCAAATCTTACTTATACTTAACCCTAATGTGCTTAAGTATTGGGATGCCTAAAACCATTAATTTTCCATTTGTTTCAAATGGAAAATAAATGGTTTTGAATGTCGGAATATTTAAGCATATTAGGGTAGTTTGCTGTCATTATTTAATTATTCTAAGGGAACTGACTCTTCCGTTTTCCTTTGTGCCTCCTTTCTGTATGGGTTTCGAAGGATAAAAGAATCTGCTCCACATTTAGGAGAGGACTTTTTTAAAAGGTAGATAATACTAAATCCCAAAAGTTGCCTACCTTGGGAAAAAGGGGAAGAAAAACAAACATCAGAAAATCAAGATTAACTCTGAAACCAAACAAAAAGTTTTTTTTTTTACCCTTAAGCTTTAATCTGAAGATCTGTATATGCCAGCTCATACAAGGACCCCAACTGAAATGTTAGTGAAATTCCAAAATCTCTTTGTATTAAGAAACTGAAATAAGTGAGATTTGATAATTGCTTCTTATCAAGAACCTAAATTGTAAGTGGCTTTGAAAATAAAATCTCTTCTTATTGTGAATCTGAAATATGTGAGATTTGAAATCTCTTCCTATCAAGAAACTGAAATAAGTGAGATTTGAAAATCTCTTCTTATTAAGAAAAGTGAAATATGTGAGATTTGAAATCTCTTCCTATCAACAAACTGATAATAACTGAGATTTGAAAATCTCTTCTTATTATGAAACTGAAATAAGTGAGATTTGAAAATCTCTTCTTACTGAGAAACTGAAATAATTGACATTTGAAAATCTCTTCTAATTAAGAAACTGAAATATAAGTGACATTTGAAAATCTCTTCTTATCAAGAAACTGAAATATAGGTGACATTTGGAAATATTTTCTTATTAAGAAACTGAAATAAGTGAAATTTGAAAATCTCTTCCTACTGTGAAACTGAAATACTTGACATTTGAAAATCTCTTCTTATTAAGAAACTGAAATATAAGTGACATTTGAAAATCTTTTCTTATTAAGAAACTGAAATATAGGTGACATTTGAAAATCTCTTCTTATTAAGAAACTGAAGTATAATTGACATTTGAAAATCTCTTCTTATAAAGAACCTGAAATATAAGTGAAATTTGAAAATCTCTTCTTATTTAGAAACTGAAATATATGACATTTGAAAATCTCTTCTTATGAAGAAACTGAAATTTAAGTGAAATTTGAAAATCTCTTTTTATTTAGAAACTGATATATGTGACATTTGAAAATCTCTTCTTGTAAAGAAACTGAAATATATGTGAAATTTGAAAATCTCTTCTTATTAAGAAGCGATTTTCAAATTTCACTTATATTTTTTTCTGCAGCTTTGTATAATCTGGCCTATACAAATCTCCAGAAACAACTCATGCCTGTATATGATGTTATCATTTTGCAAGGATTTCTTTGTATTTGGAAGGAACAAGAAGTCACAACAGTAGTTCCCTTTAGTAAGATGGTAGAAAACCACGGAAGTGTACTCAGTTACCTTAATGTCCAAGTCTTTGTCCGGAATGTCTGTTTTGCTTGATAACAGATTTGAAAAGCATTATCTGACAGGATATCAACATGACTGAGCCAGGTCATGTGACTTTGAACAATGTGGCAATTTTGTCATGTGGTATTCAGATCATCCGTCTCATTTATAAAGGTTAATCAGAGATCTCACTGTTGGCTCTATGGCTACGGTCACTTCCCCAAAAGGCGGATGTGACAAGCCAAGGCTCTGATAAGACTGCACTTATGTGCAGTCTGACCAGAGCCTGTTGCTTGTCACTCATGCCACACTGTTGGAAATCACATGATGTGGCTCATATAAGTTTTTCCCACATTCTTTAGATAAAAGCATTCAGGCTGAAAAATTTTGAAAATGAACTGAACACCTTTAGAATTCTATGAAAAAAAAAAACAGAAAAATGTTGTACATGTATGTTTCTTGAATAGCTGAATTCAACTCTCCCTCTCCGCCACCCCTAACCCCTCTTCTCCCAAGTATTTTTAGTATTTACAGCAGTCTATTCAGCATCTGCACTGTCTGCCATCACTTTTTTTACACATCTGACACATCAAAAAGTAGTGATGTCAATTTTTTTCAATCCTTAAAGGTGCAACAAAGCAGATGACAAAGATTTCAAAAATATTTCATCAAAGCCATATCCTACTGAGATGTCGAAGACAGCGAAATCTCTTGGTGGTGACTTCTTAAGTGGCAGCAATGAATCAATTGAGAAAGTCTTATTTCCTAACAAGAATATGCCTTATTCTAATAAGCAACCCAGAGGTGTTGTGATTCACAAGTCCAATAAATGGCATATCATATTATGGCAGTCTAAAGCCAATTTTTGTAGAATTACACAAAACATGAAGAGGCGTGTTTTAGAATGAATATGAGCCAGTCTCTGTGAAAACCGGGCTAAGTGACATGATAGTAAAAAATTCACTAACTGCATCACTGAAAAGTATCAGCTTTTCTAAACGTTTCCTGAAAACTTGAGATGGTTACCATTATTCATTACTGAGATATACACTTTAGAAGCACATAGGTAGTGCAGTTTCTTTATATGATGTTGTTAACGTCATGCACGTATGTTTTGACGTCAATGTCGTTACGTTTGTTTCAGCGAGCTTTCCGTGCTTGTTACACAAAATAACTCGGGCAAAACATAAGTCTGCTCATTTTCAATGTGTATTTCATAGCATCCACGTGAAATTTTGTATGATTCAACATTCTTTCTCAAATGATAGGTCTTTGTGATGGTATACCATATGTTTTCAAGGCTTTGGGGTTACTGTGTCATGGCAACATATGTCATATTTATAATTGCATTTTGTCTGAATTCATAGGCTTTCTGTTATATCTCAACGCCTAAGGTGTTTTCATGGAAATAAAGAGAGGTCCGAAAAATCATTTATTTTGGTGGTTTTCATCCGCTCATAATGTAATTATTACGTAATGTCATTAAGCCCGGTTTTCACAGAGAATGGCTCATATATTAATTAGAAGAAATATTGTATGTTACTGATCCTGATTTTACATCCCATCCCCAATTTCATGCACACAAAAGATTCTTATTTGGGTGACAGCAATGTATGTATGATGAAGACCTAATATAAAATTGCACAGAATTTTAAGACCTAACGTCTAGATCCCCATTAAAGCCTGTGACATGATAAAATGACCCTTTCACTACATTTGCTGATAGCTCGCAACATGATTCTCATATAAACACATTCAGTAGGTTAACACACTCATTAACATATATGCTAAATTTACAACAAATACAGATATATGTACACATTTACAGCTAACATGTATCCAATAAAAATATCACTATTTCATAATCATTACAATACCTCATACAAGCCACTACACAGCAAAACCAACAAAGTGGCATGTGAGCCCAGCAAAGACTCAGATCAGCTTTGGCATCCGCCCAGTCTGATCAGAGTCTTTGCTGTTCACTTTAAGTGTAGCTAAGGGTCTAAGCTACCTCCATGCCGACAGCAAAGACTCTGATTAGACTGGGCAGCTGTCCATGTTGATCTGAGTCTTCACCTGGCACACATGTCACTTTGTTGTTTTTGTCGTGTTGTAGCTCAATTATTGTTTATTGGACTATGACATATTTTAAACTGCTATACATAGTGTGGGATTTCGGAGATAATTTTGAAATTGCCTCCGCACAATCATACCATGTTTATTCGGTTACAGGACCAGGTTTTCTCCCTTCCAAGATGGAATTAGATTCTTGGAATTTTCCCGAAGGGTACCCCACCCGGTCATTTCTGGGGGAGAAAGTTCCTGCCTTTTAGCCAAATAAAAATGGTGTGTTTCTATGAAGAAATAAGAAATACATTTAATTACTATAAAATACTTATATTTGGCAGTCACTTTATTTTGGCGATTTTGGCGGACGGGAAGAAAATCACCAAATTAGAATGCCACCAATATAAACTGGTTGTGGTAAAATAAAGAAAATTACAATTGACCAATTAATTTATTGCCTGTACCATATTATCAAAATGAGTACACATAATCAGAGGTCCAGAGAAGAGGGGGTATTGAGGACAATTCAAATTTTTATATTTCTCATCAAAAACATATATTGTGACCCCTCATTAGAACCATCTTGATGAGACGGTTCTAATGATGGGTCATAAAATATGTTTTCATGGAGAAATATGGATAATTATCCCTAAATTATCTCTGTTACCCTTCCTATCTGCAGCACTGATGATTTATGTTAGTACAAAAGAAGATCCCTAGTAATGACAAGTTTGAGGAAACAGAGTTTGAAACAGAGTTTTGAAAAATGTTTGTTAGACTTGCCATACTTATCAGTCAAAACGATTAAATCATTCGAGTAAATCAGAAGAAAAACAAAAATCCTTTTACAGACAGTTTTCCTAGGCAAAGTTTAACAACAGAAATACTTTTAATTACTGTATTCACCATGATAATGTTAAATTCGAGCTCAGGTGGCTCTTATGATGTCAGCAGAAATCACTCTTTTTATCAGAAATAATAAATTTGCAAAAAGTTCCATTTACTGAAACCGCAAAATTTTAGTACCACCGAATATAAGTGTTTTACAGTATCCAAAAATGAGCTGCGACATGAGAAAACTAACAAAGTGGTTGTGCACCCAGCGCAGACTCAGATCAGCATGGACATCCGCCCCTTTGCTAAGCGCTTAAAGGGTAGCTAAGGGTCTAAGCTACTTCCATGCAGACAGCGAAGACTCTGATCAGACTGTGTGGATGCCCAGGCTCATCTGAGTCTGCACTGGGCACACAACCACATTGTTGGTTTTCTCGTGTCGTGGCTCAAATTATCATCACTACCCCAACTTATCTGAGCTCCATTTATAGACATAGTTTTGATGTAACAAAATGTACAAATTATTTTTTTTTCTATACTTCAGATGATTGATGAATGATTTTGAATTTTACAACCCTTTAAACAGCATTTCAGATATTCCTGGCAGATAAAGAAAAGAGGGAAAAGTTTTGTGCCAGCTGTATTATGCTGAGAAGTTGAAACTCAAAGGCAAACAGAACAGATCAAGATGAGGTGGCTCATCATGAGCCGCCTCATTTGGACCTGTGTTGTTTGCAAATTCAATAATTTTCATTTTTGGCACTTTCATTGTAATTGTTTTTACAGAAAAAATAAGACAAAAGCATCAAAGTCATCCCCAAAATTATGGCTCATTTAAACCTTTGAATTCCAGGAAAGTTTGATATATCAAAACATGCCTATAAAAAAAAACATTAAATCAGCTCAGGATGTTGAAGCACCTCCTTACACAGGGGTAATACCGATTTCCCTACCTGTGCCATCGACCAAGTCACTCAATTACCACACATGCAACAAGACCTGTCAGCGGGACAGGATAGCTCACCTGACAGCGCCTTGCCCATCACCTAAAAAAACTTGAACGTAAAACTTTAAAATTTTGCTAATGCCTCCGACGACGACAACGCCAGGGGTTGTACAATAGCTCTTCCTGTACATTCGTACAGGCGAGCTAAAAATGGCCTTTGCCCTACTATTATCCAAATTAGCAAGACATGCCTCAGCACTTAGACAGCACCATTATCGGACCTGATTATCCCCGTATCAGCCAATAGCCATTAACAATAGTACATGTATCATTTACCGTTATTGGTATTGCTCACAACTGAATTCTCAGCTGACACCTACTTTGTGTAATGGATTGGTCGACAGCACAAATAAGCAAATTGGAATAATATCCCCATGCTTTGTAAGGCCTACATTCCACTGTAATTTAATTACACTGGCTAAAACATTTCAACTATATGATTGCACTTGAAATACTGTACAGAGAGGGTAATATTTGAGCCGCGACAAAACAAAGCCAACAATGTGGTCGTGCACCCAGCGCAGACTCAGATCAGCTTGGACACCCGCCCGGTTTGATCAGACTCATTGTTAAAAGCTCAGAGAGTAGCTTAGGGTCTCAGCTTCCTCCACACGGACAGCAAAGACTCTGATTAGACTGGGCAGATGCCCAAGCTGATCTGAGTCTACGCTGGGTGCACAGCCACATTGTTGGTTTTGTCATGTCATGGCTCATTTGTTAGGTTGTCAAGGTTTATTCGTTTCCGAATCTCTAGATGACATAACACTTGCATACCTAACAAGATCTTGGCCATGGCCAAGTTGTTCAAAGCATTGTAAGCTTAAGGAAGTCTTTAGCTGTGGATTTGTTATGTCTCAGACTCATAACATCAAGTGTGCTAATATATTTTGCCAAAAAAATGTGAGAAGCTTTCGCATTGCAAAAGCTGCTAACATATTTTTGGCAAAAAACGATAGTGCTTAGGGGTATAATACTTTTCAAATTCTAATGTTTCGTTAACTAATGATAAGGTTGGTTTTTGAACAACCAAGCACTAATTGTTAAACAAGTAGCCCAAAGGGCAACAATTGCTCACCTGAGAGACATTGTAAACCTATAGGGATATTTAGGATGCTCAAGGGCAGCTAACTCCACAGTCAGTGGTCCAATCAGGCTGAAAGTTAAACTCATCCAAAACATTATGTATGCCCTCATTTAATATATGCAAGTTTAAAAAGTATCCGATCAAGAGCACAATAGACAGAGCTGTCAAGGGCAGCTAACTTCGTAGTGGTTGGCCTGATCTGGCCAAAATTTGAACTTGTTTAAGGTATTATGCATTTCCTCATTACCTGCAAGTTTGAAAAGGATCGGATCAGTAGAAACCAAGAAAAAGTGGCGACATTGATTTTTTGGATGCTCAGGGCAGGTACTCCATAGTCAGTGGTGGGATCTAGCCGAAATGCTAACTAATCCAAGCTTTTATGCATATCCTCATGACCTGCAAGTATGAAGAGGATCCGATGGAAAATGAAAATGTGATGACGTTGTTTTCTCCATTATAAGACTATGGGATTTTTTTCAAACGCTCAAGGGCAGCTAACTCTGTAGTCTGTGCTTGAATCCGGCCAAATTTCGAACTCATCCAAGCTCTTATGTATGTCATCATTACCTGCAAGTATGATAAGGATCTAATCAAAAACCTTGATTGCAGCACCCTAAAAGTCAAACTTGCTCGAGATATTGCCATCCCCTACATTTGTGTGAATTTATTTTAAAATCCGTTGAGAAATGTAGGTGCTAGAGCCATGACAAAGTTTTTCTAAAAATGGCCACAGTGACCTTGACCTTGGGCATAGCATCCTGAAAGTCGAACCTGCTCGAGATATTGTCATACCCTACATTTGTGTCAAGTTATTTCAAAAGCCATGGAGAAATGAAGGTGCTAGGGCGATGACAAAGTTTTTCTAAAAATAGCCACAGTGACCTTGACCTTGGGCACAGCTTCCTGAAAGTCGATCTTGCTCGAGATATTGTCATGCCCTACATTTGTGTGAATTTATTTTAAAATCCATTGAGAAATGTAGGTGCTAGAGCGCTGACAAAGTTTTCCTAAAAATAGCCACAGTGACCTTGATCTTGGGCGCAGCACCCTGGAAGTCAAACTTGTTTGAGATATTGTCAGGCCCTACATTTGTGCGAAGTTGATTTAAAATCCGTTGAGAAATGTAGGCGCTAGAGCGATGACCAAGTTTTTACTAAAAATAGCCACAGTGACCTTGACCTTGGGTGCAGCACCCTGAAAGTCGAACTTGCTCGATATATTGTCATGCCCTACATTTTTGTGTGAATTTATTTTAAAATCTGCTGAGAAATGTAGGTGCTAGAGTGCTGACAAAGTTTTTCTAAAAATAGCCACAGTGACCTTGACCTTGGGTGCAGCATCCTGAAAGTCAAACTTGCTTGAGATATTGTCATGCCCTACATTTGTGTGAAGATATTTTAAAATTTGCTGAGAAATGTAGGTGCTAGAGCGCTGACAAAGTTTTTCTTAAGATAGCCACAGTGACCTTGACCTTGGGCGCAGCATCCTGAAAGTCAAACTTGCTCGAGATATTGTCATGCCCTACATTTTTGTGAAGTTATTTTAAAATCTGCTGAGAAATGTAGGTGCTAGAGCGCTGACAAAGTTTTTCTAAAAATAGCCACAGTGACCTTGACCTTGGGCGCAGCATCCTGAAAGTCGAACTTGCTCGAGATATTGTCATGCCCTACATTTGTCTGAAGATATTTTAAAATCTGCTGAGAAATGTAGGTGCTAGAGCGCTGACAAAGTTTTTCTAAAAATAGCCACAGTGACCTTGACCTTGGGCGCAGCATCCTGAAAGTCGAACTTACTCGAGATATTGTCATGCCCTACATTTGTGTGAAGTTGATTTAAAATCCGCTGAGAAATGTAGGCACTAGAGCGATGACCAAGTTTTTACTAAAAATAGCCACAGTGACCTTGACCTCGGGTGCAGCACCCTGAAAGTGGAACTTGTTCGAGATATTGTCATGCCCTACATTTGTGTGAATTTATTTTCAAATCTGCTGAGAAATGTAGAAGCTAGAGCGTTGACAAAGTTTTTCTAAAAATAGCCACAGTGACCTTGACCTTGGGCGCAGCTTTCTGAAAGTCGAACTTGCTCAAGATATTGTCATGCCCTACATTTGTGTGAAGTTATTTTAAAATCTGCTGAGAAATGTAGGTGCTAGAGCGCTGACAATGTTTTTCTAAAAATTGCCACAGTGACCTTGACCTTGGGCGCAGCATCCTGAAAGTCGAACTTGCTCGAGATATTGTCATGCCCTACATTTGTGTGAAGAGTTTTTAAAATCTGCTGAGAAATGTAGGTGCTAGAGCGAACTTGCTCGAGATATTGTCATGCCCTACATTTGTGTGAAGATATTTTAAAATCTGCTGAGAAATGTGGGCGCAGCATCCTGAAAGTCTAACTTGCTCAAGATATTGTCATGCCCTACATTTGTGTGAAGTTGATTTAAAATCTGCTGAGAAATGTAGGTGCTAGAGCGCTGACAATGTTTTTCTAAAAATAGCCACAGTGACCTTGACCTTGGGCGCAGCATCCTGAAAGTCGAACTTGCTCGAGATATCGTCATGCCCTACATTTCAGTGAAGTTATTTTAAAATCCGTTGAGAAATGTAGGCAATAGAGCGATGACAAAGTTTTTTTAAAACCATGTGATGACGTTGTTTTCTCCATTATAACTCTATGGGATTTTTCTCAAACGCTCAAGGGCAGCTAACTCCGTAGTCTGTGCTCGAATCCGGCCAAATTTCGAACTCATCCAAGCTCTTATGTATGTCATCATTACCTGCAAGTATGATAAGGATCTAAGCAAAAACAGTTGAGAAAAGGTGATGACGCCATTTTCCCCATTATAACCCTATGGGATTTTTTTCAAACGCTCAAGGGCAGCTAACTCCGTAGTCTGTGCTCGAATCCGACCAAATTTCGAACTCATCCAAGCTCTTGTGTATGTCATCATTACCTGCAAGTATGATAAGGATCTAATCAAAAACAGTTGAGAAAACGTGATGACGCCGTTTTCCCCATTATAACCCTATGGGGGTTATCTGTTGCCATGGAAACCAGAGTTCTGAGCTGATCGGCACCAAAACCTAATGCAGCCTTTCCCCCACCCAAATGATGCTTCAGATAAAATTTGATTGCGATCGGCCCACTGGTCTCTGAGATATTTATGTTTGAAAGTGTTGACGCACGCACCCACGGACGGACGGACGACGGCTCGACTCCCATCCTATAAGCTCACCTCTGAGCCTTCGGCTCAGGTGAGCTAAAAATAAAGATGTCCTTTGTTGGTGTGATGTTATATTTTCATATGCCTTTTATTAGTTTTTTATCATTTGACGTCGCTTTATTCAGAGGATAACGTTGTGTCGTAAAAATCATATGACCACACATGTAATAACACTTTGGCGCATACATATAACGTCACTCACATTCGTGTCATCAATGCGCTTTCTTATTGAAAAAATGTTAATGTTGAAGGCGAAAAATTCTCATTTAAAAGGGTCATATGATAAACAGAATCTTACACTCATAGTCGATTCATATAAAATTTATGAAACTCGCTGAAGGCTCGTTTCATAAATTTCATATGAAATGACCACTTGTGTAAAATCTTCTATGTCTGTGATAATTTTGTCAAGTTTCTGTTTACTTAAGGTGAAGTGGCACATTTTCAGGGGAAGCAACTCTTGCCATATTCATCTTTGCATCCCTTCTCAATAGGGCAAATTCTTAATGGCGATATTTTGCTCCTAAGGGAGAAATTTCTTTCCTTTAAGAGCAGACCCCTTTTTGGAAGGGTTTCTTTTGTCCACCAAAGCAAACAGGAAGTCACAATAGTTGTCATCCTTGGATAAAAGAAGAGATGTGGGTGTACCTATTCGATAAAATAACAATAAGACCTGTCTGCATACAGGATAGCGCACCTGACAGGACCTTGCCCATCACATAAAAACTTTAACTTAAAACATCAACATTTTGCTAACATTTAACAGGTGAGCTAAAAATGACCTTAATTTGAAGAAGTCAGTTTCAGCAGAGCTCTAGATAAGAGGGGTATTTGATGATAATTGAGGGATAGTTTTCTTTATTTCTCATTGAAACCATATGTTGTGACCCCTCAGGGTCACAATATATGTTTTTATACAGAATTAACAAAAATTATCCCTAATTATCATCAAATACTCCCTCTTATCTAGAGCTCTGTTTCAGAAACTTATGGGTGAAAGTATTAAAGCTTCACATCAAAGGAAGATATCAACATACAAAGCATGTATTTAGAAATTTTCTGTCTGGAGTAAAAAATCATATTTCAATTATTCGTTATTCCGACCTGCAGACTAATGTATGGACAAGACTTATTAATATAAGGTCAAGGTCAAGTATCAGTCTTGTACTGTTATAAATACGACCACCACAGTGGAATTGGGTATCACTTTATATAGGTCAAGGTTACATTAAGTAAGTATATATACTACCATAAAAATTCTAAATATTGGGACAGATATGTTTAGACCCAGATCAGACTGCTCCATTGGTCTAAACTGTTTGACATTCCATCTGCATCTTTTAGACACACTACAGCATCGAAAATCCAATCTATTCAATTTTAGGACACTTACAGCAATTATTTTAGGTGTCCCATATTCAGAGTTTTTCATGGTAGCAAGCATACCACAGAAACACAGGAATTAAGGTGTATGGATACATCTGTATGGTTTATAAACATTTTTTCAACAGGGAGATAACCTTTTTGACTTCCTGTTTGTTTCCTTGGAGGAAGGAGCCCTTCCAAACTGGGACATTCTCTTTAAAAACTGAATTTGCTCCTATTCTTTCCTTTAAGTTGACACCCAATGAGAAAAGGGAGGCTAACCTGAAAATGGCAATGTTTTCCCCCTAAAAGTGTACCTATTCACCTCAAGTCTTGGTAATGTCATCTGTCTTAGATAATTCTTTTCAGTATGTCAATTACCAAACATAATGCCCGCTGACTACCTTCACAGGGGCATAAAAAAGTGCAGAACTCAAAGCATATATTTCTGAGAAGTTATCACTGACTTTCGGTAATGGCCAAAAAACTGCCTGTTTATTTCTCAAAGATAAAGCACATATCTGTTGAAGTATTAGACATTATTTTGTTGATTCCCCAATATACTGGTTACCCACAGCTACTTAATATCCTCGCATATGGTGTATAATACCTGTAAAAGTTCCATGTTAAGTATTGGTACCCAAAGAAAACAGTTCTTGGGCTGTTCACATGCTACTGCTTGCAGCGAATATATTCCGTACCTCTTCATGCACTCAACTGTCCCTGCAAGAATTTGAGTTGCAGTATAGTCCTTGCAAGTATTGCTACTCACAGTAAATAGTCCCAGCAAGTATTAGTACTCACAGTAAATAGTTCCTATAAGTACTCGCAGCACATAGCCCTTGCATGTATTGCTACTCACAGTAAATAGTCCCTGCAAGTATTGGTACTCAGTACAATTCTTGCAGGGACTATTTACTGTGAGTAGTACTCACAGTAAATAGTCCCTGCAAGAATTGGTATTCACAGAATAAAAACCCCACTCATACTTCTCGTACGAAACCACTGTTTTTTTCACCAATTTTATCCAAAACTTTCATCAAAGAATCACACAACATTTGCAGTATCTTTGTCTCCCGCCACCAACAGAGGCAGGTGGGGTAACTGGTGCAAAATAAGCATGGACTCTTATGTTCGGTAAGCGATTCTGAAAATAGAATGGAAAATATTTTAAATATGAAGAACAGACAGCTATAATTGCTAATTAGGAAATATTCACTATAACTTACAGTAAATGAATACTCTAGCCAACAACATTTATTTTCTGTTTGGATCACCAGATGACAAACTACTTTATACAGAGCTCTAGATAAGAGGGAGTATTTGATGATAATTAAGGATAATTGTTTTTATTTCTCAATGAAACCATATGTTGTGACCCCTCATCTGAACCGTCTCGTCGAGATGGTTCAGATGAGGGGTCACAACATATGTTTTTATTGAGGATTAACAAAAATTATCCCTAATTATCACCAAATACTCCCTCTTATCTAAAGCTCTGTTTATAAATGGGGTCTACTCTTAAATGAAAAAAAAAATGGCTCCAAAGGAGGAGTAACTCTCACTGCCAGTTTACTTTTTGCCTCCCTTCTCAATGACTGTCAACTCTTATAGGAAAAATTTTGCTCCTCTAGAAACAAATGCACTCCTGTAAAAGCAGACCCCATTTTGGAATGGCTTAGTTGTTCAAGCTGTTTTCCTTTAAAGAATGTTGGAATAAAACACACAGGCGTACCCATACATCTTAAGATGTCTCAAAGTTTTGGGTAATAGTGGTACAAGTTGAAAAGTAAAACCTGTCTTATGGGGTCAGCTTAGGGTAACATGAATTTGGATGTTTAAAACAGGTCAACCTTTCTGCAGGACATCCAGGAAAAATGGCTGCTAAAGAAAGATGACCCCTTAATAGCTACGATCATCTAAATTCTAACCAGTATGTTTCCTACCTTTAATCTCCGTATTCCCTGTCGAGTGATGAGCTGACAATCATACAGTTCAATTCTTTCCAGGCACTGACACCCCATCAAATGTTCAAGTGAAGCGTCCGTTATTAACGGACAATTGTCCAGTTCGAGAACTGTCAAATGTTCTGTGGCACAAGGGCTGGAGCCAAGATGGCGGATACCTTCATCTGTGATGAGCTCACAATGGGATAAACTCTGAAAAGAGGAAGGATTGATTGATTTAGGGGATAACTGTCTTGAAAATTGTCATTTGGGGAGGTAAATCATCCGTTTTATGGTTGGAAATTTCGTTTTACGGCGACGCGCCAGCGGAGCCGTAAAACACAATTTGCGACCATAAAACTGATGATTTACCTCCCCAAATAACAATTTTCAATGCAGTTATCCCCATTCTAATGCACTTTTTAACATTTTCACCTTTCATTATGTACTAGTTTGCACCATTGCAAGCGCTGTCAGCAACATAAAACCAAACCTCAGCCAATGAGAAGCGACGTTACTTAATGACGTCGGGTTATTTTCAATGCAGTTATCCCCATTCTAATGCACTTTTTAACATTTTCACATTTCATTATGTACTAGTTTGCACCATTGCAAGCGCCGTCAGCAACATAAAACCAAA
Organism: Ctena decussata; assembly: GCA_963989385.1. Classification (NCBI taxonomy): domain Eukaryota; kingdom Metazoa; phylum Mollusca; class Bivalvia; order Lucinida; family Lucinidae; genus Ctena; species Ctena decussata. The sequence goes on from OZ022504.1 coordinate 11,624,498, forward strand.
CGTCAGTCAATGAGAAGCGATGTTACTTAATGACGTTGGGTTCGGACAGTATATCGCAGAATATACTGTCGCAAATTTTTGACATTATCCAATCAGAAGTCGCGTTATATTTGTAAGTGCATTAGAATTGATGCTTAACGTCCACGGTAAACAGCTAGGGTCATGTTGAGACGGTCAGTTAACCTATCCACACTATTCTTGCGCAGGCTTAGACCTCCTAAGCCGTTAACCAGTACTAAGTGCACATACTTTCCCTAGTAACTGACAACTGCCCTTCTTTAATCAGTGGAAGGAGAAATGAAAGTATGTGGCCAGACCGGGTTTCGAACCCAGGGCCTCTGACTTATGAGTCAGGTGCCCTACCGATTGGGCTACACGGCCCGGGGAAAAGACGAAGGAAGTGGCTTAAAACTTAACTATGATTCTGTCCACAGGCTCTGTTTTGTCTTAACCCTTAAATCACACAAAAAAAAATAAATAACTATAGTTGAATTCTCAAACAGTGTAGATCCAGTTGAGGTGGTTCATAATGAGCCACCTTATCTGGATCTACATTGTTTGCCCCCTATTCTTTAATTCACCATCTGATAAAGCTTGGACAAACATTTTTTTAAATATTGCAGACGTCATAAATATTGTTGTCAGCTTTTTCATGATTTGTCTACCATTATTACAAAGAAGATAATTCTAACAGAATAGTATTTGCTCCCTATGTAGTGAATCCCTTTTCCAAGGAGAAACTCCCTTAAAGGAAAGAATTTGCCTTGTATCTTTAAGAGTAACCCCATGCCAGAAGAGAGATAAATAAATTTCAGACCTTCGGGCATATCCATATACATTAACAGCTGCTACATAAAATGGCTTGCCATATAAGGTGAATTATTACATTTTCAGGGGAACCAATTCTATCAATTTTATTTCCCATCAACTTCTATTTTTCTACCAGGTTATGATATTTCTCTCATCAATGGAGGCGACAACATCTATTTACAGATGATTAACCGAAAGCCCTATATACGGAGTGTACTGCAACGTCGGTTAGCTTTATATACGTTATTTGAGCGTCCTTTTTTGGGGATGTCTTGGTAGCATAATGGTAAAAGCTAACGCACATTGAAGTGCTAGGCGCTGTTGCAGCATCCATAAGGGTTCAAACCCAGCCAGCGATAACGTTATCCGTATCTCTAATACATGAGGGTCAACATAGGAGCAAATCCCGGCCCCACTGGAGCAGAAGGTGCTTAAGGGCTGTCATAGCACACTGGTGATATGCCATTTTTGCAAAATTACTTGTTTATTATGCCCCCAACTTCAGAGAAGTTGAGGGGGCATATTGGTTTGGGCCTGTCCGTCTGTCCGTCCGTCCGTCTGTCCGTCCGTCAGTCCGTCCATAACGCTTTTTGGCAGCTGGGAAACTCAAGAACTGCTAATGCTAGGATCTTGAAATTGTATATATGGCACGTACATGAAAAATAAGCGGACCCGTATTTTTTCTTTATTCCCCCGGTCATGTATTTCCAGAGTTATGCCCCTTTTTCGACTTAGTCTATGGAACCTTGTGAACAAAATATCTCGAAAACCCCTGATGCTAGGATCATGATTTTTTGCAGGATGACATTGGCCAAGGTGTAGATGACCTGATTAACTTTTGAAAAAAAATTGTGAATTTTTGACTGAGTTATGCCCCTTTTTAGACTTAGTGCATTGTAAGCCTATGGAACCTTGTGAACAAAATATCTCGAGAATCCCTAATGTTTGGATCATGATCTTTTGCAGGATGACATTGCCCAAAATGTAGATGACCTGATTAGTTTTTGAAAAAAAATCGTGAATTTTTGATCGAGTTATGCCCCTTTTTAGACTTAGTGCATTGTAAGCCTATGGAACCTTGTGAACAAAATATAATGAGAACCCCTGATGCTAGGATCATGATTTTTTGCAGGCAGACATTGCCTAAGGCGTAGATGACCTGATTAACTTTTGAAAAAAAATCGTGAATTTTTAACTGATTTATGCCCCTTTTTCGACTCAGTGCATTGTAAGCCTATGGAACCATGTGAACAAAATATCTCGAGAATCCCTGATGCTAGGATCATGATCTTTTGCAGGATGACATTGCCCAAGGCGTAGATGACCTGATTAGTTTTTGAAAAAAAATCGTGAATTTTTGACCGAGTTATGCCCCTTTTTAGACTTAGTGCACCGTAAGCCTATGGAACCTTGTGAACAAAATATCTTCAGAACCCCTGATGCTAGGATCATGTTTTTTTGCAGGCAGACATTGCCCAAGGTGTAGATGACCTGATTAACTTTTGAAAAAACATTGGTTAATTTTTGACTGAGTTATGCCCCTTTTTCGGACATAGGCATTTTGTATAGGAATGAGCTTGTGAACAAAATATCTGAAGAATCGCATAAGCTAAGATCCTTATATCTGGCGTGCAGGTTTGGACTAAGGTGTAGATGACCTGATTAACTTTTGAGCCTATTTCATAAATTTTGGTAAAATTTGTCCCATATTTAGAAATAGGCATTTTGAATACAAAGAAGCTACATGTACATGTGCATATGAATAATTAGGTGAACAAAATATCTGAAGAACCGCTGCTATTTTCCTTATATATTTGGCATACAGTTACAGGCTAAGATGTAGATGAACGGATACATCTTCTTTAGAGGCAAGCATAAGGTTGGGGGCATAGTGTTTCATAAACACATTTTCTAGTTCTGGTATAAGACAGTGTTTCCCTCCTCAGAAACAATCTTACAAGATGAACCCAAAATTTTTGGAGTTGTTTTGAGAGAGAAAAATCTGAAGCAGAATTAATACAAGACAGATTTACATGTACATCTCTTGGCCCAGTTGTTCAAAGTTTTGTTAGCATAACAAAATCATTAGTCGAGGCGTCATTAAGCTTAATGTACTCACAAAATCAACTGTGGTAACATTTTTTGCTGAAAAATTGTGAGGAACTTTTGCACTGCAAAAGCTCCTCACATTTTTTGACAAAAAATGACAGTCTTTTTATGTATAATAAGTTTGAAAATTTAACATCTTGTTAATCAATTATGTTGATAGTTTTGAGCAACCGCGCCCTGAAGTCATTTCTGAGGGGGGGGGGGAACACCCTACCTTATAGCCAATTTATTCTTAAAGTTACATGCTGAAAGTTTGAATTTATGAGGCTCTCATCACGAACGAAACAAGTAGCCCAAAGGGCAACAATTGCTCACCTGAGAGACATTGTAAACCTATAGGGATATTTAAGATGCTCAAGGGCAGCCAACTCCACAGTCAGTGGTCCAATCAGGCTGAAAATTAAACTCATCCAAAACATTATGTATGCCCTCATTTAATATATGCAAGTTTAAAAAGTATCCGATCAAGAGCACAATAGACAGAGCTGTGAAGGGCAGCTAACTTCGTAGTGGTTGGCCTGATCTGGCCAAAATTTGAGCTTGTTTAAGATATTATGCATTTCCTCATTACCTGCAAGTTTGAAAAGGATCAGATCAGTAGAAACCAAGAACAAGAGGGCCAAGAGGCCCTGAATCGCTCACCTGAACGAAAAGGTAAAACGTCAAACTAGGGTCATCATTTGAACAAACCTGATAGTTTGCAACCATTTCCAAATGGTTCTGAAGAAGAGGATTTTTTAATATTTTTCAACGCATTGCTATGGTTCAAACCCTGGTCCCCCTGAGGCGGGGCCATTTTGGACCCTGGGGCCATCATTTGAATACTCTTGGTAAAGGACCACTAGGCAATGCTACATTCTAAATTTCAAGCATCTGAGCCTTGCAGTCTGAAGAAGATATTTGAATATTTTTCTATGTATTTCTATGGTTCAAACCTGGGACTCCCTGCACCAGGACCATTTTGGACCCTGGGGCCACCATTTGAACAAACTTGGAAGAAGACCACTAGGCAATGCTACATACCAAATTTCAAGCATCTGAGCCAAGCAGTTCTGGAGAAGAAGATTTTTAAGTATATTATAGTTTCAAACCCATGACCCCCTGCCCCAGGGCCATTTTGGATCCCAGGGCCACCATTTATACAAACTTTGTAGGAGTCCACCAGGCAATGCATCATACCATATTTCAAGCATCTGAGCCAATTGGTTCTGAAGAAGAAGATTTTTGGATATTTTTCTATGTATTTCTATGGTTCAAACTCAGGACTCCCTGTCGCGGGGCCATTTTCAACCCTGGGGCCATCATTTGAATAAACTTGATAAAGGATTACAAGGCAATGTTACGTATCAAATATCTGAGCAAAGTGGTTCTAAAGAAGAAGATTTTTTTAATATTTTTCTATGTATTTCTATGGTTCTAACCCAGGACCCCCGGGGCGGGGCCATTTTAGACCCTGGGGTCATCATTTGAACAAACTTGGTAAAAGACCACTAGGCAATGCTACATACCAAATTTCAAGCATCTGAGCCAAGTGGTTCTGAAGAAAAAGCTTTTTGAATATTTTTCTATGTATTTCTATGGTTCAAACCTAGAACTCCCTGCCACAGGGCCATTTTGGACCCTGAGGCCACCATTTGAACAAACTTGACAAAGGATTGCTAAGCAATGCTACATACCAAATTTCAAGCATCTAAGCCTTGCGGTTCTGAAGAAGAAAAATTTTTTAAATATTATTCTCTGGATTTCTATGATTCAAACCTTGGACTCCATGCCAGGAGGCCATTTTGGATCCTTGGGCCCTCGTTTGAACAAACTTGGTAAAGGACTATAAGGCAATGCTACATACCAAATTTCAAGCACCTGAGCCTTGCGGTTCTGATGTAGAAGATTTTTAAATATTTTTCAATGTATTTCTCTGGTTCAAACCCAGGACCTCAGGGGCGGGGCCATTTTGGACCCTGGGGCCATCATTTGAACAAACTTGGTAAAGGACTATTAGGCAATGCTTAATACCAAATTTCAAACATCTGAGCCTTGCGGTTCTGAAGAAGAAGATTTTTGACTATTTTTCTATGTATTTCTATGGTTCAAACCTGGGACTCCCTGCCCCTGGACCATTTTGGACCCTGGGGCCACCATTTGAACAAACTTGGTAAAGGACCATCAGGCAAAGCTACATACCAAATTTCAAGCATCTGAGCCAAGCACTTCTGGAGAAGAAGATTTTTAAGTATATTTAGTGTCGAACCCAAGACCCCCTGCCCCTGGGCCATTTTGGACCCTGGGACCACCATTTGAACAAACTTAGTAAAGGACCATTAGGCAATGCTACATACAAAATTTCAAGCATCTGAGCCAAGCAGTTCTGGAGGAGAAGATTTTTAAGTATATTTTAGTTTCGAACCCAAGACCCCCAGCCCCAGGGCCATTTTAGACCCTGGGGCCACCATTTGAACAAACTTGGTAGAGGTCCATTAGGTAATGCTTCATACCAAATATCAAAGCCCTAGGCCTAGCAGTTTCAGAGAAGATGTCATTTAAAGCAAATTGTTGACGACTGACGACGGACGACGGACGACGCACGCCGCACGACGCACAACGGACGACGGACACTGGGTGATCACAATAGCTCACCCTGAGCCTTTGGCTCAGGTGAGCTAAAAAGTGGCGACATTGATTTTTTGGATGCTCAGGGCAGGTACTCCATAGTCAGTGGTGGGATCTAGCCCAAATGCTAACTAATAAAAGCTTTTATGCATATCCTCATTACCTGCAAGTATGAAGAGGATCCGATGAAAAATGAAAATGTGATGACGTTGTTTTCTCCATTATAACACTATGGGATTTTTTTCAAACGCTCAAGGGCAGCTAACTCCGTAGTCTGTGCTCGAATCCGGCCAAATTTCGAACTCATCCAAGCTCTTATGTATGTCATCATTACCTGCAAGTATGATAAGGATCTAAGCAAAAACAGTTGAGAAAACGTGATGACGCCATTTTCCCCATTATAACCCTATGGGATTTTTTTCAAACGCTCAAGGGCAGCTAACTCAGTAGTCTGTGCTCGAATCAAGCCAAATTTCGAACTCATCCAAGCTCTTGTGTATGTCACCATTACCTGCAAGTATGATAAGGATCTAATAAAAAACAGTTGAGAAAACGTGATGACGCAATTTTCCCAATTATAACCCTATGGGGGCTATCTGTTGCCATGGAAACCAGAGCTGATCGGCACCAAAACCTAATGCAGCCTTTCCCCCACCCAAATGATGCTTCAGATATAATTTGATTGCGATCGGCCCACTGGTCTCTGAGATATTAATGTTTGAAAGTGTTGACGCACCCACCCACGCACGGACGGACGACGGCTCGACTCCCATCCTATAAGCTCACCTCTGAGCCTTCGGCTCAGGTGAGCTAAAAATGTGTGAAAATTTATTCCTTACAAACATTACCCATTTTACAGAAAAACTCACCAAGGCTTGTAATAAGTGGCAGTAATTGCCAAGGTAGTTTAGTGTATTATCAGTAATCTGAAATGAGAATAAATCATTGATATATAGAGGATCTTAAAAGAGTGGTCATTTCAGATGAAATTTATGAAATGAGCCTTTGGCGAGTTTCATTAATTTCATATGAAACGACCACAAGTGTAAGATTCTGTTTATTATATGATCCTTTATAATGGGATTATATCACCTTCAAAATGAACAATTTTTCAATAAGAAAACACATTGTTGACACAGACATTGTCGATGACGTTACATGAGCACATGTGGTCATATGATTTTTATTACAAAACTTTATCCACTGAATAAAAGCAATGTCATGTGATAAATGAATATAAGAATGCTGCACCAAACCATATGTTTTGACCCCTCATCTGAACTGTCTCGCCAAGCTGGTTCAGATGAGGGGTCACAACATATGATTTTATCCAACACTAACAAAAATTATCCCTAATTGTCACCAAATACTCCCTCTTATCTAGGGCTCTGCTATGTCCCACATTTTGGCTGTATGCAAAAGAGACAAAAGCCCTATTGTCTGCGTCTAGACTTATTTTAGATGACTGTACAAACTCTCATGTAGAATATCCTGTTTCTACCCAAATAGGTACAAAGTAAACTCAAAGTGCATGCTATTTCATCTATTCTAAAGAACTTTCTGCATTACAATGACAAAAAGTAAATAAAAGCATCACAAACGACTGCGTGATACCCTGCCACTGCAAACCAATTTCACTTGTCTTTTTTTGCTGATTATTTACTTTATACATGTATGTGGGTAAAGGGCATAGATTATCCTCTTGGAGTCAAATTTTGATCATCTCAAGAGGCTTTCATTACTTCTATCATAAGTTGAAAGTTTCAGAAAAATCTATTTAAAATCATGATTTTACATAGATTTTTTCATCATTTTATGTATCTATATGGCCCTAAGGCAGGGACAGATAATTCAAATGGGGTTAACTTTGAGCATCACAGGAGGATTTTATTACTTTCCACTTTCTGTAAATTTCAGAAAATACCCTTTGAACTCTGATTTTATATAAAAAAAAATTCATGATTTTATACATGTATATAGCCCAGATAATTGCTCAGGAAAAAGTTTTTGTGGTAACACAAAGCTGTTGTTGCTTTGATCATTTTTGTGAATTTTGACCACAATATTCCTAAACTCTGATTTTTTCATGATTTTATACATGTATATAGCCCAAGGACAGGGGCAGATAATTACTGAGAAAAAGTTTTTGTGGTAACACAAAACTGTTGTTGCTTCGATCATTTTTGTGAAGTTTGACCATGATATTCCCAATAGTAATGGAACTAGTGGCTAAAAATCATTTTTTGTACATTGACAAGTGCCATAACTCTGTCAGAGATTATCGAAATTTGCCCATAAACAATCCCTAGTGAGACATTCTTTGTACCAATGCATATGCAAAATCTGAAAGAAATCCATTCATAAATACTTAAGTTATCTAACGGAAACAAACTGCGGACGGACAAACGGAGGTATGTATGACAGACGGACGGACAGTCACATGGACAGCCAACGTGAAAACATAATACCCCGCCACTACCATGTGTCGGGGTATAAAAAATAAATAAATAAAATAACAAATCCATGTGGATTTGGACCTCAAGCATTTTGTTTACAAAGTGGCCATGGTGCCACTACACTGCAGTTTTTCACATTTTGGTGAAAGTAAATCAGTTGATCTTCATTTTATAGGCTGAATATTTTATGACAACCTACAGTCTCATCTACAGCAAAATAGTGGTTCAGTCTGTGTACATTGTGAGTATCCTAACTGGACAAAACCTATTTACACTTGCATATTATACATATCTGTGTACAGCTGTGCCTTATATAAGCATATACCTATAAATTATACACTTAAGCACATACCTGTATACATTTGTATCTTATACAAGCACATACCTGTATACACCTCCCGTTATCAAAACTGTGTACAGCTGTACCTTATTTTATGCACATACCTGTATACACTCTTCAAGGTCCATTCTTTCAAGCATAGTACAATTCTGTAAGATATAATATCTCTATAAGTCTTTGACAAAGTTTCTTACATGTATAAGTGGGAGATAAAGGGATTATCTGACTATGATTCTGAGATACTTTTCTTCTTATTTCTCCATAAAACATGTTTTGATCCCTCACTGGAACCATCTCGCCAAGACTGTTGTAATGACGGTTCTGAACTTTGACTTTTGATTGTGCTCTTGACCCTGAGTATAGGAACCTAAATGCATGTGACACATCTCATTTTGGTTTACCTTTCTGTGAACTTTGACTGAATTAGCTTCAATGGTTTTTTAAATATTGCCGACACAGAATTTGACCTTTGACGTGTCAACGTGACCTAGACCTTGGGCAGAAGAACTTAATTTTGCACATGACACACCTTCTCAACATGGTTTACCTTTTTGTGAGGTCTGATTAAATTCAGCTCAGTAGCTGTTTAGTTATCTCTGAAACATGATTTGTAATAGACAGGCAGACAATGCAATTTTGATATGCCACTCAAAGTTCTGCTGATGCCTGAGTGACAACAGTAGCTCTTCCTAAGCCTGGTTGTTCAAAGCGTTGTTAGCTTAACCAAGGCATTAGTCAGTGATTTCTTAAGTCTTACAGTTCTCATAAAATCAGGTGCAGTAATATTTTTTGCTGAAAAATTGCACGGCTTCTCATATTTTTTGGCAAAAAAAAATGGTAGTCTTTTTACGTATAATATGTGTGAAAATTTAAAGTTGCATTAACAAATGATGTCATTAGTTTTAAACAACTGGGTGTTGTACTTTTGTACAGGCAAAAGGAAAGAAAAAGATGGACGTGTAGCCATACTTCCTAAGTCTACAAGGTCAAATCACTAACTGACCTGTGACATCACAGAACCACAAACAAGGCATGTGCACCCAGCGAAGACAGATCAGTCTGGGCAGCCACCCTGTCTCATCAGAGTCTTTGCTGTCTGCATGGAGCTAGCTAAAAGCCTTAGCTACTATTGTAGTGCAAAGCAAAGACTCTGATCAGACTTCGTGGATGCCTAGGATGATCTGAGTCTTCATGTGGCAAACATGCTACTTTGTTGGTTTTGTCATGTCGTGGCTCAAATTACTATCACAGCAAAATGTGCACACAGGACAATAATTATTGGCAATCCCTGCCTGATCTGAGCATATAAGTTTATATGAGCTGTGACACGAGAAAACCAACAAAATGGTTGTGCGTCCAGCACAGACTCAGATCAGCCTGGGCATCCGCCCAGTCTGATCAGAGTCTTCGCTGTCCACATGGAGGTAGCTTAGACCATTCGCTACCCTTTGAGCATTTAACAAAGGGTCTGGTCAAACTGGGTAGATGCCCAGGCTGATCTGCGTCTGCACTGGGTGCACAACCACATTGTTGGTTTTGTTGTGTCGCGGCTCATATATGCATCACAATTCACAGGTCAGAGCCTTTTCTAGCTCAGAAGGCTAGGTGCTAACCAGCTGAACTAACAGTCTCAGGCTTGAGTTCTGCTGGAGACTGAAATCTTTCCAAATGTAAATGGGATATCATTGTACACAGCTTTTCATTATCACCATCTCATGGTCCTAATATGACAGAAATACTGTTGGAAAGGACGTAAAACTGTAAAATTGTTAGTCATCTATCCACTTTACCAGCCACAGGTTAAGATTTCAGTAAACTTTACCCTTGATAAAGCCTGGAAACCGTTGTCTGTCAAATGAGAACAGCAGGCTACCTCCAGAGTACTGAAATATGTCAACAGATAGTAGTTACTTTAAATGTTGAGAGAAACATGTCTAAACACTGCCCAACTTTAGCCAGCTACAAGAACACTTTGCAACAAAAGAGCTGTCAGTGCACAGATAGCTCACCCAATAGCACCTTGCAAATCCAGAGCTCCAGATAAGATGGGGTATTGAAGATAATTCGAAGATAATTTTTCTTATTTCTCAACGAAAACATGTTGTGACCCCTCATTAGAACCGTCTCAGCGAGACGGTTCTAATGATGGGTCATAACATATGATTTTATAGAAAAATAAGGAAAATTATCCCTAAATTATCCCTGTTACCCCTTCTTATCTGGAGCACTGAAATCACATAAAAACGTCAACCAAAACAACAAATGCGGAAGCCAAAATGGCTGCCAAAGCCAAGGTGACCACAATTGCTCTTCCTGTATTTTGGTAAAGGATAGCTAAAAACATGACATAAAGAACACACAAAATTAAAGCAATTTTTGTTCACCAGTATCTAAATTTTATTCCTTTTCAAATTTGTTGCCACAGTGAACAGAGCTAAACAATCCACAGGAGATTCATAGGCTGACGTCTTTGCCAGCTCGCAAAGTTCATGTATAAAATCTCTAGTATAAGTAAAGCCATCAACTTGTCAATACTAAATAATTTGGCTATAACACCTCTAGGATCACCTCAAATATCTAAATCAGTCTAATGTAATTCTGCTCTGCTACCTGATTAAAATTTCCAAATCAATCCCAATGATAGATCTGGGACAGTATCTATAAAACGACTTAAGTGGTTGCTCTGCTGTTGCTAAGACTGAATTTCTATAACGGAGATTCCCTACAACTATGAAATTTGCTCTGTAGGAACAGTCTAAAAAGACTGTTCCTCCAGAACAAATTTCATAGTTGTAGGTAATCTCCTTCATAGAAATTTAGCCTTAGCAACAGCATAGCAACCACTTAAGTCGTTTTATAAATACGGCCCCTGATTTTTGAGGTTGTCAAAAAGTGGCAGAGCTCCAGATAAGATGGGGTAAGGAGGATAAGTCAAAGATAATTTTGCTTACTGCCCAAAGAAGACACATAGCAACCCCTCATTAGATCTCAGTGAGATAGTTCCAATAAGTGGCCACAACATAAGTTTTTTTATGGTGAAATATGGAATATTGGCTATAAAAGATCCCTGTTACCCCTTCTTATCTGGAGCACTGGAGGGGAAAAATCCCCACCTTATGACCAAATAACTATGGAAAGAGTTGTAGACAGTACTGGTGACAATACAAAATACAGCTGACTCACATTATCTCCAACACTGATACCTCCAAGTACCCTCCTATATCAAAGAATAGAGTTTGGATGCATTTCCTATTTTTGTTTATATTCTAACTCCGGATATATCAAACTACTGGTATCTCAAAGTAAATTGTCTGGGACCAGAAAATTTACTTAGATATATCAATACTTTGAAATGAGCTTCAACTTTCAGATATCTAGAGTTGACTGTATTCAAATTTGTTCTGTATTACAGAGAACTAGATAAGAGGGAGTATCTGATGATAATTGAGGGATAATGTTTCTTATTTCTCACTGAAATCATATGTTGTGACCCCTCATTAGAACCATCTCAATGAGACAGAATTAACGAAAATTATCCCACGCCTGTTTATCACCAAATACTCCCTCTTATTAGAACTCTGAATTAAAACGAACATAACTACCTTAAACTATGACAACCGTTGCCTATAGAGGCTAGTGAGGCATCTGTTAATCGTTGACAATTGGACACACACAAAAACTGTAAATTGTGACAATGTTCCCCTATCTGTTGTAATGCTTCATCTGTTATATTCTGAAATGGAAAGAAAAACTTAAGATGTCTCCAAAGTACACTGATGCCCCAACCTCGAGCCTTGTCAGAGAACTGAAATCCAAAACCTTAGCCTGAGTCTAACACCGTTACTCACCTATGCATGTACAGACGTAATGCCAAATCTAAATACTATATGCCACCGGCCATGCCTGATGGGTTTATAATTATCATATAAACATATCTTTACCAAATTAAGTGTAACAGATGTGAGGTTCTGTATTTAACTTCTTCAGAGTCAGTAAACCCCAAAAGTTTGAAAGAACAAGAGCTGTCACTGGACAGCCCAGCTTGCCTGAACTGCCGCTTACCCATTGTGAACATAAAGTCCTAAGAATGTGACCGTGACCTTTAAGATAAATTAGGATTGAGTGAACCTGACGAGTACAAAAATCACAAACATTATTACATTGCAAATGCTTGAACAATTACAGTACCATAGAATTTCTAAATATTGGGGCAGACAGGTCTGAGCAAACAGTGCAGACCCAGATCAGACTGCTCATAAAGGAGCAGTCTGATCAGAGTCTACACTATATGCCAATCCATACGCATCTTTTGTATGCATTACTGTGTTGTAAAACCAGACTGTTCCTTTTTAGGACAGTTACGATAACTATTTTAGGTGTCCCAAATTTAAGAATTTTTACGGAATGCCAAAATGTGCTTCATACATACCTGACATGAATGTAGATTTATTCTGAGGATATATTCACAATTCTTTGCTATATGACCTATTCCTATATCTGATATCTGAAAAATACAATGTATAATCACTCTAATAAGAGCCCCAGAGAAGAAATAATAAGAATTCCTAGGAATGGGGTGTCTTGCCTGTCTGATCATGTCACAAAACACTAGCTAAAACATAAAGCTCAATGCATAGTTTATGCTGCCAGTGCTGATGACATCGGAAAGTAGTACCCGTGTCTCACTTCTGCTAGTTGCAGACAAGATAATAACTGTAATAGATAATTTCTGATGAATCTGCATATAAACATGAGCCGCGACAGGGCGAAACCAACAAAGTGGCATGAGCACAACGTGGAGACTCAGATCAGCTTGGGCATCCTGCCAGTCTCATCAGAGTCTTCACTATCGGCATGAAGGTAGCTTAGACCCTTAGCTACCATTTAAGTGCACAGCGAAGACTCTGCTCAGACTGGGCAGATGCCCAGGCTGATCTAAGTACTCACGGCTCATATATGCTGTGACCTTCGTCTGACAAGGCAGTTCAAATAATGTCAACAAGACATATGTTTCAATAAAAACTAAAAACTAGAAGGGACAACTGATCGAGCCCGCTGTTTGCTATAGTGACCTATAAGTATGTCAAGACTAAGCAACTGCTTCACTCTGGAAAGAAGCCAAACAAGATCATGCTTATCCAGCATATTTCTTCTTTTTTTCAAATTTTCACAAAGGAAAATAAGTAGAAGTGATGACCCAGACCATCTCAATTTATAACAATTACAATATCTGACCTTCAAGTGTGACCTTGACCTTGGACCTACCCAAACATGTATGTCACTTGACACTTCCACTCATTAAGAAGAACAATTGTGCCAAATTATTTTGAAATCCATGCATAAATGTAGAAGTAATGGTTCGGACAAGCTCAATTTAGGACTTTTATCATTTGACCTTCAAGTGTGACCTTGACTTTGGACCTACTTGAACAAATATTCTAAATGGCACTTCTAGTCATCAAGGAGAACAACTGTGCCAAATTATTTTGAAATCCATTTGTAAATGTTGAAGTTCTGGCTCGGACAAGCTCAAATTATGACCATTTTATCATTTGACCTTCAAGTGTGACCTTGACCTTGGACCTACCTGAACAAACTTTCCAAATGGCACTTCTACTCATCAAGGAAAACAATTGTGCCAAATTATTTTGAAATCCATCCACAGATACTCTATCTGTGCTCCTGAATGTACATTCACTTTCAAGTTGCAAACAAAAGCCATTACTAGGAGGCCTAGGATAGCTCTCATATATGCATAGCCTCAACTTTAGTCATTCTTTGGCTAATGCCTTGACACAATTATTTGCTATACTTACAGACAGACAAGCACAGACAGACAGACAGACATTCTATTAAATGCATAAACTGTACATATGAAAGCACCCAACTTTAAACATTGTTCAGATAATACCTTGACACTATTATTTGTTATACTTAAAGACAGGCAAGCAGAGACAGACAGACAGACTTGGACAGACAGACAGACACACAGACAGATAGACAGACAGACACACAGACAATCTCACCTGTGCACACCCTGTACATATGAAATCTCTCAACTTGAGACAACCTTTAGCTAATGCCTCAACACCATCGTTAGTTATCTCTCGACACCAGGATATGTTGATATGTTCTAAATGATGACACCCCTCACTGAAATATATAGGATTACTTTCACTTTTAATGTGAATGAAAAAACTTTCAGTAAAGAAACTCTGTTTTTTTTTCTTTTTCATTTTTGCCTGATGGTATCCAAACCTGTGATATTGCGTCATCTTTGTAACAGCTTTAGAATGAAGAGATAATTTTACCTTACCCATGAATTATCACTGATTAACACATTATTCAAGGGCAGATCACTAAATATTAATTCAAGATGGCAAAGCCTGAGTGAATTAATATTCATGCCTGCCTGACAATACCTGTTAATCAGCAACAATTTACTTGTAGGGAAAAATTATTTCAATTCTAACATTATACAGAATGAAAATGCAAGCATACTGTGATGTTTTCTTATGGACTCTTTTGAGGCCAATGTTGCCATATTTTAAATATTTTCATCCGATGTCATCAAGGCATGAAATGTACAAACCCTACATTAGCAATGTGATTATTCATAATAAATATTCACACGACGCCACTTCTTATATGCTCAATATGTATTTACTGTAAAAACTTAAAGTCAGCCTGCAAGTATACATGTTAATTACCACGCTGAACAGACTATCAGCCACAAAAACACTGTCAGATGTAGATATATTCTGCCAAAAACAATGTCACTGCTGCTTCATGTTTAACCTTAAAGCACCAAAAAAGCAGACAACAAAATATATGTCTGCGAAAATTTCGAAAAATATTTCCTCCAAGCTATATCATCTCCTTAGTTCAAAGACTAAAAGAGCAAACAGTGTAGATCCAAATGAGGCAGCTCATTATGTGATGCCTCATCTGAATCTATGCTGTTTGCAAATTCAACTATATTCATTTTAGGCCGTTTAAGGGTTAATGCTGCGAAACAGCAGTACCAATCCACCGATAAAACACTGGACTTAATAATGCTGAAACATAAACTAAGTGCACCAGTTTTCAAAATTTAGGCTCTATAGGTGGTATATTGACATGAACTAAGATTTCATGGAGACAGACCAAAAACCAACAGGGAGACATAATAAAGAGACAGAAAAGACTCAACTGATTGCCTTTCAGACTTAATTACTTATATGTTGACATACACCAACTTCTATGTGTAGTAGCTTTTTACAAAACAAACAGACACACAGACAAACATACCTGATTGCCTTTAAGGCTTTATCTGTGACACACTGACATGAACTAAGATCTAAGTGGAGTAACTTTTTACTGTTTCTTCCTAAACTTTCACATGTGCTGCAAGAAAGAAAGAAATAATAATCATTAGCTGACAACTGACACATTATGTTTTACAGAACCAGATTTAACACCAAACATGGTATTCAGCTGTTGCCTTATCTGAAATTGTCAATGGCAAAACATGATGTCTGTCAGTGATAAACGATTTTTTATTGTATTTACTGGCTAGCCTTTATTCAGTTTAGCATATCTTCTACATGTATAAAATCTATTTCAACCAAAATTTTCCAGCCTTTCTGGTCAGTTGCATATCTTAACTGTGATGCAAATTCCAAAGCACTGCCTTGAATAATCTAGGAGGAGTTGAAAAGGCATAAACAGTACTATTTCAGGTCTATATGAAGTTGTATAGAATAGTTTTAAAGTTGACATAGGGATATAACTACTGCATGAGGTATTAGATCAAAATTATGTACATTTAGACAATTATTGTATTCATTCAATGTAGCTCTGGACAGTTGTAGCAAGTTGCCAAGCTGCCTTTGATTGGTGTAAAGCAGCCTATTTGCATGTCAGGTCCCACAGTGCTACCGTGTCCCACAGTACTACCGTCAAAATTCTAAGTATTTGGACAAATAGGTCTGAACATATGGTGCAGATCCAGATCAGACTGATCAGGGTCAACACTGTTTGCCATTTAAGCTGCAGCTTAAGACATATTGTTGTACTGTAAAACCAGACTATTTCATTTTTATGAGTTATGTTTATTATTTTAGGTGTTCCAATATTTAGAATTTTTATGGTAGGGTTAAGTGTGAAAGTACCTACATACCAATAAAGGCCTTATTTTCTGGTAGGGGAATCAAATTTTTATGTAGGTCAAAAAAATTATTAGTAATACCACTATACAGTGTATATATTAGTTATATCTGCAGTCTTACAAAGCTGGGCCCAGTTGTTCAAAGTATCGTTGGCCTAACGAGCTCATTAAGAGGTCAACTCGTTAAGTGTTTTATGACTTTATAACCAAATGCGCTGATATTTTTTGTTGATAAACTGTGAGAAGCTTTTGCACTGCAAAAGCTTCTCCCATTTTTTCAACAAGAAATATTGGCATATTTGTGATATTAACGTTCAAAATTTTATCGAAACGTTAACTAATGACATCGCTAGTTTTGAACAACCGGTCCCTGATTTAAATATCATAAAGCAGACATACTGCAATTTCCACTTTGGCCCCCAATGTCTGTGATTTATGTAATAAAGCAAATTACTAGGATACTTCAAAACAGCAATTTTTCTCCAACTGCACCGTCACTGTTTTTGAGTTATCTTCTACACTGGCTTAATTTTATTTAACACTGAAACAGGAAATTTCACTGTGGTATTCTGTGTCTACTTACGCATCTGTGAGCTTTTTACAATTGTTCAGATTCAATTCCTCTATATTCCGACATTGCTCAGCAAATTTTCTGAAACATGAAAAACAGTTTCTAAAGAATATGTAAAAAGAAATAAATGTACATAGACGGCTGCAGAAATATAGCATTAATCCTAATAAACACCCCTACTCATATAAATGCTCCCCTGCCTCTTTTCTGATTTTTTATTTTTTATTTTCTTGGATGAATTTCTGTCTGTTTCTCTGGATAAGGTAGCTCCTTGAAATGGGTCTTCTCTTGAAGAGAAGAATTTGCTCCTAGAGAAGCAAATTCTTTCCTTTAAGAGTTGACCCCTACTGAAAAGGGAGGCACAAATTGTAGAGATGCTTCCTCTGAAAGTATACCCATCACATTTATATTGCCTATTACAGGTATTTTGGCAGTGGCTGATTTACTACACTTTTGGCTCTAAATAATGCCCCCCGTCTCAATATGCAATGGCCCCGGGGCATTAAGTAGTATAAATACAGTAAACTCATCTCTGAAATATGATACCACTCTGACTGCCAAATCTGGAACAGTGATTCTAATCTGACTGCCACATCTGGACTCTGATACAAATGGAATGGAGGCTTCCACTCCCACATCTTGAACTGTAATTCAGATCTGACTGCCAAAGCTGAGATATGGTAATTTAAACCTGACTGTAAAATCTGCCACAATGATTTAAATTTGAGAGCCAAATTTGTAACAGTGATTCAAATTCGACGGCCAAATCTGGAACTGTGGATCAAATATGACTGCCAAATGTGGAATCCTGATTTGTACCTTACTACAAAATCTGAAAATGGGTCAACCAGTTTTTCTGAATGTTTTAAAGCAAGGTCACACCTCATCAGTATTTTTCTGATACAGAAAATTATAATGTCAGGCTATGAAACAAGGCATATTGTGTACGATATAATGAGCCCAGTTTTTTTTCCATGCTTCTGAAAAAATTATCTTTTACATTTTCAAACCCATACCTGACCATTTGAGGGTGGCTGGGTCTGGCAAAGATGTTGTGAACCTTATGGCATTGGAAGGTCTTATTTATAGTGGCTTAAAGTAGGTCAAGGGATAACTGCTCTTTGGTAAATGTGGATGGGAAACTGTCTAGGGGCCGTATTTATAAAACGACTTAAGTGGTTGCTATGCTGTTGCTAAGGCTGAATTTCTATAAGGAGATTCCCTGCAACTATGAAATTGGCTCTGGAGGAACAGTCTGAAAAAGACTGTTCCTCCAGAGCTAATTTCATAGTTGTAAGGAATCTCCTTCATCGAAATTTAGCCTTAGCAACAGCATAGCAACGACTTAAGTGGTTTTATAAATACGGCCCCAGGTCTTTTTTGTTGTTGTTGCAGCTATCCTATCTCTCTATTCTACCTTACTCTCTCTGGAAGAAGGGTCAATATGGACTTAAAATGCACAGTTTAAGGTGCATTGGTACACAATGGGAATGAACCCTTTAAGGGAAGAATTTGCTCATAGGGAATTGAGCTAGCCCTGATTTGAAAGGGTTTTGTCATCCAGGGAAGCAAACAGAAAATCACATTAAAAATTGTTTCTGTTTGTTAAAAATTATGCTGAGAAACTGGCGTGTACCTACACACAATATTCTTGGTCAACACTGCTTGCTCATGCATTTCTGACCAAATACCAATGGTTTCTATGGCAACAGATGTACAATATGACATAAATATGAAATCACTAAAATTTATACAAACTGCTTTTGTCTCTGGTGTACCATTAACACAGGCTATTGCAGAATCAACACAAGAAGTGTTTTAAAATGCATACCATTATAATTCTATGTATTGGGACAGATAGGTCTGAGCAAACAGTGCAGGCCCAGATCAGACTGCTCCTCGAGGAGCAGTCTGATCAGGGTCTTCACTGTTTGCTATTCCATCTGCAACTTTTGGAAGCATTAATATATTGTAACAAGAGCTTCGCAAGCGGCGCATAATACGCCCGTTACAGTGTCATGAAGGAGTTACAGAATGAACAAGATAGTTCATAGAAGGATGGACAGGCAGACAAACAGGGGAAACAACTCTGTAGTTAATGCCTGCAATGTTATTAAAACATCTAACACATCAAATACTATTAGTGTGCCAAAAATCAGCCACAAGGATGAAGCAGCTCAGAAGTTGAGAAATGATAAAGTCAAACAAGAAAAATAATTCATAAACTAAGTAAACAAGAGTACCATTTTAAGCTTTAATACATTCCATTGACAATATACACATCACAATAAAGTTTGTTAAAATATTTCCAACAGTTAAGGAAATAGAGTAAAACGGAAATTGATGCAAGGGCAGAAAATTCAGAAGTAAGTAAGCCAGAGTTGTGGTTCATGCTCATGATATATTGCCCCATTATTGTACACATTCCTACTAAGTTTCATTAAAATATTTCAAATGGTTATGGAGTTACAGAGTGAATGGGGGAATGGGGCTAGCCTAAAAAAACTAATCAAAGGGAGGTTACTCCAAAATTAAGGAAGGGGAAACAACCATTCTTATATGTGACACCCTGTCTTGTGATCATGCACACTGCTATAAAGTTTCATCAAGATATTCCCAATTGTTACTAAGTTATTGAATGCACAAGATTAGTATACACGAAAATAGCCCACAAAATCAAATCAAAGGGATGCAACTCCAGAACGAAGAAAGGGAAAGCAACCATTGTCATATGAGACACATCGTTGAAGCCTCATACACATTGCTATGAAGTTTCATCAAGATATCCCAAACGATTATCTAGTTATGGCGCCCACAAGACTAGTAGGGTGAAAAATAATCAAAGGGGCATAACTTTGAAACTAACAAACGGGGAGCAACCATTACTGTACGCAACACTTTGCCCCATCCTAATATACATTCCTACAAAATTTCATGAAGATATCTCAAACGGTTACTGAGATATGGTGCGCACAAGAATGTTAACGGACGGACGGACATACCTACCAGAGGTACACTGTGGACTGCACCCCGGAATTGGCACTATGGGCTCAAATTGCACCCCAGAGTGTCTTTTGCAACCCACAATGTTTGCATCCCATAATTTTTCGGGTAGTGTCCATTTGTTGAAAACTTACACCCCCTATATACAGGCCAACTTCGATATCTCGAATTCCAAGGGAATGGAGAACCCACTTCGAGTTTTCCGAAGTTCGAGATAGGCAAATTGTGACGTCACCAAAATTTTTGTTCTATACATGTACAATATCTAACTTTCGTAGAGTCAGTATTTCTACAAAACGTGTGCAGCACGAAGGTAGTAAAACTGTTTCTATTGAAAACGGGATTGAAATAAAGACAAGAAAAATCACTTCACTTAGTTTTATTTTACATTTTAAATTAAAACAGTTTGGCAAACAACTAAAAAGAATGTTACTAATAGCCCGCATCAAAGAGCGCTGCTCAATACTGTTCAATCAATTAAATTTCAAAGGGGCCTAATTGACCGAACTTTTCAATCGAACGCACCTGACCTGTGATGTATACGCGGTTCAAGGTCAATTAACTAACACACAAAAACAGCTGATCAACAAAACAATGTCTGCATCGTTTCACGCAATCATTGGATAATTATTGGACAATTTGGGATAATTGATTGAACTGCGATCAATTAACGACAATTGTTTGGTAAATCGTTCTTTTTCATTGTTATTGTTCGATGTTTGTACCAATTTGCTTAAAGACAAAAATATGCAGGTTTTTCATTACCGCAAATCGCCTACACAAAACGGACGTCATTTTCTTTTCGTCGTTTTGGCGATCTTTTTCTGAATACATATTTTGACTTCGACACAAACAGTGGTAAAACACATGGAAAGTGTCGGAGGGGAATCAAAAATCACTTCGATACAGCAGTGTTTTCATTATAAGCGAGTTCGACACAACGGAGGTTGAAATGCAATATTATATAGGGGGGAATGTTCGGGAATTGGAAATCACTTCGACACTAGCAAGGTTTTCGAGATAAGCAAGTTTGACACGACGAAGTTGGCCTGTAGTTATAATTTAGGTGTGTAGAAATAAGCTTTGTGGGGTACCTTTAACGTGGATTAAACCTGCATATTTTATAAGTTTTGTCCAAAGGGGGGAGAACAATGTGGGGTGCACCCCATAAAATCTATCGAACGGACATGTCCAACAATGGACAAATGAGTCTGTACACATTCTGGGTTGTACCCCCAATATTTGAAATTTAGTCATTTTAGCTTAATTGCAAGCGAATGAAATACATTCATCATGGGGTGCATCCCACAATGCAGAATCACCCCACAAGGCACCATATTCTATACAAAACACCCCACAATGTAGGTCTGGTAAGAGCGGACAGACGGACGGACGGACAGCGCCAAGCCATAATACGTCCGTTTTTTCAAAACGGGCGTATAAAAACAAACTGTTCCATTTTATGACAATTTTGGTAATTATTTAAGGTGTCCCAATTTTTAGAGGTTAAAGGGTGTTACTGTTACCATAAGGACCCTAAATACTGAGCCCTTGAGCAAACATTGCTGACTAAAGGAGAGTCTGCAGTCTGATCAAATTTTTCTTAGGGCTATTCCAGATAAAAGTACCTCCCTGGGCATAACTGAAACTTTTGTGGCGGGTACCACCAAGGAAATATTAATTACATTTTACATTACGAAATAACAGTATTTTCGTCTCTTTAACCCCTACCATCAAAACTTTAATTAGTTTTCATTCCTGCCCCAGGATGTAATTGTTCCTGGAAACGCCCTTTATTTTTAATGAAAAGTAGGGCTAGGAATTGTATTCAAATATGGACGAATCAGAAGTCAAACCCTACTTTCTATGAAAAGGTGTGTTAATCCTTAAAGCATCAAAGGCAGATGATAAAATCTACATCTGCAAAATTTCTAAAACATTTCAGCCATGTTATAATATATCGAGAATTCAAAGACTAGAGGCAAACAGTGTAGAACCAGATGAGGTGACTCATGATGAGCCACTTCATCTGAATCTACCCTGTTTGAAAATTCAACTCCTTTTGTTTTCTTTGCCATACCACCTGTAAGTGTTGATATTTAAATTGAGCATGCTAGAGGTTATGACTTACAATAGAGCATCATCTGTTATACTCTGACATCCTTTCAGACTTAAAGCCTTCAGGAACCCACCACACCGCTTGGATATGTTTTCAACGACTGGTGCCTGAAAGAATAAGCATTGATAATCAGAGGTGCAACAAACAAAAGGTGTACACTAAAACCAGCCTGCAAATCTGTGCAGTCTGATCAGAACCTTTGCTATTCACACAGAACATGGATACTGAGAATTATCATGCATCTGCTACAAAAGTCACCTGATAACAGGGGTATGATAACATGATGTGATATCATGTCACTTTAATCTGCGCTTGCTTGAATGTTATCAGGTGATGCCTTATGCAGCGATCTCTGAAGACGATTGGCTAAATACTGACGTTGGCCGTGATAACAGCGTTTGATTGGTTAAGTGACATCACAGACTTATGTCACAAGGCATTCACGACGTCAACAAGTTCAGATAAAACTGTGTTTGCTTTTCATTAGTTTGACTCTTTTTTCTAATGATGCATGATAAATAGAAAACCATGACAGTGTCTTCTGATATCAAGTTAATCAGGCTTGACCAGAAACACGTCGGACTGGCTTGGCAAGCCTCGCCATTCCTATGCTGTTTCTGGTCTTGCCTGATAAACTTAATATCAAAAGACACTGTCATGGTTTTCTCTATATCTGCCTGCACACAACAAAAGCTTTATCTAAACTGTACAGATTCACAGGCTCACTCGAGTCTTTCAAGGTACATGATTAGGTGTTTTCTTACATCATTTTCTTATGTCATTTTAAGTGAACATATCCTGAAAAATCCTTGAGTTTTAGAAAATAATTTCTTTGTTCGTGTATGCATTCTTATGCAAAAAAGCACACAAGGAATGTAATCATGAGGTGAACTCTGTAAGTATAGCAGATTTCATCAAAATTAAGAACCAATTCTAAAGTTCTGTTAATCTCAAGACTTCTCATGAAGACCAGTAACACAGAAATTCTGAAAAAATTAAAGTAATGAGACAAATAGGCCTGAGCAAACAGTGAAGACTGCTGCAGCCACTCCAGATGCATGTTTGTAGACTCAGCACTGCTAAAACAAACAGTTCCATTATAGGTCGATTACAGTATTTGTTTTTGGTGCCCCCAATTGAAGATTTTTTACAGTATGCACACTAGCATTACATACCTTTACATCAACCTGGAAATCAAACAGATCTACACGCTGCCAATTACTACCATCTAAGGCTAGGATATTCCAATACTGAAAGGGAGAAAATAGAAAATGTAAGATTTATTTAATACTAATGAACTGGGACTGACAGGTCTGAACCAACAGTGTAGACCCAGATCAGACTGCTCCTAAAAGAGCAGTCTGATCAGGATCTGCACCTTTGCCAATCTATCTGCAAATTTTAGAAGCATTTACAACTGCATTGTAAAATCAAACTCTTCATTTTTATGACAAATATGGAAATTATTATAGGTGTCCCACTTGTTTCAACTTAAAATTTTGACAGAATTGCTTCGTAACAAACAGTGTGGATCCAGCCCAAACTTCAACAAGAAGGCCATGGTGGCCCTGAATTGCTCACATGTGCCAAAAATTAAATTGTCTTTAAACTGTCATTGGGATTGTTAAGTGCAAATTTGTTACATGCTAGATACTGTAAATTCTGAACCCTGCAACATCACAGAACTTAATCAAACTGCTTCTTAGGAGCAATCTGATCTGGATCCACACAGATTGGGCCATTTCACTTGAATCAATTTTGAGTAGAATTTGTGCAAATATGATATTGTGTTATTCTAAATTAATTTATGCTTAATCTTCCCAGACTTAATTATTATCGAATACCCGAGCCCTCCCCTGTGACATGACTTTTGATCAATACCATAAAAACTCTAGTATTGGGACAATAAGGTCGTAGCAAACAGTGCAGACCCAGATCAGACTGCTCCTTAAGGAGCAGTCTGATCAGGGCCTACTCTGTTTGCTGTCCCATTTGCATCTTTAGGTCCCATCACTTCAATGTAAAAACAAACTGTTCCATTTTAGGACAAATAATCAAATAGGGTAACTATTTTAGGTGTACCAATTTTTATAACTTTTACGGTACCTATTTCACAGAACTGCACTGTAGTTTACAAACAATACCACCAGTTCTGGTCCATTCAAACAATAACATAAAGAGATTTCCGTTACTGCTATTGACTTTATACAGAAACTAATTCTGAGAGACATTTGCTACCCATTATGCCGCTGAGGCAGGAAATTGTGGGCGGCAAATCCGATTGATTAGTCGCCACTAACTCCGTTAAGGGAGCAGTATTGTCGAACTATGTATAATTCGCCATTTTATTACTTGCTCTATGGGCTTTCTTATTGATTTAAATGTCTCCCTGTGGGACCGAGACTGTGAAATCAGACAGGGGATTTCTGGAAAAGATTAAGGCCTAATTCGCAAGACAGAGACAAATACTTTAATCCATGATGATTGCTATACAAAATGAATAGCAGCATGTAACCAGCATATAACAAAAAGGGCCTGAGAATTTGGACAGAAGCACTATGCAATTAATGTAGACACAGGTCAGACTGTGAATTAAGATAAGTCCCTGATTACCCTTATGTGCTTAAATACTGGGACACCTACAAGCTATTAATTTTCCATTTCGGACAAATGGAAAATTAATGGTTTTAGGTGTCCCAATACTTAAGCACTTTAATTAGGGTATATTTTGCACAGTTTGCCTTTTCCTCCAGGAGTTTTGACATAAAAGATTGAGAGTAGAAGCAGTATGATTTTTTTGGATTGATTTGTTGTTTAACGTCCACGGTAAACAGCTATGGTCATGTCGGGACGGTCATTTACCCTAACGACACTATTCCTGGGCAGGCTTAGACCTCCTAAGCAGTTAACCAGTACTAAGTGCACATACTTTCGCCATTAACTGACAAATGCCCTTCTTGAATCAGTGGAAGGAGAAACGAAAGTATGTGGCCAGACCATGCTTCGAACCCAGGACGTCTGACTTACGAGTCAGGTGCCCTACTGATTGCGCAGAAGCAGTATGTTCAAATTCTAAGCTGTTGTCAAAATAGTGGAAAGCCATGGAAATGTACTTATCTGCCGAAGAACCAGTATGTTCAAATTCTAAGGCAGATAAGTAAATTTCCATGGCTTTCCACCATTTTTACAACAGCTTCCCTTCCTGTTAGCTTCCCTGAAGAACAAAGCCCTTCCAATAGGACCTGAAAGGTGTCTTAGCTTTAATAAGGGAATGGTTTTTAAAGGTAGGTTCCTGGCCTAGCAATAACAATTATGTTCACAAAATAATTTTGTCTTTTCCTGGGTAGTATTGAATTCTCTTATTTTTCTGAAACTGTTGCTACTGAGAAAATCGTCAGATGTAGTAGAACCAGAGGGCCAATGGCCCTATATCGCTCACCTGAGCACTGAGGCATTGAGGTTACAGCAACAAAACACCATGCACAACAGCAATAAAAAACACCATTTATGTAGAGGATAATATCACAAACATTTATGAAAAAAAAATAAGCTTTATCCCCCATTAATGGCTTCTCAGAAGATCTTTGGCAAAAAAAAGTGAAAATTTGGCCTTTCAGCTGCAATGGCAACCAATCAAAATCGGGTAATTGGGAAAAATTCATATGGCTGGTAGAGGACTACTCCAGGAACATTTCTGTGAAGTTTTGTCAAAATATCTGCAGTAACACAGAAATAAATAGCAAATGTCTACTTTCCTCATTATAAGTCTATGGAAACTTTAAGTTGCCGTAGCAACAAATTCACAAGGGCAATGATAATATAAAACATACTTTAGGTAGAGGTTAAAATTATTAATATGTATGCTAAGTATCAGCTTCATCCCCCTCATGGCTTCACTTTTCCCATTATGAGTCAATGGAAACTATAAATCGCCATAGCAACCAAAGTTCTTATGGGATTGGAAGAAAAAGAATAAAATTTATGTAGAAACTACTGTCATCAACATGTTTGCACAATATCAGCTTCATCCCCTATATGGCTTCTGAGCAGAAGATTCTTTTTTCAAATTTACACTATATTTTGCCATGGCAACCAATCAAATTCAGCGACTTGGAGAAAATTCATATGAATCATAGAGGACTACTCAAGAAACATTTCTGTAGAAAAAAATTTAAATAACTGCAGTTAGTTAGACAGCAAAAATTGCAAATTTCCATTTTCCTCATTATAAGTCAATGGAAACTCTTAGTTGCCATAGCAACCAAACTGCTGGAGCAATTGCCATGAAAAACAATAATTCTATAAAGGCTAGTACTAAGGTTCTTTCTGTAAAGTTTGAGCTTTATTGGGCCATACAGTTTCTACGAAGATGATTTTTTAATATTTTTCTATTTTTAACCATTCGGTTGCAATAGCAACCAGCCAAATTGCGCAATTTGCATAAATTTAACATGGCTGGTTAAAGACTACTCAAGGTACATTTCTATGAAAGTTTTGTCAAAATATCCGCAGTGGCATAACAATAAATGCAAATTTTCCATTTTGCCATTAGAAGTCAATGGCAACTTTCAGTTCCCATAGCAACCAAACTGCTAGAGCAATTGCCAAGAAAAACAGTACTTTTATAGAAGCTAGTACTAAGATCCTTTCTGTAAAGTTTGAGCTTTATTGGTTGCATAGTTTCTGAGGAGATGATTTTTGAATATTTTTTCTATTTTTTAACCATTCGGTTGCCATGGCAACCAGCCAAATTGTGCAATTTACATAAAGTTCATGTGGTTGACAGAGAACTACTCAAGGAACATTTCTGTAAAAGTTTTGTCAAAATATCTGCAGTGACATAGCAATAAATGCAAATTTTCCATTTTGCCATTATAAGTCAATGGCAACTTTCAGTTCCCATAGCAACCAAACTGCTTGAGCAATTGCCAAGAAAAACAGTACTTTTATAGAAGCTAGTACTAAGATCTTTTCTGTGAAGTTTGAGCTTTATTGGTTGCATAGTTTCTGAGGAGATGATTTTTGAATATTTTTGAATATTTTTTAACCATTCGGTTGCCATGGCAACCAGCCAAATTGTGCAATTTACATAAAGTTCATGTGGTTGATAGAGGAATACTCAAGGAACATTTCTGTAAAAGTTTTATCAAAATATCTGCAGTGACATAGCAATAAATGAAAATTTTCAATTTTTCCCATACAAGTCAATGGAAACTTTAAGTTGCCATAGCAACCAAAGTTCTGAAGCGATTTGTATAAAAAACAGTATTATTGGTTCCCCCTGCCTATAGATGCTATATATGAAATTTGGTAACAATGGGCCTTGTAGTTTCAGAGGAGATGTCGTTTGAAAATATTGACGGACGGACGACGGACGGACGACGGACGGACGACGGACGACGGACGGACGACGGATGCCTGCCTATACTATAAGCTCACCTGTGAGCCTTCGGCTCAGGTGAGCTAAAAATAGTCGTTTTTCCTTTGGTTTATTTTCTTTTGTTGGAATTCCAGTTCTAAAAATAAATATGTATATATGTCTACAAGTCTGCAGTTTCTGATGCCATTTGCCAACGGTTAATTTTCTCTTGCTGTGAGCTCTTCCAGAGGTCCTGGCATGGCGGATGGGTTAAAACTATCCTGAAATGCAATGCAGCATGACGTCAGCTATGTTATCTATTTTTGGCGCGAACTAAAAATAACGCTAACTGGGGTGCGAAGCAGAGTTAGGAAATCCCTTGCAAAATGACTTTTCTACGATTTTTTGATTTACACTTTTTAGTGAAACTTATTCATTTCCTCTTTGTAAGTGCTTTCCAACAACTTGGATAAAAATCATCAAAATTATGATTCATTCCAAAGTACAGGAACCTACCTTTAAGGCAGAGAGAGGAGAGGGATAGGCTCCACTTTTCATATGCCCAAGAAACCCTCAAACCAGCACTGCCCTTATGGCCTTTTAACTAGGGGAAACTTTACAAATATTTTCCTTAAGTTGAATGAATACTTTCATGGGCAGCAATCTGCTGCTTTCATATTTGCCTAAATAGGTACATAAAACTGCTGGCTAAAAGGCTCCTCTAAGAACAGTTTGATCTGGGTCTACATTGTTTGCTGAGGTTTGCTGTTTATTTAACTCTTTAAGCCCCAGTGACGCAATTAGCAAAATTTGCAAACAGCGTAGATCCTGATGAGGCGGCTCATAATGAGCCGCCTCATCTAGATCTACACTGTTTGCCCTCTAGTCTTTGAATTCTCAATATAAAAAGTCTTGGACAAGGCATTTCTTTGATTTTTGCAGACGTAAATTTTGTCATCTGCTTTTTGGTAGTGAAAGAGTTAAGATTTTAAGAGAAAGCATTTTCGTGCAGGATCAATATATTGCTATATTAAACAATTCACCCATGAGCTTGCAGAATGAATATTTTATTGAAAATTGCTGTTGTTATCATAAATATTGGACAGTAGTGTCAATGAAAATAGTGGGGATTCATTTCTGTCGGCTCCAAAATGGGGAACAGGGGCATTTTCATTAGATTTGCCTAGGAGCAAATTCTTTTCTTAAAGAGTTGACACCTACTGATAAGGGAAACAACAAGAGGGCCATGAGGCCCTGAATCGCTCACCTGAACAATTGGCAAGGTGGCTTTTACTTATCATGTCTGAAATTGTCAAAATATGAGTTTTGGGTCAAAAGTCAAAGAATGACCATGACCACTTGTACTCATAAATCTTCATGTACTCATTAAGACAACCATATATACCATTTTTAGGCCGAAATCTTCAAAACTTTCCATGAAATCTTATGTTCTAGCATTTTCCCATATTTGACCATGCCGCAAAAAAGGTCAAGGTAAACCCAAGGTCACCATTTGAACAGTCTTGCTGGTACTCTAGTACTCCATGCTATTTACCAAGTTTCAAGGCCATAGGTGTATTGGTTCTGGAGAAGAAAAATATTAAAGATTTATACCAGTGGTAATGGCGGCCAAGTTGGTCATGTGACCTGGACCGTTTGAACAAATTTTCATTCAATCAACCCCTGTAGGCTCTATATGAAATGTGTTCACAATTGGCCCTTTTGCTTTTGAGGAAATGGTTGAAAATGTCAAAATGACCGATCTGGATCAAAGGTTAAAAATGACCTTGACCTCTTGTACTCATAATTCTTCATGAACTTATTAAGACAACTGTATACACCAATTTTTCAGGCCAAAATCTTCAAAACTTTCCATGAAATCTTATCTTCTACCATTTTCCGATATTTGACCTTGCTGTAAAAGGTCAAGGTCAACACAAGGTCATAATTTGAACAATCTTGATACTACTCAAGTACCCAATGCTACATACAAAGTCTCAAGGCCATCGGTCAATTGGTTCTGGAGAAGAAGATTTTCAAAGGTATTTACCATATATGGGGGTGGCGGCCATGTTGGTCATGTGTCCAGGACCGTTAGAAAATTTTTTCATTCCCTCAACCCCTCGAGGCTCTATATGAAATTTGGTTTCAATTGGCCCAGTGGTTTAAGAGCAGATTGTTTGAAATTGTCAAAATTTGAGATTTCTGGGTCAAAGGTCAAAGAATGACCTTGACCTCTTGTACTCATAAATCTTCATGTACTCATTAAGATGATTGTATATACCAATTTTTATACCAAAATCTTCAAAACATACCATGAAATCTCATGTTCTAGCATTTTCCGATATTTGACCTTGCCGTAAAAAAGGTCAAGGTCAACCCAGGGTCATAGTTTGAACAATCTTGATAGTACTTGAGTACCCAATGCTACATACCGAGTTTCAAAGTCATCGGTCTACTGGTTCTGGAGAAGAAGATTTTTAAAGGTTTTTTACCATATATGGGCGTGGTGGCCATGTTGGTCATGTGACCTGGCCCGTATGAACAAATTTTCATTCCCTCAACCCCTGGAGGATCTATATGAAATTTGGTTACAATTGGTCTAGTTGTTTTTGAGGAGATTCTTTGATATTGTCAAAATATGAGAGTTCTGGGTCAAAGGTCAAAGAATGACCTTGACCTCTTGTACTCATAAATCTTCATGTACTCATTAAGATGACTGTATGTACCAATTTTTAGGCCAAAATCTTCAACAGTTTCCAAGATATCTTATGTTGCAGCAAGCATAAGGAAGCAAATTTGACCTTACCGTAAAAAAGGTCAAGGTCAACCCAAGGTCATAATTTGAACAATCTTGGTAGTACTCGTGTACCCGATGCTACATACCAAGTTTCAAGGCCATCGACCTATTGGTTCTGGAGAAGAAGATTTTTTTAGGTTTTTACCATATATGGGCATGGTGGCCATGTTGGTCATGTGACCAAGACTGTTTGAACAATTTTTCGTTCCTAAGGTCCCAGGAGGCTCTATATGAAATTTGGTTACAATCGGCCCAGCGGTTTCAGAGGAGATGTCATTTGAAAGTGTGGACGGACGACGGACGGACAACGGAGCCTATAAGCTCCCCCGGAGCCGCTGGCTCAGGTGAGCTAAAAATAAAGATGGAGAAGTTACACATACCCTGAAAGTGTACTCATTTACCTTACAGGGAGTACTTTACTCAGGGTCTTCACTGTTTACCGCTGAGTCAATAAAAAAGAGCTGTCAGAAGACAACATGGCGCGCCTCATGGGTGCCTGATTCTCACAATCACTGAACCATGAACTGTAGGTCACAGTGACCTGTAAATAGTATGATATCATTTGCAATGTCAGACTGATCCATTTTCTCAGGTATCATGTTAATCCATAGAACACTGTTGCAAATATAAGGCAAAATCACTGGACCATAAATAAACGTCAAGGGCACAGGAGTCAGCATGGATGCTTTGCAGCTGCTGCTATTAAAGTGATATGCTATTTAACCAAGTGTCAACTCTTTTGTCCCAAAGGTATCTTCAAAACTAAATGTTTTGCCTGAAAAACAGTGTCAAACATCAAAGTCAGTCAACTGTGACGTATAGGTCAAGGACATACAATTGTGTGATGCAGCTGCTGCAGTTATATGGATGTATGTATGTACCAAGTGTGATGATCATAGCGTCTGTAGTTTGTAAGAGTTGAACATCAAGTAAATGTAATTCCTAACATTGGTTCATCTGATCACTGACACTGACGAGGACACTCATGCTAATGTTAACGGTAACCCTTACCGTAATGCAGACTCGGACTACGACGCTGAGGGTATAGTATAAGCTCGCCTTTACCGATAGTGGTAACTCTAACATATACTGGGACTACGACATCAGGGTTATAGCATAAGCTCTCCTTTGCATTTGCAAAGGAGCGCTAAAAATAGATATGGAAAACAGAAAAATAGTTATTTTTAGGTGTCCCAAAATTTATGCACAATACAGTAATTTTGAAAACATAAAGGTCCATTACAGAATAAAGGAGGTAAGGAAGGTAACTTACCTTTGAAACTTGGGCACATCTACATAAGGTGACAACATCTAAGAATGAAAATATTCTGAAAATAAAAGAATATTATCAAAGATAATGAGCTTATGAGTTGTGGCAGGGTCTAGTGGCTGTTAGCCTCAGGGTAGTACATTATGACAACAATCGAAACAAAACTTGTGACAGTGCACAGAAGTCTGGCATTCCTGACAGGCAACAAAAGCAATGGACAAAGCCAATGAAAATTTCTACTTATTAAAATTAATCTTTTGCAAACTACTTCATTTTATTTCAAATTAGTGATTTTACTGACTCAAAAGTCTGTTTGATCACTTAATCTGACCCGTATTTTTTTTTTGTTTTTTTCAAAATAAAGATGCAGTGGGGTATGAGCCGCCTCATCTGGGGTCTATGTATACACTGTTTGCCCTATCACAGGGTATAATCGATTCCGCTAATTTTCGCTTCCTGCAGAGACTGTACATCATATTTGGCTTCCGCCGAGACTGTCCGCAAGTTCTTGCTTCCTGCCGAGACTTCTGTACATGGAAAATGGCTTCCTGCAGAGACTGTCCGCGTGATTCTGCTTCCTGCCCAGGCTCCGGACAGGAAGCAGAGTCACGCGGACAGTCTCGACAGGAAGCAATTTGTCGAGGACAGTAGCCTCTGCAGGAACCAAGAGTTCGTGGACAGTCTCGGCAGAAGCCAAATATAATGTACAGTCTCTGCAGGAAGCGAAAATCGGCGGAATCAATTATACCCTGTGCCTATAGTCTTTGAATTCTCAATAAGGTATAGCTTGGATGTAAGTTAATGGATGTAACTTTTTTTGAAATTTTGCAGGTAAATTTTGTAGTCTGCTTTTTTATGCTTAAAGTATCACAACCTCTTTGCCAACATAAAATGACAAAGTGTCTAGAAATTGTACAAACCTCAATAATAATTCCTTTGGTAATTTTCTGTTTATCTGTGCATCATCGTCTGTTATCGATATCTGTGAGACCTGAAAATATACAAAATACCATATAATTTCAGATAATTATAAGACAGGGATTTTTCTCATCAAAAGTACCCTAAATATTTCAATCAGTCTTATGA
Source organism: Ctena decussata (assembly GCA_963989385.1). NCBI lineage: Eukaryota > Metazoa > Mollusca > Bivalvia > Lucinida > Lucinidae > Ctena > Ctena decussata. The sequence goes on from OZ022504.1 coordinate 11,657,177, forward strand.
AATCAGCTATGACATGGGATTTTTCCTACTAACCCTTAATGCGGCAAAAAGCAGACGACAAAATTTACGTCTGCAGAATTTAACAAAATGTCTCATTGCAGAATTTAAACTAGAAATGTGTCCATACGACACGGATGCCCCCGCCTAGTTCCCTAAGTTAGATGGGGCCTTGTTTAAGGTAAAGGCACTTGTAGCATAACTAGGTTCACAATGGCAGACTTCTTTGGTACATGTTTTATTGTTTTCCTTGGGCAGATGTATTATGCTTCTTGGATCAAGAGAAGTGCATATGGGGGGGGGGGGGGGGGGCTTGAAGGTGGGGGTGTCTGATATGTGGTAACATTCTGTATCTTATCGCAGAAATGGATGCCATGCAACTTTCCAAATGAAATAGCCCAGAAACAAGTAACTTTTCAAAAACTAACAAACTGAAACCATTATTGTATGAAATGAAGTCGAAAAAGGGCCATAACTCCCACAATAATTGACGGATTTTACCAAACATCGAACTTGACCTGTATTTTATGATTATATACCTGTGTATAAAATATGAATTCAATATACCGATGCTTTCAAAAGATAATGAACGGAAACCAGTTTTTCATACAAAATGAAGTCGAAGAAGGGCCAGAACTCCCATAATAATCGACGGAATTTGGCCAACATCGAACTTGACCTGTATTTTATGATTATATACCTGTATATAAAATATGAATTCAATACACCAATGCTTTCAAAAGATATCGAACGGAAACCATTTTTTCATAAAAAATGAAGTCGAAAAAGGGCCATAACTCCCATAATAATAGACAGATTTTGCCCAACAGCAATCTTGACCTATATTTTATGATTATATACCTGTGTATAAAAATATGAATTCTATACACCGATGCTTTCAAAAGATATCGAACGGAATCCATTTTTTCATACAAAATAAAGTCGAAAATGGGCCATAACTCCCATAATAATCGACGGATTTTGCCCAACATCAAACTTGACTTGTATTTTATGATTATGTACCTGTGTATAAAATATGAATTCAATACACCAATGCTTTCAAAAGATATCGAACGGAAACCATTTTTTCATAGAAACAGAAGTCGAAAAAGGGCCATAACTCCCACAATAATTGACGGATTTTACCCAACATGGAACCAGACCTGTATTTTATGATTATATAGCTGTGTATGAACTATGAATTCAAGACACCAATGCTTTCAAAAGATATTGAACGGAAACCATTTTTTAATAGAAACAGAAGTCGAAAAAGGGCCACAACTCCCACAATGATAGACGGATTTTACCCAACATCGAACTTGACCGGTATTTTATGATTATATAGCTGTGTATGAAATATGAATTCAATACACCAATGCTTTCAAAGGATATTGAACGGAAACCATTTCGTACGTACGCTACGCTACGTACGTTACATACGTTACATACGCTACATACGTACGGACAGGAGTGATACTATATGTCCCCCCCATTTTAAATGGAGGCCAGGGGGCATAAAAATGTCTTGTGCAAGTGATATCATATTGAGAATTCGAACACAAGAGGGCAAGCAGTGTAGATTCAGATGAGGTGGCTCATTATGAGCCACCTCATCTGGATCTACACTGTTTGCCAATTCAACAATTTTAATTTTTGGCACTTTAAGGGCTAAAACAATCCCATATATCTAGATCCATCCTACAGGATGGGCCCAGATTTTTTTGTTTTGGCTAGGGGACAACCATGTGTCTTATAACCAGAGACAAGAATTCTGCAGAATGTGGTGTCTCCCCTGTCAGCGCTTTGTGAAACTGACCTAAACGCAAAAACCCAATGAAAGTTTACGCCGCCGACGCCAACACCGGAAAAGCAATACCTATGTCTCGCTTCTGCTTCGCAGGCGAGACAAAAAACGGTAACATTCAGATAAGGTCATGCCATAAAACACAGGGTATAAACCAGTCCGCCAATTTTTGCTTCCTGCAGAGACTGTCCGTCATATTTGGCTTCCGCCGAGACTATCTGCAAACACTTGCTTCCTGCAGGGACTAATGTCCTCGAAAAATGGCTTCCTGCCGAGACTGTCAGCGTGACTCTGCTTCCTGCCGAGAGCCTCGAGGAAGCAGAATCACACGGACAGTCTCTGCAGGAAGCCATTTATCATGTACAGAAGTCTCAGCAGGAAGCAAGAGATCGTGGACAGTCTCGGCAGAAGCCAAATATGATGTACAGTCTCTGCAGGAATCTAAAATTAGCGGAATCGATTATACCCTGTGCAAAACAGTTTTACATCATAAGCATTTTTGTATGAGCTATTCACACCTAGTGAATTGTTTGATTTGTTTGATTTGATGCTTAACTCTTTCATTACCAAAAAGCAGACGACAAAATTTACGTCTGCAAAAATTAAAAAAATGCCTTGTCCAAGACTTTTTATATTGAGAATTCAAAGACTAGAGGGCAAACAGTGTAGATCTAGATGAGGCGGCTCATTATGAGCCGCCTCATCAGGATCTACGCTGTTTGCAAATTTTGCTAATTGCGTCACAGAGGCTTAAAGAGTTAACGTCCACGGTAAACCCTAGTGAATTGTACTGCAGGTGAAACTTTTAACTCTTCCCAGCATGCACATGTCAAAAACAATGTCATATTGACATCAATGAGATGTAATGATGTCACATTGATGTCAGTACAACGTTATTTTGACAACATGTGCATGCTGGGTTAAAAGCTGACAACAAAATTTACTTCTGCAAAATTAAAACCAGAGGGCCAATGGCCCTATATCGCTCACCTGAGCACTGAGATTACAGCAAAACAAAACACCATGCACAACAGCAATAAAAAAACACCATTTATGTAGAGGATAATATCACAAACATTTATGAAAAAAAAATAGCTTTATCCCCCCTTAATGGCTTCTCAGAAGAAGCTCTTTGGCAAAATAAAAAAAAAATAAAAAGTGAAAATTTGGCCTTTCAGCTGCAATGGCAACCAATCAAAATCAGGTATTTGGGAAAAATTTATATGGTTGGTAGAGGACTACTCCAGGAACATTTCTGTAAAGCTTTTGTCAAAATATCTGCAGTAACACAGAAATAAATAGCAAAAGTCCACTTTCCCCATTATAAATCTATGGAAACTTTAAGTTGCCATAGCAACGAATTCACATGGGCAATGATAATATAAAACATACTTTAGGTAGAGGCTAATGTTATTAATATGTAATACTATGCGAAGTATCAGCTTCATCCCCCTCATGGCTTCATTTTTCCCATAATAAGTCAATTGAAACTATAAGTTGCCATAGCAACCAAAGTTCTTATGGGATTGGAAGAAAAAGAATAAAATTTATGTAGAGGCTACTGTCATCAACATGTTTGCACAATATCAGCTTCATCCCCCATATGGCTTCTGAGCAGAAGATTTTGTTTTTTTTTCTCGAAAATTTACCCTATATTTTGCCATGGCAACCAATCAAATTCAGCGATTTGGAGAAAATTCATATGAATCGTAGAGGACTACTCAAAAAACATTTCTGTAAAAAAAAAATCTAAATATCTGCAGTTAGACGGCAAAAATTGCCAATTTCCATTTTCCCCATTATAAGTCAATGGGAACTCTTAGTTGCCATAGCAACCAAACTGCTGGAGCAATTGCCACGAAAAACAGTACTTTTATAGAAGTCAGAACTAAAATCCTTTCTGTGAAATTTGAGCTTTATTGGTTGCATAGTTTCTGAGGAGATGATTTTTGAATATTCTTTCTATTTTTAATCATTCGGTTGCCATGGCAACCAGCCAAATTGTGCAATTGACGTAAATTTCATGTGGTTGATGGAGGACTACTCAAGGAACATTTCTGTAAAAGTTTTGTCAATATATCTGCACAGACATAGCAATAAATGCAAATTTTCTATTTTGCCATAATAAGTCAATGGCAACTTTAAGTTCCCATAGCAACCAAACTGCTAGTGCAATTGCCAAGAAAAACAGTACTTTTATAGAAGCCAGTACTAAGATCCTTTCTGTGAAGTTTGGGCTTTATTGGTTGCATAGTTTCTGAGGAGATGATTTTTGAATATTTTTTTCTATTTTTAATCATTCGGTTGCCATGGCAACCAGCCGAATTGTGCAATTGACATAAATTTCATGTGGTTGATAGAGGACTACTTAAAGAACATTTCTGCTAAAGTTTTGTCAAAATATCTGCATTGACATAGCAATAAATGCAAATTTTCAATTTTTCCCATACAAGTCAATGGAAACTTTAAGTTGCCATAGCAACCAAAGTTCTGAAGCGATTTGGATAAAAAACAGTATTATTGGTTCCCCCTGCCTATAGATGCTATATATGAAATTTGGTTACAATGGGCCTTGTAGTTTCAGAGGAGATGTCGTTTATAAATGTTGACGGACGGACGGACGGACGGACGGACGACGGACGACGTACGACGGACGACGGATGCCTGCCTATACTATAAGCTCACCTGTGAGCCTTCGGCTCAGGTGAGCTAAAAATGAATACATACAAGCCATAATCAAAAATCAGTCTGAGAATTCAGAGACCAGAGGGCAAACAGTGTAGACCCAGATGAGGTGGCTCATTATGAGCTGCCTCATCTGGATCTATGTGTTAGCGAATTTAACTACTTTTATTTCTTGCATTTTAAGGGTTTATTTCATTTAGTTTTACTTTGTCTTTTATTTGTCATGCCAACTCCTCGTTGAGCATTGCCTCCTTTTATAATGATTTCTAATTTTCGCAGTGGCATAATGCGTTCAAACAAACATCAGGTGCTTGATGTCAAAATGCAGCAAAATACTTGTGGTTCTGCATGACATTGCAAAGCTGTTCATTTGCAGCAGTTCTAAAATGACCAGGACAGCCAATATAAATTTTGTTGAAAAATATTTTCTCTTTTTCTGAAATAATTATTCTGAATCTGTCGCTGCCGAGAAAACAGCCAGATTTTGTTGAATATTGTCATTTTTCTTTTCTTATTTTCTTTATGCAAACTTGATGGAATTACTTTTGTCATGTGTCCTTGTATTTATAAGACCTCTAATGTGATACTCAACTGGTCAATTTTTCTCTAGTGCTTAGCTTTCTTGGAGGTCCTGGCATATTAGTACTCCAAAATGCAATGCAGCATTAAACACCAGCAGAGTTGTCAGTTCTTCACAAAATCTAAAGTAGCTCTAACAAGTATGCAAGGCACATGACATATTTTGTGCAGCTGTGAAATTTCCCACAAAATGATTCAATTCATCCTTTTAGTGAAACTTATTAATTTCCTTCTTATAATTGCTTTCCAACAATCTAGAAAAGATATCGGTCAAATTACACTACCAGTAGATGTATACAAACTTTAACACTGAAATTACATCAACCCAACCCAGCCCTGTCAACTAGGCCTAGCCCCTTTGGAACATGGCAAAGTAACATGATTGTCATACCTGCCTATAAGGTGACTCTCCCCAATGAACAAGCTGCCAGTTTGTAGAAAACACTGTCTTACAGCAACATCTTGACATTATATCACAAAGTAGAAATGTCTAGGTATATCTCACTTCTTCTATGCATTACATAACTTAACAGAATTTTATCTATATCTCTCACTTTATATCGGTAGTAACTTTATGTATTCACCCAGCAGAACAAAGATCCACATCAAACTGCATTTTAACTTTAGTCTTTATGATGACTCCATTCATTTAGACATTTTTGCAGAATTCTGCCATAAAACAGAATAATCTAAAACTCCCACAGAGACCTCAGACTAGCCAGTCTCACTCTAGTACTGCAAAATGGTGATGTGCCTAAATTTTGGGATACCTAAAATAATCAATTTTCCAATTTTGGAACAAAATGGAAAATTAATTATTTTAGATGTCCAAACAATAATTAAGCACATAAATGCTTTTAATATAATATCTCTATTCATTTAGTCAGTTCTTCTCCTGCAAAATCTAGTTTTCTACTACAAAATCTATCTCACATAATCTTGCCACAGAACAGAATGATTTCAAAAACATGCACTGCAATTTGACCAGCCAGTCTTACTCTTGCACTATAAAATGGTAATGTGCCTAAATTTTGGGACACCTAAAATAATTATTTTCCATTTGGGACAAATGGAATATTAATTATTCTAGGTGTCCCAATACTTAAGCACATAAATGATTACAGTAGCTCCATTCATTTAGTCAGTTTTTCTCCTGCAAAAGCTATTTCATATAATCTCGCCATAAACAGAATAATTTCAAACTCCCACTGTGATCTGACTTATTAGACTAGCCAGTCTCACTCTTGTAGTGCAAGATGGCAATGTGCCTAAATTTTGGGACACCAAAAATAATTAATTTTCCATTTGGGACAAATGGAAAATTAATTTTTTATGTGTCCCAAATGGAATTGAAAACATTACGATATTTGCATGACTGTGTTCCATTTATTTGGTTACCATAAGAATTCCAAGTATTGGAAAAGCCGGCGCAGATCCAGATGAAACAGCCTGATCAGTGTCACAGTGTGTTTGCCACTCAATCCATGATGTTTTGATATTATACTGAAGTGTTGTTCAGTTTTTTTTTACAGTAACTGGTAGATGTGATCAAACCAACCTTTACAGCAGTAATGGTAATATAGCAACAGCGATGACAAACGATGAAATAATTGATCAATGGCCATTCCAGCTGTCTCAGGCACACTGTCCAACAAAAGATAATTTACCACATAGCTATAGTTGCGGTGGTTTCACAGAGTATGTCCCAGCCCCTATACAGCTGAGAACTACTTCTGGCTCTCTTCAACAACAGAACAGTCCTCTGATGTAATGATCAGATTTGATCGAATCAGATAATGAAGGAAAACAAAACAAAACAACAACTTGGTTTATACAGCTGGTAACCAGTGCTGTGAAATGAGCCTTGCAGTACGTTTTCATGCATACATGCATAATGATTAGATCAATGCAATTAAGCACAGTATCAGCTTGGTCAGAAGTCATTTACAAAAGTATCATTCACTGTTATTGCTTGGCTGACATTGCAGTCACTGTGCACAGTGCCAGCTTAGCTGACAATAACTGTTTACATTATAGCATGCATACAATTGTATGATACTATTTCAGTAATTTGTATGCCAATTATTAGAATTTTTATATTCATTGCACTTCCATGTAATGTACTAGTACATTAATGTAGAGCTGAATTTAGTATTTATGATAATTTAAAACATCCTGTATCCTCTAATCGTAGCAGCTAACACTGTTTTGAAACAACAAGAATCTAAAATTTAAAATAATTTCCGTAAAAAGTAAAAAAACAGAAAAAAATCACATGATACGCAAGTCATTGATGATACAGAACTCCATATTTATTCACTGCACTGCATAATGTTTCCTTGCTACATATGGTAATTTACCTTCATGAGCTTAAATTTTTGAACACCTAAAAAAACAATAATTTTCCATTTGGGACAAATGGAAAATTAGTTTTTTTAGGTGTCCCAATTCTTAAGCACATTACGGTACTCTGAAATATTCTAAGAAGTTCCTAAGCCAACAGGTGCATGCAGACATGCATATACTGATTATGTGCACCGGGATGATAAGGAGATAATTTTGCTTATTGCATTGAAACATATGTTGTGAAGCCTCATTAGTACCATCTCAACATAATATTATGTTTTTAAGCAGAAATATGAACAATTATCCCTAAATTATCTGGTAAAAGTCAGAAGATTAACGGCTACACATAAATGCGTTTTGGTAAATCACTAGATTGTACAACCAACTATTGTTATGTGCTCTAATTTTGGGACACCTAAAAATAATCAATTTTCCATTTGGGACAAATGGAAAATTAAATATTTTAGGTGTCCCAATACTTAAACACATTACCGGTACTTTAAATTTCACTACAATACTGAGTAACTGTACTATACAAGCCGAACACTTGTCACTATATGCAGAATCCGGCAGCTCAGCCTGAAATCTTATCCTAAAATGATATGATATAGATTTTCGCTGCATCCGACTGTCTTGAATTTTAAACCACAGTGACACCACCAATGCAAATTTTCCATTGATCGGAACACATCTTGCACATCTAAACAAACATTTAGTCTACATTTTGCAGTTGGAAACACAGAAAACGAAGAAATTTAGCAAACATAATCCATCATATCCGAACACTTTGACAGCTAAAACGGCTTAATCATGAATTTATCCTTGCACTCATGATCGTAAATGCATCTGTTATCCGTACAAATTAAGTAAAAGATCAATTAAAACGTTAAGCTTCACCAATATGAGTTTTTGTCGTGACTTTCTCAGATGTCAATACTGAGCCAACCACAAACTGTCTCACAAAACTATGCTGGTAATGTATGTGTGCAAGAATTTTCATGTGCAGGGAATTCACTTGCAATATGTTACCGCATTTCTTCCGATAATGCCTCCTCTTTTTATATTGATTGATTGATTGATTGATTGATTGTTTTGGGTTTAACGACCCTTTGAGACAGTATTTCAGTCTATATATCGGGCCGTCTCCCAGAGAGAGGGAGAAAGAAGAGAGAAATGATAGACGAGAGAAAAAATGTCCAAACAACCCCCTCCCGCACCTACTGCAAGCACAGTCGGCCCTTGCCCTACTATTATCCAAATCAGTAGGACGCCCCGGAACTGGAAGGTACACGCAGCACCATCGCACCACCCGACCACACCCGACCCTTTATATTAACAGGTTTGACTGTATTACATTATATTAACACATTATATGACTGATTATGGACAGCTTTTTGACCTGCAAATTGAACAATACATTGTTCATATATAGTTCAATTTAAGGGCAGATAGAAGTTTTGAATCATCACCAGAAGTGTTTATACTGTGATCATTTGCTGAAAGTTTCAAGGAAATTAAGTCCCTTTTAAAAATTGAATTTTATACACATACCATATAACATCAGGACACAGGCAGGCAACTTGTGACCGCCACAGGCAGCTTTTATTACTTTGATCATTTGTTTCAGAAAAAGCCTAGCTGTCAACCCTAATTTATATACCAGGCCAGGTTTCCCAGGGCTGTGGCAAATAGTTGGGGGAATGAATGGGAGCATTTAGTAGGAGAAATATGGTATACATGTTATATATAACTTCCTAAACGGTATTAAATTACTTTCCTTCACTTAAATTGCTATAACACTGTCTCTAAGAGGATGAAAAAATAAACTAACATGACATTGTGTCAGGCATTATCTTGGCAAACAGTGTGGATCCACGTCAGACTGCTCCTTTGAAGCAGTCTGATCTGGATCTGCGCTATTTGCCATTTTATTTGTGATTTTTACACAATGTCAAATATAACATTCAACTTGCTCAATATATAGGCCATCATTACAATGATATTTTGTTTACAGTGTTTAAGCATATTAAAATGAAAAGTTCAGTACATGTACATATTTGGACCATGTGACTATGCTTCCTGATTCACTCTATCCATTTTAATATAAAAGTCCAAAGGCCAAATGTCAACCATAGTCCCCCCCCCCCCCCCCTTTTTCCACACACACACAAAATTTACACCAATAGACTGATCAGGGGCTATAACTCTGACAGAACAAATCCTGTTGTTACCCGGATGAAAAATGATCCATTTCTGAAGATGGGAACAATTTTTTTAAGTTCCATGTAAATCAACTGATGGTAATGTGCACAACCCGTGGTGAATGTAGAATAATCAGTTTCTGGTGCCAGAAGGAATGTATGAAAATGAAGCATTTTCGCTAACTGATAACGGACGGACGGACTCACACAGTGATTATAGTGCAAACCTGCGTGTTGTGCAATAAGAAGTTTTGCATACCAGTGGCTGGGCAATGTTAAATTACATAAGTATACAAATTCGAAGCAAATATACCAAGCGGTCCAAGAGTTAAGAGCATTTTCAATAAAAGACCTCGACCGGCCAAATTGATGCTCGGTGAAGCCTCGTCACTGTTTTGCTTACCAGTGGCTGGGCAATGTTAAATTACATAAGTATACAAAATTTGAAGCAAATATACCAAGCGGTCCAAGAGTTATGATCATTTTCAATAAAAGACCTCGACCGGCCAAATTGATGCTCGGTGAAGCCTCGTCACTGTTTTGCATACCAGTGGCTGGGCATGGTTAAATTACATAAGTATACAAAATTTGATGGTGACAACAATACAGTCACTCTTGATATCTCAAAGTGGAAGTTAATCTCAAACCACTGATATCTCAAAATAAATTTTCTGGTCCAAGAAAATGTACTCTGAGGTATCAGTTGTTTCAGATAACAAGAGTTGAATTGCAAACAGAAATAGGAAATTGGTCCAAAATATATCTTTTGATATAAGAGAACACTCTGATTAATATCAGTGTATGAGATATCAAGAGTTGACTGTATCTTGAAAGTTTATTAACACCAGCTGAAAACTTTAGAAGGAGTTATGGCCACACGATCTGGGTTTGAGGTTATAAAACTTGAGAATAATCTCAAACTCAAAATAAAGCAAACTGATTGGCTGCTTCCGAGCACATGGCTGCTTCCGAGCATGTGCTTGGAAGCAGCCAGTCAGTGTGCTTTATTTTGAGTTTGAGAATGTACTCAAGTTTTATAACCTCGGGCCTGGTCCAACTTTTGCCTCAATAAAAGTATATATGATCTACTGTAATATGCATTATAAAGTTTTGGGACACCTAAACTTTCCATTTGTCTCCAATGGAAAATCAATTTTAGGTGTCCCAAAATTTAGGCACATTAAAGTATTTCAGATGGTACATGATAACAAGACTTTTTGGAAGTTTTATGAAATCCAGCTAAAAACTGAAAGAGGAGTTATGGCCACAAAATCTGTAGTGCTATAGAACCAAGGGCTGTAAGTCTGGCAGAAAGGGTTCAAACATGACCCTCATATAATATGATCTAAGCCAGATGATGACAGAAATACAATGTATCCTGAAAATGTCTTTAAAATCATATGAAAATGGAAATTAAGACATTGTGGACACAAGATTTGCCTCACTGGACTGATCAAGGGCTGTAACTCTGAGAAAACAGGCTCAATCAAAATCTCCGAAAAATATGATCTTGTCCAATGGTGGTAAGAATTTGGAAAACATTAGGAAAATTAGCTGAAAGCTGAAACAGAAGATTTCACCACAGATTTACAAACAAGGGGCCAATTTGAAAGCAGCAACCCTGACATAAAAGGTCTGATGATGACCTACATTTAATATGATCCACATCAGGAGGAAATTAATATCGTAAGAGTTTCATGAAAATTGGATCGAATTGTGGCTGTAAGATTTGTCTATGTACTAGTAACAACTGAATTTTAGATTGATTGATTGATTTATTGCTTTATGTCCACGGTAAACAGCTATGGTCATGTTGAGATGGTCAGTTAACCTTACCACATTATTTCTGGTCAGGCTTAGACCTCCTAAGCGGTTAACCTGTACTAAGTGCACATACTTTCGCCAGTAACTGACAACTGCCCTTCTTGAATCAGCGGAAGGAGAAACGAAAGTATGTGGCCAGACCAGGTATCGAACCCAGGACCTCTGACTTATGAGTCAGGTGCCCTACCCATTGCGCTACGCGGCCCGTCACTGAATTTTAGAGGTGATTATGACTGAAATATTGTAGCAAATTACCGTACTAATCCTAATAAATGCCCCTGCTCTAATAAACGCCCCCTGCCTCTTTTCCGAAATAATGTTATATTAAATTGCAAGAATTCCCACTTGCTTCTCCAGATGAGGTAGCTCTTTGAAATGGGGTCTACTCTTAAAGGAAAGAATTTGCTCCTTGAGGAGCAAATTCTTTCCTACATGACCCCTATTGAGACAGGAGGCAAAAATAGTAGAGTTGCTTCCTCTGCAAGTATACCCACTCACCTTAATACTGTTATTACAGGCACTTAGCAGTGGTTTATTTACTACACTTTAGACTCTAAATAATGCCCCCCTTTCGTAAAATGCAATACCCTTGGGGCGTTTAATAGGATTAATAATGTAAAGTGTCAGCAACACCACAATGCAGTTTAACAATATTTTAGTGAGACCCAATTCCGAGCAGGTCGCCAAGTAGAAATGTGGAATAATCTGCAGCAACCAATCAATAAACAGCTCACATATAGTACAAAAAATATTAAGAAATTTTGCTGAAGGCTCTCAAATCATTTAACCCATTAAATGCATCGTGTCCTATGAAAGGCGTCTAGGCAATTCATTGGAGACCCAGATCAGAGAATGCAGGGTCTCAGCAAGGCCTACATGGATTGCATCATCTTCAGGAAATTCAGAGATGAAAAATAAATAAACAAACCAGACACCCATTATATGGGAAATGGATTTGTCCAAACTGTTGGTAGAAGACTGTCCACTAGATATTAATGGGTGAATGCATAGTAGACTTTATTATACTGTACTACTGTATCCTATTAAGCGTTCTTGGGACGTTGTATTTTGGGGATTCTGCATTTTATGAAAAGAGGGTGTTATTTAGAGCCTAAAGTGTAGTAAATCAGCCACTGCCAAAAAAAACGGTATTTTGGCAGTGGCTGATTTACTACATTAGTTACCATAAAAATTCTATAAATTGGGACACCTGAAATATATACAGTTACTTGTTATTAACCTAAAACAGAACAGTTTGGTTTTACAATGCAATAACACTTTCAAAAGATATAGACAGAATGACTGTGGTCAGACAGCTCTGATCTGAGTCTGCACTGACCTATCTGTCTCCATTTTTAGAAATAACTGTTCTCTGCCACATGGGTTAAAAACACCACTTTAGTGAGCAGTGTAGATGCAAATAATACTGCACATGAGGAAATGAACTGATCAAGATTGGTATGCAGTTCCATTAATTTTGTATAGGACAGCGGGTAAATTCGGACATGCCATTGCAAACAGGGAAAATCCAGATGAGATGGCTCATAATGAGCTGTCTCATCAGGATTTTCACTGTTTGCCCAGTTATTTTTGTTTTAATTCCAAACAACTAATATATAAAGGAAACAATGTCACTGTCCGAATTTAGCTGCTGTCCGAAGTTACCCGACTCTACCCCACTTGGTCAGTTTTACAACTGAATTATGCACATCCCTACCAATGCTCCTTTTTTCCCCACTTTTAATTCTTTCTTCCTAATAATCTTAAGGGGTCTCTCTGTTAAGGGTCTGATTTAGCTTCAGCAACCACATTTTGGGGTCCTGTGACTTATAGCCCCCCCCCCCCACCAGTGACTTAGCTGAGAAAAAAAGAAGGAAAACAATTACTTCCAGATCTAAGTAACCCAAATACGGTGCAATCAATGATTCTGTATGAAGGCGTCACCTGTCTTAAGCTGCCAATCTTTTGTGTGTTTAAATAGGTGTACCCTTTTATGTACCCTTTAAGACAGGTTTGACCTTAAACAAATGTGTTAAAAGGGGACAACTTTAACAGAATAATTCTCTTGTAGCTGAATCCTTGCTCAGCTAACTCACGGGGGTGGGGTGGGTGGGGTGGGGGTGGGGAAATAATTCTCTTGTGGGTGAATCCTTTCTCCGGGGGAGTTGGGGGGGGGGGGGGGGGGGGGGGGGGCAAGGGACTATATTTCTTAAAGAACAGAGAAATTCTTTTCTTTAAGAGTGCCAGCAACCCCCTCCTCATCCCCCCCCCCCTCACTCCCCCTGCCTTTGACAAGTCCAGAAGTCCAGATCTAAGTAACTTTACTTGTATACATTTGTATGATGTACCTTGCTCTCTTTCAGTGAAAATTCTTTTCTCTATGACTGAGTACCCTAGTGTGCTTAAGTACTGGGACACCTAACATAATAAATTTTGCATTTGTCCCAAATGGAAAATTAATTATTTTCAGGTGTCCCAATATATATATATGTACATTACAGTACCCCATCCACCCCCTCTACCCAGCCTTTGAGATTTCCAGATCTATGTAATCGTACTTGTATACATTTGTATGATGTACCTTAGGTCATGCTTTTTATAGTTTCAGTTTCTGATGCCTCTTGTCTACCACAATGATTCTAAATATAAGGACAGATCACTGTTTACCGCAATGACCCTAAATATTCGGACAGGCAGGTCTAAGCAAACACTGTAGACCCTGATCAAACTGCTCCTTAGGAGCCATTCACTAAGCATGATTTGGATGCATTATAAGGTGTGTAAAATCCACTTTTTATGAATTTTTTAACAATAATTGTCCAACTTTCGGGTGTCCCAAATTTAGGGTCATTACGGTAGACCATGTTCAGGGGAAGGCAATCACTCCATCATGACACTTTTGGGAAATTGCTGTCTTGTTCCAATTTGAGGATACAGTAACTGGCAATACAGTGTCCCAATACGTAGGATAATAAAAAAGTCTTAAAATCTGGACCCCTAAAAGAATTACTGTATTTGTGGTAAAAATTGAAATATTTGGTTTGTTCACTGCAGTAATATGTCAAAAAGATGAAATGGCAAACAGTGTAGACCATGATCAGACTAATCCTGGAGGAGCAGTCTATTCTGAATCTGCACTGTTTGCTCAGACCTACCTGTTCCAATACTTAGAATTTTTACGGAAACTGACTCAGAACCAACATGTACCGTAATGACCCTAAAATTTGGACATGTGGCAGTTGGACTATTCTTAGCAAGTGGATTTTACATATGTTAATGCATCCAAATGATGCTTAGTGAATGGCAAATGTTGTAGATCCTGATCAAACTGCTCCTTGATGAGCAGTTTGATCTGGGTCTACAATGTTTGCTTAGACCTGTCCATCCAAATATTTAGTGTCATTACGGTAAGTCATGTTGTGTAATCTGATGATATGATGCAAAATTGTCATCTTTTTCTCTGTCATATATACTGAACAAAAAAAAGGAAAGTTACATCAGTATTCAAATCATATTTTTTGCAGAAACACTTCATTCAAATTTCATTCAAAATGTAACCAAGGCTAAACCATACCAGGTATTCCCTACAAATACCGACCAAGGCAGATATACCATCAAACAATTTTAAAGTTATTTTAGATTCTTTTATAGGTCGGTCGCGCTATAGTGGCAATGTTTTGTTTACATTTTTAATGTCAACAGTACCTGTACTATCATTACGGTGCAGTTCATGTACCTTATGACCTATGGTCATAATGGCACATTACGGTTAACTGGCAGTTCTAATTTATCTAAATGACACTTTTTGAAAGCTTAAAGACAGGAACTGTCTCTAGTTTAAGAATATCATTGATAGTAACAAAATTATTCAAATTTATTCTTTCATTTCCGTGAGTTGGATAAGCTGAACTCTGCTATATAGCCAATCAGTCACCAAATCAAAATAAACACAAAACAATAACATTGCCAACTTATCGCGACCGGGCTATACATCCCATGATGTCAAGACTTTTAAGTGTAACTGTTACGTTACGTTTCTTTTTTTCTGTATATAATAGTACTTACATAATGATCATAACAACAAATTTTTAAGTATATCTTGGGACATGGTTTTTTCAAATCTGGTTAAATTTCAAACAGTGCAGATCTCGATCACACTGCTCAACTGATCTGTTTCTGCTGGGTTTTGCATTAAATTTTACCTTCCAAGTCTTTGGAGCAGCTTGGTCTGAGTGAGGACTGTAAGACAGTGTGATTAGGGTATCCGGTTTACCTTATAATTTGCTCTGACAACGTAAATATATGAGCCGCCACACGACAAAACCAACAATGTGGTTGTACGTCCAGTGCAGACTCAGATCAGCCTGGGCTTCCGTCCAGTTTTACCTGAGTCACTCTTTCTTAAGTTCTCAAAGGGTAGCTAAGGCTCTGAGCTACCTCCATGCGGACAGCGAAGACTCTGATCAGACTGGGCGGATGCCCAGGCTGATCTGAGTCTGCGCTGGACGCACAACCACATTGTTGGTTTTGTTGTGTCGCGGCTCATATGTATGTCTGCTGTACTGTCAATGCTCAGTAACACGGATGATTTTACACATTTCTGTATAAAAATATATTGTGACCCCTTGTCAGAACTGTCTTGCAGAGAGAGTTCTAATAATGAGGGGTCACAACATAATAATTATCTTTTTAGAGAAATATGATAAAAATATATTTGTGATCTTGTAGAGATGGTGAGGGGTCAGGACATAATATTTTTATACAGAAATACGGAAAGTTAAGACTTTTCCTCAGAATCTCACCTTATCTCCAGCTCAGATTATTCTAAAAAAATGTTATTGCGGTCAATTTAAACACTCTAAGCCAAGGCCGAGGCCAGTAATGTAATGTCTACTGAACAAAAAAAGAAACATTACATTAACACTGAAATCAATTTTTTTCCAGAAATGCTTCATCACACCGGGTAGGCGGCAATCCTGAACACTCGCGGCAATCACGAACGCAGGTCAAAAATTTACGGGGCTGTTTAGGATGAGTCGACAAAACTTCTTTTTTTCAGCGGGAAGAATCAGTTAAAAAATAAAGGTAACTATGCCACGACTTTTAGATATGTTCAAAGATATGCCTCACCAATTTTCGTTGTTGAATTCTTATTAAGTTGCCTGTAGTTTAAGCGTAAACGCAAGATCTGTGACCTTTAAACGGCCAAAACAACAAAATAGACCAAAATGTTCAAGTTTCAAACATATTTTGATCATTTCCATGATATACAGATGAAATTTAATGTTTTCTGGACAGACTGTGCGTATTCATTTGACTCTGTCTTGTACACAAATGAAGTTCCATCGATTTGAAAACAACAGGGTAGAGAACGGTGGCAATCGAAAACGATGTTCATGGCAATCGCCTAACGTCAAACAAATGTTTGAAAGGCAATCGATGAACAGTTATCGTGTTTATAGCTTCTGCCGATTTTTTAATACAAATTTAGCCAAAAACCTGTAGAATGTTGTGTTTTTTTTGTTTATTTTTATTATTATTAATTTATTTATTCTTACAAATGGCGCCATGCATTAACCATGCAACACATGTACACTTGGGATAAATCCTACTATTGTGGAGCATGTTCTTTCCAAAACTGATTAACTTCCGGAATAAAAAAAAACTTATTCAACCATCGATATTTTGACTCATTTTGCTAATACTGCTAAGACTTGTTATATGATACGATATGTCCCTTGTAAGGCTCCCTTAAAACATAAACTGTGGTGCTCATTATAATTGCCCCATTAAGACAATTTAATGAGAACCAACCATGTATGCTTTAAGCAGAAATTATGGAAACCAATGTTCAGTCTTACAAACCTCTACTTTCTCTGTACGTTATAGGAAGGAAATAATGCATTGTACTGCTTGTTTTAAGTTTGAAATTCAAACTTAGGAGAGGCGTAGCAGGCACCAATAAAGACGCTGTGATTCAGCCATCGGACGTCGTTTCTGTATATGTCCAAACTGAAAAAAAAAACGTTGCTGTTTCCTCTGCACTGTACTGCGACAGAAATTTGCACATCTGCTAGAGCATGCACATATGCTGTCTTTACCGTATTTCTCACTCTCTGATGTGTGTTGTTCACTGTCTACTTTCTACTGCGTCCTGTCTACTGTTTACCATCTTCTTCCTACAATCACATATATTTTGTGCATGTGATGTTGTGCATTAGTACACAAATACATCCATAACTTTTGTCCATGTTCTTGCATATGCACAAAATCCATCTTAAAGTAGACGTAAAATATACAGGAAGCAGTGACGATATATTGTAGACAGTTAACAGGACACAGTACTGTAGACAATAAGACAGTAAAAATGACGTAAAAAGTATGCACTATCTGTGGTGTATGCTGACGAGCGTGTGTGCAGGCAGGCATGTTTGAGTGCTTGATATTGGATAGCATAGGATTCGCTATTAAATTCTGAAGAATATCTTGCAAAGCATTTGAATCTCATGTACGCCATTGCCCAGTATGGTACTGGCTATTATGTGGTTTGCCATTTGGCGAATCCTTTGCATGGTAAACGATTCCTACGCATGTAATTGCCCTGCATGAGCTTGTAATTCGTTGAATCCCATGCATGATATTTAAACTTCTGTTATGGTATTGCCAAGCATGATTTTGGCAAGCATGGGATTTTTTTAAATATTGGAATCCCATGCATGGTATTGACCATTATCGCATTTGGTTTTTGACAATTTTTATGCCTAATATTGGCCAGTATCGTATTGGCTAGCACAAGTATGCCATTCGACGAATCCCATGCATGGTATTTACATCCTATGCATGGGATTATCATCCATGGTATTGAGTAGCATATGGTTCTTCATCAGGCGAATATCATGCGTGGTGTTCGATCCATGCATGGCATGGCATTGTCAAAATTCAAAGAATCCATTGCATGGTATTCGAAGTCTATGTATGTTATTCCGCAGCATGTTATTGGCTTGCATGTGTTCCATGGTGGAATAACCATGCATGTGATGCTGGCCAATACCATGTACGTAAATCGTCAAATGGCGATCGTAGGCTAGCAAATACGATGTTGGGCTACACCATGTATGGAGTTCGTCATATTAGTTGGAAAATCCCATACTTCCAAACACATGTTGGGAAACAATGAATGAACAATGAAATACTAAATGCATGAAATTCGTCCATTGCAAATTACACGCTAGCCGGTATCAAGGTTGGCAATGTCATGCATGACATTCAAATACCATATATGAGATTCGTCGAAAGACAAACCGAATGTAAGTCAATACCATACTTGGCAAAATCACACATGGGACTTGAATACCATGCCTGGAATTCGTCGGATGGCGAATCCTATGTTAGCCAATACCATGATGGACAATACCGTGCGTAAGACTGGAATACCATGCGTTGCTCGTCGAATTGCTATCTCCAGGCTAGCCGATACCATACTCAGCATATCAAATATGCTATTCGAATACCATCCATGGCATTCCTCGGAAGGTGAACCCCAGGCTACCCACAATTCTGATGGACAGTACTGCCCATGGGAAGCGGTTCTGTGCATGGGATTCGTCGACTGACAAATCATCCAATGCTAACCATAATCAGTCTAGGCAATGCTGTGCAAGGGATTCGAATGGGTTTCATCAAATGGCGAATACCATGCTAGCCAAAACCATGCTTCATGCTTGACAATGCCATGTATGAGCTATAAAAACATACATTGAGATTTGACTAATAGCCAACACATGCTTCCCAATAACGCATTGAACAATGTCATAATAGAATCTTTGAGTGAGTGAGTAAACTCGGGTTTAACGTCCCACCAACAACGAGGTCATATGGAGACGGGACCTCGGTTAAAAGTCTCATCCGAAAGACTGGAGAAGCGGGGGATTGATCTTGCGACCCTTGGCCGAATGGGTAGCCCGGAGTATCATCCACTACACTACAGCCACTCCTCATAATGGAATCCGAGTAGGCCTACATGGGATTCATCAAATGCCAAAAAGCAAACGTTCAACCCAATGCCATGCTGTGCATTCAAATTCCGTGTACGGATTTCATCGAATGACGAATCCAAAGCTAGCCAATACCTTGCTGAGTAATACCATGCACGGGATTTGAATACTGGTATGCATCAGATATATCGACTGGCAAACCCCATATTAGCCAATAACATACTGAGCAAAATACCATGCAGGGGGATTCGTCGAATGGTGAGCTCCATGTATCCAATACCATGCTGGGCAATACTATGTATGAATTTCGAATACATAAATAATGAACCCCATGCTAGTCGACATCATGCTGTGCAATTTCATGAATGGGATTTGAATACCATTCATGGTGTCCATCGAATGGCAAATCCAATGATACACATTACCATGATGAGCAACATAATGCATAATATTCAAATACCATGTATGAAACTTGTCGAAAGGCGAACCTTATGGTACATGTACCCGATACCAAGCTGGACAATACCATGCATGGGATTCGAATACCTGCCAAGGAATTCGTCGATAAATGGCAAATCCCATGCTAGCAAATTGATTCATGGACTTTGTATATTGAGCTACGTTGAGCCTGACAACAGCAATAACAATAATCACAACAGCAACCATAGTTGACATTGTGTTATATTGGGGAACGATGGGTATTTGAAGCAACAATACATATACTGTGCTTCGTTGTGTTTTTCGAGCGTCTGGTTCAGACAATGACCTCAAACAACGACAAATCAATAATAAGAACAACAATTTCAGCGACAAAAACAAGCAAAAGGCTTTTACCCATATAAAGTATATTTTAATGTTTCCAGGCATAACTCTTCTTCAAGACATACATGGATTCCGGTGCAATCTCGTGTCTGTTAACAGAAACACTCAGTCTTGAAGGCGCATGTTATTAAAAATTAATGAAAATTAACGCAGCATAGCTTTATCTAGAAACAATTTGTTGTATAGCTTCTTCGTCATCGATTGCCATGCCCTGCGTTAGTCGATTGCAACTGATTTTAGAAAACAACGTTTTCGATTGCCAGAAGTTTTTACCCTTGCATTTTCATCCCCCTCCAAGTACGGTGAAAATTAAACGTAGAACCTAGAACTTTTACAGGTGTATAGAAAAGACATTCAAAATTATGAGAAGACTATGTTTTATTTAATTTGACCATGAATAATTTGGAATATAAGCCAGAGATCTGAATTTGCCAGTCTAAAATTTCATGGTCAAAATGTAAGAAGGCAGTGCGACATTTAGTAAAGACTTTGTGAAGAAAATTCTTCATCAGGGAAATTTTCAGACATGCTGCTTCGGACCAGTAATAAATGTTTTACCCAAAGCCGTTCGATTAAATGAAATAAAACATGTTAAACTGAGTTACCCTAACTCGTCGCGTAAATATTTGATCCGCGTTCTGGATTGCCGCGAGTGTTCAGGATTGCCGCCTACCCGGTGTGTTCATTCAAATTTCAAAATTTAATCAAGCTTAAAACATGCCAGGTATTGTCTAATACTAACAGATGCAGATACACTACCAAACAGTTTTAAGTTCATTTCACCTTCTTTGCATCCCTTAACTCTTTCACTACCAAAAAGCAGACGACAAAATTTACGTCTGCAAAAATAAAAAAAATGCCTTGTCCAAGACTTTTTATATTGAGAATTCAGAGACTAGAGGGCAAACAGTGTAGATCTAGATGAGGCGGCTCATTATGAGCCGCCTCATCAGGATCTACGCTGTTTGCAAATATTGCTAATTGCGTCACTGGGGCTTAAAGAGTTAATGTCTACAACTTTAAGCATACATGTATGTAATGTTTCTTGTCTCAAAGATACCAACAACACTAAAAAATTGCCTTCAAAACATTGCTTAACTCCAAAGTCAGTCAACCATATCATAAAGGTCAAGGACACACAATTGTGTGATGCAGCTGCTGCAGTCATATGAATGTATATGATTATGTACCAACGTCCAAGTTTAAGTATAATGCTTATAGATGCTGTGGTTTGTAAGATACAGAGTTAAACAATGAGTTAAAAGCAATTGTTAACATTGTTTAACCTGATCACAGAATCTGATGCCGAAGAGGATGCTGATGCTAACACTAATGCCACTCTATGACACTCGGGGAACATATGTAGCACAAGCTCTGCTTTGCATTCGCAAAGGCAGGCTTATGATTAACATAATTCTGTAGAATTTTATATCATTTGGTGCATCCCAATAATGGAAACATCTCAATACAACAGGACTGCATTAAAGAGTAACAAACAAAGGCTTGTTTAGGTAAAAGTTTTTGTTGTAATGTATGTCAAGTACATTTCTAAACCAGAGAAAGCAGACAGCAGCTCACATATAGCCCCGTTCAGGGCCACCACCAAACTAAGACCTAAGTATCAGACCCTGGTGGCCTTGCCCCATCCAAGGGCATGATGCCAATCCTTCTAAAGATATTTCATATCAAAGGTAATGTTATGCAGATTTATCATATGACATCGTATCTGAGATTGTAATAAAGCCATGCATTAACAAGAGCTGTCACCTGACAGCATAGCTCGTCTGAATATGTGCTTGCCCATCATACAGTCACTATGATGGTGTGGACTGCTATGCATAAAACTTCAGGCAAGCATGTCCATAATGACAACATATTTATAAACAAAAGCTATCTCAGAAATAAGTCTTAAAATAAAACAAAAATTAAAAAAAATCCACATGACATATGACATTTCAAAGTCCATGAGCTTGAGGTCAAAGAACTAAGGGCTGGGGTTGGGGGGAGGTGGGGGTGGTGTGTGTGTGTGAGGGGGGGGGGCTAAGATGTGTCAAAACCTTGAATTATTATCTAACACCAGTCCAAGTATTAGTATCAACTGAGTCCATTGTAGCACTGTGAAATTATGTCTTCATAAATGTAAAACTTTAACCAAAATCTTTAAGACAAAATTCAAAGTCGATGACCCTGACTTCAAGGTCATCCAGTGGGTAAATGGTCTTTTGTAAAAACTCAAAAAAAGTGTCCAACATCAGTTCAAGTGCAAACTAAATCTCTGCCAAGCATTATGAATAAGTATGCTATTAGAAAACTTTAATAAAGACCAAATCTCCTAAGTCCCTGATCTTGACATCAAGGTCACTGAGCTGGGTTGGGGTAGTACTCTGATCTAAGTACAGTGCAAATATAAAAAGAATCCATCTATGGGTTTTGGAGATATATGTCTTTAAAAAACTTTAACCATAACATCAAATCAATAAAAAGACAATTTTCCAAGTCCATGACCTTGACATCAAGGTCACTAAGGGGGGTTGAGGTAGTACCTTGGAAAACTTTGGACCAATATCTAACTACAGTGCAAGTATCAAGGGAATCCATCCATGGGTCAAGGAGATATTGGGCTTTATAAAACTTTAACTCAAACATCCAGTCCCAAAAACCTCCCAATTTTCTAAGTCCATGACCTTGACATCAAGGTCATGGAGTGGGGTGGGGGGGAGGGGGGTACCCTGTTAAACTTTGGACCAATATCTAACTACAGTGCAAGTATCAAAAGAATCTATCTATAGGTTAAGGAGATATAGGTTTTTTAAAAAACTTTAACCAAAACATCCAATCCGGACGCCGACGCCAAGGTGACAACAATAGCTCTTCCTGAACTTTCGTTCAGGCGAGCTAACAAGAATAATCAACTAGTGGATTAAATATGCAAATTACGCCGTAGCTTTGACATCCATAACAAGGTTGGATTTTCTAAAGACGAAATTGTGAGGTTTTAAATAAAATTTTAGTGTCATATAATAAACAGAATCTTGCTCCTGTATTATTGAATTTATTAATCATGTTGGGGAAAAAGAGAAGATGCAGGGCATTATTGAATTTATTAAACTTGTTGGGGAAACCGATAAAATGCTCGGCATAGCCTCGCATCTTCTCTTTTTCCCCAACTTGTTTAATAAATTTGATAATACAGGAGCACTCATGTAAGGTCCTCTATATCATGCATCAAATATGATTTGGTTATGCAGATATGCACAATCAGAGGTTTATCACAGAACGTTGCTATAAAACCTAGTCCTAATTATTGACACCTGGTCCCACCAAGGAGCCCAACCCTCATGCTTAGCATTCAATATCAAAGGTAATGCCTTGGAGATATCTTGAACCAAAATTAATATGAAAACTAGAAATGTGTCCACAGTACATGGATGCCCCCGCCAAGTGCCTTGAGTAAGATGGTGCCTTGATTAAGGTACTGGAACTTGTAGGGTAACTAGGTCTGTACAGGCAGACTAATACATGTATAATATAAAGGGCCATATGCCACGCATCCACCAACGACTGATGTGACGCAGTGTGACGCAAACTGCAGCTCTTGATACAGTTTCAGAGTCACTGTATGGCCCAAAATAGAAATTATTGTGTATTACAGAACCAGGTTAGAAATGAAGTGATATATGGATCACCAAGAACTGATCCTTGTATATTCCTGTTGTACTTATAGATATAAATCCTCATACAAAATTTCAAGTTGCTACAATAATAGGAACCCTAAAATCTATCTCTTACAACAATCTTAATCTTGCAAAATTAGCGAAAGTCGGAAGTCAGTGGACCATGATATATGGATCTTCATGACCTGATTTTTAACATTCCTGTTCATGACCTGATTTTTTAACATTCCTGTTGTACTTATAGTCATAAACCCTCAGACAAAATTTCAAGTTGCTACAATAATAGGAACCCTAAGATCTATCTCTTACAAAAATCTTAACCTTGCAAATTCAGCCCAAGTCCAAAGTCAGTGGACAGTGACATATGGGTCATCATGACCTGAGTCTTGGATTTTCCTGTTAGACTTATCGATATTAATTCTGATACAAAATTTCAAGTTGCTACAAAAACAGGAACCCTAAAATGTTCCTCTTACAAAAATCTTAACCTTGCAAAATTAGCCTAAGTCAGAGGTCAGTGGACCATGACACATGGATCTTCATGACCTGATTTTTTAACATTCCTGTTGTACTTATAGTTATAAACCCTCAGACAAAGTTTCAAGTGGGGGGGTGGGGGGGGGGGGGGGGGGGGTGCTGTGCTTTCCTTTAAGAGCTGATCCTCATTAAGAAATGTAAGAAATGAGGCAACCGTTGCTACAATAACAGGAACCCTAAAATCTATCTCTTACAAAAAGCTTAACCTTGCAAAATCAGCCTTACAGTCCAAGGTCATCATGACCCGATTCTTGTATATTCTTGTTGTCCTTATAAACATAAACCCTCATAAGAAATTTCAAGTTGCTACAATAATAGGAACCTTAAAATGTACCTGTTACAAAAAGCTTAACCTTGCAAAATCAGCCTAAGTCCAAAGTCAGTGGACTGTGACATATAAGTCATCATGACCGGGTTCTTGTATATTCCTGTTGTCTTTATAGATCTATCCTCTTACAAAATTTCAAGTTGCTACAATAATAGGAACCCTGAAATCCACCTTTTACAAAAATCTTAACCTGAGTCTAACAGGATCATGTACGTCCATACGTACATATGTACGGAGTTACGTATGCAATAACTGACACACGTATGCATGACCGAAACACTATATGCCCCCAGCATCATATGATGCAGGGGCATAATAAAAATGTGACATACAATGATTTTTGTTCATGGTCAAAGAGGAGGAATATGTATCAGACCAGAAACATATTTTGTAACTTTTATTTCTTTTTATTTTGTTTCCAGCTCCACTTTAAATGGTAGAATCATAAAAGGCTTTAAAGGTGTTTAAACACTTTTTACAAGTCTATTTATCTTTTTATATGGCATATACCGGGGTGGGGGTGGGGGTGGGGTTGGGGGGGGGGGGGGGTTAACTTAGAAATTAATCAGTCTCACATAACAGCTTTTCAAGAGCCCCTATGGCATAAATACTCTATGAAACCTATGAACCATCCTGGGGGCATTGGTTTAACAAATATTGGGGGGGGGGGGGGTGGAGGGAGGAAATTATTTAGACCATAAAGAGAAGTAAATCTGCCAAAATACTTCTAATAAACAGTATTAAGATGAATGGATATGCTTTCTGATTAAGTAATTCTACTATTTTCCCCTTTTTGGACTTCCTTCTCAAAAGAGGTCTATTCTGTAAGGAAAGAATTTGCTCCTCTAGGAGCAAATTCTTTTCTTGAAGAGTGGACCCCATATGGAAGGGCTACATCCCCTTAAAAAGTCAATATACTATTATGTTTGGAATAGTCTTCAGGCAAGGGGCATTTACTTATTATTAGAGCAGGGATGTTTATGATCTAGGATTAATACATATGGTATGCATCATGTGTCCAAAGCAATATGAATGTTATCTCTTCAATCAGTTTTAAGCACCTAAGAATGAAACATAAAGCAATGTCCACTATAATGAATTCAGCATGCAATTTTTATACTATATGTAGAGAGCTAAGAGCATGCTCGGGTCGAATTTGCTTAAATTGATAAAACCATAAAAATGCTCACAATCTAAAACTATTCAAGTTTTATCATAACTGCGTATCACAATTTCTGCATTGAAGACTTTCTGCAACTCCAAACCAAAACAACAATTTGAAAATGTCACTGAAACATGAAAAGTATATCAAGGCCAGTTTATATACAAATGTACCAATGTACCAAACTGAATGGGCATGTAGACTGGATGACTAACTCATCACATGCAACACATCAATTAAAATCAATGATTGTTGTTTTCAAAAGTAAAGATAATAGATTTATATGTTTAAATTAGATCTTTTTATGGAGCCAGTAACTTTACAAATGTTCATTTTGATCCTTGATAATAGCATATGTATCTGGTTATAAGACGGGAAGGGGGTGGGGGAGAGGAAACAATTAGTCAGCTGTACCACTCACACTGGTAGATTTTAATAACAAGCTGTTTTCAACTGGGATTTTTACCTTTTTACAAATACTCAACTGCTTTTTAACCTTTTATCGCCTCTTCATTATCTCACTTTTTACCCATTTCTCTATCTTTTTTGTTAGCTGCTATTTTCAGCACTACTTGAAAAACTGCCTGTAATGTCAGAATGGGTGTAGCAAAAAGGAATAGATGAATAGATGATGGATGACATGCTATTTTATGCCCTGTTTAACTGTATTTCAGACATATCAAGACAGTAGGAAGGTGATAATTTTACTGCAATGAAACTCATTTATGGTTGAAAGATTTCCACCCCTGGCCCTGAGGTTATAAAACATTTTTCATGCTCAACTCAGCTGAGCACGAAATTTTCTCTGCTGATAAATATGAAAATGCCAACTTTTGTTGGCATTTTCATATTCATAAGCAGAGAAAATTTCATACTCAGCCAAACTGAGCTAGAAATAATCTGTACTTATTCATAATATGCTCTTTATTAGCAGGTAAAATTTCATGCTCAACTCAGCTGAGCATGAAAAAAGTTTTATAACCTCGGGGCCTGGTGTGATTTGAACCTGAACCGATAGCTTAACAAGCTATCCAGTAGAAAAAGTATACAGAAATAGGAAAAGGTCCAGGTAGCCTAGTGGTTGTAAGGGCAGAAGGAATTAGAGGCTGACCTATTTAGGACACAGAATATGAAAGGCAGAGCCCATCCATCTCCTTTCACTCCGGACAGAACCTGACCTGGAGCCGCATAAGGCAAACATCTATGCATAAATACTGGTTAGGCAGCACTGACCGACGAGACATTTACAGACTGAATGACATCGGACGGACACACGGCGCCAAGTGTGTGCAACTATGGTTAAGTACCGTTGAGCCACTTGGGTAACGTCGATACGAGAATTGAACAGAACAGAACATCTCCTTTCACTGCATTATCCTTCCCCTATTCGTAAAAATTTTACTGCTGCCAGCTAGGTTGACAAAGTTTTCTGTTGCCAGCTTGCCAAATGGGAATTTGAACCCTTGACCTTTTTCATCAACACTGAGTGCCTCTGACCACTCTAGGTAAATGCACCTCTCTGTATAGAGATATATTCAATTATAAAAGATAAAGAATTGCCCAAGAATGAAACTCTTGTACATCATCAGCCCAAATATCCACCCTATATTGGGGGACTAAAGTGTCTGACAATTCAATGTAAACACAGATGGAACTGCTCCTGAGGAGAAGACTGATCAGGGTTTCACAGATTGCCATCAATCAACAAAATAATCATTTAAGTGGTTGAAGGATTCTAATAATAAGGATAATCATATTAATATATCTCAGCTTCTAATATATCCCCTGCTAGTGGTCAGCTGCCCAACCCTTGACAGCTTCAAGGGAGAAGTGCAGAACATCAGACTCCGCTAGACTAGCTGGTACTGGATGAATTTAACTGCACTGTACATGGTTGTTTAATGTTTTTAGCCGTCACCTTCACGTTAAATGTTCCTGCACCGCCTATGCGCAAGTACGAGAATACGCCTTTTTTGAGGTGTCTGTGCTCTAGGGTCAAATCGGGTAACTTCGGACAGTAGGTGAATTCGGACATACCATTGCAAACAGTGAAAATCCAGATGAGATAATGAGCTGTCTAATCAGGATTTTCACTGTTTGCCCAGTTAATTTTGTTTCAATTCCAAACAACTGACATATAAAGGAAACAATGTCACCGTCCAAATTTACCTGCTGTCCGAGTTTACCTGACTTGACCCTAATGGAAGGAGAAGAAGAATAGTACATGTCAATTTCAAAGAAAATTTTCATCCGACAATGAAAATCAACTTCCTCACCCAGGCTGTCACATGCTCTAAAACAAAGGCTTTGTCATAAATTAAGTTTGATCAGAGTATA
The DNA here is from genome assembly GCA_963989385.1 of Ctena decussata. NCBI lineage: Eukaryota > Metazoa > Mollusca > Bivalvia > Lucinida > Lucinidae > Ctena > Ctena decussata. The sequence continues at coordinate 11,685,467 of OZ022504.1, forward strand.
CATCTTGTTCTGCAAGTGGATTTTCCATACCAAACATCACAGCTCTTCAAGGAATTGTTTGTATACTGCTGTTTGATGGAGGCTTCAAGACTTTCACTGACAGAATATTCGTCCTAAAGTGGCAATAGATACAACGCAACAGCTCAATCAGCTGTTCGCAACACGCGACCTCATTAGAAAAACATCAAAACAAACACTAATTTGCACCATCAAAATCGCCGTTCACCACATATTTCCTTACCTCAGACCGTGATTTTACGTGGTAGCCATTCTGGTGGACGTGGTGGTTGTGGTTATTCATCATCTTGTCAGTGTTTGGACACTGCTTTTCGATATTTTCATCTTAATTTCAAGAATGGACAAAAGAAAATAATAACATTGACAGTTCTCCCGAACACTTTATGAAACAGCTGTTTTCATTGGACCACAATTTGTGACGCAAGCAGAAGCGCTTTACAGGTGCGCGAAACCTAAGGTGCAATTCCCAAGCACAGAAACGCTTTTACAGGTCTTTACATAGTTGCACTTGTGTTCCTGTGTTACGAAAATTAACTTCATACTAATCTAACTTCGAAAATAAGAGTTAATTTTCTTCATTTTTTATGAGGTACGGAAGGTCATGTATCTATATTTAACCAGCCAATCGATTTTAATCTTACTTTCATTTCATCGGGATTTCCCTTCCAGCGATAATGACGTCATAAATAGCGTTTTTGATTTAGGTTACAGCGCACTACATTGAGAAACTCCGCTTCTACGGTAGATGTTGCGATAGGTAACAATTACTCTCTAGTGGCTTGTCATGGAACTCCCACCTGGACAGAATCACAAGAAAAGCTAACAGCACACTGAGATGCCTAAATATATAAATATAATATTAAACAAGAGGGCCATGATCGAGGCCCTGAATCGCTCACCTGAACAATTGGACAAGTGGGTTTTTCTTACGTCTGAAATTGTCAAAATATGAGTCTTGGGTCAAAAGTCAAAGAATGACCATGACCTCTTGTACTCATAAATCTTCATGTACTCATTAATACAACCATATATACCATATTTAGGCAAAAACCTTCTAAACTTTCCACGAAATCTTATGTTCTGGCATTTTCCTTTAAAAAAGGTCAAGGTAAACCCAAGGTCATCATTTGAACAGTCTTGGTAGTACTCTAGTATTCTGTGCTACTTACCAAGTTTCAAGGCCATAAGTATATTGGTTTTTTCTTCTTTTTTTTCTTTCTCTCGGTACTGCTGTCGGTCAGTAACTGACCATGATGGCAGGCGCGGGGTGTGGCGCATAAGTTTCAAAAAAAAAAAAAAAATAGTATTTACCTATGACAAGGCCACACAGAGTTAAAACTATTTACAAGAAGTCCTCAGGGATAGGCATTACATGCTCTATCCCTGCCCAACCCGAGGTTTACACTATTTTGGACTTAAACTCCTCAACTGTCTCCGCAGAGACAGCTTCTGTTGTAAGCCCATTCCAAGCTGCAATTGACCTGGGGAAGAAGGAATGTTTCAAACCGTCAGAATAAGCAACTGGACGGTGATACTGAAAGGGGTGGGATCTTGCTCTCATCTTCCATCTACCGGACTCAGACAGATACTTATCCTTATTATTGGTTCTGGAGAACAAAAATATTAAAGGTTTATACCATAAATGGGTGTGGCCTCCATGTTGGTCATGTGACCTGAACCGTTTGAACAAATTTTTGTTCAATCAACCCCTGGAGGCTGTATATGAAATGTGTTTACAATTGGCCCTTGGGCTTTTGAGGATATGTCTGAAAATGTCAATATGTGAAAGATCTTGATCAGAGGTCAAAGAATGACCTTGACCTCTTGTACTCCTAATTCTTCGTGACCTCATTAAGACGATGGTAAATACCAATTTTTAGGCCAACATGTTCAAAACTTCCAATGAAATATTGTTCTAGCATTTTCCCATATTTGACCTTGCCGTAAAATGGTCAAGGTCAGTATAAGGATATCATTCTGAAAAATCTTGATAGTACTGGTGTACCCAATGCTTCATGCCTAGTTTCAAGGCCATCGGTCGATAGCTTCTGGAGAAGAAGATTTTTATAGGTTTCGACCATATATGAGCATGGTGGCCATGTTGGTCATGTGACCCGGACTGTTTGAACAAATTTTCATTCCCTCAACCCCTGGAGGCTCTATATGAGATTTATTGACAATTGGCCTAGTAGTTTTTGAGGAGATTGTTTGAAATTGTCAAAATATGAGAGTTTTGGGTCAAAGAATGACCTTGACCTCTTGTACTCCCAAATCTTCATATTCTCTTTAAGATGACTGTATATACCAATTTTTGGGTCTTAATCTTCAAAACTTCCTATGAAAACATATGTTCTAGCATTTTTCCATATTTGACCTTGCTGTAAAAAGGTCAAGGTCACCCAAGATCCTAATTTGAACAATCTTGATAGTACTCGAGTATCCGATGCTACATACCAAGTTTCAAGGCCATCTGTCAATCAGTTCTGGAGTAGAAGATTTTTGAAGGTTTTTACCATACGGTATATAGGCGTGGTGACCATGTTGATCATGTGACCTGGACCGTATGAATAAATTTTGTTCTCTAAACCCGTGGAGGCTCTACATGAAATTTAAGGACAATTGGCCTGGTGGCTTTTGAGGAGATTGTTTGAAATTGGCAAAATATGAGAGTTCTGGGTCAAAGGTCAAAGAATGACCTTGACCTCTTGTACTAATAAAGCTTCATGTACTCATTAAAATGAATGTAGATACCAATTTTTAGCCCAAATCTTCAACAGTTTCCAAGATATCTTATGTTCTAGCATTTTCCCATCTAAAGCACAAGGAAGCAAACTTGACCTTACTGTAGAAAGGGTCAAGGTCAACCCAAGGTCATAATTTGAACAATCTTGGTAGTACTCGTGCACCCAATGCTACATATTAAGTTTCAAGGCCATCGGCATATTGGTTGTGGAGAAGAATTTTTTTTTAGTTTTTTACCATATATAGGCGTGGCAACCATGTTGGTCATGTGACCTGAACCGTATGAATCATGTTTTGTTCCCTCAACCCCTGGAGGCTCTATATGAAATTTGGTTTCAATTGGCCTGGTGCCTTTTGAGGGGATTCTTTGAAATTGTCAAAATGTGAGAGTTCTGGGTCAAAGGTCAAAGAATGACCTTGACCTCTTGTACTCATAAATCTTCATGTACATATTAAGATGAATGTGGATACCAATTTTTAGCTCAAAATCTTCAACAGTTTCCAAGATATCTTATGTTCTAGCATTTTCCCATATAAAAGCACCAGAAAGCAAATTTGACCTTGCCATAAAAAAAGGTCAGGGTCAACCCAAGGTCATAATTTGAACAATCTTGGTAGTACTCGTGTACCAGATGCTACATATTAAGTTTCAAGGCCATCGGCCTATTGGTTCCCGAGAAGAAGATTTTTAAAGCTTTTTACCATATATGGGCGTGGCGGCCATGTTGGTCATGTGACCAGGACCGTTTGAACAACTTTTCGTTCCTAAGGTCCCAGGAGGCTACATATGAAATTTGGTTGCAATTGGCCCTCCGGTTTCAGAGGAGAAGTTGTTTGAAATTGTGGACGGACGGACGACGTACGACGGACGCCGGAGCCTTACCATCATATAAGCTCCCCCGGAGCCGCTGGCTCAGGTGAGCTAAAAACTACATAAAGTTAGAGAGATGGCCTATAGTGTTTTGGGCAAACTGAGTATTATATGACTTTTTTCGACATCGATGTGATGTTAACTTGTCAAGACATCCCACCAACGTTGATACAACTCCTTGCATAACCACTGAAGTGAGCACTCTGTTAGAGCCTTTCGTTTTCTAAAATTACTTATAATCTTATTCTAAACAGTGTAGACTTGGATCATGATCAGATGGCGCAATGCAGCGTCTAGTCAGCTTCTACACTGTTTACAACCAAACCATCACATTTAGTAGCCGGGATAGACCAACCCATACAGACTTGCTACGTGGAAAGGCGTGTAGCACGGGCCAGTGTACTCATAAATCGCATAGCACGGAGAAACACGGCGTAGCACGGCGATTGTTTACAGGTGACTTTTCAGAAAATGTTTGATTTCATCGACAAATTAAGATGTAGGCGCTTTATCTAACATTTTTTAATTTCAACCAATGTGTATTTCATATACCAACAATGGTTTATTTGGCAAAACTTGCACTATTTTTTTTTCAAGTATGCTGTCACAAAGTCAAGCTCACCACTTTACCTTCAGACAGCTCTCTTGACAGTTCTATTTTTTGCATGTTAATCATGCATCAGCATCTTCAGCTAGTTGGAATCCTTACGCTGAACCGACCAGAATCAAACATAAATTGCGAATTTTCCTCAATGGGCGCTGCGGGATAACACGGGTATGGCTACGGAGTATTACGGCTCAGTGTTTTCGAAAGACTACGGTATAAAACGGGCACCGTTTTTCTTTTGGAATCATTAAAAGGAAAGAAATGAATAATGTGAACTTGTTTATTTCTGGAAATCTTCAAATTAAAGTAAACGAAGTAGTTGTTTAGCCGAGAATCCATTTATACGTGATGCGAGGTCCCTGTACATGTCTGTTTCTTTTTATAGATGGGCAGGCAAAAACTGAATGGTTTCCAAATTACGAACATGTCTCAGTGATTTTGACTTTTGACGGGTACGGACAGGGATGCGGACCATTGATCACGAATTGGGTTCCTAGCTTGAGTATAGACTTTTGCACCTTCATCAATAAACGTCTCTATTTAGCTTGCTTGAGCCTCGACCTGTGCTAAGCCCTGTTATATAAGCAGCGACACGCAACATGGTGCTTACGAGAAGTGCGAACAGCAAAGGTTATGATCAGTATGCATTTTTGTTGTCTAATCAGAGTCTTTGCTGCTCACAAGCACCATATTTGGGTCCTTAGGATTTTACAGACACAAAACGAAGACTGTTTGTAGATGCATGGACTCATAGACTGGATTGAGTCTTTGCTGTTCGCGGATAGTTACCCAAACTTATTGTGTGACGCGGCTCATGTGTGTTAAACTGGCTGGAGTAGAGAACATTTCAAAGAGCATTGACTGTGTGTGCTGGTTGTGTGTGAGCAACAGCTAAGTCCAACCTGTACACCCATGCGGTCTTATGTGGCGTGGCGTATTTCGATTAATATGTAGAACTTTCAAACTGCAGGTTTTGATTGGTTGCACATATGTCTTTGCAGCCGCGGGTAGCATAGGCTCGGTCGACAACACAGGTTGGGAAATTGGTTTTACCATCGTGTAAGATCTAGGTTGACTGTATTTTAAAATGCAGATTCCGCAGAGTCCAAACATATTGTATGCAAACAGCAAAGCGCCGGACCAGACTGTGTGGATGCGCAGGCTGGTTTTAGTCTTTGGAAAGCTTTTTCTAAATTTTATGAATTGGTTTCTAAATATAATACAGGGTTAAGGTCACTTTTGCAACAAGGCCTATCGGAACCTGAATTTTATGGTGACTTAGTATATAAATTACGCAAAATCGTAGGGAAAACAGAGTTTCCTGATCAATTTAAGAAAATTATCATACGATTTAAACGCATTGGCTATAACACAGATGTAATGCGACAGTCTGCATGCTTAGTGGTTAACCCAATCACGGTTGACAACTTTGCTGTCCTCTTTAATTGCACGCCGGTGGGTCGGGGTTCAGACTCTATGATAGCCCCTACATAAAGCTACATATTAGTTGGTTGGGGCCGGATGTTCGTCGGTTTCTTGGCCCACCGGGGTTCAACCGGTGGTCTTCTTTTGCTCCAGTGCTCCAGTGGTATTGCTGACACCCCAGGGATCTCCAGGTGTCTCAACACGTTCTGGCAGTCGAGTCCTCATCATTGCTTCATCACGATCATTTCTTGATCTTAATTGTTGACCGTGATGACTCTCTGATGAGTTAGGGGACCTCCATACGAACCGAACTACCAACTAATTGTGTGCACCGCGGCGGAGGGTGAGGGTGAAGGTTTGGACCCAGTAAAACCGGTTTAAACCCCTCAGTAGTTATTACTGACCGTCCCAAGGCGGTACTTTCGTTGCGGTTGCATTTGTTTTATGTTCGGTGCTGTTTAATTTATTGTGTTCTTATTTTAACCCTTCTATATAGGTAAAAATAATTTTTAAATGTTTTTCGTATATTTGCTTTTCTGTTGTAACCCTTCTGTTGGTCTAAATCCTTTAGTTCAGTTTAAACGTATTTTATTGCTTCTAAATACAGCAATGGGGTCGGGCCACAAGTTCTCACAACATTAGTTACGGCCCTTCCCCTACAGTGCAAATCATAAAGCATATAAATACACATACATGACAGCTTAGCACTAGATAGATATGATTAGAAAAGCCCACAGCACATCACAAAGTAAGTTAAAGAACAATACTATGTTCAAAGCACTCGCCTGCATGCACATAACCAGCCAATGTAGAATTATTAGTAAGACAGGAGAGAAAGAAAGAAAGAGGCAAAGGACAGAAAAGAAAACAAGAAGATTCTTCGTTCGTCGAGGCCCTACACGTGATATAAGATTTCAAAACAGATGAAGAAAAACAGTAGCAAAAGTATTTGGACATAGCCTCACACCTTCGCATATACAAGTTAAACTTAAAATCGTCGCGAATTTTTGATAAATGAATGGACAGCGTCGAAAATTATTTGATTGTCTTGATCAGATAAGTCAGGATTTCCATATAACAAGACGTTTATACTAAGAGGGTGAAAGTTCCTCGTTGAATTAAACAGGACAGCTCTTTGTACGTCATATCTTTGACATTCGAAAAAGAAATGAATCGCGTCTTCAATTTCTTCAGCACATGCACAAAATGGATCGTTTGTTACATGATTATTGTATAAATCAGAATTAAGATCGCTACATTGATTTCTCAGCCGCGAGTGCAATACTGCTAAAAGTCTATTTCCATACACATAATAACTTGGTACTTTTCTTACATTAAGGTAAATATCTTTTAAATTCTTTTTAAATCCTTCAAAGTTATATATATCTTTAAGGTCATTATCGAGTGAATTCCATAAATCGATAGACGATGGAATACATGATTTACGAAATATTTCTGTTCTGCTGTTTGGTACTATTAGATCATTTCGGTTCCTTAACGGGTAATTAATTTGATCTCTAACATAGGGGGGAATTATATCAGAAATATACTCAGGAACCATATTGTTTGTTGCTTTATACATAAAGTTAAGTTTTTTATATCTACGTCTAATTGCCAACGAGGACCAACCACATTCTTTATACAAATTATCCAAACTCACAGATCTAGTCAATCCAGTAACAATTCTGGCTGCTTCATGTTGTGCCTTTTCTAACAAATCCGCTTTTTGTTCGGAGCAACTATCCCATACAATGGACGAATATTCAATAATAGGTCTAACATACGATATATATATATATATTTGATTAAGAGCCAGTCTACTAAATTCGTATTTTAATTTACGCATTATACCGATAACTTTTAGAGTAGACTGTAGAATATTTTCAATATGCTTATTCCATTTTCCATCACAACTAAAGGTAACTCCAAGATGTTTATGATGATCAACAAATTGTATCCGGGTGTTATTAAAAATCAAAGATGGGGGATTATCGACGTTTCTAAGAGTAAAAAGTATAGCCTCAGTTTTATTCGGATTGAAATTCACTAACCACTGAGAAGCCCACGAAAATACTATACGTAGGTCATGATTCATAATTCCTTCAATATCGTCCAAAGAAGATCCTGAAAAATACAAAGAGCTGTCGTCGGCGAATAACCTAGTCAAACTTAAGACCGACTCGGCAATGTCATTTACATGTATTAAAAACAAAAGTGGTCCTAAAACAGATCCTTGAGGTACTCCTGCTGTGACTGCTTGTAGAGAAGAAGAACTTGATTTTACTATTACTTTCTGCTTTCTATTAGACAAATAATTTGAAATCCATAATAATAGTTTCCCATCTATACCATTTTGTTTTAATTTAAACAAAAGACCCTTATGCCACACCCTATCAAAAGCTTTTTGAAACCTACATTCATTTAGTTCAATAAAGATAGCTGAGGTGCCACCTATTTGAGAAAGAGCTGCTGACTCGGCTTATCACTTGTAATTTATTGATTGTAGGGATGTCTTTGTCAATCTTTCCCTTTGATGTTGGGGATAGGGTTTGGGATCTGATTCAGTCAGTTCCTGAAGTGTAGTTACTCTTAAAATTTGCTGTTTGCTTACACACTGAGCATCCGTTCTCCATGTTGCAACTCGTATTATAATCAGTCTTTATTCCTTGCATCAACAATTCTCTGAAGAAGAACAATCTACGGTATCATTAAAGCAGACATTTTTCAGTAGCGCATGCTAGTCTGTATCTTTCAATAAAGCCTGTCTATACCATTCGAGAATACCAAAGACGCAAATCGGCCTGTGCGTTCTCGCAGTTTTGTTCGCTGCTTACGTAGTGTGAACACATACTCAGTGGGTGTGGACGAAAAAACAGGAGGTGATCGGATGGTGCGATGGTGAAGTGCCGGGGCGCCCTACTGATTTGGATAATAGTAGGACAAGGGCCTACTGTGCTTGCAGTAGGTGCAGGTGGGGGTGTTTGGACATTTTTTTCTCTCTCGTCTATCACTTCTCTTTTATTTCTCCCTCTCTCAGGGAGACGACCCGATATAGACTGAAATGCTGTCGCAAAGGGCCGTTTAACCCAAAACAACCCATCAAAATGGACGAAAAAACACATTACTCTTGGCTACTTTGGTGGCCTTTAAAAGAACGTTTCGCTGCTCTGGCTGCCTTGTGCAAGTGCATGTGTCGATGTATGTTTGAACAAATGAGGTTCATTTATTTCTTTTTCGATTCCTTCATATTGTCGGGGGAGCCCCGGTAGCTCAGCAGGTTAAGCGCTGGCCTGCTGATCTAGCGGACCCGGGTTCAAGCCCCGCTGTAGACGGGAATCTTTTTAATCGTAAACGGGGTTTCAGTGCACTCAGCCTTTACTTATCACCCGTCCATCGTCCTTATATGACTGAAATATTGTTAAAAAGGACGTAAATTCGTAAGTCATCCATCCATCCATCCATATTTTCGGGCAGTGTGAAACGGCCTTTAAAGTAATACTGGAGGTAAAGACTACACACCTGGCTTATTAGTGTTTGTCTGAGAAATCTTTCATTGTCTACTACTAGTCTAAAATAGGTTTCTGTTCTGCTCCAGATGGGATAAAAAGACCGAAAAGGAAAGACTATGTTTTTGCGTTACCCGGGTTATACCGATGCCTGCCCCGGATAAAGCCGTAACCGTCACAGAAAGGTATCCGTTATTACACCGTGACTTTGAAAATGAGTGGTGTCTTGCAATAATCCATTTCAAGGTGGCATCATAAAATATTTCGATGAAACTTTCATTGACAAATGCCTAAAACATATCTGTATTGAATTATGTGTTTAAATCAAGATTTTGTTATCTTTAGGAGATAAAAGCGTGACGTCACTGATAAGACACCTGGTGGATTCCCTGAGTATGGTTGGCAGAAAGATTGATACAGCATACAGCTAATCCGCATGATTGTTTGTGTAAAATATGAATTTAAAACAGCAAAATTTTAATGTTTTAGACAGATAATATGTAAGGCTTACATTTTCTTTAATTGAATTTCATGATTTATTTGCGTGCTAAGATGCTAAAAAAAATCGATGTTTTTTCCTTTCTATCACACATGTTCATAGTGCAATTTTATAAAAGTCTAGGTGATGTAGCGTGTAAAAAGGGAAACGGAAAATACAACGAATGAACGAACGGACAAACAAACCATTAAATGAATGAATGACCGAATAAATGGCAGAGAATCGCTGATGAATGACTCAGATGCATATCTTTTTCTTTTATATTTCTTAGTTCAAGCTTTTGAACTTCATGTAGGTTTCAAAAAGTACTGTTGGCTTAGCTTTATTATAGAATTTTATAAACTGTTTTAAAATCAATATTTTAGGTGGTATTTACTTGTTTTAGGATAAAGCTAAAAGCTTACACCGAAACGAGATGAAATGCGAAATTCAATTTTATCATTGAATAATTGTAAGGATTAAACTGTTCTTAACTTGATAGATTACGCATTTACAAAATATAATATATACTTTTTATCATAGAAACTCTTAATAAAAAGTATTTGAGTCTGTATCCTAAGTTAATTTTCTGAATTAAAATGTTTGTTTCCTGTCGTATAATAGTATCTTCGCTGTCTTCAGTGGATCCTTTGATCAAGGACGTCTTATCATAGTTCAAAAATGCCGCTGATGCCCTGTGGTGACAATTTTGAAATAAACGTGTATTGTGCGCCGAGTGTGGCTAACTGTCCGTTAACACAAACGTATGGCTTCCTCTATTTTATTTATTTTTCTTTCTTTCTTTATTAAATATTATTTTGTTTTTCTTTTTCTTCTTTATTCTTTTTTTAAAAACTGAATCCTCCGACTAAATGCCAGAAAAACAGTCAGGTTAAGTTGATGGATGTACCCAAATACGCGTTTTACTATAGATGAATTCAATTAATTAAATGCTTTCTTTTTCGTATGACAGGTGACTAAGACCTTATTTCCAATAGTTTTAAATCTGTACCTACTTATTCGCACTTATTTTAATTATCTTTTACGCATTTTTAGCGATTACACTTCAGACTATCCTATAGTAAAACACTGTCCGCTGCTAATCTTTCGCCAACCAAGCTACCCACGTGAGCATCCGATGACGTCACTGCGGGGATTCCCGTTATCTCCTATAGTGAGAATAAACATCGTAGATATAACGTGGTAAATTTTAAACGTATTTATGACTTCAACAGCTCCAGTATACAATATGAGCGTAACTTGGGATTTTAAAGTTTGGTGTGTATACTCTCCAAGGTATACCAAATCAAGTCATGTAAAACAGCATGTCAACCTACCTCTTTACTTGTTGTCTTTATGGTCTAAAGAGACCTAAAAGGTAAAGGTTTCCCATAGCCTAATAGCCGTAGGGGCAGTGGGGGTTAGACACACACTGCATCTTGGGCACAGCTGATGAAAGGCGGAGCCCATCCCTCTCCTTTTGCTGCCTTATCCTTCCCGGATTCGAAAAAGGTACCCATTTACTGCTGGGTTGACAGAAAGAGTTTTCCAGTCATCGTATGGCGACAGTGAGCCGCGAACTCACGACCTTACGGTGACTTTCTGCACAATAGCCGAGCCACTCTAACCACTCGACTACGGCGCCTACCCTTGGTAAAAAAAAAAACAAAAAAAAAAAAAAAACGCCGTGCTACGCCTTGTGGCTCCGTGCTAAACGATTCAGGAGTACACTGACCCGTGCTACTCGCGTTTCCACGTAGCCAGTTTGTACGGGTTGTAGACTTTTGTTACTGATAACTTATCCGTAGTTTGTCTGTATGTTTCTTATAGGAATTGGAGGAACCCTTTTCAGGATTTTTCTCTGGAAAATGCGCAATCCCGTTCCACACTGAAAATTGAAAATTCAACCTAGAGTAAATGAACATGCATAGTTACAGCGTGGCTTTACTGAGTCAAGTCAAGTCAAGTCAAGTCAAAAAATTATTCAAGACCCCCTAACCGAGGGTATTAGAATAAAACACACATGTTCATAAAACATACATAAAACAAGTGATGAACATCAAAGTAGCATGTATATGATATGGAGGCAAAGAATTTGGACATAAATTGCTTTTAAATGTTAATACAGTTGATTTCCAAAGATTTTATTTATTACAATTTATTACAATTTAGGAGCGGCTGTAGTGTAGTGGATAACACTCCGGACTACCAAACCAGGGGTCGCAAGATCGATCCCCCGCTTCTCCGGTCTTTCGGATGAGACTTTAAACCGAGGTCCCGTCTCCATATGACCTCGTTGTTGGTGGGACGTTAAACCCGAGTTCACTCACTCACTCACTATTACAATTTAATACTTAATTTATGAAGCATAGCTGGAAAGACAAACACTGCTGTCCCTGATTATACTGCTTAATAGCCAAATTCTCAAGGTCAGCACTGATTGACCAACTTGTGACATGTCCAAATTAATATATTAACCTAATATTCAGCTGATGTAAGATATGGGAAGGTACAAAGAGTACAATGTTATTTAAATAAAGCTAAAATGATTTTACAAAATTTTGCAATGCAGAGAATAATACTATATTCCGAAACGTTGAAGAGATCACGGTATTTTTGTGTGTTGTGTTTTTTATAGTATTCTGATGGTACAAATTTTTTTCTCTCTGTTTTCAAGAAATCACATTCAAAAATATAATGGTACTCATCACCTAATTTTGCACTGTTACAAAGGTTGCAAATTCTATCATCTCTTGCGATGCCTATAAACCTGCCCTTTTCAATAGGCAATTTGTGATTTGTACATCTAAATTTACTGAAAGAAATTCTTAAATCTGTAGGCAGTACTTTTAAATAGTTTTCAAAACAGTGATTATGTTTGAAGATTCTAAAATTCAGACACTTAGAAAGTTCAAATACAGAATTATACCAATTCTGTTTAAACTGATCGATAAGACGATTTTTAACCATTTTTGCTAAACAACAATTATCAGAAACATTTTGATTGATCCAATATTCAGAATAACCACAATTATTCAACGTTCGTTGTACACAATCAAGCCATTTAGAAAGGTAAAAATTTCGTGTGTGCATTTTATACATCAAATTATATAGTATTCTTGAGATTTTGTCTTGCTTACCACAAACTAATCTTTTCCAAAAACCAATTATACGTGATTTGATAAGAATATCAGCAGGATAACGACCCAATTCACCATAAAGAATAGCATTTGGAGTGCTCTTTTTAAAGCACATAATAATCTTATAGAATTGTAAAAATAAGGACTCAATAATGTCAGATTTCTCATAACCATAAATTTCAGAGCCATACAGTAAGATTGGCACTACCATACAGTCAAACATTTGCAACTGCATATCAATTGGCAAATTCAACTTTTTAGTTTTTCTTAAAACACTAAACATGGCTTTTCGACCCTGTTCTAAAAGATGATTTTTATGTTTAGTAAAAGAAACATTATGAGTAAAAGTAACCCCTAAATACACAAAATCATCAACAACAGCAATGTTTTCACCACTGTAGGTAAAGATTGGCTTTTCTTTAACTTTTCTTTTTGCAAATATAACTACTTTTGTTTTAGCAGGATTAACTTCCAGTTTCCATGTCTGGCAATATAAATACATTGAATTCAAGGCAGCTTGCAACTGTTCCTGAGATTCTGCCAATATGACCGTATCGTCAGCGTATAATAATAGGTAAAGCTTGAAATAAACTTCTGCATCATCATTATCACAAAGGAAATGTATAGCTTCAGTTATGTCGGGTAAACCATCAAATCCATGAGAAATGAACTCTACCAAGTCATTCAAAAATAGTGAAAAAGTATTGGTGATAAATTTTCACCTTGTCTGACTCCGACATTGCTAAAAATGTAATTTGACATTTGGTGATTTTGTCTGACACATGACTTTGCACTATCATACATACTGTAAATAATCTTTAACATTTTTCCATTTATGTTTTGTTGCAATAGTTTTTGCCACAAAGCCAAACGGTTAACAGAGTCAAACGCTTTTTTATAGTCAATGAATGCACAAAATAAATGTTTACTTCGATGCAGATATAAATCAGCCAAACATTTGAGATTAAAAACATGGACCATGGTACTGTAGCCTTTACGAAAACCAGCCTATTCTTCACATAGAACATTCATGATTTCTAAGTAACAGTTGAGCCTATGGTTAAGTACAGCTGTAAATAATTTTCCAAAACAACTTAAAACAGTCATGCCTCTATAATTATCTGGATTGTTGGCATCCCCTTTGTTTTTGTAAATAGGACAAATAATGCGTTCAGTCCAACTACTAGGTACAACCCCAGACTCAAAAACAATATTAAATAATTTGCAAAAAACATTTAACATTTTCCCTGAAGCACATTTCAAAAATTCATTCAAAATTAAGTCATTACCACAACTTTTATTGTTTTTCAGAGACTTTATAGCCTGCAAAATGTCCTGCTCAGTGAAAGACTTATTTAATTCACTATTATCATTGACATCTGCATTGTGAATGTCAAAATTGAAATCGTTTTGGTCATAATTTACATTGTTAAGGGTTTTGAAATGATCATAAAAAGTTTCCAAAGCTACTTTATTCACAACAGATTTCTTTTTGTATGTAGAATTATTTATTAAAGACCAGTATGATTTAGGATCTTTTGTTTTCAAACTGCGCAACTTAGAAATGATAGTGGTCAAGGTACCCAAATCATAAGTCCGAACTCGTAGGTCATTTAAATGAAATCATTCCTGTATACATTGTACTGTTTATTAATCTCTTTTTTGTAAGCTTTACTACAACGAACGAGATTATTTCGATTCTCTGCTGATTTTAATCTCCAATTTGTGTTTCGAGCCTTAAAATACTCTTTACGTTTAAGAAAACAGTCCTTATTAAACCAAGGTTTTTTCACCTTTTTAGCAACTTTATCTCTTTTTTTTGTAGTGAAAAACATATCAGACTCTGACGCAGCAGCTAATAAAATCTTATTACAGTTTTCAACCAGTGAATCAATAATACCCTGATCAACATTAGCACAATTAGAAGATATAATATCAGACATTGTGTGTTCAAGTTCTAACACAGATAATAAGTAAATTGCATTGGAAAATGCATCCTACTTCTCATTTGACCATTTACATTTTTTAGAAACCTGCTCTTCAGCCTCAATTACAATTGACTTTAAAGGTTTACTTAAAAACTCTACTGCAATACCATTATGTACATCACTTAGTAAAGGATCAAATGGTAAAATTTCAAAATTTGATACATATGAGAACAATTCAGGGGACATTATGCAATAATCAACAACAGTCAAGTTTTTACAAGTGGTAGCTCCAATACCTTTGTCTTTGAACAACCTACCATTTGCAATGTGTATATCAAAACTTTTACATAGGCTTAGGTGGCGAGATCCGTAATTATCAATTTTACTTTTATCTGAGGTATGTCTAGCAGTCGTAATACCCAAGTCCTCAAGCAAACTTTTGTTTAAAACTTGCCTTGTGACATCATCAAGGCTGAAAGTGTCACATATATGCTCATTTACATATATAAAGTCCTCTGCATTTGAAGTGTGAGCATTGAAATCACCTAACAAACAGATTTTGTGGTTATTTAAAGGGTTTAAACTAATTAGGTCATTTTCAATTGAATCAAAAATACTTATGTTACTGTATGAACTGCTTTCCGGAGGTATATAAACTGTACCAAATAATACTAACTCATGAAACAATGAATTATTAACAGTAAACCATAAAACATTTTCTGAACTACTGTTCAAAACCTTAACGTGTTCAAAAATGGTATCCTTAACCAGTACTGCAATTCCACCTGATCTTGATTTAGCCTTTTTTCGATTAAGCAAGTGTAAAATTTCAAAGTTCTGGAATTCAAAACTGTCTAGAAATCCTAATTTACTTTCGACTAAACAAACAATGTCATATTCCTGACAAAATTCTTCAAAATCTGGGTATTGCAACTTTGAGAGTAAGCCACACACATTGATACAAAGCACCTTAATCGACAATTCGTTGTCAGGCATAGAATATGTATGTTCGTTTAAAATGGTCTCATTAAATGGCATGTCATTTGAAATACACCCTTCAACTGATGCATCATTTCCAGAATTTACCTGCTCGTCAAATGTTGCATCATTTGAAATATCTGAAACAAATGACACATCATTTTCAGAATTTACATGTGCATCAAATGCTGCATCATCCGCAATACTAGCATGAATTTCAGAATCGGCATGCACACTTTCAAAGGCGTTTGCATTTAGCGCATTATTTACATGACTAGCAGAAACATCTGAAAAATAATCAACAGGCTGACTCTCAATGTTACATGTACCACAAACAGATTTTGTAGTAGAACTGTCTAATAAGTCACAGACATATTTGCTACAGCCAAGAGGAAAGTTAATAGGTTGGTTAATATTGGAACTAATTTTATGATCATTATTGCTATAGTGGGGTGTGGCTACTGTC
The DNA here is from genome assembly GCA_963989385.1 of Ctena decussata. Lineage (NCBI taxonomy): Eukaryota > Metazoa > Mollusca > Bivalvia > Lucinida > Lucinidae > Ctena > Ctena decussata. The sequence continues at coordinate 11,701,626 of OZ022504.1, forward strand.
ACTTTGCGGCAATCTACGGAAAGCTTTTGTCTAGATTCTTCATTGTCACAACACAGATAATTTTGACTAGAATGTCCACTCAAACTGCAACTCTGACTCTGATTAGTCTGTGCACCATTAGTATAATCATAGTCATGGTTAAAGGTACCCCCTCTCCTTCCCGGCCTGTACTAATCAAAGGCACTGAGGCCTAAGGCAGTAAGACCCAGTTTAAAGAGGTCGTCTGGTGTTTCCACAGTGACTCTGGACCCATCATGACAGCGACAAATTATCTTCCCATCCCTCGTATATGCGGCTTCCACGCATTCTTGACGCTTCACGTAGTGTAATATTTTTGAGCGTAGTGGTGTCAAATCCTCATTAACGTAGACACCCCTGTAGTTGGCCTTGTCCTTCAGCTTATTTTTGTTAATCAGAAAGTCGTGTTTTATGTCTCTAGCGAAAAAACGCACAATGATGGCACGTGATCTATTCCCTTGACGGGCTCCAAGGCGATGGCATGCATTTATGTCCTTAGCATTAATGCTTAAGCCCATTTCTTCTCTCAATTCGACCACCTTTGCCTTCAACTGCTCCCCTTCAACTTCCTCTATCCCAGAAATCCTGATATTCTCCCTGCGAGTGTATTGCGGTAGTTCTGTTGTGGTTCTTTGTTGCCTGTTTTTGGTGTCAGAGTTTCTGTTATGTTTTACCTTATGTATGTTATTATTATTTTTGGTTCGGTTTGGGTTGCTGAGTGGCCACCTTTTGGGAACAAGCTGCTCACTCGGTTGGCCATATGTTCTCTGTATCTTGATTATTTGTAATCTTAGTTGTTTCCAACTATGGTTTGAGTGCTGGATTTGGATTTTGATTGTTTCAGTTCCTGGTCTTTGCATACTTTTTACTTCTATCATTCTCATAGGTATTCAACCTTACAGAGGCCTTTAATTTATTGATAGCAGTCTCTTGTGACGCCAAACGTTTATCAATGTTTTTGTTAGACATCCCCATGACAGGCAACAACAACTGAGTAACTGCCATGGCCATGGCAGAATTTTGGTCAAGTCCAGGCTGATCAGCTTTCTCCCGCAACATTTCTTGGATTTTGGTATAGTTGTCATCCCCCATGAGCTGTTTCTTAATAATGGAGTAGAGTATCCGTGAAAGTATGGACAATAATCTATCCACCTATAGGGTAAAGTCGGGTAAATTTGGACTACGGGTAAATTCGGACATACCATTGCAAACAGTGAAAATCCAGATGAGACGGCTCATAATGAACTGTCTCATCAGGATTTTCACAGTTTGCCGGGTTATTTTTTAATTCCAAACATAATGTCACTGTCTGAATTTACCCGCTGTCCGAATTTACATTTTTAGATGCCAAATCAGCATTCGATGCGGTTAGTCATACGAGCCTTCTACGTAAGCTATACCACATGGGAATAGATGGACGGTGTTGAAACCTTCTTGACAGCCTACACAGTGCAGCTAAAACTGTAGTCAAGTGGGGCGGACAACTTTCAGACAGTTTTTCAATTCACCAAGGGGTAAGGCAGAGCGGAATTTTAAGCACCGACATTTATAAGGTCTACAACAATTGTAAGCAGCTCGATCGGCTTGGGTCAACCATGCTTCGTGTCAACATAAGAGATATTGATTGTGTTGCTCCTACATGTGCAGATGATACAACGCTCGTGAGTACAAGTCGCAGTGAACTGCAAACGCTTAGAACTAGGTATATCAGTGGATTACAGTATCATGGAGCACAACCGTTAAAAAAAGTTGTGCTTAGTGTACCTGCCCTCAGGAGTAAGAATAAGTCAGAATATTTACACCAATGGACACTGAAAGGGGAACCAATGCCAAATGTCTCTGAGACTATGCATACGGGGATAATGCGGTCTGCAGATACAGAACAGTCTGCAACTATGGAGAAAATTCAAAAAGCTAGATGAACCCTTTATAGTTCAATGTCGTCTGGCCTGCACGAAGAAAATGGAGGCGGCTAATCAACTTATGCAGACGTAATGTGGTATCGGTGTTGGTGAACAGCATGGAAGTGGTATTACCAAAACAAAAATATGTGGATATGCTTGACAAATTCAACTAGAATTGTTGTCCAGGGACAACTTGCCGAGCCCGCTGTTTGTTTTAGTGACCTATCAGTATGTCCAAACTAAGTGCTTCAATCTAGAAAGAAGCCAAGCAACATCATGCCTAGACAACATATTTTTTTTAACTTTTCATTATCATGGAATGCAAGTAAAGGTAATGGCCCAGACAGGGTCAATTTATGACAATTTTATCATTTGACCTTCAAGTGTGACCTTGATCTGGACCAACCTGAATAACTCTTTTTCACATGACACTTCTACGTATCCAGAAGATCAATTGTGCCAATTATTTTGAAATCCGTGAATAAATGTAGAAGTAATGGCCCGGACAAGCTCTATTTATGACCATCTTATCACTGACCATTAAGTGTGACCTTGACCTTCAACCTTCTTGAACAAATGCTTCAAATGGCCTTTTTTCTCATAAAGGAGAACAACAGACTCGAAGTGAGACAAAGTATTTTGAAATCCATGCATAAATAGAAGTAATGGCCCGGACAAGCTTAATTTATGATCATTTTATCAATTAACCTTCAAGTGTGACCTTGACCGTCAACTTACCAGAACAAATGTTTCAAATGACACTTTTACTTATCAAGAAGAACAATTGTGCCAACTTATTTTGAAATCCATGCGTAAATGTAGAGGTTATTGCCAGGACAAATCTGGACGGATGCACGCACAGCACTAATATGTAGGAAAACGCAGTCAATATAGAAATAATAGAGTAGGGAATGCAGCCAATAAAAGGTGTTAATAGGTCTTTTGTTGGTGAACTGACTTCAGACATAGCTATTGACTGCAAATTTGCAATTTCTATATATTGATCATGGAAAAGCTGAAACTGATTTTATTTTGAACATTTTATTTTGAACACAGTTGATAAAGAAATTGAGAGCAATGAAACTAAAATGTAATATAAAAAAGGTTATCATAATAGGACATCCAACATTGACTTTTTTTTATTATTTTTTGTTTAAGTATGAAACAGTGCTTATGCTGAAATTGAAAGGACTTTCATTTTTCCACAAACATCATTAATATTTTACAATTGATTTAGCTGTAAATGATACTAAATGTTTAACTAATGGACGCTATTTGATTATAAAATAGTTTGCCAAAAACGTATTAATTTGTTGGAGATACAATGTGAATAATGAAAAAATAAATAAACTCCAACATTTGTTTTCTTTTCTTTCTATTTTCCTTAAGCCTTCTTACCCAAATCGAAATCGTCAGAAAATGCTGATAGCCAAATTTCATATATATTGCACTAGGCCTATATACCGTTATTATAAACTATGTTGATGGCAATGTATAGGATACAAATCATTAGAAATGCAAGTTTTACAAATTAATTTAAATAAAATTTTCTGTACCGGGAGTGAATAAGTGACACATATTATGTTCACATATATCTGAGAACCTTGGAAAGCATATTTGTCAATTGTCCCATAATAACATATATAATTTCATAAGTCCGTTTTTTTTTTTTTGGCAATGCTGTTAAGCTATCAACTTGCAAAATGAATGGTGTTAAGTATATGCACAAAGCTGGGTTAAATAAAATTTAAACAAACTCAGAATATGACAACAAAAGCATTCTGTTGTAGAGATGATATTTGTAAAATTGTACTATACTATGCTGTCTGTCAAATAGTTTATGCTGTAACTGTTTACAATCGTAAACAGGTAGTGCACAAGGGCCAGTATGGCCTATTGCTTTTGAATAAAATTTATCTTATCTTATCTATATAATTTCATACGTCCGTTTTTTTGGCAATGCTGTTAAGCCATCAACTTGCAAAAAGGAATGGTGTTAAGTATATGCACAAAGTTGGGTTAAATAAAATTTAAACAAACTCAGAATATGACAACAAAAGCAGTTTAGGTGGAAGCGTTCATGAAAGAAATACAGATCTACGTCTATAGAAATTATTTTTGAAAAAGTGAGCAGGGGCTCACGACCCTCACGTATGCTCCCGGCAAGTGTCATCGTTTAATGGCTGGACAGACAGATGAATAGAGAGACAAGCTTTATCAAACTCCCTTGATAGATTTCAGACATAAAAGGAATTACACTAACATCACATAAAAATGCACAAACTTCAAAGTCTGTAACCGTGACCTATGGATGGTTGGATGGATGGTTTAATTTGGTAGATTCAAAAATTTTCAACAATGGTATCAAAACTGTAAGTTTTTTTAACAGTATCCCACCACATTAATGTAGTATGTTACCATATTTATTTAGTAAATATTATACTATATTTTGGCCTTCTGTTCAGGTTAATGCACTTGCAGTTTACATTGTTACAGCAATAATACTAAATTTGATAGTAGTAGCTTAAAATCAAATAAATAAGAGTGCATCATACTTTATCATGCTAGTATACAACAAAATATAGTATCAACAATCTGACTGGCTACTGTAAGCATTTTGATTGACTGACCGTATATGATATTTGACTAAACTGTTTTCAAACCTATATATAATCTCTAGCACACGTTCGATAATTACCATGAACAAACTATTAAAGTATTGTTTCGAGAACAACGTGCTTTGTGTACGCAAATACAATAAGAAACATATTTAGCTCCGTCTGATTAAGCACCCTAAGAGTCTCATGTATTTTGTTGAAAGTTTCTCTTATTTTACGGAAAATGATAAGTTGTAGAACAAATGTGAAGAAGTATTATTACTAATAAAATGTAGAATGAATTACTGCCAACTTTTCCCCCCAAAGAAATGCAAACCCTGAATAGGAACCTCTTACAAAAATCTTAAACTTGCAAAACTGACCTAAGTCTGAAGTCAGTGGGCCGTGACATATGGATCATCATACCCTGATTCTTGTTGTACATATGATATAAATCTGCATACAAACTTACCGGCTTGGTGTGAAATGACTGTAGGAAAAGGCCTATTAACACATATTCCTACTATGTCTGCATTCCATACCATTTATTTAGTAGCTGCGTTTTCCTATATATTTAATAAAATCATAAGTGATTATCCAGGTGTGCTTATTGCACTGGGTGGTTGCTTAGTCCCGGTGAGCGATGATTTTTTCTGACAATCGTCAACGATTTTTTCTGACAATTAGTGTCTCGTAAGCGTGACGAAGCAAAAGGGTAAGTGAACAAACTTATTTTCATTTTTTTTCCTGATCTTTTGCAAACAGGCTGTTTTCTGAAGCATTTTATGAGCGCATTTAGTCGTTTGTCACATTTTTTCTGTGAGATAACCTCTGCAAACCAAGGACGAAAATTACAGCAAATGTCAAGGATTTGCTCCTACAACGAATTTTATGTCCCGGATTTTTTCCTACAGTGTCCCGGATTTTTTCCTACCACATATATTGCATTTCAGAGACCCAAAACTCGGATTATAGACTCAGCAATTAGATTTTTTAGTGTGTGATCTAATTTTATTTCGCCGATTGAACATCAGAAGCATTACTGACATGTATGCCGTGGTATGCCTCAAGGAAAACTATCACTACAGGTGTTCATGAGTGAAAAAATTCATTACACGACAGAAAGAGAGGATTTTTTTTATCTTTTATGCTTAATAACTACAGTGCCTTATACTTTATAATTACAGTGATCAGATTGTTCCAAGTTGGTATTGCTGGCGCCAGAGAATTAACCTTTCTCCTTGCCATTTCGCTTCAGTGTGGTGTTGCTAAGCGTTGATGGATGAATGACTCCTTTTCAAAAGTATTTCAGTCAGATAAAGACGACGGTAGGGGGATAATGAAAAGCTATGTGCATTGGAATCCCGTTTACGATGTATAGATTTTCGCCTTTAGCAGGTATCGAACCAGAGACCGCTAGATCAGCAGGCCAGCGCTTAACCTACTGAGTTACCTGAGCTGATGTTGCTCAGCGTGTTTAGTGGTATGATATCGGGTGTAAACGCTGTTTGTCCCTAGAGGATGGTGTGGAAGCGTCTAACAAAAGCAAAACCAAAGAGTGCCCATCAAATCATAAAAAGTTTGGAGTGGAGGCCCTATTAGCAAATTCATTGATTTAGTAGGCCCTACATCCTTAAATACGGCCATAGGCCTACTCATACTTGTGAATCCATTATATAACCTAATTGCTGTTTGAATAAACCACATTGACTGAAATGCCAACATTAGATAGTCTGACGTTACTGTGACCTTGGGCGTCACGAGATTTCTGATGTGGCGTCATAAACTACCCAAAATCAAAGTCAGGAGATCTACTCCAACCCACGTGTTTCCACCATCTTCTTCGATTTGCCAGATAATTTGCAGGTAAAATTTTGTTTGCGCACATTTATACAGTTGATTACTTTTCGAGTATACACGGGGGTAATATCAGTTTGCTTACCTGTGCTGTCGACCGAACCGTACAAAGACGCCATTTGAAGATGCCAAAAGGAAGTGGCTCGCGACAGAGAAGGAGGTAGTAAGCAGTACCAGTTATGGTAGATGACACATGTATATTATAATGAGGTGGTTGTCGACCGAATGATACTTCTGTCGACTGTCTCGGTCGACAACCACTTTAGCATGTATAGAAACTGACTGGCTCTGTTGACAGCACAGGCGTGGGAAATTGGTGTTAGCCCCGTGCTTCACTATGTATTTCATTGTCGTGCTCAGTGAATAACTGTTTATGAACAGATTTTGTAGGTGTGTTAATTCTTCGAATTTTTGGACAGGACTTTGTGTGATTGTTCTTGTGTGTATTGACACCTTGTTGTTTGCAAACTGGATATTTTGTATGTCACATCCAACGAACTGCTAACACATCAAATACTCTTGCTTTATATTTTATTAGGTTCCCTTCTGCATTACAAAGCGGCCTCAGAAGACAAAGTTTTTCGTTTGGATGTTTTTCAACACAATGTCGAAGGGTCGTAGTGGCATCAGGAAATGACTTGAGACAGTGTTTGCATTTACTGTTTTTGTCTTCATCCTGCAAATGATGAAAAAATCGAAACTATGAACCCTTCGGAAGCAAGGAATACGTAAAAGACATTACAACAGAAGTCATTTTTTTTTCAAACTTGAATCTTCTCTTCAAGTGCAGATTACACCGAGTCTGCTATTTTCATTTTTTGGAAGTGTTCCATTTTTCTAAAGAAATCTAACATTCGAAATCTTATTTAACTTCACATGAAGCTGGAGGTGCCGTGCGATTATTAAAAGTTCCCCCGTACTCCATCATAGTGCAATAAGTGCTGTGTGGCGGCCGAAAAACGTCTCGCCAAACTTCACCATAGGGCAGATTATATAATTTTCTGGTCATTTTGGAAACATTTGTTTCATTTTGAATCATTCTGAAAACAGAGTGGCCGAGCCGCTGCTAGGGGCATGGCTGGTGTTGCACATTACATGTATAACACGGAACGGAATACCGGTAACTTGATAATAATTATTTGTCTGAGAAAATCTGAAGTCTGTTGAAATAATTTCAGTATGCAATGTCATTGAAAAATTGATGGATCATGGCAAACAGTTTATAACAATGACGTCATAGATCTGTTACCATAGTAACTAAGAGTTCAAAATCATGCCAGAGTGACGTCATCTAGACGTCATTCTGCCAAGAGTTTGTAATTCCGCAATAGCTAGTATCATTTGTATGGGAGTACGGCAAACAGTGTTTACTACGCTCCATCAGTTTTTCAATGGCATTACATACTGAAATTCTTAAAACAGAAACTTCAGATTTTCTCAAACAAATAGAAACGTCACAAAAACAGGCGTTAGAAGGCGTGTAACGGCCATTAAATATCTCACCGTGCCCAATCATTGTGCAGATTATATAATTTCTGGTCCTTTGGAATCATTGATTTCATTTCGACAAATTTTAAAAGAGATTAGCTCCTGGTAAGGACATGGCTGCAATTGATTTGATTGATTGATTGAGTTGATGCTTAAAGTCCACGGTAAACAGCTATGGTCATGTCGGGACGGTCAGTTAACCTAACCACACTATTCCTGGGCTGCAACTGAACCGAGCATGTTATTTTCATTTATTCCTTTTATGTATCCCTTGCTTTCAAAGGATTGACTTTCAGAACATTTTGGTTTAAACATTTCTGTTCTGGTGTTGATGTGTAGTATGTAAAAATGTTCAGTTCCTCAAGCGTAGAACCGGCTGGACCTGTGCATTTTCAAGCCTCACATACACTATGCTATGGTGAGGATTGTGAGGAACAGGCAAGCACTGTACACCAAAGATAGTACAAAAGGAAATATTTTGGCTTTGGAATCACACACATACACACGTACGCACGCATGCATGCACGCACAAGTCTGGAGAAACAATGCAAATTTACTATGCCTCATAAGAGAAAAAAAATAGCCTGACCGTGGCGGCACTCAAATTTACAACCAAATTTGAAGCAATAGAATGGGCTACATGGTGCATACAATGGAAAGGCTGGTCTTTTGATGACCAACAAATAATTTGTCATCCATTTATGCACCAAAATTAAGTTTGAAGCATTTTTTTATCTTGCTGTTCAATATATGTGCAATAACGTATCATAACAACTACTCATTTTGTGGTTTGCGTTGTCAGAAAAAATCAGGCGTTTTAAATCTATTGTAGGAGCAAATCCGGGACTTGTAGGAAAAAATCCGGGACCTATGAAAAATGAAAATGGGCTTACAGACCTATTTAGATTATTGTAAAGTGTCAAAAAATAATGAGACATTTTTCCCAACACCGATTTATGATTAAAACTAACGTTACCCTATGGTAAACTTCGCAGACATAGACATAGACGACAATTCTTCAAGATGTACCCGAAACGAAAATTTCCAGGTATCTTTTATCTGTTGACCACGTTAAACATGTCTATTTTATCTAATTTGCCTAATCTCTACCAAGAATAAGCATAGGATTTGTAAATAAATGTTTTAATCGACTAAACTCGCCATTTTGTCGCACCAGTTTTCTGTTATGACGTCACGGAGAAAAAATCATTGACGATTTGGAAAAAATCCGGGACCGTTGTCAGAAAAAATCGTTGACGATTGTCAGAAAAAATCATCGCCCACCGGGACTAAGCAACCACCCAGTGTATTGTAAAGGCAGAATTTATTGTTTGACTTCTCCTTGTTGAACTGTAACCTCAAGCAGTCTAGGCACATGGTTCCCCGTAAGCTGCAGAAACGGGAACCTACACATCAATGGCAGCACGTCGTCCGCATACTGTCGTTTTATGTAACAAATACACGACAATATTAGCGTAAATAGACAAGAAGTCAACTATATATTTACCTGACGAAAATGTTCCACCAAGCTTCATATCAGCCACAGGTAAATACTTGAGTTAGTATCTTAATTAGGTGGTTTTGAGGAGTGATGAAATTCACAGAGGTTATTTTTCAGTAATTTTAGTGGGTGGGGTACATTACTTGGAAAAAAAAGTGTGGTATTTCTTTCAATATTTAATATTTATTGGTGCAGGTATCAGAGTGAAAAGACATGACTAATTTGATATATGTATTTGTACATTGTTTGCCTATCGGCTAATGTTTACTATGTTTACAGTGTTTTCCCAAAGAAGCAGCAGGTGTAATAAACAAAGTAGCTGGCACTTCAATGCGGCAAGGCCGCGTGACCGAGTCAGTGCAGCTGTCGAGGGCGAGAGTGCTGGAGGGGTGTCCCCTACCGATGGTGGGGTCGGAGGGGCCTCCCCCGGGAAAATTTTTAAAAAACAGTGCAATTTGGTGCATTCTCACAGCGACCTATATATAGAGTGACTCGCATCTCCAGTTAAATATAGGTATTTTTCCAATAGACACTTGTCGCGCCGCTGGACAGGTGAATGGCTGAAAACAGGGCTCTCGATCACCGAAATTTGGGGCCGAAATTCGGCCCCATTCCCAATGCCAAAAAGTATGTTTTTTTCCCAATTCCAGATGAAAAATTCCCAATCTGACTGAGCCTGTTTGGTCCAAGAATACTGCAGTTGCATCAATGCAAAATGTATTTAAAACCACCTAAAACCAAAAAAGTTAACATAATTTATAACTTTAAAAATCGGGAAGCGATTACATTTTCAATCACGATCGTCATGTTTTGTTACCGGAAAGTGGTACCGGGTTTTATCAAGTAGTCATGTACTGTTAGAGTTACTTCCCTTCCCTGTACTGTTAGAGTTACTTCCCTTTCATTAGAGGACGAATAGCCTAGCGAATTTCGCTGCAATATGTTAATATTTTCTTTGCTTCAAGGGCCAGTATTGTTGTGGTGAACAATATTTTGACTTATTCTTTAATTTAAAGCCTTCCAATGCTAAAATTTGATCAGAGTTTTCACCTTTAGTGAATGATTCTGCTGTTTTTGCGTTTCATACCTGAATCAATTTTCACAGACATTTTCGGCCATAGCCAAAATCATAAACAGGATTACCGGGACATTCAAGAGTGAGTATAGTGATAGTGACATACCGTGGATGTTTTGTACTTGCAGGACTGAAAGTTTTGTCATGTTCTGCATTGTGACAGTCCACTTTCTCTCAACTTCACATTATGCTTAGTTCACAGATGCTTCAACCTAGAGTGTTATACTGTTGTTATATTGAAACACTCTTTTTCTATGTCCCAGTCTTGTCTCCAATTTGAGAGTGGCAAGATAGGGAAGTTGCCAGTTCAAAGGAAAGAAAGAAAAAACTCAACACACACAAATAGTTTTGTTATTATCTAATATCCCAACTATTTGATAAAGTTTATTATGATTCTCTATCTCTGCTAGATTTATGTCTGCTTATTGACTCGATTCCTCTGAAAATATATAACAATACCATATGTAAGTTGTGTTGGTCTGACAATGAAAACGTCACACATAAAACAATGGAAATTTTCCCAATTTTAGACAAAACGTCGCTATTTTCCCAATTCTAAAGGCCCCGGCCCCATTCCCAAAATGGGGTGTGAGAGCCCTGGAAAAAATCGATAATTCTATTGACCGTTTATTTCTCATCTCGACTTATGTTAATACTATCATTATGTTATTTTATCTGTATAAATAATATGTTCTTACAAACGTTTGCATTAATTTGTGTACAAAATTCCCGAAATTTTGATACCAAACTTGCCAAGTTTTTATACCGTAGTTTTACTTTAAGAAAAAAAGCGAAGAAAAAACGGGCTGGGGGGCTTTTCAATATAAATACTGGATACTTTTACTTTTTATTTTGCATTTGGATGACGATTTTGATCTCGGCTCTCTCTCTCTCTTACTTAGGAGAATATGCATGCATTGAAAGTTGAAGTAAGTAAGTGACATCGATTTACACTTGCGAAAAAAACCCAGCTTTTCTACAGCTTTAGCGCAGCTTTAAAAGCTGCGCAGAAGCTTCGCAAAAGCCGGCGGTATTGGCACCTGCGTATTTAAGCTGTAGAAAAGCTAGCTTTTCCGCAGAGCTGCTGAAAAGCCGGCTTTAACGCAGCTTTATACAAACCTGCAGAAAAGCCGGCTTTTACGCAGCTTTAGCGAAGCTCTAACGCAGCTTTAACGCAGAGGCACATAAAAGCTGCGTCAAACTCAAAAGCTGCGTTTAAGCTGCAGAAACGCAGCTTTTCCGCAGGTGCCAATACCGCCGGCTTTTGCGAAGCTTCAACGCAGCTTTAGGTCAAAGCTGTGTTTCTACTGCTTGAAAAGCAAACCTGCGTAAAAGCTGCGTATCTGTCAGAAACCTGCGTCTTTAAAAGTTCTGGATGAGGACAGAAAAACAGAAGGTCAAAAATAAAAACAAATAGAATTTAATATAATAAAACAGTGCTATACAAACACCTTTAAAAGGTAACAATTGTGATATTGTAAATTATCAGATAGCTGACTAGAAATCATGCAGTAACAAAACTACAAACTGAGCATAAAACTATTAAATTTCAGTGCTTATCCCATTCCCTTGACTTTTACTCACAGATAATGATGAATTTAGGGGGAAAACAACAATCAAGAGGAATTCAAATTCAAGTCTTTCCCATTTTGTGTGTGTGTGTGGGAGGTCACTGGGGGGGGGGGGGGGCTGCATGCATGCCTGCCTGTCTGTCTGTCTGCTTGTATGTCAGTTTATCTATCTGTCTGTGGTCTTAAATAATGCAAAATTTATAAGATTAAGAACAAAATGAAATTCTAGAAAAATTAAATCTTACCAGAATCCAAATCCAGTGAAAATGAACAAGTTACAAACATTATCTCCACATGTTTAGCCTTAAAGTCACTGTTTTCTTTTTACTTGACTCTTTATAAATGATGACTTAAAAAGTTTTTTGGAAAGATTTTTATGCCACATGGCCCCCCTCAGGGAAAATTGCCATAGCAACAAGGTAATATTGCTTAATATTACATAATACCAGATTAATGTTGATGAATTTACGCAGCTTTTTAGAGCTGCGTAAAAGCTGCGTTTCTTTATTTTCTTTATAAAATATGCACCCAATCAATTCAAATTATTAAGCAAAAAAAATGTAGCTAGTCCCCTGTGTCCATGTGTGATGCTAATGTTCAGATATTCATTTTTCTGTAATTTAAACCAAACATGTTGGTCTTCATGCAATTCCAATTTGTAGAACAAATTTTCCCTTTGTGCTCAAAATCATTAGAAACAAAAGATAGAAAATTAACAAAAATATACCATACCCAACCGACATGCTACAACCCTAGATATTGTATATAGTCCAAGATGGCAAAACAAAATCTTAGTTTTAGGTGAGGCAATTGCTGAAAATTTAAATACGCAGCTTTTTAAAGCTGTAGAATAGCTGCGTCTTTGTCACCCGACGTAGGAGGAGGGGGACTATAGAAATGACCCTCGTCCGTCCGTGTGTCAGTCCGTCCGTCCGTCCGTCCGTCTTTCCGTCCTTCCGTCCGTCCGTCCGAAATCTTGTCCCCGCAACTCCTCCTACGTCTTTCATCGGATTGATTTGAAATTTTACAGATTGTATTCTTATGATATGAAGATGTGCATGTGGTTTTTTATTTTTGTTTCGGCCATTTTTGATGGAGTTACGGCCCTTGCTGACTCAGACCTTGTCCCCGCAACTCCTGCTACATCTTTTATCAGATTGACTTGAAATTGTGCAGAATGTTTCATCATGATCTGAAGATGTGCATGTGATTTTGGAATTTCAATTGTCCTATATTTTACAAAGTTATGGCCCTTTGTCATTTTTGGTATTTTTCCAACTTTTGAACCGTTTGACCGAGAGAGCTGAAATTTGGTATGTCCGTCCGAAATCTTGTCCCCGCAACTCCTCCTACGTCTTTCATCGGATTGATTTGAAATTTTACAGATTGTATTCTTATGATATGAAGATGTGCATGTGGTTTTTTATTTTTGTTTCGGCCATTTTTGATGGAGTTACGGCCCTTGCTGACTCAGACCTTGTCCCCGCAACTCCTGCTACATCTTTTATCAGATTGACTTGAAATTGTGCAGAATGTTTCATCATGATCTGAAGATGTGCATGTGATTTTGGAATTTCAATTGTCCTATATTTTACAAAGTTATGGCCCTTTGTCATTTTTGGTATTTTTCCAACTTTTGAACCGTTTGACCGAGAGAGCTGAAATTTGGTATGCTATTAGCATTTGGTAAATTGAGTATTCTGATTATTGTTAGGATATGCTAAATTTATTAGTGACAGAGTTATTCCCCTTTCATAGATAATAGACATTCACTTAAAGGTAAAGGGATAACTCAAGAACTATTCATATTAATGGGCTGAATTTTCATAAATGCATTGTTCTTTTTCATCAGATTCATATTAGGAGGATTATGGCCCTTGTTATTTTGTTATTGGGTATACAGTCTTATGTTTTGGGCATTCTGGAAGGGCCTAAAGTTTCAGTAGCCTGATTTTACACATATACGCCCAGTTCTGAACTTAAGTATTTTATAACCTCATAGAGGCCCAGTAATTGGGGTATATGTCTCTGCTTATGCTTCAATCATTATTTGTTTACCAGGTTCTGTTATACACATATTTTCTGGTTTTACACATAAATGCTCCTTTCTAAACTTAAGTATTTTATAACTTCATAGAGGCCCAGTAATTGTGCTTCAGTTATTATTTGCTGACCAGGTTCTGTAATACACATGTTTTCTGTTTTTGTCCATATAGTTACTCTGAAACTGAATAAAGGGCTGCAGTTTGTGACACATTTCAAACGTCGGGTGACACTTGGCCCATGGCCTTTTATTAGCTCACCTGAGCCATAGGCTCAGGGTGAGCTATTGTGATCACCCAGTGACCGTCGTCCGTCGTGCGTCGTCCGTCGTCCGTCGTGCGTCGTCAACAATTTGCTTTAAATGACATCTTCTCTGAAACCGCTAGGCCTAGGGCTTTGATATTTGGTATGAAGCATTGCCTAGTGGTCCTCTACCAAGTTTGTTCAAATGGTGGCCCCAGGGTCCAAAATGGCCTTGGGGCAGGGGGTCTTGGGTTCGAAACTAAAAAATACTTAAAAATCTTCTTCTCCAGAACCGCTTGGCTCAGATGCTTGAAATTTGGTATGTTACATTGCCTAGTGGTCCTCTACCAAGTTTGTTCAAATGGTGGCCCCAGGGTCCAAAATGGCCTTGGGGCAGGGGGTCTTGGGTTTGAAACTAAAAAATACTTAAAAATCTTCTTCTCCAGAACTGCTTGGCTCAGAGGCTTGAAATTTGGTATGAAGCATTGTCTAGTGGTCCTCTACCAAGTTTGTTCAAATGGTGGCCCCAGGGTCCAAAATGGCCCTGGGGCAGGGGGTCTTGGGTTTGAAACTAAAAAATACTTAAAAATCTTCTCCTCCAGAACTGCTTGGCTCAGAGGCTTGAAATTTGGTATGAAGCATTGTCTAGTGGTCCTCTACCAAGTTTGTTCAAATGGTGGCCCCAGGGTCCAAAATGGCCCTGGGGCAGGGGGTCTTGGGTTTGAAACTAAAAAATACTTAAAAATCTTCTCCTCCAGAACTGCTTGGCTCAGAGGCTTGAAATTTGGTATGAAGCATTGTCTAGTGGTCCTCTACCAAGTTTGTTCAAATGGTGGCCCCAGGGTCCAGAATGGCCCTGGGGCAGGGGGTCTTGGGTTTGAAACTAAAAGATACTTGAAAATCTTCTTCTCCAGAACTGCTTGGCTCAGAAGCTTGAAATTTGGTATGAAGCATTGTCTAGTGGTCCTCTACCAAGTTTGTTCAAATGGTGGCCCCAGGGTCCAAAATGGCCCTGGGGCAGGGGGTCTTGGGTTTCGGAACTGAAAAATACTTAAAAATCATCTACTTCAGAACCCCAAGGCTCAGCTGCTTGAAAGTTGGTATGTAGCATTGTCTAGTGGTCCTCTACCAAATTTGTTCAAATGGTGGCCCCAGGGTCCAAAATGGTCCTGGGGCAGGGGTTCTTTGGTTCAAAACTTAAAAATACTTAAAAATCTTCTTCACCAGAACTGCTTGCCTCAGATGCTTGAAATTTGGTATGGAACATTGCCTAGTGGCCCTCTACAAAGTTTGTTCAAATGGTGGCCCCAGGGTCCAAAATGGTCCCGGGGCAGGGAGTCCCAGGTTTGAACCATAGAAATACATAGAAAAATATTAAAAAATCATCACTTCAGAACCGCAAGGCTCGGATGCTTGAAATTTGGTATGTAGCTTTGCCTAGTAGTCTTTTACCAAGTTGGTTCAAATGATGACCCCAGGGTCTAAAATGGCCCAACCCTAGGGGGTCCTGGGTTTGAACCATAGAAAAATATTCAAAAATCTTCTTCTTCAGAACCACTTGGCTCAGATGCATGAAATTTCGTATGTAGCATTGCCTAGTGGTCCTTTACCAAAATTATTCAAATGATGGCCACAGGGTCCAAAATGGCCTGGCCCCAGGGGGTCCAGGGTTTGAACCATAGCAATACATAGAAAAATATTCAAAAATCTTCTTCAAAACCATTTGGAAGTGGTTGCAAACTATCAGGTTTGTTAAATGGTGACCCTTGTTTGACCTTTAACCTTTTTGGTCAGGTGAGCGATTCAGGGCCTCTTGGCCCTCTTGTTATGTTTAAGATGGTTTGGACTTAAATTTAAGTAATACGCAGCTTTTCTACAGCTCTCAGGAGCTGCAGATTTTATCTTTATGATTTATTTGTTGAATAAAAAAGAATATTCAGCTTTTCTACAGCTTTTAGATTTAAAGACGCAGCTTTCTGAAATTAACCAAATTAAATATCCAGCTTCTGCGCAGCTCACACAAAAAAGTACAGCTTTTGCATAGCTATTTGAAAAAATGTACAGCTTTTCCGCAGGTCTGAAAAGAAACGCAGCTTTTCTACAGGTTTTTAAAAAATACGCAGAAAAGCTGCAGAAAAGCCGGCTTTTGCGCAGCTTTTATACAGAGCTGCGTTTAATTTTCGCAAGGGCAAACAAGCTGAGGAAGTTGGAATTTCTATTAGAAGTTATCGACTTGAATAGCCCATTTCATTAATGTTAACGTAATCAAATTATTATTCAACGTTAAAGTAAGCTTTGAATTTTATGATGATGAATAAGAAAATAAGTTTTGTGATGATTTTGCTTGGTTATGGAGTTAATTTTTATCTTTGGTCGCTGACAAATTCTTCAATGCATAACTAAACATCCCTCTGAACACAATGTTATATGGCAAAAACTGTGAAAAAAACAGTTTTATTTTAAGATTATTTTGACCCTTTAAATCTGCAAGAAATCGCATAAAATAGCAGTCAAAAATATCATTGTGGGGCTCAAAAATTGTTATTTTGGGAGCCTTATTCAAAAACGGAGGAGTGGGGTTTTGAACATCCTGATGTGCCGGTTTTCGCTACTTTCACAAAATAAGCCAGCGTTTGCGCTAGCTATTTCTGCTTTGCGTCCTGTGGACGCAGAGGTTTGAAAATTTGCGTCCAAGACTCATTATTTCGCGTCCTTGCTAAACTGGGTCGGAAAAACGTGCTCACAACCGACATTACGATGGACATCATTTTTGTTTCTTTTCCTTTATAAAAGGCAAAAAACAAACTGATATAAGATGCAATCTAAACCAAATGCAACAATTCCAATATTTATTCATTATTACCAACCTTTTATGCAGAAATAAACCATATAAATAGATAAAGTTTTAACATCCCGACGTGTTTTCTCCCGACACTACACAGTCAATACACATTATCTGGTGTAATGGCTATAAATAGATCCGCATGTTTGATTATATCTACTAGAGTATGGTACTTTCTACGAAATTTATTTCAATTATGGACATAAAATCATCAAAAATATCGGGAGAAAGTTGATATTCATTTCTCTATTAGTGAGAATCTGAAGTGGCCTGCATGCGGTGCATACATAATTACACCTATTCATCTCAAGTAGTAGATAAAATTAGCACCCTATCGAGCTACCGAGATGTCTTGGCGGCGTCTTTGAACTAAAAGCAGCTTGACTGGCGGCCCATCATAAAAGATACTATGCGTCCTGTGGACGCAGACGGTAATTTTTTCGCGTCCGGCACTAGTTAAATCGCGTCCCAGACGCATTTTTTTGTGCTAACGCAAACGCTGATAAGCCTATTTCTGTACTGTCATAAGACCATCAAAATAGTAAATATTGTCATGAAAACTATATATCAAACAATTTTTTGGTCCTTTCCCTTTCGTTTTCTAATGCAAAAATATTACCTAAAACCTTATTAACAACGGAGTACATCGTTAAAGAAGTGATGGCTTTCACAGCGTCATCGCCATTTTGTTTCGAGTGACCAAAGTCTCTCAATTTACAGCGTTAAAAATGAGCTCCAAAACCAAGCAAAATCATCACAAAATTTATATTCTAATACACCATTATAAAATTCAAAGCTTACCTTATCTTTGCATAATAATTTCACTATGAAAACACCGATAAAATGGGCGATGCAAGCCGTTAACTTTTGACAGAAATTCAGGCCTTATCAGCTTGTTTTAACAATGGCGATCCGGTAGGAGGCACTGCAGTCGCATGCACGACATGCCTCTTTGGACCGAAAAGTGAAGACGCGAGTCACTGTATTTATAGGTCACTGATTCTCAGGCCTATTTTTGGGCCTTTTTTACCTTTCTAAAATCAAGGTTTTTGCTAGTACTTTTTGTAAAGAATCTTGAAATATTAAAAGCTGAAGCAACATTCTGTTGAGATGGAACTGGACATTTAGAAACTAAAGCTGGAAATAGAAAAAAGATTCAGTTCTTTAAAATTCCAATTTAATTTATTCCCTATCAAACATGTCAAATTCAACATCTGACCAAACTGTAAGCCAATCTTTATTACCCTATCTCATTTAAAAATCACTTAGTGTTACCATAGAAGCAAGCATAATGTGTATTTTTGACAGGATTGATAATTTGATACACATTATAAATTGTAACATAGCAGAGCTTTAAAGATGTCTAAACAGATAAAAAAAAACAACTGATATCATTGTTAGCGTTTTTGTCATTTGGATCTGCTGTGTCATAAGTAAAAGAACGGAAAAAGGGTGGACAGGAATAGACTTTGCCAGCTCTACTAGGGCAGCTGAAAACAGGACAAGGTAGAAGATCAAGTTACTGAAAGGATTCCCAGAGTGCTGTTTGCCTTCTTGACAGCCTGGTCCATATGATGATTCCAGAACATGCTAGACTGAAGTTCTACTCCAAGGTACCAAGTGGAGTCTTTTGAGTCAAGAGTGTGGCCTTTCAGGATATATGTTGAGGAAATTGGTTTCCTTGATCTGGCATTACACTTCTTTTTACATAAACTAAATCAGTAAATATGCAGGTAATTGTGATCTTGTGCATTTACACAGACATTTTCTGTTTTATGCAGCAGGTTCCATTTCCCTTGAATGATTTGTTGCCATTGAAATCAGTCTGCAGAATTGTTTACTGGTGAAACACCAAGGACAACCAATGACCAGGACCAGATCAGGGAAGCTAGTTCCTAATCAGTACAAGACAATTTAACAACGTAGTAACTGAATCCTCTGCGCACTCAGCAGCAGAAATCAGGGAATCTGCCAGAGAGTTCCAATCTCTAATAGTCTTGGGAAAGAACCTGCACTTGTAAATGTCAGTCCCAGCCATTTGATTTTGAAATGCCAAGGAATGATGCTTCTTGGTATGGCTTTTGGGGGGAATAAGGTCATTTGTGGGCTAACTGGCTACACCTTTTAGACCTTTGTAAAGCATTATGAGTCATATTTTCTTGTGAAGAAGTTGAGTAATATTTGAGTCGCTACATGACAAAACCAACAAAGTTGCATGTGCACCCAGTGAAAACTCAGATCAGCCTGGGCAGCCGCCCAGTCTAATCAGAGCCTTCACTGTCGGCATGGAGTTTGCTTAGACCTTAAACTACCGTTTAAGCGCACAACGAAAACCCTGATCTGGGCTGGATGCCCAGGCTGATCTGAGTCTTTGCTGGGTGCATATGCCGTTTTGTTGGTTTTGTCGTGTTGCGACTCATATTTTTTCCATTGTAGGTCGTGGCAGCCCTAACACAAGTGTCATCACTATTAAACTCAGCGAGACAAGGAAGTACAGCTATTGTTTATCCCATACATGGAAGAACCTCAAGAGTCAGCCATAAGCCAAGCCATAAAACTCCAGTCCGAACCCAAACGAAGAAATCTCTGAAGGTTTGTGCCTTTTTGGACACTTTACCAATACATGCCATTTCCTCTAGACCGCATAAAACAGATCCTGATTTTTTTTCTGAGGTTTCATGATATAGAGTGAGATTCTCTAAATTTCTTCAAAGCTATGTGTAATCTTTAATGGTCAGGCATTATCGGCCACTTTTGATGGAATTTTGGTAACTTTTACACAAGAAAATGGGAGGGAGTCCATTCATTAGGGAGTGAGCATTTAATAGGATAAATACAGTAAGTTGAATTCATGTACTTGCAGGAGCAGAGAGAGGAGTTAGAATCATCTATTGCTGAATTATCCAGAAGCCTGAACACAGCTGAGTTATGTCCCATCCTGGGACTCTCCAGACAAGAGGATAGACTTGGCACATCATGGAGAACTTCATATGTCTCTGCAAACACATTTTTTGAAAATAAAACAGGTAAATTTGTTAAGGTGGTTGGGTACATCACTATGCTTATTTTTCCATTTTTAGCTCACCTGGCCCGAAGGGCCATAGTGAGCTATTGTCATACCAATGCGTCCGGCGTGCGTCGTGCATCGTCACGGAATTTGTCCGTCAACACCTAAAAACAAATATTCAAACATCTTCTTCTGTAAAACTACTGGTCCCATGGTTCTCAAATTTCACATGGAGCATGGCCTGACTCCAGGGTCTTAGAATTGTAAAATTGGGTCAGGTTTAAAATCCAAGAAGGCCGCCGTTACTAAAAATAGCAAAAACAACAAAATAAACTTCTTCTCCAGAACCACTGGGTATATTTGTCTGAATTTTGGCATGGAACATCAGTGAAACCTTGGTATTCAAAATTGTAACAATGAAAAAAATCTGTAGCGGAGTTTTGTCACAGTGACCTACTTTCTGTTTACGTGAGTAATTTTGCTCAAATGCCAATGTCAAAAAATGACCTATTTAAACAACTTCAAACAGTTTCTTCTCTAAAACCACTGAGCCCATGGATCTCAAATTTCACATGGAGCATGACCAGACTGCAGGGTTTCAAAATTGTAAAATTGGGTCAGGTCAAGAATCCAAGATGGCTGCTGTTACTAAAAATAACAAAAACAACAAAATCAACTTCTTCTCCAGAACCAGTTGGTATAATTGGTTGAAAGTTTGCATGGAACATAAGTGGGACCTTGGTATTAAAAATTGTAAAAATAAAAAAAATCTATAGCGGAATTAGGTCACAGTGACCTACTTAGCGTTTACAAGGCCGATTTTGCTCAAATGTCAATATCTAAAGAAAATGCAACCAATTCTGACCAGATTTGGTCAGCATTGGTTCTTGAATGGAATTATTTCAATTTTGTGCCAGTTGACTATCCAAGATGGCCACCATGGGGGCCGTTACTAAAAATAGCACAAACATAAAAATGACAATTACTCAAGAACCCTTGAATGGAATTGGACCAATTTTGTGTCAGAATGTTCCTTGCATGAAGCCGTTTCGATTAATTGCAATTTGGCATTCCAAGATGGCCGCCATCTGGTGTTACTAAAAATAGCACAAACATAAAAATGACAATTACTCAAGAACCCTTGAATGGAATTGGGCCAATTTTGTGTCAGAATGTTCCTTGCATGATGTCGTTTTGATTTATTGCAAATTGGCATTCCAAGATGGCCGCCATCTGCCATTACCAAAAATAGCACAAAACATGAAAATGACAATATCTCAGACTGCTGAATGGATTTTGACGAAATTTGTGTCAAAATGATTCTTGCATTGAGATGTATCAAAAATATCTAACTGTAGACCATTCATATTGGCCTCTGTTACTAAAAATAGAAAAATGTGAAAATTAGAAAACCTCAATGGAGTTTGGATTAATTTTGTGTCAGAATGGTCCTTTCATTAAGCTTTTTCGATTTTTTGCATTTTGGCATTCCAAGATGGCCGCCATTTGCCCTTACTAAAAATAGCACAAAACAAGAAAATGACAATATCTCAGTAACCGCTGAATGGATTTTGACGAAATTTGTGTCAAAATGATTCTTGCATCGAGATGTTTCAAAAAATATCTAACTGTAAGACCAGTCATATTGGCCTCTGTTACTAAAAATAGAAAAATGTGAAAATCAGAAAATCTCAATGGAATTGGACCAAATTTGTGTCAAAATGGTCCTTGCATGAAGGCTTTTCGATTTTTTGCATTTTAGCAATCCAAGATGGCCGCCATCTGCCGTTACTAAAAATAGCACAAAACATGAAACTGGCAATATCTCAGTAACCCCTGAATGGATTTTGATGAAATTTGTGGCAAAATGATTCTTGCATTGAGGTGTTTCAAAAGTAAATATATAAAGATCAGGCAAGTTGGCCTCTGTTACTAAAAGTAGCAAAATGTGAAAATGAGAAATTCTCAGTGGAATTGGACCAATTTTGTATCAGAATGGTTCCGTTGCACAATAGCCAGGTGAGCGATATCAGGCCCATTTGGGCCTCTTGTTTAGCATGCCTGTAGGAAAGAACATGAAGATTTAAGCTGCGACAGGACAGACCCAACAAAGTGGCATGTGTGCCCAGAGAAGACTCAAATCAGCCTGGGCATCCTCCCAGTCTGATCAGTCTTCACTGTGCGCTTAAAAGGTAACTAAGCATCTAAGCTACCTCCATGCTGAGAGCGAAGACTGTGATCAGACTGGGGGATGCACAGGCTGATCTGAGTCCTTGCTGGGAGCACATTCCACATTGGTTTTGTCGTGTCGCAGCTCACATGAAGAGTTGTTGCTGTCACTGTGGCATCAGCATCCACATTGGATGTTTTGGTTTATGCTTTTTATGTGATTGGCAAGTTGCTGTCAGGCAAGCTATCTTGTATGCAGACAGGTCTTGTTACTAAGGGCAACAACTTTTGTGACCTGTTTGCTTCCTTGGATAACAATACCCTTCCAAGAAGAAAAGATATGTTGAAACCCCTCACTAGACCCATCTTAGCGAGATGGTTCTAGTGAGGGGTCTCAACATTTGTTTTTGAGCAGAAAGAAGGAAAATTATCTTCAAATCAGGGATAATTCTGGCTCAGAATTTTACTTTACGAGAGAAAACATCTCATTTTGCCATTTTTCATGAGAAATTCTCCATTCTCAGTGAGATTTTTTTGGTACTATCCATTATAGAATTGCATTTTGGATGAGATTTTTTTCTCCCACTGAGCAGATTTCAGTGTGATTTCTCACAGTCTTGCCCGAAAATGATCTCTGCCAAATTATCATTGTTGCACCTTCTTATCTGGAGAATTGGACTATCATATTGTCAACTATTTCTTTTACAACAGCTTTATATCAACGTTTGTCTTATTTGTAGGGTTTCCTGAGCTAGCATTATCAGTTGATGGGCCAGCAGTTAGGAGCTTGTGCAGCAGTCCAGAGTTTAAGCAGTTGCTCACTAGATGTATTAAACAACATTCTACAGGTCAGAATGCAGGGCTGTAGATAAGGGAGTATTTGATGATAATTAGGGATTATTTTTCTTATTTCTTATTGAAGCTATATGTTGTGACCCCTCATCTGAATCGTCTCGAGGAGACGGTTCAGATGAGGGGTCACAATATACATTTTTAAGCCAAACTAACAAAAATTATCCCCAATTATCACCACATACTCCCTCTTACCTCGAGCTCTGGAATGGAGTTCTTTTTGCATTAACCCCTTCACCAGCACTAGTCTGATTGTGCTGGCAAAGTGGATATTGCTTTGGAGCCAGTTGTAGGGAAAATTCTGGCTCAGATATCTGTGGGAGAAAACTAGCTCATTTTAGCCAAACTTTGTGAGAATTTAAGCATTATCAGTGAAAGATTTAGGTATTTGTCCAGGGGCCAGCCTAGAGGGCAATTTGGGAGAAATAGTCTCCCTAAGCTGGCTGACTTCTCCCTATTTTGAGCTGAGGGAGAAGTGAAAATGTATAGAACATGTAGGGAAATCCAATACATGTATTTGGACAAATATTTCTCCCTAAAGTCCCAAAAATGTCGCAATCCTTCTCCCTGTCTGAAAGCTCAAGGCTGACTACTGATTTGTCATTACAAAATTTAACTTTTTCACTAGATTTTTCCTCCCATTTGACATATTTTGGTGAGGTTTTTGGCAAAGAATAGAGCAAATTTCTCTCAGTCTCGTCTGAAAACAATGTTGTTAGTTAACGTGGTGTTTAAACTTTTAGCACTAAATTTGGCAAATACACTGATTTTGTCTCTCCTGCAACTAGTAGAAGTGAGATATTGGTGTTGGCAGTGTAAACTTTTCGTTGAGTTTTCTGATATTCGGTATTATTCCTTCTTTTCTGAAAAAAGTGTTACATCAGCATGCATAAATTTCTGTTTGCTTCTCTGGATGAGGTAGCTCTTTGACGTGGGGTCTAGTCTAGTCCTTTAAGAGTGGACCCTCTACTGAGAATGGAGGCAAAAATAATAAACAGAGCTCCAGATAAGAGGGGGTATGGAGGATAATTTGAAGATAATTTTTCTTATTTCTCAACGAAAACATATGTTGTGACCCCTCATTAGAACCGTCTCGACGAGACGGTTCTAATGATGGGTCACAAAATATGTTTTTATGGAGAAATATGGATAATTATCCCTAAATTATCTCTGTTGCCCCTTCTTATCTGGAGCTCTGATAAAGTTGCTTCCTCTGAAAGTATACTCATGACCTTTATATTGCTAATCATAGGTTTTTTGGCAGTAGCTGAATTACTACACTTTAGGCCCTAAATAACGCCCCCTTTTGCAAAATGCAACGCCTCTGGGGCGTTAAATAGGATTAATACTGTATGTTGTTAGTTAACGTGATGTTTAAACTTTAAGCAGTAAATTGGGCAAGTACACTGATTTTGTCTCTCCTGCAAACTAGTAGAAGTGAGATATTGGTGTTGCATTTTTATGTCTCCCCCCTTCAGGGTCGGGAGACATATTGTTTTTCCCCGGGCGTCTGTCCGTCTGTCTGTCCGTCCGTCCGTCCGTCTGTCACAAATCGTGTCCGTTCTATAACTTGAAAACCGCTCAAGCTATATTCGCGAAACTTCATATAAATATCAATCAACATGAGACGACATGCAGAGTGCAAGAATGGTAACTCTGGCATTTATACTTTTTGAGTTATTTCCCTTGGAACTTAGTCCATCACAAAATTGTGTTTCAATTGTGTCCGCTCTATAACTTGAAAACTGCTCAAGCTATATTCGCGAAACTTCATACAAATATCAATCAACATGAGGCGATGTGCAGAGTGCACAAATCGTAACTCTGGCATTTATACTTTTTGAGTTATTTCCCTTGGAACTTTGTCCATCACAAAATTGCATCTCAGTCGAGTCTGTCTATAACTTTAAAACCATTCAAGCTATATTCATGAAAGTTCATACAAATATCAATCAACATCAGGCGACGTGCAGAATGCACTCTGGCATTTATACTTTTTGAGTTATTTCCCTTGGAACTTTGTCCATCACAAAATTGCGTCTCAGTCGAGTCCGTCTATAACTTTAAAACCATTCAAGCTATATTCATGAAAGTTCATACAAATATCAATCAACATCAGACGACATGCAGAATGCAAGAACCATAACTTTAGCATTTATACTATTTGAGTTATAACCCTTAGAACTTTGTCAGTCACAAAATCGTGTCTCAGTTGTGTCTGCTCTATAACTTGAAAACCATTCAAGCTATATTCACGAAACTTCATACAAATATCAATCAACATTAGAAGAATTGCATAGTGCAAGAACCATAACTCTTGCATTTATACTTCTTGAGTTATTTCCCTTGGACCTTTGTCAGTCACAAAATCGTGTCTCAATCGCTTTATTACTTGAAAACCGGACAAGCTATATTCACGAAACTTCATACAAATGTCAGGCAACACTAGACAACCTGCAGAGCACAGCATTTATACTATTTGAGTTATTTCCCTTGGAACTTTGTCATTCACAAAATCGTGTCTCAATCGTCTAAGCTCTATAACTTGAAAACCGTTTAAGCTATATTCATGAAACTTCATACAAATATCAGTCAACATATAAATAGACGACGTGCAGAGCACTGTAACTCTTGCATTTATATTTTTTGACAAAAACTAAATATGAATATCAGTCAACATTACATGACATGCAGAGCATAACAACTATAACTCTTGCATTTATACTTTTTACTTATTATGAATCCCTGCTTCAGGGTAGGGAAACATAGTGTTTTTCCCTTGGCATCTTAATGACTGATCCTTTTGACATCAAAAAGGGGGGAGACATTCTGTTTTTTCGTAGAAAAACAATTCTAGTCTGGAATTGGTGTTGGCAGCATAAACTTTTTGTTGAGTTTTCTGATATACCGTAATAATCCTATTGAACGCCCTGGGGGCATTGCATTTTACGAAAGGTGGGCATTATTTAGAGTGTAATTTCTAAATTGTAGTAAATCAGCCACTGCCAAATATCTCAAATAAACAGTACCAGTAACAAGGGAATAAAAAAACTTTCAGTAGAAGCAACTCTACTATTTTTTGCCTCCCTTCTCAGTGGGGGTCAAGCCTTAAAGGGGAGAATTTGCTCCTCTAGTAGCAAATTTTTTCCATTAAGAGTATACCCTATTTCAAAGAGCTACCGCATCCAGAGAGTTTAACAGGAATTTATGCTAGTTCATATAACATTATTTTCGGAAAAGAGGCAGGGGTCATTTATTAGAGCAGGGGCATTTATAAGGATTAATACGGTAGCTCTGTTTACTGTGTTTAGTGACAGTGCCCAGGCTGGTGAGACACTGCCTTCGGTGGAAATCTTGTGGCTGATAAATATTGAGCAGAGCTCCAGATAAGAGGGAGTATTGAAGATAATTAAGTTCACAAAGATAATTTTTCTTATTTCTTGACAAAAACATACATTGTAAATTATCCCTAAATTATCCCTGTTACCCCTTCTTTTCTGGAGCACTCATTGAGTAGAGTTTGCAGTGGGAAAGATACTCAACATTTTTCAACTAAAAGTTGAGTGTTCATTGTACATATATTTTATTTGATATTATAACATTTGCTAAAAGAAAAAAAAATCAACAGTTTCATCCCTAAATAAGTTTGATAAGCTAGGAAGAAGAAGCAGGCCCTGTACTTGAAATCTGGAGGTCATGGGTTTTGAGCCAGGTCCAGGTTGTGACTCTTCTGTTGCTACAGACGTATCCAGGTGCCCAGAAATTGTGAGAATTTGAAAATAATTTGGGACATTTTTTCTTATTTCTCCATTAAAACATCTGTTGTGACCCCTCAGTAGAACTGTATTACTGAGAGGGTTCTAATGAGTGGTCATAAGATTTGTCTTTTAAAACATGCTGTGTCCCCTCATTAGAACTTTCTCGCCAAGAGGGTTATAATGAGGAGCTACAACATACGTTTTTGTGGAGAAATAACAGAAATTGTCTTCGAATTATCTTCAAGTGCTCACCCGTATCCTGGCTTATGCTTATCTCATTCCCAATAACACTTCATCCGTTCTGAAATAACTGTAGTTCTGTTGAAAAATGAGATTGTCCATTCATTAAGTAGGTGAGCTTTTTAATCTCAGAAACAAGTCCAGTTGATACCGTAATGACCTTAAAATTTCGGACACCCAAAAGTTGGACAATTATTGTTTGAAAATTCTCCGAAAGTGGATTTTATACATTTAATTGCATCCAAATGATGCTTAGTGAATGGCAAACATTGTAGACCTTGATCAAAATGGAGCAGTTTGATCTTGGTCTACAGTGTTTGCTCGGACCTGTCCATCCGAATATTTAGGGTCATTACCAATTTACGGTAATGTTTTTGTTTCAAAAATGTCTTTTTCTATATTAGTTTAAACAGTATTTTATTCAACATATACATGTAATCATACACAATCAATTCATACAAGAATAATATGAAAGGATTCGATAACAGGCTGACTAGCTTATAACCATCGTCTCCCATATATATTATATATTATATATTCTATATTATTAGTTTGTGAACAGAGGAGACATTTTAAGAGCCTGCGAGCAAAAGGAACTGTTCCTGGAATGGGAATAAGACAACAAGATGAAGGACAAGAGCATGTAAGTTTATCATTAACATTTGAGCAGCTACACAACAAAACCAACTAAGCGGCATGTGCACCCAGTGAAGACTCAGATCAGCCTGGGCATCCGCCCAGTCTGATCAGAGTCTTGGCTGTGCGCTTAAAGGGTAACTAAGGGTCTAAGCTAATTCCAACCGGACAGCGAAGACGCTGGTCAGACTGGACGGATGCCCAGGCTGATCAGAGTCTTATCTGGGCAAACATGCCACTTCGTTGGTTTTCTCCATTCGTGGCTCATTAGCTCACCTGTCAAGGTGAGCTTATAGTATAGCCATGGTCCGTCGTCCGGCGTCGTCGGCGTCGTCCACACATTTAAACATCTTCTCCTCAGAAACCACTGGGCCGATTGAAGCCAAATTTCATATGGAGCCTTAACAGGATGGGGGAAAGAAAGTTTATATATTTGACCCAGGTCACATGACCAAGATGGCCGCCATGCCCATATATGGTAAAAACCCTTCAAAAATCTTCTTCTCCAGAACCAAATGGCCTATGACCTTGAAACTTGATGTGTAGCATAGGGCATGCGGGCCCATCATAGTTTTTATAAATCATGACCTTGCGTTGACCTTGACCTAATTTACGGCATGGTCAACTTTGGTACGTTAGGCTTTTATATGGGAAAACGCTTGAACAGTGGATTTCTCTGAAACTATTTAAGTATTAGGTACAATACTTGGTATACATGGTCGACTAAATGACCAGATGAAGATATTATGTCACTAAAGGTCAAGGTCATTCCGTCGGACCATCGTCGTCAAGATTTTCAAACATCTTCTCCTCTGAAACCACAGGGCCGATTGAAGCCAAATTTCATATGAAATCTCAGTGGGATGGGGGAACTAAAGTTTATACCCGGGGTCTGGGTCACATGACCAAGATGGCCGCCATGCCCATATATGGTAAAAACCCTTCAAAAATCTTCTTCTCCAGAACCAAAAGGCCTATGACCTTGAAACTTGGTGTGTAGCATAGGGCATGTGGGCCCATCGTAGTTTATAGAAATCATGACCTTGGGTTGACCTTGACCTAATTTACGGCATGGTCGACTTTGGTACGTTAGGCTTTTATATTGGAAAACGCTTAAACAGTGGATTTCTCAGAAACTATTTAAGTCTAAGGTACAATACTTGGTATACATGGTCAACTAACCAGATGAAGACATTATGTCACTAAAGGTCAAGGTCATTCCGTCAGACCATCCGTCGTCAAGATTTTCAAACATCTTTTCTTCTGAAACCACTGGGCCAATTTAAGCCAAATTTCATATGGAGTCTCAGTGGGATGGGGGAACGAAAGTGTATACCTGGGGTCTGGGTCACATTACCAAGATGGCCGCCATGCCCATATATGGTAAAAACCCTTCAAAAATCTTCTTCTCCAGAACCAAAAGGCCTGTGATCTTGAAAGTTGGTATGTAGCATCGGGCATGCGGGCCCATCATAGTTTATACAAATCATGACCTTGGGTTGACCTTGACATAATTTACGGCATGGTCAACTTTGGTACGTTAGGCTTTTATATGGGAAAACACTTAAACAGTGGATTTCTCTGAAACTATTTAAGTATTAGGTACAATACTTGGTATACATGGTCGACTAAATGACCAGATGAAGATATTATGTCACTAAAGGTCAAGGTCATTCAATCGGACCATCCGTCGTCAAGATTTTCAAACATCTTCTCCTCTGAAACCACTGGGCCGATTGAAGCCAAATTTCATATGGAGTCTCAGTGGGATGGGGGAATGAAAGTTTATACCCGGGGTCTTGGTACATGACCAAGATGGCCACCATGCCCTTATATGGTAAAAAACCCTTCGAAAATCTTCTTCTCTAGAACCAAAAGGCCTATGACCTTGAAACTTGGTATTATCATCGGGCATGCTGGCCCATCATAGTTTATACAAATGATGACCATGTGTTGACCTTGAATTAATTTACGACATGGTCAACTTTGGTATGTTAGGCTTTTATATGGGAAAACGCTTATACAGTGGATTTCTCAGAAACTATTTAAGTCTTAGGTACAATACATGGTATATATGGTCAACTAAATGACCAGATGAAGATATTATGTCACTGAAAGGTCAAGGTCATTTTGTCGGTCTGTCCGTCATCAAGATTTTCAAAACATCTACTCCTCTGAAACCACTGGTATGATTGAAGCGAAATTTCATATGGAGTGTAAGTGTGATCAGGGAATAAAAGTTTGTTCTCAGGTTCTTGACCAAGATGGCCGCCATGCCCGTATATGGTAAAAACCCTTCAAAACCTTCTTCTCCAGAACCAAAAGTTGTATGACCTTGAAACTTGGTATGTAGCTTTGGGCACTCAAGCCCATCATAGTTTATACAAATGATCGTGCGTTGACCTTGACCTAATTTATGACACTGTCAACTTTGGTACATTATGTAGGCTTTTATATGGGAAAATGCTTAAACAGTGGATTTTTCAGAAACTATTTAAGTCTAAGGTGCAATATTATGTATATATGGTTGACTAAATGACCAGATGAAGATATTTTGTCGTTAAAGGTCAAAGTCATTCTTTGACTTTTGTACAAGGTCATTGAGATTCTGTCACCCGTCAACATTTTCAAACATCTTCTCAGAGGCCATTAGGGTCAATTGAAGCCATATTTCATATGGAGCTTCACCGGCTTAAAGGAACCATAGTTTGTTCAGATGGTCTTGGTCACTTGACCAAGATGGCCACCATGCCCATATATGGTAAAAACTCTTCAAACGTCTTTTTTGTCGAGAACCGAAAGGCCTATAACCTTGAAACTTGGTACCGGTATGTAGCATTGGGCACTCAGGCCCATCATAGTTTATACAAATGATTACTGTGTTTCATATATTATGGAGCTTTAATACTGGGTCAAAGGAATCAAAGTTTGTTCAGATGGTCATGGTAGTATGAACATGGTGGCCGCCACACCCATTTATGATAAAAACCCTTCAGAAATCTTTGTCCAGAAACAAAGGCCCAGTGACCTTGTGGCTTGGTATATAGAATTGGGACTCAACAGTAATCCCCAAGGGAGGGGAGTTATCTGCCCCTGCCCTGGTGCTATATACATGTATAAAAGCATTAAAATATAAACCAGGACCAAGTGTCAGGTGAGCTACAGGACCATTGGTCCTCTTGTTTTAAACTTGGGACACCTAAAAGGATTACCGTAATTCTCCTAAAGTGAAACTGTTTGGTTTTTCAATGCGGTGGTGTGTCAAAAAGATAAAGATGGCTTGGCAAACGGTGTAGGCCTTGATCAGACTGCTCAGAAAGGAGCAGTATGATCTAGGTGCTAACTGTTTCATCAGATCTATCTGCCTCAATTCTTAGAATTTATGGCATAAGATTGTGGTTCTAAAATTGTGTAAGCCTTATCCCTCATAAAAATCATGAAAAAAAAAGTTTTTTTGTTGTTGTAGTTTCAGTTCTTGTAAAGATGTCAGTGCTCCAGATAAGAAGGGGTAACAAAGATAATTTAGGGATAATTATCCATATTTCTCGATTAAATCATATTTTGTGACCCATCATTAGAACCGTCTCGTCGAGACGGTTCTAATGAGGGGTCACAACATATGTTTTCGTTGAGAAATAAGAAAAATTATCTTTGAATTATCCTCAATACCCACTCTTATCTGGAGCTCTGGATGTGCCCCAGATGGCTCAGCAGAATGTATCCATAGTTGAACACACCTGACACCATATGTCTGTCCATAAAATGGTTACAGTAGAACTTCATTGGCTCGAACAGGCTTGGGGCCAGGAAAATTAGTTCCAGTCAAGGGTAGTTCTAGCCGTCCAGGGTTAGTTTCTATATAAAGTGACCTCTAGGGACCTGGGAAAGAGTTCTAGTCAGGTAGGGTTAGCGAGCCATCAGGGTTTGAGCCAATGAAGTTCTACTGTATTATGTTTTGCTTATTTATTTATTTCTTTATTTATTCATTTTTCACATGTTTTTTTTCCTGAAAATAATAGGTAGAATTGCCAACATTTTAGACCTCAGTCTGATCTGGGACTTTATTGGTTATGTAGGCAATTTTTCTAAAGCTTAATGTGTATGGGTACACCTCCTTGTTTTTCCTCCATTTTTAGAAACCTACGTGACTTCCTGTTTGCTTCCCTGTTTACCAGGTAAGAAGGGGTAAAAGGGATAATATTGGGATAATTTTTCTTTTTTTTCCATTAGACATATGTTATGACCCCTCATTAGAACCATCTGGGCTAGATGGTTCTAATGAGAGGTCACAACATATTTTTTAGTTGAGAACTAAGAAAAATTATCATTGAACTATCCTCAATGCCCACTCTTATCTGGAGTTCTGGTCTACTTGTAAAGCAAAATATTTACTCTCAGGGGAGCAAATTCTTATCCTTTATGAGTTAACTCCCATATGAAAGGGAGACAAAACTGAAAATTGCAGAGTTGTTCCCCCTGAAAGTGTACCCATTTATCTTAATGATAAAATTTTAGAACAGCCATACCTGCCTTAAAATTTTACACCAGATTGCATAAACAGTCATTACACCAGACTGGATAAACTGTCAGTGATTCCTGTTCAGACTGATTGCATAAACAGTCATTACACCAGATTGGATAAACTGTCAGTGATTCCTGTTCAGACTGATTGCATAAACAGTCATTAAACCAGATTGGATAAACTGTCAGTGATTCCTGTTCAGATGGATTGCATAAACAGTCTTTACACCAGATTGCATAAACTGTCAGTGATTCCTGTTCAGATTGATTGCATAAACAGTCGTTACACTAGATTGCATAAACTGTCGGAGATTCCTGTTCAGATTGATTGCATAAACAGTCATTACACCAGATTGCATAAACAGTCAGTGATACTTGATCAGACTGGTTGCATAAACAGTCATTACACCAGATTGCATAAACAGTCAGTGATACCTGATTAGACTGGTCACAAGGGTAATGTTCTGAAAAATCAACAGAGCTCCAGATAGTGTGGGGTTTTGAGGATAATTTTTGGATAATTTTTCTTATTTCTCAAAGAAGGCATACGTTGTGACCGTTCATTAGCACCCTTTTTGCAAGACGGTTCTAATAAGGGGTCTTTGCATATTAATAATATATATGAGCCGTTCTCTGTGTAAACCAGGCTTGATAAGTACGTTGTGAACAGATGAAAACGCCAAAATTATTGATTTTTTTTACCTCTCTTTATTTCCATGAAAATACCTTTGGCGTTGAGATATAACAGAAAGCCTATGAATTCAGACAAAATTCAGTTATGAATATGACATATGTTGCCATGACAACGCTTATTCCATGGTAACCCCAAAGCATTTAAAACATATGGTATACCATCACAAAGACCTATCATTTGAGAAAGAATGTTAAATCATGAATATTGTCATGTGTGTGCTATGAAATACACATTGAAAACGAGCAA
Organism: Ctena decussata; assembly: GCA_963989385.1. Taxonomy (NCBI): domain Eukaryota; kingdom Metazoa; phylum Mollusca; class Bivalvia; order Lucinida; family Lucinidae; genus Ctena; species Ctena decussata. The sequence continues at coordinate 11,734,888 of OZ022504.1, forward strand.
ACACACTTTTAATCCGAGTGATTTTGTGTAAGAAGCACTGAAAGCTCGTTCAAACAAACGTAATGACATTGACGTTACCCCTTCTTATCTGGAGCACTGATAATTATCAACATTAAGTTATGAAAAGAGAAAAATGCTAAGGCAGCCATTGTAAGCTTAGATGAGACGGCTCCTTCATGTTTGCATGTATGTCAAGCGTTTTCAGGGGTGATAAAAAACAATATCTGAATAATCTTTTCTTTTGTTTCCACAATTTTTCTGAAGAATGAAGTACGATACAGAGTCCAAAATAAGAGGGAGTATTTGGTGATAATTAAGGATAATTTTTGTTATTTCTACATAGAAAAATATATTGTGACCCCTCATCTGAACCGTCTCGACGAAACGGTTCAGATAAGGGGTCACAACATATGGTTTCGATCAGAAATAATTATCCCTCAATTATCGTCAAATACCCCTCTTACCTAGAGCTCTGACGATATCACAATTTTTCTGAGGGATGAGGCACCATGTTTATTTACAAGACGAGGTTTTCCCTTCCAAAACAGTCCCGAAAATCTAGATCCCTCTTTAATACAAGATGGATCAAGATTGCGGGGATTGTTTTAAATCTACGGTACTTTGTCACAGAAACTTTGCCTGTTTGAACAAAGCTTTGAGTACTTCTGTGATGCCCAGAGCAAATTGAGCTGGGACACTACAAAACCAACAAAGTGGCATGTGCACCCAGCGAAGACTTTAGCATGGGCATACGACGCTCAGTCTGATCAGAGTCTTGGCTGTTAGCATGAAGATATATAGCTCCAGACCCTTAGCTGTGCATTAAGTGCACAGCAAAGACTCTGATCAGACTGAGCAGAAGCCCAGGCTGCAGTCTGTTCAGAGTCTTCGCTTTTGGCATGAAGATACATGTAGCTCTAGACCCTTAGCTGCCCTTTAAGTGCACAGCAAAGACTCAGATCAGACTGGGCGGATGCCCAGGCGGATCTGAGTCTTTGTGAGGTGCACTTGCTATTTTGTTGATTTTGTCATTTTGCGGCTCATTATATTGTTATGGACAGATAACAAATGTCATTTGTGAATTACCATCAAATACTGTTTTCATCGGGAACTTCAGCTATTACTGTTTTCTGTGTTTTACAGGCAGCTCAAATGGACGGAATATTAGCCTCACCCCAACAGAAAAAGAAAGTGACGTGGTTAGGAAAACATAGTGATCCACAGAAGCAAGAGATATTGGCCTTTGCCGAAGGCCATACTTTGGGAGAGGGTTACAAAGTGAAAGAAAAAAGGACTGTTCGGGATTATGTCTGGTGGTTCTGGAAGGTGCTTGGGGGTGTTTTAATGATGTATATTGGGTATAACCTATTTGTCAGACCTGGAGGGTCAGCTGGTGAGTGGTGCAGTGGTGGCTTCAGGGGGTGATCCTTAGGGGAGGCTGCCTTTTTGGCAATGCTGCTTTCCCTCTACCAAATTTTAAATAGAGTAGACCTGGATCAGACTGCTCCAGGCCAGGGTCTACTTGGTTTGCAGATATCTATTATATTCTTATCTCCAATATCTTTAACTGTTTACAGAGCCCTAGAGAAGAAGGAGTACACTTGAGCGACGTTATACCGCGGACTGATATACTGCGGAAACCGGCATAATGCGGTTGTCCTGTGTCACCCATTTTTTTTTTGTCGCGGATGTTTTGGCGGTTTTTGTTGGTGTTTACGACATTGGAATAGAAAATAATCATTACAAGTTAATTGGGTTGTGTACATAAATTTAATCAGCAACGTGACAAAAGTTATCACAGATAATCAAAGCGTCGATTGTCTTGCCAAGATGTGAACAGTGGTCATGTTTTAGAAGACTTCGATAATTAGCGCATGTCACGTGTCACCAATTTGGCCAGCTGCGAAGGTCACCTCATTTACATAATACACAGGCCGACGCTCGGGAAAAAAAGGTTGTGCAAAGTAGTCACTGATTACTTCCAAAGAAAGTATTTTAAAAGAATTTTACAAGCAAAAAAAAAAAACAACAAAAAATGTTTAAACCTGATTTGATTATCTGTAGGCTGGTAAGGGTTTTTAGCCAGCATCCGTACTGGTGTAAATAAGTATTTTTTTTATTCCTCCAAAGGTACCTTTCTGTATACAGATTTCAAGGGAATTAACTCGAATAAAAAAATGGTTGGTTACCGGCTCAATAGTGTATTGACCCATATGAACCGGCAATAATACGAATCATGAATTAAGGCATGTCTACTTTCACTTTGTATATGCGTTTTGCAGCGCATTTTTCACAATAAGTAAGAACATAGGGGCTAAATGGCTACTTAAGCGATGGTTATGGTTGTGTCAGGTAAGCAGTAAACATGTCTATCTACCTGGTTAGGGCTAAATAAGCACTACGAACATTATAACATGGGGTTTTTAGCTCGCCTGAACGAAAGTTCAGGAAGAGCTATTGTTGTCACCCTGGCGTCGGCGTCCGCGTCCGCGTCCGCGTCAGCGTCGGCGTCCGGATTGGATGTTTTGGTTAAAGTTTTTTAAAGACCTATATCTCCCTAACTCATGGACAGATTCTTTTGATACTTGCACTGTAGTCAGATATTGGTCCAAAGTTTAACAGGGTACCACCCCCACCCCACTCCTTGACCTTGATGTCAAGGTCATGGACTTAGAAAATTGGGAGTTTTTTGGAACTGGATGTTTTGGTTAAAGTTTTATAAAGCCCAATATCTCCTTAACCCATGGATGGATTTTTTTGATACTTGCACTATAGTTAGATAATGGTCCAAAGTTTTCGAAGGTACTACCCCCACCCCCCTCAGTGACCTTGATGTCAAGGTCATGGACTTAGAAAATTGTCTTTTTATTGATTGGATGTTTTGGTTAAAGTTTTTTAAAGACATATATCTCCTGAACCCATTGATGAATTCTTTTTATATCTGCACTGTAGTTAGATATTAGTCCAAAGTTTTACACAGTACTACCCCTGCCCTACTAGGTGACCTTTATGTCAAGGTCAGGGACTCAGGAAATTTGGTCTTTATTAAAGTTTTCTAATTGTGTACTGATTCATAATGCTTGGCAGAGATTTAGTTTACACTTGAACTGATGTTAGACACTTTTTTGAGTTTTTACAAAACACTATATACTTACCCCACTGGATGACCTTGATGTCAAGGTCATGGACTTTGAGTTTTGTCTTAAAGATTTTGATTAAAGTTTTATATTAATGAAGACATGATTTCACCGTGCCACAATGGACTCAGTTGATACTAATACGTGGACTGATGTTAGATAATGGTTCAAGGTTTTGATACATTCTAGCCCCCCCCCCCCCCCCCTCCCCCCACCCCTTTCCCCTACCCCTTAGTTCTTTGACCTCAAGCTCATGGACTTTGAAATTTAATGTGGATTTTTTATTTTTATGCCCCCGTGACGATAGTCAGGGGGCATTAAGATTTGCTCCTGTCTGTCCGTCCGTCCGTCCGTCAGTCTGTCCGTCCGTTCGTCACACTTTACGGTATAGAGTTTGTGTAATCAACTCCTCCCACAGTTTTCAGTGCATCTTTTTCAAACTTCACATACATGTTGTGGACATATTGAAGATGTGCATGTGGGTTTTTGTTGGAGATAGAATTAATTTTGACAGAATTACGGCCTTTTGAACTTAGTCATTTTAGGCAAATTTTTGCATTGTAGGGTATGCAGTTTGTGTAATCAACTACTCCCACAGTTTACAATGGATCTTTTTCAAACCTTGCATACATGTTGTGGACATATTGAAGATGTGCATGTGGGTTTTTGTTGGAGATAGAATTAATTTTGACAGAATTACGGCCTTTTGAACTTAGTCATTTTAGGCAAATTTTTGCATTGTAGGGTATGTAGTTTGTGTAATCAACTCCTCCCACAGTTTTCAATGGATCTTTTTCAAACCTTGCATACATGTTGTGGACATATTGAAGATGTGCATGTGAGTTTTTGTTGGAACTAGAATTGATTTTGACAGAATTACGGCCTTTTGAACTTAGTCATTTTTTTAGGCAAAGTCAGGGGGCATTAAGATTTGCTCCTGTCTGTCCGTCCGTCCGTCCGTCAGTCTGTCCGTCCGTTCGTCACACTTTACGGTATAGAGTTTGTGTAATCAACTCCTCCCACAGTTTTCAGTGCATCTTTTTCAAACTTCACATACATGTTGTGGACATATTGAAGATGTGCATGTGGGTTTTTGTTGGAGATAGAATTAATTTTGACAGAATTACGGCCTTTTGAACTTAGTCATTTTAGGCAAATTTTTGCATTGTAGGGTATGCAGTTTGTGTAATCAACTACTCCCACAGTTTACAATGGATCTTTTTCAAACCTTGCATACATGTTGTGGACATATTGAAGATGTGCATGTGGGTTTTTGTTGGAGATAGAATTAATTTTGACAGAATTACGGCCTTTTGAACTTAGTCATTTTAGGCAAATTTTTGCATTGTAGGGTATGTAGTTTGTGTAATCAACTCCTCCCACAGTTTTCAATGGATCTTTTTCAAACCTTGCATACATGTTGTGGACATATTGAAGATGTGCATGTGGGTTTTTGTTGGAACTAGAATTGATTTTGACAGAATTACGGCCTTTTGAACTTAGTCATTTTAGGCAAATTTTTACATTTGTAGGGTGAGGAGTTTGTGTAATCAACTCCTCCCTCAGTTTTCAGTGGATCTTTTTCAAACTTCACATACATGTTGTGGACATATTGAAGATGTGCATGTGGGTTTTTGTTGGAGCTAGAATTAATTTTGACAGAATTACGGCCTTTTGAACTTAGTCATTTTTGGCATAGGTTTGCATTGTAGGGTAAGTACTTTGTGTAATCAACTCCTCCCACAATTTTCATTTACTGTTTTTCAGACATTGGAGACTTGTTGTGGACACAGTGAAGATGTGCATGTTGGTTATGATAGGAAAAAAATAATTCTGAAGGAATTATGGCCTTTTAAACTTAGTCATTTTGGGCTGCATTTTGCACTATAGGGTATAAAGTTTGTGAAATGTTTTCAGTGGATTCTTTGTAAATAGCATTTGTGCTTGAAAGGTGCTTTAGGGATGTACACATGTCCTGTGACAGGCGCTGCACGGGGGCATCATTAGTGTCTTACAGACACAATTTTCTAGTTTTTATTTTAAGACTTATTTCTGAGATAGCTTTTGTTTATAAATGTGTTGTCATTATGGACATGCTTGCCTGAAGTTTTATGCATAGCAGTCCACACCACCATAGCAACTGTGATGGGCAAGCACCTATTCAGGCGAGCTATGCTGTCAGGCGACAGCTCTTGTTCATTAGTGGGTGGGGGTATTCAGCGAAGATGGTTATACCGCGAGATCACTTATAATGCGGTTCGATTTTATGTCTCCCCGCACCAGCGTTATTACGTCGCTTCAGTGTATTTGGTGATAATTAAGGATAATGTTTAATTGCTATTTCTACATAAAAACGTATGTCGACGAGACGGTTCAGATGAGGGGTCACAACATGTGGTTTCAATGAGAAATAAAGAAAATTATCCCTCAGTTATCATCAACTACCCCTCTTATTGAGCTCTGTAGTGTAATTCCATACTGATTTTTACTGGAGGCATGGAAGAGACCTTATGTTTACCATTTTCTATCCATCTCTCCTGAAAAATCTGGATCATGCAACTAAAAAGTTGCATGAACTTTCATAAATAAAATTGGTAAATATATTGATGGTGTTTCATGAAGAATCTGCACATTTATTTTGTTCATCTGATCTGAGCATAGGCTGCTATGGAAACTTGAAGTTACCACTGACTAACTGTTTTAATATGTACATGTATATAGGCTGTACTAGTTTTCGGGAGATAAACATTTGCTCGCAACATTAAAACTATGTGATAAACAAAGATCACCAATTGATAGTCAGTGTGTATATAAAAATATGTGTTAAGTAATTTGTAACTTACATTTCATGTCCGCATGTCGGCATGTTTACATATTTGATCAAATCCAAACAGATGGTCGGCTGCATCTGTATGTATAAAATTTTATTCTTGTTAAAAATTTTGCTTGAAACAGAATTTTGAACAATCTCTTTCAGGAATTGGCAATATATTGCAGCAGCAGAATTATGAGGCTTTGGCGGAAGAAGTGCACGTGAATTTCAATGATGTTAAAGGAGTACGTATAAACTTTTGTTATGCCCCGTCCATTAAAAATGGGGGGGGGGGGGGGGCGGGATATAGTATCACCGCTGTCTGTACGTACGTACGTAGCGTAGGAAATGGTTTCCATTTAATATCTTTTGAAAGCATAGGTGTATTGAGTTCATATTTTATACACAGCTATATACAGTCAAACCTGCTTATGTGGTCACCTCTATTAAGGGGTCACCTGCCTTAAGCAGCCACCTTTTCTGGGTCCCTAGAACCAAAATACAGTGCAAATGAACCTGTATTAAGGGGTCACCTGCCTTAAGCAGCCAATTTTGGGGCTTCCCTTGGGTGACCCCTTAAGACAGGTTTGACTGTAATCATAAAATACAGGTCAGGTTCGATGTTGGGCAAAATCCGTCGATTATTGTGGGAGTTTTGGCCCTTTTTCGACTTCATTTTATATGAAAAATTGGTTTTCGCTCAATATCTTTTGAAAGCATTGGTGTATTGAATTCATATTTTATACACAGGTATATAATCATAAAGTACAGGTCAAATTCGATGTTGGGCAAAATCTGTCGATTATTGTGGGAGGTATGGCCCTATTTCGGCTTCATTTTGTGTAGGAAATGCTTTCCGTTAGATATCTTTTGAAAGCATTGGTGTATTGAATTCATATTTTATACACAGCTATATAATCATAAAATACAGGCCAAATTGGATGTTGGGCAAAATCCGTCGATTATTGTGGGAGTTATGGCCCTTTTTCGACTTCATTTCATACAATAATGGTTTCCGTTTGTTAGTTTTTGAGTTTTTAAAAGTTACTTGTTTCTGGGCTATTTCATTTGGAAAGCTGCATGGCATCCATTTCTGTGATAAGATACAGAATGTCATCACATATCAGTCATGACACCTCCCCCACTCGAAGCCCCCCCCCCCCCCCCCCCATTTCTCTTGATCCAAGAAGCACAATACATCTGCCCAAGGAAAACAATAAAACATGCACCACAGAAGTCTGCCTTTGTGAACCTAGTTATGCTACAAGTGCCAGTACCTTAAACAAGGCGCCATCTTACTTAGGGCTTTAGGTGGGGGCATCCGTGTCATATGGACACATTTCTAGTTTAAGAAATAGATCAGCTCTAGCAGTGAATTGTTGTGTAATAATTCACTGTTTGGAGGTCAGTTGTAAAGTAGATCATTTCACGAGCATGGAGCACGAATGATATATCTACATACAACAGCCCGACAAACCAGTGATTTATAACTCAACAATATTTAATGCTACAGCTGAACTATTTCAATTCTAACACTCAAAAATGCTGAAAAAGAATTCTTTTCATTCAAATTCTCCCAATGTGCCTGCGAGCGCATTCATGTTCCCCCCAATATTCTTAACTGTATCCAAAACAAATCTACGGTACATTTTTATGGCTATTTTAGAAAGAAAAAAAAGAAGTTACACCGTCTGACGTCTCAAAACATGACAAAAAAGTCAGCAACTGCCAGTGATATCAGCAATTAGACTCACACACTCAGAAACAGGGAATTGTTGCAGAATAAAACACAGAGACTTTCCATTGCTTCTTTAGGCACACTGTGTTAGAATTTTTGGTAAAAAAAATTTAACCTTGAAAGTTTAAAATTTTGTTTATGCATAAGGTGGATGACATGAAGAAAATTCATGTAGGGCTAAGCGAAATTATATGAGCTGCAACAGCCAAAACCAACAAAGTGGTTTGTGCGCCACATGAAGACACAGATTAGCCTGGGCATCCGCTCAGTCTGATCAGTCTTCCTTGTGTGCTTGATGGGTAGGTAAGGAGTTAAACTACCTCCATGACTAATGCCTCTTAAAAGATTGATAAAATGTTATTTTGAAAACTGAATTAGTTAAAACCACTATTGAAATCTCTGTGTAATGCTTGGGTCTGTGCATACTGATCATAAAAAATAGGGATATTAAGACAGTAAAGCAAAAATGAATACATTTAAATAAAATTAAGACTGTTACATATGATAACACATGTGAGCCGCGACACGACAAAACCAACAAAGTGGCAAGGGGGCCCAGTGAAGACTCGGATCAGCTTGAGCAGCTGCCCAGTCTGATCAGAGTGTTCACTCTGTATGGAGCTAGCCTAGACCCTTAGCTATCCTTTAAGCACACAGCAAAGGCTCTGATCAGACTGGGCTGATGCCCAGGCTGATCTGAGTTTGCTGAGTGCACATGCCATTTTGAGAGACATTCAGTGTAGAACTTGATATGTTTAAGCTTGATAGCTGACCGTAGTAGGTTGTTTTTACCATATTTATTTTTTCCATCTCTAGAATGACCCCAAATATCTAAACAGTCTTCCGAAATTCTGCTATGAGAAAAGGTTTCTCTTTCAAAACAGTCCCAAAAATCTAGGTCTGTCTTTTTTCCTATTAAAACAATCCCAAAAATCTAGATCCTTCTTTTTCCCTTCTTAAGAAACCAACAAAAATCTAGATCCATCTTAAAAGACAGATCTAGATCCATCTTGTAGGGCAGATCTAGATTGGCCGTATAGAATGCGTCAAGATTTTTGGGGTTGTTTAAATTTTTGCAAAAATTTAGATTCATCTTCCAGATGGATCTAGATATTTTGATTGATACCCCAACTATAAAGAAGAAATACGGTACTAAGTAGGCAAGTAGTTGACAGGCATATATCACACAGATCCAACAGAACATTAACCCCTCATTTTCTTTCAAATTTCATATCTCAAGAAACACTGCATTTTGCATGGATTTTGTTCAAATTTAATAGGAATGATAGTTGAATGGATTCTTTTTAGATTTTTGCTTTGCAGCTTGACCATCCAAGATGGCTGCCATTCATCAATACTAAAAAATAGCAACAAACAAGAAAAAGCAACATAGCATTCCGTGGAATTCTTGGTTTTGTGTTCTAAGTAAAAATATTCCCAATTTTTTGTATACGGTACACAACTAAATTTTTGCTTCCTTTGAATGCCTCTTTTATCTTTCATACTATATTTAATGGCTATTTGGCTTTTCCCCTCATAAACAACCCAAAAAAATCCAGTTGTCTTACAAGATGGATCTAGATTTTTGAGATTTTTTTTGAAGGAAAAACATAACTGAATTAACATGACTGTTTTAAATACTTGGGGGCATATTGGTTGGAGAAAACCCTGTCCTATAGGCAGATAGATAGATTATTCCATATCATTTGGCTAACTTAATTTTTGGCACTTTTGGCGGTAAAGTCTGTTCATTAACCCTTAATGTGCCAAAAAGCAGACGACAAAATTTACGTCTGCAGAATTTCAAAAAATGTTTCGTCCAAGCAATATCATATTGAATTGAGAATTCCAACACTGGAGGGCTAACAGTGTAGATTCAGATGAGGTGGCTTATTATGAGCCACCTCGTCTGGATCTACACTGTTTGCCAATTCAACAATCTTAATGTTTGGCACTTTAAGGGTTGATTAAAAAAAGGATTCACTTCTGGCAGCACAATAACTTTTATGCCCCCAACATCGGAGAAGTTGAGGGGGCATATTGGTTTGGGCCTGTCTGTCTGTCTGTCCGTAACGCTTTTTGGCAGCTGGCAAACTCAAGAACCGCTTATGCTAGGATCTTGAAATTTTATATATGGCATGTACATGAAAAATAAGTGGACCCCTATTTTTTCTTTTTATACGCCCGTTTTGAAAAAACAGACGTATTATGTTGTGGCGTTGTCTGTCCGTCCATCCGTAAACATTCTTGCGCCATAACTCAGTAACCATTTGGGATATCTTCATGAAATTTGGTAGGCATATGTATTGGGTTGGGGGAACGTGTGGCGTACAAGAATGGTTGCTCCCCCTTCCTTAGTTTCTAAGTTATGCCCCTTTGATTAATTTTTTCCTGCAAGTCTTGTGCGTGCCATAACTAGATAACCGTTCGGGATATCTTCATGAAACTTCATAGCAATGTGTATGAAGTCCCAGCGGTGTGTCGCGTTCGAAAATGGCTGCTCTACCTTTCTTTGTTTTAGAGTTAATCCCTTTCAGGCTATTTTGTGTATATTTATCTGGTACAATATATTTTCAGGGGAGAATAGTAGAACAAAAAATGATATCTCTAGTATATTTAGGTTATCTCCCTTGTCCACTTTGACAAGCAACTTATACAACAGTATTTGATGTGTTTTAAATTTTTAAATAATGTTGCAGTCATTATACCCCCGCTTTGATAAAGTGGGTGGTATACAGGTTTACATCATGTTCGTCCGTCCTTCCCTCTGTCCGTCTGTCCTTCCGTCCCCTTTTAATCAAATTTTTCATCAAAGATTTCTTCACAACCATACAAGCTAGACTGGTCATATTTGGCATAAAGGTTGATGACGACATGTTGTATGGTGGGATTGAGAACCAGCCTTCTCCTGCTTATTCTTCCCTGTATTTGTCCAATATTCTTTCTTTCCATACTTTGAATAATGATTTTTTTTGTCAAAGATTTCTCCACAACCTTGCAAGCTAGAGTAGTCATATTTGGTATGCAGGTTAATGATTACTTACTGTATGGTGGGATTGAGAACCAGCCTTCTCCTCTTTTTCTTCCCTGTATTTGTCCGATTTTCTTTCTCTCTTTACTTTGAATGATGTAATTTTTTGTAACAGATTTCACAGCAACCATTCATATTTGGTATACATGGTAACAATGATTTCTCTCTCTCTCTCTATGCTTTTTGTTACGAAAATAACACCATTTGATTTAAGCAGTTAAGCAGGGGTATAGTCAGATTCGCCAACAGTTCTACTTAATTATAGAGTGGTTGCCTCTGTTTGTCTGCCTGTCTATTCTTTTGTAAACAATTTTGTTCATTCTGTAACTCCTATAGGACATTGAAACGGGCGTATTATGTGCTTGCGAAGCCCTTGTTTCCACTGGTCACGTATTTCCAGAGTTATGCCTCTTTTTGGACTTAGTCTATGGAACCTTGTGAACAAAATATCTCAAGAACCCCTGATGCTAGGATTGTGTTTTTTTTGCAGGAAGACATCGCCCAAGGTGTAGATGACCTGATTAACTTTTGATAAACATTGGTGAATTTTTGACTGAGTTATGCCCCATTTTCAAAATAGTGCATTGTAAGCCTATGGAACCTTGTGAACAAAATATTTCAAGAACCCCTGATGCTAGGATTGTGTTTTTTATACCCCCGACGTATGTCGAGGGGTATATAGTTTTCGTCTTTCCGTCCGTTCGTCTGTTCGTCCGTCTGTGCGTCCGTCCGTCCGTGCGTGCGTCCGTCCGTTAACATTTGCGTTAAAGTTTTGCGTTAAGTTTTTAATTTTGCTTATGTTTCAAATATCCTTTGAAGAAGCATGTTGATATGTGCCTAGACTTACTTACAGGTTCAAGCAGAATACTTATCATCATCTGGATGCTGCTGCTGACCTAAGGTCAAGGTCACAGACTTAAACATTTGCGTTAAAGTTTTGTATTAAGTTTTTAATTTTGCTTATGTTTCCAATATCCTTTGATGAAGCCTGTTGGTATGTGCCTAGATTTACTTACAGGTCCAAACAGAATACTTATCATCATCTGAATGCTGCTGCTGACCTAAGGTCAAGGTCACAGACTTAAACACTTGCGTTCAAGTTTTGCATTTAGTTTAGAGTGTTCTTTTATATTTCTTATATCCTTTGATGGAACCTATTGATATTTGACTAGGGTTACTTTTAGGTTCATAAAGAGTAGTTTACATCATCTGGATGCTGCTGCTTACCAAAGGTCAAGGTCACAGACTTGTGTATTTGTGTTAAAGCTTGGCGTTAAGTTTATATTTGTTGCTTATATTTCCAACATCATTTGATGAAACCTTTTTGATATATGACTAAGTTTACTTCTATGTTCATGCAGATTATTTGACATCATCTGGATGCTGCTGCTGACCAAGGTCATGGGCACAGACTTATATGTTTACATTAAAGTTTTGTGTTAAGTTGGTACTCTTTGCTGATATTTATACTATACTTTGATGGAACCATTTGATAGGTGACTAAGTTTACTTCTAGGTTCAAACCATGTATAAGACTGGTTTCATTAGGCAGTCGTTTCTTAAGGCGGTGGTTTCATTAGGTGGTAGCGCTGGTCAGGGGTATACGTGAGCCCCTGCTCACTTGCTCTAGTTTTTGCAGAAAGACATTGCCCAAGGTGTAGATGACCTGATAAACTTTAAAAACTATTGGTGAATTATTTCCCGAGTTATGCCCCTTTTTCGACTTAGTGCATTGAAGCCTATGGTACAAAGGTACCCTTACAGTTAAGAACCGTAAGATATAGGAACGTACAGGTACAGGCTAAGATGTAGATGAACCGATTAAAACCTCTTTCTGACCTTAACATTATGGGATGAACCTTCTTTCGAGGCAAGCATATGGTTGGGGGCATAGTGTTTCATAAACACATTTTCTGGTTTCACTGATTTTAGGTTGATGAAGCTAAAGCTGAATTACAAGACATTGTTGAGTATCTGAAGGACCCAGAAAAATTTAGATCCATGGGGGCTAAGTTACCAAAAGGTAGGTTGAAATATTTCTTAAAGGACTCAGTAGTAAAAAATGGAGGTAAAGGTTTTTCATAGCCTAGTGTCTTTAGGGGCAGTTTGGGATAGAGGCCCACTATAACTTAGGCACAGCATATGAAAGGGGAAGCCCATCCCCCTTCTTTTGCTGCCTTATCGTTCCCTGATTCAGAAAAGGTACCCCTTTACCGCTGGGTTGACAGAGTTTTCCAGTTGCAAGTTGACTTAAGATGGGATTCAAACTCACGACCTCAATCACCATAACCGAGCTTCTCTAACCACTCAAGCACAGCACATCTCTTAAGTTATATCAGAATTTAAAGGATTATTTTTCCTTTTAATGAAATCGTAGCAGGTGGTTCTCATTAAAAATGCTGCAAATAAGTGATTTTTAAGCTGAATGAATACACCTTCCTGCTTTTCAGAGAGAACTTTTGTGACATGCTGTTTGCTTGCCTGGAGGGAGAAGCCCTTTAGAAATGGGGTCTACTCTTAAAAGAAAGAATTTGCTCCAAAGGGAGCAAATTCTTTCTTTAAAGAGTTGACCCCCATTAAGGGAGGCAAAAACAAAAAAGGTAGAGTTGCTTTTCCTAAATTTGTGTACCCGTTCATCTTAATGAGTAGCCATGCAACATGTTTTCGTAAAGAAGGAATATATCAAATTTTTGTATGACAAATGTTTGTGTTACATGTTTTTTGTGGAAGAATTGTCTGTACTGAATTTATTCGGTTATAAGATTGGGCCTTCTCTCTCTGTTTAGAAGTACCCCAAACATGTAAATCAGTTGTTTGTTACTTGGCTGTTAGATAGATTTCTCATCCAAAACAATCCCAAAATAATCTACGTCCATCTTGTTAGATGGATATATATTTTTTTGATGTTAAATGGATCCGGATTATTGGGATTGTTAGAAATAGAAAAGCTGTCTTATAAACAAATAAATACAGGATGTCTTAGTGGGATTTAAGGTTTTGGGCTAGGCTAGAGATTGTGAAGATTTTTTAGGGTCCCTTAAGCCTGGCCCAGAGGTTATAAAACTTGAGTACATTCTCGAACTCGAAATAAAGCACATGCTCGGAAGCAGCCAATCACTGTGCTTTATTTTGAGTTTGAGATTATTCTCCAGTTTTATAACCTTGAACCCTGATGATTTTTTTGGCAGGATGGGGTGGAAGGGAAAACAGACAAAATTGGGAGGAGTCTGTGAGCCTGGACAAGTATTATTAATTTATCACCAAACCCTCTGTTATCACAGGGTATAATCGATTCCGCCAATTTTTGCTTCCTGCAGAGACTGTACATCATATTTGGCTTCCGCTGAGACTGTCCACGAACTCTTGCTTCCTGCAGAGACTACTGTCCTCGAGGAATGGCTTCCTGCCGAGACTGTACGCATGACTCTGCTTCCTGCCGAGAGCCTCGGCAGGAAGCAGAATCAAGCGGACAGTCTCTACAGGAAGCCATTTATCATGTACAGAAGTCCCGGCAGGAAGCAAGAGATCGCGGACAGGCTCGGCGGAAGCCAAATATGATGTACAGTCTCTGCAGGAAGCGAAAATTGGCGGAATCGATTATACCCTGTGGTTATCTAGACCTCAGATTTGTGCTTGACACAGCCAGTTTTCTGTTATTTTCAGGTGTTTTACTGGTAGGATCTCCTGGAATTGGGAAAACCCTTTTAGCCAGAGCAGTTGCAGGTAGGTGTGATATAGTAGAATAGCTTCAGCTGTATGGATACACCTCCATGGTGTAGCAACCATTTTTACAAGGGAGGAAACCTCCCAGGAATAGTATTTGCTTCCCTTGGTGGTAAATTTCTTCTTGAAGTAAAACTACTCTTAAAGAAAAGAGTTTGCTCTCCATAGAGAGCAAACTCTTTTCTTTCAGAGTAGTTTTGTATAAAAAGGGAGATAAATATTTAATTGTCAGAATGATGTTCCTTGGAGGTGTTCCCATTGACTTCTTGAAAGAAGCTGTTTTTAGCTATATATGAAAATAACAATATGTCAGCAACAATGTTAGCATCATGGTCAGTGTTGGCAAACATTTAGCCTGTAAATTGACAGAAAAGCAGACAACAAAAATTACACCAACAAAATTTTAAAAAAATGTTTCATCCAAGCTAAATCATACAAGAGGGCAAACAGTGTAGATCTATATGAGGCAGCTCATTATGAGCAACCTCATCTGGCTCTTCACTGGCTGCAAATTCAGCTATTTTCGTCTTGGGTGTTTAAAGTGTTAAGTTTTATCATGCAGCTGCTGTGTTTAGTTACAGATAACATTAGTCTGATAAACTTTGATGTTATCATGTCAGTGTGAAAATATGCGTAAATGTTATCATGCAATACATTTTGTACCTCTCTCACCTGATTGGCTGAACATTACATTTGAATGATCCTTATGTTAAGTTAGCTGAATGACATTGAATTACACCGTAGGATAAATGCAACATCATGAAGTTTGATCTAAATACACTTTACCTCCTTGTTCATTTGTGAATCAGCTTGCTTTATTGATGCATGATAAGTAGAAAACTATGTTAGTTGCTGTGGACATCATGTTTATGGAGCTAGACCAGGAAACATGGAATAGCTTGGCAAGCCTTGCCATTCTTACACATTTCCTGATCTGGCCTGATAAACATGATACCAAAAGGAACTAACATGGTACCATATTTATGTGCCTATCACAGGGTTGCCATGGTCAGGGAAAAACTCCTGGAAAATGATTATTTTTCCGGGTCAGGGAAAAGTCAGGGAATTTTGTGGTTGGTCAGGGAAATTTGGAAAGTACTGGAATAGTCAGGAAATTTGAAAACAAATGGCTACGGCAGTCTTCAGAAAATATAATTATCCTGTTCAAGGGCAAAGGATGTACTTTCTAGACAGGTATCCCAGACATATCTCCCTCCTCATTGGGGGCTATTCTTAAAGGAAGGAATTTGCTCCTTGGGGGAGCAAATTATTTCTTTTAAGAGTACCCCCAATTTCCAAATGATACAGTTAGCACTGTTGCAGTAAGAGTGATTTTGGATCTGTAAAAAGGGTATGAATGTAAAATGTCGGGGAAAAATCAGGGAAAAGTGAGGGAATTTTGAAATGGAAGATAGGTGGTAACCCTGTATAATAAAAATAATAATAAGTCGGAGTTTTCTCCTCAAGAGTGACCCCAAATGTCTAAATCAGTCTTCATTAAAAGTTTGGAAAATCAAACATAAAACCCTTATAAGAAGACTAACTATAGGTAGTTCTCCTTTCTGTAGCATACACATAACTGTTTATTTGCCCACAGGTGAAGCTGGCGTGCATTTCTTTCACGCCTCAGGTTCCGAGTTTGATGACCTGTTTGTGGGTAGCGGATCCAGAAAAGTTCGGCAGCTGTTCGGTGAGTGATGAGTTCTGAGTTTGTTTTTTTATTTTTGAACCATTTTTCCTAGGTGAGGCTGGTGTACAATTCTTCAAGGCCTCAGGGTCAGAATTCGACGAGGTCTTTGTTGGGGTTGGTGCTAGAAGAGTACGAGAAATATTTGGTGAGTTGAGAAATGGACTGTGGCCAGTATAAGCTTAAACTTAATAATTCCCTGAGGCTAGACTACAGTAATCTGAATTTTTGTCGGTTCTGACCGAATTTGAGTTAAAAAAAAAAAAATTATTCAGTTGGCATAAGGCATATTTTTTTAGGTCCGAAAAAACAACAACACAATTTGCGGATGTATAATGACACAATTAATAAACCTAGATTATCCAATATTCATGCACTTCTGTCAAAAATCAGCCTATTTAAACAAAGCGTGTATTGTCTTGCCAAGGTGTGAACGCTGATGATGTTTTTAGAAAACTTCGATAATTTGCACATGTGTCACAATTTGGCCAGCAGCAAAGGTTTTGCACCTTGTATACACATACACATGCAGTGCTGGAAACGGCCAGTGGCCTGGTGGCCAAATGCTCCTAATTTTTGTCTCAGGCGACCTGAAATCTCCAAAATATGACCTTTAGTGGCCCAAGTTTATCATTCTGGCAATACTAAATGAATGGGAACTTTAGATAGTGGATAATTAAGGCTACTGAAAGTTAGGCCTGTTAAGCTTTTGGGCCACCACAAAAATTTTGTGAGTTTCCAGCACTGCACATGACGACGCACAGAAGAAGGCTGTGTAAAGTAAAGTCTCTGGTTACTTTCAAAGAAAGCATTAGGAAAGAATTTGATGAGCAAAAAAATGAAAAAAAGAAAATTAAAGCTGACCTGATTATGTGCAGGCTGGTTAGAGTTTCTTTTTGGCCGACGTCATTACTCGCTCAAAAAAAAGTATTTTTTTTATTCCTCTGAAGGTACCTTTTTGCAAATATATAATACAAATTTCAAGGGAATTAACTGGAATAAAACTTGGTTACTGGCTCAATAGTATTGGCCCATATACACCACCAGTAATACGAATCATAAGCATGTCTACTTGCAGCGCATTTTTCACGATAAGTAAGAACATGAGGACCAAATGGCTACTTCAGCGATGATTTCTGTTGTGTCAGGCAAACAGTATACATTTAATAT
This sequence comes from Ctena decussata, assembly GCA_963989385.1. Lineage (NCBI taxonomy): Eukaryota > Metazoa > Mollusca > Bivalvia > Lucinida > Lucinidae > Ctena > Ctena decussata. The sequence goes on from OZ022504.1 coordinate 11,752,186, forward strand.
ATGTTTATCTACCTGTTTTTGGCTAATAAGCGCTACGAACATGTAAACGTGTTGGTTTTTTAGCTCACCTGAGCCATAGGCTCAGGGTGAGCTATTGTGATCGCCCAGTGTCCGTCGTGCGTCGTCCGTCGTGCGTCGTCCGTCGTCAACAATTTGCTTTAAATGACATCTTCTCTGAAACCGCTAGGCCTAGGGCTTTGATATTTGGTATGAAGCATTGTCTAGTGGTCCTCTACCAAGTGTGTTCAAATGGTGGCCCCAGGGTCCAAAATGGCCCTGGGGCAGCGGGTCTTGGGTTCGAAACTAAAAAATACTTAAAAATCTTCTTCTCCAGAACTGCTTGGCTCAGATGCTTGAAATTTGGTATGTAGCATTGCCTAGTGGTCCTCTACCAAGTTTGTTCAAATGGTGGCCCCAGGGTCCAAAATGGCCCTGGGGCAGGGGGTCTTGGGTTGGAAACTAAAAATTACTTAAAAATCTTCTTCTCCAGAACTGCTTTGCTCAGAAGCTTGAAATTTGGTATAAAGCATTGTCTAGTGGTCCTCTACCAAGTTTGTTAAAATGGTGGCCCTAGGGTCCAAAATGGCCCTGGGGCAGGGGGTCTTGGGTTCTAAACTAAAAAATACTTAAAAATCTTCTTCTCCAGAACTGCTTGGCTCAGATGCTTGAAATTTGGTATGTAGCATTGCCTAGTGGTCCTCTACCAAGTTTGTTCAAATGGTTGCCCCAGGGTCCAAAATGGCCCTGGGGCAGGGGGTCTTGGGTTGGAAACTAAAAATTACTTAAAAATCTTCTTCTCCAGAACTGCTTGACTCAGATGCTTGAAATTTGGTATGTAGCATTGCCTAGTGGTCCTCTACCAAGTTTGTTCAAATGGTGGCCCCAGGGTTCAAAATGGCACTGGGGCAGGGGGTCTTGGGGTTCGAAACTAAAAAATACTTAAAAATCTTCTTCTTCAGAACCACTTGGCTCAGATGCTTGAAATTCGGTATGTAACATTGCCTAGTGGTCCTCTACGAAGTTTGTTCAAATGGGCGCCCCAGGGTCCAAAATGGCCCGGGGCAGGGATCCCAGGTTTGAACCATAGAAATACATAGAAAAATATTAAAAAATCTTCTACTTCGGAACCGCAAGGTTCATATGCTTGAAATTTGGTATGTAGCATTGCCTAGTAGTCCTTTACCAAGTTTGTTTAAATGGTGGCCCCAGGAACCAAAATGGCCCTGCGACTGGGAGTGCTAGGTTTGAACCATAGAAATATATAGAAAAATATTTAAAAAATCTTCTTCAGAACCACTTGGCTCAGATGCTTGAAATTTGGTAGGCAGCTTTGCCTAGTAGTCTTTTACCAAGTTTATTCAAATGATGACCCCAGGGTCTAACATGGCCCCGCCCCAGGGGGTCCTGGGTTTTAACCGTAGAACTACATAGGAAAATATTCAAAAATCTTCTTCTTCAGAACCACTTGGCTCAGATGCTTGAAGATTGGTCTGATGCATTGCCTTGTTGTCCTTTATCAAGTTTGTTCAAATGATGGCCCCATGCTCCAAAATGGCCCTGCCGCAGGGAGTCCTGAGTTTGAGCCATTGAAATACATAGAAAACTATTAAAAAATCTTCTTCTTCAGAACCACTTGGCTCAGATGCTTGAAATTTGGTATGATGCATTGCCTGGTGGACTCCTACAAAGTTTGTGTAAATGGTGGCCCTGGGATCCAAAATGGCCCTGGGGCAGGCAGTCTTGGGTTTGAAATTAAAATGTACTTAAAAACCTTCTTCTCCAGAACCCCTAAGTGCAGATGCTTGAAATTTTGTATGATTCATTGCCTAGTGGTCCCTTACTAAGTTTGTTCAAATGATGGTGCCAGGGTAAAAAATGGCCCACCCAGGGGGTCCTGGGTTTGAACCATAGAAATACATAGAAAAATACTCAGAAATCTTCTGCTTCAGAACCACTTGGCTCAGAGGCTTGAAATTTTGCTTTTAGCATTGCCTAGTGGTCCTTTACCAAGATTATTCAAATGATGGCCCCAGGGTCCAAAATGGCCCTGCCCCAGGGGCTCCAGGGTTTGAACCATAGCAATACAAAGAAAAACATTCAAAAATCTTCTTCTTCAGAACATTTTGGAAATGGTTGCAAACTATCAGGTTTGTTCAAATTATGACCCTAGTTTGACCTTTAACCTTTTTGCTCAGGTGAGCGATTCAGGGCCACTTGGCCCTCTTGTTTCATTAGTGGATGGGGGATTCAGGGGGGAAAAAAAACATTGTGGAACACGTGTTCGTATAAAGTTGATGTATTCGGTCTATTTCCAGCTGCTGCCAAGGCACGAGCACCAGCTGTTGTATTTTTGGATGAAATTGACAGTGTTGGAGCTAAACGTACAAGTTCGCAGATACACCCATATGCCAACCAGACAATAAATCAGCTTTTGTCAGAAATGGATGGGTAAGTGTTGTTATCGTAATTGAGCCACATCATGTGATTTCCAACAATGTGGTGATGGTGACAAGCAAAGACTCTAATCAGACTGCGCATAAGTGCAGTCTGATCAGAGCCTTTTCTTGTCATATCAGCCATCTTTGGAATTGGCCCAAGCCATAAAGCAAACAGTGAGGTCTCTGATAACTCTGTGTAAATGGGAAAGATGATTTGAATATCACGTGACAAAATTGTCACATTGTTGAAAGTCACATGACGTGGCTCATATGAGCTGAGGCTGCTAAAAAGATAAGATGATCTAAGGCTCACACCAGCCTGCACATGACATATAAACCCTTAAAGCACCAGAAAAGCAGACAATAAGCTTTACAGATCTGCAAATATAAAAAAAAAAAAAATTGGCCATGTTGTATCATATTGAGAATTCAAAGACTAAAGGCCACCTCATAAAAAAAAAAAAATGGTTTTGCCAAGTTGTATCATATTGAGATTTCAAAGACTATAGGGCACCTCATAAAAATGTTTTTGCCAAGTTGTATCATATTGAGATTTCAAAGACTATAGGCCATCTCATAAAAAGGTTTTGTCCAAGTTGTATCATATTGAGATTTCAAAGACTATAGGGCACCTCATAAAAAAGGTTTTGTCCAAGTTGTATCATATTGAGATTTCAAAGACTATAGGCCACCTCATAAAAAAGGTTTTGTCCAAGTTGTATCATATTGAGATTTCAAAGACTATAGGCCACCTCATAAAAAAGGTTTTGTCCAAGTTGTATCATATTGAGATTTCAAAGACTATAGGCCACCTCATAAAAAAGGTTTTGTCCAAGTTGTATCATATTGAGATTTCAAAGACTAGAGGCCACCTTATCTGGATCCACACTGTTTGCAGTTAACTATTTTCATTTTTTGGGGCGTTTTTACTGTTAAACATAATTTTGCATTTGCATTATTATAACAATTATATGTTTTGTATTTGCATTATTATAACAATTATATGTTTTGCATAGTATTAGTTTCACAATAAATTGAAAAGTTGTGAAACTAAGTACAAAGAAATTATTACTTTAACTTTTTATGGAAATATCTTAACAAAATCTGAATCATTTTTGTTTTGCCTGCGCAAGTCTGTGATAAGCAGAAAGCAAGACTTAAATACTTGCCCATTGGTGATAGAGCAGTCTGAGCTGAGCTCTAGATAAGAGGGAGTATTTGATGATAATTAAGGATAATTTCTCTTATTTCTCATTTAAACCATATGTTGTGACCCCTCATCTGAACTGCCTCATTGAGACGGTTCAGATGAGGGGTCACAACATATGTTTTTGTGCAGAATTAACCAAACTTATCCCTTATTATCATCAAATACTCTGTCTTATCAAGAGCTCTGGTAGGAATAGCAAAAACTATTGTCAAGTTTACTGGTTTAGGTGTTTTTCTGTAAGAATGGGCAGACAGGCAAGAAATGTGTTCTATTGATTTTTTTAACTGGTCTGCAACTAGCAGAAGCAAGACATACAATGTAGATAAAACTTTTCTAGGGGCATTGTCTGTATCAGCAACGTAAACTATTGAAGGGTCGTCTAAATTATTGTAGAGTCTTCTAAACTATCGTAGACTATTGTAGAGTCTATTAGACTAGTCTTTTAAACTATTGTAGAGTCTTCTAAAAGTATTGTAGAGTCCTCTCAATTATTGTAGACTCTAGTACAGTCTCTAAACCATTATAGAGTTAAACCATCATAGAGTCTTCTAAACTATTATAGAGTCTTTTAAACTATGGTAGAGTCTTCTCATAATTTATTGTAGAGTCTTCTAAGCTATTATAGAGTTTCTAAACTATTGTAGAGTCTTCTTATTAACTATTGTAGAGTCTTCTAAGCTATTATAGAGTCTTCTAAACTATTGTAGAGTCTTCTTATTAACTATTGTAGAGTCTTCTAAACTATTCTTCAAAACTGTTGTTGAGTCTTCTAAACTATTATAGAGTCTTCTAAACTATTGTAGACTATTGTAGAGTCTATTAAACTAGTCTTTTAAACTATTGTAGAGTCTTCTAAAACTATTGTAGAGTCCTCTCAATTATTGTAGACTCTCGTAGAGTCTCTAAACCATTATAGAGTTAAACCATTATAGAGTCTTCTAAACTATTGTAGAGTCTTTTAAACTATGGTAGAGTCTTCTCATAATTTATTGTAGAGTCTTCTAAGCTATTATAGAGTCTTCTAAACTATTGTAGAGTCTTCTTCCAAACTATTGTAGAGTCTTCTAAACTATTGTAGAGTCTTCTTCTAAACTGTTGTTTAGTCTTCTAAACTATTATAGAGTCTTCTAAACTATTGTAGAGTCTTCTTCTAAACTATTATAGAGTCTTCTTATAAACTATTATAGAGTCTTCTGAACTGTTATAGAGTCTTCTGAACTATTGTAGAGTCGTCTGGTATAGGTATCTTTTGTGACAACTCCCGGACAGGTGAGACACCACAGTGGCAGAATTTTTGTCTTGTACCATTAATTCAGTTTTCTGTCATTATTCAGGTTTACAGCAAATGAAGGGGTTATTGTCTTAGGAGCAACAAACAGAAAGGACAATCTTGACAGGTAAAGATATGAGCCGCGACACGACAAAACCAACAATGTGGTTGTGCTCCCAGTGCAGACTCAGATCAGTCTGGGCATCTGCCCAGTCTGATCTGAGTCTTCCCTAAGTGCTTAAAAGGTAGCTAAGGGTCTAAGCTACCTTCATGCGGACAGCGAAGACTCTGATCAGACTGGGGGGATGCCCAGGCTGATCTGAGTCTGCGCTGGGCACACAACCACATTGTTGGTTTTGTTGCGTCGCGGCTCATATGTTTTTTACTGTCAGAACTCTGACAATTTGTACACCTAAAGTAATTACCACAATTATGGTGCAGATGGTACTTGTGGTTTTACATGCAGAAGTGTGACCAAAACATGCAGATGAAATGGCAAATATAAGCTGAAAGCAATTTCTCTGAAACTTGCAGCAAATGATCAGTGTAATAATGGCCTCCAGTGATGTTCAAAACTTTTCCCCATGAAGGTTCACTGCTCTTGCATGGGGCTATATCATACTTAAAATGATGATAAAGTGTATATAAAATTCAAAGTTAAAGAGATTTTGCGGTGTCAGATTAGACTTTTGTCATAAGGAGGTTATCTGCCCTTGCATGATAGCCAAAAATGTATATGAGCCGCAAAACAAAGTGGCATGTGTGCCCAGCAAAGATTCAGATCAGCCTGGGCATCTGAAGACTGCTCAGATTGGGCAGATGCCCAGGCTGATCTGAATCTTCGATGGGCGCTCATGCCACTTTGTTGGTTTTGTCATGTTGTTACTCATGTGTATAAAGTCACTGAAAATGTATATAATCAGATGGGAAAGTGATATTTCTGAAACATACACAAACTGAGCAAAGCTTTGAAAGTATCCTGTCATGATAAAAAAGTTTTGCTCCATGGGCTTTGGCTCCGAATGGCCACAAGTGAAAAAGAGAATGAATTAATACGGGGGAAAATGACAAGAGAAATAGGTTTGCAGTGACAGTGTGTCACACAGTTGTTTCCAATACTGTTAAAACACTGAGTTAAATAACTTGAAAATAGTTATAGAAAATTCTAAGTTTCTGTTGAAAGAATTTCAGTTTGGAATATTAGTGAAAAATTTGCTTTGCCACTCATGACATACATTGTTTGCCATGCTCCAGAACCACTGACATCATATATCTGTTACCATAGCAACTAAGAGCACATATTGATGTCTAGGTGACATCATTGAGATGTCATTTTGCCAAGGTACTAAGCGCAACATAGTTGCTTTTGTAACAGATCTATGATGTCATCTCACTTATAATTTAAGAGGAGCATGGCATACAGTGTATGCCATGCTCCTCTTGAATTATAAGGGAGTTGCTGCTTGAAATTCATATAGTGGAAAACTGTGATTTCTCTCTTTTATAATTAGTTCTCAAATAATATAATTTTCTGTTTATGTGAGTTGTTTTGGAGGGGAAAAGCATGTGTTATAACAGAATAAAATGGGTGCATATTTTTCTTTTTCCAGTGCGTTAACTCGGCCAGGAAGATTTGATGTGGAAGTAAATGTTCTACCTCCAGACTTTAAAGGGAGGAAAGAAATATTCGACCTTTATCTGAACAAGGTTAAAACTGCTAAAGGTGAGTGCTACCATCTACAGGAAAATAAGGCTCAAATGTGTTGTGTAGGGGTTGGTTTGTCAACTCTTTTCAGTCCCGAAACCTATGTTGGGGACATACGTAGACAGTGCAGACTCAGTTCAGATGCCACATTTTGTGGCATCTGATCAGGGTCTACACTGTTTGCTTACAGAAAACCCTAAACCAAAAATGGACTCACCAGATAATAAGGATGGACAAGGCCACCGGTCATAAAAGAGTTAAGATAAAGTTTTTGTGTGTTGTGAATTATTTGGATTAACACATAATACTGGCAGGTATATGCCAAAAAAATTACTTATATTTCATATATTCGAAAAATTGGAACACTGAAAATTATTTCTGTAATTGCGCTAAAAATGGTGCACAGACAGGCGAAACACCACATCCCTTGGCATTCTTGACTGTAGATTCATTTTGGTCTATATATTGTGTATGCATACAGGAAATGAGCCGCGACACGACAAAACCAACAAAGTGGTTGTGCGGCCAGTGCAGACTCAGATCAGCCTGGGCATCTGCCCAGTCTGATCAGAGTCTTTGCTGTCCGCATGGAGGTAGCTTAGACCCTTAGCTAGCTTTTAAGTGCTTAACCAAGAGGCTGATCAGACTCTGTAGCTGCCCAGGCTGATCTTAGTCTGCGCTGGTTGCACCAACACTTTGTTGGTTTTCTCGTGTCGCGGCTCATTTGAGTTGAGCAGTCTGTAGGCTAGTCTGTTTTCATGTTTATGCTTGTGCATGTAATAGCTGAAAGAATAATTGAGTTGCGACACGACAAAACCAACAATGTGGTTGTGCGCCCAACGCAGACTAAGATCAGCCTGGGCATCCGCCCAGTTTGATCAGACTTGTCCTTCAGGGCTCAAAGGGTAGCTAAGGATCTGAGCTACCTCCATGCGGTCAGGGAAGACTCTGATCAGACTGTGCGGATGCCCAGGCTGATCTGAGTCTGCGCTGGACGCACAACCACATTGTTGGTTTTGTTGTGTCGCAGCTCAATTGTATGATTATACATCTTTATTTTTGAATACTATAGTTCATACTCACACCATACAAATTTTGGAAATTAATTATTTTTTCTTTGGATTTTGACAAGGTTGTTGTCTAATCATGAGATGTTAGCTGAATCTAATATTTCTGTAAGTTACAATAAACTTACTGATTTATTTTCAGATATTGATCTTGAAAAATTAGCTCATGGATCTCGGGGAATGACAGGTAAATCTTTTGCCTTAAATAGGATTAGGTTGGTAGGATGAGTTGTGATGCATTTTTGGAGCTAGCTGATTGGATATTATATTGTTTACCTGCTGTGTAGAGCACAAGAAAGATTAATAGTTACCTTATAACAAAAAGTGTTTGATGTATTTAAAGCTGATCCTTATCAGCAGTAGATCCTGAAAAACTCCTTGAATAACTGTAAGATAATAATTTTCACTTTTATTTGCAAGTAGCAAAGATCTTCTGAATATTTTAATTTTTTTTTTCATGTTTGACCTGATTTTCTGTAAGTCCTATTAGTGTTAGAAATCTTATCTAACATCCCTATATCATATCCCCGGCTTGGATAGACCAGGTTCCTTGATTCTATTGAACAGTACTTTGGTTGTATAGGAGCACATGCTGTTCAGCTGTTGTCTCTTTATATTTCATATATTTAGGTGCTGCTAATGTTTTATAATACCCTAGCATGCGTAAGTATTGGGACTCTTAAAACCATTAATTTTCCATTTTTCCCATTTGGAAAATTAATGGTTGTAGGTGTCCCAATATTTAAGCATTTTAGGATATTTCATATATTTAGGTGCTGATATTGTATGATATTTCATATATGTATATGCTGATATTGTATAATATTCCATATATTTCCTATATTTAGGTGCTGATAATGTATAATTCACACATTTCATATATGTGTATGCTGATATTGTATAATATTTCATATACTTCATATATTTAGGTGCTGATACTGTTTATTTCATACATTTCATATATGGCGTATATTTAGGTGCTGACATTGCATAATATTTGATATATTTCATATATTTAGGTGCTGATATTGTATAATATTTCATACATTTCAAAAATGTAGATGCTTATATTGAATATTTCATATATTGCATATATTAAGGTGCTGATATTGAGAACATAGTAAACCAAGCAGCACTGAAGGCAGCTAAGGATGGACAACATTTTGTGGGTATGGAGGAGTTAGACTTCGCCAGGGATAAAGTATTGATGGGTAAGCCTCCATATTCTTTATGTAGTTAGTACTGTAAATGGAAAATTTATTGCATATACTTAATTTGCAAACACCAGATTATAAACAGGAAAAGTTAAATGTTTGCAAAATTTTGAATTCATATAAGTTCAGCCAGAAGCATTTCCCAAACTATTTATTTAGCACAACATTGCAATCTGGTGTGAAAATAAATGATTTTTACAGTGTTTTTAGCGCGCCTTTGCGAAGCAAAGCAGAGCTTATGCTATACCCCCGGCGTCGTAGTCCGAGTATGTGTTAGCGTCAGCGTCCGCGTTAGCGTCAGCGTCCTCGTTGGCGTCCGTGGTCAGGGTAACCAATGTTAACAATTGCGTTTAGCTCCATGTTCAACTCTGTATCTTAGAAACTACAGCAGCTACAATCATCATACTTGGTACATATATACATCCATATGACTGCAGCAGCTACATGACACAATTGTATGTCCTTGACCTATATGTCACGGTTGACTGACTTTGCCGTTTGGCACTGTTTTTAAGGCAAAATTTTTAGTTTTGATGAAACCTTTGACAGAAGAGACTTGATACTTGGTCAAATAGCATATCCCTATAATTGCAGCAGCTGCAGAGCTACCATGCTGACACCTGTGGCCTTGACCTTTGTTCTTGGTCCAGTGATTTTGTCTTATATTTCAAGCACTGTTTGATAGATTAACATCACAGCTGGCATAGTGGATCGGTCTGACATCCCGAATGACCTCATTTTATTTATAGATCACTGTGACCTATATTTCATGGTTCAGTGATTTTGCCTTGTGTCTCCAAAGCTGTTTATAGATTAACATCATATTTGGGAATTTGAGGTCACTCTAACATATATTTTATCATTCAGTGATTTGCTTCATATTTTAGGTGTATTTAGTATGTATTCATCATATACCTGGGATAATGGCTCAGTCTGACACTGCAGATGACATGATATATTTGTAGGTCTTGGTGACTGTGAGAATCATGCACCCATAAGGCGCGCTCTGTTGTCTTCTGACAACTCTTGTTAAATTACTGTTACAATGATATATATATTATGGACAGAAATCATTTTTACAGTGATTTATACAGTAAATTATGGTTACAGATGTTGCTGCAGTGATTTATACAGTAAATTATTGTTACAGAAGTTGCTGCAGTGATTTAGACAGTAAATTATTGTTGCAGGATTTGCTACTGTGGTTCATATAGTAATAATTGTTTCAATTGAGTTACCACAGAAAATCATTATTACAGTGATATACAGAAATGATTTTTACTGTGATTTTTACAGTAAAAATTGTTGCATTGATTTATACAGTAAATAATTGTTAAAACAAATTACTCATATTAAGTTGTTGATACAGTGGTTTACACAGTATTGTATCAAGGAAGCACAGTAAATTATTGTAACACTAATGACTGTAGATATGAGCTGCGACACGAGAAAACCAACAATGTGGTTGTGCGCCCATCGAAGACTCAGATCAGCCTGGACATCTGCCCAGTCTGATCAGACTCTTCACTAATAGCTTAAAGGGTAGCTAAGGGTCTAAGCTATCTTCATGCGGACAGGGAAGACTCAGATTAGACTGGGCGGATGCCCAGGCTGATCTGAGTCTGCCCTGGGCGCACAACCACTTTGTTAGCTCACCTGAGCCGAAGGCTCATAGGTGAGCTTATAGTATAGGCAGGCATCCGTCGTCTGTCGTCCGTCGTCTGTCGTCCGTCGTCAACATTTTCAAACGACTTCTCCTCTGAAGCCATGAGGCCTAATCTTTCCTTATTTCACATATAGCATCTATAGATGGGGGGAATGAATAATTGTGTTTTTTGTTCCATTGGCATAAGAACTCTGGTTGCTATGGCAACTTATAGCTTCCATTGAATTATAATGGGAAAAGTGGAAATTGGCAATTTTTGCTGCCTCACTGCAGTTATTTAGATTTTTATGCCCCCGAAGGAACTTCGGGTGGCATATTAAAATCGCACCGTCCGTCCGACTGTCCGTCCGTCCGTCTGTCCGTCCGTCAGTCCGTCCGTCCGGTACAAATCATGTCTCAGCGATAACTTTAAAACTACTGAAGCAAATTTGATGAAACTTCACAGAAAGATAAAGCATAATGAGAAAGTGTGTCGCGCGCAAGACTTAGGTCCCTACGCCCAAGGTCAAGGCCACAATTGGGTCAAAGGTCAAATTGTGTCTCAAAATCGTGTCTCAGTGATAATTTTAAAACTACTGAAGCAAATTTGATGAAACTTCACAGAAAGATAGAGCATAATTAGAAGGTGTGTCATGCACAATACTTAAGTCCCTGTGCCCAAGGTCAAGGCCACAGTTGGGTCAAAAGTCAAATTGTGTCTCAAAATTGGCTCTGAGGGATTACTTATAAACTACTGAAGCAAATTTAAAGAAACTCCACAGAAAGATGAAACATAATGAGAAGTTGTGTTGCACATCACATTTGGGTTGCCAGGTTCAAGGTGAAGGTCACAATTGGGGGTCAAAGGTCAAATCTTGCCTCTATAATAGCTTAAAACCTGCTGAAGCTAATGTCATCAAACTTCACAGAAAGGTAAACCATAATGAGAAGGTATGTTACACAATATTTATGGTCCCAAATCCAAGGTCAAGGTCACAATCTGGGGTCAGAGGTCAAATCATGTCTCGGCAATTACTCAGAAAAGAACCAAAGCAAACTTTAAAGAAAGATAAAGCCTAATGAGATAATTTACCATGCACAAGACATAGGTTTCCACACCCAATGTCAAGGTCATAGCCAGAGGTCAAAGGTCAAGTCATTCATCCTCAATTACCTAAAAACTTCTGAAGTTAACTTCATTTAACCTCATGAAAAGGTATAAAACAGCGAATATGCCACAAACAAATTATGGTTCTGTTGCCTGAAGTCGGGATCATGATAAGAAAAGTAAAGTATAAGTTATGTAAGGTGCGACATTTAGGTTTCCACACCCAATATCAAGGCCACAACGCAGTTTGGTTAGTGGTTGAATTAAGTCTCCTTGAATCCTCTTAAACTTCCACAGTGCATTTAAACATTACAGAAAAGTAAACCGAAATGAGGATGTATATCATGTGCAATACTCAGGTTCAATGTGTAAGGTCAAGGTCACAACTAGGGCTCAAAGGTCAGTTTAAGGGGCCTTCGGGGGCATTTGTTACACACTGTAACATTTCTTGTTTTTCTACAGAAATGTTTCTTGAGTAGTCCTCTACGATTCATGTGACTTTTGTTAAAATCGCTGAATTTGATTGGTTGCCATGACAAAATAAAGGGTAAATTTTCGAAAAAATATAAAAAAATCTTCTTCTCAGAAACCATAAGAGGGATGAAGCTGATACTTTGCATATATGTTAATGACATTAGCCTCTACATAATTTGTGTTTTTTCTTTCAATCCCATAAGAACTCTGATTGCTATGGCAACTTATAGTTTCCATTGACTTATAATGGGAAAAGTGGAAATTGGCAATTTTTGCTCTCTCACTGCAGTTATTTAGAATTTGTTTCTGCAGAAATGTTTCTTGAGTAGTCCTCTACGATTCATATGACTTTTGGTCAAATCGCAGAATTTGATTGGTTGCCATGGCAAAATATAGGGTAAATTTTCGAAAAAAAATATAAAAAAATCTTCTCCTCAGAAGCCATAAGAAGGATGAAGCTGATACTTTGCATATATGTTAAAGACATTTGCGCTACATAAAGTGTGTTTTTTCATCCCATAAGATTTCTGGTTGCTATGGCAACTCATAGTTTCCATTGACTTATAATGGGAAAAGTGGAAATTGGCAATTTTTGCTCTCTCACTGCAGTTATTTAGAATTTGTTTCTAACAGCGAATTAATTTAAACTAGATTGTATTTTCAGACTTGGAATGTGAGACAATTTTTATCATGAAAAGTTTCATGCATTATGCATCAATTCATCATGCCAACATTGAAAGAAAACACACAGAACATAGTGTTATGTGAGCAAAATGGTTCCATACTGCCAGAGAAAGCAGCTGTTTTATATTTGGATGCCACACAAATCCTATTCTAAGAAATGGTGATACTGAAGGAACAAGTTAAGCAAGCAACTAACCCTGTGCCTGGCACAGGGTTAGCAGCTAACCCTGTGCCCGGCACAGGGTTAGCTGCTTACCCCGTGCCTGGCACAGGGTTAGCTGCTAACCCTGTGCCCGGCACAGGGTTAGCTGCTTACCCTGTGCCAGGCACAGGGTTAGCTGCTAAGTCCGTGCCTGGCACAGGGTTAGCAGCTAACCCTGTGCCGGGCACGGGGTAAGCAGCTAAGTCTGTGCCTGGCACAGGGTTAGCAGCTAACCCTGTGCCGGGCACAGGATAAGCAGCTAACCCTGTGCCAGGCACAGGGTTAGCAGCTCACCCTGTGCCAGGCACGGGGTTAGCAGCTAACTCTGTGCCAGTTAAGCAAGGACGTAGCTGATAACACTGTGCTTGGCACAAACTTGGCTGGAGGGTTGATATGCTTATACAGTGATGGAGATGAACTTGCCAGTCAGTCAGTATGGCAGATTAACACCATTTCTTAGTTTTGGCTTTGCTTATATTGCATCCTGAATGAGACATGAAATAACATACCTTCTTCAAGAATACTCTTTAATTGGGAAGATTGCTCTTTGTTTGTTAAGGTTGATCTTTACTCAGAAACATTCGCCTTCTTCTGGTACAGCTCCTGGATACTGGATACTACAGTTAATTAAGCCATGGTTTTACATACCATAGGTACAAGGGTTGAAGGGTTTCATATAGCCATTCACCACCAGTCTACTGTAATTTCTGTATGACTGAAATATTGTTGGAAGGGATGTTAAAGGCTGTTTCATCCATGCATCCATCACGCTTCCTGGTATACAGACTTGCTAACCCGTCCCAGACCATTTCAGCCATAGAGCCATATCAAGTCAGATTTAGCATGCTGTATGAAAATACCATCCAACTCTAAGGTGTCTGCCGGTATTGTGTTTCATATGTGTTTATGTTGGAAAGGGGCCGTCAGTAATTCTTAGGATTCAGCCGATAGCTATTAGAGACAAAGATTTCAGAGACTTCAAGGAAGTTGGACCCATGGACACAAGTAATGGGACCAGAAATGCAGGTACAAGCTGAGACTGTTCCATGCCTAAGGAGATTACAAGGAAGATGGACACAAGGGCTTAGGTATTGCTTTGCTCTATAGACCCGTCAGTTCACCAATGTCATTTTCATGATCGTCATCAGTCAAAATAAGGACGCCTACAGTTACTGATATTCTACTGAAACTTGATCAGATACTGAATGGGCACAGTAATGCAGGCAAACCAGCAACAGTGTGGGTCCTGATCTGAGACCGTTCCATGCCTCAGGATCTGAGCTGTGTTTACTAAGTTTGCTTGTAGCTTTCCATCTCAGTATAGGTTGTTATGGTTATTATGGTATTGAATTGCCGCCATCAGTGTTTCTCACTGTGTCCAAGGAAGTTTTTTTAAAGTTTTCATTAAACCATATTAAGAGAATGTCTCTCAGAATCTGAATCAGTTTTCTTGGTCCAAGCGAGAAACCTGCTGACATTTAATTAAAGTGACAACAGAATGAGAACAGATATTCGCACTTCCTTTATTTTTATTAATTGTTTAATCTGACAGTTCATGAAAATTTTATAAATTTTCGTAATACAATGAAACAATAAGAAATACATTCATAATGCAAATGAGCCTAAGCACAACAAAATATACAAAATGCAAAAAAAACTCAGATTATCATGCACATGTTTTTAGTCTGATCAGTCTTTGCTGCCCCCATTGACTAGCTGAGGCTTTTGTTGTCATAGTGCAAAGATTCTGATCAGACTGTATTACATGCACTGCCTGATGTGAGTCTTCAGTGTATGAACAAGTTATATGGTGGGTTTGGTTTTTGCTTATTTCAAATATTGTTATGTGGTATACAAGTACAGTATAGTTCCTTGGAATTTCAGTAACACAGTCGCTTAAGTATTGGCTTACTATATGGGTTTGATTCCCACCAGTAGCAGTATTTTTCACACCCTCAACCTAAAAACCTTTCTTTATTATCATACTGTCATCTTGATATTACTGAAATACTATGGAAAGGGCTGCAAGACACAGTTTCAGCCATCCATTTGGACACATATAAATCATTCATTTTATATTTAACCAGTTTTCTTTCTTTTCATATTTAGAATGTTGAAAAATTTTGTAACAGTTTTCTTTGCAACTTATTTATTGACCATTAAACATGGCAGCGCATTACTAAAGCAGTACAGCGGGGCTTGAGTCAGATCCGCTGACAGTTCTAGTTTAGTAATGAATTATAGAAATCCAACCAAACTGAATGCATACATCCAGTTCACAATGGATGTCATTTATACTTCATGACATACAGTGCCAAGAGTGTCCACCTATAATGATAGACAGAATGTCTCTAGGCCTTCTGCCTAACAGGCAGGTCCCATAAAAACAAACTACATTGTTTTGATATTGTCCTTATAATATTCTGAAAATTCCTAACTAATTGGTTTATTGTTTTCTTGTCTGCTTAGAAATTTTGAATAATTAATTGTTTGGAAGTAATTAATTCAAACAACTAGAATTTTTTACTTAAGTTTAAAGGGAGGCTACTTTAACTTCAGTTTGCTAATTAAATCAGACTGGACAATGTCCACTCAGTCCATGGACTCAGTGGACTGTGTCCATGGACATTCTCCAGTCTGCCTGGACTCCCTGGACAATGTCCAGACTGTCCAGTGAGTCCATGGACAATGTCCACTACGACCATGGACAATGTCCACTGAATCTATGCTGAAATTCTGTAATAATCTTTTTTTGTCTAGTAACCTCATTTGTTTGATATTTAAGAAATAGATCAGCTCTAGCAGTGAATTGTTGAGTAATAATTTACTGTTTGGAGGTCAGTTGTAAAGTAGATCATTTTACAAGCACGGAGCGCAAGTGATATATCCACTTACAACTGACCGATAAACAGTGAATTATTACTCAACAATTCAATGCTAGAGCTGAACTATTTCGATTCTAACACTCAAAAACACTTAAGAAGTATTCTTTTCATTAAGTTCTTCCAACCTTCCTGCCAGCGCGTTCATGCTCCCACTAATATTCTTAACTGAATCTATGCTAAATGTATGTTTTATGGCGATTTTAGAAAGAACTAGAAAATTGTGTCTGTAAGACACAGATGATGCCACCGTACTGCATCTGTCCCCCACTTCCCCTCTTCTCCCATTACCCCTCCCCCACTTGTATACTTCAAAAAGGCATGTAAATCTGTTGACATTATTGAATATACAACCTGTATTGTGTAAGAACTGTGGAAGGAGTTGATTATACAATGTTGTCATCTTGGATTAGCAAAAAACGACAAGAAAACGATAAACACCATCTAAGTTTGAGAAGGCCTTGTTATTTTCAGAAATATTTTTTCCCATGTAAAAGACCCATGCATATCTTCAATATGTCTGGAACATCTGTGCTAAATTTCAAACTGACAAAAAACCCTGGGACAGTTTGATTATCCAAACTTGCCATCCTGTATTAGCCAGAACCTGTAAATTTTCAAAGTTTAAAAAGCTCGTAATTTTGTCAAAGACGAATGTTTCTCTTCAAGAAGGCTTATGCACATCTTCAATATGTCTGTAATATATAAACCGAGTTTCAAATCGATTATTAATAAATTGTGGAAGGAGTTGATTATACGATTTTGTCATTCTGATATAGTCGAAACCCCAAAATTTCTAAAAGGTCGTAATTTTGTCAATATTTTTTTTCTTCAAAAGGGCACATGCACATCTTCAATATGTATTAAACAAATGTCCAAAGTTTCCAATTGACAGCTGAAAACCTGTATGGAGAGTTGATAATAATATACAAACTTGCCATGAACCTATACAACTTTTTAAGTCCATAAAGACCATAATTTTGTAAAAAATGATTTTTTTCTCTTCAAAAAGGGAGGTGCACATCTTCAATATGTCTGGAACAACTGTGCAAAGTTCTAAATTGATAGCTTAACAAGAGGGCCAAGAGGCCCTGAATCGCTCACCTGACCAAAAAGGTTAAAGGTCAAACAAGGGTCATCATTTAACAAACCTGATAGTTTGCAACCACTTTCAAATGGTTTTGAAGAAGATTTTTGAATATTTTCTATGTATTGCTATGGTTCAAACCCTGGACCCCCTGGGGCAGGGCCATACTGGACCCTGTGGCCATCATTTGAATAATTTTGGTAAAGGACCACTAGGCAATGCTACATACTAAATTTCAAGCATCTGAGCCAAGTGGTTCTGAAGAAGAAGATTTTTGAATATTTTTCTATGGTTCAAACCCAGGACCCCCTAGGGTGGGGCCATTGTAGACCCTGGGGTCATCATTTGAACAAACTTGGTAAAAGACCACTAGGCAAAGCTACATACCAAATGTCAAGCATCTGAGCCTTGCGGTTCTGAAGTAGATGATTTTTTAAAATTTTTCTATGTATTTCTATGGTTCAAACCTGGGACTCCCTGCCCCGGGGCCATTTTGGACCCTGGGGCCACCATTTGAACAAACTTGGTAGAGGGCCACTAGGCAATGTAACATACCTAATTTCAAGCATCTGAGGCAAGCAGTTCTGGTGAAGAAGATTTTTAATTTTTTTTTTAGTTTCGAACCAAAGAACCCCTGCCCCAGGGCCATTTTGGACCCTGGGGCCACCATTTGAACAAATTTGGTAGAGGACCACTAGACAATGCTACATACCAAATTTCAAGCAGCTGAGCCTTGCGGTTCTGAAGTAGATGATTTTTAAGTATTTTTTAGTTCTGAAACCCAAGACCCCCTGTCCCAGGGCCAATTTGGACCCTGGGGCCACCATTTGAACAAACTTGGTAAAGGACCACTAGGCAATGTTCCATACCAAATTTCAAGCATCTGAGCCAAGCAGTTCTGGAGAAGAAGATTTTTAAGTATTTTTAAGTTTCGAACCCAAGACCCCCTGCCCCAGGGCCATTTTGGACCCTGGGGCCACCATATGAACAAACTTGGTAGAGCACCACTAGGCAATGCTTCATACCAAATTTCAAGCCTCTGAGCCAAGCAGTTCTGGAGAAGAAGATTTTTAAGTATCTTTTAGTTTCAAACCCAAGACCCCCTGCCGCAGGGCCATTTTGGACCCTGGGGCCACCATTTGAACAAACTTGGTAGACGACCATTAGGCAATGTTACATACCAAGTTTCAAGCATCTGAGCCAAGCAGTTCTGGAGAAGAAGATTTTTAAGTATTTTTTTGTTTCGAACCCAAGACCCCCTGCCCCAGGGCCATCTTGGACCCTGGGGCCACCATTTGAACAAACTTGGTAGAGGACCACTAGACAATGCTTCATACCAAATTTCAAGCCTCTGAGCCAAGCAGTTCTGGAGAAGAAGATTTTTAAGTATCTTTTAGTTTCAAACCCAAGACCCCCTTGCCCCAGGGCCATTTTGGACCCTGGGGCCACCATTTGAACAAACTTGGTAGAGGACCACTAGGCAATGTTACATACCAAATTTCAAGCATCTGAGCCAAGCGGTTCTGGAGAAGAAGATTTTTAAGTATTTTTTAGTTTCGAACCCAAGACCCCCTGCCCCAGGGCCACTTTGGACCCTGGGGCCACCATTTGAACAAACTTGGTAGAGGTCCACTAGACAATGCTTCATACCAAATATCAAAGCCCTAGGCCCAGCGGTATCAGAGAAGATGTCATTTAAAGCAAATTGTTGACGACGGACGACGCACGACGCACGACGGACGACGGACACTTGGTGATCACAATAGCTCACCCTGAGCCTTAAGGCTCAGGTGAGCTAAAAACTGTGGGAGGAGTTGATTATACAAACTTGCCATTCTGTATCAGTCAGAACCCGTAACAATTTCTAAGTCCATAAAGGCCATAATTTTGTCAAAACTGTTTTTTTGTCATCAAAAAGGGACGTGCACATCTTCAATATGTCTGGAACAACTGTGCAAAGTTCTAAATTGATAGCTTAAAAACTGTGGGAGGAGTTGATTATACAAACTTGCCATTCTGTTTTCGCCAGAACCTGTAAAAATTTCTAAGTCAGTAAAGGCTGTAATTTTGTCAAAAATGATTTTTTTTGTCATCAAAAAGAAAGGCGCACATCTTCAGTATGCCTGGAACAACTGTGCAAAGTTTTAAATTGATAGCTTAAAAACTGTGGGAGGAGTTGATTATACAAACTTTTGAGGCACGACGGACAAACAGATAGACAGACAGATGGACAGGGGTAAAACATAATGCCCCCTGACTGTTGTCATGGGGGCATAAAAAGAGACGTCACACTGTCTAACGTCTCAGAATGTCACAAAATTACGTCAGTAATTGCCATTGACGTCAGCAATTAGATTTACACGCTCCAAAACAGTGAAGTGTTGCAGAATAAAACTAGAAATGTGTCCGTACGACACGGATGCCCCCGCCTAGTGCCCTTAGTAAGATGGCGCCTTGTTTAAGGTACTGGCACTTGTAGCATAACTAAGGCAGACTTCTGTGCTACAAGGCAGACCTCTGTGGTACATGTTTTATTGTTTTCCTTGGGCAGATGTATTGTGCTTCTAGGATCAAGAGAAGTGTGTCTGTGTGTGTATGTGTGTGTGTGGGGGGGGGGAGGGGGCGGGGGGGGGGGGGTGTCATGACTGATATGTGATGACATTCTGTATCTTATCGCAGAAATGGATGCCATGCAACTTTCCGAAAGAAATAGCCCAGAAACAAGTAACTTTTCAAAAACTAACAAACAAAAACCATTATTGTATGAAATGAAGTCGAAAAAGGGCCATAACTCCCACAATAATCGACGGATTTTGCCCAACATCGAACTTGACCTGTATTTTTTTTTATATATACCTGTGTATTAAATATGAATTCAATACACCAATGCTTTCAAATGATATAGAACGGAAACAATTTCTTCATACAAAATGAAGTCGAAAAAGGGCCATAACTCCCACAATAATAATAAAGAAATTTTCCATTGCTTCTATAGGTGCACTGTGGTAGAATGTGAAATGATGACTGTCTCTAATTCGGGTTATTCATTTTAGAAGTCTTGTAATTTGAAAGAACTTTTTACACATAGTGTGGGGAATTTCTTCCTCTCACCTCTTATAAAAGGCGTTGTGTTTGTGTAGGTTCACCACGGGTATCTCTTACCCCTTTGCATTCAAAACCCTCCAGTTTCTGAGAAAGGTAAGTCACATGTGTGATTTTTAGCACATATATGTATATTATACATGAGCTGTTTATGGTATAATTTCATAACCCTAGCTCAATTAATAGCTCATAGTTTAGTTCTGGCCATTTCCAATGCATTCACTAAGTGAGTAAGCAGTACTCGACAAACTTTTTTATTGTTTATGCCCCCGCCATTTTTAAAGGGGGGGGGGGGTGCATATAGTATCCATTTTTAATTTGGGGGGGGGGGGACATATAGTAGCACTGCTGTCCATACGTACATCCTGTACCTCTTGTACGAAAATGGTTTCCGTTCGATATCTTTAAAAACATTGGTGTATTGAATTCATATTTTATACACAGGTATATAATCATAAAATACAGGTCAAAGTTCGATTTAGGGTAAAATCCGTCCATTATTGTGGGAGTTATGGCCCTTTTTCGACCAATTTAGTATGAAAAAATGGTTTTCGTTCATTATCTTTTGAAAATATTGGTGTATTGAATTCATATTTTATACACAGGTATATAATCATAAAATACAGGTCAAATTATATTTAGGGTAAAAGCCGTCTATCATTGATGGAGTAATGGCCCTTTTTCAGCTTCATTTTGTATGAAAAAATGGTTTAGGTTCATTATCTTTTGAAAGGAGTAGTGTATTGGATTCATATTTTATACACAGGTATATAATCATAAAAAACAGGTCAGGTTCGATTAAGGGTAAAATTCATCAATTAATATGGGAGTTATGGCCCTTTTTCGACTTAATTTTGTACAAAAAATTGGTTTCCGTTTACTATCTTTTGAAAAGATTAATGTATTGGATTCATATTTTATACACAGATATATAATTATAAAATACAGGTCAGGTTCAATTGAGGGTATAATCGGCCATTTACTTTTGGAGTTATGGCCCTTTTTCAACTTCATTTCATACAAAAATGGTTTCTGTTTGTTAGTTTTTGAAAAGTTAATTGCTTCCGGGCTATTTCTTTTGGAAAGTTGCATGGCATCCGTTTCTGTGATAAGATACAGAATGTTATCACATATCATAGTCATGACCCCAACCCCCACCCCCCAACAATTCTCTTGATCCGAGAAGCACAAAACATCTGCCTAAGCAAAACAATAAAACATGTACCACACAAGTAAAAAGTATGCAAAGACCAGGAACTGAAACAATCAAAATCCAAATCCAGCCCTCAAACCATAGTTGGAAACAACTAAGATTACAAATAATCAAGATACAGAGAACATATGGTCAACCGAGTGAGCAGCTTGTTCCCAAAAGGTGGCCACTCAGCAACCCAAACCGAACCAAAAATAATAAGAACATACATAAGGTAAAACATCACAGAAACTCTGACACCAAAAACAGGCAACAGAGAACCACAACAGAACTACCGCCTTGGAACGGTCAGTAATGAATTACTGGGGGGCTTAAATCGATTTTACAGGCCCAACCTCACCCTCAGTTACTCAAGCCTGGCTTTGTGAACCTAGTTATCCTACAAGTGCCTGTACCTTAAACATTAAACAAGGCGCCATCTTACTTCTTACTTAGGGCACTAGGCGGCGGCATCCGTGTCCTATTGACACATTCTAGTTTGCCTTCTTTTTCAATAGGGGCCAAACTCTTAAAGGAAAGAATTGGCTCTGTTAGGAGCAAATTCTTTCATTGAAGAGTAGACGCTATTGTTTGAGAAGGGCTTCGCCCTCTTGGGGAAGCAAACAGGAAGTCACAGAAGTTGTGTCCCTTTATAATAGTGAGAGGTGGATATGGAGGTGCTCCCATACACATTAACTAATAGAAAGTCCATCAAAATACGAGTTGTATACCCTCAAACCTTTCAGTTTTGCGGACCGGTAAGGGTCTTCCCTGCATTGCAACAAATTGTTGTTTTGACAATGTCAGAAATTTGATCTGAATTGCCGTCCCCTGGTGTCACTGCATTGTTGGGGAATTCCAGCCTCTTCTGTGTTAATGGCAAACAGTATTATATATGCACACACGAAATCAAACTTCTCCATTAAATGTGTGTGTATCTTCTATTTCAATAGGAGCACATTTTGAAGCTTAGTGAGAACATACAAGACTAGGCATAGTAAATAGTTCAGCAAGTGGTCAGTTTATAATTTACATTTTATTTTCAACTATTTTTTTCAGTTTGTGTATCTTCTGGGAAGAAGACATGCAAAAGCGTGTGTTTCAACTCCTAGTTTAGTTCTGTCCATTTCCAATGCATTCATTAAGTGAGTAAGCAGTACTCGACAAATTTTCTTTTCAGTGGAATAGCAGAATCAATTTCCCAGGCCTTGGATGAGTAACGTAATTGGGTTGATCATCTGTTTTTGCCCATGTTTGATTTTGACCTGTAAACAAAAAGAACAGTATACCAGTAAATCCTGTCAAGAAAGTAGAATCAGGAAACAGAATAAATACAATGACTGAGATATCTACTGATATAATGCCAAACTTGCAATAATCGTGGGTGTTCCACTTGTATAAAACAACAACATAACACACATGTCCAGTGGTGTTGCGCAATTGTTGGTGTGGCTCACCCTGCGTTCAAAGACACATTTAAAATACTTTCTATCATAATTGTAATAATTCTTAACACAAGCAAAACTGAATTTTAGCCAACCAGGAAAAAAATATTTTGCTAGTGCCATTACGTCATTTTTACGGATTTTTCCAATATTTTGATATTGCGCAGAATAGTCCAAATATTTCCAAAGAAATTCCTAACAGTTGACAGTCGATGAATTAACAAAGATTTCTTTGATTGTTTTACGTAGATACGCGTAAGACCAAGTCTTTTTAATATTCATTAATCAAATTGAATACACCAATAAGTGCATCTCCATATCAAAACGGGGGAGGCCCTTAGGTGTGCAATAAGACAGGACTGCATCGTATACTATGCATCAATATTTTGTAGTTCTATGGGACTGTTGAACTTCTTGTACTGAAACTTTATTATGTTTATTTTTTAACAAGATTTCTCACTGGACAAAATAGCTTATATGCCCTGGTGCTTGCCTATCATTAAGACAAAGTTGTAAGCATGTATGATTTCCTCATTCAAAATACATTCAAAACTAGAGCAAGTGAGCAGGGGCTCATGTATACCCCCGGCCAGCCCCACTGCCTACAGAGAACAAACTTTTAAAACATAAAACACTAGAGCAAGTGAGCAGGGGCTCACGTATACCCCCGACCAGCGCCAATTAAAAACTTAACGCAAAACTTTAACGCAAATGTTAACGGACGAACGGACGAACGGAAGGACAGACGGACGAACGGACGGAAAGACGAAAACTATATACCCCTCGACATACGTCGGGGGTATAATTAATGCACATGTTAACAAACAGACAGACAGACAATCAATATCATACCCAATGAAATACCCATGCATGTGTTTGTCAATATATTCCATCTCAAGATTTTGCAATAAACAAAACAATACAAACTAAAAGTTCACTTTTAACACAAACATTATAAATTTCAAAGTCTGTGACCTTGACCGACAATCAGCAGCAGCAGCCAGACGATGCTACTGTTTCAACCTAAAAGTAAATCTAGGTCACACAGCAAAAGGTTCCATTCAAGTATATTGAAAAAAAGGCAAACAGACACAACTTAATGCAAAACTTTAACACTATAAATATTTCCAAGTCTGTGACCTTAACCTTAGGTCTGCAGCAGCATCCAGATGATGCAAACTAATATGTATCCATCCTGTAGTAACACTAAGCACATCTGAACAAATTCTAAAAGAAGCACTCAGAAAAACAGAACAAAACAAGAACTTAACACAAAACTTTAACGCAACTGTTTTACAAATTTCTAAGTCTGTGACCTTGACCTTAGGCTAGCAACTTAGGATAAGTGATGCAAACTGATCAGTATCTATACTGTAGTAAAACTAAGCACTTATGAACTAGTTTCAGCTCTGACTTAAAAAGAAAACAGAGCAAAAGAAAAAACAACGCAAAACTTAAACGCAACCGTTGTACAAATACTTAAGTCTGTGACCTTGACCTTAGGCCAGCAGCAGCATCCAAGTGATGCAAACTGATCAGCATCCATCCTCTAGTAACATTAAGCACTTATGAACAAGTTTTAGTACAGACTTGTAACAGAGCAAAAGAAAAAACTTAATGCAAAACTTTAACGCTACTGCTGTACAAATATTTAAGTCTGTAACCTTGACCTTAGGCCAGCAGCAGCATCCAGGTGATGCAAACTGATCAGTATCTATCTTGTAGTAATAGTAAGCACATATGAACAAGTTCCTGTGAAGATTTTCTGGAAAATAGAGCAAAAGATGAAACTTAACACAAAACTTTAACGCAAATATTATTGAGCGGACAGAAGGATAGACGGACTAACAGAAAGACGGACGAATGGATGGAAAGACAAAAACTATATACCCCTCGACATGTTTCATATGCTGGGGCTATAATGACACGAAACATGTGATTATTCACCCTGATAAAGTATGAGAATTACATGGTCACTGGCAAAGATTGCATGAACTTAGATGTGACATGCTTATTTTGCATTAGAACAGCTTGCTTTCAAACTTTGAGGAACATCTGAAAACCGAATTTACTGCCTATAAATAAGAAATGGCTTTCAAGTTACTTTAGTGCCAATTAGGGGATAACTGTATTCAAAATTGGCATTTGTGGAAGTAAATCGTTGAATTTATGGGTGAAAATTTCGTTTTACGGTGACGCGTCAGTGCAGCGTAACACGCAATTTGTGACCATAAAACACACGATTTACCACCCCAAATGACAATTTTCAATATGGTTATCCCCATTCTAATTCACTTTTTCACCTTTCAAAGTGTACTTCTTTGCATCCATTGCAAGCGCTTTCAGCAGTGTAAAACCAAACGTCAGCCAATGAGAAGCCACATTTTATAATGACGTCGGGTTTGCGACAGTATATCACAGAATATACTGTCGCAAATTTTTGACGTTATCCAATCAGGTGTCCCGTTACATTTGTAAGTGCATTAGAAAACTGATTTTACAAACTTAAAGTATGGAATTTACTGTCTGGAATTTACTGTCTATAGATAAGAAATCGCTTTCACTACTAAGTAGTGCCAATACTGATTTTACATACTTAGAGTAAGTAACACCTTTAACATTTCACAAAGGAGCAGTTGTGGTTTAGTGGTAACATCAAACTAAAGTATCAATCCAAGGGTCACATGCTTGGTCACCTGCCTGGCCAGTCCTTCAGATGAAACTTTATAACCTAGGTTTTCTTTTGACCTTTGTGTTTGTGGCACGTTAGCCTCACTTACTTAAAATATTCCACAAACAGCTTCTGTTGTCTAATGTCGCCATTGTTCTGAAACATGTTTCAGGCATCTGTATGAAGGGATGACAAAAGTGACTGCATACAGGAGAGAATCTGGACTCCAGACTGTATAGCAACCATATATTGTTTCCCTGAAGCAGTGCTGGAAACTCGCAAGTTTAATGTGGTGGCCCAAAAGCTAAGCAGGCCTAACTTTTAGTGGCCCAAATTATCCACTAGCTAAAGTTTCCACTCATTTAGTTTTGCCAGAAAGATAAATTTGGGCCACTAAAGGTCATATTTTGGAAATTTCTGGTGGCCCGAAACAAAAATTAGGAGCGTTTGGCCACCGGGCCACTGGCCGTTTCCAGCACTGCTGAAGACAGAAAAGTCTGGTTAAAGGTCAGTTGAGAAGGGTTGTTGTTGTTTTTCAGTATAATTAGAAAAAGTTTTGATGTGATGCTGATGCCTCATGTGACGGAAGACAACAGCAAGAATTGCCTTTTTTCTTCACAACACATTGTGTCATTAGAGTCTCCATACACCTATTGGTGGCACAAACGTCTAAACACAAATCCTTATGAAAAGCGTGTCAACCGTCACATTTGGTGATAAAATGTAGGTTGACGTGCATAAATTGATCTATCTGACTGGCAAAAAGTATTGGGAACATGTTTTTGAAATATAACAAATTTGCTCCACAAAATAGGTTTCCTTTTATGGTTTCCGGTTGGGCGATGCAATATAAAGTAAAGCAGGACAGTGAATGGGGCCCCACCCATGTACATTGTATTTTTACCATTTTATTTAACCATACGAAATCTAAAGTAAGTCAATTTAGCTGTTAACTAACTAAAATGACATAAATCATTTTTCAAATATTTTTTCGTGTGGAATGGCTGTTTTATTAGCTCACCTGAGCCAGTGGCTCCGGGTAAGCTTATAGGATGGTAAGGCTCCGGTGTCCGGCGTACGCCCACAATTTCAAACGACTTCTCCTCTGAAACCCCTTGGCCAATCGAACCAAATTTCATATGTAGCCTCCAGGGGTCTTAAGAACGAAAAGTTGTTCAAACGGTCCTGGTCACATGACCAACATGACCGCCATGCCCATATATGGTAAAAACCTTTAAAAATCTTCTCCAGAACCAATACGCCGATGGCCTTGAAACTTGATATGTAGCATCGGGTATGCGAGTACAACCAAGATTGTTCAAATTATGACCTTTGGTTGACCCTGCCCTTATGTACGGCAAGGTCAACTTTGCTTTCTGGTGCTTTTATATGGGAAAATGTTGAACAAGATCTCTTGGAAACTATTGAAGATTTCGACCTGAAAATTGGTCTATACAGTCATCTTAATGAGTACTTGAAAATTTATGTGTACAAGAGGTCAAGGTCATTCTTTGACCTTTGACCCTGGTCTCTCATATTTTGACAATTTCACACATCTCCTCAAAAGCTACTCGGCCAATTGTAACCAAATTTCACGTTGAGGCTCTAGGGGGCGGGGGAAAGAAAATTTGTTCCAAAGGTCCTAGTCACATGACCAACATGCCCATATATGGTAAACCCTTTGAAAATCTTCTTCTCCAGAACCAATGGACCGATGGCCTTGAAACTTGGTATGTAGCATTGGGTATGCAAGTACTATCAAGATTGTTCAAATGATGACCTCGGGTAGACCTTGACCTTTTTTACGGCTAGATCAAATTTGCTTTCTGTAGCTTTTATATGGGAAAATGCTAGAACATAAGATCTCTTGGAAACTATTGAAGATTTTGACCAGAAAATTGGTATATACAGTCATCTTAATGAGTACATGAAAATTAATATGTACAAGAGGTCAAGGTCATTCTTTGACCCTGGTCTCTCATATTGTGACAGTTTCACACATTGTCTCAAAAGCCACACGACCAATTGTAACCAAATTTCATATAGAGCCTCTAGGGGCTGAGCCTGAGGGAATTAAAATTTGTTCAAACAGTCTGGGTCACATGACCAACATGGCCGCCATGCCGGTATATGGCAAAGACCTTTACAAATCTTCTTCTCAAGAATCAAATGATCGATGGCCTTGAAACCTGGCCCCGAGGTTATAAAACTTTTTTCATGCTCAACTCAGCTGAGCATGAAATTTTCTCTGCTGATAAATATGAAAATGCCAACTAATGTTGGCATTTTAATATTCATAAGCAGAGAAAATTTCACACTCCGCTAAACTGAGCATGAAAATAACTGTATTTATCAGTAATTTGCTATTTATAAGCAGGTAAAATTTCATGCTCAGCTGAGTTGAGCATGAAAAAAGTTTTATAACCTCGGGGCCTGGTGTATATACTATATAGTATCAGGTACTTGAGTACTATCAAGATTCTTCAAATGATGACCATTGGCTGACCTTGACCTTTCTTAAGGCAAGGTCAGGTATGGGGAAATGCTAGAACATAAAATTTCAAGGCAAGTTTAGAAGATTTTGGCCTAAAAATTGGTACATACAGTCATCTTAGTTAGTATATGGAAGGTTTGCTGGTACAAGAGGTCAAGGTCATTCTGTGACCTCTGACCCATGTCTCTCATATTTTGACAATTTTAGACATCTCCTCAAAAGCCACTGGGCAAATTGTAACCAAATTTCATACACAGCCTCCAGGGGCTGAGGGAACGAAAATTTATTCAAGCTGTCAAGGTCACATGACCTACATGGCCACCATACTCAGGTGAGCAATTTGGGGCCTCATGGCCCTCTTGTTAACCTCACATGACCAAGTTTCAGACTTGATCTAGATTTTATTAAGATAAACATGCTGACAAAGTTCCATGATGATTGGATTAAAACTGTGCCCTCTGTGTCATTCTAAAATTTATTTCTATTTCTAGCTCTGGCGGCCATTTTGTTCAGTGGAGTGGAACCGTTTTAGCAATTTTTGTTCCGGGCCATGAGTCAAACATTTCTATGAAATTATTTTGAAATCCACTATTGGCTTCATCAGAGATGTCATTTAAAGTTTTTTTTTCTATTTTTAGCTCTGGCCGCCATTTTGTTCAGTGGAGCGTAACCATTTTAGCAATTTTGGTTCAGGGCTTTAGCAGAAACATTTGTGTGAAATTATTTTGAAATTGGCTTACTGGTCTAGGAGATGTCGTTTGGAGAAATTGTTGACGACGGACAGACAGACGGACGACAGACAAATATCGATCACAATCGCACTCAGGTGAGCTAAAAAGCCTTTAACAATCCTCTTCTCCAGAACCAAATGACCAATTACCTTGAAAGTTGGTATTTAG
This sequence comes from Ctena decussata, assembly GCA_963989385.1. NCBI lineage: Eukaryota > Metazoa > Mollusca > Bivalvia > Lucinida > Lucinidae > Ctena > Ctena decussata. Next base: position 11,780,975 of record OZ022504.1, read on the forward strand.
CATTGAGTACTGAAGTTCTACCAAGATTGCAAAATAATGACCTTGGGTTGACTCTGACTTTTTTTTAGGGCAAGGTTGAATTTGCTTTCTGGTGTTTTTATTTGGGAAAACGCTATAACATAAGAATTAATGGAAATTCTAATGTCCTTACGTATGTAACGCGACGTCTGATTGGATAACATCAAAAATTTGCGATATACTACGTAACGTCGCTTCTCATTCGCTTACCCCTGGTTTTACGTCGCTGGAAGTATTTGCTATGGGCGCAAAGGGGCACACTGTTAAAGGTGAAAAAGGTATCAGACTGATTGAGAAACTATTTTTCTTTGGCAATAACAACAGTAAATGGTGTAATACCTTGTAAAAACAGTGCCATGGTATCCACTATCCAGTAGAAACTACTCCTCGTCATACCTGCAAATTGTAAAAGCAATCTGTTATTTAAAACCCCAATACACAGTTCCGAGAATAGCAGCTAAGCTCCGCCTGCTTAGTTACATGTACTGTTACTACGTCTCACAAGCTTACAAAAAGATGGCGGAAAAACAAATGACAAAGGCAAGTGTCTGCTAAATGTTGGCGATCTACGGCGAAGAATCAGCCTCCTCATGACCTACACATGGCAGTTGGCGCATCATGCATTTCCGATGCGTTCTATTCTTGCAAAGCAGGGAAAGTTTATTAAAAGTGGCGTTAATTTGTTTTCTTTAAACAGGTATACATCCCTCCATTAGCTATAAGGTAAAATCATATGTTATGTTGGATATTGGCCACGTGCGATTTGTTTGTGAGACTATGTCACGTGCTAAGTTGTCGTTGCATTGGCCAGGTATACGCTATCAGGTGATTTTAAGTGACATTCTGGGTGTGGCTCGGAACTGTGTATTTCTGCAGCAAACTGCCAAAGGCTGTTGTAGTAACCCCAATTTCTGCAGCAAAGGCTGTTGTAGTAAGGTATTATATTACTTGGGTAAAACTTACTCCCCATTATGGACGGACGATCGGCGCCCCGTTACTGCGGCTATGGATTCGTTCCGCTGAGGTGCGGGGGCAACGTCGATATGAGAATTTTACTACTACTACTACTACTCATTGGGTACACAATGTTGAAAAAAAAATCATCATGATATATGATATTGAATTAACATAGTTTCAATGCCTTGTTTGTGCTGGTTTATATCTTAAATTCTGTACATCATTAAAAGCATACTGAGACAGACAGATAGACAGATAGATATAGATACCAGTAAGATCGTACAGATACAGATGACCATAAATACAAGCCTACAAGGCTGGAAAATTCTTTAAATTCCAATCATTCTTCCTGACCACAGCCTCAGAGAGATATGGTGATTTCAGGAACTTATAGGAAGCAGTAAATTTTTACTTGTCCTCCAGGAAGAGGTATTTGTCGTGATGAGGAGATGAGTGGAATTTCAAGCCCAGAAACAGCAAGATGTATGTTTGTGTTACTGGAAAAACTTTCTGAGAAACATATTGTTCATACTCTCTGTTTCAGATGAGGACATTTGGATTTCCTGTTTTCTTCTATGGATGACATAGCCATTCCATACTGGAATCATCCCTTAATGGAAGGAATTTGCATCTTTAGGAGAAATTCTGTTAAGATCTGACCCCATTTAGAATGGAAGCAAAAATAAAAATGGCATAGTTGCTTTCTTTGAAAATGCCCATTCACCTTGATTCGGGAGACTATACTCCAATACGGGTCCTACTAAAGACAGAAAAGGACTTTGCCACCGAAAAGGACCGAAAAGAACTTTCGGGCACCGAAAAGGACTTTTTAAATGCCATTTTATGCTATTAAAACGCTTGAAAAAACATATAGGGTAAAATATTTTATTTCTAAACATAATTTTTAGAACATTAAGTGAAAAATGCCCTTTTCGGTGCCAGAAATTCGGCATTTGCGATGTCCTTTTCGGTACATGGCATCTCTTCACTGACCGTAAGTGGGGTCCTTTTCGGTGCTATAATATTTTTGTGAAATTTCAGGAAAGTCACAAAAATTATTATTCAAGCACTGATTAATATCATGATGATATAAAAATTCCTAAAACATTTGCTTTAAATGGCATTTAATGGCAAATAAAAGTCCTTTTCGGTGCCCGAAAGTTCTTTTCGGTCCTTTTCGGTGGCGTAAGTCCTTTTCTGTCTTTAGTAGGACCGCTCCAATACAGAAGACTATAAATTTTTAACAGCAAGATGCATGCTTGTTTTATATGAAAACTTTCTGAGAAACAATGTTCATACTTACTGTTCCAGGTGAGGGTGGTGATACAAACTGACTAACAGTGTCACCATAACTGTCATCATGTATGTCTTGTGAGAGGGGAGAAAACTCTAGTAGTTTGCATTTCTTAGTGCTCTGAATCAGCTGAAATGAAAGAAAGCACATCATTGCTATCATGGATTTGGTGATTGCCCTATTTTATTCTCTGTTGACTGTACACCCTAAAATCATTAGCGCGACATAAACAACTTGTGAGGTGAAACGGTCAAAAGCAGGTAAGTCCATATCGAATTTGTTCTTTTAGATGCGTTTTCGACGTTGGGGAGAGAATTAGTTTAAAGTAATGTTTCGATGGATTCAGCTATTGGATATCACAGGATAAAGATGTAGCAATGATTTTATGTTGGTTTTAAAAGAAATGATGCCATAATTTTAGTCTTTTTAGCCCCGATTGTCCGTGTTGATCGACAGAAAATAAAGCAAAACTGGTGATTAAGCAGGAAAACTTGATTTTTACACAGAGATTGGGTGGTGATATGTCAAACTGACAATGCTACAGGTGAATTACATCCAATTCTCTCCCCGCTGTCGAAAACCACATCTAAAAGAACAAATCCGATATTGACTTACCTGCTTTTGACCGTTTCATCTCACAAGTTGTTTATGTCGCACTAATGATTTTCGGGTGTACAGTCAATTGTCGCTTCCGATTTGGTGACTGTCCGCTTATACACTGTGCTACTGTGGAAGAGCAAGGCAGGTGCGACATAGCGTTCAGCGGAATTCTTGTTTTATGTTCAGTCAGTGCTCCAGATAAGAGGGGGTAACAGGGATAATTTTCCGTAGAATTTTTTCCCTTAATATAAACGTATTCATACCAAATTTAGTGCGACAGACGCGCGTTTCTGTATTTAACTTAAACCCCAAAAGTTTGAAAGAAAAGAGATGATGGGCAGCTCTCGGCAGGCAACGAGCATCCCTCTCCGACCCACACTTACTGTCGAATTCCGCGGGACACATTAGCTGCAGACATCAGGTAAGAGACGTCTACGTATTAACCCGCGAGCGCAGGCGTCCCTCATCGAGCCACCTCAACCCCTACATAAACAAACATTGTGACCCCTCATTAGAACCGGCTCGCCGAGACGGTTTTAATGAGGGGTAACAACACGTTTTCGTTGAGAAATTAGAAAAATATCTTTGAACTGTCCCTGTTACCCCTTCTTATCTGGAGCTCTGTTTCTTCTTTTTTCATTTCTTAATTTTAAATCTCGCCCGTTTTCCAGAGGAGGAAAACTGAACTATTAACATCATTTTCCTCACGTGCGCCAGTGACCTATATAGATTGTATTTACAGGTCACTGCGTGCGCATACTAAGTTGCGGGAATCTGTGCGTGCGTTGTCGCGAATGCGTTGCGATAATGGATAGCTAAAATGGAGGACATGTTTTCGTTCACCGAAAAGTTTTTGGAAGAAAACAATGGGCAATTCGGATAAACCCTTACCTACTGTTATTCCCCAAACTCTTCTGGATTGTATCAACCTTATAGAGAATGAGGAAACCAAGTTTTCGTGGAAATTAGCCAGGCATTCTTTCTTTCCTTCTTTCTATATTTACTGCTACACCCTCTTTTCAGAGTATTATGAACAGGGGGCCTCCAGTTAACGTCCCGATCCGAAGGACGGCACACTTGTTAGCATCATCCCTGCAAATGATGCTAGAAAAACGCGTTCGGACATAGGAAGACTTCAGAGGATATATTCTGAGATATCTGAAATTTTAGATTGGTTTATACTCATATTCTAAACCATTGTTTTCATATATTATTTGGACCCTTTTTGATACGAATCAGTCTTTGAATCGACTGTCTAATTGAGATTAAGAAATTACAGTATGCTTTTCTCTGGTTTCGTCACCAGATATTGTCAGGGTCACTGAAGAGGCTTTATTAGCCGAAACTACGTAGTCTGGCCCATGTTCCTTTTTATGAATGTATTTTCTGCTCTTGAAGGAACTCCTTAAGATTTTAATTTTACCTCACTGCAGCTGGTGTTGTGCCGTGTGGCGGCCGTAAAACGTCTCCCCGTACATCATCCATAGTGCAGATTATATTTTATTTTCGTCCTTTGAGATCAGAGGATATATTCTGAGATATCTGAAATTTTAGATTGGTTTATACTCATATTCTAAACCATTGTTTTCATATATTATTTGGACCATTTTTGATACGAATCAGTCTTTGAATCGACTGTCTAATTGAGATTAAGAAATTACAGTATGCTTTTCTCTGGTTTCGTCACCAGATATTGTCAGGGTCACTGAAGAGGCTTTATTAGCCGAAACTACGTAGTCTGGCCCATGTTCCTTCTTATGAATGTATTTTCTGCTCTTGAAGGAACTCCTTAAGATTTTAATTTCACCTTCGGTGAAGGGCTTCTCACTGGTGGTCAAAACTTTTACCGCCAAAAAATCGAAAAATGTCACGCCATTGAAGGACGGTCATTCTGCTTTAGGATTGGGTCACTCGGATATTACCGATGCCTCAGAACATGGAATAAAGCCAAAGCGGAAGAAGAAGTCTCCATCAACTCTTGCAAGGGACCGTGCCAGAAGTCAGAAGTTTCGGAAACAGAAGGAATCTGCCAAGACTTCTCAACTGACCGCCCGGCAGCCACAAACAAAGAAGGATTCTACCGTTCTTGAAGAGGAATTTTCCATTCGCGCAGAACAGGATTATTCTGCTGTTTGTGAAGTTCCAAATCAGAATTTGAAGGATTTGGAACCCAGTCAGAAGGAATATATTGAACTGGTTGTTCACAGTCAAACTCAAAGTGTATCTAATGAACTGGAGTCACAGTCAGTGACATCCCATACCCTAAAGTTGATGTAGCAACTGAACAGTCAATTCCTGTGGATTCGCTACAAGTACTGGACAGTGACGACGACGTCCCTCCAAAGAAGTGTGACGTTTGTGCCAATTGTAAGCAAACACTTCCATTGGGTGTTGAACTTGTCCGCTGTGCTCACTGTGAGACCACAGTGTATTGTAGTAAAAAGTGTCAGGAAAAAGATTCTGGGTTCCACCGTTTTGCCTGTTCAGTGGTTGCCCAGCATTCCAGGAGGAAGTGAGATTTGTATATATATAAAGGCAGCATTTTATGACTGTATATAGTGTGTTTGACAGATCTATACAGTGTGTTTGACTGTTCTATATAGTATGTTTGACAGATTTATATAGTTTGACATTTTTAGTGACAAAACTTTTTACTCATGTAAACACTTTACTGCGTAGTGTGAACGCAGGTGCTCCTAACACAGGAGGGAAATACGAACAAAAGAAGAAGAAGAAGAAGATATTCCAATACGAACAAACGAAGAAGAAGAAGAAGATATTCCAGTCGACAGTCAAATGCACAGAAGACAGATGAGAAATATTCTTACCGTCATTGAGTTTATAAATGTATGGTCGAATCATGAAGTTGAACAAATTTGAGAGTACATGCTCTTGAAGTCTGAAATGCGAATACATATTCAATATCTGCATAATGATATGAATCACGTCGTGTAAAGCTTTGTTTGAATATGGATGGATGACTCTCGTTTTGACGTCATTTTTACTAGTATTTTAGTCATATCAGGACGACTGGCGTGGGCGGGCAGAGGGGAGGGAGTAGTAATGAAAGGCTGTGCTAAATGAAACCCCGTTTATGGTTGGAAAGATTTCCACCTCTAGCGGGTTTGAACTCGGCATCGCTAGATCAGCAGGCCAGCGCCCCAAGCTTTGTTCAAACGGTAGCGCAAACTTTGCATGCAGCGACCAGCCTGCGCAAATGCATGGTCTTGCAGTGGCCTTAAAACAGGTTGTCATGGCGCTTCCATGGACACAAACTTGATTTACAATACGATAAATGTTAAAAAAAATATCGCACAATCTAAAATCGGACCCCTAAAATTGTTGCCAAATATTATGTCTAAAAAGGTAAATCTAATATTTTGAGTGAAAATATTGGACATCGGTTTTCACTTATCTCCCCTTTTTTTAACTTCCAAACCTGAGAACTGCTCGCAGCTATTTTTGCAGGATTCTGCACGTGCGTTAAAGCGCGTGCGACTCTAGGTTTATCTTAGTCGGGATTATTTTTTCATTTGTGCCGTGCATCGGAAAAAGTGCTTTATACTAAGACTCGGATCAGCCCTCTCATCTGTGCAGTCACATAATTAGCGTGTTCTCTATCTGTCATGGGAAACCGAAAACGAGGTTGCGGGGATGCGAAGGCTGAACTGTGTTTCCACTGGCAGTCGCCCGAGTCCTTGATTTGACCAAACACAACGACAGATTCAACTTTCGAGTTTCTTTCAACTACGATACTGCGACAGTATTTATATTACATGTAGAAACAGACATCTGTCCATGTCGATATGTGGCGCAAAACGAGCGCCCACATCATACCACACATTTGCGAACATTGATGTTCATGGTTCCCCAATAGTTTGTAATGCACTTTCGGCTGAAAGTATGTTTAAGGTGAGTGGGTGCGCCTTTCTTTATCTTGTACCATTTTTACAAAGGGAAATTACTTTTGTGACTTCCTGTCTGCATCAGTGGGCTGCGAGGGCATTCGTGGTTTTCCCACCATTTTTCCACAGAGGGGCTGCTCTTATCAAGTTATGGCTTCCGGTTTGCAATTATGGGCGACGTCACCCTGCATGCTTTTATCCCACCTTTTTTTAAAAGTGACGGCTTTTATGACTTCCAGTTTGCATCGACGAGAGACGAGGCGTTCATGCTTTTTCCACCGTTTTACAAAGGGAGGCACAAAGGGAGGCGTTTCTTTGAGATGGAGTTTCCTGCTGGAGGAGCAAATTCTACCCTTGAAGTTGGTCTCGAGGAGAGAAATATTTCTTATTAAATGAGAATGGCATCAGGTTTGTACACTGTAAAACTTTGAAAAAGTATCTGGCATCTGTCCACGTATAGTTTTTTCCACCCTGGCACTGTGAAGATATAAACCTTCAGGAAACGTTACCAAAGAATTTTCAAGTCTCTGACCTTGAGCTACATGTCTCAAAGGGGGGTAGGGTTGTTAATGCAGTGCTGGAAACTTGCAAGTTTAATGTGGTGGCCCAAAAGCTTAGCAGGCCTTGCTTTCAGTGGCCCAAATTATCCACTAGCTAAAGTTTCCATTCATTTAGTATTGCCAGAAAGATAAATTTGGGCCACTAATTTGCACTAAAGGTCATATTTTGGAGATTTCTGGTCGCCCGAAACAAAAATTAGGAGCATTTGGGCCACCGGGCCACTGGCCGTTTCCAGCACTGTAATGTGTAAAAACATGGACAGCACAGCATCTAACAGAGTTCCAAGTAAATTTGTATTAACTGACCATTCCACAGACTGTAAAACCATAGCGACTTGTGGAAACTTACAAAAAATCCAAGTCCATGACCCTGAATTCAGTCACCAAGGGAGTGGTGAGTTGTGTGTGTGTGTGTGTGTGGGGGGGGGGGTATATTCATCAAAGGGTTATGGAGATACATGTACAGGTCTTTAGAAAACTTTAACCACAACGTCCCATAGTTAAACAATAAATTTCTAAGTCCATGACCTTGACCTTAGGGTCATCGAGGGGAAATGGGGTAGTAGTTGGCAAAACTTTAAACCATTAAATTACATCGATATGAGTATCAACTAAATCCATCCGCGGTATCAGGAGATATGGGTCTTTAATTCCAAGAACATCCCAAATTTTAACATGAAACTTGTAAGTCCATGACCTTGACCTCAATGTCACTGGGGGAGGGGGCGTGAGAAGGGCACTGTGTAAAGCTTTAGAAAGTATCTAGCATCTAGAAAGTCAATCAATCTAGGAGTTAAGGAGATATGGGTCTTCAAATGTACGAAATGACGGACGGGTGGAATGACGGACGGACGGAAAACAGGACGCCTCAAGCTATATCGCACCTTCCTAAAACAGACAAAAACTTTAACCAAAAACATCAGACGCCGATGTGACAACAATAACTCTTCCTGAACTTCGTCCTCACTTTCTAGTTTTTAGCTCGCCTGGGAGCCCCGGTAGGTTAAGCGCTGGGCAGCTGATCTAGTGGTCCCTAGACCTAGTTCGAAACCTTTCCAACCGAAAATGGGGTTCAGTTGCACACCACCTTCTCCGATCGACCTGATATGACTGCAGTACTGTAAATGGTTAAAAAGGACGTAACTAAAATCGCGTCATCCATCAATCATGCCGGGCCGCGAAGCGCAGACGGTAGCGCGTCTGACTCAAGAGCCACAAGTCCCGGGTTCGATACTCGGTCCGGTCACATACTTTCGTTTCTCCTTCCGCTGATTCAAGAAGGGCAGTTGTCAGTTACTGGAAAAAGTAGAGTAAGGGGACATGGCTTCGCAGAGGGCATGGCTTCGCACACCTACGGGATTTCTTAGTATGTGTTAGTAATCAGTTGTCTGAACATCATTTTGTTTTGCAAATATTTCAAGGTTGTCTAAATGAAGGCTTTTGACATCACTTCCGCGTGCAGTGCATCACGTGCATTTTGGCGCCAAAGATATTTAAACCTTCAGATCAAAGTCGGGAAAGTTTAACATTTTTAGAACAGGCAATATTATTGATAGCACACTGTCGAAATTTGGCTCCTGAAGTGTCATTGAAGTTGTCATTTGCTCTCTTCAGAATATAAAGTGCACAATCATCAAAATCTATGCCGGTTATATTGACAGCAAAGATTTTCCATGCTACGGGGTGTGAATTTTGTCCCTCACTTTTATATGAAAAGCCCGCATATTATTTTTAGCTGTCATCCTATTTTGTCGTAAGTTCACTGTAAGATTACACAGTCGAGATGTGATGGATTCAACAACAAATTGTCATTTACTTATCAACCTGTGTTTTGAAATCAAATAAAATTATGAAAATTGCTGATTTTTGTCTTTCCATTTATGGAAGAAACATTGACATTATACGTACTATTACCCTGCAAACTATAAATAAAAATAGCATATTAGCTGCTGTTTTATGGTTTTCATTTACTGGTTCTAAGGTGTGCGACACAATATTAAAGGACGTCTAGAATGCTTCCATTTCCTGCTAGAAGAGGTGTGCGAAGCCATGTCCCCATATACCCAAAATATCACGTAGATGCACTATATATTATCCCACGTGCTACTTATGACGTCAGGGTCTGAGACCAAATATTTTCATACTTAATTTCCAGAAAGAGTCAAGGTATATTATAATATGAAGAAACAGGCGTTATGTTACAAGCTTTGTCAGCCAATGCTGCAAAAGTCATAAAAGTGTGCGAAGGCATGTCCCCTTACTCTATGTGCACTTAGTACTGGTTAAACGCTTAGGATGTCTAAGCCTGCCCAGGAATAATATGGTTAGGGCACAGGCGCTTGAAGTTCTATGCTCACCCCCTCCCCCCCCCCCCCCCCTCCCCTCAAAAAACTCTTTATATACTTGTCTATAGGCCATTTCATAATGGCTCATAGCCTAGATGTTTAGCAACATTGAAATATGTTTCATAGCATAGAACTTCAAGCGCCTGTGGTTAGGGCAAGTGACCGTCCCGACATGACCACAGCTTTTCTATCTTATGCATGGAAGCGAAATCAGTTAAATAGATCTAATTAAAAACTGAACTGCATCAAGGAAAATGGAACAATATACCTGCTTGTTTAATATTCACAACACAGGGCCAAAATTAGCACAAAGAAAACGTTTTGGGACGCGTTACAACTTACTGATTCTCATAATACGAATAGAAGCCCCCACAGCAATGGCCGCGCAGTTCTTCATGTAATTGACGTCAAAACAGTTCGATTATGAACGTGCATTACGTCATCATGACTGTGACGTCAACTGCTACGTAATGCGCGAAGATGTTTGGTTGACCGCTTGTTTTCCCTGAAATTTGCGAACGTAGGATGATTTTTTCAGAATCCTGCTGTTAGAATGCGACTTTCTAGTGCGACGTGAGCTCAGCTATGTGAGGAAGCCAAGATGAATGTTAGGTAAGAATCATTTTTGTTTGTTTTTTTAATCTGGGACAAAGGACATTGATTTTTTACATGTTCCGTCATTATCAACTTACCAGACCCCCCCCACACACACACACACACATACAACTCGATTTTCTTACATTCTTTTGGGCTGGAGCGTTGGGAGAGGTTTCTGGTTGTCGGTAATGATAGAAAATCCTGAGTCTCCCTTCAATGAGCGTAAATAGAACAAGAACAGCTTTGAAGGTCAGGGACGCCGGTAACAGGGTCAAGGTAAATCGGTTGAAGTTTACTTCCGCAATGATTCAAACTGCTTTAAATAAAAAATATCAAAACAAATGGACTTTGCAGCAATATCTACAGATCAGTCTCGAATTCTACGATAACTTATAAATGTGTAAGAGACTTCATTCTGCTATGTTATGCTTAAAAACCTGATGTAAAGTGCGTCAATAACGTGACATTCCAACGTTTCAACATTCAGCTGTAGCGATCAGAACTTCAGGAGAATGTTTATTATGTTAGTAAGTAATTATTCAATCATCTAAGTTCACAAGTGTTTGGAATTATTAAGGTTAGCTTTCATCAGTAACTGAAGTAAATATTCACATCTCGAAGGGTAACCTCGTCTTTTCACTCGTAGCTCTCCGATGTTCACCGGTGGGTGGGGTACGTCAGTAGGAATAATGTAAATAGAACGTAACTGGGTGACTCTTGCAATATCTCTTGAAACAGTGTTTGGAAGTTCACCAAACTTGCATGGATACATCATTGGGACAAGTTTAAGAGCTGATTATATTTTAGTGACATTGACCTCATTTTCAAGGTCGCAGGAGGACTTAGATGACTTTCTGGTACCCTCAGTTTCTCATGTTACCAATAGATGGAATCTCCCCAAACTTGCATGGATACATCTTTGGGACAAGTTTAAGAGCTCGTTGGATGTTGGTGTTCTTGACTACATTTTCAATGTCCCTGGAGGACTTGGATGCCATTTACTTGTACCCATGGCATCTCCTGAACAAATGGATGGGATTTCACCAAACTTGCATGGATCAGTGACCTATAAATACAGTGACTCGCGTCTTCACCTTTCGGTCCAAAGAGGCGTGTCGCGCATGCGTCTGCAGCGCCTCCTACCGGAGCGCCATTTTTAATACAAGCTGAAAAAGCTTGAATTTCTGTCAAAAGTTAACGGCGTGCATCGCCCATTTTATCGGTGTTTTCATAGTGAAATTATTATGCAACGATAAGGTAAGCTTTGAATTTTATAATGATGTATTAGAATATAAGTTTTGTGATAATTTTGCTTGGTTTTGGAGCTCATTTTTAACGATGTAAATTGAGAAACATTGGTCACTCGAAAGAAAATGGCGACGCCGCCGTATAAACCATCACTTCTTTTACGATGTACTCCGTCGCGAATAAGGTTTGAGGTAATATTTTAGCATTAATTAGGAAACGGAAGGGGAAGGACCAAAATGTTGTTTAATATCATTTTCATGACAATTATTTACTATTATGATGGTCTTATGACAGTATAAAAATATGCTTATTTAGGAAAGTAGCGAAAATCGGCAAATCAGGATGTTCAAAACCCCACTCCCCCGTTTTTGAATAAGGCTCCCAAAATAACTATTTTTGAGCCTCGAAATGATATTTTTCATAAAGTTGAATGCCTTGTTAATTGTTTGAGTGCTATTTTATGCAATTTCGTGCCGATTCAATGGGTCAAAATAATCTTAAAATAAAACTTGTTTTTCACAGTTTTCGCCATACAACAATGAGTTCAGAGGGTCGGTTAGTTATGCATTGAAGAATTGTCACATCAATAAAAATGAACCCCAAAACCAAGCAAAATAATCACAAAACTTACTATTCTAATACATCATCATAAAATTCAAAGCTTACCTTAACGTTGAATAGTAATTTGATTACGTAAACATTAATGAAATGGGCGATTCACGTCGATAATTTCTGATAGAAATTCCAACCCACTCAGCTTAATTAAAACCTCTGTCACTGACTTACTTCAATTTTCAATGCATGCATATTCCCCTAAGTAAGAGAGTCAAGATCAAAATCCTAATCCAAATGCATAAATGCATAATAAAAAATGGTTTCCCGTATTAATATTGAAAAGCCCTCCAGCCCGTTTTTTTTTTTTTTTTTTTTTTTTTATAACTACGCCCGCCAAGTAAAACTACCGTATAAAAACTTGGCAAGTTTGGTATCAAAATTTCGGAAATTGAGTACACAATTTAACGCAAACGTTTGTAAGAACACATGATTTATACAGATAAAATAAAACAATGATAATATTAAAATATTTCTAGATGCGAAATAAGCGGTCGATAGAATTATCGATTTTTTTCAGCCACTCACCTGTCCAGCGGCACGACTAGCGTCTATTGGAAAAATACCTAAATTTAACTGGAGATGCGAGTCACTCTAATATATAGGTCACTGCATGGATACATCATTGGTTAAAGATTTTTCTTGTTATTCATAAGAGCGAATGGGAAATGGGCTGGTGGGGGTGACATCAGTTTTTCTCTGAAAAAAAAAATTTTTTTTTTTAGCTGACATTGGGATTGTGGGGACAACCGAATATAATGCAAACAAAATTCAGAAAGATTCGTCCGGATATGAAATACTAAGAATTTATTACAGATGAGACAAATGACATAGGGGTTGTAGGGACAACCAAATAGCATGTAAAACAATCGTCTGGATATGAAATACTTAAAATTTATTATACATGCAGTGCTGGAAACTCCCAAGTTTAATGTGGTGGCCCAAAAGCTTAGAAGGCCTAACTTTAAGTGGCCCAAATTATCCACTAGCTAACTTTTCCATTCATTTAGTATTGCCAGAAAGATAAATTTGGGCCACTAACAGTCATATTTTGGAAATTTCTGGTGGCCCGAAACAAAAATTAGGAGCATTTGGGCCTATGATTTGGCCACTGGCCGTTTCCAGCACTGTACATGCATGTCTTCTGTCGCATTGTCAGGCGTATATCAGCCCAGATAGCTTCATATTGGCCTGAGGGTTCTTAGGCCTGGGGGCTGGTCAGTACGGATTATCGCCTGATTATCGCCGCAAGCCGGTAAGTCTGGCAGCACAACAACAGATGATGTAACCCAGCAGGCACATGACGTCGAAATGACGTTGTACTGACGTTAATGCGATGTCGCATCAACGTCAGTACGACGTCATTTAGACGTCATGTGCCCGCTTGGAACCTTTTTGTTTCATGTATTCTGCACTTTCATCAAACTACATGGTATAGGACATAGGTAACCAGTTCCTTTTACAGGGTTGGCTGGGTATATCTGAGAATTAGTAAGAACATTGTAATTTTATTTATAAAACTTTATTTACTTATATTGGCATTGTTCTGACATTTTAATAGCATGAACTAATATTTCAATCAATTGGTAATAAACATTTGGTTTTATACATTTCATTTCATAATACAACAATAAATCTAGGCCTAATGCTCATATTAATATTAGCTTTTGTTATTCCACTCCAGGCTCAGAGGTTATAAAACTTGAGTACATTCTCAAAGTCAAAATAAAGCACACTGATTGGCTGATTCCGAGCACATGCTCGGAAGCAGCCAATCAGTGTGCTTTATTTTGAGCTTGAGATTATTCTCAAGTTTTATAACCTCGAACCCAGGTATGGAAAAGTGAAACTCTGTAACTTACAGTGCTGTGCGAAAAGTGATTCAACTTTTCTGAAATCCCATTGACTTACATGCATTTATCATTGTACAAGAAAATAAATTGTGCTGCTTCTGCTCATTTGATTTACCGTGCTTGTCTTTTATGAATTTTGTCAATTTTTGTGTATATACTTCTTTCCCTTCTGGTTTTGAAAGTGGATGTGGGATTTGATTGTTTTAATTCTTGATCATTGCCTATATTTTTACTTTCAGCTCAGCAGATCGAGATCTATACTGTTATAAAGGTAGGTAAATATGGCAATATACTCATCAGCATTGAATCTTAAATTTGTGAAAGAGAGAAGTTTATCCAGCTCTTAAAATTTAGAAACATAAACTTTCCATTAACGTCGATGCTGACGTCGCCAAAAAAAATGACAAACTTCAGGACCAACTACATTTAAAATGGTGGCGATCAAATATATGTTGGTGAAAAATTACAACAAATATGTGTTAGATGCTATAATCATAAAGCTTTCTAACAGTATAATTTCTATGACAATCGCATGACCAGATGCAGCATAGATAATATTCTTGCATGTCAAAAAATGCATGTAAGTCTATGGGATTTTAGAAAAACTTGGCTCACTTTTGGCACAGTACAGTACAATTTGGTATTGTTAGTGCCTCTGTTATTAACGACCTTCAGATGTAAAAGAAGAATTTAACAAATCAAGTGCAACATAACCATGACTTTGAGGAGCAATTGAATTAGTGCGTTTTTAGTGTAAGGGTGCTACGCAAGCAGAAATCTCGGTTGGAAGATAATTTTCACGTATACGCTTTATCTGAGGTGCTGATTTAGTAATATTGAGATGTCTCCCTCGAACTGAATAAAACTGAGAAAATCATGTTCCCCTGGAGACATAGTTGCCTGTCTGTCTGTCTGACCGTCCATCTGGCACAAATCATATTGGCTCAATAACTCTTCAACCGCTTGAGATAATTTCACGAAACTTGGTACAAATTTCACGATACTTGATATAAATATAAAGCATCATCAGACGATGTGCAGAGAACAGGAACTGTAACTCAACCAATATTTTATACGGAATTATGCCCCTTTTGAAAATTTTAGTATGGAAATAGTGTCCATTCCATAACTGTGAAACTATATTAGACATTTTCATGAAAATTGGTTCAAATATACAGCATCATCAGACATGAGCCGTAACTTCATCTACACTTTTTACGCAATCATGCCCCTTTGAAAATTTCAGTAAGGAAATCGTGTCAGCTCCGTAACTCTGAAACTATATATGATATTTTCGCGAAACTTGGTACAAATAAAAAGCATCACCAGACGACATGCACAGAACAAGAACCCTAACTCAACCAACATTTTTACGCAATAATGCCCCTTTGAAAATTTAGGTATGGAAATCGTGTCTGCTCCATAACTATGAAACAGTGATTTGTGTTTAGTCCACCATTAGGACTATTGAGACTTGAATGGCACAATGTATTGCGAACAAAAAAATCTTGCTGTATTCCGTCATGGGGCATCCGCATCCCATCGAAACTTTCTAGTTGTTCTGAAAAACAGCCACCTTCTCAGCTGACCATTAACCAGACTTTTCTGTTTTCTGGGAAACGATATATGGTTGCTATACAGTCTTGCGTCCAGATTCTCTCATGTATGCAGTTACTTTTGGCATCCCTTCATACAGATGCCTGAAACGGGTTTCAGAACAATGGGGACATCAGACAACAGAAGCTGATTGTGGAATATTTTAAGTAAGTGACAGAGTGAACTAAGGCTAACGTGCCACAAATAGGGCTGGGACGAGTACCCCGGTACCCGAGTTCGGGTCGGGTAAAGCAATTACCCGGGTACATATTCACTAACCGTTACTTGAATGCTTATTATTTAAGAAATAGATCAGCTCTAGCAATGAATTGTTGAGCCACAAACACAAAGGCCATTGGAAGACCTAAGTTATGAAGTTCTATCTGAAAGACTGGCCAGGCAGGGGATCAAGCATGTCTAACCCCTGGATTGATTCCCTAGTTTGATGTTTCCACTAAACAGCAGTCGCTCCTTTGTGAAATGTTATTTAAAGTATCACCTCTAAGTACATAATAAATCAATATTGGAGCTACTAAAGTAGTGAAAGTCATGTCTAATTTATAAACAGTAAATTCGGTTTTCAGATGTTCCTCGAAGTTTGAAAGCAAGCTGTTTTTATGCAAAATAAGCATGTCGCATCTGGGTTTATGCAATCCTTGCCGGTGACCATGCAAGTCTCATACTTTATCAGGAAGGATGATCACATGTGTTTCACATCATTTTGAAGGAAATCATACTTGCTTACAACTTTGTTTTCATGATATGCAAGCACCAGGGCACACAGGCTACTTTGTCAAGTGACAGTTCTTGTTATCATAAAATACTTTTTCAGTACAAGAAGCTCAACAGTCCCACAGAACTGGAAAAATATTGATGCATAGTATATATGAGTGGCGACTTGACAAAACCAAAGAAGTGGCATGTGCGCCAAGCAAAGACTCAGATCAGCCTGGGCATCTATCTAATTTGAGCAAAGTCTTCGCTGTTGGCATAGATAGAGGTAGCTTAGACCCTCAGCTAGCAGCTACTCTTAAAACGCACAGCAAAGATTGATCAGACTGGGCAGATGCCCAGGCTGATCTGAGTCTTCGCTGGGCCCACATGGCACTTTGTTGGTTTTGTGTAATCGTGTTGTTTTATACAAATGGAACACTGATGGTTATTGCAAGTTTAGTATTTAATATTTATAAGTAGATATCTCTGTACAAAAAATATCTCTCGATGGACTTGAATATCAAACAATTACTGAAACGTATTGCAAGATTTGTATTTTATGGGTGATATCTTTGTATTGTATTGATTCTACTTTCTGGAAAGGATTTATACTGTTCTTTTTGTTTACAGGTCAAAATCAAACATGGGCAAAAAACAGACGATCAACCCAGTTATGTTACTCATCCAAAGCCTGGGAATTTTATTCTGCCATTACTGAAAAGAAAGTTTGTCGAGTACTGCTTACTCACTCAATGAATGCATTGGAAACGGACAGAACTAAACTTGGAGTTGAAACAATGCAGTGTGCTTTTGCATGTCTTCTTCCAGAAAATACACAACCGGAAATTGTTGAAAGTAAAATGTAGATTATAAACTGACCACTTACTGAACTAATTACTATGCATACTCAGAAGCTTCAAAATGTGCTCCTGTTGAAATAGAAGATATACACACATTAAATGGAGAAGTTCGAGTTTGTGTGTCACTACATGATGTGGACCATACAATATTTGGGGTCATGAACTTCAAGAGTTATGGCCCTTTATCTGTAAATTTGGCCAAATCTTGCGGCCGCAACTCCTCCTTCACTTTTCAACCAATTTTCATCAAACTTTCAGGATATTGGTACCACCACCAGACGTGGATCATATTTTATTGGGGTCATGATTGGACCCTTTCTACCAGAGACTTAACCCATTGTAAGCTTGGTCAAATCTTATGACCCCAACTTCTTCAGTTTTCAACTAGTTTTCATCAAACTTTCAGGATATTATTATCACAATTTACAATCATATTTTATTGGGGCCATGATTAGACCCTTCCTGCTGGAGTTACGGCCCATTTATAAGTCTGGTCAAATCTTGTGCCGCAACTTCTTCAGTTTTCAACCAATTTTCACCAAAGTATCAGGATATTATTTATCACCATTTGACATTTGTCACATTTTATTGGGTTGAGATTGCACTCTTCCTGCTGGAGTTATGGTCCTTTGTAAGTCTAGTCAGATCTTGCGGTCACAACTCCTCCCCAGTTTTTAGCTGTATAGGTTGATATGAGTCTCCACTATTTTCTCAAACAGCCTCTGAATCTTGAAGAAACCAGAAATAAAAAAAAATCTTTGCCAGATAGATAGGTTGATTTGTAAATTAGTTGTTCTCACATTGTCTAAGTTCCTTTCTCATGATATACTCATATAAACAAAATTCGTGAATTTTGACTGAGTTATGCCCCTTTTTAGCTCGCCTGAACGAAAGTTCAGGAAGAGCTATTGTTGTCACCCCGGCGTCCGCATCCGCGTCAGCGTCGGCGTCCGGATTGGATGTTTTGGTTAAAGTTTTTTAAAGACCTATATCTCCTTAACCCATGGATGGATTCTTTTGATACTTGCACTGTAGGTAGATATTGGTCCAAAGTTTAACAGGGTACCACCCCCACCCCACTCGGTGACCTTGATGTCAAGGTCATCGACTTAGAGTTTTGTCTTAAATATTTTTGTTAAAGTTTTATCTTTATGAAGACATAATTTCACAGTGCCACGATGGACTCAGTGGATACCAATACTTGGACTGATGTTTGATAATGGTTCAAGGTTTTGTTACATCCTAGCTCCTAGACCCCCCCCCCCCCCCCCCCTACCGCTTAGTTCTTTGACCTCAAGCTCATGGACTTTGAAATTTCATGTGGATTTTTTTATTTTAATTTTATTTTAAGACTTATTTCTTAGATAGCTTTTGTTTATAAATGTGTTGTCATTATGGACATGCTTGCCTGAAGTTTTATGCATAGAAGTCCACACCTCCAAAGCAACTGTGTGATGGGCAAGCACTATTCAGGCGAGCTATGCTGTCAGGCGACAGCTCTTGTTCAACTTAGTGCCTTGTAAGCCTATAGAACCCTGTGAACAAAATATCTCAAGAACCTCTGATGCTAGGATCATGATTTTTGTCGCACCTGCTTTAGCAAGGTGCGATATAGGAGTTCACTTTTCTGTCCATCCGTCAGTCATTCCGTACGTCCGTCCGTCAACAATTACGTCGACCCTAGTGTTAAGTCCATTTCTCGCAAACTATGATACCTACAATCATCAAACCTGGCATGAAGCTTCTTCTAAGAATGTTCTCGAGGGCTGTTGCTCTTATTTTTACCCATGACCTATATTTTATGATCTGCTGACTTTGGAAAACTCCATCAACAATTACCTCGACCCTAGCGTCGACCCTAGCATTTAAGTCCATTTCTCGCAAACTATGATACGTACGATCATCAAACCTGGCATAAAGCTTCTTCTAAGAATGTTCTCAAGGACTGTTGCTCCTATTTTTACCCTTTACCTATATTTCATGCTCTGCTGACTTCAGGAGCGGCTGTAGCGTAGTGGATAACACTCCAGACTACCAATCCAGGGGTCGCAAGTTCGATCCCCCGCTTCTCCGGTCTTTCGGATGAGACTTTAAACCGAGGCCCCATCTCCATATGACCTCGTTGTTGGTGGGATGTTAAACCAGAGTTCACTCACTCACTCACTCTGCTGACTTCGTAAAACTGTCCACCAACAACTACGTCGACCCTAGCGTTTAAGTCCATTTCTCGCAAACTATGATGCATACAATCATCAAACCTGGCATAAAGCTACTTCTGAGAATGTTCTCAAGGGCTGTTGCTCTTATATTTACCTTGACCTGTTTTCATGCTCTGTTGACTTCGTAAATTTTTTATTCAAAATTATGTTGATGCTAGTGTTTAAGTCCATTTCTCACAAACTATGATACCTAGAATCATCAAACCTGGCATCGAGTTTTTTCTTAGAATGTTCTTGAGTGCTGTTGCAATTAATTTACTTTTGACATATATTCAATGCTTTGCTGACTTTGCAAAATGTTACACCCATAATTCTGTTGGCCCTAGCGTTTTAGTCCTTTTGTCTCGAAGTATGATACCTGTAGTCATCACACCTTGCGTAAAGTTTCTCCTTAGAGTGTTCATGTGGGGTGTTGC
Organism: Ctena decussata; assembly: GCA_963989385.1. Classification (NCBI taxonomy): domain Eukaryota; kingdom Metazoa; phylum Mollusca; class Bivalvia; order Lucinida; family Lucinidae; genus Ctena; species Ctena decussata. Next base: position 11,800,769 of record OZ022504.1, read on the forward strand.
AGTTATTCCTACCCTTGACCTATATTTTGTGCGCTTCTGACTTAGTAAAATTTTACATCCAAAATTGTGTTGACCCTAGCATTTTTGTCCATTTCTCATACACGTTCTTTTTAATTATAGTCTTTACTACTGTGGAAGCCCAATGCAGGTGCGACATAGCATTCTGCGGAATTCTTGTTTATGGGAAGACATTGCCCAAGGTGTAGATGACCTGATTAACTTTTGAAGAAAAAATTGTGAATTTTTGACCGAGTTATGCCCCTTTTTCGACTTTGCCTTGAAGCCTATGGTACAAAGGTACCCTTACATACAGTCAACAACCATAAGAGATTGGAACTGAAAATTTTATATGTGGCATGAACATGAAAAATAAGCGGACCCGTAATATTTTTTCATTCCACGGGTCTTGTCGACCTGGAGTTATGCCCCTTTTTTACTTTGTCATTTTATTTATATAGGAACAACCTTGTGAACAAAATATTTGACGAACCGCTTAGGCTAGGATCTCGACATTTGGCATACAGTTACAGACCAAGGTGTAGATGACCTGATTAACTTTTGAGCATATTTCATGGGACATAGGCATTTTGTACAGGAACAAGCTTGTGAACAAAATATCTGCAGAACCCCATAAGCTAGGATCCTTATATATGGCACACAGGTTTGAATCATGGTGTAGATGACCTGATTTACTATGAAGCCTATTTCATAAATTTTTGGTTGAGTTATTCCCCTTTTTTGGACATAGGCATTTTGTATAGGAACAAGCTATAGGAATAACTTTGGGAACAAAATATCTGAAGAACCGCTTAAGCTTTGTTCCTTGTATTTGGCATACAGTTACAGACTAAGATGGAGATGAACCTATTAATACCCCTTTCTGACTTCAATATTATGGGATAAACCTTCTCTAGAGGCAAGCATACAGTTGGGTTGGGGGCATAGTGTTTCATAAACACATGTTCCAGTTTAAGTTCCAAGCGGGTATGGAATTGCACATTTAACAGAGAATTAAATAATTTGAGAATGAATTGAAGGTTTTAGAAAATCACACTTTTTCATTAAATGAATTTCAGTGAGCATCTCACTTATAATTCCAACAGAGGATGGCATACACTGTTTCCCCTAGCAGATACCAAAGATGTCTAACCATAGTGACTGTAAAATAACTAACTGTTACACTTAGTAGTTTTCCAAATTGATGTCTTAATGATGTTGCACTGACGTCCCTATGTACTAGTTGCTATGGTAACGAGATGCATGTCTACAAGGGCATACGGTATAAGCCATGCTCAACCAGTTTTTCAGAATGACATAATGTTATCACACTGACCTCAATACGAATTACTAGTTGCTATGATAATGAGCCCTTAACAAGATGCCTGTCTACAGGGGCACACGGTGTGTTCAGTTTTTCAGAATGACCAGTTTTTCAGAATGACATAATGTTATCACACTGACCTCAATACGAATTACTAGTTGCTATGATAATGAGCCCTTAACAAGATGCCTGTCTACAGGGGCACACGGTGTGTGCCATGCTTAGCCATTTTTAGATCACCTGTCCAGGTGAGCTTATAGTATAGCCTTGGTCCGTGGTAGGCGTCGGCGTCCACACTTTTAAACATCTTCTTCTCAGAAACCACTGGGCGGATTGAAACCAAATTTCATATGGCGCCTTAACAGAATGAGGAAACAAAAGTTTAAATATTTGGCCCAGGTCACATGACCAAGATGGCCGTCATGTCCATATATGGATATATGCATTTTTCTGTTGCTGTTGTGCTCTGTGATATGGAAATGCAGTCACGTCAGCCCCTATGAATACTAGAGGTCAAAGTCATTTAGTGACCTTGGCAAAAAGTCATTTGACTGTTGTGTGTCAACATTTTTAAATGGCTTCTGCTCTGAAACTACCATACCAATTTTAATTAAATTTCACATGCAGCCTTCAGGCAAAGGGGGAAAGAAATTTTGTATAATTGGTCCAGGTCAAATGACCCAAGATGGCCACCATGCCCATAATTGGGCATGTTCAAAAAATTGTGACCAAAGCATTTCAGAGAAGTTTAAAGAAAACAGGACTATATTAGTACATTATTTTTGTTGCTGAAGATGTATTATGTGGCCTTGAACATACCTGCCAAATTTCATTGAAATACTTTGAGTAATAAAAAAGTTATGGTCAAAAATATAGCCAAAAAACTCAGGAGTGTACATAACGCTTTTTGTGTGACATTTTTTTTTTATTACTGAATTTTCAGCATGCAATTTTACAAAACTGGGCCAGTTACCATACATATTAGCCATCTTTTTGACTTTCCAGTCCTTTGGGCTGCATGAAAATGTAAGATTAATGTCCTTTCATCATCACCCATGGAATTAGTAATGCTAAACTCAACAGCACTATGCTGAATTTCTGGTGCACCAAAAAAGAAGAGGTTCCTATCTCAATGGATGTCGTTTTTATTTTTTGATGCTTCTAGTCTCTATAACATGGTCTGAAACATTGAATAAAGATGGTATATTGTATTGCAAATTTTCCAGTTGCTTTACCGGCATCCATCTCAGAATGTAAACAACTTCTTCTCAAGTACCCCTTGAACTCAGGAGTGTAACATTTGACATTTGGAACCCTATACATTTTTCCTGGGGTAGCTTTAGTAAACTTTCATGCCTTGTATGAAAAGTCTTTGACCCGTCATGGTAAGTGGTACACAGGCAGTCTTCATCTTGGCTTTTATTTTCTTCATATGTACCATTTGAGCCACTCAGGAGTGTAACACGTTTTTGAAAAAAGACAAAAATAGCTTATTTCTTTACCACAAGCTGTATAATTTTCATTTATTGTGCTCATAAATGAAGACCAAGCCCCCCGCAAGCAATTTTGGAACATATAGTTAACTTCTAAATGTAAATAAAGCTGCACGGCCATGAAATTGACCAAAAGTTGAAGATTTTGAGATTCTATTTTCTTCATATCTATCACTATTAGGCATTCCAGATAATACCATACACGGCTATCAAGTGTTTTGTGAGAGATAATTAGATAAGAATGACCCAGACAATGATATTTTGTGACTAAATTCGGGTTTTGCTGTGACATGTATATTGCAAGGTGTTACACTCCTGACTTTTTTAAGTTTAATGCCATTTTGGACACTTTTTCTTCCCTTACATCAACATGCTTGGATAAATTCATACTAAATATATGTTTCCAATATCTGAAAATGTGTTTTGATGCAGTGCCATCTGTTCTGATAAGATTTTGAGGTTAATGATATTTTAGAAAGGGACATTTTCTACTGATTTATGATGTGACCATCAACTTCTGAAACTGGTAAGGAACTTTATTTACCTGCATGATAATCTCATCAGTGTCTTCCAAGACATTTTCTTGTGTCCAAATGGATGGCTGAAACTGAGTCTCTCAGCCCTTTCCACAATATTTCAATAATATCAAGACGACAGTATGAAATTAAAGAAAGGTTTTATGCAGTGGAACTAGGTTGACGGTGTGAAGAATTCTAATATTACTTGTATACCATATAACAATATTTGAAATAAGCAAAAACCAAACTCACCATATGACTTGTTCATATACTGAAGACTCACATCAGGCAGTGCATGTAATACAGTCTGATCAGAATCTTTGCACTATGACAACAAAAGCTTCAGCTAGATAATGGGGGCAGGGCAGCAAAGACTGATCAAACTGAAAATATGTGCATGATAAAACTGAGTCTTTTTAAGCATTTGTACGTTTTGTTGTGCTTAGGCTCTATTGCATTATGAATCTGTAGAAGGAACTTAGTTTTTATTGTTTCATATATAGAGGATCTTACACCAGTAGTCATTTCATATGAAATTTATGAAGCGATCCTTTGGCGAGTTCCATAAATTTCATATGAAATGACCAAGAGTGTAAGATTCTGTTTATCATATGACCCTTAAAAATGGGATTTTATAGCCTTAAAAATGAACATTATTTCAATAAGAAAACACATTGATGACATGGACGTTGTCAATGACATGTGTCATATGTGTTTTACAGTAACAAAATTTGAACTAAGCAAAAGCAAAACTTGTGCTCATACACTGGAGACTCAAATCAGCCAGTGCATGTAGATGTATTACAGTCTGATCAGAATCTTTGCAATATAAGATAAGGCTAGCCAAAAGGGGGCAGCAAAGACTGATCAGACTGCAAATATGTGCATGACAGACTGAGCGTTCACTAGCTGGGCCATTTCATAGGTTTTGTTGCATTATGCCTTTGCATTATGAAGGAGTTACTTTGTTCTTATTGTTCATATGTTGTTTTATATGAATTATACATTTTAGCTTGTTTCTTGTCTTCAATGGAAAATTTTCATTAAATATACTGTTGGATCAAAAAAACAAGTTTAAAAAATAAAATGGGAAGAAAAAAGTCTGTTCTCATTCTGTTGTCAGCTATCACTAATGTCATCAGGGTTCTCACTAGGACTAAGAAAATAGGTTCAGATTCCCAGATAAAGATTCCAAGATATATCCTCTGAACAGTGTATTAATGACATCCTTCAAAACTGACAGTCAAGCTTACTGTTTCTTGGACACAGTGAGAAACTCTGATGGCATTTAGATACCCTAATGACCTTTAACACTGAGACAGAAAGCTATGAGCAAACTGTAGACCCAGATCAGATCCTGAGGCATGGAACAGTCTCAGCTCAGGACCCACACTGTTTGCCGGTATGCATGTACCTGCATTTCTGGTCCCATTACCTGTGTCCATGGATCCAACTTCCTTGAAGTCTCTGAAATCTTTGTCTCTAATAGCTATCGGCTGAATCCTAAGAATTACTGACGGCCCCTTTCCAACATAAACACATATGAAACACAATACCGGCAGACACCTTAGAGTTGGATGGTATTTTCATACAGCATGCTAAATCTGACTTGATATGGCTCTATGGCTGAAATGGTCTGAGACGGGTTAGCAAGTCTGTATACCAGGAAGCGTGATGGATGCATGGATGAAACAGCCTTTAACATCCCTTCCAACAATATTTCAGTCATCCAGAAATTACAGTAGACTGGTGGTGAATGGCTATATGAAACCCTTTAACCCTTGTACCTATGGTATGTAAAACCATGGCTTAATTAACTGTAGTATCCAGTATCCAGGAGCTGTACCAGAAGAAGGCGAATGTTTCTGAGTAAAGATCAACCTTAACAAACAAAGAGCAATCTTCCCAAACAAAGAGTATTCTTGAAGAAGGTATGTTATTTCATGTCTCATTCAGGATGCAATATAAGCAAAGCCAAAACTAAGAAATGGTGTTAATCTGCCATACTGACTGACTGGCAAGTTCATCTCCATCACTGTATAAGCATACCAACCCTCCAGCCAAGTTTGTGCCAAGCACAGTGTTATCAGCTACGTCCTTGCTTAACTGGCACAGAGTTAGCTGTTAAGTCCATGTCAAACACAGGGTTAGCAGCTAAGTCTGTGCTTGGCACAGGGTTAGCAGCTAAGTCTGTGCTCAGCACAGGGTTAGCAGCTAACCCTGTGCCTGGCACGGGGTAAGCAGCTAACCCTGTGCCAGACACAGGGTTAGCAGCTAACCCTGTGCCCGGCACAGGGTTAGCAGCTAGCCCTGTGCTGGGCACGGGGTAAGCAGCTAACTGTGCCGGGCACGGGGTTAGCAGCTAACCCTGTGCCTGGCACAAGGTTAGCAGCTAACCCTGTGCCAGGCACAGGGTTAGCAGCTAACCCCGTGCCCGGCACAGGGTTAGTTACTTGCTTAACTTGTTCCTTCAGTATCACCATTTCTTAGAATAGGATTTGTGTGGCATCCATATATAAAAACTGCTGCTTTCTCTGGCAGTATGGAACCATTTTGCTCACATAACACTATGTTCTGTGTGTTGGCATGATGAAATAATGCATAACGCATGAAACTTTTCGTGATCAAAAATTGTCTCACATTCCATGTCTGAAAATACAATCTAGTTTAAATTAATTCGCTGTTCTCTATAGTTATGTTTCTTGAGTAGTCCTCTATGATTCGTATGACTTTTGTCCAAATTGTTAAATTTGATTGGTTGCCATGGCTAAATAAAGGGTAAAAAATTTCAAAAGAATCAAAAATCTTCTCCTCAGAAGCCATAATAGGGTTGAAGCTGATACTTTGCATACATGTTAATGACATTAGCATGTACCTAAATTAGTTTTATATTATTGTTGCCCAAGTTTTTTCATTGCTATGGAAACTTAAATTTTTCATAGCCTTATGATGGGGAAAGTGGAAATTTAGCATTTATTTCTGTGATACTGCTGCTATTTTGACATAAATTTTACAGAAATGTTCCTGGAGAGTCCTCTACCAGCCATATGAATTTTGGCCAAATCCCTGATTTTGGTTGGTTGCCATCGCAACCGAAAGGCCAAATTTCCGGTTCTTTCCCCCCCCCCCCCCCTCAGAAGCCATGAAGGGGGATAAAGCTGAATCTTTTTTGCAAAAATGTTTGTGATATTATCCTATACATAAATGGGTGTTCCATTGCTGTTGTGCATGTTGTTTTGTTGCTGTGGCAACTTAAAGTTTTTTCAGCATAGCCTCAGTGCTCAGGTGAGCTACAGGACCAATGGTCCTCTGGTTGGTTTTGTCGTGTCATGGCTCATATTATGACAAGTTTTGCAACAAACACTGTAAATCCTTATCAGACTGCTTCAGCAGTCTGATCAGGGTCTGATTTGTTTTTGCCATAATTTTGCCAGCAATTTCTGGCATATTGCTAGCAATTTCTGGCACATTGCTATACAGTAACATCAGTTTCAAAGTTTTGGATAATTGAACTTATTAGTTGAGATGTTTAAACATGTGGAGTAAATACAGTCTACAGCAGCACAACTTTCCCTTCTTTTTGTACCTTGAGTTTTCTCTGGTCTGTATGTACTTGAAAAAAAAATATGGGAAAAGAAAGAAACACAGTATTTCTATTAAGAGAATTCTGAATGAACTGATCAACATGATATGATCTGTGTTGCAGGCCCGGCAAGGAAGAACAAAATAGATGATTTAGAAACTAACTGGTGTACAGCCTATCATGAGGCAGGACACACACTAGTTGCTTACTACACCAAAGATGCCCGACCATTACATAAAGTTACAATACTACCGAGAGGGCAGAGTCTTGGCCATGTAAGTTACCATATGATTGACAGCAAATATTCTTGAAACTTTCATATACATGTATATAAAATTTTATATTTCAGGAAGGATAAGAAGAAATATCAAATATTACTGTAAAACACTTAATATCCGCGGTATCAAAATTTCGCAGTTTAATGAAAATGACATTTTGGCGTATATTAATTTTGGCGGTCATGATATTCTGTGGGTTTAGATATTCAAGAAAATTTGCTGTAAATTTGTGACAACTTTCCTTACTTTTCTATTTAACTCTGTATAGTGGCATCTATCAGGATCACCTCAATGAGGCGATTATCATGGGATGCCACCATATATAGTTTAATGGAAAGGTTTAGAAAAATCTAAAACCCTCATTTAATACATCTTTTTATCTGAACCTCTGTTATGCTGTGTATATATATATGTATTAAATGTCTGTAATATTGGCAGACTCATATTTAAGCTCTCTTTGCCTTAACCGCCAATATCGCCAAAATTCAGTAACCGCCAAAAATAAGTGTTTTACAGTATTCATCTTGATGGGAGTTTTGAAGAAGGTGAAAAACAGAAATAAGCATGGGAGCAGCATAGTTATACTTCTGTGTGTTGTTGATAGAAAGATGAGCCAGAAAGTGTATTCATTTAGAAAAAATCAAAATTGGAGGATATAGCAATTTCTTTTAAAGATATACCCCCTTGCTATTTCACCATTTCCAGATGAATTCTTTCTACTAATTTCATTAGATGTTATCATATCTAAATCCTTGGCAAAAATCATGTTTAAGATAATTATAAATTATAAAGATAAGATCAAATTGTACTTGCAAACTAGCAAACTTTTGAGCCAATAGGAAAATAGTCAATCAATTTCATTTGGACCAATCATACGATTTTGATCCTGGTCCAGGATTTTTCCAGATTTTATATATTTTTTGTTTTTGAATATATTTTACCACAATATTCTACCCTAAACCATTGGCCAAAATAGACTATTTCTGAGCTGTCAAGTAAATATTTCCTTGAAAATATTTTTAATAGTTTAGCAAGGGAATTAATTTTAAAATTGTCTTCCAGACAGCAATGATGGACGAGAAAGAAATGCATAATCAGACAAAGTCACACCTTCTTGCCATGATGGATGTGGGTATGGGCGGCCGTGTTGCAGAGGAGCTGATATATGGTTCTGAAAGGGTTACCACAGGTAACTGACAATCAGATGATAACCCTTAAAGTGCTAGAAAGCAGACAACAAAATTTACATCTTCAAATTAAAAGGAAGAAATGTTTCATCCTGGCTGTATCATATTAAGAATTCAAAGAAAAGAGGACAAATAGCGTAAACCCAGATGAGGGGCCTCATCAGGTTCTGATCTACGCTGTTTGCAGATTTTCATTTTTTGGCACTTTAGCAGACAACAAAAATTACATCTGCAGATGTTTTTAAAAAGTTTCATTCAGGCACTTTTGAAAATTTAAAGGATAGAGGGCAAACAGTGTAGACCCAGATGATGAGCCTCATCAGATCTATGCTGTCACAAGTTTTCTTTTTTGACACTTTAAGGTTTAAGGGGGCTGGTTACAATGGTATGTTTTCCCTCCATTTTTGTTTTGCCTGCTGTTAGCACAAAGCTAAATATAGATATTGCTTTTCTGCTCTCAGCATTGTCTTCCCTGGCATAAACTCTCATCCAATTTTCTGGTTTAGTTATGTTTTTGTGTGACAATGCACTGACTGGTGAGACACACCAACCCACACAGAGAGGTAAGAGGCAGAAATCCTTGAAATTCTTGTTTTCAAAGGGAGACAATTGTAGGGGTTTTGCCATCTGTGTCCATATAAGAAGAGCTCCTACTCAAAGGGGTCAACTATTAAAGGAAAGAATTTGCTCCTAAGGAGCAAATTCTTTCCTTTAAGAGTCGACCTCCCTTGAGAAGGGAGGCAAAAATAAAAATGATATTGTTCTTTCTCTGAAAGTGAATCCATTCACCTTAAGAATGTGAAAGAAGTGGATAAAGGGAGTATTTGATCATACTTCTGTTGCCGTTGTTGGTGGCATAAACTTTCGTCAAGCTTTCTGGTTTGAATCTGTTTGCTGGACAATGTGCAGACAAGTGATACATAGTAGTTCACTGAATTTTTGTTCTTATTTCTGTATAAAATCATATATTGTGACCTTTCATTGGAACAACTTTAGCAGTGTGGTTCTGATATGATGCCACAGTATGATTTTGTGGAGACATAATGTGAATGGATACACTTTCATGATTTTCAGGCAGTTTTACAAGAAGGAACAATTTTTTATTTCATAAAAGAAAATGGTAGAATTACTTCCCCTGAAAGTGTATCCATTCACCTGAAAACTCTTCTTGTCCTTTTGTTCACAGGTGCAGGTTCAGATTTCAAAATGGCTACTAACATAGCAACGGCAATGGTGAAACAGTTGGGAATGTCTGAGAAGGTGAGTGCAGTGAACTGTCAAACTTTTTGAATAATGTCCATTTTTATCCCCGAGTACCTGAGTGTATCATATTCACTTGGTTTAATATAAGGCTAGAGTTTACTCTTTCAGAATTACGGTAGATCTGTCTTTTACAATTTAGCCATAAAATGAGATTTTCACTTCCAAAACAGAAATGTCACAAAGATCTAGCTCCATCTTACATGATGGATCTTGATCTTTAAGATTATTTTGAAAGGGAAAAAAACCCTCGTATAATTGAAAAAAAACAACGTGGTATTCAAAATACCAATGAAGATGTGCCGCATATGTTCTGGAATTTTAGTTCACAAAAATAAATACTGTATTTAGGCCCATAAGCCTTTTGTGTGCTGAGAATTCACTGGTCAGCCGCTGCGGGGTTCATGAGTTACCTGTGTGAGTGGGGTGGGCACTGACTGGTGTGCAGATACACAGGCCGATTGTTATCCTCCCTATTTGCACATGCCATGAGGCATCTTCCTTCTGGTGATGCTAATATTGTTTACCGATACAGTAAAGGTACCGCCTCACATTAAATTAGAGGTCAACTCTTACATGAAGGTATTTGCTCCTTTAGGAGCAAGTACCTTCATGTAACCTCTTTTCAGAAAGATTTTACCATTCAAGCAAGAAAGCAAGCAGTAGGTCATAAGTTTATACCCTTTGTTAAAATGGCGAAAAGACGGATGTGTACCACAGTACAAACTCATCGCATAATATCAGAATATATCAAAGTTGTACTAACAATGCGCATGGCTAGCTAGTTAGTCAAAAGTTTTCTATGTGTATCAATGGTTATATACTGCAGTTTATGTGTTGAATATAGTTTGAATGCATGAGGGTGTGCCCTTACTGTCTTTGCAGGGAATTATAGTCCTAGGGTCAGTGGCGAGAAGCATGACTGTCTGGACATTGGCTCTGCCACATGTTCCTGCGCAACCAGCCTCTATGATTACATGCAGCTTTTTTTCTGATTCTATACCATTGAATTTGTGTCCTAATAAATAAAATAAAGTTTATTACAAATTTAAAGAGTAACTACACTCCAGGAACTGACTGAAACAGATCCCAAACCCTATCCCCAACATCAAAGGGAAAGACTGACAAAGACATCCCAACAAACAATAAACTACAAGTGATAAGCCGAGTCAGCAGCTCTTTCCCGAAATAGGTAGCAACTCAGCTATCTTTATTGAACTAAATAATATAGACCAACAGAAGGGTTACAAGTATCATTTTGAAAAAAGTTAAGTGCACAGGGCAAAAATACTATCTCTTATCCAAAAATAATGTTATATTAACTTGCATGAATTCCCACTTGCATGAATTCCCATTTATGTAGCTCTTTGACATGGAGTCTACTCTCAAAGGAAAGAATTTGCCCATACTGAAAAGGGAGAAAAAAAAATAGTAGAGTTGCTTCCCCTGTCAGTATACCCATTTGCCTTAATACTGATTATTAGAGGTATTTGGCAGTGGTAGATTTACTGCACTTTTAGTTGATTACTGTATTTGCAAAAAATCTGAAATCTGGATGATAATGTCTGGAAAGAGATCACATTGTTTTTCTTGTTTGCAGATTGGCTGCCGTGTGTATGGATCATCTGATTTGGACAGTGGTTTACAAATTGTTAGAATGGAAGAAATTAGCCCTGGTCAACAAGAAATGATAGATAGTGAAATTTCTAGATTATTAAAAGTAAGTTGTCGTGTTTTAATTGTCTGTTTCAATAGCTGAATTCTCTGTTGGAGGAGGTGTAAAATTTTGCTGAGGTCGTTTTTAGGTTCAATTTTTCCTATTAGAATAGTACCAAAAAGGCTAGTACCAAGACAAGAATTTGATCTTAAGGTGAATAAGAGCACTTCAGGGAGGAAATTGTTACCAAGAAAATTTGCCTCATAAAGACAAATTGTTACTTATAAAGAGCAAACTGGTTTCTGACATACAATGTAGTTTCTTCCCTAAAAAAGTATAACCATTCTTGTTTAAATTTAAACGGTGAATTGTCATGATAAATGCTTCAGGTTTATTTGTCTCAGAACCTCACACATCAGTCTCCAAAATTCAAGGTCAGAAAAAAAAAGAGAAGAAGTCAGATCAGACACCCCTGTATTGGAAATGGACCTACAGTGAAACTCTAAAAATTGCGACACCTAAAATTATTACTTCCTAAAAAATGAACAGTTTGTTTTTTCAATGCAGTAATGTGTCTATAAGATGCAGATGCAATGGCAAACAGTGTAGACCCTGATCAGACTGCTCTTTAAGCAGTCTGATCTGGATCTGCACTGTTTGATCAGACCTATCTGTCCCAATATTTAGAATTTTTATGATATCCAAACTGCAGTAAAAGCGTCTGCTTGAGTGAGTGAGCGAGTGAGTGGAGTGAGAGAAAGAGAGTGAGAGAGAGTGAGTGACACATAGGATATATAGAGATGGGACCTGGGTTTAAAGTATCATCCGACAAACAGGACAAGTTAGGGCTCAAACCTGCAACCCTTGGATTTGTCTGCTAGGCATTAATGGGTTAAAGTCTTTTTAGCTCGCCTGAACGAAAGTTCAGGAAGAGCTATTGTTGTCACCCTGGCGTCGGCGTCCGCGTCCGCGTCGGCGTCCGAAATGGATGTTTTGGTTAAAGTTTTTTTATGTGATGGGCAATGCGCTGCAGGCGAGCTATCCTGTACGCGGACAGGTCTTGTTTTTTTTTGCTCATGGACCAGTCTTTTTCTATTTCAGGAATCATACGAAAGAGCCAAAAACTTATTGAAAAAGCATGAAGTGGAACATAAGAGACTAGCAAAAGCGTTAATGGAATATGAGACTCTTACAAAAGAGGAGATCACTGACGTAATCAACAATAAACCCATAAACAGTAAACCTGTGAATAATAAACCTGTAAATTCTAAAAACGGGAAAACAAATGGGAAACTTGTGAATTTATGAGAATAAGCTATGTTTGTAGATGGATAGGTATTATCTTTCCAGAGCTCTAGATAAGAGGGGTATTTGATGAAAATTGTAGATTTCTAATTGAAACCATATGTTGTGACCCCTCATCTGTACCATCTCTTTGAGATGGTTCAGATAAGGGGTCACAACATATGTTTTTATGCAGAAAAAGCAAAAATTATCCCTAATTATCACCAAATACTCCCTCTTATCTAGAGCTCTGCCATAGATGGATAGGTATTATCTTTCTGTAATCAGCAGTGATTGTAAAACTGGTTAAATTCACGCAAGTTTTGTTTTCACGTTTGTGTGATGGCAAGCTCACAAATTTAAATTTTTTGCGACGTGGGAGTAGCATTAGCCAAGACACAGACAAAGATGCAGATATGAGTTACAATTATGAGATAGTTTCCTTTCATAATCCCTAGAAACAACTGCCTAGGGGAGGCGGTTCTAATTAGGGGTCACAATATATGTTTTCCATGAGGGCAGTTCCAGGAAAAAAGTACGTCCAGGGGCAGGTCCAGAAACTTAATAAATTTTAGTGGCGGGGGCTGAATAGTTAGCAAATACTGCCATTTCCTAGAGTACCATATTAATCCTATTAAATGCCTCAAGGGCATTGCATTTTGCGAAAGGAGCAGGGGCATTATTTAGAGTGAAGTAAATCAGCCACTGCCAAAATACTTCTAATAAGCAATATAAAGGTGGTGGCTATACTTTCACGGGAAGCAACTCTAATATTTTTGCCTCCCTTCTGAGTAGGGGTCAACTTTTAAGACTCAACCCCATTTCGAAGAGCCTACTTATCCAAAGAAGCAAACAGGAATTCATGCAAGTTAATATATCATTATTTTCGGAAAAGAAGCAGGGGGTGTTTATTAGAGCAGGGGTGCTTATCAGGATTAATATGGTAAGCATAATTAAGTTTCCTTGGTGGTGCCTCTCAGGAAAAGTTCTGGTCCTGCCCAGGGAGATACTTCTGTCTGGAAAAGCCCAGGGGCCGTATTTATAAAACAAATTAAGTGGTTGCTATGCTGTTGCTAAGGCCAATTGTCTATGAAGGAGATTCTCTACAACTATGAAATTTGCTCTGGAGGAACAGTCTGAAAAAGACTGTTCCTCCAGAGCATATTTCATAGTTGTAAGGAATCTCCTCCATAGAAATTAAGCCTTAGCAACAGCATAGCAACGACTTAAGTGGTTTTATAAATACGGCCCCTGGGAAATAAGATACATGTGATTCATCCCAGAATTATCTTCAAAAAGCCACCTTATCTTGGCCTCTGAAAGAGTGAATCTTGGTCTCAAGAATTTAAGAATTTGAAAATGTTGCAGATAAGTATATTTTGACTCCAAACTGTGAGAATGAAGCTCGATTTATTTTCCTGTTTTGCAATTCCTGACAGACAAGGTGGAGTTTTATTGATAATTTATTGATAGTTTTTCATATTTCTGCATAAAAACATAATTGAGCTTCCGACATTCAAAAACCAACAAAGTGGTAGTGCACCCAGGGCAGACTTAGATCAGCCTGGGCGGATCATCCGCCAGTCTGGCTAGAGTCTTTGCTATCCCCATGGAGCTAGCTTAGACCCTTAGCTACCCTTTAAAGACAAATATTCTTGTATATTGGTTTAAACATATTTTATTTAAAAAAAAATCAAACATTTATGGCAGTAACAATATTGTTATATATATATAAACATATAGGATTAGAACAGAAGCGATTGCTTATTTAGTTCCTCTCCTAAAAATTCTTATATATTGAGGGTCATAATCCTATTATGCAATAGTCCAGTGACACTGCTATTTCATCAAAGAAAATACTTCATCTCACATACATGTAGGTAATGACTAAATAGGGTCGTAAAATCAATAAAGACTGAGGGTGTGTTCTATATAGCAGAGAATATTTGTCTTTAAGCACTTAGCAAAGTGTCAGATCAGACTGGGCAGATGCCCAGGCTAATCTGAATCTGTGCTGGGTGCACATGCTATTTTGTTGGTTTTTTCATGTCGTGGCTCATAATGTTGTAGCACCTTACAAGATCTGCCCTGATGAGGCAGGACTAATGAGGGCTCACATTATGCTTTAAGTGAGATATAAGGAAAATTGTCTCAGAATTATCCTAAAAAAATCACACAGTTGCTTGACCTCTGATGGTATGACTCTTTGAGGACAATTCATGCTGGAATGCTGAATGATCATAGAAAATTTGATGACACTCCCAAGTTTCAGATGGGAAGGGGTATCAAAGATAATTCATAGAAAATTTTTCTCAATAAAAACATAAGTTGTGACCCCTCATTGAGACGGTTCTAATTAAGGGGTCACAGCCTATGTTTGAAAGCAAAAGTACTGGAGGTTATCCTTAATTATCCCAATTGCCTGTTCTATCTGGAGTTCTGCTGACACCAGTTGAAAATTTCGTCTCTGAGTATGAAAGGCCATACCGACACAATTGCCATAACCTCTGGATTTGCAATCTCTGTGAGCTCAGAGTTTTTTCAGTGAGATTGTAGATGAAATAGAGCCTCTCTTGGAAATTTTCTTTGAAATTAAACAGGATTTTTTATTTTGTTTATTTTATTTTTATGTCAAGCTTGTCCAAAGGATGAATGATATGAAAGTGAAATAGGACTAGCTTAAAACCTTTGTTTGGTGTTGTTATGAAAAAATAGATATACATGTATAGGAATGTAATTTTTAGCTCGCCTGAACGAAAGTTCAGGAAGAGCTATTGTTGTCACCACGGCGTCGGCGTCAGCGTCCGCGTCCGCGTCCTCGTCCGCGTCCGCGTCCGCGTCCGGATTGGATGTTTTGGTTAAAGTTTTTTAAAGACCTACATCTCCTTAACCCATGGATGGATTCTTTTGATACTTGCACTGTAGTTAGATATTGGTCCAAAGTTTAACAGGATACCACCCCCATCCCACTCCGTGACCTTGATGTCAAGGTCATGGACTTAGAAAATTGGGAGTATTTTTGACTGGATGTTTTGGTTAAAGTTTTATACAGCCCAATATCTCCTTAACCCATGGATGGATTCTTTTGATACTTGCACTGTAGTTAGATACTGGTCCAAAGTTTAACAGGGTACCACCCCCACCCCACTCCGTGACCTTGATGTCGAGGTCATGGACTTAGAAAATTGGGAGTATTTTTGACTGGATGTTTTGGTTAAAGTTTTATACAGCCCAATATCTCCTTAACCCATGGATGGATTCCTTTGATACTTGCACTGTAGTTAGATATTGGTCCAAAGTTTTCCAGTGTACTACCCCCACCCCCCTCAGTGACCTTGATGTCAAGGTCATGGACTTTGAAAATTGTCTTTTTATTGATTGGATGTTTTAGTTAAACTTTTAAAGACACATATCTCCTGAACCCAGCAATGAATTCTTTTTATATTTACTTTTTAGTTAGATATTAGTCCAAAGTTTTACAGAGTACTACCCCAACCCTGCTCAGGTACCTTGATGTCAAGGTCAGGGACTTAGGGAATTTGGTCTTTATTAATGTTTTCTAATTGCATACTGATTCATAATTCAGAGATTTAGTTTACACTTTAACTGATGTTAGACACTTTTTTGAGTTTTTACAAAACACTATATGCTTACCGCTTTGGGTGACCTTAAATTCAAGGTCATCGACTTTGAATTTTGTCTTAAAGATTTTGTTAAAGTTTTATATTTATGAAGACATAATTTCACAGTGCCACGATGGACTCAGTTGATACTAATACTTGGACTGATGTGAGATAATGGTTCAAGGTTTTGATACATCCTAAACCCCCCCCCCCCCCCCCCCCCCTTTCCCACCACCCCATCCCCACGTTCTTTGATTTCAAGCTCATAGACTTTGAAATTTCATGTGGATTTTTTTTTATCTTTTTATTTTTAGACTTATTTCTGAGATAGCTTTTGTTTATAAATGTATTGTCATTATGGACATGCTTGCCTGAAGTTTTATGCATAGCAGTCCACACCACCAAAGCGACTGTGTGATGGGCAAGCACCTATTCAGGCGAGCTATGCTGTCAGCCGACAGCTCTTGTTGTGTATTTTCTCAAACGTAACATGGAGAACACCATCCATCCAGCTGTGCATTTTAAGGAAAAACTAAACAAAAAGCTTACAATGAAAGAAGGAAGATTTGAAAATATATGGGAATCAGCTTTAAGTGAGATTTTGTCTCAAAATAGTGAGACTTCACATGTTTGTAATACAAGTCTGAATGTGTTTCAAGGGATAGTCTTGTTTGTGCAGAAAGTGAATTTCTATTATTTGCTTATCTAAAAAAAAAAAAAAAAACCCAGTTTCTGGAATTCTGGGACCAAAGGACCATTCATTTTTGTCCCACTTGTGACTGGCAGAAGTGATACATAGGTATTACTTTTCAGGTGTAGGCGGTGACGACATAAACTTGTGTTGAGTTTGCTGGTCTAGCTCTGTTTTGTGACAATAAGCAGACAGGGAAGGCACTGCATTTTGGGAATTTTGCAATTTGAATTTTTTAAGATTTTGCATTCTTAGGGGTTTAAATGTGTATACTTTCTCCTGGGAGGACTTTAAACATGACTTAGAAATATCCAGTATAATTATGTAATTACCAGAGTTTGAATTATTGAAGTTCCACAGTGTACATTTGAATAAAAAATTCTAAAAATTGGGACACCTACATGTAAAATAAGTACTGTAATTATCTTAAAAAATGATTTTTTTCAGTGCAGTTAAAGATACAGATGGAGAGGCTAACAGTGCAGACCCTGATCAGACTGCTCCAATTGGAGCAGTCTGATCTGGGTCTGCACTGGTTTCTCAGACGTATCAAGTCCCAAGTTAGAATTTTAGTGTAAAGTCCGAGGCTTTAACCAAGGATAGAACATTCTTGATGTAAATAATATGCTTTTACGGGTCATTATTATATATGTTCATTTCCCATTTTGTCTGAAATAAACATGAGATTTTGTACACTCAATACATTTGAATATAAACAGATCAAACTTATGCCAGTCATGATACCAGTTCTGCCTGTCTGTTTTCTGAACAGCCTTTGATATGCTCAATGCCAGTCCAAATATTGGACTGGCATGGAGCATAGCAAAGGCTGTTCAGAAAACAGACTGGTACATTGGACTGGCAAGGAGCATTTGAAAGATTGTTCTGAAAAAGGACTGGTATTAACTGTATCATGACTGCTTAGAATCAGATCTGTTTACATTCAAACACATAGGGTGAAATACACCTCCTAAGAGTGCAGGCTGGTAAAATGGAATTATGATATTTTTTTTACAAGGACGTACATCATGGTTAGCATTTTCAGTATCCCTGGTAGGACTCAAACTTTCATGGATGCATGATGGCACCTCGCACTGTGCTCGGTGCTCTCTCCACACGGATTGAATTCAACCAGCAACATTGAAAATGCATTATATTTTTACCGAAAACAAGGCTTGGCACCCCTTTCAAATTGTCCCGTTGGGGACAATTTGAATCAAATGTCAAGCCATACTGACCCTAACAATATAAGAATAATAATACTTACAAAAGATAAATGTTCAGGGGTCAAGATAAGGCCCAGAGGTTATAAAACTTGAGAACATTCTTAAACTCAAAATAAAGCATACTGACTGGCTGCTTCCAAGCACATGCTCGGAAGCAGCCAATCAGTGTGCTTTATTTTGAGTTTGAGATTATTGTCAAGATTTATAACCTCAAACCAAAGTTGTCTAGGAGGTGGCAGTATTGGATCCATTTCTTTGAGCCTCTTGCAGAACATGGCTATGAGAACAGGAAAACAACATCAACAGAGATTACTGTTATAGCTAGTGGCATAAAACAGTTTCCTCATAACAGACTTTATGTATTTTCGCTTGACTCTCAGAGGCCATGTTTTTTTAGAATTTCTTTAGCATCTCTTCACAAGGGAAGTTATTCCTGACAGCATTGATCTGAATCACTCTTTATTTTTTTGAAATAAAGAGTGATTTAGATTAATATTGTCCTATTTCTTTAGGTTGCAGTTTAAATTACGCATAATCTACATTCCATGTAATATGCATACTGCCTGTGGAGAATCCAAAAGTAGTTACGAAATTAAAGGCTGTGCCGCATAACTTTGGACTTAAAATATTCTATGATCAGTTCTCCAAGTTACCATAAAAATCTTAAGTACAGGGACAGGCAGGGTCATGGCAAACAGTGCAGACCCTGATCAGACTGCTCCTTAATTAACCCTTAAAGAAGCAAAAATAAAAATAGTTGAATTTGCCAATAATGTAGATTCCGATGAGGTCACTTACCCTAATGTGGCCACTTACCTAACTAATGTGGTTCAATCTTGGAACACCTACATGTAAAAACTTAATTTTCCATTTGGGACAAATGGTTTTAGGTGTCCCAATACTTAAGCGCATCAGGGTATAAGGTGGTTTATCATATGACATTGCATCTTAGAGTGTAATAAAGCCATGCATTAAAAATGATAATTCATATTACGTTGTAACGTTATGCGTTGACATCCATAAAAACGTTGCATTTTTTAATGGCAAAATCATGACGTTTTAGTGCAAAATTTGCTAATAAAGTGGAATTTTAGTGTCATATGATAAATTGAATCTTGCATTCCTGCTCCTGTATAATTTGATGTTTTAAACAAGTTGAGGAAAACTGATAAGGTGCTCGGCATAGCCTCGCATCTTATCTTTTTCCCAACTCGTTAAAGAAATGCAATAAAACATGAGCACTAAAGTAAGATCTTCTATTAAGCTCTGTTTTGTGATAATACGCAGACAGGCGAGACATCCTCTTCTATGGAGTTCTGGTGAGAATGACATACTGGCACGTTTGAGACATATGACAAAACCAACAAGTTGGCATGTGCACCCAGCAAAGACTCAGATCAGCCTGGGCATCTGCCAAGTCTGACCAGAGTAGATCAGCCTGGGCATCCGCCCATTCTGATCAGTCTTTGCTGTGCACTCAAAGGGTTGCTGAATCTAGGCTAGCTCCATGCGGACAGCGAAGACTGTGATCAGACTGGGTTGATGCTCAGGCTGATATGAGTCTTCACTGGGTGCACATGCCACTTTGTGGTCTTGTTGTGTAGTGGCTTATTTTGAATCAGTGGCTTTCATACTCTTAAATTTGGTGGCTTTCATACTCTGGCTTTATGAAAATGTTTGAAAACTGAAAATAGGCAGACTTCAATTTTGATGCTGTTTGTCTTTACCCCAAGTTGCACTGAAATTAAGTGATCACCATTTATAAGATTTATAAGTGATTCAGAGTAAATAGCTTGTTTGTTGAAAAGAGGAAAGATCCTGTGGATGTACAGGCTGATCAGAGTCTTACACTTTTCATGCAAAAAAAGTATGTTTATTTTTAGCTGTCTGTCAGTGATAACAAACAACTTTTTAGAGGACTACATATAACGTTTTCTATGTGTTTCAGTCATGTCTGAAAGTATACCATAAAAAGCACTAAGACCCGAGTCCACGTGGCATTAGAACATGTTTTAAGCACTAATCAATTTATACTAGTGTTGCATTACAGTAAAGGTTAAATATTTGATCACTAAAAGTTGGTCTGTATTTTAAGGCGACGTGAAATCGGGCCTAAAACTTGGGATACCTAAAATAACTGTCCTAAAGGTTGAACAGTTGAGTTTGAGTCTAAAGATGGCAAACAGTGCAGACACTGATCAGACTGCTTTCAGGAGCAGTCTGATCTGGGTCTACTCTGGTTGCTCAGACCTACGTGTCCCAACACTTAGAATTTTTACAGTAAGTTGTATTGATCATACTGTTATTATATTTGTTCAACAAGTTATGAAAGGCAATAAAATCATGACACATTCTGTACATCATTTTCTTAATTTCCTGTGTGAATGACAGAAGAACAAAGTTGAGCCATGACACAACAAACCAACAAAGTGGCATGTGCACCCAGCAAAGACTCAGATCAGCCTGGGCATCCACCCAGTCTGATCAGAGTCTTCACTCTTAGCATGGAGGTAGCCTAGACACTTAGTTACCCATCAAGGACATGTCGAAGATTCTGGTCAGACTGGGCAGATCCCCAGGCTGATCTGAGTCCTTGTGTAATGCACATGACACTTTGTTGCGGCTCATATTTGATTCAGATGCATGCCCTGATGAAAATTGCTAGCCCTTGAGCTAACTGAAGCAATGATATAGTCCCTTAAAAATTCAAAAAATTAGTACATATACACCTAAAATAATTACTGTCACTCAGTGTCCTAAAAATGGAAGAGTTTGGTTTAACACTGGTACTTTATGCGGGCAAAAGAAGCAGATGGAACAGCAAACAGTGAAGATCCTGATCAGACTGTTCCCACAGGAGCAGTGTCAGAAGTCTGCACTGCTGAGTTTAGTTTGTTCCAGTATTTAGGATTTTATGGTATACAAGGGGCGTTCAAAAAGTTTTGCAGATGGCCTTAGAACTTTGTTTAGAGGCATGCTGGGAACACATGCTATGCATGAACGGAAAGCACTACTTTTGATCTTTACAATGGTACCAAACACTTTACAAAGGCACTTTTCCTTATTGAGTTACAATGCATTTTAGTAGACACCAGTCATACCACTGGGCTAATTTCACATGTAAAATCTTTTCAGTGTTAGGCCCTAGATTCAAATACAGGTGTAAATACAAAATATTTCTTTGTCAACTGCATGTCTATCGTTGCCTACTTTATCCATACATAAGTTAGGAGGTTGGCAACTGTTATCGATTCATTCCTTGCAAAGCAATATGAAGTTCTTTTGACGCCATTAAAATCGACGTTAACGTCATTTTTGAAAGATTGTAGCGTTTTCATATTTTGCATTAATTTTAATTTATTGACAGATTTTGGTTGATCAATGCAAATGCTCTTGCTGACAAGATTTGAAATACTGACAGACTTGTTTTCATTACAGAATCATTATAACTTTAGTAGAAACGGAGAATTTGCTATTACATAAAATACGGAAAATACATATTTACGGGACAGTATGGAACCGAGATTAAATATAATTTCCGCGATATTTACAGGACAATATTGTCTGGGCATTGTCTTTAAGCAGCAAAGATTTTAAAAAATCAAAGACTGCTCATATATGAATTACGGCCTACTAAAGTAAAATTCTGCAGTGCCTTTAGGGTATACCTCTTTCAAAGAAATTAAAAACGCGTCTTTTTCAGAAAAATATACCGTGTTTGCAAACATGGGTAGGCATAACATGCCTTTATATGGTTTTGCTATCAATAGTTCTGTCTTTATTGTAGTTACCAAGAAATTATGTCATTTGCAAAACTTTTCGAACGCCCCTCGTACACTGAATTTCTTGTGGAGACGGCATTGTGAAAATCTTTCAACAACTTCTCGTGCACATTGCACAGCTAGAACAATTTTGATTAAACAAGGTAAGAAGTTTTTGCATCAGTGTCCCGCCAATCTAGAAGAAAAAAAATTGGCCCTAATGCACAGTTATGGCTAACATTGTGTTAATCTGTACAAAAAGAAAAAACAAAAAAAAAAAAAAGAAAAAACTTTGATATAACCAAATGGGTTTTGGTGTGAAGGATTCTTGTTTCAATTTTTCTGAAATGAAATTTATACTCCAATGTACAAGTAGGCTATAATGCATCCTTGCATGACATTGAATGTCTCTCAAGTTTGTGATTTTATGGTTGCTCCAATGCACAAGTAGGTCAATGAACTGTCATGAATATCCAGGTGGACTTTGATCAAACTTGGTATGAAGATTCTTGCATCAATGTCTCAAGGTGGAGAAAAAATGGCCACTCTATTCATAATAACCATTATGAATAGAGTGGCCATTTCAATGTGGAGAAAAAATGGCCACTCTATTCATAATAGCCATTATGAATAGAGTGGCCATTTTTCTCCACCTTGAGACACTGATGCAAGAATCTTCATACCAAGTTTGGTCAGTCATGAAAATCTTTAACAGACTCTTATGACAGGCTTGATGGATTTTGAGCAAAATTTGGAACAATTTTGCAGCAATGTCTCTCAGATATATGGAAACACTTCTGACAGTGAACATAGAACAGAAACCATACATAGTACATAGAACAGAAACCATAACTCTGAACCTATTTCAAATGAAATGGTGCCCCTCCTGATAAGTGTTTTTAAGGTTTCTGTGCTAGCTTATATATATGCATTTTGAATATCGTGATAAAACTTCATATAAGTGATTATGTGGTTGTATTAAACCCTGTCAGCCTGAAGCTTACGAAGACCTACGAAGTTCTTCATCTATGACCATGGGCATAGACAGTCTAGTCACTAATTCACGGAAGTACAGCCAGTAGTTACTCATAATGCAACTTGACCGTTATGCTCCTATCAAAGGTGACCTGACATGACCTTATTGTGCGACCGTATCATCCTCATATTTTAGAGAACTTCACTTACAAAGAAACAATACGCATTTATGCCATGAGCACTAATTGCATTGTTGTGAAAAATCATAATAAAAATACTGCAGAACAGCATAAGATTACACAAGGTAGCTTAATGTACCACAAGGTACAGATAAATGAATATGGTGATTTTACCAACTGTTTTTAAGTATTTAAACCATTGAAGACTGAAAGCGAAGAGGTATGATTAAAATACGCGCACCTGCACCCATGCTTGAAATTCACCACTGGAGTTTTTACAGCTTCTTTTTATTTTTTATTTTTTTTGAAGATGTAGAAAAAAATTACTCTAGCTTCTTGTGGTTGTAATTGTGCTTTTTGATAAGAATCAACTATAAATAGTTGCTAAGCTTAGACCCAGCTTTTTAGCTCACCTGAGCCGAAGGCTCCGGGGGAGCTTATAGTATGGACAGGCTCCGTCGTCCGTCGTCCGTCGTCCGTCGTCGTCCGTCCACATTTTCAAACAACTTCTCCTCTGAAACCACCAGGCCAATTGTAACCAAATTTCATATGTAGCCTCCTGGGACTGGGGGAACGAAAAGTTGTTCAAATGGTCTGGGTCACATGACCAACATGGCCGCCACGCCCATATATGGTCAAAACCTTAAAAAATCTTCTTCTCCAGAACCAATAGGCGGATGGCCTTGAAACTTGGTATGTAGCATTGGGTACGCGAGTACTACCAAGATTGTTAAAATTATGACCTTGGGTTGACCTTGACCTTTTTTACGGTAAGGTGAAATTTGGTCCCTTGTGCTTTTATATGGCAAAATGCTAGAACACAAGATATCTTGGAAACTGTTGAAGATTTTGATCTAAAAATTGGTATGTACACTCATCTATATGAGGTCATGAAGATTTATGAGTACAAGAGGTCAAGGTCATTCCTTGACCTATGACCCAGAACTTTCATATTTGGACAATTTCAGACAATCTGCTCAAAAGCCACTGGGCTAATTGAAATCAAATTTCAGTTAGAGGCTACAGGGGTTGAGGGAACAAAAATTTATTCGTACGGTCCAGGTCACATGACCAACATGGCCCCCATGCCCATATATGGCAAAAACCTTTAAAAATCTTCTTCTCCAGAACCAATTGACCGATGGCCTTGAAACTTGGTATGTAGCATTGGGTACTCGAGTACTATCAAGATTGTTCAAAATGATGACCTTGGGTTGACCTTGACCTTTTTTACGACAAGGTCAAATATGGGAAAATGCTAGAACTTAAGATTTCTTGGAAAGTTTTGAAGGTTAAGGCCTAAAAATTGGTATATGCAGTCATCTTAATAAAGTACATGAAGATTTTTGAGTACAAGAGGTTAAGGTCATTATTTGACCTTTGACCCAGAACTCTCATATTTTGATAATTTCAAACAATCTCCTCAAAAGTTACTGAGCCAATTGAAATCAAATTTCATACAGAGCCTACAGGAGTTGAGGGAACAAAAATTTATTTGTATGGTCCAGGTCACATGACCAACATGGCCGCCATGCCCATATATTGCAAAAACCTTTAAAAATCTTCTTCTCAAGAACCAATTGACCGATGGCCTTGAAACTTGGTATGTAGCATTGGGTACTCCAGTACTATCAAGATTGTTCAAAATCATGACCTTCGGTTGACCTTGACCATTTTATGGCAAGGTCAAATATGGGAAAATGCTAGAACATTAGATTTCATGGAAAATGGTGAAGATTAAGACCTAAAAGTTGGTAAATACAGTCATCTTAATGAGCACTTGAAGATTCATGAGTACAAGAGATCAAGGTCATTCTTTGACCTTTGACCCTCAATTCTTATAATTTGACAGTTTCAAACTTCTTCTTAAAAGCCACTGAGCAACTTGTAACCAAACTTCATATAGAGCCTTCAGGGGTTGAGGGAACGAAAAAATTATTCAAATGGTCTGGGTCACATGATCAACCATGCCCATATATGGTAAAACCCTATATATGAGAAAAGGCTAGAACATAAGATTTCATGGGAAGTTTTGAAGATATTGGCCTAAAAATTGGTGTATACAGTCGTCTAAATGAGGTCAAGAAGAATCATGAGTACAAGAGGTCAAGGTCATTCTTTGACCTTTGACCCAGGTCTCTCATATTTTGACATTTTCAAACATTTCCTCAAAAACCAAAGGGCCAAGTGTAAACACATTTCACATAGAGCCTCCTGGGGTTGATTGAACAAAAATTTGTTCAAATGGTCCTGGTCACATGACCAACATGGCCACCATACCCATTTATGGTATAAACCTTTGATATTTTTCTTCTCCAGAACCAATGCACCAATGGCCTTGAAACTTGGTAAGTAGTTTGGAGTACTAGAGTACTACCAAGACTGTTCAGATGATGACCTTGGGTTTACCTTGACCTTTTTTGCGGCATCGTCAAATGTGGAAAAATGCTAGAACATAAGATATCATGGAAAGTTTTGAAGATTTTAGCCTAAAAAATGGTATATATGGTTGACTTAATGAGTACATGAAGTTCTATGAGTACAAGGAGTCATGGTCAATCTTTGACTTTTGACCCAAGACTCATATTTTGGCAATTTCACACATAAGAAGAAGACACTTTGCCAATTGTTCAGGTGAGCGATTCAGGGCCTCATGGCCCTCTTGTTGTGAAAGCTACACTTGTTTTCGTTTAGGTTTGAAAAGCCTATACTTGTTTTATGATAGTTGCCTCCCTTGGCAGTTCTTTAAAAGGAGGCGTCAACCAAAACAAAGTTCAGTTTTACAAACGCCAAATTAAATGCTGTTTAAAAGACTGTTTTCAGTTAAGATATACTTAAAACATGCATAAACCATAGCCACGGTATTTATCTTCACAATTTTATTTGCGAGATAAAGGGTTGAGTTCCTAAACCTTGATAAAATCACTCAGATAAGAGAGGTCACTGATAGCACTGACAGTGGGTGGGGTGACTTTTGATTCAGCTATTGCGTCTTCATTTGTATCTGCATCTGCCAGGTATCTGTAACTGTATCTGCCAGGTACTCCAAACACCTATAAAAGAGTATAATATGGAGTGTGTGCACGAATGGTTGGAATCTAAAGAAGAACGATATCGCCTATCTTATCTCCCCCATCAGAATCAGAATTGTTTACTGGTGACACGTCCAAGGACAATCATTCACCAGGACCTGTGAATCAGGGAAGCTAGTCCCTAGCCCTTATAGGAGAAGTAAACTAAGTAACTGAATCCTCTGCATTGATTGATTGATTTGATGCTTAGCGTCCACGGTAAACAACTATGGTCATGTCGGGACGGTCAGTTAACCTAACCACACTATTCCTGGGCAGGCTTAGACCTCCTAAGCGGTTAACCAGTACTAAGTGCACATACTTTCGCCAGTAACTGACAACTGCCCTTCTTGAATCAGCGGAAGGAGAAACGAAAGTATGTGGCCAGACCGGGTTTCGAACCCAGGACCTCTGACTTATGAGTCAGGTGCCCTACCGATTGCACTAGGCGGCCTGGCTTTAAACCTCAGCAGCAGAAATAAGTGAATCTTCTAGGGAATTCCAATCTCAAATAGTCTGGGGGAAGAAACTGGACTTGTACATGTCAGTCCCAGCCAATGGGGTTCAAAATGTCAGGGAATGATGATTCCTGGTACGCCTATTTGGGGGAACAAGGCCCATGATCCGAATGTAATGTATGTATATTAAAAATTAGATGCATTCAAAAATGGGAATGGGCCCAGTAAGCGGAACGGACTTGGAATAACAGGGACGGACCATTCTTTTACCTATTGCTCATCTTTTTTTCTATCCTAATTTTCCTTTCATAAATAAAATTAAAACTTATCTTAAAAGATATATAGGTATAACAATAAACAGTCATTGTCATATGTCATAATAATGACATGCAGGTAATTGCATTGGCTGCGGGACGTTTTGCACCAGAGACGTTTCGTCCCAGACGTTTCGTTCCATTTTCTCTCTTTGGACGTTTCGTCCCACAATTCCGGGATGTTTCATCCCATATTTTCTTGAAGCCCCGTTATACTGGACTAAACCTTTCCGTAGGAGCAGCTGTACTTTAAATATCAAACTACAGTAATAAAAGATAGTAGAGGTATGGTGGAGACCATTTGTTAATAAAGAGCACTATATTTTTTCTTTCAGTTCTTTCTTCAATTTTTTTTTTTCAGTTCTTTCTACAAAATAGAAAGTACTATACTAATTCTGTCTGAGTAGAGGTAGTGAATAGTGAAGGGAAAAAGCATTGTTTATTTATCACAAAATTCATATGCAACAAATACATGTAATGAGAAAAATTTTAATGGTATTATACATGAGCATTGTCATAGAGATCTTGTCATTTTGGGAAACTTTAATTATCCGAACGTGGTAATGGTAAAATCTTTATGCAATTAGTGACTGTCCTGTCTTTCTTGACATAATTATACTTATATCAACCTTGCGCTTTCCAACAAGAGAAGAAAAAATTGATGTGTTGATAAACCATATTATTATTTTTGTATTACTTAAACTTTAAAACGGCTGTTACTGAAAATTCTCATGAAATTCCTGGCTGGGAAAAGGCAAATGAGAATGGAATATAAGAATGTCTTCATTTATGGACCTGAAGCATCAGTTTAAAGGCAATGATACCAATTTGTGTTGTAATAATATTTAAGGCTTTGCTACATGGCAGTATTAGCAAAAATATACTGATGAAATAGAGACGGACTGAAAAGAAGGTATGGATTAATGCTATGGACTATGCTTACAGTGCGACTATGCTCAAGATTCCATCCATTTTTTTTTTGGAAGATGAAGACAAGATGAATGTCAAGAGAACTCCTTTGACAAATTAGGAAGATTCTAAGTCATTTAACAAACATGTAGACAGCAATTATTCATCACATCTTTTACAAAATGATAATGGGACGAAACATCATGGGACAAATTGTCCCGGGTTTTAGGCCTGTTTGAGACGAAACGTCCTGGGACAAAACGTCCCTGGCGCGAAACGTCCCAATACCAATTTCATGTACTGTCAATGTCATGCCCAAAAACAGAGGTGACGGGAATAACCTAAGCAAATAATAAACATTGATAAGTTGGCAAAATTTATTCAAACAGAAATTGTTGGAAATCTAGATCAGGGATCAAGCTAGAGGGAGACTAGGGAGAAATAGTCTCCTTGCAGGATCAAACTTCTCCCTGTTCTGAGCTGAGGGAGAAATTTACATGTATAGATTATATAGGCAAGGATCAAAGCTGGGCAGAAACTTCTCCCTAAAATCAGAGAAACTTCTCCCTCATTCTGACCTCTAGCTTGATCCCTGAAGATTAACAGCCCCTTTCCATCCACCCTTCCCCCGCCAACCCCCATAAATTTAACTTGTTTTTTGGAGAGAGAAAATCGTATGATGAACCTTCAATGAACCTCCACGTGGTTCTTTCCCGAAACACATTTTTACCGGTTAAACCCATTTATCCCTTTGATAGCTTGTTTACAGATGGTGAAAACACTATAGTTCTCTTTCAGTTTTCACTGACAAAGTTTCTCCTATCCTTCATGACTATAAGCAGCTTTTCTTTAATGCTTTAAATAATAATTTTGATATCTAACAATTCTTTGAAATGTGCCCTTATTACGAAGAAAGTCTGCTGCAAGTATTTAATGAAAGTTTGAAAATGTTTTAAGCGCACAGTGCCCTAAAAGGGTTAAATATGGTACGTAAGGAGTTCCAAGTGAATAGAACAAGGTGATAAGCAAAGGGTAAATTTGGTAAATTTTGTTTCTCCATGTTCTTTGACATTTAGCCATTTTAATCCTATTAAATGCACCGGGGGCATTTTATTTTACGAAGAAAGGAACATTATTTAGAGCCTAAAGTGTAGTAAATCAGCCACTACCAAAATACCTCTAATAAACAGTGGATAGTTATACTTTCAGATGAAGCAACTTTACTATTTTTGCATTCATTTTCAGTAGGGGTCAACTGTGAAAGGAAAGAATTTGCTCACAGTTAAATAGATTATTTGATCCTCTAGGAGCAAATTCTTTCCTGTCAGAGTGGACCCCATTTCAAAGAGCTATCTTATCAAGAGAAGCAAACAGAAATTCATTCAAGTTAATATAACATTTTTTGGAGAAAAAGGATGGGGCATTTATCAGGCCAGGGGCATTTATTAAGATTAATTATCATATATATGTTTTAAAAAGTTTGAATCAATTCCAGGGGCTCTCCAAAAAAGGCCATGTCTGCAGGAATATTTGACAGATTCAGTCCCTTGAGGGGTGGGGCTGGTGATGCCAGTTCTCCACAGACTCCAGAGAGGGCCACAGCCAGTGGAGGCTCACCCCAAGTTCTCACTAATGCTCCACAACCTCTGAAGATTGTCAAAGATGTTCTAGGTTAGTGTTCTATCCTCACTAATGCTTCACATTCTGTGGAAATCTTGATAGAATTTTTATGAAGACATGAGACTTTCGGGTTCTATATTTTTACCTTGCTGATTCAAAATTACCTAAGAACTCTTATAGTCACTCTGGCCTTGGTGTTAGCCTATGGGGTATTATCCAAATTTGATATTTTGGTTAATTTTCAAAGACACATGTCTTCCACCTATAGATAAATTAATTTGATACTTTGCTGATATATTGATCCAACATCTCCTAAAATTTAAAACCAATGGCAGTAACCTGCGTGATTTCGGCATGTGACCTACGTCTGGATCAAAGCAGTTTTCTCAGACAGACATAAATTTGGAATACAAAAAAAATCTCTTTGTATTAATGTCTCAAAAAAGCTTACATGCTCCAAATATATTCTCTGAAGGACTATATTTTGCCATACAAGTGATTGCCTGAAATGTGTATATATTGCAACCACTTTGACCAAGTTCATATAACAATATAGTATGAGACTTATTTGGTCAAAGTGTTTAGTTTGGTTAGTTTATTTTTTTAGGTCAATAATCGAACACCAAATGTTAGACAACACTGAAATTCAGCTGTTTTCAGATTTTTTCCTTATAAGCAGTCTGATCTGTGTCTACTGGTATTTTTATCCAGATATTTGTGTAAATACTATATTTCTTTGATTATAAGACAGATGTTTTTCCTCCAAAACAATCCCAAAAATCTAGGTCAATCTTCTAAGATGGATCTAGATCTTTGGGATGGTTTTGGCAGGGAATAGACCCATATAGGACTTTACTTTCAAAACCAATCTCAAAAATCTAGATCTGTCTTATAAGACAGATCTAGATCTTTGGGATGGTTTTGGAATGGAAAAAAACCCTATTATAGCTAAAGTTCATAAGATTGATAAAGATATTTGTGGTCATTCAAGAGAGAAGAAACCTCGGCTTTATAGCTGGATAAAAGCAGTAATGTAATATTGTGTACTGCATTTCTGTCCTGTTTTTCAGAATGCATCGAAACTCTGAAAGCGAATTTTGAAGAAGACGGATCCCCTGTTGATGACAATAATCAGACACTGCACAGATTTTGTGCCAAACTTGAATTCCTTCTGCAGTTTGACATGAAAGGTGGGCTTGGATTTTTTTTTTTTGATATTGGAAACTCAAAATACCCTGATTTTTTTCATGATTAGCCTCATCCAGGTAGAATTAATAGGGTTCACAACATGCATGCTGGGATAAGAAAGTTATCCTAGCATTATAGAAACACTGTATTCTGAGAATTTCAAAGCAGTTAAAATTTTCCTTCTTTTGACTTCAATTAGGAAAAGAAGCAATCCAGTAAGTTATTGTTTCTGCCTCAAAGGTACATCACTCTAGTCAGAAAAAAGGGAATTTGTTTCCAGGTGTTAATACTTTCTGCTGCCATAAAGAGTAGTCTCTGATAATAGTATGTAGTGCTGCAGATAAGAAAGGGTTCAGGGATAATTTAAGAATAATGTTCTATATTTGTCCATAAAACATATGTTGTAACCCATCATTAGAACCGTCTTGCCAAGACGGTTCTAATGAGGGGTCACAACATATGTCTTTGTTGAAAAATAAGAAAATTATCTCTGAATTATCCTCAGAAGCCCATAGTATCCGGAGTTCTGTTTTAGTATGGAGACAAATGATTTGAGTTTGTAGATAACCTCAAAGGGAGATTACTTATGACTGAAATTATTGGCCACCATTCCAATAAGGGCAATTCTGAAAGGAAGCAATTTCTTTCCAATAAAAGTAACTCTCTATTAAAAAGGTATTTTAACAGTGACAACAGGGAGATGAATTAATTTTACTAGAGTGACCTGTCTTTAAGGTGAATGGATACACTTTTAAGGGAAGCAACTCTTTCATTTTTGTCTCCATCCTCAGTTGGTATCCATTCTTAAAGAGTCGCTTGGTATCCACTCTTAAAGGAAAGAATTTGCTTCTCTAGGAGCAAATTCTTTCCATTTAGAGTTGATACCTCTGGAAGGGTATTGTCACCCAATGACGCTAACAGGGAGTCTCAGAAGTTGTTTTTTTGGGGGAAAAAAATGACAGAAACACATGGTGGTTTACCTATACATCATAAAAGGTCACTCTGCTTGTTGAGTGAGAAATAAGAAAGAAAGAAAAAAAAAAGAAAGAATTATCCTCAAAACTCCATCTTACATGGAATTCTGTGTAACCATAAAGCCCAAAAACATTCTAACATTCTTTTTCAGAGCGGAAGTCAATCACTGGTCGCAAGAAGGATTACTGGGACTATTTTTGTAATTGTATTGAGTCGGTCAAGGGAGTTAATGATGGCATCAAATATGTTAAAACAGTAGGAGATGTAAGAGTTACTTTTCTTTTATTTGCGTCATCTTTGCAAACAGTGACAATGTGGATGGGTGGATAACTTGCAATTTTGCATCTTTTTCAACATTATTCCATTCATATCAGGACAGTGGGTGGGTGATAATGAAAGGCTATGTGACATGAAACCCCTTAGGGTTGGAAATATTTCTGCCAGCAGGAATTGATCAAACCTGGAACCGCTAGATCAGCAGGCCAGGGCTTAACCCACTGAGCTACCTGAGGCTGTTCAAAGAGTGAGGACCCAGATCAGATGCTGCTGAGCACGGTATTTGAACAGGATCTACTTTTTAGCTCACCTGAATGAAGTTTTTCAGGAAAAGCTATTGTACTACCCTTGGCGTCGGCATTGGCTGGGGCGTTAGCAAAATGTTAAAGTTTTACGTTAAAGTTTTTTAGGTGATGGGCAAAGCACTGTCAGGTGAGTTATCCTGTCCCGCTGACAGGTCTTGTTTGCATTAAAGATAATGGTGTCTGGAAAGAAAAAATATTTAATAAAAATCAAAACAAGACACTTCTTACTTTTTTGACTCTTATATGTTATCTTGATACCTTAAAAATTAATGTCTTCATCAGAACTGCTTTAAGGTTCAAGGGTTCACCTCTGTTTCTTTGCCATTTTCTTCAAAGGGGAACAACTTTCATGACTTCCTGTTCACCATGGAGAACGAAGTCCTTCTAAAAGGGGTCTACTCTTAAAGGAAAGAATTAGCTCCTGTAGGAGCAAATTCTCTCCTTTAAGAGTTGACCCCTATTGAGAAGAAAGACAAAAATGAATATGGCAGAGTTGCTTCCCCTGAAAGTGTACCTTATTTGAAAATGGCAGTTGTAATGGGGGAGCCTCAACATATATTTTGATGGATGATGATGATGGATGACCTGTGATCTTACATCCTTTTCAACAGTATTTCAGTTATATCAGGACGATGGGACGGTGATAATGAAAGGCTGTGTGCAATGGAACCCTGTTTACGGTAGGAAAGATTCTCGCCTCAAGCAGGACGCGAACCCAGTCTGCTAGATCAGTAGGCCAGCGCTTAACCCACTGAGCTACCGGGGCTCCTTACTTTGATGGAGAATAAATAGAAATTATCATTTTATACCACCACTTACCTTTATCTCAGGCCCTGTTATATAAACCTGCTTATGTGCTCACCTCTGTTAAGAGACCACCTTTCTTAAACAGCCACCTTTACTGCATTCTTTGACGAAAATACACTGAGAAAGAATGTGTATTTAGGTTTCACCCGTCTTAAGCAGCCAATTTTTGTTCTTCCCTTGGATGGCCCCTTAAGACGTATATGGTTTCTTTCAGTGCAAGACTTCACTTGGCAAAGGGAGAGCATTCTTACGGTTTTGTTTGATGCACCATCGTCTAGCGGATAGCCTCCAGCAGTGTGTAACTAATGGAAAAGCTACCAGGTTTGTTGTTGCCATGTTTGATACAAATAACTTATTTTCAGTATCTTACTAGTTTCCCTAAAGATCTTTTTGAGATAATAGTTTTTAGTTTTCCTTGGATTTTCTAAGGTTTGTTGAACTGAAGTTTTTAAAATCCCAGGCAACAATATTTCAGTCATGTTGAGATATTGCCTCTGGGTTTGTGGGACACTTACCCAGCCTGAGCAAATGACATACTCAAGCCTTGCAGTTCAGCTGCAGAGACAGCAGGTTGCCTGTATGTGTTGCATGCCCCAACTGGCAGGGGCTTGATTCTAAAAGAGGGAAAATGAGGTGTATTTATGGGGGAAAAATGGCCAGAATTACCCTCCGACCAACATTCTGTAGTACAGGGACCGGTTGTTCAAAACACCATTAGCTTAACAAAGTCATTAATCAAGGATTTGTTAAGTCTTCTAGTACCATAAAGTCAAGTACGCTAATGTTTTTGCTGAAAAAAATAAGAGGAGGCTTGCAAAGGCTCCTCACATTTTTAGGCAAAAAGGGGGATGTTTTTACATATTATATGTTTGAAAATATAACGTTAACATATCTTGTTAACTAACAACCTTGTTAGTTTTGAACAACCTATCCCAAACTTTTAAAACATACTTATCAATGATTCACCATTGAACTGTATATTTTCTGGCCATCTGATACAGCTAGATGGATCAGCGTATTGACGTTTTCAGAATACATATCATCATCCTTTAAAACGAAGCTGTGTCTGAGTTCCAGCTTCAGGCACTTTCCTTATATTTAGGGTCATTATGGTACAGTAGAGCCTCTGTAAAATGTATTACTTTGCTTATAAGAAGTGTTTTCCCATTCAAAACAATCCCAAAAATCCAGATCCATCTTATGATGGATCTAGGTTTTTGGGATTGTTTTAGAAGGAAAAATCCTACCTCATGGCAGAATTTCATAAGACTGACTTTAATAGTTATTTAGCGTCATTCTAAGAATGGAAAAACTGTTTTATAGCAGAATAAATATGGTTTAATGTAGTTGTGAATGTAATGCAATAACCATACAAAGGAATATAAGGTAAATGAGCATTAAATGCTCTTTTCTCTTAATTTCTTCATAGTAAGCATAGTTTAGTATCAGTAAAATGCTGTTCACTTACGGCACTGTTTTGTGGACCCCAAAATATGCATAATTAAAGGTTGTACAGTTCTCAGTATTGTTTCCCCCTTTTCAGTGTGTGGTATGGCCCAAACTCAATCTGGCTTCAGCATGAGAAGAGCAGTGGCATAATCAGTGCCCTGTATGACCTCAATGATGTCATATTTGACCTTGCACCAAGAGGGTATGACCTTGACACTGCATGGCCATCTTTTGCAAGGTAAGCATTTCAAATTTTTGTTTGTGTTTTCTTTTCAGCATACAGGGCCCAGTTGTTCAAATCATCATTAGCTTAACAAATTCATTAGTCGAGCATTCATTCAGACTTACAGTCCTTACAAAATCAATTGTGGTAATATTTTTTTGTTGAAAAATTGTGAGGAGCTTTTGCACTGCAAGTTTTGTGAGGAACTTTTGCACAGAAAAAGTTTCTTCACATTTTTTCAGCAAAAAATTGTAGCCTCTTTGGCATATTATGTGTTTGAAATTTTAATATCTCGTTAGCTAACAATGTCATTCTTTTTTAACAGCTGGGCCATGGTTTGAATTTTTATGAGATGGGCAATGTGAGACAAGCTATCCTGTGTGCAGACAGATCTTGTTATCATTAACTGACTCTGTCTATAAATTTTGACAGATCCACAGGTCCTATGCACTTACATTTTATAACTGAATACTGCAGTTTTTTCTGATTGGACAGGACTGTTATTAAATGTTACACATTCTCATGGAAAAAGGTGTTCTGGAATTTTAGCCACATTTTATAGTAACAAAAAAAATAAATCATTTTACTCATAACATTTAGACATCTTAAGAATGTTTTAACAGGCACCCTCAAAGTTGGAAAAGTTAAATTAATGCAGGTTTTCTCATCAAAATTGTTTGCAGAAATTTACAACCCTGAACAGACTGTTAAGAAAGAGCAATCTGGGTCAGCATTCTGTTATCACAGATTACTGTTTGAATATTCAAGATTGACATGGAGGTTGTCAATGATGCTACATGTAAGCGGGAGAGTGTTATTACACATGTGTTCATTCAATTTTTGTGACACAACATTATCCACTGAGTAACAGCGACATCATATGATAAATACATTTAAGCACAAAAAATACTCACACATTACTGTTTGAATATTCAAGATAAAAATAGAGGATCTTAGAGGCCTTTGGCTTGTTTCATAAATTTCATATGAAATGACCACTTGTGTAAAAGCCCTCGACTTGTTTCATAAATTTCATATGAAATGACCACTCCTGTAAGATTCTGTTTATCATATGACCCTTTTAAATGGGACTTACATCTTCAAACTGAACATTATTTCAATAACAAAACATATTGTTGACATGGAGGTTGTCAATGATGTTACATGTATGCGGCAAAGTGTTATTACATGTGTGGTTACACAATTTTTGTGACACGACTTTATTCACTGAATAACTGTGACGTCATAATCGTGAATACACTCAAGCACAAGAAAATACTGTAGAACTTCATTGGCTGAAACAGGCTTGGGACCCTGAAAATCAGTTCCAGCCAAGGGTAGTTCTAGCCATCCAGGGTTAGTTTCTATATAAAGTGACCTCCAGGGACCCAGGGAGTAGTTCCAGTCAGGCAGGGTTAATGAGCCATCAGTGTTAGAGCCATTGAAGTTTTACTGTACTTGGAATGGAAACATTGTCAGGGGCAGTAACCCTGTAACTTCTATTTTTATCTGTTTTCTCAATGGGGAAAACTTTTGAAGGAAAGAATTTGCTCTCGTAGGAGCAAAATTTTTTCTGAAAAAAAAAATAGACTCCTGACCAGGGAAGCCAAAATAAGGTAAAATGTTTTCTCGTTTTTAAAAAATGGTGGACGAAATATCGAAGTGTAACCATTCACCTTAATCACAGAAAATTTGATTCGCGACACAGCAAAACCAGCAATATGGCATTTGTGCCATGCGAAGGCTCAGATCAGTGACACAGCAAAACCAGCGATGTGGCATTTGTGCCATGCGAAGACTCAGATCAGCCTGGGCGTCCTCCCAGTCTGATCAGAGTCTTTGACGTGCGCACAAGGGCAGCTAAAGGGTCAAAGCTACATCCATGCCAGCAGAGAAGTCTCTGATCTTTGCTAGGCACACATGCCATTTTACTGGTTATCTCGTGTCACAGCTCGAACTGTTGCTTGTGTCTTTTCAAAATCTTATATTTGTAGGATAGACACATTTGAGTCAACACTATACAAGCATCCATTTGTGACCATAAGGTCAAGGTTATAAATGCTTTCTAGTTTAGTATATTTTGAAGTTTTATTATTTGTTCTATATTTGATCTTTAAGATTTTGTTTAAGTCAAGAAGGGGAAGAATTTGGGGAAATTATTTTCATGTTTGAACTCAAGAGCATTTGAATTGGAATATTGAGTTTGAAGATGGTTATGGACAATTTATTCTTAGCTCAGGCGATCGATTCAGTGCCATCATGGCCCTCTTGTTGTTACAAAATTTTGTATTGTTGTTGTATTTTACAATTTGCTGTTTTGTTCAATACTTTCATGACTAGGTTAGATGAGACTTTCAGGGCTGTGAAAATACAATGCTGGACTTGTCCTACTTGTTTCATTTCACTCAGGACAAGTAAAAAAATTGAATGCAATTGCCCTGGGACAGCTATCAAAAAAGTAAATGGTTTCCTTTTCAATAACAACAACTAGATTTTTGTTTTAGAAAAATACTATGGCAAACATTGTGGACCTAGATCAAACTGATTGTGGTCCACACTGTTTGCCATTTCAGTTGTACATTTATCTGGAAAAGTTTTACATGTGTAGAATAAGGAATAGGATGTTTGATTTTTCAGATTATAGCACAGAAAAGATGCCTTTATTCAATTTTAAGGCTTTGAAGCTATTCAAAATGAGAGAAGAGATTTGTCAAATTAAAACTGATAATAATAATAATGTTTATGATTGAATAATTCTTAAGATAATGCAAACATCATATTTACGGTTTTTGCCAGACATGTGGAGTTTGACGTTTTGCGTTTTTACTTGTCCCTGGACAAGTAAGAGATTTTTCTATTTCCAAAGGTCTGGTTCAGATAAAGTCATAATTATATATTCTGTGGGGTTATCCCAATACTTACCAAAACCTAAAAGATCACCCTTTCAAGTTTAAGGATTTTTACAAACCACAAGTTTGGGGGAAAAAATTTAAATGCTGGAGTCACTCTTGATATCGCAAACACTGATATCTCACAGTACCCTCTTATATCAAAGAATATAGTTTGGACATATTCGTTAATTTTCTGTATGTTTCAACTCTGGATATCTCAAAATCAGTGTTATCGCAAAGTAACTTTTCTGGGACCAAAAATTTTCTTTGTCATCTCAATGGTTTGGGATGATCTTAGACTTTGAGGTATCGTGAGCTGACTGTATTTTTTACTCTCATGAGAAATCCCTCATTAAAAGAAAAAAAAATGCTGAATTTTTATCCCAAAATTTTCGGCATACCATACCATTTGTTCAAAACATCTTTAGCTTAATGAAATGGTTAATCAAGGATTCATTAAGACTTCTAGAACACATTAAGTCAAGTGCGCAGATAGTTTTTTACTGAAAAAATGTGAGGGGCTTTTGCACTGCAAAAGGTCCGCACATTTTTTCACAAAATTACATACAATATATTTGAAACCTAAACATTTTGTTTACTAATGGCATCGTTAGGTTTGAACAGCTGAACCCTGGCCCTGAGGTTATTAAACTTTTTTTTCATGCTCAACTCAACTGAGCATGAAATTTTCTCTGCTGATAAAAATGAAAATGCCACCTAATGTTGGCATTTTCATATTCATAAGCAGAGAATATTCATGCCAACTAATGTTGTCATATTCATATTCATCAGCAGAGAAAATGTCATTATTACTCAGCTAAACTGAGCAAGTAAACAACTAATGTTGGCATTTTCATATTCATAAGCAGAAAATATTCGTGCCAACTAATGTTGTCATAGTCATATTCATCAGCAGAGAAAATGTCATTATTACTCAGCTAAACTGAGCAAGTAATAAACTGTACATATCAGTAACTTGCTATTCATTAACAGGTAAAATTTCATGCTCAGCTGAGTTGAGCATGAAAAAAGTTTTATAACCTCGGGGCCAGGTATGCAGAGCTGAGCAGAGATGAGTGGAGTAAATATTAAATCAAAAATGAACTACATACTGTTTTTCTTCTAATAAATTCCCCTGTCTAATAAATATCCTCACTTTTTACGCGAAAAAATGGCCCAGTTCCA
The DNA here is from genome assembly GCA_963989385.1 of Ctena decussata. Classification (NCBI taxonomy): domain Eukaryota; kingdom Metazoa; phylum Mollusca; class Bivalvia; order Lucinida; family Lucinidae; genus Ctena; species Ctena decussata. The sequence continues at coordinate 11,839,476 of OZ022504.1, forward strand.
CCAAGATTGGCTTTAGCCCACCCATATGTGCTATCTTTTGCCAAAGTTTTGTCACAAGAAAGCTATTTATAGGACTTGCAAATTGCAACAACCCTAGGGTTTTTATTAGAAGAAATACAATATCATCCTTATTCTGAAATTTATATTTATTACAGAAAGAACTTGGAGGGTCAGCAGTCTTGGGCAATATCAGAAAGATCTAGAGCTTCAAGTATCTCCAGCCTCAACAGCATTGGACAGGTACAGTTACATGTAGGGTGCCTTTGTACTACAGTAGAACTTGATACCGTAAACATTCTAGTTGTTGGGACAGATAGGTTTGTGCAAACAATGTAGACCCAGATCAGACTGCTCCTAAAGAGCAGTCTGATCTGGGTCTACACTGTTTACCATTCCATTTGCATTTTTTACGAGTTGATGTTACACCTCTGTTCTCAGTCTCCGATTCGCTTTCCTGTGATGCATGATAAAAAAGAACACAGCTGAACTGGATGGATGATGGATGACTTGTGATTTTACGTCCTTTTCAACAGCATTTCAGTTATATCAGGACAATGGGAGGATGGTTATGAAAGGCTGTATGCAATGGAACCCCGTTTGTGGTAAAAAAGATTCTCACTTCAAGCGGGATTCGAACCCGGTCCACTAGATCAGTAAGCCAGCGCTTAACCCACTGAGCTACCGGGGCCAGCTGAACTGGAACTCAGACATAGCCTCATTTTATGGGCTGCTTAGAATTTGTGTATGGTTGTGTTGTGTGTATCATCATTTTGGACATGTTACATTGGTAAAAAGTAACAAGCTCATTATCAGAATAAGATGGAATGGTAGTACAAGTTTTTTTTCTCAGCATTTGCAGGCAGTTGAGAACCTTATTCTACTAAATGGCCATTCTAATGTGGCCAAAGGTATAATTGTCAGATTGGCTCAGTCTACTGCTTTATTTCATAGATTAGCTTTGCACATGTTGATTGTATTCACTCAAATGCAGCAAATTATTTTATTCACATCCAATGGGCAGGTGCGCCATTAAAATGACCAGGTATGTCTTGTGTCAAATGAGTGATCAGCTAATTAGAACCTTAATACCTGTTTCAAAATGAATGCATTAAGGCTCCTTCTGGTTAGTCAGATACAAGATATCTTATTTTATTGGAAGCATTTTGACATGCTTCTAACAAATCTTTAACTGACCTTTAAAAATGGACAAGTTAACATTTTGGCTGTACATAATGACCCTTTCTCTTAAAATAAATTTCTTTCCGAGAATTTGGTAAGATGAATATGGTATAACTAGAGACACTTTTATTTTGTAATTCATTTGTCTTTGATATTGTTAACAGGAAGTATACAGCCCAAACAAGTCCAACCTCTCAGTTCCTGCGGACACCTCGGAGCTCGAACATCTTACCCAAGAACTAGCCATCTCGGAAAATGTGCGCTCTGACCTTGCGGACAGGATGGAGGCATTGGAACAGCAGAAATCAATATTTCAGCAGTCTATTGCGGAATCCCGGGGAGAACTGAATATGTTAGAAACACAACACAAACAGCTTCAGACAGAACATAAGGAGCTGCAGAATTCTTACAGAGAGCTGGAAAAGAAGTAAGATCTTCCTGTTCAACCCTTGAAGTGCTAAAAACAAGAATAGTTGATTTGGCAAACAGCGTTGATACAGATGAGGTGGCTCATAATGAGCCACCGCATCTTGGTCTACACTGTTTGCCCTCTAGTCTTCGAATTCTCAGTATGGTGTAGCTTGGACAAAACATTTTTGGAAATTTTGCAAACATAAATTTTGTCATCTGCTTTTTTGGCACTTTAAGGGGTACCTAGAGGTAGCAGGAATGCATGAATGTGCTGTAAAATTTTCAGCAGTAAGTAGTCCAGCTAATATTGGCTTTAACGTAAAGCAAGGGCCTTTAGGGATTGCAGTAGGTGTGAAATGGCTGGGTGTTTTTCTGAATTTTTTACTGCAATCTTTCCAGTGTTTAATTTTTACTTGCTGTGTCTGGGAGATAGCTCTGTATTCTGTATAAGCTGAAATTTGCTCTTGGAGGAGCAAGTACTTTTCTTTAAGAGCTGAGAAGGGAGGAAAAATGAAAATGTGAGAGTTGCTTCCCTTGGAACTTTAATCATTTACATTTAAACAACAGGGCCCAGTTGTTCAAAGCATCGTTTGCTTAACGAGCTCGTTATGAGGTCAACTCGTTAAGTGTTTCATGACTTCATGACCAAATACACTGATATTTTTTGTTGATAAAAAGTGAAATGCTTTTGCAATGCAAAAGCTTCACACATTTTTTCAACAAAAAATATTGGCATATTTGGGATATTAAAGTTTGAAATTTTAACGAAACGTTAACTAACGACATTGTTAGTTTTGAACAACTGGGCCCAGAATACTATTTTCAGGTTTGACAAGCTAACCATTGAATCAGATTTGAAGGAGAAAGACAGTAAGATGTTTGTAACAGCAGCCGAAGACAAGCTTCAGAGGTCAGTGGAAGAGACCGAAAGTTGGAAGGAAAAAGTGACAGGTCTTGAGGAAGAACTACATAAAGCTAAGGAAACTTTACAGATTACCATAACAGAAAGGGAAAGCTTAAAGAGCAACTTAGAGAAACTGAAACAAGATTATGAAAATACAAGTAAAGATTCTGAAGATAAGATAGTTGAATTTGAGCAGAGACTTCATCATTTAGAAACAGAAAGAGATGAACTGCTAGGTAAACTTAGAACAGTGGAAGATGAGAAGATTGTTCAAAGTGGGAATACAGCTGAGATTCAGAAACTTCTAGAAGAGAAAGGTGGCATAATAGAAGGTTTAGAAAAGAGGGTTGAAGCCATGAAGAATGGATTTATATGGTTACAAAGAATTAAGGAGAATCATACTTACACTGAGGTAAGCACACCTGCCCCAAGGTTATAAGACTTTTTTCATGCTCAACTCAGCTGAGCATGAAATTTTACCTGCTAATAAATAGCAAATTATTGACAAGTACAGTTGTTTTCTTCCTCAGTTTAGCTGAGTATGAAATTTTCTCTGCTTATGAATATGAAAATGCCAACAAATGCATTTTCATATTTATCTGCAGAGAAAATTTCATGCTCAGCTGAGATGAGCAAGAAATTTTTTTATAACCTCAGGGCCTGGTAAATGTATAGTTTCATTCGTGCTTGGAATTAAAAAGTCAAGTTTCCACAAATAAATGGCCAAAAAATAACTTGGATATTTAGCCCATATGGAAGCAAAGCATATTAGAACAAAATATCCGCTGTGTTAAATGTGAACTAACTCACAAAACTCCTGGTAGTGGACAACCCGAAATTTCGGTTTGGCCACTTTCAGAAGTTTTGTGTTCAACTCTGATCCCATTAAAATATTATCTACTAAATATTATCTACTTTGGAGGATGATCATAATAGTTTGGAAGTTTTGTAAAAAAAAATGGTTGAAAAAAGATGGAGGCATGTGAAACCACCCATATTCTTAAAATTTGGACACCTGAAGTAGTTTCTGTAATTGTTCTGAAATTGGAACACTTAAAATTTACAATGCAATAATGCATCCAAAAGATGCAACTGGAATAGCAAACAGTGTAGAGGCTGGGTCTGCATTAAGTTTGCTCAGATCTGTTTTGTTTGCACAATTTGTTTAGCCTTGATGACCAAGTAGTTTAGGAACTATGACTCTTATTCATGGCATAACAGCTCTTTTTTCTTTCATAACAGCCTTGAAAACATAGTTAACCATGTGTGATGCATGAATATGTAGTTGGGATTGTTTTAATAGGTTATAAGGTTTTTGTGACGTTGACCCCTTTTGCAAGGACACAGGATAACTTAATCTGGATCTGTCCATACTTTTTTGCAACCCCTGTGTTAAATCCATCTCTGTATTTATCCAATGGCTGGATTTCCATCAAACTGGCATACAGGAATCACTAGGATAATCACAAGTGTTTGATAGGTTTTGGTGGCCTTGACCCCATTTTCAAGATCACAGGACTGAATATTAAATATCTCTTGAGCCTCTAGACAGATTTTGAATTATCAGGAAAATCGCATGGCTACTAGTTTGTCATTGGAACGAACATGGGAACGAACCTTGGAGATGATTATATTTAACATTTTCAAAGTCACAGGAAAACTTTGCATACAATATTCAGTGAATACCTCTTTAACTCATTGAGAGATTTTTAGTAAAGCCGATAGATTACATAATAACTAGTTACTGTGTTTATTTCAAGGTCAGCATACTGACAGACCAAGTTCTTTAGGAAAATGGCAATTTGAGGAAATTCACTTTCATTTATTCCACTCATCTACACACAAATGTACTCTGGTATTTGTGAAAGTGCGACATAGTAGAATTCTTGTATCTTGTATATGCCAAAAGGTACCTTGTTTAATGACAAGGCTCATTGGCAAATGTGCCTTACATATTTGAAAACAGTGATAATTAGTCCATGGAGTCTGGCAAGTTCAGTCTGGCTAGGGCAGTCATTATTTGCCTGTAAGTTTCTTAGGGTCAAAATACAGTCAACTCTCAGTATCTCAGAGTCAGAATCATCCCAAACTACTGGTATTGCAAAACAAATTTTTTTGGCCCCAGAAAATTTACTTTGAGATATCAGTAGTTTGAAATAGCAGGAGCTGAATTTTAAATAAGAATAGGAAATGTGTCCAAACTATATTCTTTGACATAAGAAGGTACTTTGAGATATCAGTGTTCGAGATATAGAGAGTTAATAGTATATGTTTTGAGTTAATACCTTAATGTGCATAAGTATTGGGACACCTAAAACCATTAATTTTCCATTTGTTCCAAATGGAAAATTAATGGATTTTAGGTGTCCCAATATTTAAGCACATAAGGGTAGAAAAAGCTCTGATCAGACTGTATGGAGATGAAGGCTGGTCTGAGTCATTGCTAGTGATGTATGCATGAAGCACCATTCTTGAGCATCACGGCTCATATATGAAAGATTGTGTACTTTATCATGTTTCAGCAATTTTGTCTTGCCTGAGACTGGCAGAAGTGAGGCATATACATTGCTTTTCTGGTGTCATTTGTGGCATAAACTTTCATAGTTTGCATTTATCTCTACTTTGTGACAATCTGCTGACAGACGAGACACCATATTCTGCAGTATTCTTATACTAATATTCTGTGCATGTTTATTTATTTATTTTTTCAGATTTCTGATTTAGATACTATGACAGCTAATATTTTACAAGATCTCTCCCACTTTGTTCAAGACATTATAAAACAAAAAGCAAGTGCAGAGGAGAAGGCTGAATGTCTATCTTTAGAAAAGGACTCACTAAAGGAGAAAACTTTAAGCTTTGAACTTGAAATTAGTGAAAACAAGAAAGAAAAAGATTTCCTAGAAACAACTTTAGATGAAATGAAGAAGATAGAAGTGAATATGAAGCAGGAGATATCAGACCTGCAAGAGAGTTTACAATCACAAGCTGACAAGCTAAAGCTTGTGTCAGAAGAAATGATAGAAAAGAATAAAATGATTGCTGGTAAAGAAAGTTTAATAATTGCGTTAACTGCTGAAAAAACTTGTATGGCTCAAGAAATAGAAGAAAAAGAAAAAGATTTCTCAAGTTTAAAAGAAAACGTTAAAAAGACTCAGAATGAATTACAGAAAACAAGTGAATATTACAATTTAGCAACAAAAGGCCAGTCCAATTTAATGGAAAAGATGAACAGTCAAGAGAGACAAATTCTTGAAAAAGACAACAAATTATTTGATATAATGGAGAGAGAAAAGCTACTATCAGACACCAAAAACACTCTGCAGCGAGAAGTGGATATTTTAAGTTCAAAAGTTTTTGACTTAGAAAGAGAACTGTTATTGACAAATGAAGCAAAAGACAGTAGTCAGAAAGAACTAGAAGAAAAAAAATTATACATTGAAAAATATGAGATACGACAAAAAGAAAATGATAGAAAATTAAGTCAACATCAGAAAAAAATTTCAAAGCTGGAAAAAGAAAATGTTAATTTGAAAGATGTCCTGTCAGAGATGGAGCATGATAAAGAAGCTCTTGAAAAAGAAATAGACTCAAAGAGATCAGAAATAAAAGAAATACAGACTTCCTTAGGAAATGAAAATGAAAAGTTGACAAGTGACATTAACTCATACAAGGTCCAGCTTGTGCACTTCGAACATGAAATAACACTTTTCAAGACAAAAATAAGTGATTTAGAGGAACAGAATGCTGCACAGACACAATCACAGAAAATGTCGACAGAAAAGATTAATTCATTAGAAAAAGAAGTCAATTCGAAGTCTTTTTCAATCATTTCGTATGAAAAAGAGATAGAAACTCTGTCAAAGGAAACTTCTGAAGCAAAAGTAGAAAAAGAAAATCTTTTAGATCAGTTGAAATTGCAACAAAACGAATTGTTCGAGAAACAGAGTGAAGTATTGTTGTTGAAAGAAAAACTTGAAAGAGCTCAAGATGATCTGCAAAGAACTAAGGAATTTTATGAAGCTGCAGCTAAAACTGAGTCTGACTTGTCTGAAAGGTTCAGAAGTTTAGAAGACAGTTTGAAGGAAAAAGATAATAGAATATCAGAATTGAATGAATCAGAAAAGGGTTTGACCGTTGAATTAACAAAGCTGAATAGGGATAATGTTGATTTGCAAGAAAAAGTGCTAAATATGAAACAAAATATGGAAAAACTCTCAAACAGTGTCAGTGAAAGTCATTCACAGATAGAAGTTCTAAAATCATCTATAAATGACATTGAGCTTGAGAAGATGCATTTGAAGAAACAGATTGATGAGCATATTATAAAAGAAAAGTGCTTTGAAGATCTTATAGATGCCCAAAAGATAGAGCTAGAAAAGCTTTCACTTGAAAAAGGTGATCTTCAGCAGGAAATTGAGACATGTAAAGTCAAGGAGTTAAAATTATCAGAGTATATTAAACAACAGGAACAAAGAATATTTGAACTGGAACAAAAGGAAATACATACTGAGAAACATTTAGAGCAAATGAAGGAAGACTTTGATATTGTCACAAATGAAAAAGACAATCTCATAGAAAAAATTGAAGACTTAGAAGAGAAAACTGCATCAAATGACAAAGATATTAATAGTTTGAATACAGAATGTAGCAAGTTGGTCTCTATAAAGGATGAAATGCTGATTAAATTTTCTGATAGTGAGCAGAGAAATAGAGACCTTTGTAACACAATCGAAAGATTGAAGTTAGATTATGATATGGTTTCAAATGACAAATATGACCTTGAGGAAAAAATAGATGTGTATGAAAAGGAGATACAGATTTCAAAAAACACTATAACTGCACTAAAGACGGAAATATCAGCTGTAAAAGAGTTAAAAGAAGAAACCCAAAATAGATTAGAAAGCTTTGAACTGAAAGATATTGAGGCTAGTGCTGAAATTGAAACTTTAAAAATACAAAAAATCTCTCTAGAAAAAGAATGTGAAGAATTGAACAGTAACATACAAAAGATGAATTTATTGAATTCTGAGAAGGAGAAAGAAATGGAATGCCTACAGAGTGATTTTATTGAAATTACAAATGCAAAACAAGCAAAGGAAATAGAGGTGAACAAGTTGCTTCAATGTGATGCAGAGAAATCAGACTTAATAATCAATCTGCGTGAAGAAATATCATGCCTTAATAACAAAATGTGTGATCTAGAAGCTGAGATGAACAGATATCAAGCAGAAAAGGATGCCATTGCTGAAAATTTAGAAAGAACTAGTCTTGAACTGAAATCAGTTACTATTGAAAAGAATGAAATTGATCAAAACCTAGCAATAAGTGTTGAAAGCAACAATAAGTTATCTGAATCATTAAATGACCTTAAAATCAAATATGCTGAGTTGAAAAACGAACATTCTTTACTTCAGGCATCGAATGATGAAGAAAAGTCTAATTCTCAAAAACTCAGGGTAGAGTCATCTGAAATTTTGACAAAACTTGAATCACTTCAGCAAGAATTAGCTCATTCTTTAAACAAATGTCAAGAGGTTGAAGAAAATGGCAGGCTTTTGCTTGAAGAAAATGAAAATTTGGAAGCTGAAAGAACTAATTTGACTGCATCATTATCAGATATTAAAAAAGAGTATCAAGAAATCAAGATCAGTATAGATGATTCATTTTCTAGGCTGTCACAGATTTTGTATGATTCTTTAGGGTTTTCTGTTAATGGAGAGGATGGATTATTGACACAAGAAGTACCTGACAATCTAGCTAAAGTCATCCAAATGTTGGAAGTCACTTGTGTGTCCAAAGTATCTACCATGCAAGAACTACAAAATTCATTGGACATCAAAAGTTCAGAACATGGTAAACTTCTAGAACAAATAAAAAGTCATGAGTTAAAGGAAGAAGGGCTTAAAAAAGAAATAGATGCACAAAACCTGGCTCTACAAGAAGCAGAAAAAGTTGAGATAAAGCTACAACAGACCCTTACTGAAGTAGAAAGTTTAAATGAAGCAATGGCAAATTTAGTGACAGAGAAAGAATTATTATCTCAAAATTTAGAGACTGAAACATTAAGATATCAGGGCTTAATTGATGAAGTAGAGAGAGAAAATGAACAAATTAAACTATGTGTATTAGCAGAGAAGAAGGAAACGGAAAATCTGCAGAAAAAAGGAAGTGAAGATCAGCATGTAATTATTAGTCTTCGTAATGATTTTGAAATAGTTCAGTCAGAAAAACATGCTCTTGAAAAAGATATCATAGATATAAAATGCAATGTGCAAGCCAAATGTGGTCAGTTAAATGAGGAAAAGAGAAATTTGTTGCAGGAATTTTCCATTGTGAAGCAGAAATTAGAAGAAAGAGAGTTATTTTTGAAAGAGAACCAGAGGGTAATTGATGACCAGAGAGCCTCTATACTTAAACTGACAGAAAATGTGAAAAGCCTCCAAGATAATCTTACAGAAAGTCAAGACAACTGTGCCAGTGTCAGTCAGAGTCTTGAAATGTTAAATGGCGACAAAGAGAAACAAGAAAAAGAACTAAAACAGGCACATATTATTCTAGAAACAAAAGTGTGTGAGCTCTCAGATCAGCTTGAAGAGACTCGTTTAAGCTTGCAAAGTGTAAATCAACAGTTAGAAGTTAAAACATCTGAAGTAAACAATATTTGTAAGGAAAAAGAGTCACTTGAGCAAAAACATGCTGAGATGACAATGATTAATGAAGATCTGACCTCACAAATAGAGACTTGGAAGCTCAAGGCTGATGAAAATAGGAAAGACATGGAAATGATAAAGAAAGATTTAGAATTGTCTGAACAAAAATTAACAGACGCAGAGATTAAATTGCAACAACTTGGAGATGAACATACACACATGTGTGATAAATATGAACTCGCTGCACGAAGTCATGAGGAATTCAAACAAAATGCAGAAGATCAGATTTCAACAGTAACTTTAGAAAGCCAGTTAAATATTGAAACTCTAAGGAAAGAAAATGATAAAATGGCACAAAACATAGAACAGCTAAATTCAGAAATGGAAGATGCTGGTAAGAACGTGTCTTCATTAGAAGAAAAGCTTGATGAGAAAGAGAGTAGTATCAGTGAATTGAACACTAAGTTAGTAGAGATGAAAGAAAAATATGAAGAGAGTTATCAGATGAATGCTCAATTAGATACACAACTTCAGGAAAAAGGTACAGATAATACAGAGCTTCAAAAGGAACTTGACAGTTTAAAAGAACAGTTCACCACATGCCAGCTTGAAATAGAAACTTTTGAAAAAGAAATGAAGGCAAAAAATGAAAAATTAGAACAATTAGAGCCTCTTAAAATGGATAAAGATAGGTTGGTGAAAGAAAATGAAATTTTAGAAGCAAAGAACAATGAAATGATTATAAGTTTAGACCAGCAGACTCAGAAATATGATTCACTGAAAGAATCTTTTGATCTAATGAAGGCAAACTTGACAGAAACTGATGAAGAACTAGAAACTGTTAGAAAAAGTAAAGACACAGAAGTTGAAACTCTTAAACAGGAGATTTCTGCCCTAGAGTTCCAGCTAAGTGCAGAGCAGCTGCAGAATGAGGAAAAACAAAAGGTGAGTAGTATGCAAGGTTTCTGTTCTTGTCTTATTTCATTTTGGTGCATTCTAGCTATTTGGATCACTTTCTTCTTCTTCTTACTCCAGTTCGATCTTATCTGATCATTACATCAGAGGACTGTTATGTGGTGGAAGAAAGCCAGAAGTAGTTCTCAGCTGTATAGGGGCTGTGAAATACTCTGTGAAACCACAGCGACCCTGAAGGGAACAGTCAACCATTCATACTTGCCAGTGCAGGGTTTGAACGTATGCGGCAGCGGTTTGTAACCAGTCTACGGTTTATAGGTAAACCTCGCTACCGACTGAGCTATAGCAGTGCCTGCTCAGTCTGTCTGCCAGTCAACAGTGAGTTTAAGGTGGTGATTTATGATAAATGTAAAAATCTGCATAAAACCAATAAAAAGGAACGTATCTCCCTGAAAGTTAGCAGACTTCTTATTTTCGTTGTTCTTTACAGTTTAGAGTACAAAATAGACGTACATGCTGCTTAAAAAAGTGTTTTTATAAGGAAAGATCAAAGGGTAATTTTCTGCGAATAAATCTGAAAAAATAATATCGTTATTGAAAATTTACGTAATGCTGAAGGTGCAATATTGCATAATGAAGAGCGTCCTAGCAATTATTTATTCCAACTCTTTCTCAAATTGTAATGTAGACCAGATGAAAACGGTAGCTTTTTCTCAATGTTCAGCCATGTACAAAGTCAATGTACACTGGACGCATTTATTAAATATAGGGTAGGCAAGCATACCTATGTTAACACCTACAATATAAATAATACATTACTGACATGATCAGTGGTGTGTAGATGAAATTGTTCAACCTTGTTAAAATAGTATCACCTGTCTCACCTGTGTGTTTTGACAAAAAAATTTGGACACAGACTGCATCTGTTTTCAACTGCTCAGCCTGATATTGTGTGAAAGAGATGGAAAAAATAATTGCTAGGACGCTCTCCATTATGCAACAAGGTACTCTAAGCACTAAGTATATTTTCAATAATGATATTATTTTTTCAGATTTATTCGCAGAAAATTACCCTTTGATCTTCTCTTATAAAAACGCTTTTTAACATTAACAAATGCTGAGTTTTGGGATTCTAAATTATGAGAAACAACATAAAGAAGGCATCTGCTAAGTTTTGGAAAGATCAGTGTTATTTTCAGTATTTTATGCAGATTTTTGTCTTTGTCCCAAATCAGTGATTATCACCACCTTAAGTGATTGGGCTAATTATAAACATATTTTTGAGAAGCATCTTCACGGTTGAGAATAAGAAAAAATATGAAATAGTATATTTTTTTATCAGAGTGTGGCTCTTAATTCTGAAAGACACACTGTCAGAACACATTTTAAAACATTCCACAGATCAGCTGATTAAATGTCATTTATCATGTAGAGAGAAAAGGCCAAGGACTCTTCATGTGTGAATACCAATTCAAAAGAGATACCTGAACCTCCTGCCTTGCTTGAGACACAAAGATAGAAAACTTGAAAAACGATTGTTTTGCCTGATCATAGATTGGGTTTGGTTTGATGATAGATTGGGTTTGGTTTGACTGTTTAAGCTTAAGATACAACCATACATTAATTAGTTCTGTCATATTTGGATTAAATTTTCTTACATTTTAATAAATTCTTGAGAGCATTTGCTGTCAGAGCTGGTTACAAGTTTAGGTTTCATGCAAGCCACACCTAGGGTCATATAGGAGTGTCAGTGGTATAGTGTATAATATGCTAGACAAACAATTAAGGGGTCACAGATTTGATCCCTCACTTCTCCAGTCTTTCAGATTGAGGTCCCATCTCTGTATGGTATGACCTATGTGTTGCTGTTCACTCATTCACTCACTCACTCACTCTGTTGCAGAGCTCTAGATAAGAAGAGTATTTGATGATAATTGAAGGATACATTTTAGCTCACCTGAGCACGAAGTGCTCAAGGTGAGGTATTGTGATCGGTCTTTGTCCGTCGTCCGGCGTCAACTTTTGCTTTAAACGACTTCTTCTCCAAAACTGCTGGACGGATTTCGAAATAATTTCACAGAAATGTTCCTTGGGGGACTCTCTACCAAAATTGCTCAAATGGTTCCGCTCCGCTGAACAATATGGCCGCCAGAGCTAAAAATAGAAAAACCTTTAAATGACTTCTCAACCAAAACTGCTGGGCCGATTTTGAAATAATTTCACAGAAGTGTTCCTTAGGAGACCCTCTACCAAAATTGCTCAAACGGTTCCGCTCCGCTGAACAATGTGGCCGCCAGAGCTAAAAATAGAAAAACCTTTAAACGACTTCTTCTCCAAAACTGCTGGACCGATTTTGAAATAATTTCACAGAAATGTTTAGTAGGAGACCCTCTACCAAAATTGCTCAAACGGTTCTGCTCCGCTGAACAATATGGCCACCAGAGCTAAAAATGGAAAAACCTTTAAACTGCTTCTCCTCCAAAACTGCCGGGCAGATTTTGAAATAATTTCACAGAAATGTTCCTTAGGAGACCCTCTACCAAAATTGCTCAAACGGTTTGCTATGCAGAACAATATGGCCACCAGAGCTAAAAATAGAAAAACCTTTAAACAATTTCTCCTCCAAAACTGCTGGGCCGATTTTGAAATAATTTCACAGAAATGTTCCTTAGGAGACCCTCTACCAAAATTGCTCAAACGGTTCTGCTATGCAGAACAATATGGCCGCCAGAGCTAAAAATAGAAAAAAAGCTTTTAACAGCATCGTCTCTGAAGCCAATGGCTCGATTTAGAAAAAAATTCACAGAAATGTTTTACTCATGGCCCTTTACCAAAATTGCTAAAACGGTTCCACTCCCTTGAACAAAATGGCCGCCAGAGCTAAAAATAGAAATAAATCTTAAAAACAACACAGAGGGCACAGTTATGATCCAATCATCATGAAACTTTGTCAGAATGTTTATCTAAATGAAATCTAGACCATCTTTGAAACTGGGTCATGGGGGGTCAAAAACTAGGTCACTGGGACAAATCTTAGGAAAACCTTTTGCACACCCTAGAGGGCACAGTTATGATCCAATCTTCATGAAACTTAGTCAGAATGTTTATTTATATAAAATCTAGGCCAAATTTGATTCTGATTCTTGTGGGGTCAAAAACTAGGTCACTAGGTCAAATCTTAGAAAACCCTTTTGTACACTCTAAAGGGCACAGTTATGATCCAATCTACGTGAAACAATGTCAGAATGTTTATTTTCATGAACTCTATACCAGATTTGAAACTGGGCCATGTCAGGTCAAAAACTAGGTCACTAGGTCAGTTCTTAGAAAAACAGTGTGAACGCTTTAGAGGACACAGTTTTGTTCTAATGTTCATGAGACTTTGTCAGAATGTTTGTCTTCAACAAATCTGGACCAAGGGTGCAACTTGGTCATGTTGGGTCAAAAAGTAGGTCACTAGGTTAAACCTTAGAAAAACATTGTGTACACTCTAGAGGGCACAGTTTTGGTAACTTTGTCAGAATGTTCATATCCAAGAAATCTAGGCCAGGTTTGAAACTGGGTCATGTGGGGTCAAAATCTAGGTCATTAGGTTAAATCTTATGAAAAACCTTAGGTACACAATCAAGGGTTCATTTTCCATTTAATCTTTGTGAAACTCTGTCGGTCATATGGATGCCTCTGAGGTTAAGTTCACAGGATACTCAGGTGAGCGATCCAGGGCCATCATGGCCCTCTTGTTTTTATTTCTCATTGAAACCATATGTTGTGACCCCTCATTGGAACTGTCTCGTCGAGATGGTTCAGATGAGGGGTCACAACATATGTTTTTATGCAGAAATAACAAAAATTATCCCTAATTATCATGAAATACTCCCTCTTATCTAGAGCTCTGTCTGTTGGGTTATAAATCCATCAACACCTCACTAAATCTCTAGGGTTATAAATCTGTCAACAACTCACTCACCCTCTAGGGTTATAAATCTGTCAACAGCACTCAGCTGTGTGTCCATCATCAATAGCCTGTGACATAGTTCTCTAAAAGTGTTACAAACAAATGGAAATTTAGTACTGTGGAAATAAACAACAGATGCAATCAAATGGAATTCGTCTGTCTGTTGATACAGTCTAATACACAGTAGTCATGCTAAAGGTTTGAGAAAAAAAAATGATGCCTTAATAGTAAATTGGGAGGATTGAAAAATAGGGATCTTCACATAATTTGATGCTTGAAAGCATACCTAACCATATATTCTCTGAGATGAAAAGTATACCTATTCCAGTGGCTGACCCCTATACTATCTTATATTGGAAAGTGCCCCAGAGGTTCCACATCATTTTAAAGGGAATACCCTACCCAAGCTTCTGATTTAAAGTTATTGTGGCCTTATTTTGTATTAAGATGAGCTAGATTGTAGTTTGACAGCTCTTGTTATGACACAGCTGACCTGACAAGACTTGGTACTTTTTCCTCAATCTCCTAGGCTCTCCTTAGATTACCGTAATGCCCTAAACATTTGGACAGACATGTCTGAGCAAACATTGTTAACCCAGATCAAACTGCTCCTAAAGGAGCAGTTTTATCAGGGTCTACAATGTTTGCTATTCACTAAGCAACATTTGGATGCATAAACAGGTAAAATCCACTTTCTTAGAACTTTTGAAAAATAATTGTCTACTTTCAGGTGCCCGAAATTTTAGGGTCATTACAGTACAACTCCACATCAGCTGAAGGCTCATCCGAAAAATAGAACATAGCAAGAAAATGACTGATATTTAAGTTGTATGCCTTGGACAGACATTATGTTTAAAAAAAAAATGTTCATGAATACTTATGGGCATTAGCTTCTTAATATAAATGGGTGCCTTAATTTCCTGGTGGGGAGTAATAATTGATCTTGCATGAAAGGTGATGATTTGTAAGAGTCAAGCAGACTTTGGACATACACCTTTTTGTCAAGTGCATTACAAATTTACTTTGTATATTTTATGATGTTCTCTTTGCCATGTCAGGTTACACCTGATGGCCAAATATACTAGAATCCCCTCTAAACCTTACGTAAACTACTGAAAATGCAGATGAAAAAAAAAATCACAAAAATTCAAAATGTTTCTTCCAAGCTAAATCATTTTGAGAAATCAAAGGCCAGAGGGCAAACAGTGTAGATCCATATGAGGTGGCTCAGCATGCTGGGCCACCTCATATGGATCTACGCTGTTTGCAGATTCAACTGTTTTCATGTTCTGGAACTTTCAATGTTACTACAGTCAATCCACTATTGCAACATTTCGTTGTTGGAGCAGGTTCAGAAACATTCCGTTATCTCAAAATAATAAAAAAGACAAACGATCAAAGTCATTTCTTCACAGATGCCGACTCAGTTGATCTTTGTCACAAAATTTACATTATGTTCCTGTCAGCTACATTATAAACAACTTCAGGGACCGTCACTTTGTAAGCTAGAGGTTCACAGGGTATAGTGAGGCTCTGGTATAGAAAGATGTCACAAATCTAGTTACCACGACCTTAACTGAGTGGAATTAATACAGTTAAAATTGAATCAGAGAAATCAGTTTACCACCGGAATGTTTGATCTGACAATTGACAGTAACAAATTTTCATTGCCTTTAGAAGGATGATTGTTGCATTAGATAATTGATGCATAGTAAATATATATCTTTAGGCAGTGAGTATAGATGAGTCGGAGTTTACCGAGATGAAGGATAAACTAATGGAACAAGAGACGATTATTGAGGACTTACAGAGTGAGATGGAAAATTTACGTATTATTTCTGTACAGCACAAAGAGCAAACTCAGCAGGTACATAATTGAGCCGCTACACGAGAAAACCAATAGTGGTTTTGCGCCCAGTGCAGACTCAGATCAGCCTGAATATCCGCCCAGTCTGATCAGAGTCTTCATTGTCCGCATGGATGTAGCTTTCTCCCTTCTCTACCCTTTAAGCGCTTACCGAAGAGTCTGATCTGAGTCTGCGCTGGGCGCACAAAGATGAAGTAAACCTTACTTCTAATAAGTGCACATTTCAAAGAATGTTTAGGTATGAAGGCAAGCAGGATTTAATGATAAAAGCATCAGATTACAGTACAGTCATGAAGGATAAATTAAGAAGCTTTGCAAATGAAACTTAAAAGCTTAGTCTGTTCAGCTTCTGTTAACAAGAAAACATAGCTACATACCAGTAAAAATAGGTTTGCTTGCAGGGGCGGATCCAGGAATTTTGGAAGGGGGTTCGAATTTATCTGAGGGGGGTTCGATTTGCGCAGTTCGACCAATTTTTGCTGAAATTCCCCATGAAAATAAAATAATTTAGGCTAAAGAGGGAGTTCGTTTGAACCCCCCGAACCCCCTCTGGATCCGCCACTGGCTTGTAAGCTTATCTTTCAGAAATGGCCATAGATGGACGGATGAAGTTGGCTTTACCCAGCACAACAAGGGAAGCTGAAAACAGGACAAGGAGGACAGAGTTTTTTGCAGAGTGATCTCTGGTGGCCAAACAATCTGAAGGGGGCTCTGGGATATACTAGACTAGATTAGACCCTTTACCCCACTAATGTCTTACTGTATTTCTAGACTATGGATAGATTAATCTATTACTGACCAAATGTCTTACAGTAACTGTATTTCTTCTAAAATTCTTTAAAAAATCACCCCCTCTGTCATAAACACCTTACTCATTTTTTTTTATGAAAAAAAAAAAAGTGGCAAAATTTTACCAAAATTGGCTTTAGACTACGAAAATTGTTACTTTTTCTACCCAAATCTTGTCTCAAGAAGCCATTTATAGGTCATGTAAATTACACTTCCCTAACCCATCCCCATGCCCCTCTTCAGGCATGAATCAGAAGAAATACAGTAATTTCCACCATCTCTGGATTTGGACAGTCATGTTGAGTTCTATCAGGAGATATTAACTAAAACTTCTGGAGGATGGCAAGCAGTGAAGACCCTGATCAGACTGCTTCTCTAGGAGCAGTCTGATCAGGCTCTCCACTGTTTGCACAGGCATTCTGAAATGTCTGTAATTTGCAGATTGAAAGCTTAGAAGAACAGTTGGGAGATAAAGAAAGAAGGAACAAGGAATTGGAGGAGAAACTTCAACAGGTATGTTATATGAAAGATTTCCAATTTAAATACACAAAAGTGTAAAACTTCAGATTTAAAGTTATCAGGTATTGTAGTTAATTCATGTGCATCATCTTATGTTAATCTCATCGCAGCCCACGAAGTATTTTCTGCAACTGTCAGCTATTTTAGTGATGACAAAGTGCAACATATATTTTTACCTGGCCTCTATATGGGTTAAAATCACTTTACATTGTTTATTGCAAGTACTTTGGAGAGTGACTGATTAGGTACTCATCAGGCTCTGAATAATGTTTTCCTTCCAGAGAGGCGCAGTTTTCGAGTAATTAGAGACCCTCGGATATGGTGCAGAAAGTCACCAGAAAGTCGTGAGATCATGCCCAGGTTTCGCCATCCGACGACTTGTAAACTCTTTCTGTCTGTAAACCCAGCAGTAAATGGGTACCTGCTTTGAATCAGGGAAGGATAAAGCAGCTAAAGGAGAGTGATGGGTTCTGTCTTTCATTGCTGTGCCCAAGGCACAGTGGGCCTCTAACCCGCACTCCCCCTACAGCTACTAGGCTCTGGGAAACCTTTACCCTTTACCTTTTTTCTCAAAATGCAATTCTCTCAGAGCATTTAATAGGATTAATATAGCAATTTTGATATTTCAGATGGAGGCTAATTTGGCAAAAGAACTGGAGAGCTCGCAGAATGTCAAGGTATGCATTCTCTTTTATTGGAGTGTTTATACCCTAAAGTGCTCAAATATTGGAACACCTCAAACCATTAATTTTCCATTTGTCCCAAATGGAAAATTGATGTTTTTTAGGTGTCCAACATTTAAGCACTTCAGGTTGTTTGAATTTGGACCAGTTAGTCCAGTTCTGACTGAAGATGCTTCATGCACTGTTGACAAAAATTATCTACTGTTCAGACATCACTCTAGGATCTCAGATGCTCAGGATCTATACTGTTGGGGTTTGGTATTTCTGTCATGACACTCATGGATACAGCCCTGTGGTTTGGCTGCCATTTTACAAGGGGTCAAATCTTAAAAAAGAAAAAAAGAATTTGCACCTCTAGGAGCAAATTCTTTCCTTAAAGGTTAGACCCCTCTTTGACAGAGTTTCACTGTCCAGGAAAGTGAACAGGAAGTCACAGAAGTTGTCTCCCTGTGAAAAACTGTAGACATGGCAGTATACCCAGAGTTCTAGATATGGGTTTTTTTTTATAATTCTGAGATAATTGTTTTGTGTTTCTATATGAAAACATATGTTATGACTCGTCATCAAAACCATTTCAGTCAGACAGCTCTAATGAGGGTTCACAAAATATGTTTATGCAGGATTATTGAAAATTATTTTTGTTACCCCTTCTTATCTGGAGCACTGGACTGTCTACCCATACACTCTATTAAGAAACACCACTGTTTTTTTGACAGCATAATTTGGATGATGAGAAACAGAAAGTAGAAGAAATAATACAGGAGAAAGATAGAGAGATTGGAGAACTGAGAGAAGATCTAGACCAACTCAAGAAGAAACTTGTCAAACTCATTAAGTAAGTTGGAGCATCAGATAAAATTGGTTTTTGTCTCACCATTAGCAGAATGTGAGACATTGATGAGCCACGACACGAGAAAACTAACAAAGTGGCATATCCCCCATAATAGGTCTCAGATCAGCCTGTCTGAGTATTCAGGCCGGGCCGGGTAGCGCAATCGGTAGGGCACCTGACTCGTAAGTCAGAGGTCCTGGGTTGGAATCCCGGTCTGGCCACATACTTTCGTTTCTCCTTCCGCTGATTCAAGAAGGGCAGTTGTCAGTTACTGGCGAAAGTGTGTGCACTTAGTACTGGTTAACCGCTTAGGAGGTCTAAGCCTGCCCAGGAATAGTGTGGTTAGGTTAACTGACCGTCCCGACATGACCTTAGTTGTTTACCGTGGACGTTAAGCATCAAATCAACCAACAAAAAAAATGAGTATTCAGTGTTCCCATATACAACAAGAAACTTTTTCCATGAGGTGGTTCAAATGACTGGTTGAGCTTTTTTTGTCAAAATGACAGTTGCCATATACCCTGAAATATAAACCGAAAGTGAAAGTGCACTGAATATGATTTCAGTTGTTTTCCGAGATCAGAAATGAGTAAGGGAAATTTACAAGCCTGTTTCCATCCAGATTGGCTTTGATCTTCACTGGCTGTCTATTTTTCTCGTTGCTGACTGTCTACTACTCACGTTGCATATGTTCTCATTGTCGCAAACAGCAGCACTTTCATTATCCATTTATAAAAACTGGGAAAATTATCATTCCGACTATCAGTTCTTTGACGTCAAGGATTATTGCCATAGTTCCATGTGCATAAACTATAGGTTATAATGAGTTATGTCTGCCTCTCTGCCTCTGTTTTGGGTGTTTCTGATATGTTTAACCCTATTTTAGTGTGATATTGTTTTCGTTGAGCATCTGTAAGCGTGAATATAATACCAGATCTGACTGAAAACTGCCTTGATAACAATTACTGGAAATATACAGGAATATTGTAAATAGCTGACTTTGTAAATCTAAGCTATGGATAATTCGAATGAAATACTGTAGTCCCTGTCAGTTTGAATTAACAAGGTTTCACTGTATTTTCATTTTGACATTGTAAGTCATAGTACATTACTTGTGAGTTTTATGAGTCCCCTTACCTGGGTCTGTGTCGTTTGCAAATTCACTAGTTTCATGTTTGGCATTTTAAGTATAGTGGGCTTACTGGTGCATATTCTATGCAGATTCTCTCTTATAAAATTATTTTCCCTCCACCAGAGAGAAGGACTCACTATGGCAGAAGACAGATCGTCTGGCCCACCAACACAGGCTACACTTGACCGAGAAATGGATGGATGGAAGTACTGTCACAAACTGTCTCGGCTGTAACTCAGAGTTCTCATTTACTCTCAGAAAGGTAATTTGTTTTGGGTAATCACCTCAGTTATTGATTATACCGGCCACATACACACACAGAAGTTTTTTAGGGGTGGATGGTAAGAGGGGCTGGGGGGTTTGGATACTTTGTCTCCATGAAAAATCTAAAATTTGGGACACTCAGATAATAACTTTTTCCAAAAAAATGAATGACTTGGTTTATTAACCCTTTGCTGACTAGTGGACTTGTCCATGCTCATCATTTGGATGAGTCCATTTCTAGTCTTAGGGGTTTCTCGTGAATGTTTTCACTTTTATTGTATTTTGCAGAGAAATTCCTGTAAGCAGACAGTGTAGACTCTGATTAGACCATACCTGCCAAGTTTTCAATCAACAAAAGAGTGAGACTGCGCGCGAAGCCTCGATTTAGCCCTCTTTTCCGCGTTAGTTCATTCGCAGAGAAACCCATTGACAATGGAAAAGAGTGAGATTTTTTGTGTCATTTTTTTTTTCTCTTTATGTGAAACTAGAGATTGGGGATGGCAGTGGGGAGGAGTAGGATCAGTAGGTAGTTCTTAAATGAAGATAAACATCAAGTATTCTTATTTACAGCTTTTATTTTACTAAAATTTTATACATTGAGTTAAAGTGATGTGCTATCAAAAATGGCAAGTTATGTTCTGCAATGAAGTTACTAAAGAGAGTTTCAGCTCTGATAAAATCTTGGTCTGTCTTGGTAACAACAAAATCAGATACCGATTGCTAAAGTTTTGACATTTTCAATGACCGACTGTGAAGATCTGTGTTACCGTGCTCTTTTACATCGTTTTTTTGGGATGGGAAACACTGAAATGCCTTTGGCAAAGTTTACAAAACGCAAAGCTATTGCCCTTCTCACTCTTCGTAAACTCGATCACCATCCATTTTGGTACTTTGATTTATAAACCTTTTTTTCTCTGGCGTTTTCATGTTGTCAATATTTCATGTACATAAAAATGGAAGTACACATTTGGTCGTTTTCGGCTCTAATCGCTACCGAATACCCGAGATATTTTTACCCACGCTATTTTAAGACTATCGGAAACCTATACTTTTACCTATTTTTAGACCAGGTGATGAATTTTCCCGGAGATAAATATAGATTTGATGACCGAGATTGTCCAAATATTGCGGAAGTTGAGAGAAAACATGTTTTTGACGATCAAGAGAGTGCAAAATAAAGACATTCTTTTTAGTATTCTCCAGTTTAAAGAGAAATCGTGAGCAAGCGAAGGAAGCGTGAGTTATGGCTACTTTTCAAAATACGATCGTGAGGTCCTGGGAGGTGTCCAAATTTGTGAGGGTCACGCACAAATCGTGAAACTTGGCAGGTATGAAGATTAGACACCACGTTCAGTGGTGTTTGAACTGGGTCTGCACTGTTTGCATAGTACCCCAAAAAGAGTTTCCAGTCTAAAAAGGGTTAATGCAGTAATGCATCTGAAAGATACAGATGGAATGGCAAATAGTATACACCCTCATCAGTCTGCTTCCAATGGTAAGTTATTTACCATATCAATCCTAATAAACGTCCCTGCTCACCCCCTTTCTATTTCTGAAAATAATGTTATATTGCATGAATTCCTGTTTGCTTCTCTGGATGAGGTAGCTGTTTGCAACAGGGTCTACTCTTAAAGGAAAGAATTTGCTCCTTAAGGAGCAAATTGATTACTTTAAGAATTGACCCCAAATGAGAAGGGAGGCAAAAATACTAGAGCTTCTTCCTCTGAAAGTATACCAATCACCTTTATATTGCTTATTAGAGATATTTTTGCAGTGGCTGATTTTACTGCACTTTAGGCTTTAAATAATGCCCCCCCCCCCCCCCCCCCCCCCTTTCGCAAAATGCAATGCCCCTTGAGCATTTAATAGGATTAATACAGTAAATATTTTGTTTTCTTTTTTTCAGCACCATTGCCGACTGTGTGGGAGAATTTTCTGTTACAACTGTAGTAGTCATTGGGTCCTGACAGCTAGCAGCAGGTAGGAAAATTACAGTTAAGCCAGAAAGGGCCATAATGTTGGTGACAAAAGATTTACTTCTACAAAATTTGCAAAATTTTTCACCCCAAGCCATATCATTTTGAGAATACAAAGAGTGTAGGGCAGTGTAGATAGAGAAGAAGATGCCTCTTCTGGATTTTATGCTGTTTGCAAAAACAAGATCCATCTTGTGCCTAAATCAGTCTTGTATAATACTGCTATTAAATGGGCATTTCTCTTCCAAAACATTGCCAAAGCTCTAGATCTCTTTTACAAGTCTAAATCAGCCTTTTATAATACAGCTATTAAATGGGCATTTCTCTTCCAAAACATTCCCAAAGATCTAGATCTCTTTTACAAGTCTAAATCAGTCTTGTATAATACAGCTATTAAATGGGCATTTCTCTTCCAAAACATTCCCAAAGATCTAGATCTCTTTTCAATCTTGTATAATACAGCTATTAAATGGGCATTTCTCTTCCAAAACATTCCCAAAGCTCTAGATCTCTTCAGTCATGTATAATACAGCTATTAAATTGGCATTTCTCTTCCGGCATACGGAGTTTATGTTTCTCAGCTTGTACGCTATGCTAGAGCCTGTTTCAAATATCATGACTTTGTTGAAAGAGGGAGGCTGCTCACCCATAAACAGATAGTAAAGCTTGTGTGGACAGATAAAAAGGTTTAATGGGAGACACCATGACCTCGTTGATTTCTACAATGTGGCCGTTTCTAAACTTATTTCCGATTTGATGGCTTTAGCCGAAGCTTAGTTAGGTTTTCAAATACCGGACTTACTTTTTCACTGACTTTTCCTATGGATATATAGATATGGTGGGTGTATTATAATAGGCAGGTGATGCTTACTTCTCGCAAGCACCTGATCACACCTCAATTTCGGGGTCCATATCTGTGTATCCTAAGTATTCTGGAATTGTCAATGTTAAAAGGACTTACGAGTTCGGACTTATGATTTGGGTACGTTGACCACTTTCATTCATTTCCAAAACATTCCCAAAGATCTAGATCTCTTTTACAAGTGTAAATCAGTCTTCTATAATACAGCTATTAAATGGGCATTTATCTTCCAAACTATTCCCAAAGATCTAGATCTCTTTTACAAGTGTAAATCAGTCTTGTATAATTCAAATATAAAATATGTTTTCTCTTCCAAAACATTCCCAAATATCTAGATCTCACTTACAAGTCTAAACCAGTCTTATATAATTCAAATATATGTTTTCTCTTCCAAAACATTCCCAAAGATCTAGATTCATCTTACAAGATGGATCTAGATCTTTTAGAATGTTTTGGAAAGGTATTCCACTATCTTATAACAAAGGAATAACGTATATTGTACCATTGAATTCTATATGCTTTTCATTAAGAAGTTGCTAGATTTTCTCTTCTTAAACATTCCCAAAGATCTACCGGTAGATCCATCTTACAAGATGGATCTAGATTTTTGAGATTGTTTTGGACAGGAAAACCCTCATCTTATAGCCAAAGGAATAAGTTTTTTTTTTACCATTTAGGGGATAACTGTATTCAAAATTGTCTTTTGGGAGGTAAATCGTTGGTTTTATGGTCGGAAATTACATTTTACGGTTACGCGCTAGCGGAGCCGTAAAACTGAATTTGCGACCATAAAACGACGATTTACCTCCCAAAATGACAGTTTTCAATATAGTTATCCCCATTCTAATGCACTTTTTCACATTTTCACCTTTCAAAGTGTACTTCATTGCACCCATTGCAAGCGCTTTCAGCAACGTAAAACCAAACGTCAGTGACCAAAGAAGCGACGTTTTGTAATAACGTCGGATTTGCGACAGTAAATCGTAGAATATACTGTCGCAAATTTTTGACATTATCCAATCAGACGTCGCGTTATATTTGTAAGTGCATTAGAATTGAATTTGATTTCCTTCAGTAAGAAGGAATAATGTATATTATACCACTGAATATTATATGCTTTTCAGTAAGAAGTTGCTAGATTTTCTCTTCTTAAATATTCCCAAAGATCTAGATCCATCATACAAGATTGATCCAGATTTTTGAGATTGTTTTGGATGGGAAAACCCCCATCTTGTTACCAATGAAATAAGGTTAGTTTATTACTATTTGAGTCTGATTTTTTTTCAGTAAGAAGTTGCGAGCTTGCACTGCATGCTATATTCAATACAGTACACCAATGGAGGAAGCACAGTTGAACAGTGAACTGGACGAGCAAAGTGTAGAGATACCAAAACGTCATTTTATCGGCACAACAGGTTCCCTGCATGATACGTCCACCATTAGTATAGCTTCTTCCACTGCTTCTATGTCAGGTATGTAATCCCATGTGATACCCATATTTTTGTTTGTGAATTGCTGACCTTCGGTCAGAATCCTGGCCTGTGAGATGAGATGTTACTGAAGGTTCTTGAACATTTCATACAAGGACCATGTAACTAATGAGGATTTTCACAGAAACATTTTCCATTAAAAGAAGCAGAAACTACAGCATGTGTGAATTTCCAGTCAGGTATGAGTGAGGACATCTTCCTAAGTTGATGTTAAGATGACAGCACATTAAAACACAGAATTAAATGACTTGAGAATAATTGTCTGTTTGTGAAAATTATTAAGTTTCCGTTGAAAGAATTCCGTATAATGTCAGTCTTTGTCCATCATCAGCCATCAGTTAACTTTTTGCTTTAAACGACATCTTCTCAGAAAGTGCTACGCCTAACTTTTCGATATTTGGTATGAGGCATTCTCTTGTGGACTGTGAGGCATTCTCTTGTGGGCTTCTGCCAAGTTTGTTCAAATAGTGCCTTTTGGGACCAAAATGGTCCTGGGGGAATGCTGGGTAGTGGGGTCTTGGGCCATGAAATATGCTTAAAAATGTTCTTCTCCAGAACTGCTGGGCTCTGACAGAGGCAGTTGTTTTAATCACTTGTTCTTTTTTTTTTCTTATTGTTTTTGTGAGTGAATTATGAATTATTCTTAATTGATGAGGTTTTTGGGCAAATGGCATTATTATTTCATTTGTGATTGCCATTGTGAATTAATATGCCACAGTCGGCATGGTTTCATCAGAATGTTTGAGTATGCGCCAATTCACCTGTGCACCAACATGTTTGTGTCAGAGCATCTTCATGTAGCTCAGTAGCTGTTCTCAAGCATAGCTAAGTCTGAGGTTAGGAGCATGTGCAATTTGTCACAACAATAATAAGACCAAAGTGTCTAGAAATAAGCAAACTGGGTATGCTCTGACCAGTCTGCGCAACATGTGCAGACTGGTCAGAGCATACCCAGTTTGCTTGCACATGTGCAGACTGATCCGGGCATACCCAGTTTGCTTACACATGTGCAGACTGATCAGGGCATACCCAGTTTGCTTGCACATGTGCAGACTGATCAGGGCATACCCAGTTTGCTTGCACATGTGCAGACTGATCAGGACATACCCAGTTTGCTTACACATGTGCAGACTGTTCAGGGCATACCCAGTTTGCTTGCACATGTGCAGACTGATTAGGGCATACCCAGTTTGCTTACACATGTGCAGACTGATCAGGGCATACCCAGTTTGCTTGCACATGTGCAGACTGATTAGGGCATACCCAGTTTGCTTACACATGTGCAGACTGATCTAGTCATACCAAGTTTGCTAACACATGTGCAGACTGATCAGAGCATGCCCAGTTTGCTTGCATACCCAATTTGCTTGCACATGTGCAGACTGATCTGGGCATACCCAATTTGCTTACACATGTGCAAACTGATCAAGACATGCCCAGTTGGGGTACACATGTGCAGACTGATCTGGGTATACCCAGTTTGCTCCAGCCAAAGAAATTGCTCTCAAGCTATGATGTATTCCATTTATTCAGATACGGAGGAGCCTTATCAAGATCCAGCAGGTGATACTTTAGGAACCAATGATGTGAAATTTATTACTGGTAATGAGACTGATGAAGACAAGCTCAAGGATTCAGCAGAACAGGGGTTAGTTTGGAACCAAATTTAATTACCCCAATTGCTCTAAATACTACGACACCATTAACAATTTCTGAAAAATATTAAAGGACTGTAATGAGTTGGTGTTTTATTTTTGCTTGGCCTGCATTGTAGGCATTGGCAACATAAACATTTGATAGGCTTTTTGGTTGAGCTGTTTTATGACAATGTGCGGATAGGTGAGACACCATTCTATGGAATTTTTGTTAAGAAATAGATGAGCTCTAGCAGTGAATTGTTGAGTATTAATTCACTGTTTGGAGGTCAGTTGTAAAGTAGATCATATCACGAGTGTGGAGCGAGAGTGACATATCTACTTACAACTAACCGACTGTTTTTAATTGTTTTTAAGAAATTTGGCAAATGTTCGCTTCAGACATTAAAAGCAACAAAATTTCCTCACTGTGCTTTTACAGTCTCTTTATGAGGCTGAGTTAATGAATCTCATGTTTGCGTTTGTTTGTCTTATGCAGATGTGATGTGTTTGCCAGTGTTTGCCAGTTGACTGCAAACATATGAGCCGTGACACAACAAAATCAACAAAGTGGCATGTGCACCCAGGGAAGACTCAGATCAGCCTGCGAATACACCCAGTCTGATCAGAGTCTTTGTTCTTGGCATGGAGCTATCTTAGACCCATAGCTACCCCTAAAGCACCCATCCAAGACTATGATCATATTGGGCAGATGCCCAGGCTGATCTGTGTCTTCACTGGGTGTACATGCTTCCTAACAAGAAGTCATGAAAAACAATACAAAAATGGTGGTTAGCAATGTCACAGCCCCCTGGTTGTCCCAAACTGCCCACCGACCCCAAAGGGTCGAGAAACCACTGTCCTTCTATGCCTGTTCACTGGCAGTGGTGGGGCCAGGGGGGTGTTGTAAACAGTGCAGAACTTCAGTTCACCATATCGTGACAATCCTCAGATCAATTGCGTATTATTGGAAGAAACTAGTGAGGAAATTGGGAGAAAGAAACACATTTTCAATGAACCATAATGAATGTGACTGGGAGGCAACTGGCATGTGTCATCAGCCATTTAAACTTCATCTTTTGACAGTGTTGCAGCCCAAAGCAAAGGTTGTTAACACAGATGATTTAACAGGGCTGCAGATAAGAAGGGGTATTGAAGATAATTCAAAGATAATTTTTCCTATTCCTCACCAAAACATATGTTTTCGCTGAGACGGTTCTAATGAGGGGTCACAACGTATGTTTTTATATAGAAAATTGGAAAATTATCCCTAAACTATCCCTATTACTCCTGCTTATCAGTTTAATGTCTTTAAGCTGACAGTGGTTGAATCTTATATTACTTTAGGGAAGAAATTGAGGGGGAAGACAAGTTTCATGTAATAAGTGATGAAGAAATTCAGAGGTCACTGACGATGAGTGCAGAGTTTGAGTGTGCTGCCCAACCAGAACCAAAGTAGGTGTAGAAACGTAAAGCTTTGGGGGCTAGTGGAGGGGGGAGGGAAAAGGGAAGGGGAAGGATGGCACAGGACTGGTGGGATGTGGAGGAGTACAGTGCCTGGAAGGATGTTATTTGTAGCTTACCTGAGCACCAAGTGCTCAATGTGAGGTATTGTGATCGGTCTTTGTCCGTCGTGCGTCCGTTGTCAACTTTTGCTTTAAACGACTTCTTCTCCAAAACTGCTGGACGGATTTTGAAATAATTTCACAGAAATGTTCCTTGGGGGACTCTTTACCAAAATTGCTCAAACGGTTCTGCTCCGCTGAACAATATGGCCGCCAGAGCTAAAAATAGAAAAACCTTTAAACGACTTCTTCTCCAAAACTGCTGGGCAGATTTTAAAATAATTTCACAGAAATGTTCCTTAGGAGGCCCTTTACCAAAATTGCTAAAAGGGTTCTGCTCCACTGAACAAAATGGCCGCCAGAGCTAAAAATAGAAAAACATTTAAACGACTTCGCCTCCGAAACCGCTGGGCAGATTTTGAAATAATTTCACAGAAATGTTCCTTAGGAGGCCCTTAACCAAAATTGCTGAAAGGGTTCCACTTCCCTGAACAATATGGCCGCCAGAGCTAAAAATAGAAAAACCTTTAAACAACTTCTCCTCCAAAACTACTGGGCAGATTTTGAAATAATTTCACAGAAATGTTTCTTAGGAGACCCTCTACCAAAATTGCTAAAACAAATCCACTCCGCTGAACAAAATGGCCGCCAGAGCTAAAAATAGAAAAACCTTTTAACGACTTCGCCTCCAAAACTGCTGGGCAGATTTTGAAATGTTCCTTAGGAGGCCCTTAACCAAAATTGCTCAAACCGCTCCGCTCCGCTGAACAAAATGGCCGCCAGAGCCAAATATAGAAAAACCTTTAAACAACTTCGCCTCCAAAACTGCTGGGCAGATTGTGAAATAATATCACAGAAATGTTCCTTAGGAGACTCTGTACCAAAATTGCTCATATGGTTCCGCTCCGCTGAACAGAATGGCTGCCAGAGCTAAAAATAGAAAAAACCTTGAAACGACTTCGCCTCCAAAACTGCTGGGCAGATTTTGAAATAATTTCACAGAAATGTTCCCTAGGAGTCCTGCTACCAAAATTGCTCTACTGGTTCCACTCCGCTGAACAATATGGCCGCCAGACCTAAAAATAGAAAACCTTTAAACAACTTCGCCTCCAAAACTGCTGGGAAGATTTTGAAATAATATCACAGAAATTTTCCTTAGGAGACCCTCTACCAAAATTGCTGAAAGGGTTCAGCTCTGCTGAACAAAATGGCCAACAGAGCTAAATATAGAAAAACCTTTAAACGACACCTCCTCTAAAGCCAATGGCTCGATTTCAAAATAATGTCACAGAAGTGTTTGACTCATGGTTCTAAACAAAAATTGCTGAAACGGTTCCACTCCGCTGTACAAAATGGCCACCAGAGCAACCGTGGACGTTAAGCATCAAATCAACCAACCAACCAAAGCCACCAGAGCTAAAAATAGAAATAAATCTTAGAATGACTCAGAGGGCACAGTTACGATCCAATCATCATGAAACTTGGTCAGAATGTTTATCTTAATGAAATCTAGACCAACATTGATACTGGGTCATGTGGGGTCAAAAACTAGGTCACTAGGTCAAATCTTAGAAAAACGTTGTGTACACTCTTGAGGGCACAGTTATGATATAATCTACATGAAACTTTGTCAGAATGTTTATTTTTATGAAATCTAGACCCGATTTGAAACTGGGCCATGTCAGGTCAAAAACTAGGTCACTAGGTCAGTTCTTAGAAAAACCATGTGAATGCTTTAGAGGACACAGTTTTGTTCTAATCTTCATGAGACTTTGTCAAAATGTTTATCTCCTACAAATCTGGACCAAGGGTGCAACTTGGTTATGTCGGGTCAAAAACTAGGTCACACCTTAGAAAAACATTGTTTACACTCTGGAGGGCACAATTTTGATCCGATATTCATGAAACTTTGCTGAATGTTTATATCCACGAATCTAGACCAGGTTTGAAACTAGGTCATGTGGGGTCAAAAACAAGGCCATTAGGTTAAATCTTATAAAAACCTAAGGTACACTAAATAAAGGGTTCATTTTCCTTTGAATCTTTGTGAAACTCTGTCTGTTGGACGTATGGATGTTTCTGAGGTTAAGTTCACAGGATACTTAGGTGAGCAATCCAGGGCCATCATGGCCCTCTTGATTTACATGAAGCTATCCTTTTCTACATGAAGCACATGTGGACACAATCCAAGAATAAGTTTAGAGACTATTTTATGGTAATAAGATGAGTTTGAAGTTTCAAGTTTCAGTACAAAATGGCTTCAGTTTCTGGGGATCTTGCCCTCAGAACCCCCTTTAAAGGTGCATGGGTACAGCTTTAAGTTTTTCTGCCAATTTAATGAAGGGCAACAACTTTTTTGACTTCCTGTTTGTTTTCCTGGGTGACAATTTTCTTCCAAAATTTTGGTATACTCTTAAAGAATTTGCTCCTAGGGGAGCAAAATCTTCTTTTAACAGTTGACCAATATTGAGGAGAGAGTGTGTGTGGTGGGGGGGGGGGGGGGAGATAAAAAGAGAGTTGTGTCCTCTGAAAGTGTATCCATGCACCCTAAATTGCCATTTCAGTGCTAACATAAAGCTCTTGTGGCACTTCTATGAGCCAGGACACTACAAAACCAACAAAGTGGCATGTGGGCCCGGCAACGACTCAGATTAGGCTGGGCATCCACACAGTCTGATCAGAGTTATTGCGGTGCTCTTAAAGGGAAGTGAATGGTCCAAACTACCTGCATGCAAACACCAAAGACTGATCAGACTGGGGGGTGCCCAGGCTGATCTGAGTCTTCAATGGTCCCACATGCCACTTTGTTGGTTTTGTTGTGTCACGGCTTAATTATGGAGAAACTAGCTCCAGATAACCTGGAAAGACTAGGCTATGGCATTTCACGGCTTTAAGAAAAATACTTTTTTATGTAACACATAAAGGAATCCTGTGGGCTAGAGAATTCTAGTAGTCAGGGAAATCTGGTGTTTGGTCGGGGAACAGTTCTGACATTACCCGGTATAAGGAAATTTTGACATTTTTTTTCTTCAGGATCTTTGTAAACTATAAATGAGCTGCAACACAAGATAACCAACAAAGTGTCATGCTCGCCCAGCACAGACCCAGATCAGCCTGGGCATCTACTCTGTCTGATCAAGTCCTCATCTGCTTAAAGGGTAGCTAAGGGTCTAAGCTACCTCCGTGCGGACAGCAAAGACTCTGATCAGACTGGGCGAATGCCCAAGCTGATCTGAGTCTTTGCTGGGGGCACATGCCACTTCGTTGGTTCTGTCATGTTACTGGTCAAATACAATCATTATATAGTACATGTATTTCTATTTGTTTCCAGCATGACCTGCAGCTCATATTTGAACCTAGAGGATCTGGAGAAGGGTGACATTAACAGTCAGAGTGAGGTCTGGATCAAACCTGGCATGTCTTATGCCATACCTATCCAGATTAACAAGTCTAACACAGTCTTTGGTTGGGAATTCACTTCATATCCTAAGGTATGTATGATAGCATAAGTGATTGTTAGCTCGCCTATACGAACTTACAGGAAGAGCTATTGCACCAACCCCGGCATCGGTGTAGGCGGCGGCGTTAGCAAAATGTTCAAGTTTTATGGTAAAGTTTTTTTATGTGATGGGCAAGGCACTGTCAGGCGAGCGATCCTGTACGTGGACAGGTCTTGTTAGATGGTGAAAGTAATTGAGCTGCGACATGATAAAACCAACAAAGTGGTTGTGCATCCAGCGGAGGCTCAGATCAGCCTGGGCATCCACCCAGTCTGATCAGACTCTTCACACAGCGCATAAAGGTAGCTTAGGGTCTACGCTAGGCTCCATGCGGACAGCGAAGACTCTGATCAGACTGGGCGGATGCACATGCTGATATTAGTCTGCGCTGGGTGCACAACCACTTTGTTGGTTTTCTCGTGTCGCGGCTCAATTATTTCATGTGTCTTAATTTTTAGAATTTTTACAGATTATGAGAGTGGGTTTACTAATGTTGTGGGGAGGCAGAACTCCAATAGAAATTAGCATTAACCCTTAATTTAAAAGTGCCCCAAAATAGACTACAAAATTCACATTTGCAAAGTTTCATCCAAGCTACGAGGGTTGATCCAGAAGTAATGTCACTGCAGCTATAAAATCGTGTAAAATAAAGAGAGAGCAACAAATTTTCGTATCCAAGTACCTTAATCTATTTGCATTATGATCTGAGAATATCATAAAAATACAGTGCAAAGTAACTGAGATATCGAGATAGACAGAAGACATGGTAACGAAACGCGCCGCACGTCAATGACGTCGTTGACGCACCAGACGAAGTTTCGATACTGTGTCATGTCCAAAGTAGCATATTCGTTGTTCCAGCAAAGCACTAATGTCTGTTCACCCATGTCTATCTCTTCTTTTAATGTTACTTGAACAGCCCCGCGGCTCAGGTTTAAGAATTTACATTATATTTGAATTGCAGGACATCGTTCTTCATACATTGGATCAGAACAACAGTGACGTTATTTTTTGAAATTGTACACAAAGGTCTTCCGGTTTTCGGACTAGCCTCTAGGGACCCATCTGCACCCGTATCGCGCTGATTGCACCTTGTCACAAGCCTGATAATATTTGTTATATCACCACATGTCTAATAAACAGCTCTAGAGGCTGTAATGGTGATATTCCAAATTTGAGGCAAAACCGCATATATATCCGCTGACGCGTTTGTCAGAAATCTACATTTTTACTCTCGGCAGTAACAAGCATTAGCACTAGCTAGCGAATTTCAAACTGCAGTGACGCTATTAAAATTTCAACAATGGGCGGCAGTAATATATTTGGTCATCGTATCAAATTTTCATCTGATTTGGCGCGTTATTTTGATTTTGATTTGTGATTGCCTTTGAAACTTATGTTCATGTAATTAACGTTATTCTAACGTGCGGCGCGATAGCGTCGGTGGCTTAGTTTGAACGTCTATATATTTGAGAAGGAAAAAGATTCGAACTTTATATTTATTCTGTAAATCAGAACTGAATTGCAGTGTAGCTTGATATAATTTTTATAATAGTGCTACGATGAATAAGCGCGCAATGGACACAGTGACATTACTTCTGGATCAACCCTTGTATAATACAGTATTTGTACATCTCACTGAGCTAGAGTTTGTGGTAGCCTTATATCACTGGTATGAAACACAATTTACCAAAACTGAATACCGTATTAATTGAATGCCCCGCAGACTTCGCATTTTACGAAAGAGTGATATTTTGAGCACAAAGTGTAGATAATCGGCCACTGCCAAAATACTTCTTATAAACAGTATTAAGGTGAATGGGAATACAACTCTATTTTTTGCCTTCCTTCTCTGTAAGGTGGGGGTCAACTCTTAAAGGAAAGAATTTACTCCTTTAAGAGCAAAGTCTTTCCTTTAAGAGAAGACCCCATTTCAAAGAAGCAAACAGGAATTCATACAATATAAAATAAATTTAGGAAAAAAAGCATGGGGGTGTATATTAGAGCAGGAGCGTTTCTTAGGATTTATATGGTAGGTTCACTTTCAGGGGAAACAACTTTGCCATTTTCTTTTTGCTTCTCTCCTCCATAGTGGCCAGGTCTTGAGGAATTTGCTCCCCTAGGAACATTTTTTGCTTTAAGGGTAAGCCCTACTCGGAAAGGCTATGATACTCAGGGAAGCAAACAGGAAGTCACAACAGTTGTTTCCCCTTTGTGAAAGTGGAGAAAAATATCATTTGTACCCACACACCTTAAGTTACTACCATGGCAAGGACTTAGATCAGCCTAAGCATAAATGCAGACTCATTTAATCTTCCTTACCATAATTCCCTTGGACATAATCAATATTCAGAACACTAATTGGACAGTATGACTATATAGGCTGGCCTGAGTCTTCACTTTACACACTATAAGAATTTTTTTTAACGAAATGTTTCATTTTAGGATGTTGTGTTCAGTGCCACCTACCGACAAACTCAGGGCGTGCCTTACAAAGATGGCCAGGTTCTTGTGCCTCCCTGCAAGTGTGATTCTCACAAAGAGGCTACTAGAGGGGAGCTAACTGCAAAACAACCAGGAATTTACACGCTCATCTTTGACAATACCTACTCTAAAATGACATCAAAGAGGGTCAATTACAGCTTGTTCTCCAGCAAATCTACGACAGACTCCTGATAAAATGGCACATTATACTGGGGCTGTTCAATGGAAATTCTTCAGAATTTTACAAGGACATTTCTCGAAATTGAGGCAGTAGAGAATTATCTCCCAGTACTCAGTCATGGAGAGCCAGACATGAGTTTTAAGAAAATGAGAGTCATGACATGATCAAACCAACAAAGTAGCATGTGCACTCATCAAAGACCTAGATCAGTCTGGGCAGCCTGCCATTCTGATCAGAGTTTTCTCTGTGCACATAAAGGATAGCTAAGGATCTAAGCTACCTTCATGCCGACAGTGAAGACTCTGATCAGACTGGGCAGCCTGCCATTCTGATCAGAATTTTCTCTGTGCACATAAAGGATAGCTAAGGATCTAAGCTACCTTCATGCCGACAGTGAAGACTCTGATCAGACTGGGCGGCTGTCTAGGCTGATCTGAGTCTTTGCTGGGCGCAATTGCCACTATGTTGGTTTTGTTATGTCGCGGCGCAAATATACTGTTATGTTATTATTTGGAAAATATTAGTCTCTCTTCTCACATGAGCTACTCTGAAAGGAAAGAATTTACTCTCTCTGAAAGCAAATTCAGTCCTTCAAGAGTAGCTTCAACTGGAGAAGGGATTTATCTACCAAGGAAGTGAAAGCTGTCAGTTAGTTATCTCCCTTGTCAATTGGGTACCTCGTCAGAATTGTTGCTCAAGTGTAGACCCCAATCTTACAGTGGTTTTATCATCCAGGGAAGCAAACAGAGAGTCATTAAATTTGTTCCTCTTTGGAAAAATGGTGAAATAAACATGGAGGTATACTGGTACCCATAGATCTTAACTGTGATATATTTTCACTATTTTTCTCTTGGACATTTGATTATGCTTTCTTAGGATGACGTTTAAAGGTAAATGATACACTTCCAGGGGAAGCAACTAGGCTCATTTTAGCTCACGGATGCCGAAGGCTTTAATCAACTTATAATATAGGCTTTGCTAAATCATCTGTCCTCTGTGGTCCACAATTTCAACTGACTTTTCCTCTGAAGGCGTTGGATTGATTTAATCAAATTTCATAATGAGCTGAAGGGATCTGGGGAAAGTTTGTTCAAATGTTCCTTGTTTTATATGAGAAAAAATCTAACATGGTAGCCCAGAAAGTTTACTGCCAAAACTTCCAGTTGCCCAAGTTGTCATGTAGCTAAGATTCCATGGATTGCTGTTGCCAGAAGGACAAATTTGGGCAACTAAAGATCAAATTCTGAAGATTTCTGGTGGCTCCAGACAAAAGTAAGGCGTATTTGGCCACTGGTAAGAAAAGTATGGGGAATATAGGTCAATGTTCAAGACACAGTTGTAAACTCAGCGTGATTATTAATGCACCAGTAGAATAAATAAAATGTCGTGTTTTCTGCTTTTTTAATGGAAAAAAATGTACCATAATTTTCCTAAATTTTTGGACATCATCAGATTTTTTCATAATCTTCTAAAATCTGAATTAAGAGAGTTTACCACAGAATGATGCCACCAAAAGATGCAAACAGAAATCCAAACAGTGAAGACCCTGATCATACTGCTCCTCTCTGATCATACTGCTCCTAGTGGAGCAGTCTGATCTGGGTAAGCACTGTTTGCCAAGACCTATCTGTTGAAAAACTTACAAAAAGTACGATAAGTTACAATTTGTTTGTTTTGAAAGATTTCTGAAAATTTGCTTTAGAAAGACACATTTGCTACTGCTTGCTCATATTTTTATGCTTAAGCCTTTTATGGCTAAGCCTTAGAAGGCTAGTGAATTATTTCTCTGTTGTCAATCAAAAAACCCAGTTGAACTTTGTATAAATACTCTATCAAGATATTGCTCATGATCTTAGATGTACGGTACTCTTTTATTCAGTTTGATATTTTATAAGTCATTTTACGTACGTATTTTGAATATTTAACCCCTGATATGGTCATTTATTTACATTCATTATTATGGTGCAAAAACTTTTAACCAGATTTGTACAGTGAATTATTTATAACCAGATTTATTTATTGCATTTCTTTTATTATAACTCATATGTTGTTATTTTGTTTTGTCATTAGTGCAGAGCTATTTCAGGGGAGGTGGGTGGATTCAGACAGAGTTTTAAAGGGGCTACAACTCTTCGTGTAATGTCATATCATAGATACACCTCTTACTCCGAGGGCTGATATGGGTCATAGGTTGATAATGCTATGAAGGCTGATATGGATCAAGGGTTAATATGGGCCCAAGGGTTGATATGGATAAGAGGTTTGTTATGGGGTATGAGGACTGATACTGGTCTAGGGCTGATGCAGAGTTTGAAATAATAAATACCACATACTATAATGAGCCGCGACACGAGAAAACCAACAAAGTGGTCGTGCACCCAGCGAAGACTCAGATCAGCCTGGGCATCAGCCTGAGTCTTCGCTGTCCGCACGGAGGTAGCTTAGACCCTTAGCTACCCTTTAAGCCCAAAGGGAAGAGTCGGATCAGACTGGGCGGATGCCCAGGCTGATGTGAGTCTGCACTGGGCACACAACCACACTGTTGGTTTTCTCGTGTCGCAGCTCATATTTATTCAGTTATTTAATGCAGTTTGTCCTTCCAATACAATCTCAAAGCATGATATCTTTGTAAGATGGATATACAGTCCATTCCCGATATCTCGAACATTGATATCTCAAAATATGTTCTCATATCAAAGAATATATTTCCTATTTTTATTTACATTTCAACTTCTGTTATCTCAAACTACTGATATCTCAAAGTAAATTTTCTGGTACCAGAAAATTTACTTTGAGATAAAAGTAGTTTGGGCTGAAGTTTGACTTCGAGATATCAAGAGTTGACTGTAGAACTCTTCGGGATTGCTTCCAAAGAGAAAAATCCATTTTATACATGTAGTTGAATTATAAAAGACTGATTTACATATTTGAGGTAATTTTGAAAGACTAAATTCCTGTCTAATTTAATCAAACAAATATAGTACATATTTCCCAGTTTAGTGAATCAGAGATGCAGTTTGGGTGGGAGTATGGTATACATTATTGGAACTATGTATGATACATGAGATATGGATTGAGATGTTTTAGTGGATGCTGCCATTATTTGTATAATGGGTTGAGATGTTTTAGTGGATGCTGCCATTATGTGTATAATGGATCGAGATGTTTTAGTGGATGCTGCCATATGTGTATAATGGACTGAGATGTTTTAGTGGATGCTGCCATTATATGTATAAGAATGTCCTGCAAATATCATGAATGCAAAAATCAAGGTATTTTCCTGGTACATGTATGATTTACATGTATAAGGATAACTTTTGTATATTGGAAAATGTCGTTTTACCTGATCATGTATTACCTAAACACAGAGCATATCATTGAAGTAATACTATAACTATGTTTCTTTTGTTATAAGATCAGGGGGGTTTCCTTTAAAAAACAATCTCAAAATTCTAGATCCATAATTTAAGACAGGTCTAGATTTTTAGGATATTTTAGAAGGAAAAATCCGTCTCATTGCTGAATAACACAAAAACTGATCTACATATTTGTGGAATTTTGGAAGGGTAAGCTGCCATCTGATTACAGAATAGACACGGTGTGATGAATTGCGTGATCATGATATGTAAGCTGCATTTTGACAAACCTTGATTCAAGGTGAATGGATATACTTGCAAGAGAAGCAGTTTTGACATGTTTATTTCTGTCTCCCTTCTCAATGGGGATCAACTCTTGAAAGAAAGAATTTGCTCCTTGAGGAGCAGATTCTTTCTTATAAGAGCATATCCCTTGTTGGAAGAGTTTCATAGTCCAGGCAAGCAAACTGAAAGTGACAAAAGTTGTCCCCCTTTGAAAAATAATGATGGAAAACCATGCAGGTGTACCCACACTTCCTAAGGCTTCAATAAATTGCAGTGCTGCATAAATTATATGAACAGTGGATACTAACAAGAATCATTCTACTTTGATATCAGAAGGCTCAAGTGGACAAAGGCTTCATACCAAGAAGTTGCAGGCTGGTCTGAGTCTTTGTTGGTTGCATATGGGTAAATCAGCATTTTGGCAAATTATGACTCATGTTGTAGGTCTCACTCAAGAGCCCCAACCCAGATTTTAAAGTTCATAATAAAACTTGATCATGTTCTCAAAATCCTAATTGTTCAATTTAAAGTTTCTTACTTATGCCAAGAACGTTGAATGTTATAATAAAGTTCAGTTCTGTTTAGATTTTACTCAAGGTTGGTAATTGCTGTACCCAACGAACACAGTAATTGTGTACTGTACACAGTTTGTGAGTGTTTAAATATCATGTAAACATCTGCTGTTTTTAGTTCATGAAAGCAATGATGATTATTTGTAGCAAAGTAAAATTTGACAAAATTTAATATGGTATTAAGTAAAATGGTGCAAATTTCATTAAATTTGGTCTTGCCTTTGGACTGCACCCACACAGTTTCCTGTTGTGTGTGTTTGCCAAGAAAATGTGTCATTTACAGTGCTTGAAAATTCTCTACTGTTCAAACTTCCTCTCTGCCCTCAAACTGTTGTTAAAATGGACTAACATTTAACTGTGTACAGTATGCAATCACTGTGCTTGATGGGTACAGTGATTACCACTTTTGTTACTTTTTATTGCAATAAATTATTTGAAGTTAATTTGTTGTATGTCTACTTTAGATATCCACAAAGTGCTCATGGTCAACCGTGGTGATCAGTCACTATCTGGCCATCGTCTGCCACTTACCTTGTAAACACAATAGAGGTTACATTTTATAAGTCATCATAACGAAACATACACAGTTTAATATTTTTATGGCCAAAAGATATCTGCCAAGTCTAATAATGGATCCTGTCTAACAATTAACTTTAGAGTTATCCCCCTTACCTGGTAAAAAGCTTTTAAACTGAATGGAGGCTTTATATCTAGGAATGAAAACCAAACATATGGAAAAACTCTTAAACAGTGGATTTCTCAGAAACTATTTAAGTCTAGGGGTACAATACTTGGTATACATGGTCAACTAAATGAACAAGTGAAGATATTATGTCACTTAAGGTCAAGGTCACTCCGTCTGTCCATCCGTCGTCAAGAGTTTCAAATATCTTCTCCTCTGAACCACTGGGCCAATTGAAGCCAAATTTCATACGGAGTCTCAGTGGGATGGGCGAACGAAAGTTTGTACCCGGGGTCTGGGTCATGTGACCAAGAAGGCCACCATGCCCATATATGGTAAAACATTTAAAAAAATTTCTCCAGAATAAAAAGGCCTATGACCTTGAAACTTGGTATGTAGCATTGGGCATGAGGGCCCATCATAGTTTATACAAATGATGACCTTGCTTTGACCTTGACCTAATGTATGACATGGTCAACTTTGGTACGTTTGGCTTTTATATGGGAAAACGCTTAAACGGTGGATTTCTCAGAAACTATTTAAGTCTAAGATACAATACTTGGTATACATGGTCAACTAAATGAACAAATGAAGATATTATGTCACTAAAGGTCAAGGTCATTCCGTCCATCCGTCTGTCATCAAGATTTTCAAATATCTTCTCCTCCGAAACCACTGGGCCGATTGAAGCCAAATTTCATATGGAGTCACAGTGGGATGGGGGAACGAAAGTTTGTACCCGGGGTCTGGGTCACATGATTAAGATGGCCGCCATGCCCATATATGGTAAAAACCCTTCAAAAATCTTCTTCTCTAGAACCAGAAGGCTTATGACCATGAAACTTGGTATGTAGCATTTGGCATTCAGGATCATCATAGTTTGTACAAATGATGACCTTGCATTGACCTTGACCTAATTTATGACATGGTCAACTTTGGTATGTTAGGCTTTTATATGGGAAAACGCTTAAACAGTGGATTTCTCAGAACCTGCTTAAGTCTTAGGTACAATACTTGGTGTATATATGGTCAGCTGAATGAACAGATAAAGATATT
Organism: Ctena decussata; assembly: GCA_963989385.1. Lineage (NCBI taxonomy): Eukaryota > Metazoa > Mollusca > Bivalvia > Lucinida > Lucinidae > Ctena > Ctena decussata. Next base: position 11,879,222 of record OZ022504.1, read on the forward strand.
ATGTCACTAAAGGTCAAGGTCATTCTGTCCATCCATCTGTTGTCAAGATTTTCAAACATCTCTGAAATCACTGGGCCGATTGAAGCCAAATTTCATATGGAGTCTCAGTGGGATGGGGGAAAGAAAGTTTGTTCCCGGGGTCTGGGTCACATGATCAAGATGGCTGCCATGCCCATATATGGTAAAAACCCTTCAAAAATCTTCTTCTCAGGAACCAAAAGGCCTATGACCTTGAAACTTGGTATATAGCATTGGGCATTTGGGCCCATCATAGTTTATACAAATGATCGTCAACTTTGGTATGTTAGACTTTACATGGGAAAACGCTTAAACAGTGGATTTCTCAGAAACTGTTTAAGTCTAAGATACAGTACCTGGTATAAATGGTCAACTAAATGTCACTTAAGGTCAAGGTCATTTCTTCCATTCATCCATCGTAAAGATTCTCAAACATCTTCTCCTCTGAAACCACTGGGCTGACTGAAGCCAAGTTTCATATGGAGTCTCAGTGGGATGGGGGAACGAAAGTTTGTACCCGGGGTCTGGGTCAAATAAACAAAATAGACACCATGTCCATATAAGGTAAAACCCCTTCAAAAATCTTCTTCTCTAGAACCAAAAGGCCTATGACCTAGAAACTTGGCATGTAGTATTTGGCATTCAGGATCATCATAGTTTGTACAAATGATGACCTTGCATTGGCCTTGACCTAATTTATGACATGGTCAACTTTGGTATGTTAGGTTTTTATATGGGAAAACGCTTAAACAGTGGATTTCTCAGAACCTGCTTAAGTCTTAGGAACAATACTTGGTGTATATATGGTCAGCTGAATGAACAGATAAAGATATTATGTCACTAAAGGTCAAGATCATTCTGTCCATCCATCTGTTGTCAAGATTTTCAAACATCTCTGAAATCACTGGGCCGATTGAAGCCAAATTTCATATGGAGTCTCAGTGGGATGGGGGAAAGAAAGTTTGTTCCCGGGGTCTGGGTCACATGACCAAGATGGCTGCCATGCCCAATATGGTAAAAACCCTTCAAAAATCTTCTTCTCAGGAACCAAAAGGCCTGTGACCTTGAAACTTGATATAATACTAAGTATGTAGCTTTGGGCACTAGAGCCCAGCATAGTTTATACTAATGACGATCGTGCGTTGACCTTGACCAAATTTATGACACTGTCAACTTTGGTACGTCAGGCTTTTATATGGGAAATGCTTAAACATTAGATTTTTTCAGAAACCATTTAAGTCTAAGGTACAATATTTTGTATAAATGGTTGACTAAATGACCAGATGAAGATATTATGTCGCTTAAGATCAAGGTCATTCTTTGACCTTTGTACAAGGTCACTGAGATTCTCTCACCCGTCAACATTTTCAAACATCTGCTACTCAGTGGCCACTGGGGTCGATTCAAGCCATAGTTCATATTGAGCTTCACCGGGTTAAAGGAACCAAAGTTTGTTCAGAGGGTCTTGGTCGCATGACCAAGATGGCCACCATGCCCATATATGGTAAAAACTCTTCAGAAGTCTTTTTCTCAAGAACCGAAAGGCCTATGACCTTGAAATTGTGTATGTAGCATTGCGCACTCGGGCCCATCATAGTTTATACAAATGATAACTGTGTTTCATATGTAGCTTTAATACTGGGTCAAAGGAAGCAAAGTTTGTTCAGATGGTCATGGTCACATGAACAAGGTGGCCGCCACGCCCATATATGATAAAAACCCTTCAGAAATCTTTGTCCAGAACCAAAGGCTCAGTGACCTTGTGGCTTGGTATATATTATTGGGACTCAACATTAGTCCAGGGGGTGGCAGATCTGCCCCTGCCCTGGGGCTATATACATGTATAAAAGCATTAAAATATATACATGTACCAAGACCAAGTGTCAGGTGAGCTACAGGACCACTGGTCCTCTGGTTCCCCATACTTTGTAAAAACTGCTGTAAATTATCTTGTGAACACGTTAGATGATTGGAGGCTCCAGTTTTAGAGCAATCAAACTAGCTTAATGTGTTTGTTGGTGGCAATAAGATCTCATCCAAATTCCTTAATGGGTCGAATCAGATCTCTAAAGTCAGAGTTATTGCTCCTTTCTTTTTAATGTGTTTGTTGATGGCAATAAGATCTCATCCAAATTCCATAATGGGTCGAATCAGATCTCTAAAGTCAGAGTTATAGCTCCTTTCTTTTTAGCTCACCTGAGCCAGCAGCATCCAGGGGAGTTTATAGGATAGGCAGGCTCCATTGTCCTTCCGTCATTTGTCTGTCCGTCCGTCGTCATCGTCCGTCAACATTATCAACGATATCTCCTCTGAAACCTCTGGGCCGATAGTAGCAAATTTCAAGTAGAGTCTCTATGGGGCGGGGGAACGAAAAGTTGTTCAAAAGGTCCTGGTCACATGACCAATATGGCCACCATGCCCATATATGGTAAAATCCTTTAAACATCTTCTCCAGAACCAGTAGGGGGATGGCCTTGAAACTTGGTTTGTAGCATCAGGTATGCGAGTACTACAAAGATTATTCAAATTATGACCTTGGGTTGACCTTGGCCTTTTTTTGATAAGGTCAAATTTGATTTCTGTAGCTTTTATATGGGAAAATGCTAGAACATAAGATTTCTTGGAAAATGATGAAGATTTTGACCTGAAAATTGGTATATACAGTCATCTAAATGAGTACATGAAAATTTATGCGTACAAGAGGCTAAGGTCATTCTTTGACCTTCGACCCTGGTCTCTCATATTTTGACAATTTCACACATCTCCTTAAAAGCTTTTGAGTTCCAAAACAGATTTAATTCAGATACTTCCTGGTCGGAAAAATAAAAAAAAATAATTAAAAAAAAAGTCTGTGCCGTGTGATGGCCGTAAAATAGCTCTCCGTATATTATCCATATTGCAGATTATATCTTATTTGTGTCCTTGAGATCAGAGGATATATTCTGAGCAATCAGAAATTTCTGATTGGTTTAGACTCTTAATCTACAACGCTTTTAATCATTTGGACATTTTCGTTACTAATCAGTCATTGAATTACTGCCTTACTGACGTATAAAGAAATTACAGTATGCTTTTCTCTAGCTTTCTTCATCAGATTTTGTCAGGGTCACTAATGAGGCTTGTATAGCCGGAGCTCCTTCTTTTGTATGTGTTCTCTGCTGTAGAAGAACTTTTTAAGATATTAATTTGACTTCACTGCAGCTGGTGTTGTGCCGTGTGGCGGCCGTAAAATGGCTCCCCGTTCACCATCTATAACGCAAATTATATCTGAGCCGCGACGCGACAAAACCAACTATGTGGTTGTGCGCCCAGCGTAGACTCAGATCAGCCTGGGCTTCCGCCCAGTCTGATCAGAGTCTTCGCTTCGCTGTTAGCTACCATTTAAGCTCTCAGCCAAAAGTCAAAGCGGACCAGGCGGGATGCACAGGCTGATCTGAGTGCGCTGGGCGCACAACCACATTGTTGGTTTTGTCGCGTCGCGGCTCAGATATAATTTGCGGCTCATCTTATTTTTGTCCTTTGAGATCAGAGGATATATCCTGAGAAATCATAAAGTCTTGACAGATTTACACTCTTAGTCTAAATTATCGTGTTTTTTATATACTATCAGTCATTGAATCAACTGCCTTATTACAGTATGCTTTTTTTCTGGCTTTCTTCCGCAGATTTTGTCAGGGTCACTGATGAGGCCTGTGTAGCCGAAACTTCGAAGACTTAGTATAGCCCATGTTTCTTCATTTGAATGTGTTCTCTGCTTTTGAAGGAACCTTTTGAGATATTTTATTTAAAGATTGTCTCCCTCGTTTATTTCATGTTTTCAGTAACAAATATTTTAACAAAATTTCGTTAGACGATATGTAATAGTCTCATAATTAGCCTTAAAAGTTTTGAGAAAATGCATGTTTATTCGATAAATGTGCAATGAAAAATAATCTTCAAATTAAAATGCAAATTACCTATTTCCTCACGGCCTGTAAGAATATCGATTTTGACCACTTGTGTCATGTGATCATGCAGAGGTATATTTCTTACGTATGAATAAATTATTTTTGTCCAATAAAGCGATTTCAACCGCGGTCCGCGACTGTATACAAAATTTATCTTATTTTTTGTTTAAAGTTGCTTTTATCAAATATTATTATATAAACTCTAATTCAAATGTATAGTTAGACCGTGTCGGAGGTATTGCATGAAATATTTCATCAAATCATTTTTGTTATTATTATAAAGGGAGTAAATCTTTAAGGTCTGCAAAAATATCCTCCCCCCCCCCCCCCCCCCCCCCCCCCCCCCCCCACGCATACATGTTTGGGTCTCCATGTCCATTCATCGGCCGGTAGGGGAATGCGAAGTTGCTGTACCATTGTAATGAACGCTTTTCAGTTTTACGGCCCAAACAACAGTATTTCAGTTACTCTGGTAGATTATGAAAGGGGTAAAATCATCCAGAGTCTTCAGAAATATCACACAGTTACCATGACCTTTGAATTCATTGGTGTTTTCTCTTCGATGAAAACGACCGACCCTTAGAAGTACGTTGCACATGAATGTGGCAAAAACATTTATAAAACAGGAGTTGTGAAAATCATAGAACTGACAGATAAAAATATTGCATCAGAGCGCCACAAGTTTGAGCAAGTTAAAAAAATATTTTATTTGTCAATATGTCAATAAGAACTGGATCTTCCCAAAATATTCGGACACCTCAATTATTTCTTAAACTGATTTCAACAGCTTCAGATTTGATAAAGTGACTTTATATCTACACACGTATGTATTAATTGTATCATTAGATATTTGTAAATAGTGCTGACCCTGAACAGACTGCTCTTTAGATCTTGTGCTAGGCTGATTGCTCAGACATTAGCGTCCGAATATTTAGGGTACATACCGTCAATTCAGGTAACTTAAGATTTATGTCCCCTGATAGCGAAACTGCACGAAGTGTTGCCCAACACTGATCTGGAAATATATTCGATTTAATAAAGAATCTGACTTTGAGAGGGTAAGCTTTGATATTCGTGAAATGTTTAAGACTGATTATCAATAATTTTTTCACTATGATCTTAATAATCATATCCAATTTTAATGTTTTAGTCCATTACTTCCTGGTCTACAAAACTATAATGGATATCGAAAGTAGGGCAAAAATTATAAGAATAGAACTATTTATTTGAAGATAGACACTCCCCGATAACCCAGCCGGCACATGATGTCGAAATGACGACACACTGACGTCGACATGACGTGATGACGTCTGAAATACGTCAATGCGACGTCATTTCGACATCATGTGCCTGCTGGTAAGGAGATGGGATAGGATTTAAAAAAAAAAAAAAACATTTCGTGTGCCTTTGTGGGCATGGGTATGGCTATGTACGTGCATGCGCATTTACTTGTCACAATGCACACAATTAACATGAACGCTCGATGTGTTTTTCAGATAAAAATGGAGTCGGTGGACGGGGCCCGGTCGTTGAAAGTCTCCTCAGATGAGTGTTTTGCTTATGAATGTAGTCCGTGCAGGGAGATCGACGTCACAAAAGAAGCCAAATTCTTCTGTCCTCAGTGTAACGACTATCTGTGTGTCTCTTGTGAAGATTCACACAAGAGATTTAGCAGAACCCGGAACCATAAGGTCCTGTCAGGAGCAAACATGCCAGCAAAGGTAGCCGACGCTGGTAAGCCCGGTGTCAAGAGCACAGTGTTATGCTCCTGTGGTGTCAAGGAAGTGTCTGTCTACTGTACAAGCCATGATGATGTCATATGTATAGACTGCAAGACTCTGAAACACAGGTCGTGCAGCAGTTGTTCCATTGATGAAAAGTGTCAAGATTTCAACGTTTGTGCCGCAGATTCAACACTTTCGAATGCAAATGAGCTAGAAACGCTTCTAAAACAGTTTCAAACATCTGGAAAGGAATCCTTAGAACACATATCTTCAGAGACAAAAACATGTCGAGAAGCTATTAAAACGTTAAGTGCAGCACTAAAAGTAGAAATACAAAAAATGGAAAATAAAAGTCTAGAAGATTTGGAAAAAGTCGAAAAATCACAAAAACGTTCAATTCAACAACAAATTGATACCAGCAATATTGCTCTAGACAAGTTGCATTCAGTCAAGAAATACTTGCAGTCATCAAAGGATGCTTCAAGTCAGCGGCAGATGTTTATTTGGAACCTAAGACTGTCCAAGACATTGCGAGAAATAGATCCTGTTACGACCGACATGAGAAAAAATGATCTCAAACCATATATTTCATTTGATCCAAGGGAGATAATCCTGAATACAGAATCCGACAGACTAGGTTCTGTAAAGTGTGGACAGCACCCAGAAACTCCTAAAGTCATCGTAAACATGAACATCAAGTCCATTGAAAAAGTGGATGTTAAATTACCTAGAGATACAACTACTCCATTTATTTCTGGTTCTGTCTTCATGCCAACAGGAGAACTTGTCTTATGTGACAATTTCAACACCAGTTTAAAACTATTTGATAAGACATTGACTATAAAGCAGGACCTCAAGCTGTCTGATAAAGCCTGGGATATTACAGCTTTCACCAATACGGATGTCGTGATCACCATACCCGGGAAGAAGAAACTGCAGTACGTACAGGTATTACCCGATCTTCAGTTAGGTCGGTCTGTTGAGCTTGACAAGATATGCTGGGGTGTTGAGGCCTATAGAGATGATCTGTATGTCAGCTGTCACAACAATCCTGGTCAGGGAGAAGTTAGAATATATGACAGTAAGGGAGAGCTGAAGAAAACATTAGGTGTATCACAGGATGGCACATACATGTTTGAACGTCCACATTACATAGCTGTTTCTGTGAGAGGGGAGCTATATGTGTCTGACTACAACCTTAACAAAATTATTCGACTGTCAAAAGATTTCTCTCAGGATGTCTCACTGTCTGATCAGGATTTACAGGGGCCGGAAGGAGTTTTGCTCGATGGTGATAACAATGTTTTTGTTTGTGGATGGGATTCAAATGATGTGCTGGTTTTTGATAAACATGGTAAGAAGACAAAGACTCTTCTCACAGCAAGAGATGGTTTGGACCATCCATGCAGTATCAGTTATCGTCAGAGTGATAACACTCTTGTCGTCGGGGGTTATAGTCCAACAATAGTTGTGGTAAAACTGGAATAGTGTCGCAAGGTCAGAATAGAAGAGCTGTTGTTGTCAGAGGAAAATGTCATTGAAATCTGTAATTCGTGTTGAAAGTTACCTTTTCATGTATGTTATCATTAGCCGTGTATCTATTATATTAACACTGATTCAATCTTAAATGCTTAAAGACAGTCAAAAGAAACTTAATCCTGTTCGAGAAAGTTAATATTTCGGAAGTGGCAGGAAAAGATGGGGCTTTAACCTGTGCGAAAAGTGAAAGCTGAGATCAGACTGCGCAGCTGCGCAGTCTGATCTGAGCATTCACTGTTCCTATCCAGAATCATTGGACCCTTAGGAATATTCTGAGTGAAGAAGTGACTGGCAGTCTTTCAAATGCACAGGCTGATCGGAAGCTTTGATTTCTTGTTGATGGTATCATTTCCAAAATGTTTGTGGCAAAACTTAAATTGAGTGTCCTTGGCCCAGTTGTGCGAAACTTACGATGTCCTTAGTTAACGAGGCGTTAAAATTTCAAATGTATTATACATAAAAATTGTTCTGTTTTGCTGAAAAAAATGTGAGGAATTTTTGCAGTGCAAAATCTCCTCTCAATTTTTATCATCAAAAGTAATAGCACACTTGATTTTATGCGTACTGCATAAATATCCGCTCGCATGACAATACCACTGTTGTCGTTGATAGTTTAAACTTCAATTGTCGTGAAGATTCGATATGCATAGGTTAATCGGAATATTTCCTTTCTCTGTATATATTGTCAGACTGGGGGTACACTTGTTATTGGATGTGTAAAAACTGTTTAATAGTGTATATTTTATTCAGAAATATCAGTAGAAATAAGGACCAGAAAACCTGGCTGTGAAAGTAATATCAGTTGAAATAAGGACCAGAAAACCTGGCTGTGAAAGTAATATCAGTTGAAATAAGGGCCAGAAAACCTGGCTGTGAAAGTAATATCAGTTGAAATGAGGACCAGAAAACCTGGCTGTGAAAGTAATATCAGTTGAAATAAGGACAAGAAAACCTGGCTGTGAAAGCAATATCAGTTGAAATAAGGACCAAAAACTTGGCTGTGAAAGTAATATCAGTTGAAATAAGGACCAGAAAACCTGGCTGTGAAAGCATGGTCAGTTGAAATAAGGACAAGAAAACCTGGCTGTGACAGCAATATCAGTTGAAATAAGGACAAGAAAACTTTGCTGTGAAAGTAATATCAATTGAAATAAGGACCAGAAAACCTGGCTGTGAAAGTAATATCAGTTGAAATAAGGACAAGAAAACCTGGCTGTGACAGCAATATTAGTTGAAATAAGGACAAGAAAACCTGGCTGTGAAAGCAATATCAGTTGAAATGAGGACCAAAAAACCTGGTTGTGAAAGTAATATCAGTTGAAATAAGGACAAGAAAACCTGGCTGTGACAGCAATATCAGTTGAAATAAGGACAGAAAACCTGGTTGTGAAAGTAATATCAGTTGAAATAAGGACCAGAAAACCTGGTTGTGAAAGTAATATCAGTTGAAATAAGGACCAGAAAACCTGGCTATGAAAGTAATATCAATTGAAATAAGGACCAGAAAACCTGGCTGTGAAAGTAATATCAGTTGAAATAAGGACCAGAAAACCTGGTTGTGAAAGTAATATCAGTTGAAATAAGGACCAGAAAACCTGCCTGTGACAGCAATATCAATCGAAATAAGGACCAGAAAACCTGGCTGTGACAGAGTTTCTAAATACATTATGTAGACTTGCAGACAATAATAGTTTCAAATGGTTAGATTTATATGGAAGGATAGTTCGACAAACTAGACAAGAGTAGATATATTAATTATTTGCTTATTTGTAAATAAAATCGTGAATCTAAAGGTTTCGTTAAGGCATAACATGACAAAAATTGGGGAGAATTAAAAAAAAAATAGCAGAGACAGAGACAGAAAGGTAATAATTTTGGCAGGTTGCGAAAGGTTATTTTATGGTCAATCGCGAATGTGCACTTGGGAAATCCAGCATACGAAAGGCATTGACATGGTCATTGTAGCTACATCAAAACAGCTGTAGATATTTGATTCATTAATTAAATGAGCCGCGACAAGAGAAAACCAACATAGTGGTTGTGCGCCCAGCGCAGACTCAGATCAGCCTGGGAATCCGCCCAGTCTGATCAGCATCTGCACTAAACGCTTAAGGGGTAGCTAATGGTCTTAGCTACCTCCATGCGGACAGCGAAGACTCTGATCAGACTGGGCGGATGCCCAAACTGATCTGAGTCTCCGCTGGATGCACAACCACTGTGTTGGTTTTCTTGTGTCGCGGCTCAAATATTCTTGTATGTAAAAAAAAAAAAAAAAAAAAAAAAAAAAAAACAACTACGTCTTACCTTATTAAGGTGAATTGGTAAACCTCTAGGTGAAAAAAATCCTGACATTTTCTTTTTGGGTCTTCTTTCTCAGTTGGACCAACTTTTAACGGAAAGATGCACCTGTAGAAGCAACATAGAGCCATTTTAAAAGCAAATAGGAAATCATAATAGTTGTCTTCCTTTGTGAAACAATGGCGGTGTACTATTAAAGTGATGATTTCCCGAAATGACCAAGAACAGCCAAAAAGTAACAGATTCAGATTAAGCCATACCACACTCATCTGGTTTTAAATTCTCGACTGTGGTCAGGAGTTCATCATCATAATATTGTGACAGACTCTGATAGTTTGATCCTTATGGAGCTGAACCTGCAAAAAGCAAACACAAGTCACACCAGCCCGATTTTTGTTTTCATTTCACTGATTTTACATACTAACTAAATAACTTTTATAACTCTGGTTCCTGGCGTCGCTTTTCAAATATGTGAAATGCTGATAGTCTTCAAAGAGTGTAGATGAAGAAAAGTAAAGACGCCGTTCGAAATGTTGAATCACTCTTTTCAGGTGACGCTATGAAGTTTATTAGTCAGTGCGCGGAAATCCAATTAACTTTACGTGCAACTTTATATGAAGTCACTTCGATTTTACGTTTCGTGACGTTAACATTGCACCTCCACAAGGCTCAAAATATCAGACACTGTCATATATTCTCCAAAGGCTCCTTTGATCTATCAACGAGAATCCTTATTAGTTATATGGCCTTGATCGAGATGTTCAATAAATTTCTGTAGCATCTCATCACGCAGTCATGTTTGTTTTTAACTGCTGTCTATTGCCTCGATTTACAAGTATATAAAAATGGATATGAACTGGAGCCCATCAATTTCACCTTTGAGCCAAGAGAGGTTGGATTATTTCTCCAGATTGGCTTTAGCTTTGTAACAGTTTCGGTACACTGGTATCAGTCCATTAAATAAAACAAGATCATAAATGAATACATGAAAATGAATGTACATATCATACTCTATCACTACATTTCGAAAGATGTTGGATTTAATGGACTGGGGAACTTGCTCAAACTAACGGTATGCACAGCTGAAAGTGTTTATTTATAACTCCTTGAAACCATGCTAATGGTGTGTGGAAAATCAGATTTATATCTCTGCTGTTGACCCCATTCAATGTTTGTCTGCCGGTGGTAAGTTACAGAATTCTTGTCCAATTCTGAGATTTATCTCTGAAATTAAAGTTACACACAAAGGTCTGAACATCAGCGAGGTTCTGATTCTTTACAAAAACAGTGTCAGCCCAGATCACACTGCAGGGTCTACATTTTTGCATTTCTGTCTATGCATTTCTGCATTGGAAAACAAAGTGGATCCTGATACGACTGCTCCTTTAAGACGTAGACCCTGATAAGACTGCTCCTTTAGAATGTAGCCCCTTATAAGACTGCTCCTTAAAGATGTAGGCTCGAATATGACAGCTACTTAAAGTTGTACACCTAAATAAACAACTTTTTAAAGCAGAAGACCCAGATAGGACTGCTCCTTTAGGATGAAGACTCCGACCGGAGAGCTCCTTTAGAACATAGAATTAGACAGCTCCTTCAGGCAGTATACCTAATAAGACTGCCCGTTAAGGATGTAGACCCAGATAAGAATTCTCCTTTAGGATGTAGACCCTGATCTGATAAGACTGCTCCTTGAGGCTGGAGACCCTGATAAGACAGTTCCTTACGGATGTAGACCCTGACCTGATAAGACTGCTCCTTAAGGATACAGACCCTGACCTGATAAGACTGCTCCTTAAGGATGTAGACCTTGACCTGATAAGACGGCTCCCAAAGGATTTAGAACGTGACCTGATAAGACTACTCTTTAAAGACGTAGACTCTGACCCAATAAGACTGCCCCTTAAGGATGTAGACCTTTATAACACTGCTCCTTAAGGATGTAGACCCTGATGAGACAGCTCCTTTAGGCTGGAGACTTTGATAAGACTGCTCCTAAAGGTTGTAGATCCTGATAAGACTGCTGCTTTTGGAAGTATACCCTGATAAGACTGATGCCTTAAGATGTATAAACTTTGATGAAAATAATTATGAGAATGCTTAAAGTCCCAATTTTTAAAATGTTTACGGGATTTATTTTTTACGAACTGATATTTCTGGGACACAAATACACATTATATTACCAGCTTCAGAACCTGCAGTATTTAGATATTTGATGCCAGAGTTGTAAAACTCCTGTTTGTAAACTATTACATAAATATGACCTGTCTGTGAACTTCTGCCAGAGGTCAGACAACTGGTCCCTAGTAAAAGAGGGGAAATTGAACTTTGCTGACCTTCCTGAGGGAACCTTTATATTGGGTCCCAAGAAGATACTTCTCCAGGCCCATGTATTTCAGGAATGGGCAAGTAATAAAACATCTTGGTGAAAGTAATGTACCGGCTATGTACCTTGCCATACAAAAAGCCAGAACCTAAATACATGGACCGAATGCCAGGCTACAGTTTCGGTTGATTGTGCAGTTCTTGAGACAATCTCAGGTTTTGAGACGTCAGTTTCTCAGAAGTGCAGTTCTAAATATTTTGTAGAAAGGCGATTACCCAATTATGCCCAGTGGACCCTTCTATCCTGATGTACAGGAAGTGTCCATTAAGCATTTAAGGGGTGTCTGGTTTAGTTAATTATCGTATTGAAGGGCGGGCCATTTATTAAAAAAACAGTTGAGACCCTGATCAGACGCCGCTATTTGCGGCGTCTGATCATTGTCTCCACTGTTTGCCTTTACATCTTTTCTGGGACACACAAGCAAACAATCAAAAACATCTTAACCTTCTGTATTCACATACTAAAAGGAGTGACCCCACTTGAGCATAAGTAAGTAGCAAAATTGTTAGGAACTGACACAATTTAATTCCAGATCCAACCCAAGACACAATGTGGGACAAAGACATTACAAGATTAGTCACCACCGAAGACATTGTAGCGGCATGTGAACAGCCATTTCCCAAGTAGGTAGTCAACTGGCTAGCTTTAACATCACAAAAAATATATCAATAGCAGACATAGCAAAAGACAACACATCAACACAACAAAGAAGAACCAAAACAGTAGTGCCGCCTTGGGATGAACGGTAATGAGGGCATGTCTACGATAAAAGGGTCGTAATTACGGCTTCTGCTAATAACAGGACCTGGCTTCGAGTCAGAGCAGTCTGATCAGTCGTTGCAGTAGACAGTAAGCACTCAACAGTACACAGGACGAAATAGAGGGTGTACCTAAAAACAGTAATGTCCAGTAGTGTACAGTAATGTCCAGTAATGTACAGTAATGCCCAGTAGTGTACAGTAATGACCAGTAATGTACAGTAATGTATATTTAATTTCGAAATATTTTTTCTTGCATAACTTGACTAACGATTTCTAAAATGTTGTTATTTTTGCCCCAAGTTCAGCACGTTTTTAATAACGCCTTTTGCTTGGATTAAATTAGTTTTTATAAACAGGAATATAAATGTTGAATTTTGTGATTCTGCTTTTGTTCTTATTAAAACATGACCAATTTAACTGTAGGCTCTGGAAAAATAACAACGCATTTCTACAAAATAAATAAATAGATAAATTAATAAGATAAATTTATTTTGAAGAAATGCTATGTTAATTTTTAACTTAAAGGAAACATAGCACTGTGACGTTTTCAATAAAACGTACAATAAGGTTTCATAAGATTTCAGAATACTTAATTTTATTTATTATTATTTATTATTATTATTTCAGTTTTTCATTTAAATACATTTTTTATTTTTTTTTTTTTTTTTGTGACTGAAGAAGTGTTAAGAAGGAGCAAAGGTGTCTGTGCTTGAGAGTAAATGCAAATTACATCTCTTAAGGATTTCTAAATACCAAGCCGGCAATTTTATTATGGAATTACTGTAGGGAATTACTGCGCATAGTGCTTTGAAGTGGTTATAAAAATCGACTTAATTTAGACCGGACAAAGCGATTTAACCTTTTAGAAATCAGAAACCTAAAATTCTAGCGAACGAAATGAGATTAATAAAAAAAGATCGGAACTAAAATATATGCTTATGAATTTCATTTTATCATTTATTTTGAATTATCAGAACATTAATGACACTAATTTATAACCGGCACTTTATTAACAACCTCACTGTATGGGGTCTTTTACCTTCTGCAACCAATTGATAAGTTAATACGCTCAATTACCATCACCCAACTTCCAGACGTCCGAGGTGAATTTTCATAGGAAAAAATGTATCGTATATGAAAGTACTGACTCTTTCACTTGGAATCTCGTCGGTGTTGTTCGAGTCTTCCATAGGTTATATGTGAGAAAGCCAAGGTCGAGTACAGTAAAGGTCCCATTACTCTATTAGTGGTGATCATCCATGAGAGGTATCGCTGCAAGCTTCTCTCTATAGTTCCGTAAATGACCGTTAAAAGCCAACTTTTAAACGAATAAAACATCATGGACTTCCTCATAAAAATGGTTTAAGAATGATTTAGGTCATTTTAGTTTACAACTAGACTGACTTTTCGAAATCATAAACTTGAATATTAAAAGTGGTAAAATACAATGTGCAGGCGTTGGGTCCAATCCAGTCCTTCGCTTTTGTTTATATTGCGTCACATTTTTTTGAAGCGATATGTCATTTTTTTTCCCTAGAACATGTTTCCCGTAATTTTACCAGTTATATGACTCAGTATATGCCATCAACCCACATAATGATCATGATGATTTGTGTTTAGACGTTTTATCACTGTTAGGACAATGGAGACTTTAAAGTGTCCACTACGACTGTTAAAAGCATCTAAACACAAAACACATGTCAAATGAAAAGCAGTTCAAACTTCCTGTTTGGTGATCAAATGTCGCTTAATGTGCACTTACTGAGTCATATGATAGGGGAAAAATTGTTATTTGTTTTTTTTTTTTTTTAAATTATAAACCGCTCTAGAAAATGCACTGGTCGCGGAATGTAGTAAACAAAACCAAGACAATGGCTTGGGCCCAACTCATGTATATTGAATCTTCACCATTTTATTCAACATTATAATATTGAAGAAAGTAGGTCATTTTAGGTGCCAACTAAAACGACTCAAATCATTTTTCAAAACTTTCTATGTGAAAGTTTTTTTTTCATTTTTTTTTTTTTCATTTTGTTTAAAGTTGGCTTATCACGGTCATTTACAATGACGAAAACGCAGTGAGAATCTTGCAGCAATACCTTGCGATGAACTTTTTCATGAATTAGTTGGGGATGTATGAGGATAGTTTATTGTGGAAATGTATGTGGTGGCACCCCACTAGAGCCGTCTCATAGGACGGTTCTGGTGGGGAGTCACAATATATGTTTTTGGTCAAAGATGGATGGGATTGTCTTGGAGGTGTCCTCAAGTACCCCTCTTATCTATGGAAAGGTTTGGGATAGTTGTCCGTGGAAATGAGTGGTGTGGCACCACACTAAAGCCATCTAAATAAGATGGTTCTGGTGAGGGATTACGATATATGTTTTTATTTAAAGATAGGAGGGATTGTCACAGAATGGTCATCAAATTCTCCTCATGTCTGAAGCACTGTACACTGGTACATGTGTATTTACATTTTATGTTCCTTAGTTGTACTGCGGTCAGGTAGACCAAGCCAATTTAAATTTTGTTTTGTTTTGCTTCTGTTTTGCTATTGCTTGTTGCTGTGTGTTTCAGTTAATTTATTTTACTTGTGATGTGATGGACATGCATTTGAGCATATCTGGCAGTTTATATCGGCCTGCAAATGGGCATGTGCTGCTCAGAGTCTGCATTATTACCATAACTCTGCAGTGAGAATCTTGCAGCAATACCTTGCGATGAATTATTTCATGAATTATATATAGAGCAATCGGGTCTTCAAACGAGAATTTAGTTTTCTCTCTCTCTCTCTCTCTCTCTCTCTGAAAGTCCCGTTTTAACACGCTTCTAATCAATGGTCGGCTTTGAGAATTTTTAATTCAAAGGGAGGTAATTTGAACGTTTAGAATCTTTAAACTTTATTTTAGGGCGTGATTGCTAAAACTAATATTTATTGTGTACAAGAAAACATCTTCTGTGCAAGCGCAAACTAAAAAATTAAGATCTGATTTATTAAAATAAGAAAAAGTGAAATGACTCCGGGCAGTACAGACACGAATAATTGTCCATAATTTGAATTTATAAGCAGACGTCTGTCCAACCCGAAATAATCCATATTTAGATTAAATGTTTGCTAGAATGGCCGAGAATGTGAATTAAAAACTCTGAAGTTTTTATTTTTGCACAGTATACATGTAGTTGGTTAGTAGGTTATTTTGGGGGTCGGGCCGCGTAGCGCAGTCGGTAGTGCATCTGACTTATAAGCCAGAGGTCCCGGGTTCGATACCAGGTACTTTCATTTAGTGCATTTAGTACCGGTTAACCGCTTATGAGGTATAAGCCTGCCCAGGAATAGTATGGTTAGGTTAACTGACCGTCCCGACATGACCATATATGTTTACCGCTGGCGTTAAACAACAACTAAGGTTATTTTGGGTTTTACAGCCCTTAGAGTCAGTATTTCAGTATATATCGGGCCGTCTCTTACTTTCCCATATTATTTTTTTTTCATATACATTACTTTTTCATATTCTGATCTTGAAAATACTGCATATATCTGTATATATTTTTAACGAATTAACTTTTTGTTATTCATAACGTATATCTATCATGATTCGGCATTTGTTTAGACATAGCAGCAGAGATCTCTTGCTGTGAAACGTTTTTTGAAGTATACAGCTACGCGCACCTGCAAACTAATTGACCAAGTAATTATAAAGTGCCCCCCCCCCCACCCCTCCCCGTATCCTCACGCCGATTCGACGAATCTCATTATCATTAATTATACCCCAGGTTGGAACTTTTGCAACAAACTGGCACCTGTCGATAATTATTACCCCCCTTTGCGAACTACTGCCACCAATACTATAACGCTAAAAATCACGCTTCGTTTACGAAAATGATCGAAAAAAAAAATAAATAAAGGAGAGGGAAAAAATGAGATAAAGTAGAAAATAAATTGACCATATATTTATTTGCACTTTTTATCGACATTAGATTTTCCTTTCTGCCTTATGCTGCATTATAGATCAAATCTTTTTACGCGGTCGTCGTCTTACTGCATTTAATAAAAGTTACAAAAACACTTTTAATGAAACACCCCAAATTCCATGCACCCGTCCAAAAATTCCAAACATTCTGCAAACCGTTTTCGCAAATGCATCAATGCTGTATGTAAAACACTCGAAGCAATACAATCATAATCAAGGCCGAATTTTCGAAATAATGTTTTCAAAAGGATTTTGAAATAAAGTTAGACACCGTCCCCATCCCCTCCATTCCAGAATGTCACAATAACAACACGATTTATAAAGAAATATTTACTGTCAATATGATTTACATGTAATTTGTAAGAAGCCCCGATAGCCCAGGATCACGTCCTCAGGGAAACACATATTTGGTCCATAATTAGATTATTTGCTTATAATTATTACCTATTACCAGCTCAGTATCTACCACCTTGTCAAGAGAAGGATTTAACACATTTTCTGATTGGAACTCTTTGCTTGTCTGATTATAATTAGGAAAAGGATTTCATTGAGAGTTTGGTACTCAAAATATTGGGTACCAGTATATATAACAGAACAGAACAAACCTTTAAACACCCGTGTCACTGTGTTGAAAATACTTGCTTATCTGTCTGCGCTTGAAAAATGCGTGCTTGTGGGGTACTTTGGAGAAAGATTCAATCCAAGATCAAATTAGATCTTGTATCTGTACTTTATTTACTGAAGAAAAGTTCAAGTTTTCACTATTTGAGATAGCTTTTTAATCTTAAAATGATAAGTTTTGGGCTACCAAACAGTCACAGCTAAAACACCGTTAAAGTATGGTGGTCCAAATTGAAACAAGATAAGTTTCATCTGTGTCAAAACGTAAAAGTTTCTCCATTTTTTAAACTATAAAACTATAAAAATGCCCATAGCCTTTATGTGTGTTATCAAAGAATTAATTCGCTAAATTTTAATGCGGAACGTTGATATTACTATGCGAAAATATCAATCTCTAGAGATGTCATATGATAAATTAAACAAAAAGAAAACAAGTGTATATATCAAAAGTTAAAACTTTGGTCTAATTGATATCTGATTTAAATAACAAAATTGCTGGAGTCCTCTTTAGTCGTGTCACTGTGTGAAAAAATACTTTTAGTACCATTTTTGGGGGTAAATGTATTATTCTTTGGCCAAAGTTTGGCATAAAATGCAAAGAAAAAATGACTTCCACGATTAACAGAATCGTATGACCGGCTGATTTAAACAATTGTCAAAATAACACAGGGGCTGAAGGTTTCAAGACTTTTTTAAGTCGCCCCACTTAATGATTGACTCAGCTAAAAATGAGCGAAATAATCTTGACGGCCCGTAAAATCCAAAAAAAAATGTTATGTCACGGAACGAGAGCTTAGTAAAACAGGTGAAAAAAGAAAGGTAAATGAGGAAATCTCTTTTTAGCCATATACAAGCCGAAGTTTAGTTCCAGCCATAAAACTGAGATGGATAACAGAAAGAAAAAAAATACCTCTTTCATGACACCAACAAGCACCTTATACATAAAAGATAACCAGGGATGCCCAGCACTATTAAAATATCTTGCATTGTCACAAAATGTTTATTCCACGTTCAGTGACAAACTTCTTGTTTTCATTTGGATCCCATGGCCCTTCAAGATTACTCAGCTCATTTTGAGCCAGGTAAGGAAATAGCACAATTTGACTGGTATACATTGGACAAATGTTACTACCTTGCGCAAGGTTTTTTGTCAGAATTTGCTGCTAAATCTCTCTCTCTCTCTCTCTCTCTCGCACAGACCATGGAAGTATGAGACACATGTCTCTTACAATCCCCCCCCCCACACACACACACATGCGCGTGTGTTACAAGCAGGCATGTTCCAAGAAAACCTCTCTCTATGGCATTAATTATTAAAAGGCAAAGAGCAGGAGTACATGCAAGCCCTGTAAATATTTTATCAATTATCAAAACCTGAAAACTCAAAGGATTAACCTCAGCAGGATGTCTTTTACAGATACTTGAAAATTTTCATGCTGGTATGCATTCATTTTTGTTTATCTTGATTTGAAGTATGTGTTTCAAATATCAAGACTATATGCTAATTCCTCGCAATATTAAATTGCTTTATTTGTAACGGTAGTAAATGATATTCAAAGATAAAGAATAAAGATATATATTCACAAACATAAAGCAAAATATGTGCTCACTACTGTACTTGGTTAGCTCATTAGAATGACATCTGCACGCGGTTATGATATGTATAATTTTGTTGCGCTTCAGAAGTAAAAGTGACAATCCTCGCCCATACACAATGTTGGAAAACTGAGTACAGAGCCTTTTTTCTATGTCTTTTTCTATTTTAGTTGGTAGTTTCAGAATATTTTATATGTAACAAGGCTTTCTAAATAGTCCCGACTCTCCACCACTCTTCACTTGTTACATTTACTGTAGTAAATGATAAATTGTCACATATATGATGACAGAAAACAAATATTCAATATTAGCAGGAAATGCTTCATAAAATTTCAATCTTCATACAGAAAAATGCCAAAAACAGAAAAAACTACTATATACATATCAACACAAAAATGTGTAATGAACTTGTAATCTAATTAATTTTGCTGAGTTCTGTGTTGAACAGACAACATACTTATCACCAGTAACAGATGGTTAACCTTGGTGGGAAGTAATGAAACAATTATGAATGATAACCTATTGAATTGGTGATAATATGGACCCCCGATGTGCCCGATCCTGGCCTATAAGCGCTGGCCTGCTGATCTAGCGTTCCCGGGTTCGAACCCCGCTGTAGGCGGGAATCTTTTCAATCGTAAACTTGGTTCCACTGCACAAAGCCTTCCATTATCATTCCCCATTGTCCTGATATAACTGAGATACGGTTAAAAAGGACGTAAAATCACAAGACATCCATCCATCTGGTTTAGTTTGCCAATAGTAAATGGTAAGACGGTAAATATATATGCAGACTAGAGTGTTAATGTAGTCCCTGTGATTTACATTTTCATGGAAACTTGGAGGAGTGTGTCGGAACTGTGTAGATGCACAGGCTGATTTGAGTATCTTTTGTTTGTGCATGCCATGAGGTTAGTTTCCGTGTGATGCCGCTCATCCATTTATTACGCTTGGCGCATTCTTTACTAGCATTTCAATGTGCAAGTGAGTGTGTGGTCGCTTATGTGACTATGCGTGTGTGAGAGTTTATTGTACACTTCTATAGTTTGTTTTCACTTACAACTACTTTTCTGCCATATAACATTTGCGAATTCATTAACGCTAGGAGAAGAACTAAATAAGCAATATGCTTTCGTTCAAATCCTAAACTTTTCCTGCTGTACTGTGTATATATATGTTGTGGAACAAGAGCTGTCGCCTGACAGCATAGCTCGCCTGAATTGGTGCTTGCCCATCACACAGCTGCTATGGTGGTGTGGACTGCTATGCATAAAACTTCAGGCAAGCATGTCCATAATGAAAACACATTTATAAACAAAAGCTATCTCAGAAATAAGTCTTAAAAATAAAATTAAAATAAAAAGAAAATGAAATGAAATTTCAAAGTCCATGAGCTTGAGGTAAAAAAACTGACGGGTAGGGGAGGGGGGGGGGGGGGGGGGGGGCTACTAGGATGTATCAAAACCCTGAACCATTATCTAACATCAGTCCAAGTATTAGTATCAACTGAGTCCATCATCGTGGCACTGTGAAATTATGTCT
This sequence comes from Ctena decussata, assembly GCA_963989385.1. NCBI lineage: Eukaryota > Metazoa > Mollusca > Bivalvia > Lucinida > Lucinidae > Ctena > Ctena decussata. The sequence continues at coordinate 11,899,625 of OZ022504.1, forward strand.
TCATAAATATAAAACTGTAACCAAAATCTTTAAGACAAAATTCTAAGTCGATGACCTTGACTTCAAGGTCATCCAGTGGGGTAAGTATGAAGTGTTTTGTAAAAACTCAAAAAAGAGTCTAACATCAGTTCAAGTATAAACTAAATCTCTGCAAAGCATTATGAATCAGTATGCAATTACAAAACTTTAAAAAAGACAAAAATTTCCCAAGTCCCTGACCTTGACATCAAGGTCACTGAGCGGGGTTAGGGTAGTACTATGTAGATCTAACTACAGTGCAAATATAAAAAGAATTCATCTATGGGTTCAGGAGATATGTGTCTTTAAAAAACTTTAACCAAAACATCCAATCAATAAAAAGACAATATTCTAAGTCCATGACCTTGACATCAAGGTCACAGAGTGGGGTGGGGGTAGTACCTTCGAAAACTTTAGACCAATATCTAACTTTAGTGCAAGTATCAAAGGAATCCATCCATGGGTTAAGGAGATATTGGGCTTTATAAAACTTTAACCAAAACATCCAGTCAAAAAAAACCAATTTTCTAAGTCCATGACCTTGATATCAAGGTCATGGAGTGGGGTGGGGGTGGCACCCTGTTAAACCTTAGACCAATATCTAACTACAGTGCAAGTATCAAAAGAATCCATCCATGGGTTAAGGAGATATACATGTAGGTCTTTAAAAAACTTTAACCAAAACATCCAATCCGAACGCCGACGCGGACGCGGACGCCGACGCCGTGGTGACAACAATAGCTCTTCCTGAACTTTCGTTCAGGCGAGCTAAAAACTGAAATAGCAAACACTCCAAACTGCAAATACGTTGCTCAAAAATTCTAAGTTCAACAGTCCACAATTTTATCAAAAGTTCTATTATTTCCGTCAAAAAGCCAAAAACATATTTTCATAATATCAACAAAGAAACATTCGGGAGCTGAGTATGAGAGCTCTACGTTGCTTAAAATGACATAGTTCAAAAGTCCTTAATTATGTTAATGTTGCTTTTATTAAAAGTCAAAAGCCAATTGCATGATTTTATGTCCACAACATGTGCAAAAGTTTGAAAAAGAAAATTGCAGAAGTTGATGATTACTTTAACTTTATCCCAGAAGTTCAGATGACGGTCGGACAGACACGAAGACGGACAGATATACAGACAAACAGACAGGACCGGATATTACTGCCCCTGAATAACGTCACTAGGGCATAAAATATTGTACATTACTGTACACTACTGGACATTACTGTACACTACTAGACATTACTGTACATTACTGGACATTACTGTACACTACTGGACACTACTGGTTTTAGGTACACCGATTCAAACCACTTTCATTTTAGGGGTTGTTTGACTTAAAGCCTGGACTTGGTGATGACAAAGGCTATAGGTTCAAACTTCATGATTATAAAGCTTGCAAAATGAATAAAATGGACGGTAGAACTGATTTATTTTACCAAATTTTTGAAATGCTTCAGAAATCGCAGGGCAAAAGTTTGATCCTTTATTTTTTTCCAGTATACGTGGATTTTTGCTGTGGCGGTGAAGGTAATGAATTTATAGATATTTTTCTCATACCACAGAAAAGTTCTTTTAGCTTCGTTATGTTAAACTGTGAAGACCTTTCAATGAAAAAATAAAGTTTTTTTTATCATTTTATATTAGGTAGGTAAAGCTGCATCGGAGCAGCAAATTAATGACAATTAGCGTTTTGATGCGTTTTACATTGCAGTGATATCTTTTGTTTCTTCTTTTCACAAACTAACAACCTCTTTGCAAGATATTCGTGTTTGACCAATTTTGCGCGCAATACGATTGTTTTGAAGAGCTTCATAGCGTACTCTGCTCATATTTATTGGCCTCAATATTGCTTTCAATGTCGTGTCAACGTACATTATTTTTGCGGTGTATGACCCAACGGTGGTCTTGGACCCTCTAATCTGTGTCAATATCAGATGCAACGAACATACGAGTGTCAAATAACATTAAACTTAATCATGTTAACATTTCTTAAATTTGCCCTCATTTTTTCTAAAATTATATACAAAGACTGGAACTTGCATGAAATACCCGGTGTAACGTTTGACGTCATTTTGTCACCCTTCTACGATGATATACCATATTTTGCGCTGCAAATGCAAGCATAACAATTGTTGACGGCATTACTTCCTTGACAGTGAAAAGAGGAAAGCATAACAAAATAGCATACCTAATGTTAAACATTTTACTTTGCTGCAAATATTAGTCATAGGCAAAGATAAAACAAACAATTCAAAATAACAAGGCAAATTTTTACCCTGCTCCGCAGTTCCATTATTAGGTTACCATGACGACCAATATAAACTACTTCCCGAAGTTTGACCGTTACTTGAATACATCACTGGATAAATGAAAGACAAAACTTCTATAGAAAAAATCCACGTATGTTTTATCATCCCCGGAAAGCTGTTAGGCCGGGAAAATGCGGTTATCCCGGATATGAAGTTGTCGATTATCTCGAAACATATTTTTTTTTAATTATCAATTTTCAACAATTGTAAGTTTCTTCTAGGTCAACTTAAATGATCACGCAGTCTGTAGAAGAGGTGCTGTTTGATAATCATCTGAATGTTAAATAGCTACACCTAAGCACATTTATCGTCACGGGGGCATTTATGTGATTACCTGTTTGTTTACCTGGACAAAGAAATTGTTCTGTTCTGGAGTAAAAACTTTACATGTTAATCCTTCTTAAACTACTGTACAAAAACGAATGTCCGTGTGTCAGCGCGAAGAGTCTGAAGATGTACTATGATTAAATGGAAGTGCGAGCCCTGTCAGTTCAAATTCAGACAGAATTGGACTCCTACCAATATTATCAAAATATATTGATCGAGCGATGCTGAACTTGCAGAGTCATGATTAAAATCATGACTTTTCCTTCCACCTTCATTCGCTTCCATCCTCTCTATTTGAGACGGTTAGATATTACACATGTTATGGAATTTTCCTGACTATCTTGTGCTACATTGAAATTGGCCTTTTAAAGAAAGAATATGGAGAAATTGTGCCCGCGGGGCATTTTTTTTACTAAAATGAATTTTCAAAAAAGTTATGCTTTCCAGGATAACAGACGATTTGGTATCCGAGATATCCGAATTGTTCCCGGGATAGTAGTACTACAAACGTTCGTTGTTATATTGCCGAGTTTGAAGATCTCCGGCAGGGGCGGTCCAGGAATTTGGATAGGGGGTTCAAATTAGCTGAGGGGGGCTCGATTTGTGCAGTTCGACCATTTTCTTTTCACGAAATTCCCCATGAAAATGAAATGACTGAAGAGGGGGTTCACCCTCTGGATCCGCCACTAACCAGGATAGGTTTCCTACGCTGTGTTCGTTACCAAACCTTGGGTTTGGTAATCCTAGACTGCTTGGCAGAGGCTGGGTTCGAAGTCTTAAACTTGAGAATAATCTCAAACTCAAAATAAAGCACACTGATTGGCTGCTTACATGCTCGGAAGCAGCCAATCAGTGTCCTTTATTTTGAGTTTGAGATTATGGACAAGTTTTATAACCTCGGACCCAGGACAGAAAAGATGAAGTGCGACTGGCGGGATCAAAGTTATTTTATATTTATTCGTCCATTTGTTGGTTCAGTAGTTAACACAATCGTGGTTAATACTTTTGTTTCCCTCTTAAAGGTGGTGATTATCACTGATTTGGGGCAAAAGCAAAAATCTGCATAAAATGCTGAAAATACAACAGATCTTCCCAAAACTTAGCAGACGCCTTCTTTATGTTGTTTTTCACAATTCAGAATCCCAAAATGCAGGACTTGTTGATGTTTAAAAGGATTTATATAAGAAATGATCAAAGGGTAATTTTGTGCGAATAAATCTAAAAAATGGCCATCATTATTGAAAATGTAACTAGGTCTGAACATAAATTAATGCATTATAAAGAGCGTCCTAGCAATTATTTTTTCTATTTTTTTTTTAACGCTATCAGACTGCGCAGATCAAAATAGGGTGTGACCTTCGTCCAAATATTTGTCTAAAATACACAGTAGAGTCTATATTCAAGGTTGAATAATTTCAATAACACACCTGTAATGGTCATTGTACTGTATTATTTATACTGTGAGTATGATGTAGGTATAACTGATCTACCTGTATTTGAATGCAATAAGTATACATGCACTATATCATGGTCAGACATTTGAGAAAAAGCTACTGTTTTTATCTGGTCTACCTTACAATTTGAGAAAGACTGGAACAAATAATTGCTAGGACGCTCTTTTTAACTCATCACAGTATCTTCAGAGCTAAGAACATTTTCAAGAACAGATTTTATTTTTCAGATTTCTGCGCAGAAAAATTACCATTTTATCTTTCCATATAAAAACACTTTTTTAAACAGCATGTCCCTATATTTTGTATTTCAAACTGTAGAGAACAACAAAAATAAGAAATCTGCTAACTTTCAGAGAGATACGATAATTTTGTTATAGTTTTATTCAGATTTTTGTATATACCACAAATCACCACCTCAATTGCACGCCGGTTGGTCAGGTATCAGACCCAATAATGGGCCCGACATAAAGCTACTTAGTTTAGTTGGTTGGGGCCGGAGTTTGTTTTGTCTGTTGCTTGGTTATTCGGAGTCTAACTGATGATTTTCTTTTGCTCCGGTATTTCAGTGATGTACTTCCCAGGGGTTCCCTGGTGTCGCAATACGTTATTTTCGTCGAGTCCTTATCTCTGATTCATCATAGGTCTTATACGTGATTTTTTTTCCGGTGATGGAAACCTTCATGCGGACCAAACAGCTAACTAAATGTTTCAAACCGCAAAAGTATCTTATAACTATCACTACTACATGTATGCGTCAGTGCTTGCGCAAAGAGATCGAATCCTTAATTGTATTACGCGAATAGAGATACGAGGGTCATTTCAGAAATAGTGTAAATGAGCCGGCCATTCCCAGGAATGTTGACCGATTTTGAAATTTAAGTCTTCACTTTTAGGTTTACATATCACCCAATGGCATTCACTCAAAATTTTTGAGGCACTGGCATTTTCTTCAAAATATGCCTTGACAATTGTTGTTAGGGTAAAGACACTGAGTAGAAACAGACGTAATATTTATGTAAAGACAAATTCATATTTTCTTAACTCCGGATACAAGCAGCTCTGAATTGATACCTATAATGCCTGTTATACTGAAAAGCATTGTATCAGCCTTGCTAACACACAAGATTTACCTTGCAAGATAGGCTAATCATGGAACAATGCGCATTTCTGGTGACGTCACTTCCTGTGCTAAATTGAAATGTATAGTAAGTTGTTTAAACTTCGTTTTTGAGGTCAAATTAAGTGACAGTGAATGTTTGTTGACAGATATGAAACAGAAAATAAATAGAATTTATTTCGTCATGCTTGTTTTTTGTGATAAATAATCTTTTATGGCGCTTTATGCTCTTTTGTCAGTGGCCTACCTGATTTTTTACGATAAGTTGCCCCACCCACCCACCCACATAGTTCAATGTCAGTATGTCGTATTAAATTACAAGTCTTTCAAGTCTTTATATATGAATTTTTCTATCAATATGTCCTTCTATTTGTTAACATTAAACAAAGTTAAATATATTGAGCCTGTGTCTTTTTATTAGAAGATAATTTCATTTTATTGTTTTGTATTTTACATTAATTGCTGCTACTTTGCAACTTCCGGCGTGGGGTATGCACACGTATCATCCAGTTTCATCAGTGATTTGAGGCCAGTCGTAACAAAATATAGTGAACTTATCATTTCAGTAATAAAATGTCTGTCATTTGTTGGAATTGGATGTGATTGAGTCAAAAACCACAATTTTATTGATATAACGTTAATGCATTTATAATAACTTTGCATTTATAACCACAGAGCAGACAAAATCTCGTTTATTATGTTACTTGTGTAAAATCTAGAAACGATTTCTGTATAATTTTCTTATTATACAAGGCCGTCGGAAGCGCTGCGACCGGTGCGGCCATGGCCGCCCCAAATTTTCGGCCAGAAAAGCTGAACATGCAAAATAAAAAGAAAAATCGGAAATGGAAAAATATGAAAATAAAAAGAAAGAAAAAAAATGAGGGAAAAATCTCCATGAACTTTTTCTCAAGGCTTTGGCATCAGCGCCTGTAATGTATCAGGATGAACTGGACTTTGTTGTGGACTTCTGTCGCAATGACTTTCAGAAAAATAATCTAAAGGTGCAGCTTGACTTGAAACTCTCAATTCAGCATATAACAGACTTGGGGCGGAACCCACACTGTCTGGTGTGTTTGAATTTTTTCGAGGACTATCAATACCTATGAGATGTATGCACTCTGAGGATATTACACTCGTCTGGTAAAACTAATAGAAGAGGTGGGAAGACAATATTAAAGAATTGACAGGAATGGACTTTGCCAGCTCAGCTAGGGCAGCTGAAAACAGGAGAAGGTGGAAAGGGATCGTTTCAAGGGCATCTGTGGTGCCCCAACGACCTTGTAAGGTTATGGGATAGAATAGAAGAGAGAAACTGATACTTGTGTCGCCAGCTACTAACGCTATTAGTGAACGGACATTTTCTGCTCAAAGTAGAGTGAAATCGTAACTGAGAACTGCCATGACGCAAGCTCATCTCTTAAATTATGCTATTATATGTACATAAGGATAGTACTGATTAGTTGGATATATCCTGTGTGGCAATGACTGGTAATGTCTTTATCCCACATGACTTGTGGTGTCTTTTTCCCACGTGGTGTCTCTGGTGGGATCTTGGATTGAAATGTGTCAGTTCCTGAGAATTTATTATTTACTTTTGTATCAGGAATGGAAAGACGGGCGACCATTTCTGGGAAATTTTAATCAGAAGTGTTTTATCTTTCGGGAATAATTATAATAGCTGACGTTTACAAATGCAGGATGCCATGTGAACGTTCCAACCGGACTGGGCGTATGAGTTTTGGGCATGTTTATTTGGATTCTCTCTCTCTCTCTCTCTCTCTTATTAGAAATGCCTGTGTGTCGTGCAAATGACCAAACAGCGTCACGTTAACAAGTCGAAGAGTAAAAGTTGCACTGAGATGGTAAATGAAATCATGCAAAAAAGATTTTTTGTATTTTTATAAAGAAATATATTGATCTGCTATTGTGTTTTCATGGTAGCAATATAACAATACAAATAACTTTCTTTTTCACAGACTAAAGAAACCATTAAGAAAGCAAAAACAATTATCCAGCGCGTTTAGCAATGCGCTGATTCAGAATGCTACAAAAGGGCTGATTATTTAAATCAGAATGAAATTGCTCTCTTTCTGCTTGTATTTGGCAAAACGGTTTCTTTGACAGTAACAGAGGTTAACAGGTCATCAGGTAGAGAGGTCCATGTAATAAACAGCCAAACTGCCGTGGCTTCATTGTCATTTTAATAGCCAAAAATGGCTTCAGATAGCACCAGAGAGCATCTAATTTTCAATTTTTTCCCGGAGGAGCATGCCCGGACACCCCTAACTTAGCTTTGGGACTTCGTCGCTCGCCATGGGCCGCACCAAACAGAATTTCCTTCCGACGGGCCTGTTATACATTGAAAGAACAGTATTACGCGTTTCGTCATTAAAATATATCATTTTCTCATTAAGCAAACAGTAACAGAATACGAGAGACTTTCGGTGAAAATGTGTAGTTTCCAGTGTCCACACCCTTATGACGTATAAGCACGTGCTGTCATGCATGGGTGACTCAGAAATTCTTTGAAAGCATACCATTACAAAGCTCTTGAATTTAGCTTTCCAATAATATATAACACCACTGCTAAATATCAGCCAATAGTCTAAGCTGAGATCATTTAAAAAAATTTCTGAAATGCCCCTCGTATATCAAATTCCAAACAGTTTAGCAGTACCTTTGGTTTAAACAATATCTTATTTACTACAAACTACATGGTTACAAAACAGTACAATATACAATATGATGCTGGATCGGACGGTAAGCAAAACTCTTTTATGAAAGTCATCTCCTGAAGCAGTACCTTTGACGCGATGTCTGATCAGGGTCTCACTGCTTGACACTCATCAGCACCCACAATATTTTGTTTTCAACTTGTCCAAGAGTGCAGACCCCACAAGAGCAGATACAACATTAGAAATGTTGCGGTTTGTCTTGGTCTACATCCACAGGATATAATCGATTCCGCTAGTTTTCGCTTCCTGCGGAGACTGTACATCATATTTGGCTTCCGCCGAGACTGTCCGCGAACTCTTGCTTCCTGCTGAGACTTCTGTACATGATAAATGGCTTCCTGCAGAGACTGTCAGCGTGATTCTGCTTCCTGCCGAGGCTCTCGGCAGGAAGCAGAGTCACGCGGACAGTCTCGGCAGGAAGCCATTTCTCGAGGACAGTAGTCTCGGCAGGAAGCAAGAGTTCACGGACAGTCTCGGCGGAAGCCAAATATGATGTACAGTCTCTGCAGGAAGCGAAAATTAGCGGAATCGATAATACCCTGTGACATCGTTGGCAATGCAGGTAATTTTCTCGGACTATCTCTGCATGGTTCATGAGAAACATAAATTTGTGGTAAAATGAGCCGCGACACGAGAAAACCAACAAAGTGGCATTGCGCCCAGCGAGGATTCAGATCAGCCTGGCATCCACTGGGTCTGATCAGAGTCTTCGTTGTCCGCTTAAAGGGTAGCTAAGTGTCTTAGCTACCTCCATGCGGACATTGAAAGCTCTGATCAGACTGGGTGGATGCCCAGGCTGATCTGAGTCTGCACTGGACGCATATACCACTTTGTTGGTTTTGTCGTGTCGCGACTCATAGGATGGACACGCAGCATTCACAGTAGCGCTCAAGGTAGCGCTCAGCATGAGTCTTCTACATTAATTTGAAATAGGGATATTTCTGGTTACTCTTAAAAATCCCCGTATACTTTAGCTGCTGTACCCACGCGCCTTGGAGATCTACTCGTTAGATCGACTTCCAATGATATGTACAGGATGCTTGAATTTGACGATGGGTGCTGTGTGGGTGAAATAGATATACCTGTTTTAAACCAGATTTCGTTTTTGTAAATGATTAATAAAAAGAGTTATTTATATGTCTTCAGAGGTGACTGTGTTAAGAGGTCTTCAGTTGACAAGGAAATCTTTCTCCAAATTCACGGGGCCTTAACAAAATCTTGATGCTTCAAAGGTAAGCCACACTAAAAAACAACACAAAAAAACACACACACGCCATTATTTGAGCCGCGACACGAGAAAACCAACAAAATGGTTGTGCTACCAGCGCAGACTCCGATCAGCCTGGGCATCCGTCCGGTCCGATCAGACACTTCGCTAAGCACTTAAAGGGTAGCTCACGGTCTAATCTACATCTATGCGGACAGCGAAGACTCTGCTCAGATTGGGCGGATGCCCAGGCTGATCTGAGTCTGCGCTGGGCGCATCATCACTTTGTTGGTATTCTCGTGTCGTGGCTCATTTCAGCAATTAGCGAACCTGTTTCTTATGACTGATCCATACTAAATTTTATGTGTCAATTGCAACGTCTTCAGCTAGGATCTGAAATCAAACGTAGGGACTACGTGGGCAACAGTAGAATCGAATAACTGAAGAGTCTTTGTATATTCTCAGAAAATGTTCGAATCTACTATCCCGAAGGATCCTATAAAGGGATTTGAAACAGAAAAAGGGCAATGATCTGGAAGGGATTCAATCGAATTCCAAATTCTGTGCTGAATATCAAAAGGGACTTGAAGAGACATCTAGAGCTAAGACTGCACCAAAATAAACAGCACTAGCCAAAGAGTGTAAGGAACAGCTCTTTCCCAAATATATGGCCTCAAGGCTATCCTAAATAAAATGAAAACTAGTGTATTAAGCAAAAGACAAACAGAAGGTGGAACAATCACAATTATAATGAGCCAAAAAATGTTTGTTCTCGTCTGACATTCAAACCTAGCCCGTAGCACTAATGTTTTAATATTATTCCCTTTTCATTGATATCTATAATTCGAATTATGGATATCCAGAAACCTTGTCGAATTCGAATTATGGATATCCAGAAACCTTGTCGAATTATAGATACCCATAAGTCAATTATGGATATCAATAAATAGGGACTAAATAGTAAAACGGCAACCCATATCATCATGCCTACTTCTCATTCATTGTATACTGACTGTTTGTTCACGATCTGAATAAAATATTGTAAAAAGGCGAGGTTTAACGAAGCCATACGGACAATTTTCCGATTGTTGATTCATTGATCCACAATGTCAGCCCCGCCCTGCCAGGACACTTCTTGAGGGTTATAAACATTCTGATTCGATCCCGTAAGACAGGTTTGACTGTACTTTGATTTTTTTAGCTCACCTGAGCACGAAGTGCTCAGGGTGAGCTTTTGGGATACCCTGATGTCCGTCGTCCGTCGTACGTCCGTCCGGACGTCCGGACGTCCGTCCGTCCGGACGTCCGTCAACTTTTGCTTGTGTACACTCTAGCGGGCACAGTTTCGATCCAATCTTTATGAAACTTTGCCAGAATGTTAATCTTTATAAAATCTAGGCCAAGTTCGAAACTGGGTCATGTCGGGTCAAAAACTAGGTCACTAGGTCAAATCTTAGAAAAACTTTGTGTACGCTCTAGAGGACACAGTTTTCACCCAAAAGTCATGAATCATTGTCAGAATGTTTATCCTCATAGTATCTAGAAAAAGTTTGAAACTGGGTCATGACGGGTCAAAAACTGGGTCACTAGGTCAAATCTTAGAAAAACCTTGTGTACGCTCTAGAGGGCACAGTTTTCATCCAAAGTTCATGAAACTTTGTCAGAATGTTTATCCTCATTGTATCTAGGACAAGTTTGAAACTGGGTCACGTCGGGTCTAAAACTAGGTCACTAGGTCAAATCATAGAAAAACCTTGTGTACGCTCTAGAGGACTCAGTTTTGATCCAATCTTTATGAAACTTTGTCAGAATCTTTATCGCTATAAACTCTCGGCCAAGTTTGAAAGTAGGTCATGTCGGGTCAAAAACAAGGTCACGAGGTCAAATCATAGAAAAACCTTGTGTAAGCTCTAGAGGACACAGTTTTGATCCAAAGTTCATGAAACTTTGTCAGAATGTTTATCCTCATAATATCTAGGATAAGTTTGAAACTGGGTCGCGTCGGGTCAAAAACTAGGTCACTAGGTCAAATCATAGAAAAACCTTGTGTATGCTCCAGAGGACACAGTTTTGATCCAATCTTTATGAAACATTGTCAGAATGTTTATCTCTATATTTGAAACTGGGTCTTGTTGGGTCAAAAACTAGGTCACTAGGTCAAATCTTAGAAAAGCCTTGTGTACGCTCTAGAAGGCACAGTTTTGATCCAAAGTTCATGAAACTTTGTCAGAATGTTTATCCTCATAATATGTAGAACAAGTTTGAAATTGGGTCATGTCGGGTCAAAAACTAGGTCACTAGGTCAAATCATAGAAAAACCTTGTGTACGCTCTAGAGGACACAGTTTTGATCTAATCTTTATGAAACTTTGTCAGAATGTTTACTTCCATAAACTCTCGGCCAAGTTTGAAAGTAGGTCATGTCGGGTCAAAAACAAGGTCACGAGGTCAAATCATAGAAAAACCTTGTGTAAGCTCTAGAGGACACAGTTTTGATCCAAAGTTCATGAAACTTTGTCAGAATGTTTATCCTCATAATATGTAGATTAAGTTTGAAACTGGGTCATGTCTGGTCAAAAACTTGGTCACTAGGTCAAATCTTAGAAAAACCTTGTGTACGCTCTAGAAGGCACAGTTTTCATCCAAAGTTCATGAAACTTTGTCAGAATGTTTATCCTTATAATATCTAGAACAAGTTTGAAAGTGGGTCACGTCGGGTCAAAAACTAGGTCACTAGGTCAAATCATAGAAAAACCTTGTGTACGCTCTAGAGGACACAGTTTTGATCCAATCTTTATGAAACATTGTCAGAATCTTTATCGCTATAAACTCTAGGCCAAGTTCGAAACTGGGTCATGTCGAGTTATAAACTAGGTCACTAGGTCAAATCTTAGAAAAACCTTGTGTGCGCTCTAGAAGGCACAGTTTTGATCCAAAGTTCATGAAACTTTGTCAGAATGTTTATCCTCATAATATGTAGGACAAGTTTGAAACTGGGTCATGTCGGGTCAAAAACTAGGTCACTAGGTCAAATCATAGAAAAACCTTGTGTACGCTCTAGAGGACACAGTTTTGATCTAATCTTTATGAAACTTTGTCAGAATGTTTATCTTCATAAACTCTCGGCCAAGTTTGAAAGTAGATTATGTCGGGTCAAAAACTAGGTCACTAGGTCAAATCTTAGAAAAACGTGTAAGCACTAGAAGGCATAGTTTTGATCCAATCTTCATGAAACTATGTCAAAATGTTTATTGTCCGTATATCTAAGCCCGCTATGAAACTGAGTCACGTCGGCTCAAGGTCAAATCTTTGAAAAACTTTGTGTACACCCTAGAGGGCACAGTTTTGATCCAATCTTCATGAAACTCTGTCAGAATGTTTATCTTAATGAAATCTATGTAAAGTTTGAATTTGGGTCGTGTCGGGTCAAAAACTTGGTCACTAGGTCAAATATAAGAACGACCTTGTATACGCTCCAGAGGGCACAGTTTTGATCCAATCTCAATGAAACTGTGTCAGAATGTTTATTCTTACAATATCCAGGCCAAGTTTGAAACTGGGTCATGTCGGGTCAAAAACTAGGTCAAATGTTAGTATGGTAAAAACTCTTATAAATCTTCACCAGAGCCAGTGAACTGATTAATGCTCAGGTGAGCGATTCAGGGCCACCATGGCCCTCTTGTTTTTTTAATTTTCAGGACGATACATAAGTCACAAGTCCTAAGCTGTGATACATCGCTTTGCGAAAAGCAATACAGTTGACTGAATCCAATACCTAAAAAGCAGTTCATCACAACAAAAAGCAGTACATTCAACAAAAAAGCAAAACGGCCCCATGTTCTTTGCACATCATAAATGACAGTACATGTATTTTTACAAAACATCAATATAAATGATGTATAATACATGTGTGGTCATTCAAAAATAATATATTAAAGATTTACTCCCTTGATGATAATAACAAAAATGATTTGATGAAATATTTCATGTAATACCTCCGACTTGGTCTAACTATACATTTGAAATAGAGTTTAGATAATCATATTTTTGATAAAAGTGACTTTAAACAAAAAAACAAGTTAAATTTTTAAACGATGGCGGACCGCGGTCGAAATCGCATTACTGGACAAAAAATAATTTATTCATACGTCACCATCACCTGCGCGAATAAGAAAAATACCTGTGCATGATCACATGACACACGTGGTCAAAATCGATATTCTTACAGGCCGTGAGGAAACAGGTAATTTGCATTTAAAATTGAAGGTTATTTTTCATTCCACATTTATCGGAAAAACATGTATTTTCTCAAAACTTGTATGATTAATTATGACACTATTACATATTGTCTAACGAAATTTTGTTAAAATATTTGTTTCTGAAAACATGAAATAAACGAGGGAGACAATTTTTAAATCGGGAAAAAAATATTTGAGATGACCACAAATCATGCAGGTTTCTTCAGATTGTTGCTTAAATACCGTATTCATAGATTAGTTGTCAAAGTACATTTAGGGTTTTAAACAATATTTTATTCAAAGATTTTATACATACATATGAATAAGAGTGAAGCAATACAGGATCTGACAGTAAGCGTAACGCTTATATGTAAGTCGTCTCCTGAAACAATGGATACTGTACAATGATACTGAATGGAAAGTACATTTAGCAGATTATTCATTGATACCACTTGATCGATGTAAATCGTTTCAATTCTGAAACAATTAGACAAGAAAAAAATCAACTTACCGTCACAACGAAGCGCGTGACCACCATTTTCCTTTACAAGTAAGCAGTATGGTTACCAAAACAGCATATGTCGCGGTACAGTTAGGTCACGTGATTACATAGCGTGATGATAGCTATCGTTTAGAGTGACTCAGTAGAGCTATTCAGGTTGGATAAGCCACTTGGGGAACGTCCTTAGGAGAATCAAACTGAACTGAACTGAACTGAACAGGTTGGATAAATAGGGGCTAGAGCGGCATTGAAAAAAGCTCAGAGCGACACTTCTCGAGAGGGTAATACTAATTTCCCTGCCTGTGCCGTCGATCATGCCATTCAGTTAGCGACCATACATGCAAAAGTTGCCGTCGACCGAGGCAGTCAACAACATTCTCAGCTCGGTCGACAGCCATTAGCAATAGTATAATATGGCATTAGTGGGAATTTGTGGTCAATAACCATTTTGTATAGTACCGGATTCGTCGACGGCAGAGGTAAACACATTGGTATTTCCCGTGTGTTTCTGTAGAAGTAGGAAACTTGAGAGCTGAATATTTTCAAACGGAGAGGTCTTTTTGAGCGAGTGTGGTCGTAAAAAGAGAGGGGAAGAGCAGGGAAGATTTATAGCGGCATATACCCGCTCTGGACTATTAGCGGAGTCCCCACTCCCCGGGAGAGACTGTAAGAGTTTGTGGTTTGCGCAGAGTTGATCCCAATTTTCTTCTGTTCATTCCGGTCCTTTGAAACACCGCAAACCACCACAAACCATTTTTGAAGTACTAGATCTACAAACAACTTTATATGAAATACTGATTAAAATAGATTAAGTATCCATTCGCCCCGTTTAAGATAATTATTACACATATTCTGTTATTGACTTTTGACTTTAGATGATGAGCACTTTGCACAAAATGAATGATATGACCCTAATCAGTGTGCATTACAAAAATGATACTTCTTCTTCTTCCCGTACAGTACAGGGCCCACTCTGGAGCATTGTCGTACTTGATACAGTCCTAAATTCGATCTTTTAGGCAGATCTCAAAAGAAGAGGCAAATATAACCTTTGAAGTTGTTAAACTTTTCAATAATTTATAGTTCACATTCTCAATTAAAAGTTTGCACCCCATACTTTGACTTGTAAATACTGTAGCTGCATCAGGATTTGATGGTGAGGCACCACATTCTGATGATTTATAGTGTTGGATGAAAGTAGATGGATGAAAGTAGATCTATGTTAAAATTGATGAAACACATAAAAATATTAGGCATGTTCAAAGTATGGATAAGCACATAGAGGCCATAAGCAGCAGAATAGTGCAAGTGCAGTTGCGCGCATCCAGTCCTGCACGTAATCCTCGCGAGGGTGTGTTGCAGTAAAATAGATAGATAGATAGATAGATAGATAGATAGATAGATAGATAGATAGATAGATAGATAGATAGATAGATAGATAGACAGACAGACAGATAGACAGATAGATAGATAGATAGATAGATGCTACAATAGACATACAACAACAAGAAGAAGATTAATCTGGTGGTTTGTGTACTTAATAGCGAACACGCGAAGTATGTTCGCTTTACTGTATCAGTTTTGGTCCTATATACTTAGGCAGATAAAATGTGTGGTAACGATCATGGTTGCGGCCATCTTGGAGAACCGGAAGTTCGAAAGTTATCGCGAGACTAGTCACGAACCAAGTACTCTAATCGAATTTTTTACGAGTTCACAAACTTATTTTTGCAATCACTCTATAAAGGAAATGTACATTAAATATTTCTCTCTACAATAATTCTCGTTTTTGTTAAGTATGTTCGTAGAAATGATAGCTCAAACTGTAATCGTTTTTTTAGTTTGAGGTTTTGTCGTCTGCTCGGGACCGGAACTTAGTCTAGACCGGAAGTGAGTTCTTAGGTAAAACCCCGTACACGGCGCGTCAGGTGAATTGGAAATGACGGCGCACCCGAGAGCGCACCAGAGAGCCCACCTAGGAATGGTGTGTTTGGCCAGTGTTAACTAGCACTTTGATGAAAAAGTTGATTTCTGCGACTTTTTTAAGTAAAATAATCATGACACAGCCTTAACATCTATAGTTTAGCCCTTTTCAATTATCTTTGGAACTGAATAAATAACAATCAGATACAAAAACGAATTCTTTGATTTGCTAATCAAAGCAATCACCATGAGTACAATTTTAAACACCATATGATTTAATACTCAGAAGTAAACGAATTATCTGCAGTGTCTCTCAGCTGAGGAATATAAGGTTTGTTTCGAGAGGGCAGCAGGACTGACTTCCGATAATATTATTTTGAAGACGGTTGAATCCCTGCCTCTTAATGGTGCAGATCGCTGAGGAAAGTGTGGACTTTCAGATGATTAGTGCACCCCACCACTGTCACAAAGCAGCTTAATATTATGACAGCAGACCATAAGGGCACCTTAAGAAGGCGAGCCTACATATGTTTCCGTTCTATCTGCATACCGAACAAGTCTGCTATGGTTCTTTCTTAATGGGCACTGCGGTTCTTCTTGGACATTTAAATTCACACTCTAATCGATACTGGCATGACGTTCAATCCGTCTTAAGGATTGCAAACCCTATAAGGTGTATTTTTTTTTTCGTTTTTCATTTCATTTTTTTTAAAACTTTTTTTCTTTATTCTTTCTTTCCTACTATGCATTACTCTAGAGCCTGACCCCGTTGCTGACGCCTTTAGCTGCACAATGAGGCTCATGTCGCTCATGGGTACTGGTGGCTTAGCAACGTCTTCAAATCAAATCAAATCAAATCACTTAACTGCTCTTAAATCCAGTTACAGGGCTAACCCCAAGTACAATACAAAACATACAACACATAAAAACATTCGGTACATGCAAGTGATGTATTTTCTGGCCATGACAGTGTATGGCTTACTTACTATATATAATGTTATTTAAAGTGAAACATCTCCAGAGGAAGCAATTCAGCCATCCCATCTCTGTGCCCCCTTCAACGCAAGACCAGCTCCCTAAGAAAAGAATTTGCCTCCATTCATTGAAGCAAACACTTTCCCCTATAGAAGACCCACCTGGAAGGGCTATGCCTCCAGAGGAAGCAAAAAAGAAATCATAAAGGCTGCCTACTTATGTAAAAGTGGCGAAAAATATGAAGGTGCACCACAGTTAGTTGCTCCTGTAGTAGGAGGAGAAAATTCTGTAAAGAAAATTTCGTTGAGCGCCCCAACGGGGGATTGATCTCACAACCTCAAGATTATAAAGCGAGCACACAACCACTAGGTTAAAAGGTCCGGACCAGTTGGACAAGCCAGTTATACACTCTATATACCTAAATACATATTTACACATCACTCATTGGCCGTACTACTACACTCCTCCATCCTACCAAAGAACATTTGTATCAAATGTTAAGGAAATGAAATTATAATCCAGGTTCTTTTTGACTCTGCAGCCATTGCTTCGCCCTTTGGCTCCAACGGTAATCATCCTGGTCACAGCACCACTGTAGTAGGTAAAAAATCTGTAAAGAAAATTTCGCCGAGCGACCCCACCGGGGATCGACCTCTCGACCCCAAGATTATAAAGCAAGCACACAAACACTAGGCTAGAAGGTCCGGACCACTTGGACTGGTCAGTTATGTACTCTATATACCTATATACATATTTACACATAACTAATTGGCCGTACTACTACACTCCATTGAAAAGCTGGTGTTTTTTCACACCTTAACTGTTAAAGCATCTGAATGATAACGATAAAGTTAATGAGAACACCCTCATGGAAAGCAGGTTGGCAAACCCAGACTCTGTGACTTCAAAACTGGGGCCAACACCCAAAGGATTTGATTGTTTTGGGTTTAACGGCCCTTTGAGACAGTATTTCAGTCTATATCGTGCCGTCTCCCAGAGACGGAGAAAGAGGAGAAATGATAGATGAGAGTAAAAATGTCCAAACAACCCCCATCCGCACCTACTACAAGCACAGTAGGCCATTGTCATACAATGTTCCAAATCAGTAGGACGCCCCGGCACTGGAAGTTACACACAGCACCATCGCACCACCCGACCACCCCCAACACCCAAAGGAAAGAATTTGCTCCCTATAGAGCAAATTTCCTCCCTTCAGAGTGGACTCCCAGCCTCCCACCCACACACATAAAAATGGTCACACTGCCAACTTGAGTGCCAAGGTAAACATGCAAGAAGACACATAAGTTGACTCTCCTTTGTAAAAATGGTAGAACCTTGCACACACAGCTATAGTTGCCTTATTTTAGTGCAGCGTGGATGTCACACGAGCTGCACCGGTCTCTCAAGGATGTCACCATTACCATTATAGCATGATACAGTTTGCTAATCCAGGTGAGTGCCACTCGGGCCAATTTGACCCAAACTACAATGACAAGGTGGTCCCTAGGGTAGCACTTCCCCCCCATTAAAGATCTGCTAATACCGTAAAGAGTGTGTTCGCACAAAGGCAGTGCCTTAATTTCATATTCTGCTTTGGGGTGTTTTGTGGTGTTTCACCGGACTCTGTTCATTCTATTCTATACAAGCACCTGCCGGTAACCCGTGGTAACTATGTACACAGTTGATCCGGATATGACGTAATTTCCTCCGTGTATTGTGGGATAGAATTCCGTACACACATTTGTTGTGGCGTTGAAAATTCTTACATTTTTATCCCCCGACCGAAAGGTTCGGGGGATATAGCGATGAGCCTGGCGTCCGTCCGTCTGTCCGTCCGTCCGTCCGTCCGCCGTCCGTCCGTCCGTCCGTAAACATTTTCTTGTCCGCTCTATATCTTGAATACCCTTTGGAATATTTTCATGATACTTCACAGTTATGTATTGTTCTAGGACTAGAACTGATATTTGACTGCATATCAGTTCTAGGTCATTTGGGCTGAAAAATGAACAAAATGCCAGAGTGGCATTTTTGCAAAATTGCCACTAAACTACAAACCTGACTTCATTTAGACATTTTTCTTGTGGTTCAAGAATAATTTTTCTTTCGGAGCATAAATATTAGACCACCTCCTCTCATTTCAGATGTGTTTTATTTTATTTTTTTCTTCATTTCCTGATTTCAAAACAGATTTGACAAACTGCAGGCTCTTTCCATGGGGGAACTAGTTGGGTAAAATCCCATACCAGAGCAGAACTGGTCATACTAAATACCACAAGGCGGGGTACAGGTCTACCTTGTGCTATCATAGCACAAGGTGGAAGTTACATATGATGACCACAATGTATAATAAAATAATTAAGCGCTAAATTAAATATATATGTGCAAACAGCTGAAAACAGACAGAGGTTTATCTATCTATCTATCTATCTATCTATCTATCTATCTATCTATCTATCATGTTGTTGTGTGCAGGTGTTAAATTTATAATCTAGCATAGAAAAAGATATGACAAGAAGCAAATCCCAGATATGCTCAAACACATACCTCTGGTATGGCCGGGTAGTATGGAGCCCTGCAGTACATTCCACTGTACAGTAGTACAGAGGTCTGCCTGCACTTCTTCTTCTCCTCTGGCATTTGACTTTGGAACCAGCTTTCAGAGTTCCCTGCCATGTCGGAGACCCATGAGGGCTTCAGGAGAGATGTATCACAATACTTCACTGAGGAGCTGTCTATAGAGCTTTTCGCTTGGGGTAGGGGGAGGGCATGCAGAGAGGAGGGGGTAAATACTTTGACGTCAGCATATGAACCAATTAAAGCTCTAATTCCAACCGATACCTACTGATGCTAATCTGACTTGGTGGAAGAATCCAAAAGCAGGAATGCCCGCCAGACTGTTAGTGATGCGGTATACCATCACTATGGATTCTTCTCAGTTGTTACAGTGTTTGCCAGCTGATGACCTCTATAATTTGGGAGGTTCTATTTGCTATGTGATAGTTGAGATCGATGAGATGCAGTGTGGCTTCATGCCTGGCCGTGGCACTACTGATGCAATTTTTATTGTACGTCAGCTACAGGAGAAGCACTTGGCTGCTAACAAGCCACTCTACATGGCCTTTGTGGACCTGGAGAAAGCATTCGATCGTGTGCCACGGGATGTCATCTGGTGGACAATGCGCAAACTAGGAATTGACGAGTGGCTGGTGCGCTTGGTCCAGTCCATGTACCAGGATGTGAGAAGCAGGGTAAGAGTTGGCGATGGGTACAGCGAGGAGTTTGGTGTTGGAGTGGGTATTCATCAGGGCTCTGTACTTAGCCCGCTACTCTTCATCATTGTGTTAGAGGCTCTATCCAGGGAGTTTCGCACAGGCTGTCCATGGGAGCTGTTGTATGCAGACGACCTGATGATCAGTGCTGAGTCTATGGAGGAACTGCTAGTAAAGGTGCAGACATGGAAGTCAGAGATGGAGAAAAAGAGCCTACGTGTGAACATGGGGAAGACAAAGATTCTGGTGTCTGGCATTAATCTGGACGTGCTGAAGAAATCTGGAAAGGACCCTTGTGGTGTCTGTCAGACAGGAGTAGGTAGCAATGCAATCTTCTGTGGTGGCTGCAAGCGCTGGGTGCATAAGAAATGCAGTGGCATTAAGGGACCCTTGCGCCCTGACCCTGAGTTCAGGTGCGCCCGATGCCTTGGGACTGCTCGGGCCATTGATTAAAGAGAAAATACAGAGGTTGAGGTTGGAAACGAAAAGCTTGAAGTTGTCCCAGAGTTCTGCTACCTTGGAGACATGCTGTCTGCAGGAGGTGGCTGCGAGCTAGCTGTGATCACACGCTGCAAATGTGCATGGGGCAAGTTCCGGCAATTGCTTCCCCTTCTCACAATCTGCCACTTCTGACCAGAGGTCAGGTGTACTCAACATGCGTGAGGAGTGTGATGCTGCATGCAGCAGAGACTTGGGCCATGAAGATGGATACACTGAACCGTCTCCGGCGTAATGACCGTGCCATGATCCGTTGGATCTGCAATGTCAAGGCAAAGGACGAAGTTAGCTCAGACTCCCTTCTCACAAAGCTTGGCATCCAGGACTTAGATGTGGTGCTCCGAACCAGTGGGATGAGATGGTTTGGACATGTAGAGCGCAGCACAGGCTGGATTGCAGAAGTACGCAAGCTGAATGTGGTTGCACAGAAAAGACCTGGCAGGCCAAGAAAAACATGGGGTGAAGTGCTTATGAACGACAGAAAGAAGCTATGTATGGATTCCGCTGACCCTCAGAATCGTCCTGAGTGGAGAGGACGCCTTCGAAGAAACTTGTCAAACAAGCCCAACCCTCGGTAGAGGAAAACAGGGCTTTAAAATGGATATGATGATGATGATGATAGTCACCTTAGACAAATCTGGCTGCTCTAGGTTGTACTACCTGAAACTGTTGGATACATGATGTGGTATAGGTATCGTGCTGAAGTGGCATACTCGATGATGGGTCTGTCTACAGCCTTGTGGCTCTTGATAGCCTCCTATACCTCAAGATCTCAAGTCTAGCTGACACATCAGCGCTGCAGAGGGAATTGGAGTGGGAACAGGACTGACAGATGTCGTTCAACCCCAGCAAATGCGAATTGGTCAGGGTGACCAAAAGGAGAAATCCAATCGAAGCCGCTTACAAGATCCATGGCCATGACCTAACAATCTCCGAGACTGGGAAGTATTTGGGCGTTGCCATTTCGGAGGATCTATCATGGAAGGCTCATGTGGATTCTACCACTAAGAAAGTGAACAACAGTCTAGCCTTCCTGACAAGAAACCTTTCCAGTTGTCCCCAGGATGTAAAAGCCCAGTGCTACAAGACATTGGTCCGGCCTGTCATTGACTACGCCACATCAGCATGGGATCCACACACCACATCATGCATACAGCAGTTGGAGGCGGTACAACGATGAGCTGCCCGGTTTGTAAATGGAGACTACCCTACCACAAGTAGCACCTCCCAGATGATACAGAACCTTGGCTGGCAACCGCTCCAACAGAGGCGCCTAGATGCCAAGCTCATCATGATGTACCGCATCACCTATGGACTAGTGGACATCCCTGCCTCCAGATTCTTACATCCAACTGGGACATGTACAAGAGGGTAGGCCCTTCGATATCTGGTACCGTGCTGCATGACAGACGTCTTCCTGCACTCCTTCTTTCCCTCGGGCATTAAACTTTGGAACAGCCTACCAGAGAATATCCCCATGTCAGAGACCCTTGAGGGCTTCAAGAGGGGTCTGGCAAGTCTCCATTAGCCCGTACAGAACTGTTTTTACAGATTTTTATAATCAGCAACAGTTGTTTTATCGTCACTTGTTCGTGCCTCACCTCAGCCTTGTACATAGTTCAAGTAGACAATGCTCCAGAGTGGGCCCTGTACGGGTCCGTGGAAACACCCCAAACCACCCCAAACCTCTACCAAACCACCCCAAACCTCTACCAAACCACCCCACACCAGCCTCCCCAGATTCACATCTGCCCCCTGTCCCCTCCACACACACACCAACACTGCTCCCACCCATCCCAAACAGTATCTATATAGATTCAAAATAAAAAGAACACTTCAATAAGTGATTGCCCATGTACGTATGTATCTCTTTTAATAACTTCTTAAATATTAAGCAAAAAAATTATAATCTCAGTATAATAAAGCAAATTATTTTGTACGTTTATGTATGTCACGCAGGGTGGGGGTGGGGGGGGGGGGGGGGGGGGGGGGAGGTGGCGACCATTTATACCACCCTAAACCAGCCACCCTGGATACAAACTAGAACCCCAGCCCTCACGCAGTGACATGCTTATTTAAAGTAAGAAGGGTGCGGATGGAAGGAAAAAACTAATCGCCAATTGACCTAAAATGTTGGTGTCTTGGTGGGGGGAGGGGGGTGGGGTTCTAGTTTGTATCCAGGGCGGCTGGTTTGGGGTAGTATGAAAGTGGTTTGGGGTATTTTGGGGTGGTTTGGGGTGTTTCCACGGACCGGCCCTGTACTGTACAGCTGTACGGGAAGAAGGAGAAGATTGTTGAGACTCCACATTCTTAGTAAATAAGTTAAATTTATTATCAATTTTACGATCAAAAGACTCATTAAAATACTCTTAGTCATCTAAAAATATGAAATAGTATGCTACAAATGATTCCCCCCTCCCTCCTCCTCGACTCCCCCGGTAACACCACCAACCCTCCCACATCCACTGTCTGTTTATGTAATTCCAGGTGCCCTTGCATTTAGTAATATTTCTTAGTACTGGAAATGTAATACAGGTATTTCTTTAGATGTCTTTGTGGTGTTTCAGCAGTGTTTAGTAGGACCCAAGTTGGGTACTGGATTTTACCTAGCACGGATTTTTCGAGCGTATTTCCTACTCAACCAGGGCCCAATTTAATGGAGAATAAACAAACAGCTGTCAAAAGCATATATATTTTTATTTTGACTGCATACTGCTTTGTGGTGTATTGATGCTTTGATATTTTATAATGAGTGCAAAATATAGAGGAATAACTTAATGGTGGACTAAAATTTGTATGGAAAAAAACTTCAGAAAAAGGTAAAATTTTGTCGCGACTTTTGTCTGCCCATATTGTTAAAAATCTGAACGGTTAAACTTACAGCTCTAAAGGGTCCATCAGAGTATAAAAAAAACCTTTAGAGCTGTAATTTACATCTAAGTTATGTAGAACAGGTCATGACGATGTGTCGCGTACAAGAATGGTAACTCTTGCTATTGTACTTTTTTAGTTATTTCCCCTTTGGTGAGTTTTTTGGCAGATTCGTGTCCGCTCTGTAACTTGAATACCCTTTGGAATATTTTCATGATACTTCACAGATATGTAGAACAGGTCATGACGATGTGTCGCGAACAAGAATGACAACTCTTGCTTTCTTACTTTCTGAGTTATTTCCCCTTGATGGTTTTAGGTGTGATTTTTTGGCAGATTCGTGTCCGCTCTATAACTTGAATACCTTTTAGAATATTTTCATGATACTTCACAGATATGTAGAACAGGCCTTGATGATGTGTCGCAAACAAGAGTGACAACTCTTGCTTTCTTACTTTTTGAGTTATTTCCCCTTGATCATTTTAGGTGTGATTTCGTGTCCGCTCTATAACTCATATACCTTTGGAAATATTTTGATGATACTTCACAAATATGTAGAACAGGTCATGACAATGTGTCGCGAACAAGAATGACAACTCTTGCTTTCTTACTTTTTGAGTTATTTCCCTTTGATGATTTTAGGTGTCTGCTCCATAGCTTGAATACCTTTTGAAATATTTTCATAATACTTCACAGACATGAGGAACAGGTCATGACGATTTGTCTCGCACATGAACGACAACTCTTGCATTCATACTTTGTGAGTTATTTCCCTTTGGTATTTTGAGCTGCTGTTTGAGTCTCTGCTCCATATCTGTATAAGCCTGGCCTGCTCCACAATTTTAATAACCTTGTACCTATTAGAATATTGATGAAAATGCTGTGATATCTCATCAGTGTTCCTAACTCTCTCTGACCCCTCTTCATTCCCCCACCCCACCCCACCCCACCAAAAAAAAAAAAAAAATTTTTTTCTCCAGATTTGGATTCTTTGTCCAAATTTACTTACTAGAGAGCTCAAAATTAGGTTTGTAGGGCTTGTAGTTTAGAAGTTCTTCACACATTTTGAAAGTTTAATGTATCATATGCTATATATTTATGTATATGGCGGCTGTTTGAGATATTACTTCTTTTTAGCAGGCATACTATTTTAGGCTGAGTGTTAGATAATCATGCATCTGTTAAACAGATTATGTCAATCAGAAGCATAAAAGAATGACAATATATTACTTGTATGTGTTTTGAAGTGCACCCTTTTTACCAAGGCCCATGGGGGTCTTCGGTCGGGGGATTTGCCATCTCCTCTGATGGCTATTTTTGCAGATTTTGTTGAAGTAAATCAAGGATCATATGCATAACCACTGGTGAACCATACAGGACAAAATTTCTGGGACCATGGATCCCAAAATCGCGAAGAAGACCCAGGATTCGTTGGGAAAAATCATAAAAAAACCGCCGCTGACAGAGAAACTTTTGGGAAAACCACCGTTTCGATTTCTTCATGATATCATGACATCAGTAAGCTCAAAAGCACTAAGTGATTGGCTTTGAATATCATCCGTAATGCACCAGCAGTTTGTAACCATGGCCCACCCGCCCGTGGCAGAGGGGGAAATTCGCTGTGTGTTTTCACGAGTGCTGGGCAAATGCCAGGGTTAAGGCGGGTTCATAGAATAACCGAAAAGCACAGAAATACCGAAAAGCACCTGAGTAACCGAAAAGCAATTTCGAAAGTTAGTTTTACATGAGAATAATTATCTAAGTAAGTCTTTTCGGGGTTGGAAATTATTTGTAGGACTATTTGTGATATTTTTTCACTGCTTTGCTTGATGAAAAGACGAAGTCCCTGCTCTTCCCTTATGAGTGTGTTTGCGTGGGCGGGGGGTGGGGGCGGAGGGGGGGGGGAAGAGTGGTTACAAGTGACTAATGCATACACAATTCTGATACTAGTCCCTTGGCTAATGGTCTGATGTGATGGAAGCGCAGTTGGTGATGCTACTGCCTGGTGACTCTGTATATGGGCAGATCTGCAATAACTCAACAACTATATACCTTTGCCATGCAAGTGCAGCTGGCTCATTGGAAAGTACAAATGCTTTCAGAGTGTTTCCTGTGGGGTTATCGTGGTTTTATAGATTGGGTTTGAAAGTAAGCGTTCTTGCAGTACCAACTACTGTTGTTATAACCGCATCACCACTTACTTTCAACAGCTCTACCAGCTAAACTTGCCGGGCTGCGTAGCACAGTCAATTGCGCATCAGATTCGAGAGCCAGAGGTTCCGGGTTCGATACTGGATCCAGCCAAATACTGTTGTTTCTCCTTCTGTTGATTCAAGAAGGGCAGTTGTCAGTTACTGGCGAAAGTATGTGCCTTTAGTATTGTAGTTTTGAGTATCGAACATGAAATGGGTACCCAAATAAATTTGCCCATTTGAGTCGACATCACAACAAAATTAACATTATTTCTATTAGTAGTTTATTACTGGTTAACTGCTTAGGTCCTAAGCAGTAAGGAGGTCTAAGCATTCCCAGGAATAGTGTGGTTAGGGTAACTGACAGTTCTGACATGACCACAGCTGTTTACTGTTCAAAGTAAAGCAACAACAAACAAACCAGCTAAACTTGAATGAGTTTTAGGCTGTTAGTGTCATACAGTGGACTCTTTGCAACAATAGCATTTGCTCCCAAACTTTTGATATTAAGCTGAATTTGCTGTTATAAAATACAAATTAAGAACAATATTTAAAGCCATACAGCACACCGTACAACCGGCTGAAGTGATGCCAGATGCCTACAGAGATAACAGATGGGCGAAATCGAAAGTAGGATTTCAGCAGGTGAGATAAAGTTGCTGGTAAAAACAGACGATAAAATCCTGGAAGAGTTTGGCCTCATATGGAAGTTGCTCAGTGCCTGTAGATTCTACAGTACCAGTCTGGGTGACTTTCATACACAGATAAGGCTATGGCAGGGCTTGAAAGGGGAACATTTTCAGAAAACAACACAAAATCTGCATTTCGGCTCCCATTAAATGAATCTGAGAAAGTACCTCATCTGTTTGCTTGCGTACAATGAAACCTCAGTTAATTAGCAATATTTCTGCCAATTTTTGATGCACAGTTTAGTTTTATAATGAAAATACACGCGTTCAAAGAGGGTGGGTAGCGAAAAAATGCTTGCCTTTGTCAACAGATGCAATTTTAGGTGGATAGCTGGGATGAGAGATTGATTTGTATGGAAATGGCTGACATTGATGGCAGGTATCAATATATAAGTATGTGTCCTTAAAATCGCATTTTTAAAGTTTTGGTTGTGTCAACAGCATAAAATCACTTCAAGAACTCGTAAAAAGTATTTTTCTAGATGTCAAAGGAATAATGTTTGTGTTTATCGAAGTTGGCTACGCATTCGTGGAAGAAATACTATATTGTCAGAAAGAGGTGAACGCAGAACTATACGAACGGTGGTTGGCCTGTGTATCTTTTCGTTGTATTTGTTTCTCATTTTGAAGCAAATTTCTTGTGTTTTTTTTTTGTTTGTTTGTTTGTTTCATAGTTTTTATATGCCGCCGAAGCAAGAGTTTGTCTATGTGTGTGTGAGCGTTTGCAGAGGGGTGTGTGTGTGTGTGGGGGGGCTTGTTGGTCAGCTTGGTACTGATACTTGAATAAGGGATTGCGAAATTGCCAATTCATCCTTAACTAGAGCAAGTGAGCAGGGGCTCACGTATACCCCCGACCAGTGCCATCGCCTAATGAAAGCATACTTTAACGCACAACTTCAATGCAAATGTCATACATGTACAAAATTTTAAGTCTGTTACCTTGACCTTAGGGCAGCAGCAGCATCCATATGATGTAAACCAGTATGAAATAAACCTAGTCATGTATCATTAGGCTCCACTGAAGTATATTGGAACTATACGCCAAAAACCTACAGCATATGGCTAAGTCCTAGTTATTGACCCCTGGCCCCACCCATGGGCCTGACCCTGCAGCTTAGGTAGTCCATAACGAAAGCAATGATGTAGAGATATCATGAACCAAATATGGAAGAAATTTTCAATGCAGTTACATAGATATGAGCAATCAGAAAGGTTTAACGCAAAACTTTGACATAATGAAAATGCCTAAGTCCTAATTATTGACCCCTGGCCCCACCCTGGGACCTGACCCAGGGGCTTAGATAGTTCACGTCAAAGGTAATGCTATAGAGATATCATGGAACAAATATGAAAAGAATCTGATGAGTGGTAACAGAGATATGAGCAACCCAAAAAGGTTTAACGCAAAACTTTGACGTAAAGTTGACGATCGGACGGACGGACGAACGAACAAACGAACGTACGGACGAACAAACACACGGACGGAATGACAAAAACTATATACCCCCTGACATACTTCGTATGTTGGGGGTAAAAATACCAAAACTACCTTTTTAGCTCGCCTGAACGAAAGTTCAGGAAGAGCTATTGTTGTCACCACGGCGTCGGCGTCCGCGTCCGCGTCGGCGTCCGGATTGGATGTTTTGGTTAAAGTTTTTTAAAGACCTATATCTCCTTAACCCATGGATGGATTCTTTTGATACTTGCACTGTAGTTAGATATTGGTCTAAGGTTTAACATGGTACCACCCCCACCCCACTCTGTGACGTTGATGTCAAGGTCATGGACTTAGAAAATTGGAATTTTTTTTGGACTGGATGTTTTGGTTAAAGTTTTATAAAGCCCAATATCTCCTTAACCCATGGATGGATTCCTTTGATACTTGCACTAAAGTTAGATATTGGTCTAAAGTTTTCGAAGGTACTACCCCCACCCCCCTCTATGACCTTGATGTCAAGGTCATGGACTTAGAATATTGTCTTTTTATTGATTGGATGTTTTGGTTAAAGTTTTTAAAGACACATATCTCCTGAACCCATAGATGAATTCTTTTTATATTTGCACTGTACTTAGATCTACAGAGTACTACCCCAACCCCGCTCAGTGATCTTGATGTCAAGGTCAGGGACTTAGGAAATTTTTGGCTTTTTTAAAGTTTTGTAATTGCAAACTGATTCATAATGCTTTGCAGAGATTTAGTTTATACTTGAACTGATGTTAGACTCTTTTTTGAGTTTTTACAAAACACCTTATACTTACCCCACTGGATGACTTGGAAGTCAAGGTCATCCACTTAGAATTTTATCTTAAAGATTTTGGTTAAAGTTTTATATTTATGAAGACATAATTTCACAGTGCCATGATGCTGGACTCAGTTGATACTAATACTTGGACTGATGTTAGATAATGGTTCAGGGTTTTGATACATCCTAGCCCCCCCCCCCCCCCCCCCCCCCCCCCCCACCCCCCCCCTTACCCCCACCCCCCACCTGTCAGTTTTTTACCTCAAGCTCATGGACTTTGAAATTTCATTTCATTTTTTTTTTATTTTAATTTTATTTTTTTATTTTATGACTCATTTCTGAGATAGCTTTTGTTTATAAATGTGTTTTCATTATTATGAACATGCTTGCATGAAGTTTTATGCATAGCAGTCCACATAGCCCCCCCCCCCCCCCCCTACCCGTCAGTTTTTTTTACCTCAAGCTCATGGACTTTGAAATTTCATTTCATTTTTTTTATTTTAATTTTATTTTAAGACTTATTTCTGAGATAGCTTTTGTTTATAAATGTGCTTTCATTATGAACATGCTTGCATGAAGTTTTATGCATAGCAGTCCACACCACCATTCGGCTATGTGATGGGCAAGCACCAATTCAGGCGAGCTATGCTGTCAGGCGACAGCTCTTGTTAACTGTGGAACCGTTAAAAGTAGCCTTTTACTAGTATGTTCATTTGAATGAAATCCTGTTTTGTAATATTACTCTAATCAATCACAGGGTTTTACGCCAGAGTAGTGAAAACATGCCTTTTCCAACTAAACTACCGTTTTTCTGACCCTAAACGATCTCATTCCGAGCATAACTAACCAGATAGGGTTTAAACAGTATGGGCCGACTGCTCAAAGCAAGTTTAAGCTAAACTCGAGTTTAATCCATACAAAATGTAACCTCGGGTTTAACTTAAACCAGCATGGAAGGTTATTAAACAAAATTTACTGAGAGATGTAAAGCTATTAAATGCAACAATATGCATTCTAGTGGACAAGCATGCATCATTCTTCATGATTTCGCGCCGAAGTCACATTCATAATCAGTTTAAAGACACATACTTATATATTGATACCTGTCATCAATGTCAGCCATTTCCATACAAACCGATCTGTCATCCCTGCTATCCACCTAAAATTGCATCTGTTGACAAAGGCAACCATTTTTTCCCTACCCACCCTCTTTGAAAGTGTGTATTTTCATTATAAAGCTAAACTGTGCATCAAAAATTGGCAGAAATATTGCTAATTAACTGAGGTTTTATTGTACGCAAGCAAACAGATTGGGTACTATCTCAGATTCATTTAATGGGAACCGAAATGCAGACTTTGCGGGTTTTTTCTGAAAATGTTCCACTTTCAAGCCCTGCCATAGCCTTATCTGTGTACGAAAGCCACCCAGACTGGTACTGTAGAATCTACAGGCACTGAGCAACTTCCATATGAGGCTAAACTCTTCCAGGATTTTATCGTCTGTTTTTACCAGCAACTTTATCTCACCTGCTGAAATCCTACTTTCGATTTCGCTCATCTGTTATCTCTGTAGGCATCTGGCATCACTTCAGCCGGTTGTACGGTGTGTACAGTGCAGTGTTAGAAATAAGCAATTGCCCACTTGCCCGACACGGATTAAATTTGCTGGGGGCAAGCTGATAGTCTTGGAAGGTTGCCCCCTGGACAACCTATGATTCTGGTAAATTCTGGAAAATAACTTTGTTTCATGTCTTTTTTGAAGTTTTGCATGAGAAGTTTGAAACCCACCAATATAGTGTTTTGAAGGAGAAAAAATAAATCCTCGTGACGTCAAAGTAGTGCTGTGAAAATGATTAGGCAGCTGTGATCAAAACTGTTGGTCAGTTATCTCTGAAGTTCATGAATTCATGCTAAGTGTCTTAGAAAGGGAGAGCATTTTTGGACTATGTTTACTTATGTGACTTAGGAAGAAAATGACATGTAAACGGTTTAATTGCAATGGAATACAGGGGGACAAGTTGAAATCTTGGCGGACAAGTTGAAATTCATTTCAGGCGCCCCTGGGCAAGTTGCTGTCTGGGCCTTATTTCTAACACTGTCAGTGCGTACTGAAATGACGTTATAAAGAATTTTGCTACATTGTAATGAGTGCCATATAAAGAGAACTGTATCTTTTACATGAAAATGGCAACGTGATTCATTGCCCAAATTTGCTCTAGATAATATTGTACCTATAATTGTCATCTTCAACTTTCATTTCTTTTAAGTTTTAACTGTCCAAAAATTAATTGAAATGATTAAGGAAGAAAGCTAAAAATAATCAACCTTTTAAGGTGTATTTGAGTTTGAAATAGAGCCAAGAGATTCCTAACTGTCACAAGGTATTTCTATCATACATGCACATTGCACTGCCAGTATCAGCATCTTTACCCATGAGTATCCTCCTTAAATATGAAATAAAATTATTTAGATAGAAATGTGTTTGTTAATATGACTGGCAAAAGTCTGTTCATACTGAAATCTGAAGATTTTTTTTTTTTTTTTTTTTGTGTGGGCGGGGGGGGGGGGGGGTATTTTTTCTCTGTGACTGGTATTTGAGCTGCTACTTGACTTATCTTCTAGACTATTACTCAGCTGATCCCTTCGGCATTATTGCCACAGTTAGTCCTCTTCGTTAGACGGTAGAAATTGAGTTATTATATGACAGCTAGTCATAACTATTGGAATATTCATATTTCATAAAATATTGTATATATGTGTGTGTTTTCTTTTTCATCATGAAGAGGCTTAAAGGTTCTTGATATGGACAGTTAAGTAATCCACTGAGAAAAGTGCTGCAGTTTGTGTCACACGCTGACTAAATCACGGCCTGTGACCTTTTGTTGATCATAGATCAGGGTTCGAGGTTATAAAACTGGAGAATAATCTCAAACTCAAAATAAAGCACACTGATAATTGGCAGCCAATCAGTGTGCTTTATTTTGAGTTTGAGAATGTACTCAAGTTTTATAACCTTTGGGCCAGCTCTTAGAATGTTTACGGTACAGTTGATTATTGTATTATATTATTTACAGGTGATCAAAACAACAGGGTTTATGAAGGGTCTCTTCACAGACACAGAAATGAACTCAGATAATGTCAAGGTTTGTACTTACCCAGAGCTCCAAATAAGGTGGGGTAATAGGGATAATTCAGAGAAAAATTTTCTTATTTTTCAATGAAAACATACACTGTGACCCCTCATTAGAACCATCTCGGTGAGACGGCACAAAGTATGTTATTTTGGAAAAATAAGGAAAATTATCCATAAATTATCCCTTTTACCACTTCTTATCTGAAGCTCTGCAATTAAAGATTTACAGGTATTCCCATCTCAAGAATGACCGTAAACATTAGTGATCATCAATCTGACAGTCTTGTGTTTTCATTCCAAAACAACCCCAAATATCTAGATCTGTCTTATAAGACAAGTCTTCACGAAACTCTGTCTGACTGCCTGACATGTCTGGTAAAAATTCATTTGGTCTGGTAAATTTTCCAGTACATTTTAATCCTTTTGTCTGATTCGGTCCTGTAAACTCTCACACACTTTCGTAAACTCTGTAAGACAGCTCTAGATTTTGGGGGATGCTTTGGAGGAGGAAACCTCTGTCTCATTTTAGAATAAATCAGATACTCCCAGGTAAATGATGCTGTGGTATTTGACCAGTTAGGCTTAGCCCGCACACCCCAGTAAGCCCACATTATATCCTTGGCATATGATTATAAGCACTAATTTTTCACTTGTCTAAGTTCATTTTCACTGGTCTATCAGTTGACAGTTACTGGTGAAAGTTAGCACACTTAGTAGTGGTTATAAGAGATCTAAGCCTGCCCAGGAATAGTGTGGTTAGGTTAACTGACCATCCAGACATGACCATAGCTGTTAACCGTGGACGTAAAACAATAACACAACAACATAATTACACAAGCTGTAAATGCTATAGTTTTTGAGTGTTCACTTACAATGTTTCCAGCCTCATACAGCATGCAGCGCTATCGTCAAAATTCTAAATAATGGAATAGATGGGTCTGAACAAACAATGCAGATCCGGATTGGACTGCTCCCATGGCTGAGAGTGTAGGCTCTGATCTGACAACTCTGTTGGGAGCAGTCCGATCTGGGTCTTCATTGTTTGATTCAGCATGTTAGGACAGCTACATATTGTACAATTGAAGTTAAAAGAAATCAGTATTTTTGCAGATCTGTTTATGTGACAGTTTATCAACTTTTAAAATCAGCTGAAAGTCTGTGTTTTGCACTAAAGAAACATTTTCATGCTATTCTTCATTGGGAACTGAATCTATAAATAAAGAAATCAACATCAAATCATTTACAGAACTTATCTCACTGAGTTGTTGATTGTTTTGTAGGATGGAGACGCAAAAACAGCATTTCTTCAGAAAGCCATAGATCTAGTCAGTAAGTACGGACATGAGTAGCCTAGCTTATAAACTACTTGCATTTTAGATGTCATTTGTCTTGATAGAGTATTTCATTATAGAGCATTTCTTTGGTTATATGACAGAAGATTTTCCCTTCCAGAACAATCTCAAAGATCTAGATCCATCTTACAAGATGGATATAGATCTTTGGGATTGTTTTGAAAGGGACAGGGCCTCTGGCTGCCCAGGATAAGTTATTAAATTTTGCTGGGCAAGTAAAATAAATTCTAAATTGCCCAGAAAAATGTATAAGGGTATATGGAAACCCCCTGGGTTTCAGCATTTAGCAACGCAAGTTATGTACAGGACATGTTGTAGGTCAAATTTTGATTTGTCAGGCTGTGAAGGGAAAATGCATATAATGTATGTCGCATTCATATAACCAACTAAGATATTTGGGTTCATTTCAGAAAAGGGGATCCCCTTTTGAAAGCTGAATAAATTTGTTGCTTCCATTATAATTTGTACATTGATATTTCTTCAGAAAAATCTGTATTAGAACCATCTGTCATAATTTATGCTCTAATGAGTAACGCAGATTTATACATTAATGACAATTGAGGCATTGGACATGATATGATGGCAGCCAGAGAATACCATTATCAACCCACATGATAGCAGAGGTCAATATTGGTATCCTGTAGTTGACATCACATCACTTCTAATGACTCAACAGTAATTAATATTTTATCATATACGCCAACAAACTGTATTATTATATGATCTGTTAACAAAGTTAAACACATCTCAATGGTTCAGAGGCTGATCACATGAGATAGACATTTATTTATCATATACTTTCACTAGTATTGCCCTTGATACTAGATATTTGGCATAACCATTATAGCCCTGTCAGAAAGCTCTGTCCAGCCCTGTTGTCCAAAGTCAGGTGTAGGGCCGAGACCACCTCATGTGTAGGGCGGGACAGAAATATCTCAGCCCTTGTATCGGCCCTCAATTTTGGCGCTAACGTCAAGTATTGTCGCTGACGTCATCAAAACAATTCAGCAAGCTTAAAGACGCCTGTCGCCATGTTTATTGCCGCACGTCGACTGGCTGAAAGTGGACACGCAGAGACTTCGTAGTTTGTTCTTAAACCAGAAAACCATTCTCGGTAAGTTTTATTTTGTAATCTGAGCCATTTACGATTAAAATACCAAACAATTGTTATTTGTTTTCTTCATTTTGTGCTCAGTTGTAGGCTACTTCCAGCTGAAAGAAAAATGGCGGCATGGCTCACTATCCATGATGTTCTGACTCGACCATCTTCATGTTATTTCATCCAATAAAAAGAAGAAAAAAAAAACAGACAAATTTTATTGGAACAAAAATATTGCAGTATTTCTTACAGAAATTCAATTTCTATAAGAAAGTATATGATAAAAAGATCATCACACGGTTGTTTTGATCCCATCCCTGATCTCAGCCCTCGGACCGTATCAGCCCTCGCCCTTCGGGCTCGGGCCGATACGGTCAACTCGGGCTGAGATCAGGGCTGGGATCAAAACAACCGTGTAATAATCTCTATGTCTCATAGTCTATGACATAACGTTTTAATGTTGCATGGTTGTTGACATAAAGTCTAAATGGCACATGGTTTGTGAATTAATGTCACTTGAAATTTGACATCAAGTTTACTAAAATGACAGGCGATTCAACTATTATTACCCTTATTATATAAAAAAGCAATTATTGTTTACTTGTTTTGTCGGACATGAAGTGTTATTGAACAGTAAATCAAATTAACATATTGACATCTGCTTCACATCATAAATATGAAGTTTCTTTTTCAATTACACTTCATGTCCACCGCAACAAAAGTCAGTAATTGTATACAGGGGTCAGCCTAGAGGGAGAAGTGGGAGAAATAGTCTCCCTTTAGAAACTGACTGACTTCTCCCTGTTTTGAGCTGAGGGAGAAGTCAAAATGTGTAAAACATAGAGAAAATGTTGCAAAGCTTCTCCCTGTCTGCAAACCCTCAGCTGACCACTGTGTATAGTACTGCCTAAATGGGCAACTGAAATTGGTTGTAAGACAATATGGTACATCAAAACAAGTATAAACTTTAGCACTTTTGTTCCTTACGTACATGATGTAACCTGTTTGAAAAGTTTGAGGTCATGAAAGTTTGGCGTAAAACTATCACTGGTTCTCAGGTACGTAAGATGATGTAATATCAGCACCAAATATTGTGTGTAACTTGTGTATCCTCAGCTCACATACCATAAAATAGGTGAACATTGTTTTCTTCAATTTAGGTGTAGCAACAGGGAAAAGCATATCAGCCAGACCTGCCAAGATAGTGGCTGGACATGAGCCAGAGAAAACCAATGAATTCCTCCAGGCTTTAGCTGCAGCCATCAATGCAAAGGTACAGTACTTAGCAAACAAAACTTAGCAAATGACTCAGTAGTTCAGGGTAAAGTGTGAAGAATGATACATCTGGGCTCATTTTTATACCCCGCCACACGTTAGTGGCGGGGTATTGTGTTTTCACGTTGGCCGTCCGTGTGTCTGTCCGTAGTACGTACGTCCGTACGTCTGTCCATCCGCACTTCGTTTTGGTTCGATAACTTAAGTATTTATCAACAGATTTCCTTTTAATTTTGCATATGCCTTTGTACCAAGAATGTCTCGCTTGGGATTGTTAATGGGCAAATTTCATTAATTTCTGATAGAGTTATGGCACTTGTCAATGTACAAAAAATGGTTTCTGGCCTCTAGTTCCTTTACTACATGGAGTATCATGATGAAACTTCACAAACATGATCGAAGAAACTAAAGCTTTGTATGAGCACAGAAATTTTATCATCAGGGGTTATCTGCCCCTGCCCTGGGGCTATATACATGTATAAAATCATGAAAAATTCCATATAAAATCAGAGTTTGAAACAATTTTTCTGAAACTTACAGCAAATGATCAGAGTGATGAAAGCCTCCAGTGATGCTCAAATTTACCCCATGGGAGTTATCTCCCCCTGCCCCTGGGCTATATACATGGATAAAATGATGAAAAAATCTATATAAATTCATGTGAAACAGATTTTCAGAAATTTACATCTGATGATAGAAGTAACAAAAGCTTCTTGTGGTGATAAAATTTGACCTTCAAGGGGTTATCTGCCCCTTCCCCATTGCCACGTTTAAAATCACTAAAATTGTATTTGATTAGTGTGGTAACTTGGTAAGTGATTTATCCGAAGCTTATTGTAAGTTATCAGAGTAATGAAGTGTCCTGTCATGACAAAGACTTTTATCCGTGTTCAGTGGGGTTAGGCTGCCCCTGCCCTGGGGTTATACAGAGAAACAGTAAATCTGGAGAAATCGGTGTGTGAAAAAGGTTTATCAGTGGCGGGGTATCACGCAGTTGTTTGCGATGCTTTTATTCTCCATTCAGATCTATGGATGCTTCCTCACAGGAGATCACTGATCTGAGAATATCTGTGTCCTGTGTCCCTTCTCAAATGGGAGTCTTACAATAATAATAATAATAATCGTCTGGCAGAAGAACTAACTAAAGTCAGTAGATTTTTACAAGAACAGCTGACTGCAATAAATTCAAAGATCGCTATGCTTTTGAATTCTAGACTAGAACCAACATCTGATAAGACTGAATTTCAAGCAGTTTCAGTTATGTCAGTATGTGACGATTCAACGTTTGTGACACTTGACGAAACCAGTCTCCAAACTCTGAAAATTGGGACACTGAAATAATTGATGAAACTGTTTCAAAATGATCAGTTTGCTGTTTTTATAGCTGATATGAGCCGTGACACGAGAAAACCAACAATGTGGTTGTGCGCCCAGCGCAGACTCAGATCAGCCTGGGCATCCACCCAGTCTGATCAGTGTCTTCACTGTCTGCATGGAGGTAGCTTAGACCCTTAGCTACCCTTTGAGCCCTTAGCGAAGAGTCTGATCAGATTGGGCGGATACCCAGGCTGATCTCAGTCTGAGTCTGGCACAGCCACATTGTTGGTTTTGTGGTGTCCCGGCTAATATGTGTCTGAAAGAAGCAGATGGAATAGCAAAGAGTGTTGACTCTCATCCTTCTGCTCCTTCATGGTCTGCATTATCTCCTAGATCTGTCTGTCCCAATATTTATATTTTTTTTACACTGTAACAGTACAGTCAAACCTGTCTTAAGGGGTCACATTTTGTCCTTCCCATGGGTGGGCCACCCATGGGAAGGACAAAATGTGATCCCTTAATACAGATTCATTTGCACTTAGTTTTTGGCTTGTGAGACCCTGAAAATGTGGCTGCTTCAGACAGGTGATCCCTATATAGAGGTGGCCAAATGAGCAGGTTTGGCTGTACTTCAGAAGTAAACTTAAAAACAAAAAAAAAATGCCTACTTTAACACATTTTCACTAGCCAGAGTTTAGCCTGAGGCAATTTGCCAGGGAAAATTCAGTGAAAAGTCCGGAAGTTTTTGTTTGCGACCCTACTGAGTGAGTGGAGTATCTGCTTTGTTTATATAAAACCATGTAAGAGTTATTATTTTCACACATCAGTATCAATTTCTAGGTTGACAATGAGGAATGTGTGAACAAAGTATTAAATAAAGGAAGCTCGGGAAAGTCAGAAGAGAAAAAGACTAGAGAGAGAGATTCAAGTGCTGATAAGAGACAGAGAGATGAGGTAAGTATCAAGGGCAATAGCTCTGCTCAAGCAGTTAGTATACCTTAGTTACTTTAAATATCTTGACACTTTAGGGTGAATGGGTATGCTCTCGGGGAAGCAACCCTGACATCAGTTGTGCTTCCCATCTGAATGGGGGTCAACTCTTAAAGGAAAGAATTTGCTCCCGTAGGAGCAAATTCTTTTCTTTCAGAGTAGACCCAATTTTGGAAGGCCTTCATCTAACAGGGAAGCAAATAGAAAGTCACATGAGTTGTTTCCCATTTTGAAAATGGTTGAAAAACATGGAGGTGTACCCATACACCTAAGCAACCTAAAGTTATAATGTTTAACAATGAACAAAGGCAAGTCTATTTTATTACTCATTGATGTGTCAGAATATTGATGAAGGAAGGCAAACAGTGCTGACCCTGATCAGACTACTGTCAAAATCTAGGGTCATTTCAGTTGTGGTTGCCCCCCCTTCCTTAGTTTCCAAGTTATGTCCCATTTGATTAATTTTTTCCCTGCAAGTCTTGTGCGCACCGTAACTAGATAACCGTAAGGGATATCTTCATGAAACGTCATAGCAATGTATATGAGGTCCCAACGATGTGTCGCATACAAGAATGGCTGTTGTCCCTTTCTTCGTTTTAGAGTGACGTCCATTTCATTAGTTCTTTTAGGCTATTTTTGTGTATACATATCTTGTGTATACCTTAACTTGGTCTCCGGACTACCAATCCAGGGGTCGCAAGATTGATCCCCCGCTTCTCCGGTCTTACGGATGAGACTTTAAACCGAGGTCCCGTCTCCATATGACCTCGTTGTTGGTGGGACGTTAAACCCGAGTTCACTCACTCACTCATTTAACTTGGTAACCCTTTAGAATATCATGATGAAACTTTAAGGTAATGTGCATGAGCACAAGACGTTGTGTCGCATATAAGAACAGTTGCTCCCCTTTCTTTATTTTGAGTAACCTCCCTTTGATTAGTATCTTTAGGCATTTCTCGTTCACTCGATATCTCCTTAACCTTTTGAAGTATTAGAAGGAAACTTTGTAGGAATGTGTATAATAATGAGGCAATGTAACCTGAGCTAGAACCACAACTCTGGCTTTCTTACTGAATTATCTGACCTTGCATAAATATCCTGCTTACTCTGTTACTCCTTAACCGTTTAAATGTGTATATATTGTCAAGGGAATGTTGTAGAACCAAGAATGGTATATCTAGTATATTTAGTTTATCTCTCTTGTTTGACTTTGGCTAACTGGCTGATCTTTGATATACTAATACATGTAGTATTTAATGTGTTGAATATTTAAATAATGTTGCATTCAGTAATTATCAGAGTGGTTGCCACAGTTTGTCTTTTGTAAACAGTCTTGTTCATTCTGTAACTCCTTTATGACATTTAAACAGGCGTATTTTGCATCGCTTGCGAAGCCCTTGTTGGTTTTGTTGTGTCGCAGCTCAATTTTATGTTGGCGGTCCCAGTTGTTCAAAGCATCATTTGCTGAACATAGTTGTTAGTTAAGGATTTGTTTACTAAGTCTTTTAGTACACATAAATTCAATTCTGCCATTATTTTAGGCTGAAAAAAAAATGTGAACCTTTGTTGCTCACATTTATGCAGCAATAAAAACCCTGGCTGTGTTTTGCATACAAGGCATTGGAAAATATGATGCCTCAGTAAATGATGTTTATTTTTTGCGAAAAAATTGTGATAAGTTTTTGCAAAAACTCATATTTTTTCAGCAAAAAAAATACAACACACTTTATATCCTTGACCAATGCCTTCATGAAGCTAACGATGCTTTGAACAACCTGGCCCTGGGCTCTGCATGTTATCTGAAACTGTTTCTTCTGTTTTCAGGATCAGCCATCAGAGGACCTCTATTTTCAGGATCAGCCATCACAGGACCTCTGTTTTCAGGATCAGCCATCACAGGACCTGTAGCTAAAGAATGTGCTGACTTGTGGCCTCGTATTGCTTCTAATGGCAGCTCTGTTAGTAAATCCTACAGCAAATACTATCATTCTTGTCCTTTGTCAGTTACATGTATACCCTCAATGTGGAAATTTAGAGTTTTAGAATTATCTCAGAAGGTTCTAGTGAGAGGTCACAACATACATTTTTATGGAGAAATATGAATCATATCTGGAGCACTGAATTATAGAACAGAACCATTAAAAGGTATGTTTTGAGTCCATAGGAGGAAATAACCTTATATGGGATTAATAAAAGCTGTGACGTGACAAAACAACAATTTTGCACATCCACCGTCAGTCGTCAACATTTTCAAATATCTTCTCCTCTGAAACCACTGGGCTGATTGAAGCCATATTTCATAGGTCGGGGGAACAAACGTTTGTTCGGAATATTTGGGTCACATGACCAAGATGGCCGCCACGCCCATATACGTTGTAAACCCTTCAAAAATCGTCTTCTCCAGAACCGAAAGGCCTATGACCTTGAAACCAGG
The DNA here is from genome assembly GCA_963989385.1 of Ctena decussata. Lineage (NCBI taxonomy): Eukaryota > Metazoa > Mollusca > Bivalvia > Lucinida > Lucinidae > Ctena > Ctena decussata. The sequence goes on from OZ022504.1 coordinate 11,939,801, forward strand.
TATGTAGCATTTGGCATTCGAGCCCATCATTGTTTGTACAAATGTTGACTGTAGGTTGACCTTGACCTAATTTACGACACTGTCAACTTTGGTATGTTATGCTTTTGTATGGGAAAATGCTTAAACAGTGGATTTCTCAGAAACTATTTAAGTCTAAGGTACAATATTTGGTATAGATAGTTAACTAAACGACTAGATGAAGAAATTAAGTCCTTTAAGGTCAAGGACATTCTTTGACCATTGTTCAAGGACACTGAGATTCTGTCTCCTGTGAAGAGTTTCAATCATCTTCTCCTCTGAAACCATTGAGCCAATTGAAGCCTTATTTCATACAAAGCTTCAGTGGGCCAAAGGAACCAATGTTTGTTCAGATGGTCTTGGTTACATGACCAAGATGGCTGCCACGGCCATATATGGTAAAAACCTTTCAAAAATCTTCTTCTCCAGATCCGAAAGTCCTATGACCTTGAAACCTAGTATGTAGTATCGAGCTTTCGAGTCCATCATAGATTGTACAAATAATGACCGTAGGTTGACCTTGACCTAGTGTATGACACGGTCAACTTTGGTATGTTATGCTTTTGTATGGGAAAATGCTTAAACAGTGGATTTCTCAGGAACTATTTAAGTATAAGGTATAATATTTAATATATATGGTTAACTAAGTGCCTAGATGAGAAAACATGTACTTTAAGGTCAATGCCTTTTTTTTACCTTTGTTCAAGGACACTGAGATTCTGTCTCCTGTGAACATTTTTAAACATCTTCTCCTCTGAAACCACTGAGCTGATTGAAGCCATATTTCATATGAAGCTTCAGTGGGCCAAAGGAACCAAAATTTGTTCAGATGGTTTTGGTTACATGACCAAGATGGCCGCCATGCCCATATATGGTAAAACACTTCAAAAATCTTCTTCTCCAGAACCAAAAGGCCTATGACCTAGAAACCTGGTATGTAGCATTGTGCTTTCGAGCCCATCATAGTTTGTACAAATGTAGACTGTAGGTTGACCTTGACCTAATTTACGACACGGTCAACTTTGGTATGTTATGCTTTTGTATGGGAAAATGCTTAAACAGTGGATTTCTCAGAAACTATTTAAGTCTAAGGTACAATATTTGGTATAGATAGTTAACTAAACAACTAGATGAAGAAATTAAGTCCTTTAAGGTCAAGGTCATTCTTTGACCTTTGTTCAAGGACACTGAGATTCTGTCACCTGTCAACATTTTCAAACATCTCCTCTGAAGCCACTGGATCGATCAAAGCCATATTTCATATGGAGCTTCACTGGATAAAAGGAACCAAAGTTTGTTCTGATGGTTACATGACAAAGATGGCTGCCATGCATATATATGGTTAAAAACTTTCAAAACTCTTCTAATCCAGAACTAAGGTCCCAATGACCTTGTGGCATGGTATGTAGGATAGGGAACTTAGGCCCATTATAGTTTATACAAATCATGACTGTGCATTGACCTTGACCTAATTTATGGCAAAGTCAACTTTGGTATGTTATGTTTTTATTGTCGAGCCCACTTGCGGAGAGCGAGACATAGTTGTTACAATGTCAGTTCGGTGTATGTCCGTGGGTGCGTGCGTGCGTTCGTGCGTGCGTGCATGCGTGCGTCCGTCCGGATTTGTCCGGGCCATAACTTCTACATTTATGGATGGATTTCAAAATAATTTGGCACAATTGTTCTCCTTGATGAGTAGAAGTGTCTTTTGAAACATTTGTTCAGGTAGGTCCAAGGTCAAGGTCACACTTGAAGGTCAAATGATTAAATGGCCATAAATTGAGCTTGTCCGAGCCATAACTTCTACATTTATGGATGGATTTCAAAATTATTTGGCACAATTGTTCTCCTTGATGAGTAGAAGTGCCTTTTGAAACATTTGTTCAGGTAGGTCCAAGGTCAAGGTCACACTTGAAGGTCAAATGATAAAATGGACATAAATTGAGCTTGTCCGAGCCATTACTTCTACATTTATGGATGGATTTCAAAATAATTTGGCACAATTGTTCTCCTTGATAAGCAAAAGTGCCATTTGGAAAATTTATTCGGGTAGGTCCAAGGTCAAGGTCACACTTGAAGGTAGAATGATAAAATGGCCATAATTTGAGCTTGTCTGAGCCATAACTTCAATATTTACAAATGGATTTCAAAATAATTTAAGACAATTGTTCTCCTTGATGAGAAGAAGTGCAATTCAGACTTGGGGTCGAATACTTTCAAAAGTATTCGAATACAAATACAAATACTTTGCTATTTAAGAATACAGAATACAAATAAAAATACTTTTTTTATGAATGTATTCAAATAAAAATACAAATACTTTGCAAATGTATTCGAATACTTTTGAATACTTTTCAATAAAAATGGAAATTTCATTAACCAATAGTTTATGCTGAACTTTCATATCTCTAGTAGTCCAGAGATTTTACTACATAAAGATAATTTTGATCACAAGATTCTTTCTTTTGACCTGTCCTAGATATCTTCATATCTATTCTAGGAACCTTATATTTCTATGGTACAACTTGATATCTTGCAACAGAAAACACAATGAATTAAACCTTTACCTGTTGAATCTAAATATATCCCACCTTGCAACAGTGTAGATCCTGATCAGATAGCTCCTTCAGAAGCCAGTTGATCTAGATCTACACTATTAGTCATTTTGATTCTAAACATATATAGCAATGAGTTGCATCAAATTCAAAGTAATCATGGCATTTTAATTTTATTCAGCAGGTTAAGGGTTAAAGGCAGTGTCTGGACAGGGTTTTCTTAAATTGTATGAGATTGGGCATTTGTTGTGATTTTAATCTATATTTCAAATTATGTTTGGTTGAAATTAAGATGGGATCATAATTGTGTATTGTAAATTTTGAGAAACAAGTGTCAAAAAATTGTACGGGTATGGCATGGCTTAGTTGTCAGTTCATCATATTTCAATTCTCATATCGACGTTACCCCCGCACCTCAGCGGAACGTATCCATAGCCGCAGTAACGGGGCGCCGAGCGTCCGTCCATTAGTTAGTTGTCAGTTCTGTGCCTTGCCCCTATTTAAAACTGTCCTGGGGCAATCTACTGAAAGATGACACATAGGTATTATATTTGCTAACTTGGAAGATTAACCTAATGATGCCTAGTGCCATAAAAGAGATCTTGACTAACAGTGTTAACCAAGATCGGACACTGTAGAGTGCAGCATATGATCAGGGTTTTTTAATTGTGGTTCAAAAACTTAATTTTTTTTTACAGAAAATTATGAAAATAAAATCAGAGTTGGATGTAGTCCGTACTGGTCCTGATACCACTGAAAATCTCAAAATGTTCAAACACTTTAGCAGGCATTTTAAAGCACTTTTCATGAAATTTCTTATATCAGAATTTTAGATAGCACAAATATCTCTGAACAAAGAACTAATGAAGAACAACTGTTCAAAGTATACTGTTTTATGTTCTTCTGCTTTTCATACCTCTTATACAACTAACTATAATAAAAACACTTTAAAAAGTGGTAAACATATAATTATTAAATGCTTGTCATTTTGATTGAATACTTGTCTATAGCATCAAAGCAATCAATTAATAATATTAATATTCTTTGATCTCTTTTATGTACTGTATTTACATTTGAGGTGTAGTCTTCAAAGTTCCTACCCTAGCATTCTTGGACTTTAGTCACATCAATTCCATAATTTATGTAATTTTATGCATCAATGTTTCCATAAAATGGGCCAAAGTATTCATAATGTATTCATAAAAGTATTCATGAATACATGAAATTTGCAATGTATTCGAATACAAATACAAATACTTTTATTCTAAAGAATCCACGAATACAGAATACTTTATGAATACTCAGAAAATGTATTCAAATAGTATTCGAATAAGAATACAGAATACGATTACCCCATGTCTGGTGCAATTTGGAACATTTGTTCTAGTAGGTTCAAAGTCAAGGTCACACTTGAAGGTCAGATGATTAAATGGTCATTAATTGAGCTTGTCCGAGCCATTACGGATGGATTTCAAAATAATTTGGCACAATTGTTCTTCTTGATGAGTGGAAGTGTCAAGTGACATATGTGTTTGGGTAGGTCCAAGGTCAAGGTCACACTTGAAGGTCAGATATTGTGACTGTCATAAATTGAGCTTGCCTGGGTCATCACTTCTACTCATTTTCCTTTGTGAAAATTTGGAGGAAAAAAAAGAAGAAAATGCTGGCTAAGCATAATGTTTTTTGGCTTCTTTCTAGAGTGAAGCAGTTACTTAGTCTTGACATACTTATAAGTCACTAAAGCAAACAGCGGGCTCGACCAGTTGTCCCTGGACAACCTTCTAGTATGGGAAAATGCTTCAACAGTTGATTTCATGGAAACTTTTTAAGCCTTGATATAATAATTGTAAAATATGGTTAACTAAATGGATACATGAAGACATAAGTTCATCAAAGGTGAAGGTCATTTTTTTTTTAACTTTACTCAAGGTCACTGAGATTTTAAAATTAAAATATGCATTCCTTATAAGCCACTGGTTTCAAATTCGTAACAAATGAGCGAAATGGCAAATCGTGTCTGTTAACAGAAGGTGTCAGGTGAGCAACAGGACCATTGGTCCTCTGGTTTGTAAAGTTGTAGTTATTGATGAGTTAAATACTTCAGAAAGAGTTAGATAACTCTGTGACTGGGTTCAAGAACCACTGGGCATAAGGTTTTAAAAAATTTCATAAATAGATTTCTCATGGAAAATAAGCTCACACCTATTTTTAGCTCACTAGAGTCGAAGGCTTCAGGGGAGCTTATAGGCAGTTGTCCATCCTCGTCTGTCGTATGTCATATGTTGTCGTCCGTCAACACTTTCAAATGACATCTCCTTTGAAGCCAATGGGCCGATTGGGCCCAAATTTCATCTGTAGCATCCTTGGGCTGGAGGATTGAAAGTTTATATTTTTTATGGAAATTGACTGCCTAGTTTGGTTGCTATGGCAACTTAGACTTACCATTGACTTATAATGGGGAAAATTGAAAAATGGCATTTATTGCCAAGCCATTGCAGATACTTTAACAAAAGTCTTGTAGAATTGTTTCTTGAGAGGTCTTCTATCAGCTATATTTGGCCCTCTGCTCTGTATATGCAACCAAAGGTTGTTTGTTTGTAAATGGCTGGCCTTCTGTGATTTAGAGATTAGAACCGAAGCCATTGAGATGACATGCTACCAAAGTTTGTTTGTTTGTAAATGGCTGACCTTCTGATATTTAGAGGTTAGAACCAAAGCCTTTGAAATGACATGCTACCAAAGGTTGTTTGTTTGTGAATGGCTGACCTTCTGTGATTTAGAGATTAGAACCCAAGCCTTTGAGATGACATGCTACCAAAGGTTGTTTGTGTGTGAATGGCTGAGCTCCTGTGATTTAGAGATTAGAACAGAATCTTTTGAGATGACATGCTACCAAAGGTTGTTTGTGTGTGAATGGCTGAGCGCCTGTGATTTAGAGATTAGGACTGAATCTTTTAAGATGACATGCTACCAAAGGTTGTTTGTGTGTGAATGGCTGAGCTTCTGTGATTTAGAGATTAGAACCGAAGCCTTTGAGATGACATGCTACCAAAGGTTGTTTGTGTGTGAATGGCTGAGCTTCTGTGATTTAAAGATTAGGACCGAGGCCTTTGAGATGACATGCTACCAAAGGTTGTTTGTGTGTGAATGGCTGAGCTTCTGTGATTTAGAGATTAGAACCGAAGCGTTTGTGATGACATGCTACCAAAGGTTGTTTGTGTGTGAATGGCTGAGCTTCTGTGATTTAGATATTAGAACCGAAGCCTTTAAGATGACATGCTACCAAAGGTTGTTTGTGTGTGAATGGCTGAGCTCCTCTGATTTAGAGATTAGAACCGAAGCCTTTGAGATGACATGCTACCAAAGGTTGTTTGTGTGTGAATGGCTGAGCTTCTGTGATTTAGATATTAGAACAGAATCCTTTAAGATAACATGCTACCAAAGGTTGTTTGTTTGTGAATGGCTTACCTTCTGATATTTAGAGATTAGAACCGAAGCCTTTGAGATGACATGCTACCAAAGGTTGTTTGTTTGTGAATGGCTGAGCTTCTGTGATTTAGAGATTAGAACCGAAGCCTTTGAGATGACATGCTACCAGAGGTTGTTTGTTTGTGAATTGCTTACTTCCTGTGATTTAGAGATTAGAACCGAAGCATTTAAGATGACATGCTACCAAAGGTTGTTTGTTTGTGAATGGCTGAGCTTCTGTGATTTTGATATCAGAACAGAAGCTTTTGAGATGACATGCTACCAAAGGTTGTTTGTGTGTGAATAGCTTACCTTCTGATATTTAGAGATTAGAACCGAAGCCTTTGAGATGACATGCTACCAAAGGTTGTTTGTGTGTGAATGGCTGAGCTTCTGTGATTTAGAGATTAGAACCCAAGCCTTTGAGATGACATGCTACCAAAGGTTGTTTGTTTGCGAATGGCTGAGCTTCTGATATTTAGAGATTAGAACCGAAGCCTTTGAGATGACATGCTACCAAAGGTTGTTTGTTTGTAAATGGCTGACCTTCTGATATTTAGAGATTAGAACCGAAGCCTTTGAGATGACATGCTACCAAAGGTTGTTAGAGATTAGAACCGAAGCCTTTGAGATGACATGCTACCAGAGGTTGTTTGTTTGTGCATGGCTTACCTTCTGTGATTTAGAGATTAGAACCAAAGCCTTTAAGATACAGGCTACCAAAGGTTGTTTGTTTATGAATGGCTGAGCTTCTGTGATTTAGATATTAGAACAGAAGCTTTTGAGATGACATGCTACCAAAGGTTGTTTGTTTGTGAATGGCTTACCTTCTGATATTTAGAGATTAGAACCGAAGCCTTTGAGATGACATGCTACCAAAGGTTGTTTGTGTGTGAATGGCTGAGCTTCTGATGTTTAGAGATTAGAACAGAATCTTCTGAGATGACATGCTACCAAAGGTTGTTTGTGTGTGAATGGCTGAGCTTCTGATATTTGGAGATTAGATCCGAAGCCTTTGAGATGACATGCTACCTACGGTTGTTTGTTTGTGAATTGCTTACCTTCTGTGATTTAGAGATTAGAACCGAAGCCTTTGAGATGACATGCTACCAAAGGTTGTTTGTGTGTGAATGGCTGAGCTTCTGTGATTTAGAGATTAGGACCGAAGCCTTTGAGATGACATGCTACCAAAGGTTGTTTGTTTATGAATGGCTGAGCTTCTGTGATTTAGAGATTAGGACCGAAGCCTTTGAGATGACATGCTACCAAAGGTTGTTTGTTTGTGAATGGCTGAGCTTCTGTGAATTAGAGATTAGAACCGAAGCCTTTGAGATGACATGCTACCAAAGGTTGTTTGTTTGTGAATGGCTGAGCTTCTGTGATTTAGAGATTAGAACCGAAGCGTTTGTGATGACATGCTACCAAAGGTTGTTTGTGTGTGAATGGCTGAGCTTCTGTGATTTAGATATTAGAACCGAAGCCTTTATGATGACATGCTACCAAAGGTTGTTTGTGTGTGAATGGCTGAGCTCCTCTAATTTAGAGATTAGAACCGAAGCCTTTGAGATGACATGCTACCAAAGGTTGTTTGTGTGTGAATGGCTGAGCTTCTGTGATTTAGATATTAGAACAGAATCCTTTAAGATGACATGCTACCAAAGGTTGTTTGTTTGTGAATGGCTTACCTTCTGTGATTTAGAGATTAGAACCGAAGCCTTTGAGATGACATGCTACCAAAGGTTGTTTGTTTGTGAATGGCTGAGCTTCTGTGATTTAGAGATTAGAACCGAAGCCTTTGAGATGACATGCTACCAGAGGTTGTTTGTTTGTGAATTGCTTACTTCCTGTGATTTAGAGATTAGAACCGAAGCATTTAAGATGACATGCTACCAAAGGTTGTTTGTTTGTGAATGGCTGAGCTTCTGTGATTTTGATATCAGAACAGAAGCTTTTGAGATGACATGCTACCAAAGGTTGTTTGTGTGTGAATGGCTTACCTTCTGATATTTAGAGATTAGAACCGAAGCCTTTGAGATGACATGCTACCAAAGGTTGTTTGTGTGTGAATGGCTGAGCTTCTGTGATTTAGAGATTAGAACCGAAGCCTTTGAGATGACATGCTACCAAAGGTTGTTTGTTTGTGAATGGCTGAGCTTCTGATATTTAGAGATTAGAACCGAAGCCTTTGAGATGACATGCTACCAAAGGTTGTTTGTTTGTAAATGGCTGACCTTCTGATATTTAGAGATTAGAACCAAAGCCTTTGAGATGACATGCTACCAAAGGTTGTTAGAGATTAGAACCGAAGCCTTTGAGATGACATGCTACCAGAGGTTGTTTGTTTGTGCATGGCTTACCTTCTGTGATTTAGAGATTAGAACCAAAGCCTTTAAGATACAGGCTACCAAAGGTTGTTTGTTTATGAATGGCTGAGCTTCTGTGATTTAGATATTAGAACAGAAGCTTTTGAGATGACATGCTACCAAAGGTTGTTTGTTTGTGAATGGCTTACCTTCTGATATTTAGAGATTAGAACCGAAGCCTTTGAGATGACATGCTACCAAAGGTTGTTTGTGTGTGAATGGCTGAGCTTCTGATGTTTAGAGATTAGAACAGAATCTTCTGAGATGACATGCTACCAAAGGTTGTTTGTGTGTGAATGGCTGAGCTTCTGATATTTGGAGATTAGATCCGAAGCCTTTGAGATGACATGCTACCTACGGTTGTTTGTTTGTGAATTGCTTACCTTCTGTGATTTAGAGATTAGAACCGAAGCCTTTGAGATGACATGCTACCAAAGGTTGTTTGTGTGTGAATGGCTGAGCTTCTGTGATTTAGAGATAAGGACCGAAGCCTTTGAGATGACATGCTACCAAAGGTTGTTTGTTTATGAATGGCTGAGCTTCTGTGATTTAGAGATTAGGACCGAAGCCTTTGAGATGACATGCTACCAAAGGTTGTTTGTTTGTGAATGGCTGAGCTTCTGTGAATTAGAGATTAGAACCGAAGCCTTTGAGATGACATGCTACCAAAGGTTGTTTGTTTGTGAATGGCTGAGCTTCTGTGATTTAGAGATTAGAACAGAAGCCTTTGAGATGACATGCTACCAAAGGTTGTTGGAACATTTTGTGTGAGGACCATGTAGCTATTGAAAATGTTCACAAAAAGATCCATGCAGCCATTGGAGAATATGACAATTTCCTGACCATGGTGAAGATATAGAAACTAGGGTGGTTTGACCGTATCTCAAGTTCTTCTGGCCAAGCAAAGACAATTATACAGGGCACTAGTCTAGTCTAGCCGGTTCATAACCTTTCGAGGTTGTTAATATACCACAGATGACATTACAATCTTGCCCTGTCTTCATCTACCCTAAAGTCCATCCCTGTCCACTCCTTAAAATTGTCTTCCCACCTCTTCTTCTGTCTCCCTCTTTATCTGTTTCCTTTCACTATTCTACAGGCACAGTGGAAGGAAAAAGAAGAAAAGTAGACTGAAGAGATGGAAAGACTATCACCTGTGCACCAACATACATGTATTTGAATGAGAACATGTTTTGATTTACCAGTTTACAAGCATGGCTAAGTCTGCGACTTGGAGCATGTGCAGTTTGTCAAGACAGTAATCAGATCAATTAAAAAGAAATTCAGGCCATCTCAGTATCAGTCTGCAAAAGCAAACTGGCCATGCCCTAACCAGTCTGCACATGTGCAGACTGGTCAAGGCATGCCCAGTTTGCTTAGATCCAAAGAAATTGTTCTTAAGCTATGATGTATTCCATTTATTCAGATACGGAGGAGCTGTATCAAGATCCAGCAGGTGACACTTTGGGAACCAGCGACTTGAAATTTATTACTCAGGTAACGAGACTGATGAAGACAAGCTCAAGGATTCAGCAGAACAGGGGTACGTTTGGGGCCAAAATGAATTACCGTAATTGCTGTAAATAGTAGGACACCATTAAAATTTCTGAAATTATTCAAAAAAAAAATAATAATAATGAGTTAGTGTTTTCATTTTTGTCTGACTGTGTTGTTGGCATTGGCAACATAAACTTTTGACAAGTTTGCTGGTTTAGCCCTTTTCTAAGACAATATGCATTCAGGTAAGACACCGCATTTGATGGAATTCTTGTTATTAACCAGCAATTTGTTACCTATTTACCTTTTATTAGCTCGCCTGAACGAAAGTTCAGGAAGAGCTATTGTTGTCACCACGGCGTCCGCGTCCGCGTCGGCGTCGGCGTCCGAAATGGATGTTTTGGTTAAAGTTTTTTTATGTGATGGGCAATGCGCTGCAGGCGAGCTATCCTGTACGCGGACAGGTCTTGTTAGCTCCCCTGTACGAAAGTACAGAAGCTCTATTATTGTGACCTTGGTTTTGGTGTCTGATGGATGTTTACATTAAAGTTTTCTATGTGATGGGCAAGGCACTGTCGGGTGAGCTAGCCTGTATGCAGACAGGTGCTGTTTGAAACACAGCAGATCTGAGCATTCTAGGTCTCCACTGTCTGCTCATTATAATATTGGGCCTAATATTGAAATCATCTTACAAATCCAGGCATTGATTAGAATAAGACAAAACAGAGAAAAGAAGGAAAAAAATATCATAGACAATAAATGAAATCAGTTTAAAATGTGTTAGAATAAATATTAGCCGCGACACGAGAAAACCAACAAAGTGATTGTGCACCCATTGCTGACTCAGATCAGCCTCGGCATCCGCCCAGTCTGATCAGAGTCTTCACTGTCCGCACAGAGGTAGCATAGACCCTTATCTACCCTTTCAGTGCTTAAGGAAGAGTTTGATCTGACTAGGAGGATGCCAAGGCTGATCTGAGTCTATGCTGGACGCACAGCCACTTTGTTGGTTTTCTGGTGTCACAGCTCAATTATCTCTCTATCATTGACACTGTTACAGCCCAAAGCAAAGATTTTTAACCTCTGTGCTTTAACACCTTAAAGGTGATGGTGGTTGAAACTTATATTATTACAATAAGATCACAGCACAGCTATAATGAGTGTTTTATGATAATTCTGGGATTATTTGCTGATTTCTCCATAAAACATACGTTGTGACCCCTCATTAGAACTGTCTCACCAAGATGGTTCTAATGAGGGGTCACAACATACATTTTTATGGAAAATTATCAGAAATTATCCTAGAATTATCTTCAAATACTGATCTGTTATTAATCCAGGCCACATAGCACAGTCAGCAGGGCGCCTGACTCAAGAGACAGAGAGCCCGGGTTCGATACATGGTCCGGCCACAAACTTTCGTTTCTCCTTCCGCTGATTCAAGAAGGGCAGTTTGCAGTTACTGGCGAAAGTATGTGCACTTAGTACTGGTTAACCATACTTAGTATGGTCCCGACATGGCCATAGCTGTTTACTGTGGACATAAAGCAACAACACAACTCATCTGTTATTACAGGGAAGAAATTGAGGGAGAAGATAAGTTTCATGTAATAAGTGATGAAGAAATTCAGAGGTCACTGACGATGAGTGCAGAGTTTGAGTGTGCTGCCCAACCAGAACCAAAGTAGGTGTAGAAAAGTATGGGGGAAATGGTGGCATAGGACAGGTGGGGGTGAAGGACACAGGAGCTTGAAATAAAAGCTCTAGCTTAGAAACATTTCTAAATTATGTCATCCAAAGGTTCCAGTACCAACACAGTACAATCTTAAATGACATACCGACTTTCTGATTTTTGACATCTCAAAGTGTTTCAATTTCGAAATTTCAATCACTTGTGTGAAGAAGTGATAGTGGTTGGATGGTATTTATTTTACATGAAGTTAGACATGCACAAAGTCCAAGATGTAAAATCAGAGACTATGCGGTGACAATAAGGGAGGTTGGTTTGAAAGTTCAAGTTTCATTACAAAATGGCTTCAGTTTCTGATGCTGTTGCCCTCAGAACCCCCTTTTAAGGTGCATTGGTACAGCTTTAAGTTTTTTACTGCCAGTTTTAATGAAGCGCAACAACATTTGTGACTTTCTGTTTGCTTTCCTGGGCTACTCTTAAAGGAAAGAATTTGCGCACAGGGGAGCAAAATTTTCTTTTAATAGCTGACTCATATTGAGAGGGGAGACAAATAAAAAAAAAGGGAGAGTTGTTTCTCTCGAAAGTATATCCATTTGACCTTAGACCCTTAGCCACCCTTTAATTGCACAGCAAAGACCCTGATCTGCCCAGTCTGCTCTGAGTTCACTGGACGCACATGCGACTTTGTTGGTTTTGTCGTGTTGCGGCTCATTTGTAGCACATACATGTACAGGGTGTTAAGAAAGTTTGAAGACATTACAATATTGCTTATAACTTCAGAAGTTCCAATCATTAAATCTTTAAAATTTACAGGTTTCAAGACTATGCAATATTAAAAGACCCACAATGTTACAACTTTTACAGTCATAAAATTAGCAGTTAATACACAAGGTGTCAAAGTGGCCTGCTATTTATCATGGATTTTACGCATAAAGGTGAGGCATATTAAACTGTTATTTATTCTTATCCCTCAGTGGTTCATCGTTTTAAAACTAACTTAAATGATAGAGACTAAGCCAAACAGTATTTCATTAGTTACAGCTTGTAAGAAATCATAGACAACATGCACATTTTGACAGATGATTCACTGACGTGAAAAAGCAGATGGTGCATTAATATTTTGCAAAGGGGGTGGGTGTAATGAATGAGCGTCTGAAAAGAAATTTGAAATAAAAAGTTGACATAAAATCATTTATATCATGGAGTGGGTCTTAGAGATAAGGGAGACAAGAATAAAATTTCGGAATATTTGTGGTGTATCTGTAAATAATCATATATTTGCAATTTTACCACCAAAAAGTCAAATTATGCAAATATGTTGATAAAATAGCATATTTCTATTACAATAATGCATCTAAATGACAAAAAAATATGTTAATTACCGTATTTACCCTAAATTTTCGGACACCGTAAATTTTCGGACACCCTATTTTCCCCCAAAACGCCACCTATTTTGTGTACCCTATATTTCCGGACATGTACCGACCAGAGTATTTTAGTTGTGCGTAAATGTTCGGACACAAAAAAAACGTCCCTTGTTTCTCAGGAAATTTTCATTATAGGCTGTCAGTTTTGCTTGTTTGCTATGTTTACCTTTGCTTCCGGCTAGATGAGGTAATCGGTATGTCCTGCATGCTCCCAATACAATCTACGACCATTGCATGATCAGCGTCGGAGAAAAACCGGTCGTCGGCATATATGAACTACGCATGTCCTGACCGCTGCGCATGTTTTCCGTTTATCTGGACATGCGCAGTTCGCATCTTTGTGAACTGTGCATATCCTTTGAAGTATCAGTCAAGATTCACACATGCGCAGCCTTGTCAGGTCGTACTTAGTTCGCAGTTAGCCGAGGAGAAGTTTGTCTACCACGTGGCTCGTAAGATAGGTTTCGGGTCGTAGGTAAAGGAGCTTATTTTACCATATACCATAGTGTTCAGACTATTAGAAATTACCGGTCATGAAAATATTTAGTGTTCGAACTATTTGAATTGCCGATTTCCGGAGGAGGGGGACGATCTCATGTCATGTCGCAAATTATATCTCATACCTCTCAGCATCACATAGGTCCTCAATTTGCATGTATTTCATTCTCTTCATCCTTTTTCAATATTCCAAATAAATGTTCCGAAAGAAAGGAAAGTATTTCAACACAATTACGATGACCTAATATGCGATTGTTTAAAAACATCAGGTAAGTTTGTCAGTGTCCTGGCTATTTATTCACCGCAAGCGGCCTGCTTTAAATTCACGGGCTTCTATTAATAACACACACATTCTAATTTTGGAAGGTGCGGTCCTTTTGATCTTCAACTTTCTGTCTGTCCTATATTACGTCCAAGGGTGCAGAAATATTGGCAACGTGTCGTCAAAAAGGTGCCGTATTACATGTGCGAACAGCCAAGCCTATTCCAGTCTGCGCATCTGAAAATAATTATTGTGCAAACTATCGGTGAACCCTGGAGATTTTTCAGACTGGTCAATGTTCCCAAATGCATAGTATAATGCAGGTGTTTGCTGATCGGATGTGTCCTGAGGCCCTTTTGAGACGCACGAGCCACCTATGCCAGTGAAAAACCCTTACGGCTACTGCGAACTTTGTTTCAATGCACAGGCCATGCAAATGTGCAGGCTGGTCGCTGCTTTCAGTTTGCGCATGTACTTCAGACTGATTTTGTCAGGAAAGAAGAGTTTGTCGTTATGACAATTTATTTCTTTTGCAACCCGGATTTCTCATATGCCCATGTATCTTTCCCAAACGCACTTTAGCGCACGTGCACATTTCCGCTATTGCTGTGAGATATTGCGCCTTATCTCATGTACAAAAAGCAAAGACTCAGTTCAGCCTGCGCACCCGCAACCTCAGACTTCGCTATATGCGCTAAGCATACGGGCAGCGAAGACTCTGATCAGACTGGGCGGATCCCGTCTGCACCGGGCGCACAACCACTTGTTGGTTTTGTCGGGTCGCGGCTCAGAGGACGAGCCGGTCTATGATATAAGGTACCTTCCAAAATGGTATGTGCGAGCAGTGAAGATTCTGATCAGCCGGTGTGCAGCAACGCCGTCCGATAAGAGTCATTCCTGTTTGCGCGGTACTAATCTGCTGCCTTCTAAAACATTGAGTCAACGCCACACTGTGTGACCGGTCATGCAGCTGAGGGTCTTACCCCAGTATAAAATATTTCAAGACTTTTCTAAACAATGTCATATTCTTACGTAATTTGTTTCACAACAATAAGGTTTTGTGCAAAATTTAATGAAAAATGAATCTGAAGTTAAATCTAAAGAGTAATTTGTTAAGAGTGATTTTGCAAAAAAAAGAATGAAAAGAAAAATCAGATCAAATGTTTAAACTCGATGTGAGAGCAAATCTGATAACAAAGTTCAAAAGAAATCTGCAAAATGTCTCTGTGTTTACAAATACTGATACAGATTCTATCCCTACCACCTAAAATTTAAAGTTTCAATTGAGAATGGGGGTACCCTTTTGCTTTAGTCTGAAATTCCGTAGTAAACTGTTGGAAAATATTAAGAACTAAATGAAAAAATCACGAAAAATTTCCCTGCAATACCAGTACTTTTACGTCTTGAATATTTCTATTAGTTTAGAAAAACCAAGCTCTGAAGATGCCGAACTCTAATGCAAATCAAAATTTTGCCTTCACCATTGTCAGCCCTGTAGAGGACGTGTCCATGGCAATCCAGATTTTCTTGTCCGTCATTTTGAAATCGAAAAAAAAGAATTTATATTTTGCATGTCTTTGGTAGTTCTTCCTATATCACTTACAAAGAACTTACAAAGTTTTGCCCAAATCACAACATTATTAAGATTTCAGTGTAAGTTAAAATGATGTCTACGAAATTTCTTAACACCCTGTACATGTACCCTAAAATGGAGACATTAACAATCAGAGTGAGATCTGGATCAAACCTGGCATATCTTTTGCCATACCTATCCAGATTAACAAGTCTAATACAGTCTTTGGTTGGGAATTCACTTCATATCCTAAGGTATGTATGATAGCATAAGTGATTTTTAGCTCGCCTATACGAATTTACAGGAAGAGCTATTGCACAAACCCCGGCATCGGCATAGGCGGCGGCGTTAGCAAAATGTTCAAGTTTTATAGTAAAGTTTTTTATGTGATGGGCAAGGCACTGTCAGTCGAGCGATTCTTTACGTGGACAGGTCTTGTTAGATGGTGAAAGTAATTGAGCTGCGACATGATAAAACCAACAAAGTGGTTGTGCGTCCAGCGCAGGCTCAGATCAGCCTGGGCATCCACCCAGTCTGATTAGACTCTTCACACAGCGCTTAAAGGTAGCTTAGGTTCTACGCTAGGCTCCATGCGGACAGGTAAGACTCTGATCAGACTGGGCAGATGCACATGCTGATCTGAGTCTGCGCTGGGCGCACAACCACTTTGTTGGTTTTCTCGTGTCGCCGCTCAATTATTTCATGTGTCATAATTTTTAGAAGTTTTACAGATTATGAGAGTGGGTTTACTATTGTTGTGGGGAGGCAGAACTCCAATAGAAATTATCATTAACCCTTAATTTAAAAGAGCCCCAAAAGAGACAACAAAATTCACATTTGCAAAGTTTCATCCAAGCTATAATACAGTATTTGTACATCTCACTGAGCTAGAGTTTGTGGTAGCCTTGTATCACTGGTATGAAACACAATTTACCAAAACTGAATACCGTATTAATTGAATGCCCCGCTGGCTTTGCATTTTACGAAAGGGTGTTATTTTGAACACAAAGTGTAGATAATCGGCCACTGCCAAAATACTTCTTATAAACAGTATTAAGTTGAATGGGAATACAACTCTATTTTTTGCCTCCCTTCTCTGTAGGGTGGGGCTCAACTCTTAAAGGAAAGAATTTGCTCCTTTAGGAGCAAATTGTTTCCTTTAAGAGAAGACCCCATTTCAAAGAAGCAAACAGGAATTCATACAATATAACATAAATTTAGGAAAAGAAACAAGGGGTGTATATTAGAGCAGGAGCGTTTTTTAGGATCTATATGGTAGTTACACTTTCAGGGGAAACAACTTTGCCATTTTCATTTTGCTTCTCAATAGTGGTCAGGTTTTAAAGAATTTTCTCCCCGAGGAGCATTTTTTGCTTTAAGGGTAATCCCTACTCAGAAAGGCTATGATACCCAGGGAAGCAAACAGGAAGTCACAACAGTTGTTTCCCCTTTGTGAAAGTGGTAGAAAATATCATTTGTACCCAGACACCTTAAATTACTACCATGGCAAGGACTTAGATCAGCCTGTTCATAAATGCAGTGTCATCAAACTCTTCCTGACAATAACTTCTTTGTAAGTAATCAATATACGGAACACTGATCAGAGTCATCATCAGACAGCATTAGCATGCAGGCTGGACTGAGTCTTCACTTTATATGCTATAAGATTTTTTTAGCTCACCTGAGCCAGAGGCTCCGGGGGAGCTTATAGTATGGCAGGCTCCATCGTCGCCCGTCCATCCGTCAACATTTTCAAACGACTTCTCCTCTGAAACCACTGGGCCAATTGTACCGGTAACCAAATTTCTTATGTAGCATCCAGGGCTCATGGGAACAAAAAGTTGTTCAAACGGTCCTGGTCACATGACCAACATGGCCACCATGCCCATATATGGTAAAAACCTAAAAAATCTTCTTCTCCAGAACCAGTAGGCCGATGGCCTTGAAACTTGGTATGTAGCATTGGGTACGCGAGTACTACCAAGAATGTTCAAATTATGACCTTGGGTTGACCTTGATCTTTTTTACGGTAAGGTCAAATTTGCTTCCTTGTGCTTTTATATGGCAAAATGCTAGAACATAAGATACCTTGGAAACTGTTGACAATTTTGGGCAAAAAATTGGTAACTAGTCATCTTAATGAGTACATTAAGATTTATGAGTACAAGAGGTCAAGGTCATTCTTTGACCTTTGACCCAGAACTCTCATATTTTGACAATTCCTAACAATCTCCTCAAAAGCCCCTGGGCCAATTGAAACCAAATTTCATATAGAGCCTCCATGAGTTGAGGGAACAAGAACTTATTCATATGGTCCAGGTCACATGACCAACATGGCCGCTAGGCCCATATATGGTAAAAACCTTTAAAAATCTTCTTCTCCAGAACCAATTGACCGATGGCCTTGAAACTTGGTATGTAGCTTTGGGTACTCGAGTACTATCAAGATTGTTCAAATTATGACCTTGGGTTGACCTTGATCTTTTTTACAGCAAGGTCAAATATGGGAAAATGCTAGAACATAAGATTTCATGGAAAGTTTTGAAGATTTATGCCTAAAAATTGGTTTATACAGATATCTTAATGAGTACATGAAGATTTGTGAGTACAAGAGGTCAAGGTCATTCTTTGACCTTTGACCCAAAACTCTCATATTTTGACAATATCAAACAATCTCCTAAAAAACAACTGGGCCAATTGTAACCAAATTTCATAAGAGCCTCCAGGGGGTTGAGAGAATGAAAATTTGTTCAAACGGTCCCGGTCACATGGCCAACATGGCGGCCAGGCCTATATATGGTAAAAACCTTTAAAAATCTTCTTCTCCAGAACCAGTTGACTGATGGCCTTGAAACTTGGTATGTAGCATTGGGAACTCTAGTACTATCAAGAATGTTCAAAATGATGACCTTGGGTTGACCTTGACTATTTTACGGCAAGGTCAAATGTGGGGAAATGCTAGAACATATGATTTTATGGAAAGTTTTGAAGATTTATGCCTAAAAATTGGTATCTACAGTCATCTTAATGAGTACATGAAGATTTATGAGTACAAGAGGTCAAGGTCATTCTTTGGCTTTTGACCCAGATCTGTCATTTTGACAATATCAAACCGTCTCCTCAAAAGCCCCTTGGCCAATTTGAAACCAAATTTCATAAAGAGCCTCCAGGGGGTTGAGGGAATGAAAGAATTTTTAAATGTCCAGGTCTCATGACCAACATGTCCTCCATGCCCATATATGGTTAAAACCTTTAAAAATCTTTTTCACCAGAACCAATTGATCGATGGCCTTAGAGTAACTTACCCTAGAGTACTGAGGCTGAATGGACTCAGGTGAGCTACAGGACCAATGGTCCTCTTGTCTTATGATCTGTTTTATTTTAGGATGTTGTGTTCAGTGCCACCTACCGACAAACCCAGGGCGTTCCATACAAAGATGGCCAGGTTCTTGTGCCTCCCTGCAAGTGTGATTCTCACAAAGAAGCCACTAGAGGGGAGCTAACTGCAAAACAACAAGGAATTTACACACTTATCTTTGACAATACCTATTCTAAAATGACATCGAAGAGGGTCAATTACAGCTTGTTCTCCAGCAAATCTTCGACAGACTTCTGATAAAATGGGATATTATACTGGGACTGTTGGATGGAAATTCTTCAGGATTTTACAAGGACATTTCTCAAAATTTGAGGCAGTAGAGTTATCTCCCAGTACTCAGTCATGGAGATCCAGACATGAGTTCTGAGACATATGAGCCACCACATGATTAAAACAACAAAGTAGCATGTGTGCTCAGCAAAACCTTGGACCAGTCTTGGCATCTGCCCAGTCTGATCAGAGTCTTTGCTGTCGACATGGAACCAGCTTAGACCCGTAGCAACACTTAAGTGCACAAAAGGCTGCTGCCCAGGCTAATCTAATCATGGGGTACATGCCACTTTGTTGATTTTGTCATGTGGCAGTTCATATACTGTTGTTCTTTAAAGTGTTTGAAGACACCTCCAAGGGAGCTTATTCTGATCTGGAAATTTTTCTTTCTTCTCACTTGAGCTACTTTGAAAAGAAAGAATTTGCTCTAGCACAGAAGCAAAATCTGTTCATTTATATTTCACTTTTATTTTTACTGTCAAAATGGTATCGTGTCAAAATTGTTCCTCGGGTGTAGTATTGTCTGGTCATTAAGAGAGTCCCAAAATCTGTGGCTCTTCGGAAAAATGGGGGGGGGGGGGGGAACATGGAGGTATATCACAGACCTTAAATGCGATATATATTTTTCACTATTTTTGCTATTGGGTAAATGAGTAGGTTTTTATGCCTTCTTGGGGTGATGCTTTAAGATAAATGGTATACTTTCAGGGGAAACGTCACTGCCAGTTTTTTTAACTCACCGGAGACGTAGGCTCAAATCAGCTTATAATATGGAACAGTGCGTGGCATTGTTAGCCATGTGGAGGAACCGCGTTGATGTCACAAAACATGAAATGAAAGTGATGTCACAAGTTAATCGGATTTCCGTGCACTGACTAATAAATTTCAAAGCGTCACCTGCAAACAGTGATTAAACCTTTTTATCGGCATCTTTTATTTTCTTCATCTACACTCTTTTAAGAATGTTTGCATTATAGATCTTTGAAAATCGATCTCACGAACCAGAGTTATAAAAGTTTATCCAGCTTGTATGTAAATTGTATCCAACCAGCGCAACAAAATAAAAAAAAACGGTAGGCGTGAATTTTCTTGCTTTTGCAGCAACCAACAGTACTGCTTTGTGCTTCTCGAAATCTAATCTGGAAGCACTATTACATATATAAAATGTTAAAAACAAAATTTCCGATTGTCTCTCCATAAGGCTCAAAATGTCAGACACTGTCACATATAGGCTTGAGTCAATTGTTTGTTCTCTGTTGGACATAATTTCAAATGACTCCTCCTCCAAAGCCACTGGGCTGATGAAAATAATCAAATTTCATGTGGAGCCAAAGGGATCTAGGGAAGGAAAGTTTGTTCACAGGAGGGTCCTTGTTTTATATGAGAAAATATGAGAAAATAATCAAATTTCATGTGGAGCCAAAGGGACCTGGGGAAGGAAAGTTTGTTCGCAGGAGGGTCCTTGTTTTATATGAGAAAATATGAGAAAATAATCAAATTTCATGTGGAGCCAAAGGGACCTGGGGAAGGAAAGTTTGTTCACAGGAGGGTCCTTGTTTTATATGAGAAAATATGAGAAAATAATCATATTTCATGTGGAGCCAAAGGGATCTGGGGAAGGAAAGTTTGTTCAAAGGAGGGTCCTTGTTTTATATGTGAAAATATGAGAAAATAATCTAACATAGTGGCCCAGAAGGTTTACTGCCCATTGCCAAGTCATTAAGTAGCTGAAAATTCCATGCATCATTGTTGCCAGAAGGACAAATTTGGGCAACTAAAGATCAAATTATAGAGATTTCTGGTGGCCCCAGACAAAAGTAAGGCGTACTTGGCCACTGGTAAGAAAAGTATTTGGAATATAGATAAATGTGCATGCCACCATTATAAACTCAGCATGATTACTAATGTGCCAGTAGAATAAAGAAAATGTTGTGTTTTCTGCTTTTTCTAATGGAAAGATATGTACCGTAATTTTCCTAAATTTTTGGACATCATCAGCATTTGTAACTCCTAAATCTGAATAAAGAGGTTTTGTGCAGAGTGATGCCCCAAAAGATGCAAACAGAAATCCAAACAGTGAAGACCCTGATCAGACTGCTCCTCTAGGAGCAGTATGATCTGGGTAAGCACTGTTTGCCAAGACCTGTCTGTCCATAAACTTACAAAATGTACAGTAAGTTACAATTTATTTTTTTGTTTTGAGAGATTTCTGAGTTTGCTTGAAAAAGACACATTTGCTACTGCTTGCTCATATTTTTACGCTTAAGCCTTTTATGGGTAAGCCTTAGAAGGCTTGTGAATTATTTCTCTGTTGTCAGTCCAAAACCTAGTTGAACTTTGTATAAATACTCTATCAAGATATTGCTCATGCGTTTAGATGTACTACTATTTTATTCAGTTTGATATTTTATAAGTCATTTCACTTACATATTTTGATTATTTAACCCTTGATATGGTCACTTATTTACATTTATTATTATGGTGCAAAAACTTTTAACCAGATTTGTACAGTGAATTATTTATAACCAGATTTATGTATTATATTTCTTTTATTATAACTCATTTGTTGTTATTTTGTTTTGTCATATGTACAGAGCTATTTCAGAGGAGGTGGGTGGATTCAGATAGAGTTTTAAAGGGGCTACAACTCCTCATGTAATGTCATATCATAGATTCACTTCTTACTCCGAGGGCTGATACGGGTCGTGGGTTGATAATGGTATGAAGGCTGATATGGATCAAGGGTTAAAAAGAGCCCAAGGGTTGTTATGGATAAGAGGTTTGATATGGGGTATGAGGACTGATACTGGTCTAGGGCTGATGCAGAGTTTGAAATAAGAAGTGCAACATGCTATATTTGAGGTGCGACACAAGAAAACCAACAATGTGGTCATGCGCGCAGCGCAGACTCAGATCAGCCTGGGCATCCGCCCAGTCTGATCAGAGTCTTCGTTCTCTGCCTAGAGGTAGCTTAGACCCTTAGCTACCCTTTAAGCGCAAAGGAAAGAGTCGGATCAGACTGGGCAGATGCCCAGGCTGATGAGTCTGCACTGGGCGCACAACCACATTGTTGGTTTTCTCGTGTTGCGGCTCACATTTATTCAGTTATTTAATGCAGTTTGTCCCTTCCAAAACAATCTCAAAGCATGATATCCATCTTGTAAGATGGATTTACAGTCAACTCCCGATATCTCGAATATTGATATCTCAAAATATGTTCTCATATCAAAGAATATATTTCCTATATTTATTTACATTTTAACTTCTGTTATCTCAAACTACTGATATCTCAAAGAAAATTTTCTGGTACCAGAAAATTTACTTTGAGATATAAGTAGTTTGGGCTGAAGTTTGACTTCGAGATATCGAGAGTTGACTGAAGACCTTTGGGATTGTTTTCGAAGAGAAAAATCCATTTTATACATGTGGTTGTATTACAAAAGACTGATTTACATAGTTGAGGTAATTTTTTAGCTCACCTGGCCCGTAGTGAGCTATTGTCATACCAATGCGTCCGGCGTGCATCGTGCGTCGTGCTTCATCCCGTGCGTCGTCCGTCAACACCTAAAAAACAAAATTTCAAACATCTTCTTCTGTAAAACTGCTGGTCCCATGGTTCTCAAATTTCATATGGAGCATGACCTGACTCAAGGGTCTCAGAATTGAAGAAAAGGGTCAGGTTGATATTCCAAGATGGCCGCCGTTACTAAAAAAAGCAAAAAACAACAAAATCAACTTCTTCTCCAGAACCACTGGGTATATTTGTCTGAATTTTGGCATGGAACATCAATGAAACCTTGGTATTCAAAATTATAAAATAAAAAAAAATCTGTAGCGGAGTTTTGTCACAGTGACCTACTTTCTGTTTATGAGTGTAATTTTGCTCAAATGCCAATGTCAAAAAAACGACTTATTCAAATAACTTCAAACAACTCCTTTTCTAAAATCAGTGAACCCATGGGTCTCAAATTTTACATGGAGCATGACCATACAGCAGGGTTTTAAAATTGTAAAATTGAATCAGGTCGAGAATCCAAGATGGCCGCCATTACTAAAAATAGCAAAAACAACAAAATCAACTTCTTCTCTAGAACCATTTGGTGTATTTAGTTGAAAGTTTGCGTGAAACATTCATGGGACCTTGGAATTAACAAATTGTAAAAATAAAAAAAA
This sequence comes from Ctena decussata, assembly GCA_963989385.1. Taxonomy (NCBI): domain Eukaryota; kingdom Metazoa; phylum Mollusca; class Bivalvia; order Lucinida; family Lucinidae; genus Ctena; species Ctena decussata. The sequence goes on from OZ022504.1 coordinate 11,962,974, forward strand.
ATCTATTGCGGAATTAGGTCACAGTGACCTACTTAGCGTTTACAAGACCGATTATGCTCAAATGTCAATATCTCAAGAAAATGCAATCAATTATGATCAGATTTGGTCAGAAATGGTTCTTGAATGGAATTATTTCAATTTTGTGTTAGTTGACTATCCAAGATGGCCACCATGGGGGCCGTTACTAAAAATAGCACAAACATAAAAATGACAATCACACAAGAACAATTACTCAAGAACCCTTGAATGGAATTGGACTAAATTTGTGTCAGAATGTTCCTTGATTAATTGCAATTTGGCATTACAAGATGGCCGCCATCTGCCGTTACTAACAAAATAGCACAAAACATGAAAATGAATATCTCAGTAACCGCTGAATGTATTTTAACGAAATTTGTGTTAAAATGATTCTTGCATTGAGATGTTTAAAAAATTATAAAGTATAGACAAGTCATATTGGCCTCTGTTACTAAAAATAGAAAAACATGAAAATTAGAAAATCTAAATGGAATTGGACTAATTTCCTTTCATTAAGCATTTTCGATTTTTTTTTTGCATTTTGGCATTCCAAGATGGCCACCATATAACTATCTTGAAATAGCTCAAAACATGAAAATGACATTATCTCAGTAACAGCTGAATGGATTTTGACGAAATTTGTGTCAAAATGATCCTTGCATTAAGATGTTTCAGAAATAACTAACTATAGCCCAGTCATATTGGCCTCTGTTAATAAAAATAGAAAAATGTGAAAATTAGAAAATATCAATGGAATTGGACTAATTTTTGTCAGAATGGTCCTTTCATTAAGCTTTTTCGATTTTTTTCATTTTGGCATTCCAAGATGGCCGTCATCTTGGAATGCCAAAATGCAAAAAATGACAATATCTCAGCAACCGCTGAATGGATTTAGACAAAATTTGAAAATGACAATATCTCAATGCAAAATTTGTGGCAAAATGATTCTTGCATTGAGGTGTTTCAAAAATTAACAAATAAAGACCCGTCAAATTGGCCTCTGTTACTTAAAATAGCAAAATGTGAAAATTAGAAAATTACAATGTAACTGGACCAATTTTGTGTCAAAATGGTTCTTGCATGAAGGCTTTTTGATTTCTTGCATTTTGGCATTCCATTCCAAGATGGCTGCCATCTTCCGTTACTAAAAATAGCAAAATAAAAGAAACTGACAATATCTCAGTAACCCCTGAATGGATTTTGATGAAATTTGTGGCAAAATGATTCTTGCATTGAGGTGTTTAAAAAGTAAATATATAAAGACCAGGCAAGTTGGCCAAAGTAGCAAAAAGTGAAAATGAGAAAATCTCTGTGGAATTGGACCAATTTTGTATCAGAATGGTCCCGTGGCACAATAGCCAGGTGAGCAATATCAGACCTATTTGGACCTCTTGTTGGAAGACTAAATTCTTGTCTAATTCAATCAAATAAGTATAGTAGATATTTCCCAGTTTAGTGAATCAGGGATGCAGTTTGGGTGGGGGTATGGTATACATTATTAGAACTATGTATGATACATGAGATATGGATTTAGATGTTTTAGTGGATACTGCCATTATGTGTATAATGGACTGAGATGTTTTAGTGGATGCTGCCATTATATGTATTAGAATGTCCTGCAAATATCATGATTGCAAAAATCAAGGTATTTTCCTAGTACATGTATGATTTCCATGCATAAGGATAACTTTTGTATGTAGGAAAATGTCGTTTTGCCTGATCATATATTACCTACACACAGAGCATATCATTGTAGTAATACTATAGCCCTGTTTCTTTGGTTATAAGATCAGGGCAGTTTTCTTTCAAAAACAATCCCAAAATTCTAGCTTCATAATGAACTAGATTTTAAGGATATTTTAGAAGGAAAAATCCGTCTCGTTGCTGAATATCACAAAAACTGATCTACACATTTGAGCCGCGACACGAGAAAACCAACAATGTGGTTGTGCGCCCAGCGCAGACTCAGATCAGCCTGGGCATCTGCCCAGTCTGATCAGAGCCTTCGCTGTCCGCATGGAGATAGCTTAGACCCTTAGCTACCCTTTGAGCAGTTAACGAAGAATCTAGTCAAACTGGGCAGATGCCCAGGCTGATCTGAGTCTGCGCTGGGCTGTGTCGAGGCTCATTTGTGGAAATATTGGAAGAGTAAACTGCTGTCTGATTACAGAATAGGCACAGTGTGATGAATTGCATGATCATGATATGTAAGCTGCATTTTGACAAACCTTGATTTAAGATGAATGGATATACTTGCAAGAGAAGCAGTTTTGACATGTTCATTTCTGTCTCCCTTCTCAATGGGGATCAACTCTTGAAAGAAAGAATTTGCTCCTTGAGGAGCAGATTCTTTCTTATAAGAGCATATCCCTTGTTGGAAGAGTTTCAGAGTCCAGGCAAGCAAACTGGAAGTGACAAATGTTGTCCCCCTATGAAAAATAATGGAAAACCATGCAGGTGTACCCGCACTTCCTAAGGCTTCAATAAATGAGCCGCGACACAACAAAATCAACAATGTGGTTGTGCGCCCAGCGCAGACTCAGATCAGCCTGGACATCCGCCCAGTCTGATCAGAGTCTTCGCTGTCCGCATGGAGGTAGCTTAGACCCTTAGCTACCATATTAAGCGCTAAGTAAAGATTCTGATTAGACGTGGCTGATGTCCAGGCTGATCTGAGTCTACGCTGGGTGCACAACTACATTGTTGGTTTTCTCGTGTCGCGGGGCAAATTTCAATGCTCAGATCAAGCTGCGTATATAAACAGTGGATACTAACAAGAATCATACTACTTTGCTATCAGAAGTCTCAAGTGGACAAAGCCTTCCTGCCAAGAAGTTGCAGGCTGGTCTGAGTCTTTGTTGGTTGCATATGGGTAAATCAGCATTTTGGCAAATTATGACTCATGTTGTAGGTCTCACTCAGACAAGAGCCCCGACCCAGATTTTAAAGTTCATAATAAAACTTGATCATGTTCTCAAAGTCCTAATTGTTCAATTTAAAGTTTCTTATTTATGCCAAGAACGTTGAATGTTATAATAAAGTTCAGTTCTGTTTAGATTTTACTCAAAGTTGGTAATTGCTGCACCCAATGAACACAGTAATTGTGTACTGTACACAGTTTGTGAGTGATTAAATATCATGTAAACATCTGCTGTTTTTACTTCTTGAAAGCAATGATGATTATTTGTAGCAAAGTAAAATTTGACAAAATTTAATATGGTATTAAGTAAAATGGTGCAAATTTCATTAAATTTGGTCTTGCTTTTGTGCTTTTGGCCTGCACCCACACAGTTTCCTGTTGTGTGTGTTTGCCAAGAAATTGTGTCATTTACAGTGCATGAAAATTCTCTACTGTTCAAGCTTCCTCTCTGCCCTCAAACTGTTGTTAAAATGGACTTACAAACTGTGTACAGTAAGCAATTACTGTGCTTGATGGGTACAGTGATTACCACTTTTGTTACTGTTTATTGCAATAAATTATTTGAAGTTAATTTGTTGTATATGTATTTTAGATACCCACAAAGTGCTCATGGTCAACCATGGTGATCAGTCACTATCTGGCCATTGTCTGCCACTTACCTTGTAAACACAGTAGAGGTTACATTTTATAAGTCATCATAACCAAACATACACAGTTTAATATTTTTATGGCCAAAAGATATCTGCCAAGTCTAATAATGGATCCTGTCCAACAATTAACATTATAGTTATCCACCTTACCTGGTATAAAGCTTTTAAACTGAATGGAGGCTTTATATCTAGGAATAAAAACCAAACATACAAAAGTATGCTTATCCATTACAATACCTTGAGAGAGTTTTTCCCCTTATTTTGTGAAAACTGCTGTAAATTATCTTGTGAACACGTTAAATGATTGGAGGCTCCAGTTTTAGAGCAATCAAACTTAATGTGTTTGTTGATGGCAATAAGATCTCATCCAAATTCCATATTGGGTCGAATCAGATCTCTAAAGTCAGAGTTATTGCTCCTTTTTAGCTCACCTGAGCCAGCGGCATCCGGGGGAGCTTATAGGATAGGCAGGCTCCGTTGTCCATCTGTCGTCCGTCCGTCGTCATCGTCCGTCAACAATATCAACGATTTCTCCTCTTAAACAGCTGGGCCGATAGTAACAAATTTCAAGTAGAGTCTCTTTGGGGCGAGGGAAGGAAAAGTTATTCAAAAGGTCCTGGTCACATGACCAATATGGCCACCATTCCCATATATGGTAAAAACCTTTAAACATCTTCTTCTCCAGAACCAGTAGGGGGATGGCCTTGAAACTTGGTTTGTAGCATCAGGTATCGAGTACTACAAAGATTATTCAAATTATGACCTTGGCCTTTTTTTTTTATAAGGTCAAATTTGCTTTCTGTAGCTTTTATATGGAAAAAATCTAGAACATAAGATTTCTTGTAAAATGTTGAAGATTTTGACCTGAAAATGGTTATATACAGTCATCTAAATGAGTACATGAAAATTTATGCATACAAGAGGCCAAGGTCATTCTTTGACCTTCGACCCTGGTCTTTCATATTTTGACAATTTCACACATCTCCTTAAAAGCCACTGTGCCAATTGTAACAAAACTTCATGTAGAGCCTCTAGGGGTCTGGGAAACAAAAATTTCTTCAAACGGTCCTGGTCACATGACTAACATGGCCCCCATGCCAATATATGGTAAAAACCTTTAAACATCTTCTCCTCCAGAACCAGTAGGGGGATGGCCTTGAAACTTGGTTTGTAGCATCAGGTACTACAAAGATTGTTATGTACCCCCACCATGGGGGGGGGACATATTGTTTTTGGTGTGGATCCTGTCAGCGTGGCTTCTTGTCTGCATTCTATCTTCTGAAGGGATGCATGGATTTTGACCAAACTTGCACAGAAACATACTGGATGGGGGAGAACTGATTAGATTTTGGTGACCTTGAACTTATTTTCAAGGTCACAGGAAGTCAAAGCGTGATGAAAAATAGCTTGTCTGCACCATATCTCCTGAAGGAATTGATGGGTTATTACCAAACTGGCACAGATATATCATTGGGAAATGGCAAACTAATGATTATATTTTGGTGACCTTGACCCTATTTTCAAGGTCACAGGAGGTCAAAGAGTGTTGAAAAATGCCTTGTCTGCACCATATCTCCTGAATGGATGGATGGATTTGAACCAAACTTGCACAGATATATTATTGGGAGATGGCAAAGAACTGATTATATTTTGGTGACCTTGATTTTATTTTCAATGTCATAGGAGGTCAAAAAATGTTGAAAAATGCCTTGTCTGCACCATATCTCCTGAAAAGATGGATGAATTTGAACCAAACTGTCACAGATACATCACTGAGAGATGGAAAAGAAATGATTAAATTTTTGTGACCTTGACCTCTTTTCAAGGTCACAGAAGGTGAGCTTGACCCTATTACAAGTTTACATGAGGTCTTTACTTGGCAGCATTTAGGGAAAATGTTACTGCCGGGAAAGCGCCGATGGGGGGACATCTGTTTTTGTCAAAAACATTGCTAGTTCAGATTATGACCTTGGGTGGACCTTGACCTTTTTAGCTCACCTGAGCCGAAGGCTCACAGGTGAGCTTTTAGTATAGGCAGGCATCCGTCGTCCGTCGTACGTCGTCCGTCAACATTTTCAAATGACATCTCCTCTGAAACTACAAGGCCCATTGTAACCAAATTTCATATATTGCATCTATAGGCAGGGGGAACTAATAATACTGTTTTTTTATCCAAATCGCCTCAGAACTTTGGTTGCTATGGCAACTTAAAGTTTCCATTGACTTGTATGGGAAAAATTGAAAATTTGCATTTATTACTATGTCACTGCAGATATTTTGACAAAACTTTTACAGAAAAGTTTCTTGAGTAGTCGTCTATCAACCACCTGAAATTTATGTCAATTGCACAATTTGGCTGGTTGCCATGGCAACCGAATGATTAAAAAATAGAAAAAATATTCAAAAATCATCTCCTCAGAAACTATGCAACCAGTAAAGCCCAAACTTCACAGAAAGGAGCTTAGTACAGGCTTCTATAAAAGTACTGTTTTTCTTGGCAATTGCTCTAGCAGTTTGGTTGCTATGGGAACTTAAAGCTGCCATTGACTTATAATGGCAAAGTAGAAAATTTGCATTTATTGCTATGTCGGTGCAGATATTTTGACAAAACTTTCATAGAAATGTACCTTGAGTAGTCTTTAACCAGCCTTGTTGAATTTATGCAAATTGGGCAGTTTGGCTGGTTGCCATTGCAACGAAATAGTTAAAAATAGAAAAATATTAAAAAAATCATCTCCCCAGAAACTGTGTGGCCAATAAAGCTTAATTTTTACAGAAAGAACCTTAGTACTAGCCTCTATAGAATTACTGTTTTTCATGGCAATTACTCGAGCAGTTTGGTTGCTATGGCAAGTAAGAGTTTCCATTGAAATATAATGGGGAAAATGGAAATTGGCAATTTTTGCTGTCTCACTGCATTTATTTAGATTTTCTTTCTACAGAAATGTTTCTTAAATAGTCCTCTATGTTTCAAATGAATTTTCTCCAAATCGCTGAATTTGATTGGTTGCCACGGCAAAATATAGGGTAAATTTTCGAAAAAAAAAGGAAAAAATGAAAAATTCCTATGCTCAGAAGCAATATGGGGGGATGAAGCTGATGTTGTGCAAACATGTTGATGACAGAAGCTTTTACAGAAATGTACCTTGAGTAGTCCTCTATCAACCACATGAAATTTATGTCAATTGCACAATTTGGCTGGTTGCCATGGCAACCGAATGATTAAAAAATAGAAAAAATATTCAAAAATCATCTTCTCAGAAACTATGCAACCAGTAAAGCCCAAACTTCACAGAAAGGAGCTTAGTACAGGCTTCTATAAAAGTACTGTTTTTCTTGGCAATTGCTCTAGCAGTTTGGTTGCTATGGGAACTTAAAGCTGCCATTGACTTATAATGGCAAAGTAGAAAATTTGCATTTATTGCTATGTCGGTGCAGATATTTTGACAAAACTTTCATAGAAATGTACCTTGAGTAGTCTTTAACCAGCCTTGTTGAATTTATGCAAATTGGGCAGTTTGGCTGGTTGCCATTGCAACGAAATAGTTAAAAATAGAAAAATATTAAAAAAATCATCTCCCCAGAAACTGTGTGGCCAATAAAGCTTAATTTTTACAGAAAGAACCTTAGTACTAGCCTCTATAGAATTACTGTTTTTCATGGCAATTACTCGAGCAGTTTGGTTGCTATGGCAAGTAAGAGTTTCCATTGAAATATAATGGGGAAAATGGAAATTGGCAATTTTTGCTGTCTCACTGCATTTATTTAGATTTTCTTTCTACAGAAATGTTTCTTAAATAGTCCTCTATGTTTCTAATGAATTTTCTCCAAATCGCTGAATTTGATTGGTTGCCACGGCAAAATATAGGGTAAATTTTCGAAAAAAAAAGGAAAAAATGAAAAATTCCTATGCTCAGAAGCAATATGGGGGGATGAAGCTGATGTTGTGCAAACATGTTGATGACAGAAGCCTCTATATGAATTTTGTTTTTTCTTCCAACCCCATAAGAACTTTGGTTGCTATGGCAACTTACAGTTTCCATTGACTTATAATGGGAAAAAAGAAGCCATGAGGAGGATGAAGCTGATACTTTGCATACATATTAATTCAGCCTCTACCTAAAGTATGTTTCATATTATCATTGCCCATGTGAACTGGTTTTGCTATGGCAACTTAAAGTTTCCATAGACTAACTTTGGGGAAAGTGGACATTTGGTATTTATTTATGAGATACTGCAGATATTTTGACAAAAGCTTTAGAGAAACTTTCCTAGAGTAGTCCTTTACCAGCCATATGAATTTTGCCCAAGGACCTGATTTTGATTGGTTGCCATTGCAACTGAAAGGCCAAATTTTCATTTTTTTTTGCCAAAGGTCTTCTTTTCAGAAGCCATTAAGGGGGGATAAAGCTTATTTTTTGCATAAATGTTTGTGATTTTATCCTCTACATAAATGGTGTGTTTTATTGCTGTTCTGCATGTTGTTTTGTTGCTGTGGCAACTTAGTTTTTCCAACACAACCTCAGTGCTCAGGTGAGCGATATAGGGCCATTGGCCCTCTGGTTTCGGTAAGGTCAGATTTGCTTTCTGTATCTTTTTTATGGGAAAATGCTAGAACATAATATTTCTTTGAAACTGTTGAAGATTTTGACCTGAAAGTTGGTATATACAGTCATCTTAGTGAGTACATGAAAATATGAAAATTAATATGTACAAGAGGTCAAGGTCATTCTTTCATATTGTGACAATTTCACACATCTGCTCAAAAGCCACTGAGCCAATTGTAACCAAATTTCATGTAGAGCCTCTAGGGGCTGAGGGAACGAAAATTTGTTCAAACGATCCTGGTCACATGACGTAAATCGCTGCCATGCCCATATATGGTGAAAACCTTTACAAATATTCTTCTCAGGAACCAAATGATCGATGGCCTTTAAACTTGGTATATAGCATCAGGTACTCAAGTAGTATCAAGATGGTTCAAATGATAGCCTTGGGGTGACCTTGACATTTTTTTACTGCAAGGGCAAGTATGGGAAAATGCTAGGAAATATGATTTCATGGCAAGATTATAAAGATTTTGGCCTAAAAATTGGTATATACAGTCGTCTTAGTACATGGAAGATTTCGGGTGCAAGAGGTCAAGGTCATTATTTGACATCTGACCCATGTCTCTCATATTTTGACAATTTAACACATCGCAAAATCATTGGGCTAATTGTAACCAAAATTCACACACAGCCTCCAAGGGCTGAGGGAACAAAAATTTATTCAAGTGGTCTTGGTCACATGACCTACATGACCACCATACTCAGGTGAGCGATTCAGGGCCTCATGGCCCTCTTGTTTGTATATTTGGTTTGATGATAGATATAAGTTGGAAATTTTATTAAACCGCATCCCCATCCCTGGACATGGCCTTTAGGTCAAGATCTCTGTTTTAGCAATTTATTTTTAAGTTTTACAATATTTTTTTTCAAGAGTCTTAATTTCTGTACTTGTACCCTTCGATGGATTTGATTTATATTTGTTTTAGTGACAGATATTGGTTGGAAAAATTAAACTGTTTCCCCATCCCTGGACATGAGCTATAGGTCAAGGTCACAGACTTAAACAAAGTTTATGATTAAGTACTACGTCAAAGTCTTTGAAATCTCATAGCTTCTAAACCCTTTGATGGATTCGAATTATATTTGTTATGATGATAGATATTGGTTGGAAATTTCTTTCAGCACAATCCCCACCCCTAAGAAACAAATACTAGCACTTGAAGATGGACAAGCGCAGGTTCAGGTGAGCTGTCCTGTCTGGCAACAGGTCTTGTTTTTTTTGCTGAATACAGTATTTGAGCCGCGACACGACAGAATCAGCAAAGTTGCATGTGTGCCCAGCGAAGACTTATCCAACTCGGCATCCGCCCAGTCTGAGCAGAGTCTTTGCTGTGCATTTAGAGGGTAGCTGATGGTCTAAGCCAGCTTTATGCGGACAATGAAGACTCTGATCTGACTGGGCAGATACCCAGGCTGATCTGTGTGTTCGTTGGGTGCACATGCCACTTTGTATGTTTTCTCGTGTCACGGCTCATTTGTAGAATTTGCTAGTGACCCAAGTCTTGAAAAACATGGCTATAACTTTTCTATACCGTATTTATATATAAGACATAGGATTTTCATACAAAAAAATACCCGAAATATGTAAATTAGTCTTGTTTATGTCGGCTATAAGGTGGGGTTTTATCCTCCTAAACAATCCCAAATATCTGGATCCATCTTATAAGACGGGTCTAAATTTTTTGTTTAGGAAGAAAAGAACCCTGTCTTATAACTGAAAAAATATGGTACGCATACCCGCTTTGCGACATGGTGGACATACTTTCTTTCGTTTATTATAAATGAAAAAGTTCTGTAAAGCCTTTTTTCCTGTGGATGTTTAAGAAACACCTTACTTAAAACCATGGCATCGTGTTATCATAGAAACCCCTAGACCTCAGTCGGTGAGGCTACATTTAGGCTAGGGGTCTGGGTTTGAATCTCGTGGATTTCTTTTCAACCGTAAACAGGATTATATTGCACACGACATCTTTCATTATCACCCTTCCGTTAGCTTGATATGATTGAAATACTGTTAGAAAGGTCCTAAAATCTCAAGTCGTCCATCAGTGTTGTATTTTCTTGTCGCTTTAAGATACAATTAAAATCTTAAAAAAGTTCCTTCAAGAGCAGAGAATATATACAGAAGTAGGAACATGGGCCAGACTACGTAGTTTCGGCTAATAAAGCCTCGTCAATGACCCTGACAATATCTGGTGACGAAACCAGAAAAAAAGCATGCTGTAATTTCTTAATTTTATTTGGGCAGTCGATTTAAAGACTGATTAATTTCAAAAGGATCCAAATAATATAAAAGACGATGATCTAGAATATAAGTCTATATATACTCGAGGACTTTAAAAACGCCTCACCCCAAAATGAGATGTATTTTAGTAATTCCACGTTTCAAGCTATTAAATATGACTAGGTTTTATTAGAAATTGTAAAACTAATTAAATTAAAGGAATTGCAGGGATGTATGTCATGCGTGACGACCTTTGCACTAAACCGGTCAGCGTCACTTCCCCTTTATTATACTTAAAACTTCTTTAAGTTACAGCCCTTGAAGTCGATCCCATGATTGCCGAGAAAGAAATCCTACAGCAAAAACACAAAATTAAAATCGTCATGACTTTATGTGCTGTCAGAGAGCTTAAATCGAAAACTGGAACACACAAATCGGAATCTCATGGAAGTGATTTTATGGAAAATAACGTAATTTGACGTTTTACTCTTCACATGAACAGTATCCGATACAAACATCTTACAGATTTACTTTAAAAGCATCCGTCAACGTCAATGGATACTTTGATATCAGCACCAACCGTCTGTTTATCAGCGCAGTAAATGACGTCAACGTCAATGATTCCATTCTTACATTTACATTTTAACTATACGCAGTTCTAGTGTAAACCTCTATGAGCCGTAAAATACTGTTAGAGCGAATTTATCGTTGTCGGTTTCGAAGTTTAGTGCCATGTTTAAAATGCCATTTTTGCATTCCAAGAGCGTTTGTTTACCTCGCTTCAATTCAGCAATTGTTGAAAGATAGCGGAAGACGGGAACCACGCTATACTCCGATAAGCATTCGGACGGTGCATTATAACCGTTTGGTGAAAATCCCACGTTTTAAAACACCCTTTTATCTTTGTCGCGTGTATTTACACATTTTAAATTGTAAAATTGCACTAATGAATATCTCATGCATTTGATACATGTATGCAGTTTTATTTATCATTAGTTTTATTTTAGATGACAATAAACAAATGCAGCATTTAAATTTATTTCAGGTGAGGCGTTTTTAAAGTCCTCGAGTATATTAGTCTATACGGTATATACAAAACTCTTCTAGGAACTGACATAACCAAACAACACAAAGACGTGGCCCTGCGATGTGCGAGAGATGTAGAGTTGATGTAAGGTGGGATCCGGGGTTCCTGAAAATTTTCTTGCTTACTTTTGAGTTCCAAAACAGATTTAAGTCAGATACTTCCTGGTCGGAAAAAATAAATAAATTAAAACAAAACAAAAACACACAAAAAAACAACAACAGAAAAACAACAACAACAAAACAAAAAAAACAACAAAAAACAGACTGTGCCATGTGATGGCCGTAAAATGGCTCTCCGTATATCATCCATATTGCAGATAATATCTTATTTGTGTCCTTGAGATCAGGGGATATGTTCTGAGCAATCAGAAATTTCTGATTGGTTTAGACTCTTAATCTACATCGCTTTTAATCATTTGGACATTTTTGTTACTAATCAGTTATTGAATTGACTGCCTTACTGACCTAAAGATATTACAGTATGCTTTTCTCTAGCTTTCTTCATCAGATTTGTCAGGGTCACTAATGAGGCTTGTATAGCCGGAGCTCCTTCTTTTGTATTTGTTCTCTGCTGTAGAAGAACTTTTTAAGATTTTAATTTGACTTCACTACAGCTGCTGTTGTACCGTATGGCTGCCTTCAGATGGATCCCCGTTCACCATCTATAACGCAAATTATATCTGAGCCGCGACGCGACAAAACCAACTATGTGGTTGTGCGCCCAGCGTAGACTCGGATCAGCCTGGGCTTCCGCCCAGTCTGATCAGAGTCTTCGCTTCGCTGTTAGCTACCATTTAAGCTCTCAGCCAAAAGTCAGAGCGGACCAGGCGGATGCGCAGGCTGATCTGAGTCTGCGCTGGGCGCACAGTCACATTGTTGGTTTTCTAGTGTCGCGGCTCATCTTTTTTTTTGTCATTTGAGATCAGAGGATATATCCTGAGAAATCATAAAGTCTTGACAGATTTAGACTCTTAGTCTAAATTATCGCTTTTTATCCATTTATATACTATCAGTCATTGAATCGACTGCCTTATAAAAAGTAAGAAATTACAGTACGCTTTTTTCTGGCTTCCTTCCGCAGATTTTGTCAGGGTCACTGATGAGGCTTGTGTAGCTGAAATTTCGAAGTATACCCAATGTTCCTTCATTTGAATGTGTTATCTGCTTTTGAAGGAACCTTTGAGATATTTTATTTAAGGTCTGCAAAAATATTTTTTTCCCCGACGCATACATGTTTGGGTCTCCATGTCCATCCATCGGCCGGTAGGGGAATGCGAAGTTGCTGTACCATTGTAATGAACGTTTTTCAGTTTTACGGCCCAAACAACAGTATTTCAGTTACTCTGGTAGATTCTGAAAGGAATAAAATCATCCAGAGTCTTCAGAAATATCACACAGTTACCATGACCTTTGAATTCATAGGTGTTTTCTCTTCGATGAAAACGACCGACCCATAGAAGTACGTTGCACATGAATGTGGCAAAAACAAACAGTTCTGCTATTTATAAAACAGGAGTTGTGAAAATCATAGAACGGACAGATAAAAATATTGCATCAGAACGCCACAAGTTTGAGCAAGTTAAAAAAATATTTTATTTGTCAATATGTCAATAAGAACTGGATCTTCCCAAAATATTCGGACACCTCAATTGTTTCTTAAACTGATTTCAACAGCTTCAGATTTGATAAAGTAACCTTTATATCTACCCACGTATGTATTAATTGTATCATTAGATATTTGTAAATAGTGCTGGCCCTGAACAGACTGCTCTTTAGATCTTGTGCTAGGCTGATTGCTCAGACATTAGCGTCCGAATATTTAGGGTACATACCGTCAATTCAGGTAACTTAAGATTTTATGTCCCCTGATAGCGAAAACTGCACGAAGTGTTGCCCAACACGGATCTGGAAACATATTCGATTTGATAAAGAATCTGACTTTGAGAGGGTAAGCTTTGATATTGGTGAAATGTTTAAGACTGATTTAGTGATTATCAATAATTTTGCACTATGATCGTAATAATCATATCCAGTTTTTAATGTTTTAGTCCATTACTTCCTGGTCTACAAAACTATAATGGATATCGAAAGTAGGGCAAAAATTATAAGAATAGAACTATTTATTTGAAGATAGACACTCCCCGATAACCCAGCGGGCACATGATGTCAAAATAACGACACACTGACGTCGACATGACGTGATGACGTCTGAAAGACGTCAATGCGACGTCATTTCGACATCATGTGCCTGCTGGTAAGGAGATGGGATAGGATCTGAAAAACATTTCGTGTGCCTTTGTGGGCATGAGTGTGGCTATGTATGTGCATACGCATTTATTTGTCACAATGCAAACAATTAACATGAACGCTCGATGTGTTTTTCAGATAAAAATGGAGTCGGTGGACGGGGCCAGGTCGTTGAAAGTCTCCTCAGATGAGTGTTTTGCTTATGAATGTAGTCCGTGCAGGGAGAGCGACGTCACAAAAGAAGCCAAGTTCTTCTGTCCTCAGTGTAACGACTATCTGTGTGTCTCTTGTGAAGATTCACATAAGAGATTTGGCAGAACCCGGAACCATAAGATCCTGTCAGGAGAAAACATGCCAGCAAAGCTAGCCGACGCTGGTAAGCCTGGTGTCAAGAGTACAGTGTTATGCTCCTGTGGTGTCAAGGCAGTGTCTGTCTACTGTACAAGCCACGATGATGTCATATGTATAGACTGCAAGACTCTGAAACACAGGTCGTGCAGCAGTTGTTCCATTGATGAAAAGTATCAAGATTTCAACGTTTGTGCCGCAGATTCAACACTTTCGAATGCAAATGAGCTAGAATTACTTCTAAAACAGTTTCAAACATCTGGAAAGGAGTCCTTAGAACACATATCTTCGGAAACGAAAACATGCCGAGAAGCTATTAAAACGTTAAGTGCTGCACTAAAGGTAGAAATACAAAAAATGGAAAATAAAAGTCTACAAGATTTGGAAAAAGTCGAAAAATCACAAAAACGTTCAATTCAACAACAAATTGATACCAGCAATATTGCTCTAGACAAGTTGATATCAGTCAAAAAATACTTGCAGTCATCAAAGGATGCTTCAAGTCAGCGGCAGATGTTTATTTGGAACCTAAGACTGTCCAAGACTTTGCGAGAAATAGAACCTGTTACGACCGACATGAGAAAAAATGATCTCAAACGATGTATTTCATTTGATCCAAGGGAGATAATCCTGAATACAGAATCCGACAGACTAGGTTCTGTAAAGTGTGGACAGCACCCAGAAACTTCCAAAGTCATCGCCAACTTGCACATCAAGTCCATTGAAAAAGTGGATGTTAAATTATCTAGAGATACACAATCTCCATGGATATCTGGTTCTGTCTTCATGCCGACAGGAGAACTTGTCTTATGTGACTATATCAACGCCTGTTTAAAACTATTTGATAAGACATTGACAATAAAGCAGGACCTCAAGCTGTCTGATCAGCCCTGGGATATTACAGCTGTCACCAAAAAGGATGTCGTGATCACCCTACCCTGGAGGAAGAAACTGCAGTACGTACAGGTATTACCCAATCTTAAGATAGGTCGTTCTGTTGAGCTGGACAAGATTTGCTGGGGAGTTGAGGCCTGTAGAGATGAGCTGTATGTCAGCTGTCACAACAATCCAGGTGAGGGAGAAGTTAGAATATATGACAGTAAGGGACAGCTGAAGAAAACAGTTGGCGTATCACAGGATGGCACATACATGTTTAAAAGTCCAGCTTACATAGCTGTTTCTGTGAGAGGGGAGCTATATGTGTCTGACGACAATCTTAACAAAATTTTTCGACTGTCAAAAGATGGCTCTCAAGATGTCTTACTGTCTGATCAGGATTTACGGACGCCGCGTGGAGTTTTGCTCGATGGTGATAACAATGTTTTTGTTTGTGGATGGACATCAGAGAATGTGATTGTTTTTGATAAACATGGTAAGAAGACGAAGACTCTTCTCACAGCAAGCGATGGTTTGAACTTTCCATGCAGTATCAGTTGTCGTCAGAGTGATAACACTCTTGTCGTCGGTAGTTTAAGTATAACGATAGTTGTGGTAAAACTGGAATAGTGTTGCAAGGTCAGAATAGAAGTGTTGTTGTTCTAGGAGGGAAAATGACAATGAAATCTGTATATAATTCGTGTTGAAAGATACTTTTTCATGTATGTTATCATTAGTCGTATATCTATTGTATTAACACTGATTCAATCTTAAATGCTTAAAGACAGTCAAAAGAAACTTAATCCTGTTAGAGAAATTGAACATTTCGGATGTGGCAGGAAAGGATGAGGCTTTAACCTGTGCGAAAAGTGAAAGCTGAGACCAGACTGCGCAGCTGCGCAGTCTGATCTGAGCTTTCACTGTTCGTATCAAGAATCATTGGACCCTTAGGAATATTCTGGATGAAGAAGAGACTGGCCGTCTTTCAAATGCACAGGCTGATCGGAAGCTTTGATTTCTTGTTGATGGTATCATTTCCAAAATGTTTGTGGCAAAACTTAAATTGAGTGTCCTTGGCCCAGTTGTGCAAAACTTACGATGTCCTTAGTTAACGAGGCGTTAAAATTTCAAATGTATTATACATAAAAATTGTTCTGTTTTGCTGAAAAAAATGTGAGGAACTTTTGCAGTGCTAAATCTCCTCTAAATTTTTATCTGCAAAAATAATTGCACACTTGATTTTATGCGTACTGCATAAATATCCGCTCGCATGACAATACCACTGTTGTCGTTGATAGTTTGAACTTCAATTGTCGTGAAGATTCGATATGCATAGGTTAATCAAAATATTTCCTTTCTCTGTATATATTGTCAGACTGGGGGTACACTTGTTATTGGATGTGTAAAAACTGTTTAATAGTGTATATTTTATTCAGAAATATCAGTAGAAATAAGGACCAGAAAACCTGGCTGTGAAAGTAATATCAGTTGAAATAAGGACCAGAAAACCTGGCTGTGAAAGTAATATCAGCTGAAATAAGGACCAGAAAACCTGGCTGTGAAAGTAATATCAGTTGAAATAAGGACCAGAAAACCTGGCTGTGAAAGCAATATCAGTTGAAATAAGGACCAGAAAACCTGGCTGTGAAAGTACTATCAGTTGAAATAAGGGCCAGAAAAATGGCTGTTAAAGCAATATCAGTTGAAATAAGGACCAGAAATCCTGGCTGTGAAAGTAATATCAGTTGAAATAAGGGCCAGAAAACCTGGCAGTGAAAGCAATATCAATTGAAATGAGGACTAAAAAACCTGGCTGTGAAAGTAATATCAGTTGAAATAAGGACCAGAAAACCTGGCTGTGAAAGCAATATCAGTTGAAATAAGGACCAGAAAACCTGGCTGTGACAGCAATATCAGTTGAAATAAGGACCAGAAAACCTGGCTGTGAAAGTAATATCAGTTGAAATAAGGGCCAGAAAACCCGGCTGTGACAGTAATATCAGTTGAAATAAGGACAAAAAACCTGGCTGTGAAAGCAATATCAGTTGAAATAAGGACCAGAAAACCTGGCTGTGAAAGAAATATCAGTTGAAATAAGAACCAGAAAACCTGGCTGTGACAGCAATATCAGTTGAAATAAGGACAGAAAACCTGGCTGTGAAAGCAATATCAGTTGAAATAAGGACCAGAAAACCTGGCTGTGAAAGTAATATCAGTTGAAATAAGGACCAGAAAACCTGGCTGTGACAGCAATATCAGTAAAATAAGGACCAGAAAACCTGGCTGTGACTGCAATATCAGTTGAAATAAGGACCAGAAAACCTGGCTGTGAAAGTAATATCAGTTGAAATAAGGACCAGAAAACCTGGCTGTGACAGCAATATCAGTTGAAATAAGGACCAGAAAACCTGGCTGTGAAAGTAATATCAGTTGAAATAAGGACCAGAAAACCTGGCTGTGACAGCAATATCAGTTGAAATAAGGACAGAAAACCTGGCTGTGAAAGCAATATCAGTTGAAATAAGGACCAGAAAACCTGGCTGTGAAAGTAATATCAGTTGAAATAAGGACCAGAAAACCTGGCTGTGACAGCAATATCAGTTGAAATAAGGACCAGAAAACCTGGCTGTGAAAGTAATATCAGTTGAAATAAGGACCAGAAAACCTGGCTGTGACAGCAATATCAGTTGAAATAAGGGCAGAAAACCTGGCTGTGAAAGCAATATCAGTTGAAATAAGGACCAGAAATCCTGGCTGTGAAAGTAATATCAGTTGAAATAAGGACCAGAAAACCTGGCTGTGACAGCAATATCAGTTGAAATAAGGACAGAAAACCTGGCTGTGAAAGCAATATCAGTTGAAATAAGGACCAGAAAACCTGGCTGTGAAAGCAATATCAGTTGAAATAAGGACCAGAAAACCTGGCTGTGACAGCAATATCAGTTGAAAGAAGGACCAGAAAACCTGGCTGTGAAAGTAATATCAGTTGAAATAAGGGCCAGAAAACCCGGCTGTGACAGTAATATCAGTTGAAATAAGGACAAAAAACCTGGCTGTGAAAGCAATATCAGTTGAAATAAGGACCAGAAAACCTGGCTGTGAAAGAAATATCAGTTGAAATAAGGACCAGAAAACCTGGCTGTGACAGCAATATCAGTTGAAATAAGGACAGAAAACCTGGCTGTGAAAGCAATATCAGTTGAAATAAGGACCAGAAAACCTGGCTGTGAAAGTAATATCAGTTGAAATAAGGACCAGAAAACCTGGCTGTGACAGCAATATCAGTAAAATAAGGACCAGAAAACCTGGCTGTGACTGCAATATCAGTTGAAATAAGGACCAGAAAACCTGGCTGTGAAAGTAATATCAGTTGAAATAAGGACCAGAAAACCTGGCTGTGACAGCAATATCAGTTGAAATAAGGACCAGAAAACCTGGCTGTGAAAGTAATATCAGTTGAAATAAGGACCAGAAAACCTGGCTGTGACAGCAATATCAGTTGAAATAAGGACAGAAAACCTGGCTGTGAAAGCAATATCAGTTGAAATAAGGACCAGAAAACCTGGCTGTGAAAGTAATATCAGTTGAAATAAGGACCAGAAAACCTGGCTGTGACAGCAATATCAGTTGAAATAAGGACCAGAAAACCTGGCTGTGAAAGTAATATCAGTTGAAATAAGGACCAGAAAACCTGGCTGTGACAGCAATATCAGTTGAAATAAGGACAGAAAACCTGGCTGTGAAAGCAATATCAGTTGAAATAAGGACCAGAAAACCTGGCTGTGAAAGTAATATCAGTTGAAATAAGGACCAGAAAACCTGGCTGTGACAGCAATATCAGTTGAAATAAGGACCAGAAAACCTGGCTGTGAAAGTAATATCAGTTGAAATAAGGACCAGAAAACCTGGCTGTGACAGCAATATCAGTTGAATAAGGACCAGAAAACCTGGCTGTGACAGCAATATCAGTTGAAATAAGGACCAGAAAACCTGGCTGTGAAAGTAATATCAGTTGAAATAAGGACCAGAAAACCTGGCTGTGAAAGCAATATCAGTTGAAATAAGGACCAGAAAACCTGGCTGTGAAAGTACTATCAGTTGAAATAAGGGCCAGAAAAATGGCTGTTAAAGCAATATCAGTTAAACCTGGCTGTGAAAGCAATATCAGTTGAAATAAGGGCCAGAAAACCTGGCAGTGAAAGCAATATCAATTGAAATGAGGACTAAAAAACCTGGCTGTGAAAGTACTATCAGTTGAAATAAGGACCAGAAAACCTGGCTGTGAAAGTACTATCAGTTGGAATAAGGCCCAGAAAACCTGGCTGTGACAGCAATATCAGTTGAAATAAGGACCAGAAAACCTGGCTGTGAAAGTAATATCAGTTGAAATAAGGGCCAGAAAACCCGGCTGTGACAGTAATATCAGTTGAAATAAGGACAGAAAACCTGGCTGTGAAAGCAATATCAGTTGAAATAAGGACCAGAAAACCTGGCTGTGAAAGTAATATCAGTTGAAATAAGGACCAGAAAACCTGGCTGTGACAGCAATATCAGTTGAAATAAGGACAGAAAACCTGGCTGTGAAAGCAATATCAGTTGAAATAAGGACCAGAAAACCTGGCTGTGAAAGTAATATCAGTTGAAATAAGGACCAGAAAACCTGGCTGTGACAGCAATATCAGTTGAAATAAGGACCAGAAAACCTGGCTGTGACAGCAATATCAGTTGAAATAAGGACCAGAAAACATGGCTGTGAAAGTAATATCAGTTGAAATAAGGACCAGAAAACCTGGCTGTGACAGCAATATCAGTTGAAATAAGGACCAGAAAACCTGGCTGTGAAAGTAATATCAGTTGAAATAAGGACCAGAAAACCTGGCTGTGACAGCAATATCAGTTGAAATAAGGACAGAAAACCTGGCTGTGAAAGCAATATCAGTTGAAATAAGGACCAGAAAACCTGGCTGTGAAAGTAATATCAGTTGAAATAAGGACCAGAAAACCTGGCTGTGACAGCAATATCAGTTGAAATAAGGACCAGAAAACCTGGCTGTGAAAGTAATAGTTGAAATAAGGACCAGAAAACCTGGCTGTGACAGCAATATCAGTTGAAATAAGGACCAGAAAACCTGGCTGTGAAAGTAATATCAGTTGAAATAAGGACCAGAAAACCTGGCTGTGACAGCAATATCAGTTGAAATAAGGACCAGAAAACCTGGCTGTGACAGAGTTTCTAAATACATTCTGTAGACTTGCAGACAATAATAGTTTCAAATGGTTAGATTTATATGGAAGGACAGTTCGACAAACTAGACAAGAGTAGATATATTAATTATTGGCTTATTTGTAAATAAAGTCGTGAATCTAAAGGGCTGTTAAGGCATACCATGACAAAGATTGGGGAGAATTAAAAAAAAATAAATGGCAATGACAGTGACAGAAAGGTAATAATTTCGGCAGGTTGCGAAAGGTTCTTTTATGGTCAATCGCGAATGTGCACTTGGGAAATCCAACATACAAAAGACATTGACATGGTCATTGTAGCTACATCAAAAACAGTTGTAGATAATTGATTTATTAATTAAATGAGCCGCGACAAGAGAAAACCAACATAGTGGTTGTGCGCCCAGCGCAGACTTAGATCAGCCTGGGAATCCGCCCAGTCTGATCAGCATCTGCACTAAACGCTTAAGGGGTAGCTAATGGTCTTAGCTACCTCCATGCGGACAGCGAATACTCTGATCAGACTGGGCAGATGCCCAAACTGATCTGAGTCTCCGCTGGATGCACAACCACTGTGTTGGTTTTCTCGTGTCGCGGCTCAAATATTCTTGAATGTAAAAAAAAAAAAAATCTACGTCTTACTTTATTTCCTGCGACGTTGGGTCGACGCCGAATCAACGCCGGTTCAACGTCGATTCGGTGTCGATACAGCGTCGCGTGCCTGGTGAGACAATACTTTGGACAAGGCGTCCCCTAATTTTTGGATTGTCTTGGGCTCGGATGAAGTTTTGGAATCTGCCACGCACTTTGTCTAGATTTTTCAATAAACGGCCTGCGTCGTTTAAAAGTTGAATAGCGTATAAGATGAGATAAAATTTTAGTTAATTTCTAAAAGCTAAAAGTAATAATATGTACACATACCTTATTTACTATCTCTGTTGTCAGTCATTCATCAAAATATACTTTGCACGTGCAATTTGTGCAGCGGATTAATACGTTATGTTTAGAAGGCCAAGGACTATTTTTATCTAGTCACTTTACCTTATACCGTAAAGACTCCATGTGTTGGGACGGTTGGGTCTGAGCAAATGGTGCAGACCCGAATAGGACTGCTCCTCAATGGAGCAGTCTGTTCTCGGTCTGCGCTATTTGCCATCCCATCTACATTTTTTAAACATAACTGCACTGTGTTCTATTTTTACGACAATTATGGTGGTTGTCCTTGCAGTCCCGATATTTGGAGTTTTGCGGTAGTTATGTATATGGTGGCGACAAGTTAAAGGGTAGCATATGGCTTCTTCGATTGGGGAAAGCCTGGACCAGCCTGCGCACCTGCGCAGTATGATCTGGGTCTTTCCAGACCTGTGATGGTCTTTCAGCGAAGAGCAGGTATTTCAGACGGTGTGGGCAAGAGAGCAGCTTGGTCTGAGTCTCTTCCTTTGTTTTGTATGATACCTTTTTTCTGGACGATCAATTTAAAAATAAACATAACTGAATATAACCTATACGTGATTGAAACTGGTTTTTTCTTTGGTTCAACTACTTTTTGTATTTTCTATGTTGCACGTGAAAGTTGCTTGGTGGAGGGATACAAGGCGGGGTTAGCTGTCATGGACTATTGTGATGTCGCTTCGCGTGAATCGGTGCCGTATCGCTTTCTTTGATGCGGAAGACACAGATCGGAACCTTTTTGTGCCATTGATGGTCTCGTAGCGAAGCGCAGAGACTCCGTTCCGTCGATGTATGCTCCACACAGGCTGAGCCGAGTCTCTGTCCTTCGTATTTCCGATACCTTTTCACGCGATGCCACCCGGTTGATTACTAATTTTTGCGTGGCGGATTAATACTTTAAATGTGGTTAGCTGTCACGAATTATTTTGGTTTAAACATACTTATTTCTTCAATAATTTCCAATGATAATACATATATAGACAACACAACTAAACAAAGAAATGGATCAGAACGAAAGCTGAAAGCTTATAGAGCTCTTCTCCTAAACATTAATAAATTGTGTACTATTCGGCGGAACATATAACATTCAGTGAAATATCTATATTCTGTTAGTTTAAACACATACAATTTGTATCATTATGATACATTAACACAGAAAAAGGGCAATTATGAAAGACAGATTACTATTGTAGAGATGTCTGCGATGAATCAAAGTTCGCTAATTATCAGTTTTAAATAGATCTGTATAAGCCAGTCAACTACAAACAACGCAAACAGCGACACATCACAAAGATCAGTACAATGACAGCATTCAAATACTACATAAGAAAGAAAAGAAAAAAATAATGTAGATAAACAAATATAGCATACACACACATACAAGGGAAGGAAAAACAAAAATAGACAATTCGGGTTTTGGGGGGAAGAGAAAGATGGGGCGCAGACTCCGGGGCACTCAGATTTTGGTCGTTAATTGTGTAGATCGGTCGCGTGTGTTTGAATTATTTTGCTTTTGTGTACTTGTGAAGGAGCGGCGCGCGAACAAAAAGCAACTGGCTTCTTGGATAGGGAAGACCCGAGTCAGCCTGCGCAACTGCGCAGTATGATTGGGGTCCTTCCGTGTCCCAGTAAGCCTGTTAGAGAAGTGCGGGTACTTCGTTTGGTGGTTATGCGCCAGAGCGCAGGATGATCCGAGTCCCTACTCTTCTTCGTATTCCGGTTGCTTTTTCTCGCAACGCCATCTTATCTGTTGTTATAGCTCTTATACAAATTTTAAGAACAGGGGCCAGTTTCACAAACGATCTAAGCAAGAACTTTTGACTTAAGTTATAACTTAAGTCAAAAGTTTATACTTATGTGGTTTCACAAAAAAATCTTAGTTTAAACTCTTTGCTTAGATTTTGCTATAAACTTAAGTCAACCAGCGAGGTGACTTAAGTTCTCACTTAAAATGTGTGAGGTAGATATGCTAATGATCGGCCGTCAAAATTCAGGAGATACCACAGAAAGCGTTAATAAATGAAGACTGTTTTGTTCATCCAGTATGCGTCTCGAATTCTAAACTTGTATTTTATGTTGGAACCTTTAAGCAACTTTGCTACTGCACGTCCAATGTGGTTTCTGTTCCGGCTCCTCGTTGTTCATTTAGTAGGCATTGTACATGATAGGGTTTGGTTGTGTCCTCCTTCAGTCTTCTACTGTTTGTTCTTCGGGAACTCTTTGTCCTGTGATTGCGGCCATGCATTTCTGGGTAAATTCATAGCTCTGCCATAGCTGAACCAATTTACATGAGTCATATAGACAAGTACTTCTCGAGGTGATGAAGACAGGGCTCGGATTTATACCTGCTTATAAGGTAAAAAAAGAAAACGGTATGTACATGGCAACCTAGGCCTGTACATTCAGGACGTTTTCTCATGACACGGCCAATAAGTTTATAAAGCCTCATACGAACGCACATATGTATGTGTGTTTTCTGTACGCCTGTCCCTCTTTCTGTCAACATGAAATTAGTATAAACTAAACCTGAACCCAGGCCCCATGTACAGTGACACCTAACCTGCGACTGGTAGATTGTTTTTACCTTAATGACATTCTGAGATAATTTTCCTTATTTCTGAAGGAAAACATATGTTGTGACCCTCATCCGAACCGTCTCGGCAACACGGTTCTAATGAGGGGTCACAACATATTATGCTTTTATGGAGAAATATTGAAAATTGTCCCTAAATTATTTCCGTACTCCCTCCCCCCCCCCTCCCCCCCCCCACCCTATCTAATTACTGAAAAAGGGACCGTGTTCTTTGTCACTGATCATTGTACACGCTGCTGATAACGACTAACGGTCTGGGAAGTTCTAAACATTTCTGATGCCAGCAATATCCTTTCCATTGATCAAGTTTTCGAACAGACAACTCTATTCCTTCCACACAGTCTCACTTACTGTGTCTGCCGCAGTTTCTCGAAGCATTAAAGGTTGGTTAGTCGTTTTTGGTTTAACGGCTCTTTGAGACGGTCTTTCAGTCTATATCAAACCGTCTCTCAGAGAGAGGGAATGGAAAAGATTTTGGATAGGAGAGAGAAAAAAATGTCTAAACAATACCCGCCCGCACCTACTGCAAGCACAATTGGCCCTTGCCCCACTATGATCCATATTAGGAGGATGCCCTAGCACTGAAACTTACCCAGCTCCATCTCTCGACCACGACCATCCCCGAAAGGTTGGGGAAGATTCAAGCATAGTTTTCAATAACGACAAGCATGTCAGGAAACTTCGTATACTCCGTTTAACTATAGAATGCATAAAAAGTAGGGAACAGCAGTACCATATTATATTAAAGTACCGTACATAAATAAAAAAAAATAAGCTAAAACAAACTGAAAAAAAAAAAAACGAAAGGGACAAGCGGAGCTTCGAACCCGTAACTGTCTGTGCTAGAGCGCAAAACGCTATCCAATACACCACCGCCTCAAATACGTGATTATGTTGTTTGGTACATAGAAGTATCTTGCAGCCATTTAACTCGGTTAAAAATAGACGCCTACAAATAGACAAGACTTAAGTCAAAACAGCTGAAGTTTTTGCTAAGATACATTTGTGAAACGGCTTAAGTAGAAACTTAAGTCATTCTTACTTTTTTACTTAAGTTATAACTTAAGTTGTAACTTATGCACAGACCTAAGATATGTTCATGAAACCGGCCCCAGGTCTGATGCGGAACCGCCAAGTCCACTTTTGCTAAGGTTGACTGCCCATTTTAGCACAATTTAAACCTATGCTGCTACAGCTGACTGCTTATGCCTGATATAATACCTTATCATAGCAGCTTTAATATTGACAGAAGCCATCTCTGCAGCAGATTCCTTGTAAACCTAAATTAAGTTGATTTTACCAGAAGCTTCACTGATTTGACTATCATCAATTTGGCACAAAGGTGCTGGCAGAATGGGAAATACTATTGCTGTCCCTGAACAGTCTGGTCTTGGTCTACAGTGTTTGCCCAGACATTTAGTGAGGTGGTGCAATTAAGTTGTACAGATCATTTTGGAACTTTATTTGCTTGTAAGACCACATTCACACCTGTGTTTAGATATCATTTTGAGTAAAAATCCAAGTATATGCATGTACATGGTAAACAGTAAAATGAATAAGATGAAGAGGGAAAGATATCAGAATCCAATGATGTCTGTGCAAAGAGATATATTGATAAGCATCAGTTCTGCAAAGCCTATACTGCCATGGCGAAAGCCACCAACAAGTTCTTATAAATAGTTTGAAAACTGTTTCTCAAGACCTTAAGTATTGCATATGTCCTTTATTCAAGGTCTTCTGAATAGCTGTCTTAGGTCCAGTTTCCACAAATATCTAGTGTTAGTTAAGAAACCAGTTCAAATATTTCAACAGTAGAGTATTAGCATTGGAATCATGAAGTTCAGAATTTGGCCGTTTTAAGGAGTCATAGGATGCATGGCTTCTAAGCATGTATTTACGCACATTTAGCCAGGTAAGAGATTTTGAACAGTGCATTGATTGCACGTGCAAAGTATGCTAAATCAGACAGGTGTGGCATCCCTTATTCAGTGAATAAACCTTACCACCACTGAACTAGAAAGTGTAAACAGTTTTGAAAATTCGTAGAAGACCTATAATAGTATATATTTTTTTCTAATATTGTTGTTTTCGCTGCTGGTATCGTTGTTGTCATTAGTATTATATTATTATTGCAAGGGTTTATTATTATTATTATTATTATTATTATTATTATTATTATTATCATTATGTAAGTACTTTTATTATCACTTACTAAGTGGTGTTTTATGTAGACAGAGCGATCCGACCGGAAAAATTAGTATACATTTCTACCGAGAATCGTATCAACTGCTGACTTCTTCCGCTTCCCTTTTTTTTCTGGAAATTAGTTGATACCGTGAATGTCGGATCGTTCGGCCTGGTTTTGGAGTTCTTCCCTTTAAGAGTAGCTTCCACTGGACAAGAGAGAGCAAATTCTTCCCTTTAAGAGTAGCTTCCACTGGACAAGAGAGAGCAAATTCTTCCCTTTAAGAGTAGCTTCCACTGGACAACAGAGAGCAAATTCTTCCCTTTAAGAGTAGCTTCCACTGGACAACAGGGAGCAAATTCTTCCTTTTAAGAGTAGCAAATTCTTCCCTTTAAGAGTAGCTTCCACTGGATAAGAAAGAGCAAATTCTTCCCTTTAAGAGTAGCTTCCACTGGGTAAGAGGGAGCAAATTCTTCCATTTATGAGTAGCTTCCTCTGGACAAGAGAGGGCAAATTCTTCCCTTTAAGAGTAGCTTCCACTGGACAACAGAGAGCAAATTCTTCCCTTTAAGAGTAGCTTCCACTGGACAAGAGGGAGCAAATTCTTCCTTTTAAGAGTAGCTTCCTCTGCACAAGAGAGAGCAAATTCTTCCCTTTCTGAGTAGCTTCCTCTGCAGAAGAGAGAGCAAATTCTTCCCTTTAAGAGTAGCTTCCTCTGGACAAGAGAGAGCAAATTCTTCCCTTTAATGTACAGAGCTATTTCATGGGAGGTGGGTGGATTCAGACAGAGTTTTAAAGGGGCTACAACTCCTCATGTAATGCCATATCACAGATACACCTCTTACTTAGAGGGCTGATACGGGTTATTGGTTGATAATGGTATGAAGGCTGATATGGATCAAGGGTTAATATGGACCCAAGGGTTGATATGGATAAGAGGTTTGATATGGGGTATGAGGACTGATACTGGTCTAGGGCTGATACAGAGTTTGAAATAAGAAGTGCAACATGCTATATTTGAGGTGCGACACAAGAAAACCAACAATGTGGTCATGCGCCCAGCGCAGACTCAGATCAGCCTGGGCATCCGCCCAGTCTGATCAAAGTCTTCGTTGTCTGCCTAGAGGTAGCTTAGACCCTTAGCTACCCTTTAAGCACAAAGGAAAGAGGTGGATCAGACCGGGCGGATGCCTAGGCTGATGTGAGTCTGCAATGGGCGCACAACCACATTGTTGGTTTTCTCGTGTCGCGGCTTATATTTATTCAGTTATTTAATGCAGTTTGTCACTTCCAAAACAATCTCAAAGCATGATATCCATCTTGTAAGATGGATATACAGTCAACTCCCGATATCTTGAACATTGATAACTCAAAATATGTTCTCATATCAAAGAATATATTTCCTATTTTTATTTACATTTCAACTTCTGTTATCTCAAACTACTGATATCTCAAAGTAAATTTACTTTGAGATATAAGTAGTTTGGGCTGAAGTTTGACTTCGAGATATCGAGAGTTGACTGTAGATCTTTGGGATTGTTTTGGAAGAGAAAAATCCATTTTATACATGTACTTGAACTACAAAAGACAGATTTACATATTTGAGGTAATTTTGAAAGACTAAATTCTTGTCTAATTCAATCAAATAAGTATAGTAGATATTTCCCTGTTTAGTGAATCAGGGATGCAGTTTGGGTGGGGGTATAGTATACATTATTAGAACTATGTATGATGCATGAGATATGGATTTAGATGTTTTAATGGATACTGTCATTATGTGTATAATGGACTGAGATGTTTTAGTGGATGATGCCATTATATGTATAAGAATGTCCTGCAAATATCATGAATGCAAAAATCAAGGTATTTTCCTAGTACATGTATGATTTACATGTATAAGGATAACTTTTGTATGTAGGAAAATGTCGTTTTACCTGATCATGTATTACCTAAACACAGAGCATATCATTGAAGTAATACTATAGCCCTGTTTCTTTTGTTATAAGATCAGGGGGTTTCCTTTAAAAAACAATCTCAAAATTCTAGATCCATAATGTAAGACGGATCTGGATTTTTAGGATATTTTAGATGGAAAAATCCGTCTCATTGCTGAATATCACAAAAACTGATCTGCATATTTGTGGAATTTTGGAAGAGTAAGCTGCCGTCTGATTACAGAATAAACATGGTGTGATGAATTGCATGATATGATATGTAAGCTGCATTTCGACAAACCTTGATTTAAGGTGAATGGATATACTTGCAAGAGAAGCAGTTTTGATATGTTCATTTCTGTCTCCCTTTTCAATGGGGATCAACTCTTGAAAGAAAGAATTTGCTCCTTGAGGAGCAGATTCTTTCTTATAAGAGCATATCCCCTGTTGGAAGAGTGACATAGTCCAGGCAAGCAAACTGGCTGGAAGTGACAAATGTTGTCTCCCTTTGAAAAATAATGATGGAAAACCATGCAGGTGTACCCACACTTCCTAAGGCTTCAATAAATTTCAATGCTCAGATCAAGCTGCATATATGAACAGTGGATACTAACAAGAATCATACTACTTTGATATCAGAAGTCTCAAGTGGACAAAGCCTTCCTGCCAAGAAGTTGCAGGCTGGTCTGAGTCTTTGTTGGTTGCATATGGGTAAATCAACATTTTGGCAAATTATGACTCATGTTGTAGGTCTCACTCACCCGTACCTCAAACTTCCGCTTGTCAGTGTGGAGATCCGAATTTTTATACGGATTTCAAGCGGATTTTATGCGGAAATGCCTAAATAATGCGGAATTCCGCACTACTTCCATTGCTTGCGGAATTTTTTCCAGTCGTTTCTGCATATGAGATTCCGCATTGGTACGGAATGATATGGAAATTTTGCGGAGATTTCTTACTTAGTTATTCCTCATGCGGAATTTTTGCGGAGATTATGGACTTAGTCTATTTTAGCTCTGGGGAATGTCTTAGAAAACTTTTCAATGCATGATTGCGGAGTTCCGCATGAAATTCTGCATGGATGCGGAGTATTGGAATGTATTTTCCGCATTGATTGGATTTCCGCAGTCTTCTGATAAAGCTCAATCTCCGCATGTTTCCAGTGGAGTTCCGCATTGAGCCAGTGGAATTCCACACAATGCGGAAAAAAAAGGAGAATCTACCAAATGATTATTTTCCATTTTTAGCTCGCCTGAACGAAAGTTCAGGAAGAGCTATTGTTGTCACCACGGCGTCCGCGTCCGCGTCCGCGTCGGCGTCCGGATTGGATGTTTTGGTTAAAGTTTTTTAAACACCTATATCTCCCTAACCCATGGATGGATTCTTTTGATACTTGCACTGTAGTTAGATATTGGTCCAAAGTTTAACATGGTACCACCCCCACCCCATTCCTTGACCTTGATGTCAAGGTCATGGACTTAGAAAATTGGGAGTTTTTTGGGACTTGATGTTTTGGTTAAAGTTTTCTAAAGCCCAGTATCTCCTTAACCCATGGATGGATTCCTTTGATACTTGCACTGTAGTTAGATATTGGTCCGAAGTTTTCCTAGGCACCACCCCCACCCCCCTCAGTGACCTTGATGTCAAGGTCATGGACTTAGAAAATTGTCTTTTTATTAATTGGATGTTTTGGTTAAAGTTTTTTAATGACACATATCTTCTGAACCCATAGATGAATTCTTTTTATATTTGCACTGTAGTTAGATATTAGTCCAACGTTTTACAGAGTACTACCCCAGCCCTGCTCGGTGACCTTGATGTCAAGGTCAGGGACTTAGGAAATTTGGTCTTTATTAAAGTTTACTTATTGCGTACTGATTCATAATGCTTGGCAGAGATTTAGTTTACACTTGAACTGATGTTAGACACTTTTTTGAGTTTTTACAAAACACTATATACTTACCCGACTGGATGACCTTGATGTCAAGGTCATGGACTTTGAGTTTTGTCTTAAAGATTTTGATTAGTTTTATATTAATGAAGACATAATTTCACAGTGCCACAATGGACTCAGTTGATACTTATACTTGGACTGCTGTTAGATAACGGTTAAAGGCTTTGATACATCCTAGCCCTGCCCTCCTCCCCCCTACCCTTAGTTCTTTGACCTCAAGCTCATGGACTTTGAAATTTCATGTGGATTTTTTTTTATTTTAAGACATTTCTGAGATAGCTTTTGTTTATAAATGTGTTGTCATTATGGACATGCTTGCCTGAAGTATTATACATAGCAGTCCACACCACCATAGCGACTGTGTGATGGGCAAGCACCTATTCAGGCGAGCTATGCTGTCAGGCGACAGCTCTTGTTTTTATTTAATTTCACTTCTGTGTAAGTGCGGAAATACTGTTCCAGTACCCGCATTGATATTTCCGCATGAAAGTTGCGGAATTCCGCGTTGCGGAGGGGAAATTTGAGGTACGGCTCAGACAAGAGCCCCAACCCAGATTTTAAAGTTCATAATAAAACTTGATCATGTTCTCAAAGTCCTAATTGTTCAATTTAAAGTTTCTTAGTTATGCCAAGAACATTGAATGTTATAATAAAGTTCAGTTCTGTTTAGATTTTACTCAAAGTTGGTGATTGCTGTACCCAAAGAACACAGTAATTGTGTACTGTACACAGTTTGTGAGTGTTTAAATATCATGTAAACATCTGCTGTTTTTAGTTCTTGAAAGCAATGATGATTATTTGTAGCAAAGTAAAATATGACAAAATTTAATATGGTATTAAGTAAAGTGGTGCAAATTTCATTAAATTTGGTCTTGCCTTTGGACTGCACCCACACAGTTTCCTGTTGTGTTCCTGTTGTGTGTGTTTGCCAGGAAATTGTGTCATTTACAGTGCATGAAAATTCTCTACTGTTCAAGCTTTCTCTCTGCCCTCAAACTATTGTTAAATTGACTTACAAACTGTGTACAGAATGCAATTACTGTGCTTGATGAGTACAGTGATTACCACTTTTGTTACTGTTTATTGCAATAAATCATTTGAAGTTAATTTGTTGTATGTGTATTTTAGATATCCACAAAGTGCTCATGGTCAACCATGGTGATCAGTCACTATCTGGCCATCGTCTGCCACTTACCTTGTAAACACAGTAGAGGTTACATTTTATTAGTCATCATAACCAAACATACACAGTTTAATATTTTTATGGCCAAAAGATATCTGCCAAGTCTAATAATGGATCCTGTCCAACAATTAACTTTAGAGTTATCCCCCTTACCTGGTAAAAAACTTTTAAACTGAATGGCGGCTTTATATCTAGGAATGAAAACTAAACATACAAAAGTATGCTTATCCATTACAATATCTTGGTCAAATTTGATAATAAGTCGAATCCGACAGAGTTTTCACCTCACCTGAGCCGAAGGCTCAAAGGTGAGCTTTTAGTATGGCAATGCCCCGTAGTCCGTCGTCCGTTCGTCCACCATTTTAAAAGGTCTTCTTCTCCGAAACCGCTAAGCCGATCAAAGCCAAATTTTATATGGAGCCTCCATGGGTTGGGGAAACAAAAGTTTTTCGGGATATCTGGATCACATTACCAAGATGGCCGCCACGCCCATATATGGTAAAAACCCTTCAAAAATCTTCTTCTCCAGAATCAAAAGGCCTATGACTTTGAAACTTGGTATGTAGCATTGGGCATGTGGGCCCATTATAGTTTGTACAAATGATGACCTTGCATTGACCTTGACCTAATTTATGACATCGTCAACTTTGGTATCATGTTTGGCTTTTATATGGGAAAACGCTTTAACAGTGGATTTCTCAGAAACTGTTTAAGTCTAAGGTACAATACTTGGTATACATGGTCAGCAAATGAACAAATGAAGATATTATGTCACCTTAGGTCAAGGTCACTCCGTCCGTCCATCCGTCGTCAAGATTATCAAATATCTTCTCCTCTGAAACCACTGGGCCGATTGAAGCCAAATTTCATATGGAGTCTCAGTGGGATGGGCGAACGAAAGTTTGTACCCGGGGTCTGGGTCATGTGACCAAGGTGGCCGCCATGCCCATATATGGTAAAACATTTAAAAAATCTTCTTCTCCAGAACCAAAAAGCCTATGACCTTGAAACTTGGTATGTAGCATTGGGCATGAGGGCCCATCATAGTTTATACAAATGATGACATTGCGTTGACCTTGACCTAATGTATGACATGGTCAACTTTGGTATGTTAGGCTTTTATATGGGAAAACGCTTAAACAGTGGATTTCTCAGAAACTATTTAAGTCTAAGGTACAATACTTGGTATATATGGGCAACTAAATGAACAAATGAAGATATTATGATACTAAAGGTCAAGGTCATTCCGTCCGTCCATCTGTCGTCAAGATTTTCAAATATTTTCTCCTCAGAAACCACTGGGCTGATTGAAGCCAAATTTCATATGGAGTCTCAGTGGGATGGGGGAACAAAAGTTTGTACCCGGGGTCTGGGTCACATGACCAAGATAGCCGCCATGCCCATATATGGTAAAAACCCTTCAAAAATCTTCTTCTCCAGAACCAAAAGGCCTATGACCTTGAGACTTGGTATGTAGCATCAGCCATTCATGCTATTCATAATTTATACAAATGATGACCTTGCGTTGACCTTGACGTAATTTATGACATGGTCAACTTTGGTACGTTAGGCTTTTATATGGGAAAATGCTTAAACAGTGGACTTTTCAGAAACCGTTTAAGTCTAAGGTACAACACTGGGTATATATGGTCAGCTGAATGAACAGATGAAGATATTATGTCACTAAAGGTCAAGCTTATTCTGTCCATCCATCTGTTGTCAAGCTTTTCAAACATCTTCTCCTCTGAAACCACGGGGCTGTTTGAAGCCAAATTTCATATGGAATCTCAGTTGAATGAGGGAACGAAAGTTTGTACCCGGGGTCTGGGTCACATGATCAAGATGGCCGCCATGCCCATATATGGTAAAAACTCTTCATAAATCTTCTTATCCAATACAAAAAGGCCTATGACCTTGAAACTTGGTATGTAGCATCGGGCATTCGGGCCCATCATAGTTTATACAACTGATCGTCAACTTTGGTAGGTTAGGCTTTATGTGGGAAAACGCTTAAACAGTGGATTTCTCAGAAACTGTTTAAGTCTAAGATACAATACTTGGTACATGTATAAATGGTCAACTAAATGTCACTTAAGGTCAAGGTCATTCCTTCCAATCATCCATCGTTAAGATTCTCAAACATTTTCTCCTCTGAAACCACTGGGCTGATTGAAGCCAAGTTTCATATGGAGTCTCAGTGGGATGGGGGAACGAAAGTTTGTACCCGGGATCTGGGTCACATAACCAAAATAGCCACTATGTCCATATATGGTAAAAACCCTTCAAAAATCTTCTTCTCCAGAACCAAAAGGCCTATGACCTTGAAACTTGATATGTAGCATTTGGCATTCAGGATCATCATAGTTTATAAAAATGATGACCTTGCGTTGACCTTGACCTAATTTATGACATGGTCAACTTTGGTATGTTAGGCTTTTATATGGGAAAACGCTTAAACAGTGGATTTCTCAGAACCTATTTAAGTCTTAGGTACAACACTTGGTTTATATGGTCAGCTGAATGAACAGATGAAGATATTATGTCACTAAAGGTCAAGGTCATTCTGTCCATCCATCTGTTGTCAAAATTTTCAAACATCTTCTCCTCTGAAATCACTGGGCCGATTGAAGCCAAATTTCATATGGAGTCTCAGTGGGATGGGGGAACGAAAGTTTGTACCCGGGGTCTGGGTCACATGAACAAGATGGCTGCCATGCCCATATATGGTAAAAACCCTTCAAAAATATTCTTCTCCGGAACCAAAAGGCCTATGACCTTGAAACTTGGTATCATACCAAGTATGTAGCTTTGGGCACTAGAGCCCAGCATAGTTTATACTAATGATGATCGTGCGTTGACCTTGACCTAATTTATGACACTGTCAACTTTGGTACGTCAGGCTTTTATATGGGAAAATGCTTAAACATTGGATTTTTCAGAAACCATTTAAGTCTAAGGTACAATATTTTGTATATATGGCTGACTAAATGACCAGATGAAGATATTATGTCGCTAAAGATCAAGGTCATTCTTTGACCTTTGTACGAGGTCACTGAGATTCTCTCACCCGTCAACATTTTCAAACATCTTCTTCTCAGTAGCCACTGGGGTCGATTCAAGCCTTATTTCATATTGAGCTTCAACGGGTTAAAGGAACCAAAGTTTGTTAAGATGGTCTTGGTCGCATGACCAAGATAGCCACCATGCCCATATATGGTAAAAACTCTTAAAAAGTCTTTTTCTCAAGAACCGAAAGGCCTATGACCTTGAAATTGGGTATGTAGCATTGGGCACTCGGGCCCATCATAGTTTATACAAATGATTACTGTGTTTCATATGTAGCTTTAATACTGGGTCAAAGGAAGCAAAGTTTGTTCAGATGGTCATGGTCACATGAACAAGGTGGCCGCCACGCCCATATATGATAAAAACCCTTCAGAAATATTTGTCCAGAACCAAAGGCTCAGTGACCTTGTGGCTTGGTATATATTGGGACTCAACATTAGTCCAGGGGGTGGCAGATCTGCCCCTGCCCTGGGGCTATATACATGTACAAAAGCATTAAAATATATACCAGGACCAAGTGTCAGGTGAGCTACAGGACCACTGGTCCTCTGGTTCCCCATACTTTGTAAAAACTGCTGTAAATTATCTTGTGAACACGTTAAATGATTGGAGGCTCCAGTTTTAGAGCAATCAAACTTAATGTGTTTGTTGATGGCAATAAGATCTCAACCAAATTCCATAATGGGTCGAATCAGATCTCTAAAGTCACAGTTATTGCTCCTTTCTTTTTAGCTCACCTGAGCCAGCGGCATCCGGGGGAGCTTATAGGATAGGCAGGCTCCGTTGTTCATCCGTCATTTGTCTGTCCGTCCATCATCATCGTCCATCAACATTATCAACGATATCTCCTCTGAAACCGTTGAGCCGATAGTAACAAATTTCAAGTAGAGTCTCTATGGGGCGGGGGAACGAAAAGTTGTTCAAAAGGTCCTGGTCACATGACCAATATGGCCACCATGCCCATATATGGTAAAAACCTTTAAACATCTTCTCCAGAATCAGTAGGGGGATGGCCTTGAAACTTGGTTTGTAGCCTCAGGTATGCGAGTACTACAAGATTATTCAAATTATGACCTTGGGTTGACCTTGGCCTTTTATTTTTTGATTAGGTCAAATTTGCTTTCTGTAGCTTTTATATGGGAAAATGCTAGAACATAAGATTTCTTGGAAAATGATGAAGATTTTGACCTGAAAATTGGTATATACAGTCATCTAAATGAGTACATGAAAATTTATGCGTACAAGAGGCTAAGGTCATTCTTTGACCTTCGACCCTGGTCTCATATTTTGACAATTTCACACATCTCCTTAAAATCTTTTGAGTTCCAAAACAGATTTAAGTCAGATACTTCCTGGTCGGAAAAATAAATAAATAAATAAATAAAAAGTCTGTGCCGTGTGATGGCCGTAAAATAGCTCACCGTATATCATCCATATTGCAGATTATATCTTATTTGTGTCCTTGAGATCAGAGGATATGTTCTGAGCAATCAGAAATTTCCGATTGGTTTAGACTCTTAATCTACATCGCTTTTAATCATTTGGACATTTATTACTAATCAGTCATTGAATTACTGCCTTACTGACATATGAAGAAATTACAGTATGCTTTTCTCTAGCTTTCTTCATCAGATTTTGTCAGGGTCACTAATGAGGCTTGTATAGCCGGAGCTCCTTCTTTTGTATGTGTTCTCTGCTGTAGAAGAACTTTTTAAGATTTTAATTTGACTTCACTGCAGCTGGTGTTGTGCCGTGTGGCGGCCGTAAAATGGCACCCCGTTTACCGTCCGCAACTTTCTACGCCACCTGGAGTAATGTGTGAATTCTGTTGGATATTTGCGCCAGCATAGAAAATAAGGGTGCTGATCGAAAATGTAAAAATGACCGCACTGTTTTACTTCCTATTTCAATAAAAAATATATCAGTGAAATGCTGAATAATTGTAGTTTTCGGAATGAACACGGAAAATTTTCATTTTATGAAAAAAAGAGACATATGCGGGTAAAAACTTTGATCAACGCAGTAAAAATGTCATGATTTACTATATATTCTATACATTTTGAGGGTAGTCAACTTAAACTAAAAAATGACCGCGGTATTTCTTATGCAATCTTTTCAAAAATTATATCAGGCTGTTCGCAAATTAATGCGGTTTTCGAAATGAACACGGAAAAATGGATTTGAATATAAGGAAAAATAAAATAAGAAGAAAAAGATGACTTGCCCATATCTCGTAGTGTATTTCACTACCAGCTCGATTCGCGAATATCGATTATCGATTTTTAAACAGTGGCGTGGAAAGTTATCCATGCCATCTATAACGCAAATTATATCTGAGCCGCGACGCGACAAAACCAACTATGTGGTTGTGCGCCCAGCGTAGACTCGGATCAGCCTGGGCTTCCGCCCAGTCTGATCAGAGTCTTCGCTTCGCTGTAAGCTACCATTTAAGCTCTCAGCCAAAAGTCAAAGCGGACCAGGCGGGATGCGCAGGCTGATGTGAGTCTGCGCTGGGCGCACAACCACATTGTTGGTTTTCTCGTGTCGCGGCTCATCTTATTTTTGTCCTTTTAGATCGGAGGATATATCCTGAGAAATCATAAAGTCTTGACAGATTTAGACTCTTGGTCTAAATTATCGCTTTTTATTCATTTGGTCCATTTATATACTATCAGTCATTGAATCGACTGCCTTATAAAAAGTAAGAACTTACAGTATGCTTTTTTTTCTGGCTTCCTTCCGCAGATTTTGTCAGGGTCACTGATGAGGCTTGTGTAGCCGAAACTTCGAAGTATAGCCCACGTTCCTTCATTTGGATGTGTTCTCTGCTTTTGAAGGAACCTTTTAAGATATTTCATTTATTTAAGGTCTGCAAAAATGTTTTTTTCCCCGACGCATACATGTTTGGGTCTCCATGTCCATTCATCGGCCGGTAGGGGAATGCGAAGTTGCTGTACCATTGTAATGAACGCTTTTCAGTTTTACGGCCCAAACAACAGTATTTCAGTTACTCGGGGCCGGGCCGCGTAGCGCAATCGGTAGGGCACCTGACTTATAAGTCAGACGTCCTGGGTTCCAAACCCGGTCTGGCCACATACTTTCGTTTCTCCTTCCGCTGATTCAAGAAGGGCAGTTGTCAGTTACTGGCGAAAGTATGTGCACTTAGTACTGGTTAACCGCTTAGGAGGTCTAAGCCTGCCCAGGAATAGTGTGGTTAGGTTAACTGGCCGTCCCGACATGACCATAGCTGTTTACCGTGGACGTTAAGCAACAAATCAATCAATCAATCAGTTACTCTGGTAGATTATGTAAGGGATAAAATCATCCCATGACCTTTGAATCCATAAGTGTTTTCTCTTCGATGAAAACGACCGACCCTTAGAAGTACGTTGCACATGAATGTGGCAAAAACAAACAGTTCTGCTATTTATAAAACAGGAGTTGTTAAAATCAAAGAACAACTGACAAATAAAAATATAGCATCAGAGCGCCACAAGATTTGAGCAAGTTAAAAAAAATGTGGATCTACCCAAAATATTTGGACACCGCAATTATTTCTTAAACTGATTTCAACAGCTTAGGATTTGATAAAGTAACTTTATATCTACATGCGGATGTATTTATTGTATTAATTAAATATTTGAGGATTGTGCTGACCCTGAACAGACTGCTCTTTAGATCTTGTGCTAGGCTGATTGCTCAGACATTAGCGTCCGAATATTTAGGGTACATACCGTCAATTCAGGTAACTTAAGATTTTATGTCCCCTGATAGCGAAACTGCACGAAGTGTTGCCCAACACTGATCTGGAAACGTATTCGATTTGATAAAGAATCTGACTTTGAGAGGGTAAGCTTTGATATTGGTGAAATGTTTAAGACTGATTTAGTGATTATCAATAATTTTTCACTATGATCTTAATAATCATATCCAGTTTTTAATGTTTTAAATAGTCCATTACTTCCTGGTCTACAAAACTATAATGGATATCGAAAGAAGGGCAAAAATTATCAAAATAGAACTATTTATTTGAAGATGGACACTCCCCGATACCCAGCGGGCACATGATGTCGAAATGACGACACACTGACGTCGACATGACGTGATGACGTCTGAGAGACGTCAATGCGACGTCATTTCGACATCATGTTGACGTCATGTGCCTGCTGGTAGGGTCATCCAGACCTGTGCCCACTTTATCAGGGCATTGGGAGGCAGGGGCAGGTGGAGATGGGATAGGATCTAAAAAAAAACATTTCGTGTGCCTTTGTGGGCATGAGTGTGGCTATGTACGTGCATGCGCATTTACTTGTCACAATGCAAACAATTAACATGAACGTTCGATGTGGTTTTTTTTTTTTCAGATAAAAATGGAGTCAGTTGACGGGTCCCGGTCGTTGAAAGTCTCCTCAGATGAGTGTTTTGCTTATGAATGTAGTCCGTGCAGGGAGAGCGACGTCACAAAAGAAGCCAAGTTCTTCTGTCCTCAGTGTAACGACTATCTGTGTGTCTCTTGTGAAGATTCACATAAGAGATTTAGCAGAACCCGGAACCATAAGGTCCTGTCAGGAGAAAACATGCCAGCAAAGCTAGCGTACGCTGGTAAGCCCGGTGTCAAGAGCACAGTATTATGCTCCTGTGGTGTCAAGGCAGTGTCTGTCTACTGTACAAGCCATGATGATATCATATGTATAGACTGCAAGACTCTGAAACACAGGTCGTGCGCCAGTTGTTCTATTGATGAAAAGTGTCAAAATTTCAACGTTTGTGCTGCAGATTCAACACTTTCGAATGCAAATGAGCTAGAAACGCTTCTAAAACAGTTTCAAACATCTGGAAAGGAGTCCTTACAACGCATATCTTCAGAAACGAAAACATGCCGAGAAGCTATTAGGACGTTAAGTGCTGCACTAAAAGCAGAAATAGAAAAAATGGAAAATAAAAGTCTAGAAGATTTGGAAAAAGTCGAAAAATCACAAAAACGTTCTATTCAACAACAAATTGATACCAGCAATATTGCTGTAGATAAGTTGAATTCAGTCAAGAAATACTTGCAGTCGTCAAAGTATGCTTCAGATCAGCGGCAGATGTTTATTTGGAACCTAAGACTGTCCAAGACATTGCGAGATATAGAACCTGTTACGACCGACATGAGAAAAAATGATCTCAAACCATATATTTCATTTGATCCAAGGGAGATAATCCTGAATACAGAATCCGACAGACTAGGTTCTGTAAAGTGTGGACAGCACCCAGAAACTCCCAAAGTCATCGCAAGCATGAACATCAAATCCATTAAAAAAGTGGATGTTCAACTACCTAAAGATACAGAACCCCCACATATAACTGGTTCTGTCTTCATGCCGACAGGAGAACTTGTCTTATGTGACCGTGGCAACTCCTGTTTAAAACTATTTGATAAGACATTGACAATAAAGCAGGACCTCAAGCTGTCTGGTAGGCCCTGGGATATAACAGCTGTCACCAAAACGGATGTAGTGATCACCATACCCTGGAAGAAGAAACTGCAGTACGTACAGGTATTACCCAATCTTCAGTTAGGTCGGTCTGTTCAGCTTGACAAGATGTGCTGGGGTGTCGAGGCCTGTAGAGATGATCTGTATGTCAGCTGTCACAACAATCGAGGCGAGGGAGAAGTTAGAATATATGACAGTAAGGGACAGTTGAAGAAAACAGTTGGTGTATCACAGGATGGCACATACATGTTTAAAAGTCCATATTACATAGCTGTTTCTGGGAGAGGGGAGCTATATGTGTCTGACTGGAATCTTAACAAAATTATTCGACTGTCAAAAGATGGTTCTCAAGATGTCTCACTGTCTGATCAGAATTCAATGAGTCCGCGTGGAGTTTTGCTCGATGGTGATAACAATGTTTTTGTTTGTGGATGGGATTCAAATAATGTGCTGGTTTTTGATAAACATGGTAAGAAGACGAAAACTCTTCTCACAGCAAGAGATGGTTTGGTCCGTCCTTGGAGTATCAGTTGTCGTCAGAGTGATAACACACTTGTTGTCGGGGGTGGAAGTCCAACAATAGTTGTGGTAAAACTGGAATAGTGTCGCAAGGTCAGAATGGAAGTGTTGTTGTTGTCGGAGGAAAAATGTCAATGAAATCTGTATTTCGTGTTGACAAATGTTTTTTTCATGCATGGTATCATTAACCGTATCTCTATTATATTACCACTAACGCAATGTTAAATGCTAAAGAGTCAAAAGAAACTTAGCCCTTTTAAAGGAATTTGATACATTTCGGATATGGCAGGACAGGATTAGCTTTTACCCTGTGCGAAAATTGAATGCTAAGATCAGACTGCGCAGCTGCAGCTGCGCAGTCTGATCTGAGCATTCACTGTTCCTATCAAGAATCATTGGACCCTTAGGAATACTCTGAGTGAAGAAGAGACTGGCAGTCTTTCAAATGCACAGGCTGATCGGAAGCTTTGTTTACTTGTTGATGGTATCATTTCCACAATGTTTGTGGCAAAACTTAAATTGACTGTCCTTGGCCCAGTTGTTCTAAGCTAACGATGTCGTTACTGAACGAGGCGTTAAAATTTCAAATGTACTATACATAAAAACACTGTTTTTTATGAAAAAATGTGAGGAACTTTTGCAGTGCAAAAGCTAGTCTCATTTTGTTTTCAGTAAAAATAATAATAGCACACTTGATTTTATGCGTACTGCATAAATTTTCGCCCGCGTGCCACTACCACTGTCTAATCAGAATCTTTCCTGTCTCTGTATATTTCGTCAGGCTGGGAGTACACTTGATAAAAGTGGTGTAAAAACAGTTTAATAGTGTATATTTTATTCAGCAATATCAGTTGTAATAAGGATCAGAAAATCTGGCAGTGACAGGGTCTCTTAATACATTTGAGCCACGACACGACAAACCCAACAGTTTGGTTTTACACCTAGCGCAGACTCAGATCAGCCTGGGCATCCGCCCAGTTTGATGAGAGGGGTCCAAATCACGAGCTGCCGCTGCTGTCCCCAACAGCAGCTGCTGATCTCCCAACAGCAGCTGCTACTGCGACAATAGCTGCTGCTGAGGATTTCTCTGTAAATTATAGTTTTTGACTAAAATTCATGCAGGAAAGTATGTGTGAAGCCGTCATACTCTAATATATTGCAAATTCTACCTAATGAACGATTGCTACATGCCTGGATTTGAAATGCCAATCTATTGATATTTGAGAGTGCAGCTGCATGTATAGAAAGTGTGAGACATTAGCAGTTCTCGTTCATTTTGCAAGTATTCGCTTTTTTAAAAAAATGCCAACGCTCATTGGGCATACCGTTTAAAAGACAAATTTATGTGTAGGGAAAGGGTTTTTTTGTGTGTTTTTAATCAGCTAAGTGCTTGGGTGAAGCATTAATGCTAAACAATATCTTGCAATGATTTATGGTATTTATACACTAGAAAATACTGAAAAAAATACGGAGAGTCAAACGTCATGTAACATTTTCAGTAGTGTTGTCATTGGGTTTTTGCAAATTTCAAACTGTAAATTCTTCAGTGAAAAGGGTTTATCCTACCATCGGTTGTCTCCTCACAGCAGGCACACAGAGTTGAATCAACACTGACTCAACGTTGATTCCACGTCGTGACATTGAATCAAGGTTGTGTCAATGTTGATTTAACGCGAGGTGCCCAGCTAACGCTTTTCTGTCCAGTCGGAACGTATAGGGAAGCTAAATGCAGCGAGTTGGATTCACGGCATATATTTCATTTATTTTTTCTTTCTTTCTTTTTGCGATAAATACACGGATTGATTCGGAGACAAGTCTTAGAATGTTCGAATGGGTCATCTGCTTAAGAAGTGACATTTTCAGGTTATATTTTTTATTCTTTTCCCACTTTTTTCTCAGAAAAGACCTGCGATTTTACGATCTGTTCAACAGGTTTCAGTCATACATGTACATGTATCCGGTCGATGGGAGGGTGATGATGATAGGTTGTGGGCTATGGAACCCCGTTTACGATTAAAAAAGACTTTTTTTTGCGAGAACTTAGACGTTGAAACTATGTCGCCTGACCATGTCCAACTGGCCAGAGCTCACAGTTGTAAGAGTTTGATTTTGAGAGAGTCTTTATTTAAAGATTGACAATTATAAGCAATTCCAGCAATGCACCATGTCAACTAGACTATGAAGCTTGCTTAAGGGTTCTTGAGGTATATGATAATATATTCCGCAACACCTTTTGTCCATCCGCCAGTCTATGCGTCCGTCTGTCACCAGCGGATTTCCTATATCTTACGTAAGTAATATAAGATAGATATCACCGAACCTCTATGGGGTGCCGGTTAACTATTCATTGTCGTTTTATGATATCGATAAGTGAAAAAGTGCTATCCACTATACAAATAAGCGACATCCATAATTATTCATGAATATCCGTGATTCGACTTATAGATGTACAGTATTCGAAGTATGAATATCAACTAGTCTAACTACTTTATGGATATCACCGATTCGATTCATGAATATCCATAAATCGATTTATAGATATCAACAAATTTGCCCATTTATGGATATCACTAAGTCAAATTATTGATGTCAATAAATCGAAATTGTGATATTTATAATTCGAATTAGTGCTATCCATTTCTCATTTAGATTATTGGATATCCACACTTTGGATTATTGATATCCATAATTTGTGGACTGCCTGCTGTTGAAGTTAGGTAGTGATAGTGGTATCTGCTGCTACTACTGTAATGATATCTGTATTTGCCATCTATTGGTGGACTGCTTGCTGTTAAAGATAGGTAATGCGAGTGACAGCTGTTGATACTGCTGGAGTGATATCTGTATCTGCCATCTGTTGGTGGACGGCCTGCTGTTAGAGATAGGTAGAGAAAGTGACATCTGTTAATATTGCTGTTATGATATCTGTATCTGCCATCTGTTGGTGGACGGCCTGCTGTTAAAATATAGGTAATTAGAGTAACTTTAGTTTTATTGCTGAAATGATATCTGTATCTGGTGATGGTAATGATAACAGGGGCTGCTACTGGAACAAAACTTACCGTTGATAGTGCTACTGACCACCATCAGCAGCTGCCAAAGAACCATCAGCAGCTGTTGCTTTCATCAAATGATGCAGCAAATACTATTCTAACTACTTATAGTAGCCGATGATGCCCCTCTGTTCTTCCATATCGTCAGATGATGCGGTAACTTATGATAACAGCAGGAGCTGCTAATGCCACCACCATCAGCAGCTGCCAAACCACCATCAGCAGCTGCAAAACCACCATCAGCAGCTGATGCTTTTATCAGACGCAGCTGCAGCAGCAGCTGCCATACCGCCATCAGCAGCTGATGCTTTCGTCAAAAGCAGCATCAAAAGTTTTTCCTACTACTAATGGCAGCAGGTTATGTCCTTTTTGTTCTCCGATATCGGCAGATGATGGTGTCATTAACAGTAAGAGCAAAGCTGCTTATGTCACCACCGTCAGCAGCTGCAAAACCACCATCAGCAGCTGCAAAACAACCATCAGCAGCTGTTGCTTTTATCAGACACAGCTGCAGCAGCAGCTGCCATACCGCCATCAGCAGCTGATGCTTTCCTCCAAAGCAGCATCAGAAGTTTTTCCTACTACTGATGGCAGCAGCTTATGTCCTTTTTGTTCTCCGATATCAGCAGATGATGGTGTCATTAAAAGTAACAGCAGCAGCTGCCAAAGAGCCACCTCCATCAGTTCCTGCCAAACCACCATCAGCAGCTGCTTAACCAACATCAGCAGCTGATGCTTTTATCAGACGCAGCTGCAGCAGCAGCTGCCATACCGCCATCAGCAGCTGATGCTGATTAACAGTCACATCAGAAGCTGCTTATTGTACCACTGATAATAACAGCAGCACCTGCTTATGCCGCCAGCATCAGCAGCTGCCAAACTACCATCTGCAGCTGCTCAACCACCATCAACAGCTGATGCATTTTTCAAAAGCAGCTGCAGCAGCAGCTGCCATACCGCCATCAGCAGGTGATGCTTTCCTCAAAGCAGCATCAAAAGTTTTTCCTACTACTGATGTCAGCAGCTTATGTCCCTTTTGTTCTCAGATATCGGCAGATGATGGTGACATTTACAGTAACATCAGCAGCTGCT
The DNA here is from genome assembly GCA_963989385.1 of Ctena decussata. NCBI lineage: Eukaryota > Metazoa > Mollusca > Bivalvia > Lucinida > Lucinidae > Ctena > Ctena decussata. Next base: position 12,007,183 of record OZ022504.1, read on the forward strand.
TACGTTACCACTATCAGCATCTGCCAAAGAACCATAAGCAGCTGTTGCTTTCATCAAACGATGCAGCAAAAAACTATTTTTACTACTTATAGTAGCCGATGATGCCCCTCTGTTCTTCCATATCGGCAGATGTTGTAGTCACTGATGATAACAGCAGCAGTTGCTTATGCCACCAGCATCAGCAGCTGCCAAACCACCATAGAGCAGCTGCTAAACCACCGTCAGCAGCTGATGCTTTTATCAGATGCGGCTGCAGCAGCAGCTGCCATACCGCCATCAGCAGGTGATGCTTTCCTCAAAGCAGCATCAAAAGTTTTTCCTACTACTGATGGCAGCAGCTTATGCTCCTTTTGTTCTGAGATATCGGCAGATGATGGTGTCATTAACAGTAACATCAGCAGCTGCTTACGTTACCACCATCAGCAGCTGCCAAAAAAACATTAGCAGCTGTTGTTTTCATCAAAAGGTGCAGCAAAAGAAAGTCTTACTACTTATAGAAGCAGTTGATGCCCCTCTGTTCTTCCATATCAGCAGATGATGTGGTCACTGATGATAACAGCAGCAGCTGCTTATGCCACCAACATCAGCAGCTGCCAACCCACCATCAGCAGCTGATGATTTCATCAAAAGCAGCAGAAAAAACGATTCTTACTCATGATGGCAGCAGGTGATGTCCCTCTGTTCTCCGATTACGGCAGATGATGTTGTCAATAAAACTATCATCAGCAGTTGCTTTGTACACCAATATCAGCAGCTGCCAAACCTTCAGCAGAGCTGATGTTTCCATCAGCAGAAGCGGCAAAAGATGTTCTAACTTCTAATTGCAGCAGCTGCTGTCCCTCTGTTCTTCGACATCGGCAGACGATGTGGTCACTTTTATTAACATCAGCAGCTGCTTATGATACCATCATCAGCAGCTGTCAAACCACCATCAGCAGCTGATGCTTTCATCATAAGCAGCATCGAAAGATTTTTCTTACTACTGATGGCAGCAGCTTATGTCCCTTTGTTCTCCGATATCGGCAGATGATGGTGTCATTAACAGTAACATCAGCAGCTGCTTATGATACCGCCATCAGCAGCTGCCGAAGAACCATCAGCAGCTGTTTCTTTCATCAAAAGATGCAGCAAAAGCTATTCTTTCTTCTTATGGCAGCAGCAAGTATTCTTCTGTTTTTCCATATCGGCAGATAATTTGGTCACTGTGTAACGGGAGGAGCCCCAAAAATGTAACTGGACGAGCCCCAAAAATGTAACGGGACGAGCCCTTTAAAAATTCAAAGGGAAAAAACGCAATAGGTTAGCTCTCAACTTAAGTATTAAACTGTCCTGAAATAGTATATCGCACTATTTCTTCTATCATATTGGCTCTCTTATGGTTTGTACAAGTTTATACACATAAATATTTGTCCGTTTAGCCCCAATCAGTACCGCCGGGCACTAAACACGAACAATAGTGTTGTACGGACTAACGAACAAATACTGTCCTACAGACAGACAGACAGACAGACCCAGATAAGGACAGACAGACGGACGACCAGTCCCAGTCGAGGACAGTCAGACAGACAAACAATAGCAAACCTTCTCCCCACGGGTTCTTCTTTTGAGCTTGTCTGAGAATATGAAAAAAAGTCATTTGTATTCAATGATTTTATTTACATTAATGACATTAATGAAAAATGGCATGATTTCAGATAATGTTTCCTCTATAGCCTAACACTAACTAGCAAGCTTATTTTAGTTTAAGTGAACGTATTTTGCAGCCCAACCCCAGAGTTAGAGGGTGAGGAAATTTAGCAAAGATCAGATTTCAGAAATTTGAGATCAAGTAAAACATGGTAGGCCTACTTGTGTTCCAAAGAACGACTTCTTAGGCAAAACTTTGTATCTATTGGATAACTTATTAAATGTATACTCGAAAAAAATATTAAAGGGTCAAACTTTTACCCCGCGATTTCTGGAACATTCAAACATTTGGTAGAATAAATCATTTCCACCTTCCATTTCATTCATTTTACAAGTTTTGTACACATGAAGTTTGAAAATATAGCCTATATCTTGACCAAGTCCAGACTTCAATTCACACTACCCTCAAAATCAGAGTTGTTTGAAGTCCATAGTGAACAAATTCACCAAAATTTACGATTTCGCCAATTCATGAATTTTTTGAAAAATTGCTCGATAGTCATCAAGTTTAATCATTTTTAAGGTCAGCTATCTATAAGAAGTTTAAAACTCATAGCAATTTTAAAAGTTATTCCCGACGAAACTGACACACTATCAATTCTCTATGGGAATTCAAACAACTTTCATTTTAGGGGTAGTTTGACTTAAAGCTTGACCTTGGTCAAGACAAAGGCTATAGGTTCAAGCTTCATGGGTATAAAACTTGTAAAATGAATAAAATGGACGGTAGAAATGATTTATTTTACCAAATGTTTGAAATGTTCCAGAAATCTCAGGGTAAAAGTTTGACCCTTTAATATTTTTTTTGAGTATATTAGAATATACAATCACACTTTACCGTAGCATATAAATTATTATAAGTATAAACCAGATATTATAGACAAATACCAACTTTATTAGCATAATTTCCAATTCTCAGCCGTTTTAACTAAATTATACTAACAACACAAAATGAAAGCACATGAGATAATACATAATTCAGGCAGATTATATTGCTAATTGAAGAACGGCTTTTGAACCTGTAGACTGCACAATAAATAGCATTTTCCGGACAAAATTTTCTGAGTATTTCGCTTCAAGGGAGACTATAGATTCACACCTAATAAACCATTTATGTGATAATTCTCTTCCAACCGAGAATTCTGCTTGCCAAGTATATACTACCCTTACAACTGATATTAAAATCAGCAGTTGCTTATGACACCAGCACCAGCAGCTGCAAAAACCACCATCAGTAGCTGCTGATGCTTTTATCAAGATCAGCAGCAAAAGCTATTCTTACTCATGATGGCATCAGCTGATGTCCCTCTGTTCCGATATCAGCAAATGATCAGCAAATTAGTCATTAATACTGAGATGAGCTGTTGCTTATGATACCACCATCAGCTACTGCTAAACCACCATTAGCAGCTGATGCTTTTATCAAACGCAGCTGCAGAAGCTATTCTTACTACTAATAGCAGCAGAAGCTATTCTTACTAATAATAGCAGCGGGTGATGCCCCTCTGTTCTTCCATATTGGCAGATTATGTGGTCACTGATAATAACAGCAGCAGCTGCTTATGCCACCATCACCAGCTGCCAAACCGCCATCAGCAGCTGATGCTTTCATCAAAATCAGCATCAAAAGTTTTTCCTATTACTGATTGCAGCAGATAATGTCCCTTTGTTCTCCGATATCGGCAGATGATGGTGTAATTAACAGTAACATCAGCAGCTGCTTATGTTACCGCCATCATCAGCTGCCAAAGAACCATCAGCAGCTTATGCTTTCGTCAAAAGATGCAGCAAAAGCTATTTTCACTTCTAATAGATAGCAAGTGTCCTTTTGTTCTTTCATATCGGCAAATGATGTTGTCGCAGATATTAACATCAGCAGCTGCTTATCACATCACCACCATATCACCACCAACAGCTGCCAAACCACCAACAGTAGCTGCTGATGTTTTCATAAAAAAGCAGCAAAAGCTATTCTTTCTCATGATTGCAGCAGCTGATATCCCATTGTTCTCCAATATCGCCAAATGATGTTGTCATTAATACGAAAATGAGCACCTGCTTATGACCTTACGACACAACCATCAGCAACTGCTAAACCACCATCAGCAGCTGATGCTTTTATCAAACGCATCTGCAGAAGCGAAGCTATTCTTACTACTAATAGCAGCAGCTGAGTTTCAGCTGTTGCTGCTGTTGGATTAAATATCTGTATCTGCCCTCTGTTGGTGGACTGCCTGCTGTTGAAGATAGGTAGTGAGAGTGTCAGCTGTTGCTGCTGCTTGATTGAATATCTGTATCAGCAAGCAGTTTGTGGATTGCCTGCTGTTGAAGATAGGTGGTGACAGTGACAGCTCTTGCCGCTGCTGCATTAAATATCTGTATCTGCCATCTGTTTGTGGACTGCCTGCTGTTGAAGAAGGGTAGTGAGGGTGACAGCTGTTGCTGCTGCTGGATTGAATATCTGTATCTGCAAGCAGTTGGTGGACTGCCTGCTGTTGAAGATAGATAGTGAGAGTGACAGCTGTTGCTGCTGCTGGATTAAATTTCTATATCTGCCATCTGCTTGCTGTTGACGATAGGTAGTGAGGTTGACAGCTGTTGCTGCTGCTGTACTAGAAATCTGTATCTGCCTTCTGTTTATGGACTGCCTGCTGTTGAAGACAGGTGGTCAGAGTTACAGCTGTTGCTCCTGCTGTATTAAATATCTGTATCTGCCATCTGTTGGTGGACTGCCTGCTGTTGAAGAAAGGTAGTGAGAGCGACAGCTGTTGCTGCTGCTGGATTAAATATCTGTATCTACCATCTGTAGGTGGACTACCTGCTGTTGAAGATAAGTAGTGAGAGTGACAGCTGTTGCTGCTGCTGGATTAAATATCTGTATCTACCATCTGTAGGTGGACTGCCTGCTGTTGAAGATAGGTAGTGAAAGTGACAGCTTTTTGGTGCTGCTGGACTAAATATCAGTATCTACCTTCTGTTGGTGGACTGCCTGCTGTTGAAGATATGTAATGAGAGTGACAGCTGTTGCTGCTGCTGGATTAAATATCTGTATCTGCCATCTGTTTGTGCACTGCCCGTTTTGAAGATAGATATTGAGTTACAGCTGTTGCTGCTGCTGGACAAATTATCTGTATCTGCCATCTGTTTGTGGACTACCTGCTTTTGAAGAAGGGTAGTGAGAGTGACAGCTGTTGCTGCTGCTGGATTAAATATCTGTATCTGCAATCTGTTGATGAACTGCCTGCTGTTGAAGATAGGTAGTGAGAATGGCAGGTGCTGCTTCTGCTGGATTAAATATCTGTATATGTCATCTGTTTGTGGACTGCTGCTGTTGAAGGAAAGTAGTGAGAGTGACTTCAGTTGCTGCTGCTTGAATTATATCTTTTTTCTACCATCTGTTGGTGGTTATACTCATGATACCAGGAGCTGCTTCTGGAGACGAAACTAACCTTTGCTGCTGCCTTCTGTTACGAGGGTGATAGCTGCTGCTGACAGTGGACGGAGTGATATCTGCAGTAAGTTTTAGTGAGAGTTACTACTTCTTGTGGTGTACGTGACTAGAGTGATATATTGTGCTGTTGTTTATCAACGAGTGAAAACTGATGCTGATGGTTTCTGTGATATTTGCTGTGACAACAGCAGCAGCTGTTGTATCTTCAAATAAACAGCAGTAGAAGTTATTTCATTCCTCCCCTTAGACAACAACAACAAATCTTACTCTCCACCTAGGTTGCAGGATGCGGCTCTTTTACAACCAGCTGCAGCAGCGTTTAAATTTAAAACCCCCCATAAAATCTGCTACTTCTATCATCAGAAAAGAATAAGACAAAAGCGATAAGCCGTACTAACTGCAACTGCGGCATTAGCAATTGTACCAATTAAAAACCACCATCAACAGCTAATGCTTTCGACAGATGGTGGTGCCACTAAAAACAACACCAGCAGCTGCTTATGATACCACCATCAGTAACTGACACCACCATCAGCAGCCTATGCTTTTACTTACAGCAGCAGCAAAATGTACTCTAAACACTAGTGGCAACAGCTGACATCCCTCTGATCTCCGATATAGGCAGATGATAGTGTCATTTACTAAAAGCAGCGGCTGCTTATGACACCACCATCAGCAACTGACATCACCATTAGCAGCTAATACTTAATCAACAGCATCCGTAATGGTCATTCTCAATACTAACGACAGTAGCTGATATCCCTCTGTTCTCCGATATCGGCAGATGGTAGGGTCACTGTCACTAATAATAACATCAGCAGCTCATTCTGACTCCACCATTTGCAACTGACATCACCATCAGCAGCTGATGCTTTCATCAACAGCAGTAGTTATTCTAAATACTTATGGCAGCAGCTAATGTCCCGCTGTTCTCCAATATCAAAAGATGGTGGTGTCACTATCACTAATAAACAACATCAGGAGCTGCTTATGACACCACCATCAGCAACTGACTACATTATCAGCAGCTGAAGATTTCATCAACAACAGCAGCAAAAGTTATCCTGAATACATTATAGTCGGGTGGCGGATTCGAGAAAAGAGCTCTAGAAAATGAGTTTGTGGGCACTTTCGCGGCATGATTGGCAACCATGCTAAAAATACTTGCCGATATGTCCTCGTTTAATTTTTGCCGGTTGCCAAACCTGATTGCCCATTGTGTACCGTATAAACGAGGTCAAAGGTCATTAAGTGCAAAATCACGAAAAACTGTTTAGAAAATGGTTATTGTACATTTGGGATATAAATATCACCGCAGTTAAATGCTGAACACATCAAAAGCCTCGTGCGACAATTGTAAAGCATACTTGAACAATTTCTATTCAATTAAAACTGTGTTTGTGTCCGTCTGTACACTTATTTTCGTAAAATACATGCATTCATAGAAATAACTTTAATATTTTATAAATCAAAGACTACACTGCATAAATATATGAACAGCGCTTTTAGACTTGGGAAATTTCATCTTTATAAGCAAGCTAACATATTTCTAGCTCAACATTTACATAAAAAATGCTGGTTTAATTAGCATGTGTTGTTTACGATAAATAAATTGTTTACAGTTGCAATCTGAAATCTAATGCAACTTAATAGCCATAAAATTTTTTTGTTGTTTTCACATAAACATGCAAGAATTTTAAGACTGAGCTGTGAAGCATATAAAATACAATGCAGATAAATCAATTTCATGTACTTTACGTTACCAAAATGGTAAATTAGTCATATAAATCTATATTAAGAGCTTCAATGATATAAAATTATGTGGTATTATTCATGTTTTGTGTTTATAGATGTTTTCTAGTTAATAAAATTTACAAAGTAGACAATGATCCATTTTCAAACTATTTTTAGACATAAAATGCACATCAACATGTCTAGAATAAGTTTTCAGATATACAGGAGTATTTTATATGTTCAATCAAGAATATCAAAATTGTCGACAGAAATTTTGAAACTCATCGACTCGTGCCTTTGATGGGAGTTTATGTTATACATGCAAAGTTGTTCAAAACTGTAACATATACGATTTGTATCAGTCTTACAGCATCGCGTGTAATTTACGTTAACACAGACAAGTTTATAGGTTCATAGGAAGTATATGGGAAGCATATATGATAAATCGAATCTAAATATTGCTATTGGCCATACGATATTATGTTGGCCCTCATGTGAATCGCCTCTCCTAGAGATTCATAATGAATTTAATTGACTAAAAGGCATTAGTCTTTGTAGTTTACGTTATAGGAAGTGTTTTAATTTCGTACCTGAAAACTGTTGATTTTTTTAGAAAGGTCTTAAAAGTAACTTGAAACTTTGTCTACGTATGAATAGGCATACGGTACAAGTAAAGTATTGAAGAAAACAAACCATGCTGCTTACTCTATAAATACAAAGGAAACAAGATAAATTAAGGAGTAGGGGGAGGGAGCGGGGTGAAAATTGTAAGAATTGTCCAAGCTATCCCCAATTTCAAGGTTTATACCCTATTTCCCCAGGAATCTTAATACTACATTTATCGATTAACAGTTATGACATCATAAGTGAATAAAGCCAGTTATAATTCAAGGTGTTAATATATATAGACTTTATATATGTATGGAAGGGAAGGGGTGAAAATATCGCTACACAACAAATCACCAAAAGGGACTTAATCATCAATACAATCTACTCTGAAACATTCCTGAAACCGTTGTTCAAGTTCTTACAACTACAAGGCATTTGCTCTAATGCAAGCTTCCGGCATCAAATCACCAACTGTTAAACCTGTTCTGGTATCTCAGCGCATCTGAATAGGTTGGGATAGTGAAAGCATTTTGAGGAAACAGCAAAAGCGATTGTTATCCGAGGTAAACCTACTACATGGTCACGTTTGCCACTGCTGTGCCGGCTAAAAAAATTACAAGACATCTATGTTTTACCATTTCATTCTTCTACAAGTCATGTTGTGTGAGTATTATACCAGTTCTGGCCACCAAATGTCCTCAATGTCAGTATGCTAAAATACCACTGTAGTGGCAGACACAAACTCATACTCAATAATGCTAATATCCATGTTTGCTCATGCATACTGCGTAACGTACTTAACACTGCAGATAAGGCTTTACAAAGAGGTCTATAGATAAAAGGGTAGCAACTTAATCTACTAGAAGACGCCTGTAAACACTGTAGTGTCGGGTGAAGCTATTGAAAGACGTCAACAGACATCATGGTACCTATCTATGCCACTGCAAAACCTGAGCATCGATTATGGCACCTGCTCAATGTACGAAATGCCTCTGAAGATATTGTAAACTTAAGGCAGTTCATTCTTTTATATCGACACGGGCAGAATCCAGATCAGTCTATTTCCAGACATCTACAAAAGACTGTTGTACCACCACAGGGCATGAAAAGAGGATGCATTGGCATGGTTTTAGAAATTCGGGTCACTACAGAGCCTCTTGAGAGTCATTGCTCGCCGTTCGGTGATTCCTTATTTTATTCTGTCTGCATCTTTATCTTATTCGACTACATAAAAACAACTAATATAAAGACAATTATATCGGTGCTTCAGCTGAATTTGCTCTATCAACACTGTAGTACAAGTTCAAATTCTGTCAATAAATTGTTACTTTCAATTTTGTAGTGCCAGCTGCTTGACTAAAATACTTCACATTGATATTATAGACAGCATCTTATGAGCCGGTACTACAATGGCCTAACGTTATCCTTAACAGATGAGGTGATGCAATATTCTGAATGAAGATTTTCGGTAAATAGAGCTTGAACAATGGTCTGCTATGCAATATCATATAGATGCCTGGGACAAAACAATTGCTTTTTCTCCATGTTTCTGGTTTATGATGTCTGATAACATACGCCCGGTAACGTATGTAACGCTGCAAGTTTCTGCATGGTTTGATACACCCATAATTTTTGTTTTTACTTGCGTTAATGTAAAAGGACGGTAAATATTTGCTGGTTTCAGTAAAATGGTAACTTTATCCAAAATATAACAGTCTGTCCATTATGCTGGGAAAAACTCGGTAACGTAGGTTACAGTTATGCTCTACAAGAGATAACTGTTATAACTGTACAGAAAAGCAACGCAAATTTTTAAACAGCAAGATTTAAATCCCTTTTAATATCTATTTGATTGAGAAGTATAGGAACAGACGAATTCAGCAGATTTATATGGTAACGTATTTAAATTGGCGATGACTGTCAAACGCACCGACAGTCAGACAGCAGAGAATTGTATCTTGTAATGTTTTAATTTACTTTTGGAAAAACTAACAGTGCAGAAAGTCTCTTCTTCAGATGGGTGGTGGCAGGCTTATGGGCTATTGGTAACTTAAAAGACTGTTTTAGAATTAATGGTATAATAAACCACTATACAAAAGTGTACTTACTGACCTTTGACCTTGTTATGATTAAATACGACGTCGGCAAAATGGCAAAAGCTTTTAAGGTATGTTTACTTACTTCATTTGACATAGTTGCCTCTTATTCCGCGAAAGTGCCTATAAATTGAATAATTTACTCACAAACTGGTGTAAAAAATGCACTAAATGACCTTTGACCTCATTTTGACCTTATATGATGTCTGTTGAGCTGGCAACCGGGCAAAATGGTTTTAGGTATGTTTACTGACTTCAATGAGCCCGGTTGCCCGTCATGCCGCGAAAGTGCCCACAAATCCAAAATTTCACTCATAAACCACCGGACTATTATGGCAGCAGCTGATGTCCTTCTGTTCTCCGATATCGGCAGATGGTGGTGTAACTATTAAAAAACACTAGCAGCTGCTTATGACACCAGCATCAGGAACTGACTTCTCCATCAGCAGCTATTGCTTTTACTTACAGCAGCAGCAAAAGTTATTCTCAGTACTAATGGCAGCACCTGATGTCCCTCTGATCTTCAATATCGACAGATGATGTGGTCTCTGGTACAAACATCAGCATCTGCTTATGAAAACTGGCGGAGCAGCAGATGTTACTCCTGTCAAACCACCAACATTAGTGTCTGCAAATACTACACACGGCAAAAACAATAATATACTTTTAATAACACCATTATCACAGGCAGCATATATCAATCTTAAAAAAAAAGAAAAGAATATTGAAAACATCAGCATCAGTTGTCACTATCATACCACGAACAGAAGCAGCAGTGTAACAGCAACAAAGTAGAAAAGGTTGCAACACTCTCTATCAACAACTAGAAACAACAAATATTAGGCCCCAGCACAAAATATCAAAAGATGTCAGTCTTGCAATAAAAAGAGTGTCAGGAAGTGTCTCTCTCACCACCAAATGTTGCATCACAAATTCTTTTCACACCCGTAGCATTTATATATACATATATATGAAGAAGAATGTTTATTCAAGTGCTATATAGGTTATGTAGCCCTTGAGCATATACATGTACATACATGCAATACAAATATAAACGGTGTGACAGGTAGTACAATAAGTGCATAATATCACCTTAATAAATACAGAATAATATGTGAGTCAAGAATCATTAATACCTTAAAGCTATTAATTTCTTTCCTCTGAGCTATATCCTAACCTATCCTACTTAGACCTTATCTTTGCTTGGTGAAAACTGTGTGACTCTTCTTGTAATATCCCTTCGGGCAATATGCCTAACCTGCATTGAACCAACGTCGATTCGACATCATGACGTCGAATCGTCTTCGGTTCAAAGTTGATCAAACCCCATGTGCCCGACGGGTTATTTGTAAGGTAACTTAATTCGTTGCGATCCCTAAACTACATATAAGGCACATCTGTCATGTGAATTGGAGAGAACTGTGTGACTCTTCTTGTAATATCCCTTCGAGCACTATGCTTAGCCAGCATCGGACCAACGTCGATTCGATATCATGACGTCGAATCGACGTTGGTCCAAAGCTGATCAAGCCCCATGTGCCCGACGGGTTATTTGTAAGGTAACTTAATTCGTTGCGAGCCCTAAACTACATATAAGGCACATCTGTCATGCGAATTGGAGAGAACTGTGTGACTCTTCTTGTAATATCCCTTCGGCACTATGCTTAGCCAGCATTTGACTAACGTCGATTCGATATCATGACGTCGAACCGACGCTGGTCCAAACTTGATCAAACCCCATGTGCCCGACGGGATATTTGTAAGGTAACTTAATTCGTTGCGAGCCCTAAACTACATATAACGCACATCTCTTATGCAAAATGGAGAGAACTTTGTGACTCTTCTTGTAATATCCCTCCTGGCACTATGTTTAGCCAGCATTGAACCAACGTCGATTGGATATCATGACGTCGAACCGACGCTGATTCAAAGCTGATCAAACCCCCATGTGCCCGACGGGATATTTGTTAGGTAACTTAACTCGTTGCGAGCCCTAAACTACATATAAGGCACATCTGTTATGCAAATTGAAGAGAACTGTGTGACGCTTCTTCTTGTAATATCCCTTCGGGTACTATGATTAGCCAGCATTGAACCAACGCCGATTCGATATCATGACGTCGAATCGACGTTGGCTCAAAGCTGATCAAACCCCATGTGCCCGAAGGGATATTTGAAAGGTAACTTAATTCGTTGCGAGCCCTAAACTACATATAACGCATATCTGTCATGCAAAACACCCAAAGTGGCTATGTGAAAAAGCAAACACCAGTTTGAGTACCTAAACAAACAAAACAGTTTTGTGTCTACACTAAAAACACATATTTGAAGGAAAAAAGAGAAAATAAATCTTACGTAAATATATGGCAGCAGAGGGACATCAGCTGCTATATATTTTTTTTCGTTGATGCTGACAATGGCTTTCTGAACAACCCTAACGACCTTGCATATTCAAGGATTCTGTTGTTTTTATTTCTCTGTTTATACCAGTACCATGGTCTTGCATGCTCTTAGTATTAGTCCTCAAACACATACATTGAGATGACACTACAAGCTCTAAATGCAGGAAAAAATAATAGTAATTAAATAAATAAACTTGAAAAATAAACTTCTGAAAATTAACTTTGACCTTGTCTTTTTTTTTCAAACATCTTGCTGATCTTACCCAACAAGTAGTGCCAAACTAAAAACAGGGGATAAATGAGCAATAAAAAGGCAAATAAGAAGAGAGGGGAAATGAGAAAAGAGTGGCCAAGATCTGTAAGAAAATTTAAAAACGATGAGAAAAAATAAATGTCATGTTGAATAGCTAATTATAGTAGTATCTTCTGCGGGAGTCTCAGCTGAAGTTGCGGACCTGGTGTTGTCTCAGAGGCAGCAGCAGTTGTTTCTTTCTGTACAGCTGCAGTTGATAGTTGATGCCAGAGGTACTATTGACCTACCTTATATTAACTTGCAAGCTGAGCGAAAACGGATTTGCGATATATCGGTATTACGGTATTGTGAGACAACTTTATCATGTTTTTTTTTAAGATACGTTTTCTGTAATAAGTACTTTAACTCCGAAATTCAACGCTGTTTAAGATGTTAATGGTCATATTTAACTCTGAGTTTATTTCATTTATAATAATTAATAACATTAAATAATACGCGGACTCTCAAACACTGTACACGTATCCTAGTGATAATTCGAATTATGAACATCAATATTTTTATAGATATCCATAATTCGAATTATCGATATCCATAATTCGAACTCAGGATATCCGAAAATCATAATTATTAATAGATATAATTTGTATCATGGATATCACAAATCCGATTTTTGGATATTCATAATTTGATTTATGGATGGTCATAAATCGAATTATGGATATCGGATATCACTTATTACTAATGGATATCAATAAATCAAATAGGTGATACCAATGTCGAATTAGTGATATCCATTAACCATTAAGATTATTAGATATCCATAATTCAAATATTAAGTAAAATCCATAATTCGGGTTACGGATATCAATATTTGGGCCCGTTTATGTATAACACTAATTAGAATTATGGATATCAGATATTCTTCGTTACAAATAATAAGTTTAAATAACGACTGCTCTGCGATTATTTATGGATATTTACTATTCAAATTATGGATATCAATTATTCAGCCCGATTTCTTGATATAACTTATTTAAAATATGGATATCCCTACTTCGAATTACATATATGAGCCGCGACACGGGAAAACCAACAATCTGGTTGTGCACCCAGCGCAGACTCAGATCAGCCTGGGCATCCGCCCAGTCTGATCAGAGTCTTCGCTGTCCGCATGGAGGTAGCTAAGACCCTTAGCTACCCTTTGGGCACAACGAAGAGTCTGATCAAACTTGGCGAATGCCCAGGCTGATCTGAATCTGCACTGGGTGCACAACCACATTGTTGGTTTTCTCGTGTCACGGCTCATATGTATTTCCATAATACTGCCCATAGCTATCGATAACTCTAATTATGGCTATCCATAAATCGAATTAGTGATATCATAATTCGAATTGGTGATATCCATAAAATCGGATATTTGACATCCATAATTCGAAGTTGTGATATCCATTCTTTGAATAAGTGATATCAATAAATGGGCTGACCAAGACCTGACAAATGTAACAATTTTCTACTTGCTCACTGCGCACTGGGAAAGCAAATACTTTTATTAGACCAGCAAAATTTCTTGCTTCTCCAGAATTATTGTTGTAACACAAATTTCCGATGAAAGAGATTACAGGTGTGATCTACGAGACAGGGCTGAGATATATGATAAACTTTATTTTTCAGCATTTTTTAAATGTATCAACCAAATAAAAGAGTGCTGAAAATGTCTCCTTCCCCACCCCAACCTGCATTCGCACTGCTGATTTTTTTTTCATCTCTCGTAACGATGTTCCCGAAGTGGCTCAGCGCTTTCCATCTGTTGGATTTTATTGTATGTGTATTTCAATTCTCGTAACGACATTGGATTTTATGTACTGTTCTGTTTCAGTTCTCCTAACGACGTTCGCCAAGTGCGTACGTAACTATAGTTGCACACCCCTGGCGCCGAGTGTTCGTCCAAGTCCTATGTATATTGTTTTGTTCTCTTCTCTTCCCCTAACGACGTTCCCCATGTGGTCAGCGATACGTAACTATGACTATAGTTGCACACAGCCGTCCAAATTTATATTTTGTAATCGACCCTATTAGCGCACGTGACCCAATAAGCGCAGATCATGGGAAGTTCTGAGGCATATGATTTTTAGCGCACATATTTTTACTGGTTTATTTATCCCTTTGATTGCTTGTTACAAGTGCTGAAAACACTATAAAATCTTACAGTTTTCACTTACAAAGCATCTCCATCCTGCATGACTATATGCAGCTTTTCTCTAATGATTCAGTTTATTTCTATAGGCCTATATAATAATTCTTTGAAATGTGCGTTTATTAGGAAGAATGTCTACTGAAAGTATTTAATGTTTAGCGCACAGTGCGCTAACCGGATCGAATACGGTACACCTTTATTTTTTCATTTATAATTTAGAAGCTTATTATATTTTGTTGGTATGTAAGGGAAGCAAACTATTCCAATTCAGTCTCTTATATGTGCCATGTTTTAATCTTTGCCAAGGAAATAGATTTTTTTTTTTTTTGTATTTATTTTTTTTTAAATTTATTTTTGTAGCTATTCCATTCTAGTATATATTATTCTCGCAAAGGAAATAAGTTAACATGTCTGTAAACTATATATAGGCACAAGGGAGAAGCCTGCGAAAGATAAATCCTATTATTGTATAACTGCAACTACAGTTATTCATTTTAAACACAGACGTTATTATTATTATTGTTATTATCATCATTTGTCATTATTATGTTGGGCTTTACAGCCCTTACAAGAACACTTACCTATATCGAGCCGATCTTTCCTAGAAAGTGGGCTAAAACCAAACTTACTGGGGTAAAACGTCCTCAGCTGCTGCGAGGCTATCAGCAGCTGCTGCGAGGCTATCAGCAGCTGCTGCTGAGGCTAGCAGCGGCAGCTCGTGATTTGGATGTTACTGAGTTTGATCAGACTCTTCGCTAAGCGCTCAAAGGGGTTGTTAAGGGTTAAAACTACCTCCATGCGGACAACGAAGACTCTGATCAAACTGGGCGGATGCCCAAACTGATCTGAGCCTGCGCTGGGCGCACAACCACATTGTTGGTTTTGTTGTGCCGCAGCTCATTCAGTATAAAACTTCCATACAATAAAAGTTTCAAATGGTTAGAACTATATGGAAAGGATAGCTCGACAAACTGGGCAAGAGAAGATATTTTACTTGTTTGCTTATATGTCAACAGAGTCGTGAATCTACAGATTTCATTAAGGCATACGACGAAAAAATCGGGGAGGATTAAAAAGGCAGAGACAGAGACAGAAAAGTAATAATTTCGGCAGGTGAAATGAGGATAAATATTGCTAAATGTTGTTTTATGTTCAGTCACGGAATGTGCGCTCGGGAAATCTAACATACGAACCGCATTGACATTGTCATTGTAGCTACATGAAAAACAGTTTCGGATACTTGGTTCATTAATTAATTGAGCCACTACACAAGAAAACCAACAAAGTGGTTGTGCGCCCAACGCAGACTCAGATTAGCATGGGAGTTCACCCAGTCTGATCAGACTCTTTTCTAAGCGCTTAACGGGTAGCTAAGGGTCTAAGCTACCTCCATGCGGACAGCGAAGACTCTGATCAGACTGGGCGGATGCCCAGTCTGATCTGAGTCTCCGCTGGGCGCACAACCACTTTGTTTGTTTTCTCGTGTCGCGGCTCAAATATTCTTGCATGTAAAAAAAGCTTCGTGTTACCTTATTAAGGTGAACTGTTAAACCTCTAGGTGAAAAATCCTGACAGTTTCTTTTTGGGTCTTCCTTCTCAGTTGGGCCAACTTTTAACGAAAAAATGCACCTGTAGAAGCAAAATAGACCCATTTTGTTTGGCCAGAGAAGCAAATAGGAAATCGCAATAGTTGTCTTCCTTTGTAAAAACATGGCGGTGTACCCATCAAATATTTAAGTGGTGATTTCTCGAATTAACCAAGAACGCCAAAAAGTAACAGATTCAGGTTAGGGACGAATCATTTATTGTCAGCTGGGGGGCCGGGTACATTTAGGGGGGGGGGGGGGGGGGGGGGGGGTCGGAATTTTTTTTGGTGATGTACTGGGGGGTCGGAAATAAAAAAAGCCTTGGAGCAGGGGGGGTCATATATTTTATTATTAGGCATATTGGGGTTGATCAGAATTCTTCCATCAGTCTTCATTTTTGAAAATGTCTCAGCTTCCGGGGGGCTGCGCCCCCAGACCCTCCATTACTCCTAAAATTTCAGACTATTTTCTTTCAAACCCACAACAAAAGACTTAAGAGACTTTATGGAAATGACACAAAAATTTGGGGTAGCTTCATATCCAAAAACAAAAACTTTTCATTGATTTGCTAGAACAGTATGAAAGTGTCTATAAAGTCATGTCAAGTAGATGATTTTGACCTCAATTAAATTTAATGCCTGCATTTGTGATATCAGCTCTCCGCGTGCCTTTTCATCAGCAAAAACACTGTGGCTTCTGGGGGTGCAACCTCCAGGCCACCACTACCCAGAGGCCCAATTAATATTATTTACAGTTCTAATTATTAAGCATTCGACAAACATTTGATGGCCATTAGCAGAAGAAAAAGTGCAAGAAATGCAGACAAAGTTTAAACAGACCATGATTACATGTAATTAACCTGTTAGAATAAGAACATGTTCTTTGTGTTTCATACAGCTAGGTTTTGATGGAGGTCAGTCTGACATAAAATAAGTAATGTGTGTGTGTGAAGGGTAGCTGGCACTGGGGATAGGGGGGGGTCATAAAATTTTTTGTCACCTAACTGGGGGGGGGGGGGGGGGGGGGGTCGGAAAAATAATTCTGGTGAGACTGGGGGGGGGGGGTCAGACAAATTTTGGTGAACCATATGAAAATGTACCCGACCCCCACCTGATAATAAATGACTCGTCCCTTAAGTGTTTGTTGTACAGCGGCAGTAGAGAGCTCTAATATTTGCTGTGATAAGTTACGACAAGAGAAGAAGAAATGATGTGTATTTTCAATACTTCGACACAGCTCTTATTCGTAATTAGTCCATAATGTATGTGAACTTGCGAGTTTGCAAATATTTTGTCGTTTATGAAAGTTTGTGGCTATAAAAGCCCGCTTGTACCGCAAGGCAAAACAAGCGTATAATATAGCTAATCTAAACCCTGTGACACTAGGAATGTACATCCCTGTCCACTCTTTAATATTGCTCTCCCTCCCTCCCACCACTTCTTCTGTTTAACTCTTCTTCTTTTTCCTTTCAATGTACCCTGTAGAATCGTCTTTGGTAAGACGGAAGACTTTGAAACATAGTCAAACCACACTGGTTCCAAATTCTCTACCTTGGTATGGAGTTCATTATTATATTGTGACATGCTTTGATATTTAGAGCCTTATAGAGCCGAAATTGCAAAAACAAGCATAGTTCACACCAGCCCGATTTCTATTTTCATTTCACTGATTTAACATACTGGCTAGATAAACTTTTATAACTCTGGTTCGTGGCGTCGCTTTTCAAAGATGTAATATGCGACTTTTCTTAAAAGAGGGTATATGAACATGATGAAGAAAAGTAAAGGCACCGTTCGACATGATGACTCGCTCTTTTCAGGGGACGCTACGAAATTAATCAGTTAGTGCGCGGAAATCCAGTTAACTTTACGTGCAACTTTTATGACGTCACTTCCATTTCACGTTCGTAACATTAACATCGTACCTCCACAAGGTTCAAAATGTCAGACACTGTCACATACTCTCCAAAGGATGCTTTGATCTATCTACGATTATCCTTAACAGTTATATGGCCTTGATCGAGATGTTCAATAACTTTCTGTAGCATCTCATCACGCAGTCATACTTTCTTTTTTTAACTGCTGTCTAGGGCCTCGATTCACAAGCATACAAAAAATGGATATGAACTGGGGCCAGTCAATTTCACCTCTGAGCCAAGAGAGATTTGTTTTTTCTCCAGATTGGCTTTAGCTTTGAAACAGTTTCGGTTGACTGTGTAGTTCTTGAGACAATCTCGGGTTTTGAGACGACAGTTTCTCAGAAGTGCAGTTCCCAACTTCTGTCCTTTTACTTTGATTTTGTAAATTATCTGTATGTATCTAAATATTTTGTATCTTTTTTTGTAGAAAGGCGATCACCTCAGTTATGCCCTGTGGACCCTTCTATTCTGATGTACAGGAAGAGTCCATTAAGCATTTAAGGGGTGCCTGGTTTAGTTAATTATTGTTATTGAAATGCCATTTAAAAAAACAGTGTAGACCCTGATCAGACGCCGCTATTTGCAGCGTCTGATCTGTGTCTCCACTGATTGCCTATATCTCTTTTCTGGGACACTAGGCAGTAGGCATAAAAGGGCTTAAAACAAGCAAACAAACCAAAACACCTTAACCTTCTGTATTCACATACTAAAGGGAGTGATCCCGTTCGAGCATGAGTAAGTAGCAAAATTCTTAGGAACTGACACAATTCAATTCCAGATCCAACCCAAGACACAATGTTGGAAAAAGACGACACAAAATTAGTCACCACCGAAGACACCACCAGCAGCAGACATGTGAACAGCCATTTTCCCATGAAGGTGGTCACACCGGGCTAACTTTAACATAAACTCAATGTATGCATTTGAAGTTATGTTCAAGTTATAATACACTTTGGTTTTTAATGATATAGAAAATATCAAAAATATCTGCACAGGTTTTATCTTAGCCATATACTTTTGAATCCACCATTAGTATATTCAAGAGTTTCATGCTTCTTGTAGACTGTTTGTTTTTAAAATACATGTACATAACATGCCTGTGTAATCTAATGCAGTAAAATGATGACTTTCAGATGAAAAATTGTGATTTTCGTTTTTTTGTTGTTGTAGTTGAACGGAACGTTATTTGTGGATACACTTTAGAACCGCCTCGTTGAGGCGGTTCTGGCGGGTGGCCGCAGTCGTTGTTTTGGAGCGGAAGTGGAAAGCAATGTGTACCCCTGTGGACCCCGGTTTTACTATGTAAGAGTGGGGTTTGAGGGGGTATAGGTAAAGGAAGTTGACATAAGTTTGTTTGGTGCTTCCCTGGCACTTTGTGGGTTAATGTGTATATATGAGTTGAAGACTGTTTTATTATGTTTTTCTGATGTTAGTATGCTAAAGTGTATAAAACATGGCTGTATGCTTGCTAGACTGGGTAAATTTGATTTGACTATACTGGATAGTGGATATTAATGCCCTTCATAGATTTTCTGTTGGATAAGTCACAGTGGTATTGTATGCTCCATGAGAAGATGCATGATGCTAGTTTTTGTAAATATTTTTTGTATTTTTATTGTCCACAATCGTGGAAAGGGATTGTTACACTAGCCCATCACTGGATATCATACACTACATGCTGAGGTGGCTCTGGATTTGTGGAAGGACGGATGATGAGGGGTACAGGTCCTAATCAGACTGCTCCTTGAGGAGCGGCTGGTTGGGATCTGCTATGTTAAAGATTCTGTCTGCATATTTCTGGAGGCATTTCTTTATAAAAGAACCTCTAACTTGGGGGATCTGCTATGATAAAGATTCTGTCTGCATATTTTTGGAGGCATTTCTATATAAAAGTACCTCTAACTTATTTATTTATGTTTCATGCATGGTCTTAGTATAGAATGTGGCTTGATGGATGGTGCGGGCCTGATCTGGCTGCCCCTAGAGAGGCAGTCAAATCTGGGTCTGCTTTGGCTGTCAATATACCGCTTGGCGACATTTCCAAATGTCAGAACCTCTAGGATAGTCATAAGTATTCACGTAAATGTGTCTAGGCAGACGATAAGGCCCGATCAGAGTGTCAATGGGCAGTCTGTACGGGATATTTCAAGTTGTCATTCCGTCCGGATCTTATTGAGGCTTCAGTATGATAGTACAGTGCACCATAGAATCGGGTTTAAGGGTATTCATATATTACATATAGTAATGGTAATATGGTTTTGTTTCAAGCTGGGTGCTGACCTAGATCAGACTGCTCCTGAGAGTAGGCTGCTCAGGGTCAGACCTGTATATCATTTTAAATATGTATTTTGAAGGCATTTCTCTATGATAGAACCTTCAGTTAGAACTAGTACACCATGGAATAGATATTAAGACTAATTATATTTATATAGTAATTATTTACTTAAATAATTGGTGCAGAATAGTGATTTGTTTTAAGCTGGGTGCTGACCCAGATCAGACTGCTGCTGGATGGGTGGGATGCTCAGGGCCTGGTCTATAATACAGTATACTATTCTGGGGTCTACAGTTGTGTGCATTTTTCTTGTTTTTGCTCTGGAGCGCGGATTGTGGATACTCGTTAGAACCGCCTCAGTTGGGCGATTCAAGCGTGTGCCTGCTGTCTGTGCTTTAGCCTTTAGGCAAAAATGGGAGGGGTGTAATCAATTATTTATTTATTTATTTTTTGCAGCCGTGAAGTATCGCAATATATTGCATGGTCATATTTTCGTAATGTATGTGTTTTGAAGGCACTTCTCTATGATAGAACCTTTAGTTAGAATTTTAAAGGTATTTCTGGTAGAGGGGTTACCAGTATCTTGCACAGTATGATTGATGCGGTCCTGGGTCAAACTACTTCAGAAGTGGTCTGATTGGGTCTTCACTGTTCGCCTAGCTAGCAATATCTCATGGAGGCATTTCTTTATGATAGAACCTCTTAATACGAAATCTAGTATATTCTTATTGAAGAAGTTAATTATTGTGTGTCTTAGGGCAGGTCCAGTTATGAATTGAAGTACAGGGGTTTATTTTGAGTGTTCTGGCCGGAAGAGCTCATATCTGAGTTCTTCTGGTATGAACAGTCAAATATGGGTATTCAATTTTGAACAGTATCTGTAAAATGTCAATATCAAAGGGGGGTAACAGCAGTAATTGAATACCAAAGAAAATTATTATAGTTCTTTCTCTTGGATATATTTTGCTGTTGCTGAATAGTATGTGCAAAAGTTTTTTTCCTTCTTTATCTGAAGGTATTAATAGAATGGTTTCAAAGTCCTTAAATATTTGTTGTTGGAATGTTAACAGTTTATTTAATCGTGTTAATGGAGTTCGCACTAACTAACTAGATGATCCCCTTTTCTCACAGGGATTAAAGTCCGAAATAATTATCTTAACAGAAACACATGCATGTAAGAAGGATATACTAAATATTGAGGGGTACTCTTGCATCTCAAACTGTCGCTCAGAACAGCCTAGTAGGCTACGAGGAGGAGTAGCAATTTTTATGAAAAAGAATATAAAAGCAGGAGTTAAAATTATTGACAACTCTCAAAGTGATATGAAATGGATCAAACTATGCAAGAATTTCTTCAAATTTAGGAAAGATTTATATATATGTGGTATTTATATTTCACCAGCCTCTTCAGGGTATACCAAAAGAACAGACATTGACAAAATACTATTTCAAAAGCTAGAATCTGACATTGTTAAATTCACACCCGACAATCTTGTCATGATCATGGGGGATATAAATGCGCATGTCAATTGCAATGACCTTGACCTTATCAGAAATGAGGAATCTGACGTTATGGAGGATTCCTTACCCTTTAATTATTTAATTGACAATAGTCATATGTTGAGAAACACTGCCATTTATCAGACTACAAATGAATATGGCAATAATTTGCTAGATATATGTATAGGGTCCCAACTGAGAATACTGAATGGCCGTACGATTGGAGATACTATCGGTAAACCTACATATCATGGCTATAATGGTTCATCCATTGACGACTATTGCATTTGTAGTGCAGACTTCATGAACTCGATAAGGTGTTTTAAAGTTCTTGATTTTGATGTTATTTTTTCAGACCATTGTCCAATTTTGGTTAATGTTCAGTCATTGTATTGTCATCATGACAAAACTTCATCACAAAGAAAGTCACACAGAAATGTTAAATGGGATGATAATAAAAGAATGAGTTTTCTAAATCGCATAAATATGAAAAATGAACAGCAGTTTATGGAACGTCTTTCTGAATTTTCAAGTAAAGCATCTAATATGTGTAACAATATAGATGAAATGGTGTCCCATTTTTCTTTGACTTTACAGCAGTCTGCCCATATTAATAAAGCCAAAAACTCTATGAAATTTTCACAAAAAAGGCGCAAACGTAAGAAAACCTGGTATGACAGGGATTGTGATTCATTGTACAGGGAACAAAGCATTTAAGTCGATTACTAGGCAATGATCCTAACAATATAAACTTACGACAAAAAGTGTACTCTGCCCGTAAACTGTACAATAAATTAATACGTAAAGAACATAGACAATTCAAAGGCAAAATGCTAAGCGGCCTGCTGGAAAGTGAAAAGAAAAATCCTAAAGAATTTTGGAACACAGTAAATGAACTGATGGAGAAACAGAAATCAGACCCCTCTGCTGATATTTCCCCTGAAAAATGGGTAGAATATTTCAAATCCTTAAAGGTCAATTACGAAGAAATTGTATGAATGCTTGATTTTGAAGCAAATTGATAGTGGACAGAGAGAGGATTATAATGCTACAAACGGCAAAGAAAAATTCCTATCCGTTCAAAAGTTATGCCAGTTTAAAAATCCCACGGCTGTTTTTTCCTACATGACTTATCTCCCTTACTTTTTAAAGTATTTCTAACCACAATGCACTATTCTGTGATGTCATTGATGATTTTAATTTTTTTAAATGAATTTTTTAAACTAATTAACAACCTTTATTCTAAAGAGTAAATGACTGTTATCTTACAGTTTTGATTATTTTAATCTTTGTTTATTAGCTGGGTAATTTATTGGGAATGTTCATCCACAAATTTAAATTTTATTCAAAATTTAAATTAAATCTTAAAAAATTTAAAAACAGATTTTAAAACATTTTCTTTTACTTCAGTACACAAAAGTCATTGTCAGAGGCCTAATTAAACAGATCTAAAACTACTATGTTCTGTTATATCTACTGATAAGCATGTAAATTGAAATTTAACAAATTTTAGTTAAATATTTAAATTTAAAAATTTAACTGCTTAAATTGCAAATATAAGCAATATTTTGAATGTGGGCAGTTGTTATTAGTGTCACCAATAATACAATACAATTTTTTACCATTTTAGAATGTTCAACAAGAAAATATTTGACAATTTAAAAAATTTAAATAAATTCAAAATTTCAGTGTTCATCGATGACGTCATCGAAGGCCTCATGAATATTAATGAGGTAGCTCAAAATGATTGTCAGATGTCATAAAATTTACAAATTCAAATCTTTATATCTCGAAAACTATTAATGATAATTTGATGCGGGTTTCGATATTCAGTTGCTTAAAGAAAACTGCTTTCATTTCTGTAATAAAAAAGCACCTTAATAATTGACCTTTAATGAACATTGATTACTCAGACAATTTTACAAGTTCTTCAAATGAAGAATATTTTGGAGAAAATTTGGATAATACAATTCTTAATGGGGATATTTCATCTGAGGAGGTCTTGAAAGCTGTCAAGGGGTTGAAAAATGGTAAGTCGTGTGGAATTGATGAAATATCTAACGAAATGCTTCAACTATCAGTCTCGGTCTTAGCTGATGCATATGCATACCTATTTTCACATATATTTAGAAATGGGACATACCCTTCTATGTGGAGGGAAAATTTGATAAAACCCATCTGTAAAGGGGGTGGTACCTCAGATACGAATAATTATAGAGGTATAGCAATTTCTAGTTGCTTTAGCAAATTGTTTAGCGAAGTCTTATTAAACAGACTAGACAAATATTTAGAAGATAATAACATAATAGGGTCTGAACAGATTGGATTTCGGAAACACTGTCGCACGACTGACCATATCTTAACCCTAAAAACACTTATAGACAAGGCTTTCAAATCAACTTCTCGTTTATTTGTTTGCTTTGTAGACCTAAGTAAAGCATTTGATACTATCAATAGGCAGGCTCTCTTTCATAAAATGAGTAAATACAATATCAGAGGCCCATTTCTGAACATAATTCAAGATATGTATCAAAACTTATTATATTCTGTTAAGACAGAAAATGTTTTAAGTAGCTCTTTTGAAACTAAGATTGGGGTTAAGCAAGGTTGTGTACTAAGCCCCACACTTTTTTCCTTATATCTAAATGATTTGACAAAATGTTTCGATGAAGAATGTGTCCCAGTAGCGCTAGGCAACAGTGGAGTTAACATTTTTTATCTGATGTATGCGGATGATATTGTACTTTTATCTAAAACTGCTAATGGATTACAAACTCTTCTACATAAATTAGAAGAATTTTGTACTAAATGGAATTTAAGAGTCAATATAGATAAAACAAAAATCATAATATTCAATAAAGCAGGGAGAGTCTTGAAGGGTTACAATTTTTTATATGGAAATAATTTGCTGGAACATGTAAATGAATATAAATATTTAGGCATATATTTTAGGTCTTCTGGTGTTTTTACACAAGGTATAAGGTATCTTTGCAATAAGGCGCTTAAAGCCATCTTCTGTATTAGAAAGGCTCTTATGTCAGACAACATGAAAACAGGGTTATATGTTACTTTATATAATCATTGTGTGAAGCCAATTCTTTTATACGGAAGTGAAGTATGGTCTTTTGATTCTCTTATTAATAAACCTGGAATGACTCAGATGGAAAACAGATATGACTTATTTATTCCTGAAAAAACTCAACTAAAGTTCTTTAAAATGTTATGGGGGTTCATAAATACTCAGTAAATGATGCTGTTAGAGCAGACTTAGGAGTCTTGCCAATAGCAATTTATGGTTTACAAGCATCTACAAACTTTTGGGTGCACCTTGTCAATTTGAAAGAAAGTTCTTTGGCTTATCAGGCATATAAAGATAGCATGAATTTTCCCAAAGGCTTTGCCCAAAAATTTAAGATATTTTTAAATAATATTAACTTTTCTCATCTCTGGAATAATCAGAACACATTTTCTAAACAACGGTCAGTACAAGCAGTAATGAATAAACTGAAAGACCCCTATATTCAATTCTGGAAAGATAAAATTCATGATGACAGTAAAAATCAGCCCAATGGTAATAAGTTGAGAACTTACAGAACATTCAAAACATGTTATGAAAGGGAAACTTATCTGTTCGTTAACGAGTTATCAAGAAATGAAATCTCAACTTTTGCCAAGCTTAGAATAAGCTCTCACGACCTTCATATTGAAAAAGGTAGGCATAGAAAGACTATACTGAGCGAACGGAAATGTTTTTATGTAACATGTCTGTTGAAGATGAAACACATTTTGTTATGGAATGTGGTTCACTTTCAGCATATAGAAATACATTTTTTGATGAATTAGTACAAATTGTTCCATCTTTTTTCAGTAAAAATGTAGATGAGAAATTTGCTTTTATAATGGAATGTAAAGATTATGACATTGCTTATGTATGCATAACAAATATTTGCAAAATGTTTAGAGCTAGAGACACACTAATAAATAATAATAGTATTAATGCCTTGAATAGAACAAATGCTGATAATGCATGATGTGATGGATATTGACACTCTTTGGCAGTCAAATAGTTGTGTATATTTCTTCAAATATGCAGGAGTATTTTACTTGCGACTGGGAATCGTCTTGACTTTGAAAATTGTCAATTTTAATAGTTGGATCTATTAAACACAAACATGCAAATTATAGTATCTAGGTCGATCTGACAATCATATATATTACAGTCAGTAGCAGACAAGAAATTTAACAAGCTGCTCCTGTGGATGGTAGAAGGGCAAAGTTGCGGTTCTTACAGTGGTGTAGGATGCTCTGCAGGTTTGCCCTTCTCATATCTTATGAACATCCTTTCCAGCATAAATGATTAAATGATTGATTTGATGGTTATAGGTTATTTGATGATTATAGGTTAAGAACTTGATAACATATTTGTATAAGGGTCTGTTTGCAAGTGTAATTGTATTTTGTGTTATTGTATACATGTGACTGGTGACAGTCCTTTGACTGGACTTTATACCAATAAAATTGATTTGATTTGATTGATTTAAAACAATATATTTACATTCTTGGTGTATTTACTGAAAATCCCTATAGTAAACCATTGGAACGTAATGTAGTTTACATTCCAATAATTACATTGAGACACGCGACGTCAATGACGTCAGCAATGTCATGACGTCATGCATGCCGTTAGCAGAAAAACCTGCGTGTACATGTTTTACTGCTTCAATTTTAGGGCTTCTATAAGATGTTTCATGAAAAATTTGATTGAAACGAATGTAAATATAAGCAATGAACTTAATTTTTCTGATGTTTATCGAAGTGTAAACTACATTGGGTCACTAGCAAAGTTTACATGAACCCCTTTGGGGTTCATTCACTTTGCACGTGACCCAATGTTGTTTACACTTCGATAAATCTCAGAAAAATGAAATTCATTCCTTAAATATCCATTGCAGACTGGGCAAAAGAAAACACATCAAAACGAGAAGAACCAAAACATTAGTGCCGCCATGGGAAGGCCAGTAATGAAATTACTGGGGGCTTGTCTGCGATAAAGGGTCGTTATTACAGCTTCTGCGAATAGCAGGGCCTGGCTGCAAGTCACAGCAGTCTGATCAGTCGTCGCGGTAGACACTAGACAGTACACATTCAATAATGCATAGAACGAAAAACATGTATACAGACAGTGGACAGTAACCAGTGGGCAGCAAGGAGTGGGCAGTATACCACAGACAGGATACTGTTAGAATATGCGCATGCGCTTGGACGCCCTTACATAAATAGACAGTGGACAGTAACCAGTGGACAGAAGAAGTAGAAAGGAGAAGAAGTATTACAGCATAAAATGAATTTAGGAATTTAGGAATTTAGTTAATTATATTAGGAATTTAGAGTAATATAGGGAATTAGTAATCTACATCAGACGCTAAACCCTACCAAAATAGAAAGATCAACTAAAGGCAAACATTAGTATGGGTTAAAATTCTTCTTTCAAAATTTTTTTAAAAACCCTTTTTTTGTAACGAAGCATAAATCAATAATAGAACAAATAAATACATAAATCGCTTAAATATGGGTTGGCCCCCTTCCCACTACCTGCGGGGAGGGGGGTGTGCCAATTATAAATGTGGACGACCCCACTCCGCAGGCGGGAGGGGAAATGACGCATAGACTATTTTTTTAATAAAAAAGGCGACAAAAAAATGGAAATTCCGTCCTTTAATTCGGAAAATCCTCTCGAGGGCCGATGGTGGGCTTCATAAGGGATAGTAATTATTCCCCGGGTGTATAAGGAATGGAACCATCCCCCTTAGAATGTGGACGAGACCATTATCCGGGAAAGGGGGGCTTCGCGCGGCTAGACCCTGTCGCGTCGTGACCGTAAACATAGAAATTCATCATTGTATTTGGACAAAAGTGTTACACGCGGCGTGCGCGGGAGACGGTGCGCGTGCCCCCTCAATGAGGAAAGGTCAAGGGAGGTAATCCCATCGGCGCCCCGACGGGGGGAGACGCCTCGGCTATTTTGCCATCAAAAAAAGAAGAACAAAGGGGACGAAAGATTTGCCATGAGAAGGCTGACGCATGAGGGGCCAAAACATAGGTGAGCAACACATATTGTATTTCAATAAATTAGGGTAGAATAACCTACACACCTAGGCATCTAAATTGGTATTTTTGCAACAAAATGAGTAACAGGAATTTAAGCAATAACCAATTAAGGACCGTCCTTGTCTCTCTGGGTAATGACACTCCGCCAGTCTTACCTTGGCATGCCTGTTAAAGTTACGGCGCGGCAGCGAAACAACGATGGATGCAGGACACAACAACGGTGGAGACATCCCAGAAGAAGAGGATGGAGACGGACAGACGGACAGATACGCAATCACAAATATAAACACACAAACACGCACGCAAGCCGGCATACACGCATGCACGCAAAAAATAACAAGTACACGCACACTGTGCTAGCACAAGATAAGCAGGCACACACGCACGCAAAACATACTAACAACCAAACTTGATGCTCTGCCACCCCTGGGTGAAGCGTGTTTTTAATAGCGAGCGCCCTATGGTGGCATCATCATACTCACAAGAAAACTTACTAACGGCCCATCAACTTATCAATATTATATACCTAACTAACTGGGGTTAGTATATAACTGCCACAATTTTTTTTATATGCTTGACCATACAATGCGAGACCCATCCCTATGCAAAAAACTTTAAGCCATTCCCAACTAATTTCTGCTCTTTTTTAATGCCCTTTAGGATCACACATGATTAATGAGCAAGGCGCTAGCATCCTAAAGTCGGCACCACGCTAGATGCTCACTTTTGACGGGGGAGTTCAAAATTCAAACTTAAGGTTGCACTCATCACTTGGCAAAATTACTCGACCAAAATAACTGAAGTGCAACAGCCCTAAAGGTACCTGAAAAGGTCCCTATCTGTGACTGCGTCAATCCCCACCTAAGGGTAAGGTCAGAATAAGGGACCTCCATCCGGAACCAAATTACCTGGATACGGGGGAGGGTTAAAATTAAGGGCTGTAAGTAATATGGGACCCCAACAGGTCCCATCCTTGAAACCTAAGGAACGCCTGCGTGTTCTCTCGTTGGGACCTGGGTTTCGGTGTGCTCCTCCTCTGCGGGCGGGGTTGGCCTGTGTTTCCCTGGACTTTCCGCTGGGGTGGCTTTCATGTGGCGCGCGCCTCCTTCTCCGGACAGAACCTGACTTGGAGCCGCAGAAGGCAAACATCTATGCAAAAATACTGGTTAGGCAGCACTGACCGACGAGACATTTAGAGACTGAACGACATTGGACGGACACACGGCGCCAAGTGTGTGCAACTATGGTTACGTACCTTGAGCCACTTGGGTAACGTCGATACGAGAATTGAACAGTGGACAGTAAGGAGTGGGCAGTATGCCACAGGCAGGATACTGTTAGAATATGTGCATGCGCTTTGATGCTATTACAGCTGAAAAACTTTTACATTTACATAGCGATTTAATCCGTTAATGATGGTGTTGTTGAGTTGTGGTTTAACGTTCCAGTAATCAACATTTCAGTCATGTCAAGAAAGTACCTCTGAATTTGTAGGACTTTTACACGACTTGATATAAATGGTACACCGGTCCTGCTACAGCTAATAGCTCTTTGTGGCAGAGGCTCTAGGCAGCCCATCTACTTTGCGGGCCCCGATGGGCGGGGCCTATTCCGTTAAAGTTTTCTGTCCGGTTCCCTACTGCAAAATATCAAAAGCCCATAGGTGACAGTTCTATGGATTTTTTACTTGAAATGTACCTAAAACCATTAAGAATATATACACCTTACTGGCTATTGGTATTTTGCAGAACGGAACGGAACAGTCACTGACCCCTTCCTTTCCCGTACTGCCCCACATTCCTGGTTAGTTAAACCCGTAATTATTGGTTATTCAAATTTGGTTGCTTAACTTGCAAATTGACGGATTTATTTACGGAATAAATCGCCACGCAGTCTTTGAAAAACTTGTCCAGTTTTTATATTCCGTACGTTTTCTGTCCCGTTCCCGTTCCGTTCGAACGCAAAATACCTACAGCCCGTCATTCTTATTATGCTCAACGTAACTGAAAGGATCTTTTTTTTCTCTTTTTTTTCTGATGTGCATGATATCGCATATCTTACATTGCTATTTTGTTTTTATTATCAGTTCCATTACTATACCGCGTTCTATTCTCAAACATTACATAGTGCTTTTTATGATATTGCAAAGTCACGCACATAAGGTTTAAGTTGACTGCATACACTAACAGGGTAAACAACTCTACCATTTCAGTCTTGCCTCCTTCTCATTAGGAATCAACTATTATAGAAACGAATTCGCTCCTCTAGAAACAGATTTTTTTCTTTAAGAGTAGACTCAATTTTGAAAGGGCTACGTCGTCCGTTTTTTAGTGAAGAAAACAGGAAATCACAAAATTGTTTCCCTTTGTAAAAAGGACAGAAATACATGGCGGACATGCACTTTAAATTCTACAATTATATATAGGTTACAGAAAGCTAAGGAATAATTAAAAAAAGTAGGACTGTACAACTAGCTAAGATCGTAACAAGTGTATAAGAATAGTATACCTAATTCTGCGATAAAAGTTGTTGCAGTTTTATGTTGAAAATATTAAATTTCATTTTCAATAACTGAAAACTGGGAAATACTAAAAATCACTATCAAAAAGGAAAGTGCTGAAAGTAGCGTAACTATGACGACCATTCCGGAATGTCTGTACTCTCACTACAAGAATCAGCCCGATCGAGAGGCGGTCGTGTTCGCACATAACAACGGAGCGAGGACCGTCGTCACATTTAAAGAACTTTATATAAATGCCGCTGCTTTAGCAAGGTCGTTTCTAGCCCTTGGCGTGAAGAAGACGGAAATCATAGCGGTTTCTATGAGAAATTGCCCTGAATGGCTGTATGCAACGTTAGGCGCTATGATGGTGGGTGCTCGACCAATCAGCTTGTCCTTTACATATACAGACGGAAGTGACGTCATCGCCATGATGAAGAAGCTGGAGACGTGCTCGGCAATAGTTCTGGATCCGAAAGCAGATAAAGATACGTGGAATATTTTTCGAAAATTAATATTGCATTTTGACAAAGAAGGCCATGTTCACAGTGTCGGAGCGGAAATGTACAGTGTTCGAGATTGTATCGTCACCTGTGATTCTGTACAGTGAGAATCGGACACTTGGTGTAAAGCGATACACGGAGAGAGTAAGTAAACATGACGATGGTTTCTTTAATTTCATTATTATCTTGCTTATTGCGATTTCTATGGATTGCTTATAATATACGAAGAACTTCAGAGGATGAATGCTTTATGTTTTTCCCCAAGTTGTGCACACACAAGTTCTTGATCATTTGAACACGCAAAACAGCACACGATTTCGTCCATGTGAAGGGTCGTGTATTCTCGTGTCAAGGCACAAATAAACTGTTATTTTTTCAGCAAATGAGTATTGGTCTTTAAAATATCTGAGGTTAACGGTAGTACCTCGAATTTTATGTTTGGGGTGAATAAAAGTGATGAAATGCTGAGTTGTTCATCGATTGATATTCGTACAGTCACTTGCAGAAGGCAGCTTGGAAATTGTACAGTGACCCGCTATTATCTTTGTACAGTGACTCGGATCGAGTTGTTTTTCATCAAGCTGAGTTAATGCATTTCATTTCGTCAGCGACGACCCTTCGACATTTTTTACTTCCAGAATTCAGAATATAAATCCTTTAATCAAGTTTGGACCCGAATAGTTTACTGGTGGTACGCCAACATTTGTTTCTTTCAGCTACAGACCACTACAGTTTTGTCTCATATAAGACAGTTGTCGCGGACAGAAACAATACGCCGGGCCGCGTAGCGCAGTCGGTAGCGCGTCTGACTGAAGAGCCAGAGGTACCGGGTTCGATACCCAGTCCGGCCACGTACTTTCTTGGAAATTGATCATGAAATCTTTTCTACGGTCATTTTTCCCCCTTCCACTGATTCAAGAAGGGCAGTTGTCAGTAACTGGTGAAAGTATAGACACTTAGTACTGGTTAACCGCTTAGGAGGTCTAAGCCTGCCCAGGAATGGTGTGGTTAGGTTAACTGACCGTCCCGACATGACCATAGCTGTTTACCGTGGACGTAAAGCAACAACACAACAACAACAACAACAGAAAGAATACACTTTTAGAACCTCAGTCGTCGATTTCATGAGACTTACATGGCAGCATTTGATGAGCAGTTTGAGATACTGGTTTATCGCCTTTGATGCCATGAACGTAAAGCATACATACATGCATTGTTGAGCCACAATATGCTACCATACACAAAACGCTACCGAGATAGCATTTTATGTATCCCTGCCTACACAAAATGCTACCGAAAAGCATATTGTGTAGGCAGTGTACACAAAATGCTTTCTGGTAGCGTTTTGTGTAGGTAGGGTACATATGTTATTTGACTGGTCGTTCGAGGATACACAATATGCTCTACCAGGAAAAAGTATCACTTTTAAGCTTGACTTAGAAACACATGTTTAAGGCAACCCCGGTCTTAGTTGACATTATCGTACCCATGCGCGGATACAGGGGCGTGAGACGGGGGTCAGAAACCGCCCCCCCCCCCTCATTTTCCAACAATTAGTTTTGCAATATTTATGGTAAAATTTGTCGTAACCCTCTGATCTGAAGCTGGACGGAATGGACGCCGGGGAAATTTTGGTCCCTCATTTTCATGTTAGATGGAGCATATTGTGTAGGGCATATATGATACCTTCACAATATGTTCCCAAATTTTGAGATAGCATTTTGTGTAGGCAGGGATACACAAAATGCTATATCGGTAGCGTTTTGTGTATGGTAGCATATTGTGGCTCAACAATGCATGTACTTTGGAAATTAAAAACAAATATGCACATAGCGCTTTGATAAAATAGTCATACACCAATTACATTGCCGAAGTCAAATGTCTATCTACAAGTAAAAGCATCGACAAAATAGCTTTCGCTCTACAATACTAGTACCGTTGTATCACAGTGTACTTTCTCAGAAGACACACACACACATGCACGACACACGATAATTCCTTCAATTTCACATGTACGCTCAGCGAAGACTCAGATCAGTATGTGCATTCGTGCAGTCTTATCAGAGTCTTCACAGGCTACATAAGGCAGCCCCACGATCCGTAGTTATGCAATGAGCGCCCAGCAAAAACTGATTAATTTCGTGCCTTGGGGAGCGCTGTGGCCTAGTGGTAGAGCCTCGGACTCCGGAGCGAGAGGTCGGGGTTCGATCCTCACTCGAGACGCCGTGTTGTGTTCTTGAGCAAGGCACATTTACTCCCAAAAGATACTGGTGATACCCCGGAAGTGGTGACTCCGTCCCGACTTGACTGAAAAATTGTTTACTGGGACGTTAAGCAAAAGCGAAACGAAAATGTCTTGCCTCGGCTCTGAGTCGGGGCACATCATTTCCTACATTTTCACATGTGCGCTCAGCGAAGACTCTGCGCAGTCTGATCATCCTTCTCTGGGAGTGGCGAGCGAAGACTCTGATCAGACTGCGCAGACGCAAAGGCTGGTCTGAGTCTTAACGGTGCGCACTGGGGAAACTGTATGGAATATTGTGCCTCGGCTCATTTATCTTTATGTCAGCGATTCCTTTTACAGAAATAGTATTTTAAGCTTGATAATTTTCAATGTGTATCTTATTGAAAGTCATAGATATGCCATAAACTGATTCTCAAAGACGTCGAAACGTTACATTTTGAGTTTACGTTTTGTACGCCAGTGACATTCGCAATATCCGAGTGAACTTTGTTAAATGCAGGTCCGTACACAGGAAATTGGTAGTACCACCGTGATGATAGATATAGTTATAAGGCAAAATCACTCAACCATGAAATGTAGGTCACAGTGACCTACATTTATTTTGAGGTGAAAAATCTGGTCATACCAACTCGTATACAAAAATGAAGTTCATAGATACAAAAGTCTTTGAGTTATAAGGCAAAGTCATTTAACCAAGAAATGTAGGTCACCACAGCCTTGAGGTCATAATACCATAAGACAATGTCACATGGTTCACTGATGACGGACCAAGATTAAGCGCAAGTTGTGTTTGAAATAGATAAGCAGAAAAAAAATACTTTTTAAGGTGTCCAAGATTTTGATAGCTAGCCACACCCAGGCAAGGACCCTGGGGCTAGGAATCATGAAATGAAAGCTTACCCTCCAAGGTACCTTTGGTCCAAGTATGAATGTTTTTTGCTGAGTGGTTACTGAGATACAAAGTTTTTGAAGAACTTGGTTTAAACGCATGCATATGGAATGGACCAGGTGCTGACGTACGCCACAAATAGACCTTGAGCTGACCATAGACCCCCCTCCCCCCCAGGGGGAATTTTGGACACTATGATTTTCTGAAACTACATTATATAAGAAACAAAATGACACATGTTAGCCCTCTGTACGTTGGGGCATTAACGTGTAACGTCAACGTTACTTACACTACCCAAATTTACATATTCACGTTATAATAGAAAATACACATTGGTATATAAATGTTAGTATTCGCCCTAAATAATGTTGGGTTTTGTCTCCTAATACATAAATCGCTGTTTCAAGGTAATTGACATTGTTAACGATAAGTTGACTAGCCCGTATAACGTAGTTTACGTTGTATTTGACGTTTTTCCCCTTCAGTGTCTAAATAATGTAATATAAGGAGAAAATTGTAAGAATGAAGTGAAGAGAAAAGTAATTGTTATATATATGACTGTTTCAATAGTCTGGTATAAAAACAAGCAAACTAAAGTCTTACAAAACTCATCAGCAGTCACGATAAATATGTAGCGTATATAACCACTACAAAAATTCGAAAAAAAAAAAACAACCAGACTAAATCTCTGAAATGGTGGACTGAAGTTTATACGTGCTCCATTAATCTTCTTTGATTCATGCACAGTTTAGATAAGTTAGGCAGCAGTTAGCAGTGGATATATTAAATGTAGACAGAAACTTATTTTTGAAGAATTTAACCTACAAAATGACGAGAAAAGCTAAGAAAGCCAACATCAGCTGCATTTCATTTTTAATATTATCTATATTATGTCTTAAGTAGACACTGTTGTATATGTAAACATGAAGAAACGCCCGTTTTATATGTCCTCAAACTATAAAAAAAAAAATCATTGGCTAGTGTATATTTAAAATCAATCTAACAGTAATGTTACGTTACATAATTGTAATATGTCGGGGGATAAGATTTGTGAGTCATCTGTTATCAAAAATTTAGTTCCCGGGCAATATGAATTATTCATTGCTGTAGTATTAGCTTACCACTGGTAGTCAGATGGCAATTTAGCTCTTTGAAATACACAAAAACTCAGCAAGACCCACATAGATTGTTACAGCTGAAGCATTTCGACCTTGCCTTCAATTCAGTTTCACTTAAAAGTGACTTCATCAAGATGATTTTTTTTTAAATTTTATGCATAGAATGAAATAAGTAAGAGTTGATATATGCTGCAACTGATTAATATTTAGGTTCTGGTCATGATGGGGATAAAACCAATTTCGCGACCTGTGCTGTTGGCTGAGCCATTCAATTACCCTACATACAAATATGCAACTGTGACTGCCAGCCGAGGCAATCAAAAGCAGTACCAACTCTCCCAACAGGGATAAACACCATTTTTCTATGCTGTCAGTCGAAACGTCAGCCACGAGCCTCTTTGCAAAGTAACTGCTTTACATAGATTAGCAAATATGTGTGGCTCCCGTGATCATAACTTACATATTAATTTGTGATCTACATGATCTGTTTATGCAGCTCCCGGCCATCAAATACATTATTAACTATTAACAATGTGAAAATTTAAGGCTGATAGAAAGTGACATACTTTATACCGCATACATCATTCTGTCATCAGCTTGTTCAGGAGTTCTATTTTTCATTATGTTGTTTCAAATATTTAACTGGTCTGGTAATTTTGCAAACCCCGTGGTTTTATTCCCACTTAATGTTACTATCACGGACTAAAGGTGTTACGAAATACAATTTTCAGTCAGACAATTTTTCAATATGTAAGCAACTAAAATTGTTGTTTGGATATTGCCAAAATGCTGTATTCCCTAACAGTATTTAATAAATTTGGACAAAGATGATAAGATAAGCAGTAAGATGTCATAAATAAGCAGTTTTCAACCATATTTATTGCTAAAAAGTAAACAATATGGTAATACAAGGTCACAGAGATCAAATGCAGTAAGTTATTTAGGTTAACCCTTCCTTGGCATGTATAGGTATTCACTATTTCTATTGTTTGATTATTTGCTCTTTAGAAATACTGTTTTGCTAGTTTAGGATATCGGAAATGAAGAATCCATAAACTCGCAATGAATACGTTGTATACGTTACTTGTTCCGCCTTTCTTTTCTTTCTTTTTTCTCAATATTATGCTGCAAAGCATAACTACAGTGTAGGCGAATACATTCTGAAGGAGAACAACTAAGATTTGCTCATAGATATCTGAACAGCGAGGACTAACATTAATATATTCTGTCATTTTCATTTGCCATTTCATTATGTGTGCAGAGCTACTGGAACACTGTCCCTGAAACATTTTTGTCCAACTAAACGTATCTTTATGTTCTTTGGTGAAAAGATGCTTTAATAGATGGTTGAATGTAGTTAGATTCTTTAAGAGATTATCCAAAGTATTTAGACTTTAAAAAGAAAGAAACAAAAGCATAGAAATAAAGATCATCTTAAACATAGCATTAATAGATTGCTAAAGTATGCTAGTAAACTGCCATTGTCTCTTTTCTGTATTAAATGTTTCTGATACTATTCTCCCAAACTCCTGGTTGACACATTATTGTTAAATACATAAATAAGCTAAATAAAGCAATGATGTTGGAAATGATTTAATGCCATATTTGGAATTCATGGTTTGTCGCTAGACACCAATAGATCACAATGCAATACTGACACACACAGACATGCTGAAATGGGAAAACATGGATGTTGTTCTACCGCATGTTGACCCGGATGACACCGCTAACCTCTTTCAAACTTCAGGGAGCACAGGTGAGCCAAAGGTAATTGTGCATACCCACCGTTCACTCATAGAGTCTACAACTGGATTCAACAAGGTAGTGAATAAGCATAGCGCTAGTCAGGATGCTATCGGTTTCAATGATAGGGGATTTACTTGGATGGGTGGGTTCCCAGCAAGTGTTCTCATTACTGGAGAAACCAGAGTGACAAGTTTTGGCTATAGTGAGGCAACAAAGAATCAAGAAGATTACATAATTGATGTTATAACGAGAGAAAATTTGCACCTATATGTTTGCATTACCACCTTTAATCCACAGACTGATGAATCGATTGGTAAGGTCATACTCATTTTGAGAAGGAATGGTACGAATTTACGCCCTTTTCACCTGTGTATCAGTCATATCAGGACGATGGAAGATTGGCCATGAAAGGCTGTGTATAATGGAATACCGTTAAGATGGTGATATTTAGTAAATGTAAAAACCTGCATAAACCCATAAACAATAAGCGTATCTCTCTGAAAGTTAGCAGACTTCTAACTGAGTGTTTAGAATACAAAATGTAGGTACATGCTGTTTAAAAAAGTACTTTAATAAGGTCAAAGGAAATATTTCTGCGTAGATATCTTAAACAACAACAACAACAAAAAAAAATGAAAATTTACTTAGCGCTGGAGTAACATTATTGCATTATGAAGAGCGTCCTAGCAATTATGTGTTCCAACCTTTTTCTCAAATTGTAAAGTAGACCAGATGAAAACAGTTGCTTATTCTCAAATGTTCTACCATGTATATGGTGCATGTACACTGGATGCATTCATTAAATATATGGTAGACAAGCACACCTATATAACACCTACAATATATTAATAATACATTACTATACTACTGATACTATGACAGGTGTGTAAATGAAATTGTTCAACCTTGTTTTAATAGCCATCATCTGTGGTTTTTGACAAAAAAAATTTGGGACTCAGGCTATGTCGTTTTTATCTGCTCAGCCTGATAATGTGTATAAACGTTGGAAAAATTGATAGGACGTTCTTAGTAATGCAATAAGGTACCTTCAGCATTAAGTATATTATCATGTTATTTTTTTAAGATTTTTGCGCAGAAATTACCCTTTGATCTTTTCTTATACAAACACTTTTTAACATCAACAAATCCTGAATTTTGAATTCTAAGTTATGAGAAACAACATTTAAGAGGCATCTGCCGGAAGACCTGTTGTATTTTCAGCGTTTTGTGCAGATTTTTGTCCTTGCCTTAAATCAGTGCTTATTACCACCTTCACGGTTGAAAGGATTTCCGCCTTCAGCCGGAGTCGAACCCGGACCGCTGGCTTATCAGGCCATGTTATATCCACTGAGTTACCGAGGCTCCTTTTTGAGAAGAAACACGATGATGCAATAATATTTCCAACTTCTTTTGGTGTTCTGAGTTCGTTTTGTTGGTGAAGCTTATATCTATTAGTCCTTTGGAATCGTTCAGTGGCACTTTCATTAGAGTTCAGCCCACTCAGCATGCACACGACGTCGTATCAACGCTGTTATAACTTCATGATGGCGCATTAACGTCATTTGGACTTGGTGTACCTGCGAGTATAGGACATGAACAATTTTGTTCATTTCCTTGCTGCTAATTAACATACTCTGTCAGCCTGAGAGTTCGATGCTTCCAAAATGGAATTTACCTATATACATGTATAACGCTTTAGACAGTGTTACGATAAGCTTAAAAATAGCAGTTACATGCTCGACACTGTGTATTTTATGGAGTGGAGTGATGGAGTGGCGTCTTGGAGTGGAATTTTGGAGTGGAGTGGAGTCAAATTTTGGAGTGGAAAATACTGCGTTGCTCTTTCATCATAACATGTTGCAGCTAGTGCATATTAAGACATCAAAGTAGTTACTGTTTTTGAATATCTTAATTAAAACATATGGATACACATGCATGTTTTTTTTCTGCTATTTTTACGAGAAAAAGATTAAGTATCGGTATTTTTTTTTCCTTCCACTGGCGACGAATTCCTTTCAAAATGGGATCTCCTCTTAAAGGAAAAATTTATTCTTAAGTAGGGAGTAAATTTTTTCTTTAAGAT
Source organism: Ctena decussata (assembly GCA_963989385.1). Classification (NCBI taxonomy): domain Eukaryota; kingdom Metazoa; phylum Mollusca; class Bivalvia; order Lucinida; family Lucinidae; genus Ctena; species Ctena decussata. The sequence continues at coordinate 12,046,079 of OZ022504.1, forward strand.
GAGACCCCAAAGGGAGCATTTTTTTCCTTTAAGCTTGACCACCATTGTTAAAGGAGGCAAACATGAAAATAGCAGAGTTGCTTCCCTTGAAAGTCTACTAATAACATGAAGGGAGACAATCCAATAATGGTTCAAATTAATTATGCTTTACAGGATGATATTGGTGATGACTGGCCAATCAGTACAATCAGAACAGGGGGATCTCCTATATCTTGTAAGACAGCCAAGTGTATCGGGAAACTGTGTCGTAAGCTTTTGTGCAACTATGCAGCAACAGAATTCTACTTGGCTTGTGGACTTGAAGCGAGTGATCCGAATGAATTCAAAGAATATTCAGTTGGCTGCCCTTTCGCTGGTGTTGAGGTGAAGATTCTTGCTGAAAACGGAACTAAAGCTCAAGTAAATGAAAGAGGTGAAATTTATATAAAGTCCAAGGGAATGTTCAAAGGGTATTTGAATGATCCAGAGAAAACTAAGGCGTGCCTTTCTGACGACGGATGGTGTCGCACAGATGGTATTGGCTACTTGTCTGATGACGGCCTCCTCTACTGTGAAGGAAGAAATTCTGACATCATTCTTACAGGGGAATTTAGCTTGCACGTGTCCCCTTTGATGTTAGAATCTGTGATTCAGAGCTGTCAAGGAGTAGCATGGGTAGTGTGCGTGTCAGTATCGCACAACATCATGTATCAGGTGATCTGTGCTTGCATCATCATTGAAGATGGAATTGATGTCACCGAAGAGCAGCTCAGGAAGCACTGTGAAGAAATCCATAACGATAAACAGCATTTATTTACTGTCGTTCCTGCTTATTATCTTTTCCTGGAACAGTTTCCTGAAACCAGCACTTGAAAGGTATCAAGGAAAGAACTAAGTAAGCTTGCTGCCTCAATCTTCCAGTCAGAATGTAATAACTAAGTTATCTGGGACCAGGTACACATGATGAAAAAACTTTGGATGGGATTGCCAACATACAGCATTGTTGTATGACTGTGGTTTGTGTTTGTGTTACGCCTTGGAAGTTGTAACAAGAAAGATAGGAGTAAACCAGCAACAAGCTTATTTCAAGTCTTAACAAAATATATTTACATGATATTCGAAACAGTCAATAAGTAATCAAATAAAATGTAAGGAACAGTGCCTTGATTTATCCCAAATGTACCTCAGAATATTTTAAACACACGTCATTTAATAGTTTCTGATCCCAGAAGATAAAATTAAAATCTTCGAAAGTTCCTTCAAGAGCAGAGAATACATACAGAAATAGGAACATTGGCCAGACGTAGTTTTGGCTAATAAAGCCTCGTCAATGACCCTGACAATATCTGGTAACAAAACCAGAATAAAGCATACTGTAATTTCTAAATTTTAATTGGGCAGTCGATTCAAAGACTGATTAGTTTCAAAAGGATCCAAATAATATAAAAGACGATGATCTAGAATAATAGTCTAAATTAATCTCAAATTTTAGATTTCTCAGAAGCTATCCTCTGATCTCAAAGGATGTAAATAAAATATAATCTGCACTATGGATGATGTACGAGGAGACGTTTTACGGCCGCCACACGGCACAACACCAGCTGCAGTGAGATAAAATTAAATCTTAAAAAATTCCTTCAAGAGCAGAGAATAAAGTTTGTTCATGAGCACAAAGTTCCAAAATCAAAGAATGAAAGTAAAATATCCAATATATTTTAATTACAGTTTAAACGTTTTTAACTATTGACTGGTGACAGTTTTCAAAGAGATCCTTATGAAAATTTGTGCATTTTATATATTTTTTATAACTAGAGATAGATTTTACCAGATAGTTCTCAGTCCTGTCATAATTTGAGACAAGAATATTCTAAATGTTTACAATAAGAAAGTGCTATGCTTTACTATTAAAATAAGTTATTCTAGAAAAATCTTGAAACATCGCGAAAGTTCAAGTTCCCCGAGCCTTCCACAACCTTCTTTTTGGCAATGAAGAGCAAATATTAGAACTTTCTAGACAATTCTTTTTATTTCGGGAATATTCTAAAGTTTCGCCAATTTTCTAGAAAATTCTAACGGAAAATATAAAGAGCTTGTTTATATTAAACGTATGAAACATTTAGAAACTTCTGAATCATGGTTAATGAAAACATTTACAATATTTAAGCATCATATTCATTAAACTTGCTTCAAAGATTAGTGTATGAAACATTTAGAAACTTCTGAATCATGGTTAATGAAAACAGTTACAATATTTAAGCATCATATTCATTAAACTTGCTTCAAAGATTAGTGTATAAACTTAAATACAAATATTCAAGCCTACCACTCGCTCTCATGCGAAACCACGGGTCAGAACGCCAATCCATGAGAAGCGTCTATATATGACAAAATAGCATTCTTATATTTTCCATAAATAGTTTTCAGAGAAAATAAATACCTCAAACCTTGTACCGATGTCAAATTTGTTTACGATTTTGGCCCCCCTTCTGCAAAACCGGAAACTCCTCTCATGGATTGGCGTTTTGAACCGTGGTTTCGAGGCGTGAATATCCAAAATCTGAATATTGCTGCATGCGTATCAGAGATAAACAGAAACTTGTTTGAGAACTTGGTACTGACCACGCTTGAAGTGATGAAATATCTGTTTGAGCATCGGATTATTCGCTATCCAAGACTTTCAAGACTTTTAGAACGTACATTTTAGTTCCAGCAGACAAGGCTGCAAAAACTATTATGTGCGATGGCTGCTTTATTTCAATACACAAAGAAACAGTGGCACTTTCGACAAAATTACTTGGGAAAAACCGCAGCAATACACAGGCATTCCTCGGGCTACTGAAGCCAAGCTTACGCGGAGTATTAAAAATATACTCGAAAAAATATTAAGGGGTCAAACTTTTACCCTGCGATTTCTGGAACATTTCAAACATTTTTTACAATAAATCATTTCTACCTTCCATTTCATTTATTTTCCAAGTTTTGTACACACGAAGTATGAAACTATAGCCTTTATCTTGACCGAGTCCAGACTTCAATTCACACTACCCGTAAAATCAAAGTGGTCAGAAATCTATAAAGAGAAAATTCACCAAAATTTTCAATTTCGCCTATTCATGATTGTTTTGCAAAATTGCTCGATAGTCATCAAATTTAATCATGTTTAAGGTCAGCATGCTGTAACAAGTTTAAAACTCAAAGCAGTTTTAGAAGTTATGCCCGGCCAAACTGACGCACTATCAGTTCTCTATGGGAATTCAAACCACTTTCATTTTAGGGGTTGTTTGACTTAAGGTATTTAGATACACAATAACTCTGTATCGACTTATAAAAACACATAACAGAGTTCTTGTTCATGGTGAATCAATCAACTATGGAATATATATACACACTTACAATGCCTACCATAAAGATCCTAAGTTTTCGGGCGGATACGTCTGTATAAACAGTGGAAACCGTGATCAGACTGTTCCTTAGGAACCAGAGTAATCAAGGTCTTTACAATTTCAATTCCATGTGCGCATTTTTGAGGCATTACTCTATGGTAGACCCGGAACAACAGGAAAATAAATAACAGGCAAGGACCGGCTGTGTTTGCAGCAGGTGCAGTATTTGGACAGTCTTTTTTGGGGATATTTTTGAACTTAAACATTGTTTTTCTAGGAAACAAAACGGTGAAATGTTTTTTTTTTTTTTTTTATTCTGTATCATACAATGTAAGTTTTACTAAAAAAATATGCATAAGCATGCCCCATCGATTGAATATATTTTTCATGACGTTTTTCATGAAATTCAATTTTCTTGCATTTTTTAAAAAAGTGTAAAAATATACTTATAATCAAGATAATTGCAATTTTTCTAACCAGTCTGTTTCAAATACCCTATATTAAAGATTATATGATTTGCAGAAATGAAAGTGCATCCTTGTGCTAGAGACATGAATTTTAATGGAAAATGTGTAAAAAAAGTATGTATAAATACAAAAGTTTGTTTTTTTGGAAAACAAAACGGTGAAAATTTTTCTTTTCTTATCCAAATGTTTTATAGCCCTTTGGGTTATTCAGCTGGTATAATGAAATGAATGCCCCACCAATATCTTTATTCACCATTCGTCTACCTTAAAGCCTGGACTTGGTCATGACAAAGCTATAGGTTCAAACTTCGTAATTAAAAAGCTTGCAAAATGAATAAAATGGAAGGTAGAACTGATTTATTTTACCAAATGTTTGAAATGTTTCAGAAATCGCAGGGTAAAAGTTTGATCCTTTTTTTTTGAGTATACGTGGACTTTTGCTGTGGCGGTGAAGGTAATGATTCTATAGATATTTTTCTCATACCACGGAAAAGTTCAATCTTTTAGCTTCGTTATGTTAAATAGTGAAGAAATTTCAATGAGAAAAAAGTTTTTTTTTATCATTTTATATTAGGTAGGTAAAGCTGCAGCGGAGCACCAAATTAATGACAATTAACGTTTTGATGCGTTTTACATTGCAGTGATATATTTTGTTTCTTCGTTTCCACAACAACCTCTTTGCAAGATATTCGAGTTTGACCAATTTTGCCGCGGCGTGCAATACGATTGTTTTGAAAAGCTTCAATATTTATTGGCCTCAAAAATCCAAGACGAAATATTGCTTTCAATGTCGTGTCAACGTACATTACTTTTGCGGTGCATGACCCAATGGAGGTCTGGGACCCTCTCATGAATCTGTGTCAATATCAGATGCAACGAACATACGAGTATCAAATAACATTAAACTTAATCATGTTAACATTTCTTAAATTTGCCCTCATTTTTTTCTACAATTATATACAAAGACTGGAACTTGCATGATGTACCCGGTATAACGTTGGACGTCATTTTGTCACCCTTGTACGACTACATACCATATTTTGCGCTGCTAATGCAAGCATAACAATTGTTGACGGCATTAATTCCTTGACAGTGAAAAGAGGAAAGCATAACAAAATAGCATACCTAATGTTAAGCATTTTACTTTGCTGCAAATATTAGTCATAGGCAAGCTAAAACAAACAATTCAAAGTAACAAGGCAAATTCTTACTGTGCTCCGCAGTTCCGTCGTAAGGTTACCATGACGACCCATATAAACTACTTCCCGAAGTTTGACCGTTAATTAAATACATCACTGGATGAATGAAAGACAAAACTTCTACAGAAAAGTCCACGTATGTTTTATCATCCCTCGTACATTCAGATTCCACAGAGAAGAAAGTCTAGTAATTGCTCCTCCCTGTAAAGCTGTTAGGCCGGAAAAATGCGGTTATCCCGGATATGAAGTTGGGGATAGGGTTTGGGATCTGATTCAGTCAGTTCCTGAAGTGTAGTTACTCTTTAAATTTGTCGATTATCTCGAAACACATTTTTTTCAAATATCAATTTTCAACAATAGTAAGTTTCTTCTAGGTCAACTTAAAAACAATTGCTCATGATCACGCAGTCAGTAGAAGAGGTGCTGTTATATTTTCAGGTTTTGATAATCATCTGAAGGCTAAATAGCTACACCTAAGCACATTTATCGTCACGGGGGGGGGGACATTTATGTGATTTCCTGTTTGTTTACCTGGACAAAGAAATTGTTCTGTTCTGGAGTAAAAACTTTACATATTAATGCTTCTTAAACTACTGTACGAAAACGAATGTCCGTGTGTCAGCGCGAAGAGTCTGAAGATGTACTATGATTAAATGGAAGTGCGAGCCCTGTCAGTTCAAATTCAGACAGAATTGGACTCCTACCAATATTATCAAAATATATTGATCGAGCGATGCTGAGCTTGCAGAGTCATGATTAAAATCATGACTTTTCCTTCCACCTTCATTCGCTTCCATCCTCTCTATTTGAGACGGTTAGATATTACACATGTTATGGAATTTTCCTGACTATCTTGTGCTACATTGAAATTGGCCTTTTAAAGAAAGAATATGGAGAAATTGTGCCCGCGGGGCATTTCTTTTACTAAAATGAATTTTCAAAAAAGTTATGCTTTCCAGGATAACAGACGATTTGGTATCCGAGATATCCGAATTGTTCCCGGGATAATAGTACTACAAACGTTCGTTGTTATATTGCCGAGTTTGAAGATCTCCGGCAGGGGCGGATCCAGAAATTTGGATAGGGGTTTCAAATTAGCTGATGGGGGGTCGATTTGTGCAGTTCGACCATTTTCTTTTCATGAAATTCCCCATGAAAATGAAATGACTGAAGAGGGGGTTCCCCCTCTGGATCCGCCACTAACCAGGATAGGTTTCCTACGCTGTGTTCGTTACCAAACCTTGGGTTTGGTAATCCTAGACTGCCTGGCAGAGGCTGGGTTCGAAGTCATAAAACTTGAGAATAATCTCAAACTCAAAATAAAGCACACTGATTGGCTGCTTCCGAGCATGTGCTCGGAAGCAGCCAATTAGTGTGCTTTATTTTGAGTTTGAGATTATGGACAAGTTTTATAACCTCGGACCCAGGACAGAAAAGATGAAGTGCGACTGGCGGGATCAAAGTTATTTTATATTTATTCGTCCATCTGTTGGTTCAGTAGTTAACCCAATCGTGGTTAATACTTTTGTTTCCCTCTTTAAGGTGGTGATTATCACTGATTTGGGGCAAAAGCAAAAATCTGCATAAAATACTGAAAATACAACAGATACAACTTAGCAGACGCCTTCTTTATGTTGTTTCTCACAATTCAGAATCCGAAAATGCAGGACTTGTTGATGTTTAAAAGGATTTATATAAGAAATGATCAAAGGGTAATTTTGTGCGAATAAATAAAAAAATGACCATCATTATTGAAAATGTAACTAGGTCTGAACATAAATTAATGCATTATAAAGAGCGTCCTAGCAATTATTTTTTCTATTTTTTTTTTTGCACGCTATCAGACTGCGCAGATAAAAATAGGGTGTGGCCTGTGTCCAAATATTTGTCTAAAATACAGAGTTAAAGTCTTTTCTCAAGGTTGAATAATTTCAATAACACACCTGTAATATAGTCATTGTAATGTATTATTTATACTGCGAGTATGATATTAGGTATAACTGACCTACCTGTATTCAATGAATGCAATAAGTATACATGCACTATATCATGGTCGGACATTTGAGAAAAAGCTACTGTCTTTATCTGCTCTATCTTACAATTTGAGAAAGAGCTGGAACAAATAATTGCTAGGACGCTCTTTTTAACTCATCACAGTATCTTCAGAGCTAAGTACATTTTCAAGAACAGATTTTATTTTTCAGATTTCTGCGCAGAAAAATTACCCTTTTATCTTTCCATATAAAAATACTATTTCAAACAGCATGTCCCTATATTTTGTATTTCAAACTGTAGAGAACAACAAAAATAGGAAATCTGCCAACTTTCAGGGAGATACGATAATTTTGTTATAGTTTTATTCAGATTTTTGTATATACCACAAATCATCACCTTAATTTCACGCCGTTTGGTCAGGTATCAGACTCAATAATGGGCCCGACATAAAGCTACTTAGTTTAGTTGGTTGGGCCGGAGTTTGTTTTGTCTGTTGCTTAGTTATTCGGAGTCTAACTGATGATTTTCTTCAGTGATGTTGTTTGACTTCCCAGGGGTTCCCTGGTATCGCAATACGTTATTTCCGTCGAGTCCTTATCTCTGATTCATCATAGGTCTTATACGTGATCTGTTTTTTTCCGGTGATGGAAACCTCCATGCGGACCAAACAGCTAACTAAATGTTTCAAACCGCAAAAGTATCTTATAACTATCACTGCTACATGTATGCGGCAGTGCTTGCGCAAAGAGATCGAATTCTTAATTGTATTACGCGAATAGAGATATATCGAATTCCAAACAGTTTAGCAGTACCTTTGGTTTAAACAATATCTTATTTACTACAAACTACATGGTTACAAAACAGTACAATATACAATATGGTGCAGGATCTGACGGTAAGTGAAATGCTTTTATGAAAGTCATCTCCTGAAGCAGTACCTTTGACGCGATGTCTGATCAGGGTCTCACTGCTTGACACTCATCAGCACCCACAATATTTTGTTTTCAACTTGTCCAAGAGTGCAGACCCCACAAGAGCAGATACAACATTAGAAATGTTGCAGCTTGTCTAGGTCTACATCGTTGGCAATGCAGGTAATTTTCCCGGACTGTCTCTGCATGGTTCATGAGAAACATAAATTTATGGTAAAATGAGCCGCGACACGAGAAAACCAACAAAGTGGCATTGCGCCCAGCGAGGATTCAGATCAGCCTGGCATCCACTGGGTCTGATCAGAGTCTTCGTTGTCCGCTTAAAGGGTAGCTAAGTGTCTTAGCTACCTCCATGCGGACATTGAAAGCTCTTGTCAGACTGGGTGGATGCCCAGGCTGATCTGAGTCTGCGCTGGACGCATATACCACTTTGTTGGTTTTGTTGTGTCGCGACTCATACGGTGGACACGCAGCATTCGCAGTAGCGCTCAAGGTAGTGCTCAGCATGAGTCTTCTACATTAATTTGAAATAGGGATATTTCTGGTTACTCTTAAAAATCCCCGTATACTTTAGCTGCTGTACCCACGCGCCATTGAGATCTACTCGTTAGATCGACTTCCAATGATGTGTACAGGATGCTTGAATTTGACGATGGCTGCTGTGTGGGTGAAATAGAAGCAGATTTCGTTTTTGTAAAGGATTAATAAAAAGAGTTATTTATATGTCTTCAGAGATGACTGTGGTAAGAGGTCTTCAGTCGACAAACAGTTTTTAATTAGCTAGACATGTTTTAGTCTTGGTGGAAAAAATGACTATAAACTTTATTGCAACAAATATGGAAATCTTTCTCCAAATTCACGGGGCCTTAACAAAATCTTGATGCTTCAAAGGTAAGCCACACTAAAAAAAAAAAAAAAAAAAAAAAAAACCACCATTATTTCAGCAACTAGCGAACCTGTTTCTTATGACTGATCCATACTAAATTTTTTTATGTCAGTTGCAACGTCTTCAGCTAGGATCTGAAATCAAACATAGGGACTACGTGGGCAACAGTAGAACTGAATAACTGAAGAGTCTTTGTATATTCTCAGAAAATGTTCGAATCTACTATCCCGAAGTATCTTATAAAGGGATTTGAAACAGAAAAAGGGCAATGATCAGGAAGAGATTCAATCGAATTCCCAATCCTGTGCTGAACATCAAAAGGGACTTGAAGAGACATCTAGAGTTAAGACTGCACCAAAATAAACAGCACTAGCCAAAGAGTGTAAGGAACAGCTCTTTCCCAAATATATGGCCTCAAGGCTATCCTAAATAAAATGAAAACTATTAAGTAAAAGACAAACAGAAAGTGGAACAATCACAATTATAATGAGACATAACAGACGCAATGCCTTCGCACGTTCAGATTAATAAGAACCGCAACACCAGAAAACCAACAAAGTGGTTGTGCGCCCAGCGCAGGCTCAGATCAGCCTGGGCATCCGCCCAGTCCGATCAGACAATTTGCTAAGCGCTTAAAGGATAGCTAAGGGTTTAAGATACCTCCATGGGGACAGCGAAGACTCTGATCAGACTGGGCGGATGCCCAGGCTGATCTGAGTCTGCGCTGGATGTCGTGGCTCAATTATTATTTTTTGGGGTTCAAATCGTTTTTACTAGTACTGTATACGCAAACTTTTAGCGTACTGCATGTATAACTTTTTTCGAAATGGCAGCAAATGCTTGTTCATAGAAAAAGTTCTTCGTAATAAGCTCGCATTTCGAATAATCATATGTATGAAAGGAAAGTTAAAACATAAGAGAAAATCTGCTTACAGCTGCGTGCTGTAAAAGCTGGAGAAGCTTTGCAAGAAACCCCTCGAAGACTCTACAGTACTCTCAACTTTTGCAAGTAAATGTGCAATCCAGTAAAAAATGAGCACTTATAAAGTGTCAAAGACATATGAGCCACGGCACGAGAAAACCAATAAAGTGGCATGTGCGGCCAGCGAAGTCTCAGATCAGCCTGGGCATCCGCCCAGTCTGATCAGAATCTTCACTGTCCGCATAAAGCTAGCTTAGTTCCTTAGCCACCCTTTAGCACACAGCAAAAATTCTGATCAGACAGGGCGGATGCCCAGGCTGGGCTGAGTTTTTGCTGGGCACGCAACCACTTTGTTGGTTTTCTCGTGTCGCGGCTCATATGGAGCATGTCGGCACTGACACTGGGTATATTTCGATGTCTGCTGGTGACATAGCGCGATGGCCGTCGTCCCAGCAGGCACATGACGTTGAAATGACGTCGTACTGACGTCGATGCGACGTAATGACGTCGCATCGAGGTCAGAATGACGTCGTTTTGACGTCATGTTCCTGCTGGGGTTGAACCACCTCAATCTTCCGGATACTTCCCTAGATGTATGAATCCGTACCGGGCTGGTGTGTTCAACAGGGTCCAGTGAAACACCACAAACCACGACAAAACACCCAAAAGCAGTTATAAAGTACCCCAAACCACCATTTAATGTTCTATATACATCCGACTTGCGTGACTTTGACCGATTTAAGACATGTTTAGCCCTTGCTGTCCTTTTTTCAAGATCATAGTCTTGTATCCCGTGGTGCCTCAACGACCTTATAAGGTATCATTGATAGAATAGAATAGAATTATATAGTCTTGTATGTAGGATACCTTTAGAACCAGAGAAAGGATAATTGTCTCTTAACTCATTGAGACAAGTGCAGTAGGGGCCACTATAGAAGTCTATGGGAGAAACAATAGTTCACACTGCCCTTTATACGCACCCCCCCCCCCCCCCCCCCCCGTGTAAGAAGTAAAACTTTTCTTCATCTACACAAGTAACACGCGAAAATATACGTTTGCTATCGTGAAGTGACCTGACAGGGTGAGACTATCGATTTGGTTCAGTGCATTATAAAACAGGTAGAGCAACACGTTCGTAACCAATTGGAAAAACCATTAGTTTATATCATTACCCATTGATTATCATGCATGTTCATAATGTGTCACAAATGCGTTAAGACTCATTGGTGTAGTGAACGTCTGATAGCCATGCTGACCCTTTTTCATATCCTATAAGGACCCAACGTTCGAATCTATCGACATGATTAAGTCTGGGGCCGTATTCATAAAACGACTTAAGTCGTAGCTATGCTGTTGCTAAGGCTAAATTTCTTTGAAGGAGATTCCCTACAACTATGAAATTTGGTCTGGAGGAACAGTCTTACAAAGACTGTTCCTCCAGACCAAATTTCATAGTTGTAGGGAATCCCCTTTATAGATATTTTAGCCTTAGCAATAGCACAGCAACGACTTAAGTGGCTTTATGAATACGGCCCCTGTTCTTTTCATTCTTTTTGACATTTTAGGTAATAAAAATGAATACCTTGTGTGACAAAAGTTTTCTTTTGTTTTGATTACTCAATATATTTTATGCTCATAATCAAAAGGGAAAATCCTGCACAGGTTTTGCTTGTCTGATTGTGCCCAGAAATATACGCGGGGTTGTAGGAGGGAGAGAGGGGGATTTAGTAGATTATGGTATCTTGTTCTTGAGAAAAAGCGATATGCACGATGTTTTGTTATTCACTTGTCAGTCTCATAGAGTCTTCATTTTAAGGCGCAGAATGTCGAACACTAAAGCCTTTGAATTCAAGGGTCAGTGAAATTATTGGAAATGTCATTTTAGAAAGGGAAGAATGACCAAAAAATGTTTGTTCTCGTCTGACATTCAAACCTAGCCCGTAGCACTAATGTTTTAATATTATTCCCTTTTCATTGATACCTATAATTCGAATTATGGATATCCAGAAACCTTGTCGAAGTCAATTATGGATATCAATAAATAGGGACTAAATAGCAAAACGGCAACCCATATCATCATGCCTACTTCTCATTCATTGTATACTGACTGTTTGTTCACGATCTGAATAAAATATTGTAAAAAGGCGAGGTTTAACGAAGCCATACGGACAATTTTCCGATTGTTGATTCATTGATCCACAATGTCAGCCCCGCCCTGCCAGGACACTTCTTGAGGGTTATAAACATTCTGATTCGATCCCGTAAGACAGGTTTGACTGTACTTTGATTTTTTTTTTAATTTTCAGGACGATACATAAGTCACAAGTCCTCAACTGTGATACATCGCTTTGCGAAAAGCAATACAGTTGACTGAATCTAATACCTAAAAAGCAGTTCATCACAACAAAAAGCAGTACATTGAACAAAAAAGCAAAACGGTCCCATGTTCTTTGCACATCATAAATGACAGTACATGTATTTTTACAAAACATCAGCATAAATGATGTATAATACATGTGTGGTCATTCAAAAATAATATATTAAAGATTTACTCCCTTGATGATAATAACAAAAATGATTTGATAAAATATTTCATGTAATACCTCCGACTTGGTCTAACTATACATTTGAAATAGAGTTTAGATAATCATATTTTTGATAAAAGTGACTTTAAACAAAAAAACAAGTTAAATTTTTAAACGATGGCGGACCGCGGTCGAAATCGCATTACTGGACAAAAAATAATTTATTCATACGTCACCATCACGTGCGCGAATAAGAAAAATACCTGTGCATGATCACATGACACACGTGGTCATAATCGATATTCTTACAGGCCGTGAGGAAACAGGTAATTTGCATTTAAAATTCATTCCACATTTATCGGAAAAACATGTATTTTCTCAAAACTTGTATGATTAATTATGACATTATTACATATTGTCTAACGAAATTTTGTTAAAATATTTGTTTCTGAAAACATGAAATAAACGAGGGAGATAATTTTTAAATCGGGAAAAAAATATTTGAGATGATCACAAATCATGCAGGTTTCTTCAGATTGTTGCTTAAATACCGTATTCATAGATTAGTTGTCAAAGTACATTTAGGGTTTTAAACAATATTTTATTCAAAGATTTTATACATACATATGAATAAGAGTGAAGCAATACAGGATCTGACAGTAAGCGTAACGCTTATATGTAAGTCATCTCCTGAAACAATGGATACTGTACAATGATACTGAATGGAAAGTACATTTAGCAGATTATTCATTGATACCACTTGATCGATGTAAATCGTTTCAATTCTGAAACAATTAGTCAAGAAAAAAATCAACTTACCGTCACAACGAAGCGCGTGACCACCATTTTCCTTTACAAGTAAGCAGTATGGTTACCAAAACAGCATATGTCGCGGTACAGTTAGGTCACGTGATTACATAGCGTGATGATAGCTATCGTTTAGAGTGATTCAGTAGAGCGATTCAGGTTGGATAAGCCACTTGGGGAACGTCCTTAGGAGAATCAAACTGAACTGAACTGAACTGAACAGGTTGGATAAATAGGGGCTAGAGCGGCATTGAAGCTCAGAGCGACACTTCTCGAAAGGGTAATACTAATTTCCCTGCCTGTGCCGTCGATCATGCCATTCAGTTAGCGACCATACATGCAAAAGTTGCCGTCGACCGAGGCAGTCAACAACATTCTCAGCTCGGTCGACAGCCATTAGCAATAGTATAATATGGCATTAGTGGGAATTTGTGGTCAATAACCATTTTGTATAGTACCGGATTCGTCGACGGCAGAGGTAAACACATTGGTATTTCCCGTGTGTTTCTGTAGAAGTAGGAAACTTGAGAGCTGATTATTTTCAAACGGAGAGGTCTTTTTGAGCGAGTGTGGTCGTAAAAAGAGAGGGGAAGAGCAGGGAAGATTTATAGCGGCATATACCCGCTCTGGACTATTAGCGGAGTCCCCACTCCCCGGGAGAGACTGTAAGAGTTTGTGGTTTGCGCAGAGTTGATCCCAATTTTCTTCTGTTCATTTCGGTCCTTTGAAACACCGCAAACCACCACAAACCATTTTTGAAGTACTAGATCTACAAACAACTTTATATGAAATACTGATTAACATAGATTAAGTATCCATTCGCCCCGTTTAAGATAATTATTACACATATTCTGTTATTGACTTTTGACTTTAGATGATGAGCACTTTGCACAAAATGAATGATATGACCCTAATCAGTGTGCATTACAAAAATGATACTTCTTCTTCTTCCCGTACAGTACAGGGCCCACTCTGGAGCATTGTCGTACTTGATACAGTCCTAAATTCGATCTTTTAGGCAGATCTCAAAAGAAGAGGCAAATATAACCTTTGAAGTTGTTAAACTTTTCAATAATTTATAGTTCACATTCTCAATTAAAAGTTTGCACCCCATACTTTGACTTGTAAATACTGTAGCTGCATCAGGATTTGATGGTGAGGCACCACATTCTGATTATTTATAGTGTTGGATGAAAGTAGATCTATGTTAAAATTGATGAAACACATAAAAATATTAGGCATGTTCAAAGTATGGATAAGCACATAGAGGCCATAAGCAGCAGAATAGTGCAAGTGCAGTTGCGCGCATCCAGTCCTGCACGTAATCCTCGCGAGGGTGTGTTGCAGTATTAATAGACAGACAGACAGACAGACAGACAGACAGACAGACAGACAGATAGATAGGTAGATAGATAGATAGATAGATAGATAGATAGATAGATAGATAGATGCTACAATAGACATACAACAACAAGAAGAAGATTAATCTGGTGGTTTGTATACTTTATAGCGAACACGCGAAGTATGTTCGCTTTACTGTATCAGTTTTGGTCCTATATACTTAGGCAGATAAAATGTGTGGTAACGATCATGGTTGCGGCCATCTTGGAGAACCGGAAGTTCGAAAGTTATCGCGAGACTAGTCACGAACCAAGTGCTCTAATCGAATTTTTTACGAGTTCACAAACTTATTTTTGCAATCACTCTATAAAGGAAATGTACATTAAATATTTCTCTCTACAATAATTCTCGTTTTTGTTAGGTATGTTCGTAGAAATGATAGCTCAAACTGTAAACGTTTTTTTAGTTTGAGGTTTTGTCGTCTGCTCGGGACCGGAAATTAGTCTAGACCGGAAGTGAGTTCTTAGGTAAAACCACGTACACGGCGCGTCAGGTGAATTGGAAATGACGGCGCACCCGAGAGCGCACCAGAGAGCCCACCTAGGTTAGAATGGAGCAGGAATGGTGTGTTTGGCCAGTGTTAACTAGCACTTTGATGAAAAAGTTGATTTCTGCGACTTTTTTAAGTAAAATAATCATGACACAGCCTTAACATCTATAGTTTAGCCCATTTCAATTATCTTTGGAACTGAATAAATAACAATCAGATACAAAAACGAATTCTTTGATTTGCTAATCAAAGCAATCATCATGAGTACAATTTTAAACACCATATGATTTAATACTCAGAATTAAACGAATTATCTGAAGTGTCTCTCAGCTGAGGAATATAAGGTTTGCTTCGAGAGGGCAGCAGGACTGACTTCCGATAATGTTATTTTGAAGACGGTTGAATCCCTGCCTCTTAATGGTGCAGATCGCTGAGGAAAGTGTGGACTTTCAGATGATTAGTGCACCTCACCACTGTCACAAAGCAGCTTAATATTATGACAGCAGACCATAAGGGCACCTTAAGAAGGCGAGCCTACATATGTTTCCGTTCTATCTGCATACCGAACAAGTCTGCTATGGTTCTTTCTTAATGGGCACTGCGGTTCTTCTTGGACATTTAAATTCACACTCTAATCGATACTGGCATGACGTTCAATCCGTCTTAAGGATTGCAAACCCTATAAGGTGTATTTTTTTTCGTTTTTCATTTCATTTTTTTTTTAACTTTTTTTCTTTATTCTTTCTTTCCTACTATGCATTACTCTAGAGCCTGACCCCGTTGCTGACGCCTTTAGCTGCACAATGAGGCTCATGTCGCTCATGGGTACTGGTGGCTTAGCAACGTCTTCAAATCAAATCAAATCAAATCACTTAACTGCTCTTAAATCCAGTTACAGGGCTAACCCCAAGTACAATACAAAACATACAACACATAAAAACATTCGGTACATGCAAGTGATGTATTTTCTGGCCATGACAGTGTATGGCTTACTTACTATATATAATGTTATTTAAAGTGAAACATCTCCAGAGGAAGCAATTCAGCCATCCCATCTCTGTGCCCCCTTCAACGCAAGACCAGCTCCCTAAGAAAAGAATTTGCATCCATTCACTGAAGCAAACACTTTCCCCTATAGAAGACCCACCTGGAAGGGCTATGCCTCCAGAGGAAGCAAAAAAGAAATCATAAAGGCTGCCTACTTATGTACAAGTGGCGAAAAATATGAAGGTGCACCACAGTTAGTTGCTCCTGTAGTAGGAGGAGAATATTCTGTAAAGAAAATTTCGTTGAGCGCCCCGACTGGGGATCGATCTCACAACCTCAAGATTATAAAGCGAGCACACAACCACTAGGTTAAAAGGTCCGGACCAGTTGGACAAGCCAGTTATACACTTTATATACCTAAATACATATTTACACATCACTCATTGGCCGTACTACTACACTCCTCCATCCTACCAAAGAACATTTGTATCAAATGTTAAGGAAATGAAATTATAATCCAGGTTCTTTTTGACTCTGCAGCCATTGCTTCGCCCTTTGGCTCCAAAGGTAATCATCCTGGTCACAGCACCACTGTAGTAGGTAAAAAATCTGTAAAGAAAATTTCGTCGAGCGACCCCACCGGGGATCGACCTCTCGACCCCAAGATTATAAAGCAAGCACACAAACTCTAGGCTAGAAGGTCCGGACCAGTTGGACTGGTCAGTTATGTACTCTATATACCTATATACATATTTACACATAACTAATTGGCCGTACTACTACACTCCATTGAAAAGCTGGTGTTTTTTCACACCTTAACTGTTAAAGCATCTGAATGATAACGATAAGGTTAATGAGAACACCCTCATGGAAAGCAGGTTGGCAAACCCAGACTCTGTGACTTCAAAACTGGGGCCAACACCCAAAGGATTTGATTGTTTTGGGTTTAACGGCCCTTTGAGACAGTATTTCAGTCTATATCGTGCCGTCTCCCAGAGACGGAGAAAGAGGAGAAATGATAGATGAGAGTAAAAATGTCCAAACAACCCCCACCCGCACCTACTGCAAGCACAGTAGGCCATTGTCCTACAATGTTCCAAATCTGTAGGACGCCCCGGCACTGGAAGTTACACACAGCACCATCGCACCACCCGACCACCCCCAACACCCAAAGGAAAGAATTTGCTCCCTATAGAGCAAATTTCCTCCCTTCAGAGTGGAATCCCAGCCTCCCACCCACACACATAAAAATGGTCACACTGCCAACTTGAGTGCCAAGGTAAACATGCAAGAAGACACATAAGTTGACTCTCCTTTGTAAAAATGGCAGAACCTTGCACACACAGCTATAGTTGCCTTATTTTAGTGCAGCGTGGATGTCACACGAGCTGCACCGATCTCTCAAGGATGTCACCATTACCATTATAGCATGATACAGTTTGCTAATCCAGGTGAGTGCCACTCGGGCCAATTTGACCCAAACTACAATGACAAGGTGGTCCCTAGGGTAGCACTTCACCCCCATCAAAGATCTGCTAGTACCGTATAGAGTGTGTTCGCACAAAGGCAGTGCCTTAATTTCATATTAATTCTGCTTTGGGGTGTTTTGTGGTGTTTCACCGGACTCTGTTCATTCTATTCTATTCTATACAAGCACCTGCCGGTAACCCGTGGTAACTATGTACACAGTTGATCCGGATATGACGTAATTTCCTCCGTGTATTGTGGGATAGAATTCCGTACGGTTACCCTTAAGTGCGAAAAGGACTCCTTTTCGCGAAAAGGACTCCTTTTCGCGAAAAGGACCTAAATTTCACGAAAAGGAGTTCCTTTATTATCAGTATGGGGAATGCTGAAATAATTTAACTCAAATGGTTAGAAAAATATTCATAATAGATTGTTTATGATGTTGTTATTGATTTATTTCAAGGATAAAAAGCATACTTGTTTTCTTGTTCTTCATCTTCTTTTCCTTAATATAAATCAAGTAAGTTAAATGATTTTTCTGATTGATTTACGCACTCATATACCTACATGACACATTCTTTTTTATTTTGTCTTACCAACAAGCTCAAAGTCAAAATAAAAATTTAATTTTAGCATATTTGTTCAAAATATTAGAGGCCGGTACGAAAACTGCATAAGAAGTCCTTTTCGCTAAATGCCTGACAAACGGAAAAAGGATTCAAATATTTTTTCTTCAACTGACTGTTTTCTGCTGTAATATGCTTACGTTGGACAAAGTGGTTTCCGTAATATGCATCACAAAATAAAATTAAATTTGAGCATGTTTGCTTGTACTTTTAGTAACCCGTATAGAACCCTTAAGACGTCATTTTCGCTTTGGTTTAAACAATATTTATTTCACGTAAATTACATGCATAACATTTACAGAGTACAAAATGGTGAACAGGATTTGATAACAAGCATCAAAACTTATACAATCATCTCCTGCAGAACAAGTAGCAATAGTGAATGGCAATACAAAAAATAAGATTACTTAACATGCATGTGTAATCTAAATGTGAATTTAATCGACTGAAATAGAGAGAGAGAGAGAGAGAGAGAGAGAGAGAGAGAGAGAGAGAGCAATGCAGTAAGAGGAGTTTCCCCATGGGCATTGTCCGAATGACCTTTGGTAAAATTAAGGTAGTTTTGATGATGCAGATACATGTATCTCATAACGGAGACATTTTCCCAATTTTCCCTTTTGATCATTTTATTTGGTTTTGTTTTGTCGTTGTCAGTTGTCAGTGTTACTCAATAATCTGTTTAACACGTTATGACGTGAATCTTTTTGTTCTTTCTATGTATTTTTGAACAGCTTTAAAGATATTTGTGTTTCTATCATTACATATTCCATCTATACCAAAAAAGAGGATGTCTGGTCTGATGTAATATGTGTGTAATCGGGTAAAATCTGTTGGACAGTCGTTAACATTTCTGCACGCATTAAGTCAAACTTGGGACACGATAAAAGAAAGTGATTATTGTTCTCAACCAAACCACATGTACAGTTAGGGTTAGGTACCAGATTTCTCTGAAATAAATGCTCAGTCAGGGAACTACATTCAGTTCGTAGTCGCGTGTGAAGCATCTGGAATCGTCTGCTTCCAGTACTGTAATAGGCGGGTATTTTCGGGGTTTCAAGTTGGATTAAACGTTTAAAGGAGTTTAAAGAGTCCGCGGTTTTAGCTGGAGTTGAAAGAGAATTCCATGCAGTTATAGTTGACGGGAGGAAAGAATTAGCGTACATTTGTGTGCGCGCAATAACTTGTTGGTAGTCATCAACATTACGTAGGGCATAAGAAGATACATCACCTATACGTGGCGGGAGAATGTTTGTCAAATAAGGTGGAGTCAATCCATTTTGCATTTTATAAAATTGATAAAGTTTGTGGAGATTACGTCTTTCTGACAATTTCAGCCACCCTACTTCTTTATATAATTTATTTATTGAGATTAACTTTGTTTTCGCTTTAAATGCCTAAGAAACGAAAAGGACTCAAATAGGCCTATAAACTTTTTTTCTCTAAATATTTATGTTTTAACTGATTGGTTTGTGCTCTAATATGCTTTTCTTACATAAAATTATTTCCTTAATGAAAAGAACAAAATCAAGTCAAATCATAGTAAGCGTATTTGCTTCAAGTTTTAGTAACCCGCACGAAAAGCTAGAAGTCCTTTTCGATTAACGCCTCTGAAACGAAACGGGCTTGAACTGCTTTAATTTCTCAAGTTTTATTTATATTTTCTACTATATCGAAGGTTTGTAAAATAATGTTTTCTTTTAAGCTACAGTGGGCGAGCGACTATAGTGGGGCTTTCCATCAAAAATTTAGGCTCTTTTGTGGAAAGGAATTCTTTTTGACGAAAAAAACAGCTCGGTATAAACAAGGAATTTATTTCATTTTAAATATTTATTTATTTTTATGTTAAACTGATGATATGTCATTTGGACCTAGTATCGAAAACAAAGATTGTCGTATCAATATACTATACTATACAAATACCTTCGTGCGTTCGGAAGAAATAAAAAAAGATAAATTACTAAATAGATAAATAATTCCATGTAATCTGCATCATAGCCGCAAAGCGGCTTACTTGAAATGGAGTAGATAAGTCACTGAAAATAAACTTTTCCTAAATACATGTTCAAATCTTGAACAAGTTAAGATTATTGGAGCAAATATTTGAGATTCGAAATCGTTTATATAAGACCACCCATTTAAAGAAATATACATTTTTGAAAAAAATGGTATTCTGCTTTATTAACACTTATGCTGATGACTATATGGTCTGTGTGAGTTATTACATTTATATTATATTTTTATTCATCAATATTTCAAGTCAAATCGTTTGAAAATACACATAAAAAAATAATAATTTCATGTCAAAATCATAGGATTATCTAGTCTGTATTAACAAGCTGTTGATCGAATTATCGGCACACTTCTATGGAGCAATTAAGGTACATCGGTAGCTGGCATTAATTGAAGTATCACACCTTCACTCATCGCTTTACAGGCGTCATTAACAGCAGTTCAATAGACATGTATACATAGGCTTACCGTTTCAATTGTAAGTATTGGTGTAATGATAAAATTATCTGCGGAAATATATAAGTCTCTCAGAATCTCATCATTTCAGAACTGAAGAAGAATCTGAATTATATATTAGTATTTTTCAATAAGAAAACAAACACGGTAACTATTAAAGAAAAGAAATCCCATGTATAGGATTCAACGTTTAAATTAAGATTACTTTGGTTAACGTGTGCAAATTTACATGCATATCGTAGAAATCGAACAGTGCATTTTGCTGTGTGTTGGGGGAATTGTGCTAATCATAAAGGTATTCTTTCATGTTAATTGATGGTCCTGAAAAGGGCCTTTTTTATGTAGATTTAGAGTCTGTGGCGGTAGCTGCAGAAGATTCTTCTAATCCTATTCTGAAACTTTCTCATGCCACTGTTACGGCGAAGTCTCTCAGATGAGTCGAGATGGACTAGGTCTTGATCGTAGTCTATGGGGTAACGGACATCTTTGAACTCGACGAAGAATTGACCGTATCTTTTTTTGAGGAGACTGTTTATGATCAGACGCTGCTCGTCGAAATTTTCTTCAGTTAAACCTCCTTGAAAGTCTCATCGGGTCTGTATTTCGGCAATGTAGATCATTGTGACTCAGTGACGATAGAGTGCGTCGACCAGCTGGACTATTCTGGAGTAGATGTCTTCGGGCTCCGAAGTCGTTGTAATATCGTTACCATCTACAGCAGAACTGCGTAGTGCCAGCTGGAAACTTAGGATAAAAAATTTATCTTTTGGCAAACGTGGCAGGGCGAATTATTTATCATTATTAAGTGATCAATAGAATTTATTAAAACAGCAACTATAAAAATTTAAAGAGTAACTACACTTCAGGAACTGACTGAATCAGATCCCAAACCCTATCCTCAACATCAAAGGGAAAGATTGACAAATACATCCCAACAAACAATAAATTACAAGTGATAAGCCGAGTCAGAAGCTCTTTCCCAAATAGGTGGCAACTCAGCTATCTTTACTGAACTAAATAATTTAGACCAACAGAAGGGTTACAACAGACTAAGCAAATTATACGAAAAACATTCAACAACTATTTTTATCTATTTTCTATTTTATTATAGAAGGGTTAAAATGAGAACACAATAAACAGCACCGAACATAAAACAAATGCAACCGCAACGAAAATACCGCCTTGGGACGGTCAGTAATAGCTACTGGGGGGGGGGGGGGGGTTAAACCGGTTTTACTGGGCCCAAACCTTCACCCTCACCCTCCGCCTATAAAGCTTATTTACAATCCCATTAAAGACTGACCTTCACATCACAATAGGTGGACTTCACGTTTGTCTGAATTATCTCTGCAAACAATAGCTCCAAGGTAATTACCTGACCTTAAAATACTATTTCAGCTTTAACACAATAAAGTAATAATAAGTTCAGCTTAAAGACAATAAAGTAACAATAATTAAAGAATAAAAGTAATAAATACCAGCCCAATACCTGTTTTCTGGGTCCTTTTCGTGAAATTTAGGTCCTTTTCGCGAAAAGGAGTCCTTTTCGCATTTTAGGGTAACCCAATTCCGTACACACATTTGTTGTGGCGTTGAAAATTCTTACATTTTTGCAGATTTTGTTGAAGTAAATCAAGGATCATATGCATAACCACTGGTGAACCATACAGGACAAAATTTCTGGGACCATGGATCCCAAAATCGCGAAGAAGACCCAGGATTCGTTGGGAAAAATCATAAAAAAACCGCCGCTGACAGAGAAACTTTTGGGAAAACCACCGTTTCGATTTCTTCATGATATCATGACATCAGTAAGCTCAAAAGCACTAAGTATTCCTGGTGAATGATTGGCTTTGAATATCATCAGTAATGCACCAGCCGTTTGTAACCATGGCCCACCCGCCCCGTGGCAGAGGGGAAATTCGCTGTGTGTTTTCACGAGTGCTGGGCAAATGCCAGGGTTAAGGTGGGTTCATAGAATAACCGAAAAGCACAGAAATACAGAAAAGCACCTGAATAACCAAAAAGCAATTTCAAAAGTTAGTTTTACATGAGAATAATTATCTAAGTAAGTCTTTTCGGGGTTGGAAATTATTTGTAGGACTATTTGTGATATTTTTTCACTGCGGATGTTGTACTATAATGTACAGCATTTCTCCCAGTGCTTTTCGGTTATAACAAGGCATGGGAACTGTCATCTGCTTTATGGGGATTTGCTTGATGAAAAGACGAAGTCCCTGCTCTTCCCTTATGAGTGTGTTTGCGGGAGGGGGGGGGGGGGGGGGGGGGGGGGGGGGGGGAGAGTGGTTACAAGTGACTAATGCATACACAATTCTGATACCTGATACTAGTCCCTTGGCTAATGGTCTGATGTGATGGAAGTGCAGTTGGTGATGCTACTAACTGGTGACTGTATATGGGCAGATCTGCAATAACTCAACAACTATATACCTTTGCCATGCAAGTGCAGCTGGCTCATTGGAAAGTACAAATGCTTTCAGAGTGTTTCCTGTGGGGTTAATCGTGGTTTTATAGATTGGGTTTGAAAGCGTTCTTGCAGTACCAACTACTGTTGTTACAACCGCATCACCACTTACTTTCAACAGCTCTACCAGCTAAACTTGCCGGGCTGCGTAGCACAGTCAATTGCGCATCAGATTCGAGAGCCAGAGGTTCCGGGTTCGATACTGGATCCAGCCACATACTGTTGTTTCTCCTTCTGTTGATTCAAGAAGGGCAGTTGTCAGTTACTGGCGAAAGTATGTGCCTTTAGTATTGTAGTTTTGAGTATCGAACATGAAATGGGTACCCAAATAAATTTGCCCATTTGAGTCAACATCACAACAAAATTAACATAATTTCTATTAGTAGTTTATTACTGGTTAACTGCTTAGGTCCTAAGCAGTAAGGAGGTCTAAGCATTCCCAGGAATAGTGTGGTTAGGGTAACTGACAGTTCCGACATGACCACAGCTGTTTACTGTTCAAAGTAAAGCAACAACAAACAAACCAGCTAAACTTGAATGAGTTTTAGGCTGTTAGTGTCATACAGTGGACTCTTTGCAACAATAGCATTTGCTCCCAAACTTTTGATATTAAGCTGAATTTGCTGTTATAAAATACAAATTAAGAACAATATTTAAAGCCATACAGTGCAGTGTTAGAAATAAGCAATTGCCAACTTGCCCGACACGGATTAAATTTGCTGGGGGCAAGCTGATAGTCTTGGAAGGTTGCCCCCTGGACAACCTATGATTCTGGTAAATTCTGGAAAATAACTTTGTTTCATGTCTTTTTTGAAGTTTTGCATGAGAAGTTTGAAACCCACCAATATAGTGTTTTGAAGGAGAAAAAATAAATCCTTGTGACGTCAAAGTAGTGCTGTGAAAATGATTAGGCAGCTGTGATCAAAACTGTTGGTCAGTTATCTCTGAAGTTCATGAATTCATGCTTAGTGTCTTAGAAAGGGAGAGCATTTTTGGACTATGTTTACTTATGTGACTTCGGAAGAAAATGACATGTAAACGGTTTAATTGCAATGGAATACAGGGGGACAAGTTGAAATCTTGGCGGACAAGTTGAAATTCATTTCAGGCGCCCCTGGGCAAGTTGGTGTCTGGGCCTTATTTCTAACACTGTCAGTGCATACTGAAATGACGTTATAAAGAATTTTGCTACATTGTAATGAGTGCCATATAAAGAGAACTGTATCTTTTACATGAAAATGGCAACGTGATTCATTGCCCAAATTTGCTCTAGATAATATTGTACCTATAATTGTCATCTTCAACTTTCATTTCTTTTAAGTTTTAACTGTCCAAAAATTAATTGAAATGATTAAGGAAGAAAGCTAAAAATAATCAACCTTTTAAGGTGTATTTGAGTTTGAAATAGAGCCAAGAGATTCCTAACTGTCACAAGGTATTTCTATCATACATGCACATTGCACTGCCAGTATCAGCATCTTTACCCATGATTATCCTCCTTAAATATGAAATAAAATTATTTACGTAGAAATGTGTTTGTTAATATGACTGGCAAAAGTCTGTTAATACTGAAATCTGAAGATTTCTTTTTTTTTGTGGGCGGGGGGGGGGGGGGGGGGGGGGGGGGGAGTATTTTTTCTCTGTGACTGGTATTTGAGCTGCTACTTGATTTATCTTCTAGACTATTACTCAGCTGATCCCTTCGGCATTATTGCCACAGTTAGTCCTCTTCGTTAGACGGTAGAAATTGAGTTATTATATGACAGCTAGTCATAACTATTGGAATATTCATATTTCATAAAATATTGTATATGTGTGTGTTTTCTTTTTCATCATGAAGAGGCTTAAAGGTTCTTGATATTGACAGTGAAGTAATAGGCATCCACTGAGAAAAGCGCTGCAGTTTGTGTCACACGCTGACTAAATCACGGCCTGTGACCTTTTGTTGATCATAGATCAGGGTTCGAGGTTATAAAACTGGAGAATAATCTCAAACTCAAAATAAAGCACACTGATAATTGGCAGCCAATCAGTGTGCTTTATTTTGAGTTTGAGTTTATAACCTTGGGGCCAGCTCTTAGAATGTTTACGGTACAGTTGATTATTGTATTATATTATTTACAGGTGATCAAAACAACAGGATTTATGAAGGGTCTCTTCACAGACACAGAAATGAACTCAGATAATGTCAAGGTTTGTACTTACCCAGAGCTCCAAATAAGGTGGGGTGATAGGGATAATTCAGAGAAAAATTTTCTTATTTTTCAATGAAAACATACACTGTGACCCCTCATTAGAACCATCTCGGTGAGACGGCACAAAGTATGTTATTTTGGAAAAATAAGGAAAATTATCCATAAATTATCCCTTTTACCACTTCTTATCTGAAGCTCTGCAATTAAAGATTTACCGGGCTGTGAGACAGGTATTCCCATCTCAAGAATGACCGTAAACATTAGTGATCATCAATCTGACAGTCTTGTGTTTTCATTCCAAAACAACCCCAAAAATCTAGAATGATCTGTCTTATAAGACAAGTCTTCACGAAACTCTGTCTGACTGCCTGACATGTCTGGTAAAAATTCATTTGGTCTGGTAAAAATGTTTTGAATTTTCAAGTACATTTTAATCCTTTTATCTGATTCGGTCCTGTAAACTCTCACACACTTCCGTAAACTCTGTAAGACAGCTCTAGATTTTGGGGGATGCTTTGGAGGAGGAAACCTCTGTCTCATTTTAGAATAAATCAGATACTCCCAGGTAAATGATGCTGTGGTATTTGACCAGTTAGGCTTAGCCCGCACACCCCAGTAAGCCCACATTAAGTCCTTGGCATATGATTATAAGCACTAATTTTTCACTGGTCTAAGTTCATTTTCACTGGTCTATCAGTTGTCAGTTACTGGTGAAAGTAAGTGCACTTAGTAGTGGTTATAAGAGATCTAAGCCTGCCCAGGAATAGTGTGGTTAGGTTAACGTACCATCCAGACATGACCATAGCTGTTAACCGTGGACGTAAAACAATAACACAACAACAATTTTACACAAGCTGTAAATGCTATAGTTTTTGAGTGTTCACTTACAATGTTTCTCCAGCCTCATACAGCATGCAGCGCTACCGTCAAAATTCTAAATAATGGAATAGATGGGTCTGAACAAACAATGCAGATCCGGATTGGACTGCTCCCATGGCTGAGAGTGTAGGCTCTGATCTGACAACTCTGTTGGGAGCAGTCTGATCTGGGTCTGCATTGTTTGATTCAGCATGTTAGGACAGCTACATATTGTACAATTGAAGTTAAAAGAAATCAGTATTTTTGCAGATCTGTTTATGTAACAGTTTCGCGTATCAACTTTTAAAATCAGCTGAAAGTCTCTGTTTTGCACTACAGAAACATTTTCATGCTTTTCTTCATTGGGAACTGAATCTATAAATAAAGAAATCAACATCAAATCATTTACAGAACTTATCTCACTGAGTTGTTGATTGTTTTGTAGGATAGAGACGCAAAAACAGCATTTCTTCAGAAAGCCATAGATCTAGTCAGTAAGTACGGACATGAGTAGCCTAGCTTATAAACTACATGCCTTTTATATGTCATTTGTCTTGATAGAGTATTTGATTATTTTCCCTTCCAAAACAGTCCCAAAGATCTAGATCCATCTTACAAGATGGATATAGATCTTTGGGATTGTTTTGGAAAGGACAGGGCCTGACAAATCCATTGTCCGGCTGCCTGCTACAAGTTATTAAATTTTGCTGGGCAAGTAAAATTAATTCTAACTTGCCCAGAAAAATGTATAAGCGTATAGGGAAACCCCCTAGGTTTCAGCATTTAGCAATGCAAGTTATGTACAGGACATGTAGGTCAAATTTTGATTTGTCAGGCTGTGAAGGGAAAATGCATATAATGTATGTCGCATTCGTATAACCAACTAAGATATTTAGGTTCATTTCAGAAAAGGGGATTCCCTTTTGAAAACTGAATAAATTTGTTGCTTACATTATAATTTGTACATTGATATTTCTTCAGAAAAATCTGTAGAAGAACCATCTTTCGTATGTTCTAATGAGTGACGCAGATATATACAATAATGACAATTGAGGCATTGGACATGATATGATCGCAGCCAGAGAATACCATTATCAACCCACATGATAGCAGAGGTCAATATTGGTATCCTGTAGTTGACATCACATCACCTCTAATGTCAGACTCATTGAACTGTCAATATTTCATCATATAAGCCAACAAACTGTATTAGTATATAATCTATTGACAAAATTAAACACAATTCATTGGTTCAGAGGCTGATCACATGAGATAGACATTCATATGATTCATGTCTCATAGTTTATGACATAACGTTTTATTATTATACATGTATAACATAAAGATTAAGCAATTTTCATTGGCTCAGAGCTGATTTCAACCCATTCAATATTTTGTTATATTCACTGGCCTGGGGTTTTTCCCATTGAATATTAGTTTCTAAATTTAGATCACGTGCTGAAGCAATCAGTAGTGGAAAACCAGGGTAGACTGGTTTCATATTTCTGCAGTATGCCGCAAACACTATATTGTGAAACGGGTACCAGTATCGGTTGTAAATAACAAACGTGGCGGATGACACAGCTAAGCAACGAAAACAGATTTGCAAGCCTAACTGAAAAAACAATAACAATATTGTTGTTGTTATATAATAAAACAATTGTTGACTATGGAGTCATTGGATATGATGTGATATTCACCAGAAAATACAGTAGAACTTCAATGGCTCGAACCCTGATGGCTCGTTCACCCTGCCTGGCTAGAACTCTTTTTCTTGGTCCCTAGAGGTCACTTTATAAGGAAACTAACCCTGGCTGGCTAGAACTACCCTTGGCTGGAACTAATTTTCATGATCCCAAGCCTGTTCGAGCCCATGAAGTTCTACTGTACCAATATTGACCTCGGCTATCGCCTCGGTCAATATTGGATATTTTCTGGTGAATATCACATCATATCCAATGCCTCCATAGTCAATAATTGTATAATGTTGCATGGTTGTTGACGTAAAGTCTAAATGGCCCATGGTTTGTGAATTTATGTCACTTGAAATTTTGACATCAAGTTTACTAAAATGACAGACGGTTCAACTATAGTTACCCTTATTATATAAAAAAGCAATTATTGTTTACTTGTTATGTCGAACATGAAGTGTTATTGAAAATTAAATCAAATTAATTATTGACATCTGCTTCACATCAGTAAATATGAAGTTTAATTTTCAATAACACTTCATGCCTAATGCAACAAAAGTCAGTAATTGTATACAGGAGTCAGCCTAGAGGGAGAAGTGGGAGAAATAGTCTCCCTTTAGAAACTGACTGACTTCTCCGTTTTGAGCTGAGGGCGAAGTCAAAATGTGTAAAACATAGAGAAAATGTTGCAAAGCTTCTCCCTGTCTGCAAACCCTCAGCTGACCCCTGTGTATAGTACTGCCTAAATGGACAACTGAAATTGGTTGCAAGACAATATGGTACATCAAAACAAGTATAAACTTTAGCACTTTTGTTCCTTACGTACATGATGTAACCTGTTTGAAAAGTTTGAGGTCATGAAAGCTTGGTCATGAAAGTTTGGCGTAAAACTATCACTGGTTCTCAGGTACGTAAGATGATGTAATATCAGCACCAAATATTGTGTGTAACTTGTGTACTCTCAGCTCACATACCATAAAATAGGTCAACATTGTTTTTCTTCAATATAGGTGTAGCAACAGGGAAAAGCATATCAGCCAGACCTGCCAAGATAGTGGCCGGACATGAACCAGAGAAAACCAATGAATTTCTTCAGGCTTTAGCTGCAGCCATCAATGCAAAGGTACAGTACTTAGCAAACAAAACTTAGCAAGTGGCTCAGTACTTCAGGGTAAAGTGTGAAGAATGATACATCTGGGCTCATTTTTAGCTCGCCTAAACGAAGTTCAGGAAGAACTATTGTACTACCCCGGCGTCGGCGTTAGCGGTGGCATCGGCGTTAGCGGTGGCATCGGCGTTAGCAAAATGTTAAAGTTTTACGTTAAAGTTTTTTAGGTGATGGGCAAGGCACTGTCAGGCTAGCTATCCTGTCCCTGTGACAGGTCTTGTTCTCCATTCAGATCTATGGATGCAGCCCCAAAGGAGAATACTGATCTGAGACTATCTGTGTCCCGTCTCAAATGGGAGTCTTACAATGATAATAATAATAATAATAATAATCGTCTGGTAGCAGAACTAGCTAAAATCAGTAGAATTTTACAAGAACAGCTGACTGCAATAAATTTAAAGATCGCTATGCTTTTTAATTCTAGACCAGAACCAACATCTGATAAGACTGAATTTCAAGCAGTTTCAGTTATGTCGGTATGTGACGATTCAACTTTTGTGACACTTGACGAAACCAGTCTGCAAACTCTGAAAATTGGGACACTGAAATAATCGCTGTAACTTTTCAAATGATAAGTTTGCTGTTTTTAGCTCACCTGAGCACGAAGTGCTCAGGGTGAGCTTTTGGGATATCGTGATGTCCGTCGTCCATCGTACGTGTGGACGGACGTCCGGACGTCCGTCAACTTTTGCTTGTGTACACTCTAGCGGGGACAGTTTTGATCCAATCTTTCTGAAACTTTGTCAGAATGTTTATCTCCATAAAATCTAGGCCAAGTTCGAAACTGGGTCATGTCGGGTCAAAAACTAGGTCACTAGGTCAAATCTTAGAAAAACCTTGTGTACACACTAGAAGGCACAGTTTTCATCCAAAGTTCATGAAACTGTGCCAGAATGTTTATCCTCTTTATATTTAGGACAAGTTCGAAACTGGGTCTCGTCGGGTCAAAAACTAGGTCACTAGGTCAAATCATAGAAAAACCTTGTGTACGCTCTAGAGGACACAGTTTTGATCCAATCTTTATGAAACTTTGTCAGAATGTTTATCCTCATAAACTCTAGGCCAAGTTCGAAACTGGGTCATGTCGGGTCGAAAACTAGGTCACTAGGTCAAATCTTAGAAAAACCTTGTGTACACACTAGTAGGCACAGTTTTCATCCAAAGTTTGTGAAACTGTGTCAGAATGTTTATCCTCATAATATTTAGGACAAGTTCGAAACTGGGTTTCGTCGGGTCAAAAACTAGGTCACTAGGTCAAATCATAGAAAAACCTTGTGTACGCTCTAGAGGACACAGTTTTGATCCAATCTTTATGAAACTGTGTCAGAATGTTTATCTTCATAAACTCTAGGCCAAGTTCGAAACCCTGTCATGTCGGAGGAGCGGCTGTAGCGTAGTGGATAACACTCCGGATTACCAACCCAGGGGTCGCAAGTTCGATCCCCCGCTTCTCCGGTCTTTCGGATGAGACTTTAAACCGAGGTCCCGTCTCCATATGACCTCGTTGTTGGTGGGACGTTAAACCCGAGTTCACTCACTCACTGTCATGTCGGGTCAAAGACTAGGTCAAATCTTAGAAAAACCTTGTGTACATTCTAGAAGGCACGGTTTTGATCCAAAGTTCATGAAACTTTGTCAGAATGTTTATCCTCATGATATTTAGAACAAGTTCGAAACTGGGTCATATCGGGGCAAAAACTAGGTCACTAGGTCAAATCATAGAAAAACCTTGTGTACGCTCTAGAGGACACAGTTTTGATCCAATCTTTATGAAACTTTGTCAGAATGTTTATCCTCATAGACTCTAGGTCAAGTTTGAAACTGGGTCATGTCAGGTCGAAAACTAGGTCACTAGGTCAAATCTTAGAAAAACCTTGTGTACACACTAGAAGGCACAGTTTTCATCCAAAGTTCATGAAACTTTGTCAGAATGTTTATCCTCATTATATTTAGGACAAGTTTGAAACTGGGTTTTGTCGGGTTAAAAAGTAGGTCACTAGGTCAAATCATAGAAAACCCTTGTGTACGCTCTAGAGGACACAGTTTTGATCCAATCTTTATGAAACTTTGTCAGAATGTTTATCTCCATAAACTCTAGGCCAAGTTCGAAACTGGGTCATGTCGGGTCAAAGACTAGGTCACTAGGTCAAATCTTAGAAAAACCTTGTGTACATTCTAGAAGGCACGGTTTTGATCCAAAGTTCATGAAACTTTGTCAGAATGTTTATCCTCATAATATTTAGGACAAATTTGAAACTGGGTCATGTCGGGTCAAAAACTAGGTCACTAGGTCAAATCATAGAAAAACCTTTTGTACACTCTAGAGGACACAGTTTTGATCCAAGCTTTATGAAACATTGTCAGAATGTTTATCTCTATAAACTCTAGGCCAAGTTTTGAAACTGGGTCATGTCGGGTCAAAAACTAGGTCACTAGGTCAAGGGAAAAAAAATCGTATGTACGCTCTAGAAGGCACAGTTTTCAACCAAAGATTATGAAACTTTGTCAGAATGTTTATCCTTATTAAATGTAGTATAAATTTGAAAATCGGTCATGTCGGGTCAAAAACTAGGTCACTAGGTCAAATCATAGAAAAACCTTGTGTACGCTCTAGAGGACACAGTTTTGATCCACACTTTATGAAACTCTGTCAGAATGTTTATCTCCATAAACTCTAGGCCAAGATTGAAAGTAGGTCATGTCGGGTCAAAAACTAGGTCACTAGGTCAAATCTTAGAAAAGCCTTGCGTGCGCACTAGAAGGAATAGTTTTGATCCAATCTTCATGAAACTATGTCAAAATGTTTATTGTCCATATATCTAAGCCCCCTATGAAACTAAGTTAGGTCGGGTCAAAAACTAGGTCACTAGGTCAAATCTTAGAAAAACTTTGTGTTCACCCAAGAGGGCACAGTTTTGATCCAATCTTTATGAAACTCTGTCAGAGTGTTTATCTTTATGAAATCTAGATCAAGTTTGAAACGTCATGTCGGGTCAAAAACTAGGTCACCAGGTCAAATATAAGGAAAACCTTGTATACGCTCCAGAGTGCACAGTTTTGATCCAATCTCAGTGAAACTTTGTCAGAATGTTTATTCTTACAATATCCAGGCCAAGTTTGAAACTGGGTCATGTCGGGTCAAAAACTAGGTCAAATATTAGGAAAACCTTGTGTACGCTCTAGAGGACACAGTTTTGATCCAATCGTTTTAAAACTTTGTCAGAATGTTAATCGTCACAATATTTAGGCCAAGTTTGTAAGTAGATCATGTCACGTCAAAAACTACGTCACTAGGTCAGATATAAGAATGACCTTGTGTACACTCTAGAGGGCACAGTTTTGATCCAATCTTCATGAACCTTTGTCAGAATGTTTATCCTCAAGATATCCAGGCCAAGTTTGAAACTGGTTCATGTCAGGTCAAAAACTAGGTCACTAGGTCGTGCACACCCTAGAGGGCACAGTTTTGATCCGATCTTCATGAAACTTTGTCAGAATGCCTATCTCCATAAAATCTAGGTCAAGTTTGAAACTGGGTCATGTTGGGTCAAAAGCTAGGTCACTAGGTCAAATCTAAATTAAGTTATGCTGCAAGAATCAGAACTAACATTGCAATGATGCCAGCCACAACTCCTTGGAATACATTAGTTTCACCACAGTGAGATAATGATGCTACCATTCTATCATCTGTCTTTGCTTAGTTCAGTCTAGTTCAAATCCATCAAAGGAACTCAACATGAACGGGAACTTTTCGGAGAAGGAACTCAACATGAACGGGAACTTTTCGGAGAAGCGACTCTGCCATTTTCAGCTCACCTGAGCCTTACAGTATTGGTGTTAGCTGCCTCTGTAATCCATCCATAAACATTTTCAAACATCTTTGAAACCACTGGGCAGACTAAACTCAAATTTCATATGGAGCCTGCACATGGGTCTAAGGATTGAAAGTTTGTCAAATGATCTTGGTCACATGACCAAGGTGGCCGCCATTCCCATGTATGGTAAAAACTCTTATAAATCTTCACCAGAGCCAGTGAACTGATTAATGCTCAGGTGAGCGATTCAGGGCCACCATGGCCCTCTTGTTATAGCTGATATGAGCCTTGATACGAGAAAACCAACAATGTGGTTGTGCGCCCAGCGCAGACTCAGATCAGCCTGGGCATCCGCCCAGTCTGATCAGAGTCTTCGCTGTCCGCATGGAGGTAGCTTAGACCCTTAGCTACCCTTTGAGCCCTTAGAGAAGAGTCTGATCAGATTGGGCGGATACCCAGGCTGATCTCAGTCTGCGGTGGGCGCACAGCCACATTGTTGGTTTTGTCGTGTCGCGGCTCATATGTGTCTGAAAGAAGCAGATGGAATAGCAATGAGTGTTGACTCTCATCCGACCGCTCCTTCATGGTCTGCATTATCTGCCTAGACCTATCTGTCCCAATATTTAGATTTTTTTGCAGTACAATCATACCTGTCTTAAGGAGTCACCCATGGGAAGGACAAAATGCGGCTGCTTAAGACAGGTGACCCCTTAATACAGGTTCATTTGCACTATATTTTGGTTTGTGAGACCCTGAAAATGTGACTGCTTAAGACAGGTGATCCCTTAATAGAGGTGACCACATGAGCAGGTTTGAATGTACTTCAGAAGTAAACTTAAAAACAAACAAAAAAATGCCTACTTTAACACATGTCTGTTTTAGTTTTTCACTAGCCAGACTTTAGCCTCAGGCAAATTGGCAGGGAAAATTCAGTGAAAAGTCCGGGAATTTTTGTTCGCCTCATTACTGACGACCCTACTGAGTGAGTGGAGTATCTGCTTTGTTTATATAAAACCATGTAAGAATTATTATTTTCACACATCAGTATCAATTTCTAGGTTGACAATGAGGAATGTGTGAACAAAGTATTAAATAAAGGGAGTTCAGGAAAGTCAGAAGAGAAAAAGACTAGAGAGAGAGATTCAAGTGCTGATAAGAGACAAAGAGATGAGGTAAGTATCAAGGGCAATAACTCTGCTCAAGTAGTAAGTGTACAATAGTTACCTTAAATATCTGGACACTTTAAGGTAAATGGGTACACTCTCAGGGGAAGCAACCCTGACATTATCAGTTGTGCTTCCCATCTGAATGGGGGTCAACTCTTAAAGGAAAGAATTTGCTCCCATAGGAGCGAATTCTTTACTCTAAGAGTAGACCCAATTTTAGAAGGGCTTTGTCTACCAAGGAAGCAAATAGGAAGTCGTAAAAGTTGTTCTCCCTTTTTATCCCCCGACCGAAAGGTTCGGGGGATATAGCGATGAGCCTGGCGTCCGTCCGTCCGTCTGTCCGTCCGTCCGTAAACACTTTCCCCTTTGGAATATTTTCATGATACTTCACAGTTATGTAGAACAGGTCATGACACAGTGTTGCGTACAAGAATGGTAACTCTTGCCATTGTACTTGTTGAATTATCTCCCCTTTGGTGATTTTTTGGCAGATTCGTGTCCGCTCTGTAACTTGAAAACCCTTTGGAATATTTTCATGATACTTCACAGAAATGTAGAACAGGTCATGACGATGTGTCGCGAACAAGAATGACAACTCTTGCTATCTTACTTTTTGAGTTATTTCCCCTTGATAGTTTTAGGTGTGATTTTTTGGCAGATTCGTGTCCGCTCTATAACTAGAATACCCTTTGGAATATTCTCATTATACTTCACAGATATGTAGAACAGGTCATGATGGTGTGTCGCGAACAAGAAAGGCAACTCTTGCTTACTTACTTTTTGAGTTATTTCCCCTTGATCATTTTAGGTGTGATTTCGTGTCCGCTCTATAACTTGAATACCTTTTGGAATATTTTCATGATACTTCACAGATATGTAGAACAGGTCATGACGATGTGTTGCGAACAAGAATGACAACTCCTGCTTTCTTACTTTTTGAGTTATTTCCCCTTGATGGTTTTAGGTGTGATTTCGTGTCCGCTCTATAACTTGAATACCTTTTGGAATATTTTCATGATACTTCACAGATTTGTAGAACAGGTCATGATGATGTGTCGCGAACAAGAATGACAACTCTTGCTTTTTTACTTTTTGAGTTATTTCCCTTTGATGATTTTAGGTGTCCGCTCCATAGCTTGAATACCTTTTGAAATATTTTCATGATACTTCACAGATATGCAGAACAGGTCATGACAATTTGTCTCATACATGAATGATAACTCTTGCTTTTATACTCTGTGAGTTATTTCCCTTTGGTAGTTTGAGCTGCTGTTTGAAGTCTCTGCTCTGTATCTGTATAACCCTGGCCAGCTCCAGAATTTGAATAACCGTGTACCTTTTAGAATATTGATGATCATGCTGTGATATCTTTTCCATGTTCCTATCTCTCTCTGACCCCTCCACATTCCCGCACGCTGGGCCCAACCCCCACCCCCCCCCCCCCCCCCCCCCCAAAAAAAAAAAAATCCGGATTTGGATTCTTTGTCCAAATTCAATTACTAGAGAGCTCAAAATTAGGTTTGTAGGGCTTGTACTTTAGAAGTTATTCACACATTTTGAAAGTTGAATGTATCGTATGCTATACATTTGTGTATATGGTGGCTGTTTGAGATATTACCTCTTTTTAGCAGTCAAGCATACTGTTTTAGTCTGAGTGTTTGATAATCATGCATCTGTTAACAGGTTAATGTCAATCAGAAGCATAAAAGAATGACAATATATTACTAATATGTGTTTTGAAGTGCACCCTTTTTACCAAGGCCCATGGGGGTCTTCGGTCGGGGGATTTGCCATCTCCTCTGATGGCTATTTTTGAAAATGGTTGAAAAACATGGAGGTGTACCGATACACCTAAGCAACCTAAAGTTATAATCTTTAACAATGAACAAAAGCAAGTCTATTTTATTACTCATTGATGTGTCAGAATATTGATGAAGGAAGGCAAACAGTGCTGACCCTGATCAGACTACTGTCAAAAGCTAGGGTCATTTCAGTTGTG
Organism: Ctena decussata; assembly: GCA_963989385.1. Classification (NCBI taxonomy): domain Eukaryota; kingdom Metazoa; phylum Mollusca; class Bivalvia; order Lucinida; family Lucinidae; genus Ctena; species Ctena decussata. The sequence continues at coordinate 12,081,988 of OZ022504.1, forward strand.
GTTGCTCCCCCTTCCTTAGTTTCCAAGTTATGTCCCATTTGATTAATTTTTTCCCTGCAAGTCTTGTGCGCGCCGTAACTAGATAACCGTAAGGGATATCTTCATGAAACTTCATAGCAATGTATATGAGGTCCCAACGATGTGTCGCATACAAGAATGGCTGTTGTCCCTTTCTTCATTTTAGAGTGACGTCCATTTCATTAGTTCTTTTAGGCTATTTTTGTGTATACTTATCTTGTGCATACCTTAACTTGGTCTCCGGACTACCAATGCAGGGGTCGCAAGATAGATCCCCCACTTCTCCGGTCTTTCGGATGAGACTTTAAACCGAGGTCCCGTCTCCATATGACCTCGTTGTTGGTGGGATGTTAAACCCGAGTTCACTCACTCACTCACTTAACTTGGTAACCCTTTAGAATATCATGATGAAACATTAAGGCAATGTGCATGAGCACAAGACGGTGTGTCGCATATAAGAACAGTTGCTCCCCTTTCTTTATTTTTGAGTTACCTCCCTTTGATTAGTATCTTTAGGCATTTCTCGTTCTCTCGATATCTCCTTAACCTTTTGAAGTATTAGAAGGAAACTTTGTAGGAATGTGTATAATAATGAGGCAATGTATCCTGAGCAAGAACCACAACTCTCGCTTTCTTACTGAATTATCTGACCTTGCATAAATATCCTGCTTACTCTGTTACTCCTTAACTGTTTAAATGTGTATATATTGTCAAGGGAATGTTGTAGAACCAAGAATGGTATATCTAGTATATTTAGTTTATCTCTCTTGTTTGACTTTGTCTAACTGGCTGATTTTTGGTATGCTAATAGTATTTAATGTGTTGAATATTTAAATAATGTTGCAGTCAGTAATTATCATAAAGTGGTTGCCTCAGTTTGTCTGCCTGTCTGTCCTTTGTAAACAGTCTTGTTCATTCTGTAACTCCTTTATGACATTTAAAACGGGCGTATCATGCGCCGCTTGCGAAGCCCTTGTTTGTTTTGTTGTGTCCCAGCTCAATTTTATGTTGGCGGTCCCAGTTGTTCAGAGCATCATTTGTTGAACAAAGTTTTAGTTAAGGATTTGTATACTAAGTCTTTTAGTACACATAAATTCAATTCTGCCATTATTTTAGGCTGAAAAAAAAAGAGTGAACCTTTGCTGCTCACGTTTATGCAGCAATAAAAACCCTGGCTGTGTTTTGCATACAAGACATTGGAAAATATGATGTCTCAGTAAATGATGTTTTTTTTTTGCCAAAAAATTATGATGAGTTTTTGCAAAAGCTCATATTTTTTCAGCAAAAAAAAAATACAACACACTTTATATCCTTAACCAATGCCTTCATGAAGCTAACGATGCTTTGAACAACCTGGCCCTGGGCTCTGCATGTTATCTGAAACTGTTTCTTCTGTTTTCAGGATCAGCCATCAGAGGACCTCTATTTTCAGGATCAGCCATCACAGGACCTCTATTTTCAGGATCAGCCATCACAGGACCTCTGTTTTCAGGATCAGCCATCACAGGACCTGTAGCTAAAGAATGTGCTGACTTGTGGCCTCGTATTGCTTCTAATGGCAGCTCTGTTAGTAAATACTACAGCAAATACTGTCATTCTTGTCCTTTGTCAGTTACATGTATACCCTCAATGTGGAAATTTAGAGTTTTAGAATCATCTCAGAAGGTTCTAATGAGAGGTCACAACATACATTTTTATGGAGAAATATGATTCATATCTGGAGCACTGAATTACAGAACAGAACCATTAAAAGGTATGTTTGGAGTCCATAGGAGGAAATAACCTTATATGGGATTAATAAAAGCTGTGATGTGACAAAACAACAATTTTGCACATCCACCGTCAGTCGTCAACATTTTCAAACATCTTCTCCTCTGAAACCACTGGGCTGATTGAAGCCATATTTCATAGGTCGGGGGAACAAAAGTTTGTTCGGGGTATCTGGGTCACATGACCAAGATGGCCGCCACGCCCATATATGTTAAAAACCCTTCAAAAATCGTCTTCTCCAGAACCGAAAGGCCTATGACCTTGAAACCTGGTATGTAGCATTTGGCATTCGAGCCCATCATTGTTTGTACAAATGCTTACTGTAGGTTGACCTTGACCTAATTTACGACACCGTCAACTTTGGTATGTTATGCTTTTGTATGGGAAAATGCTTAAACAGTGGATTTCTCAGAAACTATTTAAGTCTAAGGTACAATATTTGGTATAGATAGTTAACTAAACGACTAGATGAAGAAATTAAGTCCTTTAAGGTCAAGGACATTCTTTGACCTTTGTTCAAGGACACTGACAGGAATAGTGTGGTTGGGTTAACTGACCATCCCGACATGACCATAGCTATTTACCTTGGATGTAAAACAACAACACAACTCATCGTTTATTTCAGGGAAGAAATTGAGGGAGAAGACAAGTTTCATGTAATAAGTGATGAAGACATTCAGAGGTCACTGACAATGAGTGTAGAGTTTGAGTGTGCTGCCCAACCTGAACCAAAGTAGGTGTAGAAAAGTATGGGGGAAATGGTGGCATAGGACAGGTGGGGGTGAAGAACACAGGAGCTTGAAATAAAAGCTCTTGCTTAGAAACATTTCTAAATTATGTCAACCAAAGGGTCAAGTACCAACACAGTACAATCTTAAATGACATACCGACTTTCTGATTTTTTACATCTCGAAGTGTTTCAATTTTGAAATTTCAAGCACTTGCGTGAAGAAGTGATAGTGGTTGGATGGTATTTATTTTACATGAAGCTAGACAGGGACAAAGTCCAAGATGTAAAATCAGAGACTATTCGGTGGTAATAAGGGAGGTTGGTTTGAAAGTTCAAGTTTTATTACAAAATGGCCTCTGTTTCTGATGCTGTTGCCCTCAGAACCCCCCTTTTAAGTTGCATGGGTACAGCTTTAAGTTTTTTACTGCCAGTTTTAATGAAGCGCAACAACATTTGTGACTTTCAGTTTGCTTTCCTGGGCTACTCTTAAAGGAAAGAATTTGCGCTCAGGGGAACAAAATCTTCTTTTAATAGCTGATCCATATTGAGAGGGGAGACAAATAAAAAAAAAGGGAGAGTTGTTTCCCCCCAAAGTATATCCATTCACCTTAGACCCTTAGCCACCCTTTAGTTGCACAGCAAAGACCCTGATCAGACTGGGCAGATGCCCAGCCTGCTCTGAGTTCACTGGACGCACATGCGGCTTTGTTGGTTTGTCGTGTTGCGGCTCATTTGTAGCACATACATGTACAGGGTGTTAAGAAAGTTTGAAGACATTACAATATTGCTTATAACTTCAGAAGTTACAATCATTAAATCTTTAAAATTTACAGGTTTCAAGACTATGCAATATTAAAAGACCCTCAATGTTACAACTTTTACAATGGCACTTTACAGTCATAAAATTAGCGGTTAATACACAAGGTGTCAAAGTGGCCTGCTATTTATCATGGATTTTACGCATAAAGGTGTGGCATATTAAACTGTTATTTATTCTTATCCCTCAGTGGTTCATCATTTTAAAACTAAGAGACTAAGCCAAACAGTATTTCATTAGTTACAGCTTGTAGGAAATCATAGACAACATGCACATTTTGACAGATGATTCACTGACTTGGAAAAGCAGATGATGCAATAATATTTTGCAAAGGGGGTGGGGGTAATGAATGAATGTCTGAAAAGAAATTTGAAATAAGAAGTTGACATAAAATCATTTATATCATGGAGTGGGTCTTAGAGATAAGGGAGACAAAAATAAAATTTCGGAATATTTGTGGTGTATCTGTAAATAATCATATATTTGAAATTTTACCACCAAAAAGTCAAATTATGCAAATATGTTGATAAAATAGCATATTTCTATTACAATAATGCATCTAAATGACAAGAAAATATTTTAATTACAGCTGAGGGTCTTACCCCAGTATAGAATATTTCAAGAGTTTTCTAAACAATGTCATATTCTTACATAATTTGTTTCACAACAATAAGGTTTTGTGCAAAATTTAATGAAAAATGAATCTGAAGTTAAATGTAAAGAGCAACTTGTTAAGAGTAATTTTGCAAAAAAAGGTATGAAAAGAAAAATCAGATCAAATGTTTAAACTTGATGTGAGAGCAAATCTAATAACAAAGTCCAAAAGAAATCTGCAAAATGTCTCTGTGTTTACAAATACTGATACAGATTCTATCCCTACCCCCTAAAATTTAAAGTTTCAATTGAGAATGGGGGTACCCTTTTGATTTAGTCTGAAATTCCGTAGTAAACTGTCAGAAAATAATAAGAACTAAATGAAAAAATCACGAAAAATTTCCCTGCAATACCAGTACTTTTACGTCTTGAATATTTCTATTAGTTTAGAAAAACCAAGCTCTTAAGATGCCGAACTCTAATGCAAATCAAAATTTTGCCTTTAAAATTGTCAGCCCTGTAGAGGACGTGTCCATGGCAATCCAGATTTTCTCGTCATTTTGAAATTGAAAAAAAAGAATTTATATTTTGCATGTCTTTGGTAGTTCTTCCTATATCACACTTACAAAGTTTTGCCCAAATCACAACATTATTAAGATTTCAGTGTAAGTTAAAATGATGTCTGTGAACTTTCTTAACACCCTGTACATGTACCCTAAAGTGCTTAAGTATTGGGACACCTAAAACCCTTAAGTTTCTATTTGTCTCAAACACATTAGGGGTATATGGAGAAACTAGCCCTTGATAACACATAGAAAGACTAAGCCAAAGATTTCCAGGGCGTGAAGAATAATTCTTTTAATGCAATCCATAAAGAATCCTGTGGGCTAGAGAATTCTAGTAGTTGGGGAAATCTGGTGTTTGGTCGGGGAACAGATCTGAAATTATCAGGAAATTTTGAAATTTGATTTCTATTAAAACTTTGTAAACTATAAGATTAATACAATCTGGTGTTTGGTCGGGGAACAGATCTGAAATTATCAGGAAATTTTGAAATTTGATTTCTATTAAAACTTTGTAAACTATAAGATTAATACAACCATTATACTGTACATGTATTTCTATTTATATCTAGCATGACCTGCAGCTCATATCTAAACCTAAAGGATCTGGAGAATGGAGACATTAACAATCAGAGTGAGATCTGGATCAAACCTGGCATGTCTTTTGTCATACTTATCCAGATTAACAAGTCTAATACAGTCTTTGGTTGGGAATTCACTTCATATCCTAAGGTATGTATGATAGCATAAGTGATTTTTAGCTCGCCTATATGAATTTACAGGAAGAGCTATTGCACCAACCCTGGCATTGGCGTAGGCGGCGGCGTTAGCAAAAATGTTCAAGTTTTATGGTAAAGTTTTTTATGTGATGGGCAAGGCACTGTCAGGCGAGCGATCCTGTACGTGGACAGGTCTTGTTAGATGGTGAAAGTAATTGAGCTGCGACATGATAAAACCAACAAAGTGGTTGTGCATCCAGATCAGCCTGGGCATCCACCCAGTCTGATCAGACTCTTCACACAGCGCTTAAAGGTAGCTTAGGGTCTACGCTAGGCTCCATGCGGACAGCGAAGACTCTGATCAGACTGGGCGGATGCACATGCTGATCTGAGTCTGTGCTGGGCGCACAACCACTTTGTTGCTTTTTGCCTCCCTTCTCTGTAGGGTGGGGGTCAATTCTTAAAGGAAAGAATTTGCTCCTTAAAGGAAAGAATTTACTCCTTTAAGAGCAAAGTCTTTCCTTTAAGAGAAGACCCCATTTCAAAGAAGCAAACAGGAATTCATACAATATAACATAAATTTAGGAAAAGAAAGAAGGGGTGTATATTAGAGCAGGAGTGTTTCTTAGGATCTATATTGTGGGTACATTTTCAGGGGAAACAACTTTGCCATTTTCATTTTGCTTCTCAATAGTGGTCAGGTTTTAAAGAATTTTCTCCCCGAGGAGCATTTTTTTGCTTTAAGGGTAAGCCCTACTCAGAAAGGCTATGATATCCAGGGAAGCAAACAGGAAGTCACAACAGTTGTTTCCCTTTGTGAAAATGGTGGAAAAATTTGATTTGTACCCACACACCTTAAATTACTACCATGGCAAGGATTTAGATCAGCCTGTGCATAAATGCAGTGTCATCAAAATCTTCCTTACATAGAGGATCTTACATGAGTGTTCATGTATTATTGAATTTATTAAACAAGTTGGGGAAAAAGATAAGATGCGAGGCTTTACCGAGCATCTTATCGGTTTTCCCCAACGAGTTTAATAAATTCATTAATACAGGAGCACGAATGCAAGATTCTATTTATCATATGGCACTAAAATTGCATTTTATTTGCAAAATTTGCACTAAAACATCACGATTTCGCCATTAGAAAACGCGACATTTTAATGGACGTCAACGTATAACGTTATGACGTAATTTGCATATTTAATCCACTAGTGGATTATCGTTTTTAATGCATGGCTTTATTACACTCTCAGATGCGACGTCATATGATAAAATAACTTCTTTGCAAGTAATCAATATACGGTACACTGATCAGACAGCATGAACATGCAGGCTGGACTGAGTCTTCACTTTATATGCTATAAGATTTTTTTTTTCACATGACCAACATGGCTGCTAGGCCCATATATGGTAAAAATCTTTAAAAATCTTCTTCTCCAGAACCAATTGACCGATGGCCTTGAAACTTGGTATGTAGCTTTGGGTACTCGAGTACTATCAAGATTGTTCAAATTATGACCTTGGGTTGACCTTGATCTTTTTTACGGTAAGGTCAAATATGGGAAAATGCTAGAACATAAGATTTCATGGAAAGTTTTGAAGATTTATGCCTAAAAATTGGTTTATACAGATATCTTAATGAGTACAAGAAGATTTGTGAGTACAAGAGGTCAAGGTCATTCTTTGACCTTTGACCCAGAACTCTCATATTTTGACAATATCAAACAATCTCCTCGAAAACAACTGGGCCAATTGTAACCAAATTTCATATAGAGCCTGCAGGGGGTTGAGAGAATGAAAATTTGTTCAAATGGTCCAGGTCACATGGCCAACATGGCCACCAGGCCTATATATGGTAAAAACCTTTGAAACCCTTCTTCTCCAGAACCATAAGAACCATAAGATTTTATGGAGAGTTTTGAAGATTTATGCCTAAAAATTGGTATCTACAGTCATCTTAATGAGTACATGAAGATTTATGAGTACAAGAGGTCAAGGTCATTCTTTGACTTTTGACCCAGAACTTTGTCATTTTGACAATATCAAACCATCTACTCAAAAGCCCCTGGGCCAATTTGAAACCAAATTTCATAAAGAGCCTCCAGGGGGTTGAGGGAATGAAAATTTTTTCAAATGTCCAGGTCTCATGACCAACATGTCCTCCATACCCATATATGGTTAAAACCTTTAAAAATCTTTTTTCACCAGAACCAATTGACCGATTGCCTTAGAGTAACTTACCCTAGAGTACTGAGGCTGAATGGACTCAGGTGAGCTACAGGACCAATGGTCCTCTTGTCTTATGATCTGTTTTATTTTAGGATGTTGTGTTCAGTGCCACCTACCGACAAACCCAGGGCATTCCATACAAAGATGGCCAGGTTCTTGTGCCTCCCTGCAAGTGTGATTCTCACAAAGAAGCCACTAGAGGGGAGCTAGCTGCAAAACAACAAGGAATTCACACACTTATCTTTGACAATACCTACTCTAAAATGACATCAAAGAGGGTCAATTACAGCTTGTTCTCCAGCAAATCTTCGACAGACTCCTGATAAAATGGCACATTCTACTGGGTCTCTTCAATGGAAATTCTTCATGATTTTACAAGGACAGTTCTCAGACTTTGAGGCAGTAGAGTTATCTCCCAGTACACAGTCAAGGAGATCCAGACACGAGTTTTGAGACATATGAGCCCAAGCATGATTAAAACAACAAAGTGGCTTGTGTGCTCGGCGAAGACTTAGATCAGTCCTGGCATCCGCCCAATCTGATCAGAGTCTTTGCTGTCAACATGGAATCAGCTTAGTCCCGTAGCTACACTTAAGTGCACAAAAGACTCTGATCAGGCTGGGCTGCTGCCCAGGCTGATCTGAGTCTAAGCGTGGGGCACATGCCACTTTGTTGGTTTTGTCATGTGGCAGTTCATATAGCTGTTGTTCTTTTAAAGTGTTTGAAGACACCTCCAAGGGAGCTTATTCTGATCTGGAAATTTTTCTTTCTTCTTACTTGAGCTACTTTGAAAAGAAAGAATTTGCTCTACCACAGAAGCAAAATCAGTTCAGTTAAATTTCAGTTTTATATTTCTTGTCAAAATAGTACCTTTTGAAAATTTTCTTCAGGTGTAGACTCCAATTAAGTATGGTTTAGTAGACCACAATTCAGTATTGTCTGGTCATTTAGAGAGTGCGAAAATTTGTTGCTCTTTGGAAAATGTCGGGAAAAAACATGGAGGTATACCAGACGGCCTCCATGTTTTTTCCCGCCATTTTTCCTGCCAAAACTAGTGAAAAATATATATCTCATTTAAGGTCTGAGACCTTAAATGAGATATATATTTTTCACTTTTTTTGCTAGTGGGCAAATGAGTAGGTTTTTATGCCTTCTTAGGGTGATGCATTAAGATAAATGGTATACTTTCAGGGGAAGCAACTTTGCCAGTTTTATTAACTCACCGGAGACGTAGGCTCAAATCAGCTTCTAATATAGGCTTAGGTCAATTGTTCATTCTCTGTTGGCCATAATTTCAAATGACTCCCCCTCTGAAGCCACTGGGTTGATGAAAATAATCAGATTTCATGAGGAGCCAAAGGAATTTGGGGGAAGGAAAGTTTGTTCATAGGTTCCATGTTTTGAGACAATAATCTAACATAGTGTCCTAGAGGTTTACTGCCATTGGCAAGTTATCAAGTAGCTGAAGAGTCCATGCATCGTTGTTGCCAGAAGAACAAATTTGGGCAACTGAAGATCAGATTCTGGAGATTTCTGGTGGCTCCAGACAAAAGTAAGGCGTACTTGGCCACTAGTAAGCAAAGTATAGGTACATGTAAAAGTGTATGCCACAGTTATAAACTCAGCATGATTATGTCCCCCCACCAAAGGTGAGGGGGGACATATTGGTTTCAGTGTGGATCCCGTCGGCGTCGGCGTCGGCGTGACAGATTTCTTGTATGCGCGATATCTCTTGAACCAACTGATGGAATTTCACCAAACTTGCATGGATATATCATTGGGACAAGTTTCAGAGCTGATCAGATTTTGGTGACCTTGACCTCATTTTCAAGGTCACTGGAGGACTTAGATGACAATTTCTTGTATGCACAATATCTCTTGAACCAACTGATGGAATTTCACCAAACTTGCATGGATACATCATTGGGACAAGTTCAAGAGCTGATTAGATTTTGGTGACCTTGACCTCATTTTCAAGGTCACTGGGGGTCGGTGTGACAGAACCAATCAATAGAATTTCACCAAACTTGCATGGATATATCATTGGGACAAGTTTTAGAGCTGATTAGATTTTGTTGACCTTGACCTCATTTTCAAGGTCACTGGTGGACTGAGATGACAATTTCTTGTATGCACAATATCTCTTGAACCAACTGATGGAATTTCACCAAACTTGCATGAATATATCATTAGGACAAGTTTAAGAGCTGATTAGATTTTGGTGACCTTGACCTCATTTTCAAGGTCACTGGAGGACTGAGATGACAATTTCTTGTATGCACAATATCTCTTGAACCAACAGATGGAATTTCACCAAACTTGCATGGATATATCATCTGGACAAGTTTAAGAGCTGGTTAGATTTTGGTGACCTTGACCTTATTTTCAAGGTCACTGGGGGTCGGTGTGACAGATTCTTGTATGCGCAATATCTCTTGAACCAATCAATAGAATTTCACCAAACTTGCATGGATATATCATTGGGACAAGTTTAAGAGCTGATTAGATTTTGGTGACCTTGACCTCTTTTTCAAGGTCACTGGTGGACTGAGATGACAATTTCTTGTATGCACAATATCTCTTGAACCAACGGATGGAATTTCACCAAACTTGCATGAATATATCATTAGGACAAGTTTAAGAGCTGATTAGATTATGGTGACCTTAACCTGATTTTCAAGGTCACTGGAGGACTTAGATGACAATTTCTTGTATGCACTATTTCTCCCAAACCAATGGAAGGAATGTCGTGAAACTTGCATAGATACATCATTGGGACAATTGTAAGAGCTGATTAGATTTTGTTGACCTTGACCTCATTTTCAAGGTCACTGGAGGACTTACATGACGATTTCTTGTATGCACTTTATCTCCTTAAGCCATGGATGGAATTTCACCAAACTTGCATGGATACATCATTGGGCAAGCTTAAGAGCTGATCAAAAGTTTGGTGACCTTGACCTCATTTTCAGGGTGACTGGAGGACTTAGATTACAATTTCTTGTATCTACCATATCTCATGAACCAGTTGATGGAATTTTACCAAACTTGCATTGATACATCCCTTGGACTAGCGTAATTTATTTGTACAGGCTTTTTGTTCATTAGCAAGGATGTGAAATGGGCTGGTGGGGGGACATCAGTTTTTCTCTGAAAAACATTTCTAGTTACTTTTTGCTTTTCAAATGGAAAGAAATGTAAGTTACAATTTATTTGTTTGTTTTGAGAGATTTCTGAGAAATTTGCTTGAGAAAGACACATTTGCTACTGCTTGCTCATATTTTTACGCTTAAGCCTTTTATGGGTAAGTCTTAGAAGGCTAGTGAATTATTTCTCTGTAGTCAAGCGAAACAACCGAATAGACTTAGTATGAATACTCTATCAAGATATTGCTCATGATTTTAGATGTACTACTCTTTTATTCAGTTTGATATTTTATATATTTTATTTATGTACATATATTTTGATTATTTAATCCCTGATATGGTCATTTATTTACATTTATTATTATGGTGCAAAAACTTTTAACCAGATTTGTACAGTGAATTATTTATAACCAGATTTATTTATTATATTTCTTTTATTATAACTCATTTGTTGTTATTTTGTTTTGTCTTATGTGCAGAGCTATTTCAGGGGAGGTGGGTGGATTCAGACAGAGTTTTAAAGGGGCTACAACTCCTCATGTAATGTCATATCCTAGATACCCCTCCTACTCCGAGGGCTGATATGGGTCATGGGTTGATAATGGTATGATGGCTGTTGTGGATCAAGGGTTAATATGGGCCCAAGGGTTGATATGGATAAGAGGTTTGATATGGGGTTATGAGGACTGATACTGGTCTAGGGCTGATGCAGAGCTTGAAATAATAAATGCCTCATACTATATTTGAGCCGCGACACGAGGAAACTAACAAAGTGGTTGTGCGCCCAGCACAGACTCGGATCAGCCTGAGTCTTCGCTGTCCACACAGAGGTAGCTTAGACCCTTAGCTACTCATTAAGCGCAAAGGAAAAAGTCAGATCAGACTGGGCGGATGCCCAGGCTGATGTGAGTCTGCACTGGGCGCACAACCACATTGTTGGTTTTCTCGCGTCACGGCTTATATTTATTCAGTTATTTTATGCAGTTTGCCACTTCCAATACAATCTCAAAGCATGATATCCATCTTGTAAGATGGATATACAGTCAACTCCCGATATCTCGAACATTGATATCTCAAAATATGTTCTCATATCAAAGAATATACTTCCTATTTTTATTTACATTTCAACTTCTGTTATCTCAAACTACTGATATCTCAGTCTAAATTTTCTGACACCAGAAAATTTACTTTGAGATATAAGTAGTTTGGGCTGAAGTTTGACTTCGAGATATCGAGAGTTGACTGAAGATCTTTGGGATTGTTTTGCGAAGAGAAAAATCCATTTTATACATGTGGTTGTATTACAAAAGACTCATTTACATATTTGAGGTAATTTTGAAAGACTAAATTCTTGTCTAATTCAATCTAATAAGTATAGTAGATATTTCCCAGTTTAGTGAATCAGGGATGCAGTTTGGGTGGGGGTATAGTATACATTATTGGAACTATGTATGATACATGAGATATGGATTGAGATGTTTTAGTGGATGCTGCCATTATGTTTATAATGGGTTGAGATGTTTTAGTGGATGCTGCCATTATGTGTATAATGGGTTGAGATGTTTTAGTGGATGCTGCCATTATGTGTATAATGGATTGAGATGTTTTAGTGGATGCTGCCATATGTGTATAATGGACTGAGATGTTTTAGTGGATGCTGCCATTATATGTGTAAGAATGTCCTGCAAATATCATGAATGCAAAAATCAAGGTATTTTCCTAGTACATGTATGATTTACATGTATAAGGATAACTTTTGTATATTGGAAAATGTCGTTTTACCTGATCATATATTACCTAAACACAGAGTATATCATTGAAGTAATACTATAACTATGGTTCTTTGGTTATAAGATCAGGGGGGTTTCCTTTAAAAAACAATCTAAAAATTCTAGATCCATAATGTAAGACAGATCTGGATTTTTAGGATATTTTAGAAGGAAAAATCCGTCTCATTGCTTAATATCACAAAAACTGATCTACATATTTGAACCGCGACACGAGAAAACCAACAATGTGGTTGTGCGCCCAGCGCAGACTCAGATCAGCCTGGGCATCCGCCCAGTCTGATCAGAGCCTTCGCTGTCCGCATGGAGGTAGCTTAGACCCTTAGCTACCCTTTGAGCAGTTAACGAAGAATCTAGTCAAACTGGGCGGATGCCCAGGCTGATCTGAGTCTGCCCTGGGTGCACAACCACATTGTTGGTTTTCTCGTGTCGCGGCTCATTTGTGGAAATATTGGAAGAGTAAACTGCTGTCTGATTACAGAATAGACACGGTGTGATGAATTGCATGATCATGATATGTAAGCTGCATTTTGACAAACCTTGATTTAAGGTGAATGGATATACTTGCAAAAGAAGCAGTTTTGACATGTTCATTTCTGTCTCCCTTCTCAATGGGGATCAACTCTTGAAAGAAAGAATTTGCTCCTTGAGGAGCAGATTCTTTCTTATAAGAGCATATCCCTTGTTGGAAGAGTTTCATAGTACAGGCAAGCAAACTGGAAGTGACAAAAGTTGTCCCCCTTTGAAAAAAATGATGGAAAACCATGCAGGTGTACCCGCACTTCCTAAGGCTTCAATAAATGAGCCGCAACACGACAAAACCAACAATGTGGTTGTGCACCCAGCGCAGACTCAGATCAGCCTGGGCATCCGCCCAGTCTGATCAGAGTCTTGGCTGTCTTCATGGAGGTAGCTTAGACCCTTAGCTACCATTTAAGCGCTAAGTAAAGATTTTGATTAGACTGGGCTGATGTCCAGGCTGATCTGAGTCTACGCTGGGTGCACAACTACATTGTTGGTTTTCTCGTGTCGCGGGGCAAATTTTGATGCTCAGATCAAGCTGCATATATGAACAGTGGATACTAACAAGAATCATACTACTTTGATATCAGAAGGCTCACATGGACAAAGCCTTTCTGCCAAGAAGTTGCAGGCTGGTCTGAGTCTTTGTTGGTTGCATATGGGTAAATCAGCATTTTGGCAAATTATGACTCATGTTGTAGGTCTCACTCAAGAGCCCCAACCCAGATTTTAAAGTTCATAATAAAACTTGATCATGTTCTCAAAGTCCTAATTGTTCAATTTAAAGTTTCTTACTTATACCAAGAATGTTGAATGTTATAATAAAGTTCAGTTCTGTTTAGATTTTACTCAAAGTTGGTAATTGCTGCACCCAACGAACACAGAAATTGTGTGCTGTACACAGTTTGTGAGTGTTTAAATGTCATGTAAACATCTGCTGTTTTTAGTTCTTGAAAGCAATGATGATTATTTGTAGCAAAGTAAAATGTGACAAAATTTGATATGGTATTAAGTAAAATGGTGCAAATTTCATTAAATTTGGTCTTGCCTTTGGACTGCACCCACACAGTTTCCTGTTGTGTGTGTTTGCCAAGGAATTGTGTCATTTACAGTGCATGAAAATTCTCTACTGTTCAAGCTTTCTCTGTGCCCTCAAACTGTTGTTAAAGTGGACTTACAAACTGTGTACAGTATGCAATTACTGTGCTTGATGGGTACAGTGATTACCACTTTTGTTACTTTTTATTGCAATAAATTATTTGAAGTTAATTTGTTGTATGTGTATTTTAGATATCCACAAAGTGCTCATGGTCAACCATGGTGATCAGTCACTATCTGGCCATCTTCTGCCACTTACCTTGTAAACACAATAGAGGTTACATTTTATAAGTCATCATAACCAAACATACACAGTTTAATATTTTTATGACCAAAAGATATCTGCCGAGTCTAATAATGGATCCTGTCCAACAGTTAACATTAGAGTTATACCCCTTACCTGGCAAAAAAGCTTTTAAACTGAATGGAGGCTTTATATCTAGGAATGAAAAGCAAACATACAAAAGTATGCTTATCCATGACAATATCTTGGTCAAATTTGATAAGTCGAATCTGACAGAGTTTTTCCCCTTACTTTGTGAAAACTGCTGTAAATTATCTTGTGAACACGTTAAATGATTGGAGGCTCCAGTTTTAGAGCAATCAAACTTAATATGTTTGTTGATGGCAATAAGATCTCATCCAAATTCCATAATGGATCGAATCAGATCTCTAAAGTCAGAGTTATTGCTCCTTTCTTTTTAATGTGTTTGTTGATGTCAATAAGATCTCATCCAAATTCCATTATGGGTCGAATCAGATCTCTAAAGTCAGAGTTATTGCTCTTTTTTTTTTTAATGTGTTTGTTGATGGCAATAAGATCTCATCCAAATTCCATAATGGGTTGAATGAGATCTCTAAAGTCAGAGTTATTGCTCCTTTTTTTTTAATGTGTTTGTTGATGGCAATAAGATCTCATCCAAATTCCATAATGGGCTGAATCAGATCTCTAAAGTCAGAGTTATTGCTCCTTTCTTATTAGCTCACCTGAGCCAGCGGCATCTGGGGGAGCTTATAGGACAGGCAGGCTCCGTTGTCCTTCCTTCATCTGTCGTCATCGTCCGTCAACAATATCAACAATTTCTCCTCTGAAACAGCTGGGCCGATAGTAACAAATTTCAAGTAGAGTCCCAAATTGGGGCGGGGGAAGGAAAAGTTGTTCAAAAGGTCCTGGTCACATGACCAATATGGCCACCATGCCAATATATGGTAAAAACCTTTAAACATCTTCTTCTCCAGAACCAGTAGGGGGATGGCCTTGAAACTTGGTATGTAGCATCAGGTACTACCAAGATTGTTATGTACCCCCACCATGGGGGGACATATTGTTTTTGGTGTGGATCCTGTCGGCGTGGCTTCTTGTCTGCATTCTATCTTCTGAAGGAATGCATGGATTTTGACCAAACTTGCACAGAAACATACTGGATGGGGGGAGAATTGATTAGATTTTGGTGACCTTGAACTTATTTTCAAGGTCACAGGAAGTCAAAGCGTGATAAAAAAATAGCTTGCCTGCACCATATCTCCTGAAGGAATTGATGGATTATTACCAAACTGGCACAGATATATTATTGGGAAATGGCAGAGTACTGATTATATTTGGGTGACCTTGACCCTATTTTCAAGGTCACAGGAGGTCAAAGAGTGTTGAAAAATGGCTTGTCTGCACCATATCTCCTGAATGGATGAATGGATTTGAACCAAACTTGCACAGATATATTTTTGGGAGATGGCAAAGAACTGATTATATTTTGGTGACCTTAATTTTATTTTCAAGGTCACAGGAGGTCAAAGAATGTTGAACTAGAAATTGTGTTTGTGAAACACTATGCCCCCAACCGTATGCTCGCCTCTAAAGGTTTCAAACTTCAGAATGTCTAAGTCTGAAAAGGAGTTACCTTATCTTTACTAAAATATTTAACACATCAACAGGAAGTGTTAAACCAAAATATCAGCTTTCCAGATCAAGCCGTTTAAAAGTTGGGAAAATGCCAAAGTCCAACAAGGGCCATAACTCCATCAATATTTTACGGAATTGTACCAAAAGTTAATCAGGTAATCTACTCATCATACTCAATCAGTATACCAATTATCAAAGGCATAGCTCAAACACTTTTTGAGATATCTTGCTAACAAGAAAGTCATCCCATTTTTCTCAAAGAGGCATTAAAAGGGGCATAACTGGGAAAAGAAAAAAAATGTGTCAGCTAATTTTCCGTGAGGAATCCATATTATGATATGAAATTTCAAAACCCTATGCCCAGTGGTTCTTGGACTAAGTAGTTGCATAAGTACGGAACATCAGGGAAGTAACTCCGTATTTAATGAACGCAGAGTCGCCTTACCTGTACTAAAGTATTTAACACATCAAGAACTACTATCATACCAAAAATCAGCTTCCTAGCTCAAGCAGTTCAAAAGTTGGAAAAATGCCAAATTCCAACAAGGGCCATAACTCCATCAATATTTTACTGAATTGTCCCAAAAGTTAATCAGGTAATCTACTCCTCATACCCAATCAGTATACCAAATATCAAAGCCATAGCTCAAATTTTTTTTAGCTCACCTGAGCACGAAGTGCTCAGGGTGAGCTTTTGGGATACCATGATGTCCGTCGTACGTGTGGACCCGGACGTCCGTCAACTTTTGCTTGTGTACACTCTAGCGGGCACAGTTTTGATCCAATCTTTCTGAAACTTTGTCAGAATGTTTATCTCCATAAACTCTAGGCCAAGTTCAAAACTGGGTCATGTCGGATCAAAAACTAGGTCACTAGGTCAAATCTTAGAAAAACCTTGTGTACGCTCTAGAAGGCACAGTTTTCATCCAAAGTTCATGAAACTTTGTCAGAATGTTTATCCTCACAATATCTAGGACAAGTTCGAAACTGGGTCATGTCTGGTCAAAAACTAGGTCACTAGGTCAAATCATAGAAAACCCTTGTGTACGCTCTAGTGGACACAGCTTTGATCAAATCTTTCTGAAACTTTGTCAGAATGTTTATCTCCATGAATTCTAGGCCAAGTTTGAAACTGGGTCATGTCGGGTCAAAAACTAGGTCACTAGGTCAAATCTTAGAAAAACCTTGTGTACGCTCTAGAAGGCACAGTTTTCATCCAAAGTTCATGAAACTTTGTCAGAATGTTTATCCTCATAATATCTAGAACAAGTTTGAAACTGGGTCATGTCTGGTCAAAAACTAGGTCACTAGGTCAAATCATAGAAAAACCTTGTGTACGCTCTAGAGGACACAGTTTTGATCCAATCTTTCTGAAACTTTGTCAGAATGTTTATCTCCATAAATTCTAGGCTAAGTTTAAAACTGGGTCACGTCGGGTCAAAAACAAGGTCACTAGGTCAAATCTTTGAAAAACCTTATGTACGCTCTAGAAGGCACAGTTTTCATCCAAAGATCATGAAACTTTGTCAGAATGTTTATCCTCATAATATCTAGGACAAGTTCGAAACTGGGTCATGTCTGGTCAAAAACTAGGTCACTAGGTCAAATCATAGAAAAACCTTGTGTACGCTCTAGTGGACACAGTTTTAATCCAATCTTTCTGAAACTTTGTCAGAATGTTTATCTTCATAAACTCTAGGCCAAGTTTGAAAGTAGGTCATGTCGGGTCAAAAACTAGGTCATTAGGTCAAATCTTATAAAAATCTTGTGTACGCACTAGAAGGCATAGTTTTGATCCAATCTTCATGAAACTATGTCAAAATGTTTATTGTCCATGGTATATGTAAGCCCCCTATGAAACTGAGTAAAGTCAGGTCAAAAACTAGGTCACTAGGTCAAATCTTAGAAAACTTTGGTGTACACCCTAGAGGACACAGTTTTGATCCAGTCTTCATGAAACTCTGTCAGAATGTTTTGCTTTATGAAATCTAGGTAAAGTTTGAAACAGGGTTGTGTCGGGTCAAAAACTAGGCCACTAGGTCAAATATAAGAACGACCTTGTATACACTCCAGAGGGCACAGTTTTGATCCAATATCAATGAAAATTTGTCAGAATGTTTATTCTTACAATATCCAGGCCAACTTTGAAACTGGGTCATGTCAGGTCAAAAAGTAGGTCAAATATTAGGAAAACCTTGTGAATGCTCTAGAGGTCACAGTTTTGATCCAAACCTATTGAAATTTTGTCAGAATGTTTATCCTCACAATATCTAGGCCAAGTTTGAAACTGGGTCATGTCGGGTCAAAAACTAGGTCAGATCTTAGAAAAACCTTGTGTACGCTCTAGAGGACACAGTTTTGATACAATCTTCAGGAACCTTTGTCAGAATGTTTATCCTCACAATATCCAGGCCAAGTTTGAAACTGTGTCATGTCGGGTCAAAAACTAGGTCACTAGGTCAAATCTTAGAAAAACTTTGTGCACACCTAAGAGGGCACAGTTTTGATCCAATCTTCATGAAACTTTGTCAGAATGTTTATCTCCCTAAAATCTAGGTCAAGTTTGAAACTGGGTCATGTCGGGTCAAAAGCTAGGTCACTAGGTCAAATCTATATTAAGTTATGCTGCAAGAATCAGAACTAACATTGCACTGATGCCAGCCACAAACTCCTTGGAAAACATTAGTTTCACCACAGTTTGATAATGATACTACCATTTTATCATCTGTGTTTGCCTAGTTCAGTCTAGTTCAAATCCATCAACATGAACAGGAACTTTTCGGAGAAGCGACTCTGCCATTTTCAGCTCACCTGAGCCTTACAGTATTGGTGTTAGCTGCCTCTCTCATCCGTCCATACCATTTCCAAACATCTCTGAAACCACTGGGCAGACTAAACTCGAATTTCATATGGAGCCTGCATATGGGTCAAAGGATTGAAAGTTCTTCAAATGATATTGGTCACATGACCAAGGTGGCCGCCATTCCCATGTATGGTAAAACTCCTTTAAATCTTCACCAGAGCCAGTGAACTGATTAATGCTCAGGTGAGCGATTCAGGGCCACCATGGCCCTCTTGTTTAGAGATCTTGCTAACAAGATAATCATCCCATTTTTCTAAAAGGAGCATAACTCCAAAAAGGGACATAACTGGGAAAAGAAAAAAAATGTGTCGGCTAATTTTCCGTGAGGAACCCATATATGAAATTTCAAAACCCTATGCCAAGTGGTTCTTGAACTCAAGAACTAAGTAGTTGCATAAGTACTGAACATCAGTGGAAGTATAGGCCATTTGCTGTCTATAAAACAGGTCATTTTGCTAAATATCTCTAAAACTACCACAGCAATCACTGTGAAGTAAAGCGCATCTTTAATGTCTATCTTATACATAACTAATCCATAATTTTCCTCAAAATTATAGTTTGAAACTAAAAAGCTTCTTTTGAAAACTGCCCATTTTTAGAGGATATTTTAACTGTATTTTACAGGGGAGTAAGTTTATTTATGTAACAACCTTTGAATGGTCAGTATTTACCTATGTCAATTGTTAGTTAATTGTACAGAGTTACTCAATGGCACCTGTATACCTGTTAATCTTTTCATCTGAGTAAATATGAAGTTCATTTATTTATTGGTTGGGAAGAAAATTGATTGGTGATGAATAGGATTAATTTATCAATAGAAACATTTCTTGTTTGTAATGCATATATGGGCGTTGCTTATAGCTATTACATTAAATTATTGTACTCCCCCTTACTTAAGCTGAAAAATTTGTAAATTTTTGTAAAGGATTTAATAGGCAAAAGCAAAAAAATTGACAAGATAAAATTCTGAAAGTCAGATTCCAGTTATGTATTAGTTTGACAATACCAGTGGAGATAAAAAATCAATTTTATCACCAGTAATAAAAAAGAAAATCTGCAAAATGACTTGTTTTATAGACGGCAAATGGCCTATAACTCCGTATTTAATGAAGGCAGAGTCGCCTTACCTGTACTAAAGTATTTAACACATCAAGAACTACTATTATACCAAAAAATCAGCTTCCTAGCTCAAGCGGTTCAAAAGTTGGAAAAATGCCAAATTCCCACAAGGGCCTTAACTCCAACTAAATTTTACGGAATTGTCCCAAAAGTTAATCAGGTATTCTACTCCTCATACCCAATCAGTATACCAAATATCAATGCCATAAGTCAAATACTTTTTGAGATATCTTGCTAACAAGATAGTCATATTATTTTTATAAACGGGGCATAACTCCAGAAAGGGGCATAACTGGGAAAAGAAAAAATATGTGACAGCTAATTTTCCATGACGAATCCATATATGAAATTTCAAGACTCTAGCTAGCAGGGTTCCAAAGTTACAGCAAGCATGGGAAGTGTGACGCACAGACGGACGGACGGACATGCCAAAAGCAGTATGCCCCACCAACGTTTTCAAAGTTGGGGTCATAAAAATGGCTTGTCTGCACCATATCTCTTGAATGGATGGATGGATTTGAACCAAACTGTCACAGATACATCTCTGAGAGATGGAAAAGAAATGATTACATTTTTGTGACCTTGACCTCTTTTCAAGGTACCAAAAGGTGACCTTGACCCTATTTCAAGTTTACAGGAGGTCTTTACTTGGCAGCATTTAGGGAAAATGTTACTGCTTTGAAAGTGCCGGTAGGGTACATCTGTTTTTGTCAAAAACATTGCTAGTTCAGATTATGACCTTGGGTGGACCTTGACCTTTTTTCGGTAAGGTCACATTTGCTTTCTGTAGCTTTTATTTGGGAAAATCCTAGAACATAAGATTTCTTTGAAACTGTTGAAGATTTTGACCTGAAAGTTGGTATATACAGTCATCTTACTATGTACATGAAAATATGAAAATTAATATGTACAAGAGGTCAAGGTCATTCTTTCATATTGTCATAATTTCAAACATCTGCTCAAAAGTCACTGAGCCAATTGTAACCAAATTTCATGTAGAGCCTCTAGGGGCTAAGGGAACGAAAATTTGTTCAAACGGTCTGGGTCACATGACGTACATGGCTGCCATGCCCATATATGTGAAAACCTTTACAAATATTCTTCTCAAGAACCAAATGCTCGATGGCCTTGAAACTTGGTATATGTAGCATCAGGTACTCAAGTAATATCAAGATTGTTCAAATGATAGCCTTGGGGTGACCTTGACCTTTTTTACAGCAAGAGCAAGTATGGGAAAATGCTAGAAAATATGATTTCATGGCAAGTTTAGAAGATTTTGGCCTAAAATTGGTATATACAGTCGTCTTAGTACATGAGAGATTTCGGGTACAAGAGGTCATGGTCATTATTTGACATCTGACCCATGTCTCTCATATTTTGACAATTTAACACATCTCAAAAGCCACTGGGCTAATTGTAACCAAAATTCACACACAGCCTCCAAGGTCTGAGGGAACAAAAATTTATTCAAGCGGTCTAGGTCACATCACCTACATGGCCACCATACTCAGGTGAGCGATCCAGGGCCTCATGGCCTTCTTGTTTGTATATTTGGTTTGATGATAGATATTAGTTGGAAATATTATTCAGCCGCATCCCCACTCCTGGACATGGCCCATAGGTCAAGGTCTCTATCTTCGCTATTTATTTTTAAGTTTTACAATAATTTTTAGCTCGCCTGAACATAAGTTCAGGAAGAGCTATTGTTGTCACCCTGGCGTCGGCGTCGGCGTCGGCGTCCGAACTGGATGTTTTGGTTAAAGTTTTTTAAAGACCTATATTTAACCCATGGATGGGCAAGGCACTGCAAGCGAGCTATCCTGTACGCGGACAGTCTTGTTTTTTTCAAGATCTCTTAATTTCTGTACTTGTACCCTTTGATGGATTTGATTTATATTTGTTTTGGTGACAGATATTGGTTGGAAAAATCAAACTGTATCCCCATCCCTGGACATGAGCTATAGGTCAAGGTCACAGACTTAGAGAAATTTTATGTATAAGTGCTACGTCAAAGTCTTTGAAATCTCATAGCTTCTAAACCCTTTGATGGATTCGAATAATATTTAGTATGATGATAGATATTGGTTGGAAATTTCATTCAGCACAATCCCCACCCCTAAGAAACAAATACTAGCACTTGAAGATGGACAAGCGCAGGTTCAGGTGAGCTGTCCTGTCTGGCCACAGGTCTTGTTTTTTTTGCTGAATACAGTATTTGAGCTGCGACGAGACAGAATCAGCAAAGTGGCATGTGTGCCCAGTGAAACTTATCAAACTGGGCATCCGCCCAGTCTGAGCAGATTAAAATCTTAAAAAGTTCCTTCAAGAGCAGAGAATACATACAGAAGTAGGAACATGGGCCAGACAGAGTCTTTGCTGTGCATTTAGAGGGTAGCTGATGGTCTAAGCTAGCTTTATGAGGACAATGAAGATTCTGATCAGACTTGCCACTTTGTATGTTTTCTCGTGTCGCGGCTCATTTGTAGAATTTGCTACTCAGTGACCCAAGTCTTAAAAAACATGGCTGTAACTTTTCTATACCCTATTTGTATATAAGACAAAGGATTTTCATACAACAATTACCCGAAATATTTAAATTAGTCTTGTTTATGTCGGCTATAAGGTTGGGTTTTATCCTCCTAAACAATCCCAAATATCTGGATCGATCTTATAAGACGGGTCTAGATTGGTTTGTTTAGGAAGAGAAAACCCCTGTCTTATAACTGAAAAAATATGGTACCCATACCCGCTTTGCGACATGGTGGACATATTTTCTTTCGTTTATTATAAATGAAAAAGTTCTGTAAAGCCTTTTTTCCCGTGGATGTTTAAGAAACACCTTACTTAAAACCATGGCATCGTGTTATCATAGAAACCCCTAGACCTTAGTCATTGAGGCTACATTTAGGCTAGGGGTCTGGGTTTGAATCTCGTGGATTTCTTTTCAACCTTAAACAGGATTCTATTGCACACGACATCTTTCATTATCTCCCTTCCGTTAGCTTGATATGATTGAAATACTTACTTACTGTAACTTACTGTAACCTTTACACCAATCAAGCATCATCTGCTTCTGTAGGTGATTCTCGATACATCGATTGTCTGTGTCCGCTGTTATGCGCAATGTAGCAGGTGGCGTTGAATTTGGATGGGTGACTATGCCAGTGGTTATTAAGGCGGCTCTTGAATGAGTTCAGAGAGGGTGCCCTAACTACAGTTTCTGGTAGAGAATTCCATGTGTCAATCACTCTAATGCTGAAACTATGACGCCTAACGTTTAACCGAGCTCTGGGTTTAAACAATTTGAGAGAATGGCCCCTGGTCGCTCCATGTAGTGCAAATGTAAATAACTTATTTATATCGACTTTATCAATTTGATTCATTATTTTATACACTTGTACCATGTCGGCTCTTTCTCGCCGATATTCCAGCGTAGGTAAACCAAGATGCTTCAGTCTCTCTTCATAAGACATGTGGCTGATACTTTTCACTAGTCGCGTAGCCCTTCGCTGAACATTTTCAATGGTTATTTTATCCTTTTTGTATAAAGGTGACCAAATTTGAGTAGCATATTCTAAATGAGGGCGTACCATAGTTTTGTATAAATTTAGAAACATTTCTTTGTCAAGGTAAGTAAAGGTCCTAAAAATTATTCCAACATTTCTGTTTGCTATATTTACTTTTGATGTTACATGTTCTCTGAATTTTAAATCTCCATCTATTATCACTCCCAAGTCTTTCTCATATTCTACTTTTTCAATTTCAACAGGTTCTGGATCTCCATTCATTTTGTATGCTGTTATAATGTCACGTTTTCCGACATGCAAATGGTGACACTTTGTTTTGTTGAAAAACATTTTCCATGTTTCAGCCCAATTTTCTGCTGTTGTTATGTTTTCTTGTTAGAAGGGTCCTAAAATCTCAAGTCGTCCATCAGTGTTGTATTTTCTTGTCGCTTCAAGATACAATTAAAATCTTAAAAAAGTTCCTTCAAGAGCAGAGAATATATACAGAAGTAGGAACATGGGCCAGACTACGTAGTTTCGGCTAATAAAGCCTCGTCAGTGACCCTGACAATATCTGGTGACGAAACCAGAAAAAAAGCATGCTGTAATTTCTTAATTTTATTTGGGCAGTCGATTTAAAGACTGATTAATTTCAAAAGCGTCCAAATAATATAAAAGACGATGATCTAGAATATAAGTCTATATATTAGTCTATATATACAAAACTCTTTAAAGAACTGACATAACCAAACAACACAAAGACGTGGCCCTGCGATGTGCGAGAGATGTAGAGTTGATGTAAGGTGGGATCTGGGGTTCCTGAAATTTTTCTTACTTTTGAGCTCCAAAACAGATTTAAGTCAGATACTTCCTGGTCGGAAAAAATAAATAAATAAAAACAAAACAAAAAACACAAAACAAAACAAAACAAAAAGCAAGAAAAACAGACTGTGCCATGTGATGGCCGCAAAATGGCTCTCCGTATATCATCCATATTGCAGATTATATCTTATTTGTGTCCTTGAGATCAGAGGATATATTCTGAGAAATCAGAAATTTCTGATTGGTTTAGACTCTTAATCTACATCGCTTTTAATCATTTGGACATTTTTGTTACTAATCTGTCTTTGAATTGACTGCCTTACTGACATATAAAGAAATTACAGTATGCTTTTCTCTAGCTTTCTTCATCAGATTTTGTAAGGGTCACTAATGAGGCTTGTATAGCCGGAGCTCCTTTTTTTGTACGTGTTCTCTGCTGTAGAAGAACTTTTTAAGATTTTATTTTGACTTCACTGCAGCTGGTGTTGTGCCGTGTGGCGGCCGTAAAATGGATCCCCGTTCACCATCTATAACGCAAATTATATCTGAGCCGCGACGCGACAAAACCAACTATGTGGTTGTGCGCCCAGCGTAGACTCGGATCAGCCTGGGCTTCCGCCCAGTCTGATCAGAGTCTTCGCTTCGCTGTTAGCTACCATTTAAGCTCTCAGCCAAAAGTCAGAGCGGACCAGGCTGATGCGCAGGCTGATCTGAGTCTGCGCTGGGCGTACAACCACATTGTTGGTTTTCTCGTGCCGCGGCTCATCTTATTTTTGTCCTTTGAGATCAGAGGATATATCCCGAGAAATTATAAAGTCTTGACAGATTTACACTCTTAGTCTACATTATCGCTTTTTATTCATTTGGTCCATTTATATACTATCAGTCATTGAATAGACTGCCTTATAAAAAGTAAGAACTTACAGTATGCTTTTTTTCTGGCTTCCTTCCGCAGATTTTGTCAGGGTCACTGATGAGGCTTGTGTTGCCGAAACTTCGAAGTATAGCCCATGTTCCTTCATTTGAATGTGTTCTCTGCTTTTGAAGGAACCTTTTAAGATATTCCATTTATTTAGGGTCTGCAAAAAAAAAATTTTTTTTTCCCGACGCATACATGTTTGGGTCTCCATGTCCATCCATCGGCCGGTAGGGGAATGCGAAGTTGCTGTACGTTTGTAATGAACGCTTTTCAGTTTTACGGCCCAAACAACAGTATTTCAGTTACTCTGGGCCGGGCCGCGTAGCGCAATCGGTAGGGCACCTGACTTATAAGTCAGAGGTCCTGGGTTCGAAACCCGGTCTGGCCACATACTTTCGTTTCTCCTTCCGCTGATTCAAGAGGGGCAGTTGTCAGTTACTGGCGAAAGTATGTGCACTTAGTACTGGTTAACCGCTTAGGAGGTCTAAGCCTGCCCAGGAATAGTCTGGTTAGGCTAACTGGCCGTCCCGACATGACCATAGCTGTTTACCGTGGACGTTAAGCAACAAATCAATCAATCAATCAGTTACTCTGGTAGATTATGAAAGGGATAAAATCATCACATGACCTTTGAATTCATAGGTGTTTTCTCTTCGATGAAAACGACCGACCCTTAGAAGTACGTTGCACATGAATGTGGCAAAAACAAACAGTTGTGCTATTTATAAAACAGGAGTTGTGAAAATCAAATAAAAATATTGCATCAGAGCGCCACAAGATTTGAGCAAGTTAAAAAAATGTTTTAATATGAGAAGTAGATCTACCCAAAATATTTGGACACCGCAATTATTTCTTAAACTGATTTCAACAGCTTCAGATTTGATAAAGTAACTTTTATATCTACCCGCGGTAGTATATATTATTATAAAATATTTGAGAATTGTGCTGACCCTGAACAGACTGCTCTTTAGATCTTGTGCTAGGCTGATTGCTCAGACATTAGCGTCCGAATATTTAGGGTACATACTGTCAATTCAGGTAACTTAAGATTTATGTCCCCTGATAGCGAAACTGCACGAAGTGTTGCCCAACACTGATCTGGAAACATATTCGATTTAATAAAGAATCTGACTTTGAGAGGGTAAGCTTTGATATTGGTGAAATATTTAAGACTGATTATCAATAATTTTTCACTATGATCTTAATAATCATATCCAGATTTTAATGTTTTAAATAGTCCATTACTTCCTGGTCTACAAAACTATAATGGATATCGAAAGAAGGGCAAAAATTATCAAAATAGAACTATTTATTTGAAGATGGACACTCCCCGATACCCAGCGGGCACATGATGTCGAAATGACGACACACTGACGTCGACGTGACGTAATGACGTCTGAAAGACGTCAATGCGACGTCATTTCGACATCATGTTGACGTCATGTGCCTGCTGGTAGGGTCATCCAGACCTGTGCCCATTTTATCAGGGCATTGGGAGGCAGGGGCAGGTGGAGATGGGATAGGATCTGAAAAAAAAACATTTCGTGTGCCTTTGTGGGCATGAGTGTGGCTATGTACGTGCATGCGCATTTACTTGTCACAATGCAAACAATTAACATGAACGCTCGATGTGTTTTTCAGATAAAAATGGAGTCGGTTGACGGGGCCCGGTCGCTGAAAGTCTCCTCAGATGAGTGTTTTGCTTATGAATGTAGTCCGTGCAGGGAGAGCGACGTCACAAAAGAAGCCAAGTTCTTCTGTCCTGAGTGTAACGACTATCTGTGTGTCTCTTGTGAAGATTCACATAAGAGATTTGGCCGAACCCGGAACCATAAGGTCCTGTCTGGAGAAAACATGCCAGCAAAGCTAGCTGACGCTGGTAAGCCTTCAGTCAAGAGCACAGTTTTATGCTCTTGTGGTGTCAAGGCAGTGTCTGTCTACTGTACAAGCCATGATGATATCATATGTATAGACTGCAAGGCTCTGAAACACAGGGCGTGCAGCAGTTGTTCTATTGATGAAAAGTGTGAAGATTTCAACGTTTGCGCTGCAGATTCAACACTTGCGAATGCAAATGAGCTAGAAACGCTTCTAAAACAGTTTCAGACATCTGGAAAGGAGTCCTTAGAACACATATCTTCAGAAACGAAAACATGCCGAGAAGCTATTAAAACCTTAAGTGCTGCACTAAAAGCAGAAATACAAAAAATGGAAAATAAAAGTCTAGAAGATTTGGAAAAAGTCGAAAAATCACAAAAACGTTCTATTCAACAACAAATTGGTACCAGCAATATTGCTCTAGATAAGTTGAATTCAGTCAAGAAATACTTGCAATCATCAAAGGATGCTTCAAATCGGCGGCAGATGTTTATTTGGAACCTAAGACTGTCCAAGACATTGCGAGAAATAGTACCTCTTACGACCGACATGAGAGAAGATGATCTCAAACCATGTATTTTATTTGATCCAAGGGAGATAATCCTGAATACAGAATCCGACAGACTTGGCTCTGTAAAGTGTGGACAGCACCCAGAAACTGCCAAAGTCATCGGAAACATGAACATCAAGTCCATTGAAAAAGTAGATGTTAAATTATCTAGAGATACACAATCTCCATTGATATCTGGTTCTGTCTTCATGCCGACAGGAGAACTTGTGTTAAGTGACTATCAAAACACCTGTTTAAAACTATTTGATAAGACATTGACATTAAAGCAGGACCTCAAGCTGTCTGGTAGGCCCGGGGATATTACTGCTGTCACCAGAACGGATGTCGTGATCACCATACCCGGGAAGAAGAAACTGCAGTACGTACAGGTATTGCCTGAGCTTCAGTTAGGTCGGTCTGTTGAGCTGGACAAGATGTGCTGGGGAGTTGAGGCCTGTAGAGATGATCTGTATGTCAGCTGTCACAACGGTCCAGGTGAGGGAGAAGTTAGAATATATGACAGTAAGGGACAGCTGAAGAAAAAATTTGGTGTATCACAGGATGGCACATACATGTTTCAACGTCCATATTACATAGCTGTTTCTGTGAGAGGGGAGCTATATGTGTCTGACGAAAATCTTAACAAAATTATTCGACTGTCAAAAGATGGCTCTCAAGATGTCTCACTGTCTGATCAGGATTTATGGAGCCCGCGTGGAGTTTTGCTCGATGGTGATAACAATGTTTTTGTTTGTGGATGCGATTCAAATAATGTGCTGGTTTTTGATAAACATGGTAAGAAGACAAAGACTCTTCTCACAGCAAGTGATGGTTTGTACCGTCCAGTCAGTATCAGTTGTCGTCAGAGTGATAACACACTTGTCGTCGGCAGTAGAAGTCCAACAATAGTTGTGATAAAACTGGAATAGTGTCGCAAGGTCAGAATGGAAGTGCTGTTGTTGTGGGAGGAAAAATGTCAACGAAATCTGTATTTCGTGTTGACAAATGTTTTTTTCATGCATGGTATCATTAACCGTATCTCTATTATATTACCACTAACGCAATGTTAAATGCTAAAGAGTCAAAAGAAACTTAGCCCTTTTAAAGGAATTTGATACATTTCGGATATGGCAGGAAAGGATTAGCTTTTAACCTGTGCGAAAATTGAATGCTAAGATCAGACTGCGCAGCTGCAGCTGCGCAGTCTGATCTGAGCATTCACTGTTCCTATCAAGAATCATTGGACCCTTAGGAATATTCTGAGTGAAGAAGAGACTGGCAGTCTTTCAAATGCACAGGCTGATCGGAAGCTTTGCTTACTTGTTGATGGTATCATTTCCTCAATGTTTGTGGCAAAACTTAAATTGAGTGTCTTTGGCCCAGTTGTGCAAAACTAACGATGTCCTTAGTTAACGAGGCGTTAAAATTTCAAATGTATTATACATAAAAATTGTTCTGTTTTGCTGAAAAAAATGTGAGGAACTTTTGCAGTGCAAAATCTCTCAATATTTATCATCAAAAGTAATAGCACACTTGATTTTATGCGTACTGCATAAATATCCGCTCGCATGACAATACCACTGTTGTCGTTGATAGTTTAAACTTCAATTGTCGTGAAGATTCGATATGCATAGGTTAATCGGAATATTTCCTTTCTCTGTATATATTGTCAGACTGGGGGTACACTTGTTATTGGATGTGTAAAAACTGTTTAATAGTGTATATTTTATTCAGAAATATCAGTAGAAATAAGGACCAGAAAACCTGGCTGTGAAAGTAATATCAGTTGAAATAAGGGCCAGAAAACCTGGCTGTGAAAGTAATATCAGTTGAAATAAGGGCCAGAAAACCTGGCTGTGAAAGCAATATCAGTTGAAATGAGGACCAGAAAACCTGGCTGTGAAAGTAATATCAGTTGAAATAAGGACAAGAAAACCTGGCTGTGAAAGCAATATCAGTTGAAATAAGGACCAAAAAACTTGGCTGAGAAAGTAATATCAGTTGAAATAAGGACCAGAAAACCTGGCTGTGAAAGCATTGTCATTTGAAATAAGGACAAGAAAACCTGGCTGTGACAGCAATATCAGTTGAAATAAGGACAAGAAAACCTGGCTGTGAAAGTAATATCAATTGAAATAAGGACCAGAAAACCTGGCTGTGACAGCAATATCAGTTGAAATGAGGACCAAAAAACCTGGTTGTGAAAGTAATATCAGTTGAAATAAGGACAAGAAAACCTGGCTGTTACAGCAATATCAGTGGAATTAAGGACAAGAAAACCTGGCTGTGAAAGCAATATCAGTTGAAATGAGGACCAAAAAACCTGGTTGTGAAAGTAATATCAGTTGAAATAAAGACAAGAAAACCTGGCTGTGACAGCAATATCAGTTGAAATAAGGACCAGAAAACCTGGCTGTGAAAGTAATATCAGTTGAAATAAGGACCAGAAAACCTGGCTGTGAAAGTAATATCAGTTGAAATAAGGACCAGAAAACCTGCCTGTGAAAGTAATATCAGTTGAAATAAGGACCAGAAAACCTGGCTGTGAAAGTAATATCAGTTGAAATAAGGACCAGAAAACCTGGCTGTGACAGCAATATCAGTTGAAATAAGGACCAGAAAACCTGGCTGTGAAAGCAATATCAGTTGAAATAAGGACCAGAAAACCTGGCTGTGACAGAGTTTCTAAATACATTATGTAGACTTGCAGACAATAATAGTTTCAAATGGTTAGATTTATATGGAAGGATAGTTCGACAAACTAGACAAGAGTAGATATATTAATTATTTGCTTATTTGTAAATAAAATCGTGAATCTAAAGGTTTTGTTAAGGCATAACATGACAAAAATTGGGGAGAATTAAAAAAAAAAATAGCAGAGACAGAGACAGAAAGGTAATAATTTGGGGGGGGGGGGGGGGGGGGGGGGGGGGTTGCGAAAGGTTATTTTATGGTCAATCGCGAATGTGCACTTGGGAAATCCAGCATACGAAAGGCATTGACATGGTCATTGTAGCTACATCAAAACAGCTGTAGATATTTGATTCATTAATTAAATGAGCCGCGACAAGAGAAAACCAACATAGTGGTTGTGCGCCCAGCGCAGACTCAGATCAGCCTGGGAATCCGCCCAGTCTGATCAGCATCTGCACTAAACGCTTAAGGGGTAGCTAATGGTCTTAGCTACCTCCATGCGGACAGCGAAGACTCTGATCAGACTGGGCGGATGCCTAAACTGATCTGAGTCTCCGCTGGATGCACAACCACTGTGTTGGTTTTCTCGTGTCGCGGCTCAAATATTCTTGTATGTAAAAAAAAAAAAAAAAAAAAAAAAAAAAAACAAGTACGTCTTACTTTATTAAGGTGACTAGTTAAACCTCTAGGTGAAAAAATCCTGACATTTTCTTTTTGGGTCTTCCTTCTCAGTTGGACCAACTTTTAACGGAAAGATGCACCTGTAGAAGCAACATAGAGCCATTTTAAAAGCAAATAGGAAATCATAATAGTTGTCTTCCTTTGTGAAACAATGGCGGTGTACCCATCAACTATTAAAGTGATGATTTCCCGAAATGACCAAGAACCGTCAAAAAGTAACAGATTCAGATTAAGCCAAACCACACTGGTTCTAAATTCTCGACTGTGGTCAGGAGTTCATCATCATAATATTGTGACAGACTCTGATAGTTTGATCCTTATGGAGCTGAACCTGCAAAAAGCAAACACAAGTCACACCAGCCCGATTTTTGTTTTCATGTCACTGATTTTACATACTAACTAAATAACTTTTATAACTCTGGTTCGTGGCGTCGCTTTTCAAAGATGTGATCTTCAAAGAGTGTAGATGAAGAAAAGTAAAGACGCCGTTCGAAATGTTGAATCACTCTTTTCAGGTGACGCTATGAAGTTTATTAGTCAGTGCGCGGAAATCCAATTAACTTTACGTGCAACTTTATATGAAGTCACTTCGATTTTACGTTTCGTGACGTTAACATTGCACCTCCACAAGGCTCAAAATATCAGACACTGTCATATATTCTCCAAAGGCTCCTTTGATCTATCAACGAGAATCCTTATTAGTTATATGGCCTTGATCGAGATGTTCAATAAATTTCTGTAGCATCTCATCACGCAGTCATGTTTTTTTTAACTGCTGTCTATGGCCTCGATTTACAAGTATATAAAAATGGATATGAACTGGAGCCCATCAATTTCACCTTTGAGCCAAGAGAAGTTAGATTATTTCTCCAGATTGGCTTTAGCTTTGAAACAGTTTCGGTTGATTGTGCAGTTCTTGAGACAATCTCAGGTTTAGAGACGACAGTTTCTCAGAAGTGCAGTTCTAAATATTTTGTAGAAAGGCGATTACCCAGTTATGCCCGGTGGACCCTTCTATCCTGATGTACAGGAAGAGTCCATTAAGCATTTAAGGGGTATCTGGTTTAGTTAATTATCATATTGAAGCGCGGGCCATTTATTAAAAAACAGTTGAGACCCTGATCAGACGCCGCTATTTGCGGCGTCTGATCATTGTCTCCACTGTTTGCCTTTACATCTTTTCTGGGACACTAGACAGTAGACATAAATAGGTTTAAAACAAGCAAACAATCAAAAACATCTTAACCTTCTGTATTCACATACTAAAAGGAGTGACCCCACTTGAGCATAAGTAAGTAGCAAAATTGTTAGGAACTGACACAATTTAATTCCAGATCCAACCCAAGACACCATGTGGGACAAAGACATTACAAGATTAGTCACCACCGAAGACATCGTCAGCGGCATTTGAACAGCCATTTCCCAAGTAGGTGGTCACCGGGCTAGCTTTAACATCACAAACAATATAGCAAAAGACAACACATCAAAACAACAAAGAAGAACCAAAACAGTAGTGCCGCCTTGGGATGAGCGGTAATGAAGGCATGTCTACGATAAAAGGGTCGTAATTACGGCTTCTGCTAATAACAGGACCTGGCTTCGAGTCAGAGCAGTCTGATCAGTCGTTGCAGTAGACAGTAAGCACTCAACAGTACACAGGACGAAATAGACAGTAGACAGTAACCGGTGGGCAGCAAGGAGTGGGTACCATACCACAGACAGGATACTGTTAGAATATGCGCATGCGCTTTGATGCCATTGCAGCTGAAAAACTTCTACATTTACAATCGATTTATTCCGTTAATGATGTTGTTTACGTGTTGTTTAACGTCCCAGTATGTGAGTGAAGTTAGTTAGCAGTACAGCAGTATGAAGTTAGCAGTAATAGTACAGCAGTATGAAGTTAGCAGTAACAGTACAGCAGTATGAAGTTAGCAGTACAACAGCATAGCAGTACAACAGAACAACAGTATAGCAGTACAACAGTACACCAGTACAGCAGTATAGCTGTACAACCGAGTATAGCGGTACAGCAGTATAGCAGTACAACTGTATAACAGTACATCAGCAAAGCGGAACAGCAATTTAGAGGTACAGCAATATAGCAGTACAACAATGTAGCAGTGCAGCAGCATAGAGTGCAGCAGTATAGCAGTATTCCCGAGAAGGTGTTCAGAAAATTCCAGAGGCGGAGCCCCGAAGTTGGGGTCGGGAGCACTCACTATGACGATATGGACCTAACTTTGACCCACATTTTCACCCCTCCAAACCTATTGCCACCGGGGTGCACCTAGTGGGCCATGTAGAGCCCTTATGTGCGTGTGTTGTGCAAGGCTCGGTTACCTCGAACAACGTCGAAAATTCCAGAGGCGGAGTCCCGAAGTAGGTACCCCACGCGCACAATAGCCCTATGGCCAAAACTTTGACCGCCATTTTGACCCCTCCAAATACATTGCCACGGGGGTGCACCTAGGAGGCAGTGTACCCCTCTGGCGCATGTATGTGGCCACAACCTCGGTTACCTCCAACAACGTCGAAAATTCCAGAGGCGGAGCCCCGAAGTTGGGGTCGGGAGCACTCACTATGACGATATGGACCTAACTTTGACACACATTTTCACCCCTCCAAACCGATTGCCGCCGGAGTGCACCTAGTGGGCCATGTAGAGCCCTTATGTGCGCGTGTTGTGCAAGGCTCGGTGTCGAAAATTCCAGAGTCCCGAAGTAGGTACCCCACGCGCACAATAGCCCTATGGCCAAAACTTTGACCGCCATTTTGACCCCTCCAAATACATTGCCACGTGGGTGCACCTAGTAGGCAGTGTACACCTCTGGCGCATGTACGTGGCCACAACCTCGGTTACCTCCAACAACGTCGAAAATTCCAGAGGCGGAGCCTGGAAGTTGGGGTCGGGAACACTCACTATGGCGATATGGACCTAACTTTGACCCATATTTTCACCCCTCCAAACCGATTGCCACCGGGGTGCACCTAGTGGGCCTTGTTGAGCCCTTATGTGCGCGTGTTGGCAAGGCTCGGTTACCTCGAACAACGTCGAAAATTCCAGAGGCGGAGCCCCGAAGTAGGTACCCCACGCGCGCAATAGCCCTATGACCACAACTTTGACCGCCATTTTGACCCCTCCAAACCCATTGCCACGGGGGTGCACCTAGTAGGCAGTGTACAGCTCTGGCGCATGCTGTACTGTTGTACTGCTATACTACTGTACTATTACACTGCGGTACTGTTGTACTGCTATACTGCTGTACTGTTGTACTGCTGTATTGCTGTACTGTTGTACAGCTGTACTGTTGTACTGCTATACTGCTGCACTGTTG
The DNA here is from genome assembly GCA_963989385.1 of Ctena decussata. NCBI lineage: Eukaryota > Metazoa > Mollusca > Bivalvia > Lucinida > Lucinidae > Ctena > Ctena decussata. The sequence continues at coordinate 12,116,257 of OZ022504.1, forward strand.
TACTGCTATACTGTTGTACTGCTGTACTGTTGTACTGCTGCACTGTTGTATTGCTATACTGCTGTACTGTTGTACTGCTAACTTCATACTGCTGTACTGCTGTACTGTTACTGCTAACTTCATACTGCTGTACTGCTGTACTGTTACTGCTAACTTCATACTGCTGTACTGCTAACTTCACTCACATGTAAAGCAACACGTTCGTAACCAATCGGAAAAAACACTCGTTTATACCCATTGCATATCATGCATGTTAATTATGTGTCACAAATGCGTTAAGACTCATTGGTGTGGTGGACGTCTGCCAGTCATGCTGACCCTTTTTCATATCCTATAAGGATCCAACGTTCGAATCTATCAACATGATTAAGTCTGTTCTTTTCATTCTTTTTAACATTTTAGGTAATAAAAATGAATACCTTGTGTGACAAAAGTTTTCTTTTGTTTTGATTACTCAATATATTTTATGCTCATAATCAAAAGGGAAAATCCTGCACAGGTTTTGCTTGTCTGATTGTGCCCAGAAATATACGCGGGGGTTGTAGGAGGGAGAGAGGGGGATTTAGTAGATTATGGTATCTTGTTCCAGAGAAAAAGCGATATGCACGATGTTTTGTTATTCACTTGTCAGTCTCATAGAGTCTTCATTTTAAAGCGCAGAATTATCGAACACTAAAGCCTTTGAATTCAAGGGTCAGAGAAATTATTGGAAATGTCATTTTAGAAAGGGAAGAATGACCAAAAAATGTTTGTTCTCGTCTGACATTCAAACCTAGCCCGTAGCACTAATGTTTTAATATTATTCCCTTTTCATTGATATCTATAATTCGAATTATGGATATCCAGAAACCTTGTCGAATTATACATATCCATAAGTCAATTATGGATATCAATAAATAGGGACTAAATAGTAAAACGGCAACCCATATCATCATGCCTACTTCTCATTCATTGTATACTGACTGTTTGTTCACGATCTGAATAAAATATTGTAAAAAGGCGAGGTTTAACGAAGCCATACGGACAATTTTCCGATTGTTGATTCATTGATCCACAATGTCAGCCCCGCCCTACCAGGACACTTCTTGAGGGTTATAAACATTCTGATTCGATCCCGTAAGACAGGTTTGACTGTACTTTGATTTTTTTTTTTAATTTTCAGGACGATACATAAGTCACAAGTCCTAAACTGTGATACATCGCTTTGCGAAAAGCAATACAGTTGACTGAATCTAATACCTAAAAAGCAGTTCATCACAACAAAAAGCAGTACATTGAACAAAAAAGCAAAACGGCCCCATGTTCTTTGCAAATCATAAATGAAAGTACATGTATTTTTACAAAACATCAGTATAAATGATGTATAATACATGTGTGGTCATTCAAAAATAATATATTAAAGATTTACTCCCTTGATGATAATAACAAAAATGATTTGATGAAATATTTCATGTAATACCTCCGACTTGGTCTAACTATACATTTGAAATAGAGTTTAGATAATCATATTTTTGATAAAAGTGACTTTAAACAAAAAACAAGTTAAATTTTTAAACGATGGCGGACCGCGATCGAAATCGCATTACTGGACAAAATATAATTTATTCATACGTCACCATCACGTGCGCGAATAAGAAAAATACCTGTGCATGATCACATGACACACGTGGTCAAAATCGATATTCTTACAGGCCGTGAGGAAACAGGTAATTTGCATTTAAAATTGAAGGTTATTTTTCATTCCACATTTATCGGAAAAACATGTATTTTCTCAAAACTTGTATGATTAATTATGACACTATTACATATTGTCTAACGAAATTTTGTTAAAATATTTGTTTCTGAAAACATGAAATAAACGAGGGAGACAATTTTTAAATCGGGAAAAAAAATATTTGAGATGATCACAAATCATTCAGGTTTCTTCAGATTGTTGCTTAAATACCGTATTCATAGATTCATAGATTAGTTGTCAAAGTACATTTAGGGTTTTAAACAATATTTTATTCAAAGATTTTATACATACATATGAATAAGAGTGAAGCAATACAGGATCTGACAGTAAGCGTAACGCTTATATGTAAGTCATCTCCTGAAACAATGGATACTGTACAATGATACTGAATGGAAAGTACATTTAGCAGATTATTCATTGATACCACTTGATCGATGTAAATCGTTTCAATTCTGAAACAATTAGACAAGAAAAAAATCAACTTACCGTCACAACGAAGCGCGTGACCACCATTTTCCTTTACAAGTAAGCAGTATGGTTACCAAAACAGCATATGTCGCGGTACAGTTAGGTCACGTGATTACATAGCGTGATGATAGCTATCGTTTAGAGTGATTCAGTAGAGCGATTCAGGTTGGATAAGCCACTTGGAGAACGTCCTTAGGAGAATCAAACTGAACTGAACTGAACTGAACAGGTTGGATAAATAGGGGCCAGAGCGGCATTGAAAAAAGCTCAGAGCGACACTTCTCGAAAGGGTAATACTAATTTCCCTGCCTGTGCCGTCGATCATGCCATTCAGTTAGCGACCATACATGCAAAAGTTGCCGTCGACCGAGGCAGTCAACAACATTCTCAGCTCGGTCGACAGCCATTAGCAATAGTATAATATGGCATTAGTGGGAATAACCATTTTGTATAGTACCGGATTCGTCGACGGCAGAGGTAAACACATTGGTATTTCCCGTGTGTTTCTGTAGAAGTAGGAAACTTGAGAGCTGATTATTTTCAAACGGAGAGGTCTTTTTGAGCGAGTGTGGTCGTAAAAAGAGAGGGGAAGAGCGGGGAAGATTTATAGCGGCATATACCCGCTCTGGACTATTAGCGGAGTCCCCACTCCCCGGGAGAGACTGTAAGAGTTTGTGGTTTGCGCAGAGTTGATCCCAATTTTCTTCTGTTCATTTCGGTCCTTTGAAACACCGCAAACCACCACAAACCATTTTTGAAGTACTAGATCTACAAACAACTTTATATGAAATACTGATTAAAATAGATTAAGTATCCATTCGCCCCGTTTAAGATAATTTTTACACATATTCTGTTATTGACTTTTGACTTTAGATGATGAGCACTTTGCACAAAATGAATGATATGACCCTAATCAGTGTGCATTACAAAAATGATACTTCTTCTTCTTCCCGTACAGTACAGGGCCCACTCTGGAGCATTGTCGTACTTGATACAGTCCTAAATTCGATCTTTTAGGCAGATCTCAAAAGAAGAGGCAAATATAACCTTTGAAGTTGTTAAACTTTTCAATAATTTATAGTTCACATTCTCAATTAAAAGTTTGCACCCCATACTTTGACTTGTAAATACTGTAGCTGCATCAGGATTCGATGGTGAGGCACCACATTCTGATGATTTATAGTGTTGGATGAAAGTAGATCTATGTTAAAATTGATGAAACACATAAAAATATTAGGCATGTTCAAAGTATGGATAAGCACATAGAGGCCATAAGCAGCAGAATAGTGCAAGTGCAGTTGCGCGCATCCAGTCCTGCACGTAATCCTCGCGAGGGTGTGTTGCAGTATTAATAGATAGATAGATAGATAGATAGATAGATAGATAGATAGATAGATAGATAGATAGACAGACAGACAGACAGACAGACAGACAGACAGACAGATAGATAGATAGATAGATAGATAGATAGATAGATGCTACAATAGACATACAACAACAAGAAGAAGATTAATCTGGTGGTTTGTGTACTTTATAGCGAACACGCGAAGTATGTTCGCTTTACTGTATCAGTTTTGGTCCTATATACTTAGGCAGATAAAATGTGTGGTAACGATCATGGTTGCGGCCATCTTGGAGAACCGGAAGTTCGAAAGTTATCGCGAGACTAGTCACGAACCAAGTGCTCTAATCGATTTTTTTACGAGTTCACTAAATTATTTTTGCAATCACTCTATAAAGGAAATGTACATTAAATATTTCTCTCTACAATAATTCTCGTTTTTGTTAAGTATGTTCGTAGTAATGATAGCTCAAACTGTAAACGTTTTTTTAGTTTGAGGTTTTGTCGTCTGCTCGGGACCGGAACTTAGTCTAGACCGGAAGTGAGTTCTTAGGTAAAAAAAAAACGTACACGGCGCGTCAGGTGAATTGGAAATGACGGCGCACCCGAGAGCGCACCAGAGAGCCCACCTAGGTTAGAATGGAGCAAGAATGGTGTGTTTGGCCAGTGTTAACTAGCACTTTGATGAAAAAGTTGATTTCTGCGACTTTTTTAAGTAAAATAATCATGACACAGCCTTAACATCTATAGTTTAGCCCATTTCAATTATCTTTGGAACTGAATAAATAACAATCAGATACAAAAACGAATTCTTTGATTTGCTAATCAAAGCAATCATCATGAGTACAATTTTAAACACCATATGATTTAATACTCAGAATTAAACGAATTATCTGAAGTGTCTCTCAGCTGAGGAATATAAGGTTTGCTTCGAGAGGGCAGCAGGACTGACTTCCGATAATATTATTTTGAAGACGGTTGAATCCCTGCCTCTTAATGGTGCAGATCGCTGAGGAAAGTGTGGACTTTCAGATGATTAGTGAACCCCACCACTGTCACAAAGCAGCTTACTATTATGACAGCAGACCATAAGGGCACCTTAAGAAGGCGAGCCTACATATGTTTCCGTTCTATCTGCATACCGAACAAGTCTGCTATGGTTCTTTCTTAATGGGCACTGCGGTTCTTCTTGGACATTTAAATTCACACTCTAATCGATACTGGCATGACGTTCAATCCGTCTTAAGAATTGCAAACCCTATAAGGTGTATTTTTTTTCGTTTTTCATTTCATTTTGTTTTAACTTTTTTTCTTTATTCTTTCTTTCCTACTATATGCATTACTCTAGAGCCTGACCCCGTTGCTGACGCCTTTAGCTGCACAATGAGGCTCATGTCGCTCATGGGTACTGGTGGCTTAGCAACGTCTTCAAATCAAATCAAATCACTTAACTGCTCTTAAATCCAATTACAGGGCTAACCCCAAGTACAATACAAAACATACAACACATAAAAACATTCGGTACATGCAAGTGATGTATTTTCTGGCCGTGACAGTGTATGGCTTACTTACTATATATAATGTTATTTAAAGTGAAACATCTCCAGAGGAAGCAATTCAGCCATCCCATCTCTGTGCCCCTTCAACGCAAGACCAGCTCCCTAAGAAGAGATTTTGCCACCATTCATTGAAGCAAACACTTTCCCCTATAGAAGACCCACCTGGAAGGGCTATGCCTCCAGAGGAAGCAAAAAAGAAATCATAAAGGCTGCCTACTTATGTAAAAGTGGCGAAAAATATGAAGGTGCACCACAGTTAGTTGCTCCTGTAGTAGGAGGAGAAAATTCTGTAAAGAAAATTTCGTTGAGCGCCCCGACGGGGGATCGATCTCACAACCTCAAGATTATAAAGCGAGCACACAACCACTAGGTTAAAAGGTCCGGACCAGTTGGACAAGCCAGTTATACACTCTATATACCTAAATACATATTTACACATCACTCATTGGCCGTACTACTACACTCCTCCATCCTACCAAAGAACATTTGTATCAAATGTTAAGGAAATGAAATTATAATCCAGGTTCTTTTTGACTCTGCAGCCATTGCTTCGCCCTTTGGCTCCAACGATAATCATCCTGGTCACAGCACCACTGTAGTAGGTAAAAAATCTGTAAAGAAAATTTCGCCGAGCGACCCCACCGGGGATCGACCTCTCGACCCCAAGATTATAAAGCAAGCACACAAACACTAGGCTAGAAGGTCCGGACCAGTTCGACTGGTCAGTTATGTACTCTATATACCTATATACATATTTACACATAACTAATTGGCCGTACTACTACACTCCATTGAAAAGCTGGTGTTTTTCACACATTAACTGTTAAAGCATCTGAATGATAACGATAAAGTTAATGAGAACACCCTCATGGAAAGCAGGTTGGCAAACCCAGACTCTGTGACTTCAAAACTGGGGCCAACAACCAAAGGATTTGATTGTTTTGGGTTTAACGGCCCTTTGAGACAGTATTTCAGTCTATATCGTGCCGTCTCCCAGAGACGGAGACAGAGGAGAAATGATAGATGAGAGTAAAAATGTCCAAACAACCCCACCCGCACCTACTGCAAGCACAGTAGGCCATTGTCCTACAATGTTCCAAATCAGTAGGACGCCCCGGCACTGGAAGTTACACACAGCACCATCGCACCACCCGACCACCCCCAACACCCAAAGGAAAGAATTTGCTCCCTATAGAGCAAATTTCCTCCCTTCAGAGTGGACCCACTCACTTAAAAATGGTCACACTGCCAACTTGAGTGCCAAGGTAAACATGCAAGAAGACACATAAATTGACTCTCTTTTGTAAAAATGGCAGAACCTTGCACACACAGCTATAGTTGCCTTATTTAAGTGCAGCGTGGATGTCACACGAGCTGCACCGGTCTCTCAAGGATGTCACCATTACCATTATAGCATGATACAGTTTGCTAATCCAGGTGAGTGCCACTCGGGCCAATTTGACCCAAACTACAATGACAAGGTGGTCCCTAGGGTAGCACTTCACCCCCATCAAAGATCTGCTAGTACCGTAAAGAGTGTGTTCGCACAAAGGCAGTGCCTTAATTTCATATTAGTTCTGCTTTGGGGTGTTTTGTGGTGTTTCACCGGACTCTGTTCATTCTATTCTATTCTATACAAGCACCTGCCGGTAACCCGTGGTAACTATGTACACAGTTGATCCGGATATGACGTAATTTCCTCCGTGTATTGTGGGATAGAATTCCGTACACACATTTGTTGTGGCGTTGAAAATTCTTACATTTTTGCAGATTTTGTTGAAGTAAATCAAGGATCATATGCATAACCACTGGTGAACCATACAGGACAAAATTTCTGGGACCATGGATCCCAAAATCGCGAAAAAGACCCAGGATTCGTTGGGAAAAATCATAAAAAAACCGCCGCTGACAGAGAAACTTTTGGGAAAACCACCGTTTCGATTTCTTCATGATATCATGACATCAGTAAGCTCAAAAGCACTAAGTGATTGGCTTTGAATATCATCAGTAATGCACCAGCCATTTGCAACCATGGCCCACCCGCCCCGTGGCAGAGGGGGAAATTCGCTGTGTATTTTCACGAGTGCTGGGCAAATGCCAGGGTTAAGGCGGGTTCATAGAATAACCGAAAAGCACAGAAATACCGAAAAACACCAGAATAACCGAAAAGCAATTTCGAAAGTTAGTTTGACATGAGAATAATTATCTAAGTAAGTCTTTTCGGGGTTGGAAATTATTTGTAGGACTATTTGTGATATTTTTTCACTGCGGATGTTGTACTATAATAGCATTGTAACAGAAAAGGGCGATAATAATGTTCAGCATTTCTCCCAGTGCTTTTCGGTTATAACAAGGCATGGGAACTGTCATCTGCTTAATGGGGATTTGCTTGATGAAAAGACGAAGTCCCTGCTCTTCCCTTATGAGTGTGTTTGCGTCCCGGGGGGGGGGGGGGGGGGGGGGGGGGGGAAGTGACTAATGCATTCACAATTCTGATACTAGTCCCTTGGCTAATGGTCTGATGTGATGGAAGCGCAGTTGGTGATGCTACTGCCTGGTGACTCTGTATATGGGCAGATCTGCAGTAACTCAACAACTATATACCTTTGCCATGCAAGTGCAGCTGGCTCATTGGAAAGTACAAATGCTTTCAGAGTGTTTCCTGTGGGGTTATCGTGGTTTTATAGATTGGGTTTGAAAGTAAGCGTTCTTGCAGTACCAACTACTGTTGTTACAACCCCATCACCACTTACTTTCAACAGCTCTACCAGCTAAACTTGCCGGGCTGCGTAGCACAGTCAATTGCGCATCAGATTCGAGAGCCAGAGGTTCCGGGTTCGATACTGGATCCAGCCACATACTGTTGTTTCTCCTTCTGTTGATTCAAGAAGGGCAGTTGTCAGTTACTGGCGAAAGTATGTGCCTTTAGTATTGTAGTTTTGAGTATCGAACATGAAATGGGTACCCAAATAAATTTGCCCATTTGAGTCAACATCACAACAAAATTAACATTATTTCTATTAGTAGTTTATTACTGGTTAACTGCTTAGGACCTAAGCAGTAAGGAGGTCTAAGCATTCCCAGGAATAGTGTGGTTAGGGTAACTGACAGTTCCGACATGACCACAGCTGTTTACTGTTCAAAGTAAAGCAACAACAAACAAACCAGCTAAACTTGAATGAGTTTTAGGCTGTTAGTGTCATACAGTGGACTCTTTGCAACAATAGCATTTGCTCCCAAACTTTTGATATTAAGCTGAATTTGCTGTTATAAAATACAAATTAAGAACAATTACATTGTATTTAAAGCCATAAAGTGCAGTGTTAGACATAAGCAATTGCCCACTTGCCCGACATGGATTAAATTTGCTGGGGGCAAGCTGATAGTCTTGGAAGGTTGCCCCCTGGACAACCTATGATTCTGGTAAATTCTGGAAAATAACTTTGTTTCATGTCTTTTTTGAAGTTTTGCATGAGAAGTTTGAAACCCACCAATATAGTGTTTTGAAGGAGAAAAAATAAATCCTCGTGACGTCAAAGTAGTGCTGTGAAAATGATTAGGCAGCTGTGATCAAAACTGTTGGTCAGTTATCTCTGAAGTTCATGAATTCATGCTTAGTGTCTTAGAAAGGGAGAGCATTTTTGGACTATGTTTACTTATGTGACTTCGGAAGAAAATGACATGTAAACGGTTTAATTGCAATGGAATACAGGGGGACAAGTTGAAATCTTGGCAGACAAGTTGAAATTCATTTCAGGCGCCCCTGGGCAAGTTGCTGTCTGGGCCTTATTTCTAACACTGTCAGTGCATACTGAAATGACGTTATAAAGAATTTTGCTACATTGTAATGAGTGCCATATAAAGAGAACTGTATCTTTTACATGAAAATGGCAACGTGATTCATTGCCCAAATTTGCTCTAGATAATATTGTACCTATAATTGTCATCTTCAACTTTCATTTCTTTTAAGTTTTAACTGTCCAAAAATTAATTGAAATGATTAAGGAAGAAAGCTAAAAATAATCAACCTTTTAAGGTGTATTTGAGTTTGAAATAGAGCCAAGAGATTCCTAACTGTCACAAGGTATTTTTATCGTACATGCACATTGCACTGCCAGTATCAGCATCTTTACCCATGAGTATCCTCCTTAAATATGAAATAAAATTATTTACGTAGAAATGTGTTTGTTAATATGACTGGCAAAAGTCTGTTCATACTGAAATCTGAAGATTTCTTTTTTTCTTTGTGGGGGTGGGGGGGGGGGGTTCTCTGTGACTGGTATTTGAGCTGCTAGTTGACTTATCTTCTAGACTATTACTCAGCTGATCCCTTCGGCATTATTGCCACAGTTAGTCCTCTTCGTTAGACGGTAGAAATTGAGTTATTATATGACAGCTAGTCATAACTATTGGAATATTCATATTTCATAAAATATTGTATATGTGTGTGTTTTCTTTTTCATCATGAAGAGGCTTAAAGGTTCTTGATATTGACAGTTAAGTAATAGGCATCCACTGAGAAAAGTGCTGCAGTTTGTGTCACACACTGACTAAATCACGGCCTGTGACCTTTTGTTGATCATAGATCAGGGTTCGAGGTTATAAAACTGGAGAATAATCTCAAACTCAAAATAAAGCACACTGATAATTGGCAGCCAATCAGTGTGTTTTATTTTGAGTTTGAGAATGTACTCAAGTTTTATAATCTTGGGGCCAGCTCTTAGAATGTTTACGGTACAGTTGATTATTGTATTATATTATTTACAGGTGATCAAAACAACAGGATTTATGAAGGGTCTCTTCACAGACACAGAAATGAACTCAGATAATGTCAAGGTTTGTACTTACCCAGAGCTCCAAATAAGGTGGGGTAATAGGGATAATTCAGAGAAAAATTTTCTTATTTTTCAATGAAAACATACACTGTGACCCCTCATTAGAACCATCTCGGTGAGACGGCCCAAAGTATGTTATTTTGGAAAAATAAGGAAAATTATCCATAAATTATCCCTTTTACCACTTCTTATCTGAAGCTCTGCAATTAAAGATTTACCGGGCTGTGAGACAGGTATTCCCATCTCAAGAATGACCGTAAACATTAGTGATCATCAATCTGACAGTCATGTGTTTTCATTCCAAAACGACCGCAAAAATCTAGATCTGTCTTATAAGACAAGTCTTCACGAAACTCTGTCTGACTGCCTGACATGTCTGGTAAAAATTCATTTGGTCTGGTAAAAATGTTTTGAATTTTCAAGTACATTTTAATCCTTTTATCTGATTCGGTCCTGTAAACTCTCACACACTCCGTAAACTCTGTAAGACAGCTCTAGATTTTGGGGGATGCTTTGGAGCAGGAAACCTCTGTCTCATTTTAGAATAAATCAGATACTCCCAGGTAAATGATGCTGTGGTATTTGACCAGTTAGGCTTAGCCCGCACACCCCAGTAAGCCCACATTATATCCTTGGCATATGATTATAAGCACTCATTTTTCACTGGTCTAAGTTTATTTTCACTGGTCTATCAGTTGTCAGTTACTGGTGAAAGTTAGCGCACTTAGTAGTGGTTATAAGAGATCTAAGCCTGCCCAGGAATAGTGTGGTTAGATTAACTGACCATCCAGACATGACCATAGCTGTTAACTGTGGAGGTAAAACAATAACACAACAACAATTTTACACAAGCTGTAAATGCTATAGTTTTTGAGTGTTCACTTACAATGTTTCTCCAGCCTCATACAGCATGCAGCGCTATCGTCAAAATTCTAAATAATGGAATAGATGGGTCTGAACAAACAATGCAGATCCGGATTGGACTGCTCCCATGGCTGAGAGTGTAGGCTCTGATCTGACAACTCTGTTGGGAGCAGTCCGATCTGGGTCTGCATTGTTTGATTCAGCATGTTAGGACAGCTACATATTGTACAAGTGAAGTTAAAAGAAATCTGTATTTTTGCAGATCTGTTTATGTGACAGTTTCGCGTATCAACTTTTAAAATCAGCTGAAAGTCTGTGTTTTGCACTAAAGAAAGATTTTCATGCTTTTCTTCATTGTGAACTGAATCTATAAATAAAGAAATCAACATCAAATCATTTACAGAACTTATCTCACTGAGTTGTTGATTGTTTTGTAGGATAGAGACGCAAAAACAGCATTTCTTCAGAAAGCCATAGATCTAGTCAGTAAGTACGGACATGAGTAGCCTAGCTTATAAACTACATGCCTTTTATATGTCATTTGTCTCGATAGAGTATTTCATTATAGAGCATTTCTTTGGTTATATGACAGAAGATTTTCCCTTCCAAAACAATCTCAAAGATCTAGATCCATCTTACAAGATGGATATAGATCTTTGGGATTGTTTTGGAAAGGTCACAGGGCCTGACAAATCCATTGTCCGGCTGCCCGGTACAACTTGCCAGAAAAATGTATAAGCGTATCTATAGGGAAACCCCCTGGGTTTCAGCATTTAGCAACGCAAGTTATGTACAGGACATGTAGGTCAAATTTTGATTTGTCAGGCCCTGAAGGGAAAATGCATATAATGTATGTCACATTCATATGACCAATTAAGATATTTGGGTTCATTTCAGAAAAGGGGATCCCCTTTTGAAAGCTGAATAAATTTGTTGCTTCCATTATAATATGTACATTGATATTTATTCAGAAAAATCTGTTTAAGAACCATCTTTCATATTTTCTAATGAGTGACGCAGATTTATACATTAATGACAATTGAGGCATTGGACATGATATGATGGCAGCCAGAGAATACCATTATCAACCCACATGATAGCAGAGGTCAGTTTTGGTATTCTGTGGTTGACATCACGTCATGTCTAAGACTCAACAATCAATTAATGTTTAAACATATGAGCCGCGACGTGACAAAACCAACAATGTGGTTGTGCGTCCAGCGCAGACTCAGATCAGCCTGGGCATCCGCCCAGTCTGATCAGAGTCTTCGCTGTCCGCATGGAGGTAGCTTAGACCCTTAGCTATCCTTTACGCCCTTAGCGAAAAGTCTGATCAGACTGGACAGATGTCCAGGCTGATCTGAGTCTGCGCAGGGCGCACAACCACATTGTTGGTTTTCTCGCGTCGCGGCTCATATAATCTCACCACTATTTTATGACATAAGCTGTTGACAAAATAAAACTCATTTCATTGGTTCAGAGGCTGATCACATGAGATAGACATTCATGTCGCATAGTTTGTGACATAACGTCTTATTAACTCTTAATGTCACAAGGTTGTTTACATGGTGTCTTAAGTGGGCATGGTTTGTGAAGTAATGTCACCCGAAATTTGTCATCAAGTTTACTGAAATGACAGACGTTTCAACTAAAATTAACTCCTTGTATAATGAAGCAATTGCTGACTTTTGTTTTGGTGAATATGAAGTGTTATTGAACAGTAAACAACATATAATGACATCTGCTTCAAGTCATGCAGTAAATATGAAGTTTCATTTTCAATAACATTTCATGTCCACCTGACTGCAACAAAAGTAATTATATGTAATTGTATACAGGGATCAGCCTAGAGTAGAGGGCAATTTTGGAGAAATCGTCCCTAAGCTGGCTGACATCTCCCTATTTTGAGCTGAAAGAAAAGTAAAAATGTATAGAACTTACAGGAAAATCCGAAATTTGGGTCAAAACTTCTCCCTAAAGTCCTGAAAATGTTGCAAAACTTCTCCCTGTCTGAAAGCTCTAGGCTGTCCCCTGCACATGGTTTGTGAAGTATTGTCACCTGAACTTTACGTCAAGTTTACTAAAGCGACGGACCCTTTGATGTAATGACCCTTATTAGATATTATATACATGTAACACTTAGGTTTTGGCGAACATGAAGTGGTATTGAACAGTAAACAATTGCTTAAATAGGCATGAAATTCATTGTAAGACATAACGGTATAACAGCCAGGTGGCGTAGCGCAATCGGTTGGGCACCTGACACATAGGTCAGAGGTCCTGGGTTCGATACTTTCGTTTCTCCTTCCACTGATTCAAGAAGGGCAGTTGTCATTTACTGGCGAAAGTATATGCACTTAGTACTGGTTAACCGCTTAGGAGGTCTAAGCCTGCCCAGGAAAAGTGTGGTTAGGTAAAAGGTAGGTTTCTGTACTTTGGAGTGAATCATAATTTTGATGATTTTTAGCTCACCTGAGCCAGAGGCTCCGGGGGAGCTTATAGGATGGTAAGGCTCCGGCGTCCGTCCGTCCGTCGTCCGTCCACAATTTCAAACGACTTCTCCTCTGAAACCGCTGGGCCGATTGTAACCAAATTTCATATAGAGCCTCCTGGGACCTTAGGAACGAAAAGTTGTTCAAACGGTCCTGGTCACATGACCAACATGGCCGCCATGCCCATATATGGTAAAAACCTGAAAAAATCTTCTTCTCCAGAACCAATAGGTCGATGGTCTTGAAACTTGGTATGTAGCATTGGGTACACAAGTACTACCAAGATTGTTCAAATTATGACTTTGGGTTGACCTTGACCTTTTTTACGGTAAGGTCAAATTTGCTTACTCATGCTTTTATATGGCAAAATGCTGCAACATAAGATATCTTGGAAACTGTTGAAGATTTTGGTCTAAAAATTGGTACATACAGTCATCTTAATGACTACATGAAGATTTATGAGTACAAGAGGTCAAGGTCATTCTTTTACCTTTGACCCAGAACTCTCATATTTTGACAATATCAAACAATCTCCTCAAAAACCACTAGGCCAATTGTAACCAAATTTCATATAGATCCTCCAGGGGTTGAGGGAATGAAAATTTGTGCATACGGTCAAGGTCACATGACCAACATGGCCACCACGCCCATATATGGTAAAAACCTTTAAAGATCCTCTTCTCCAGAACCAGTAGACCGATGGCCTTGAAACTCGGTATGTAGCATTGGGTACTCAAGTACTATCAAGATTGTTCAAATTATGACCCTGGGTTGACCTTGACCTTTTTTACGGCAAGGTCAAATATGGGAAAATGCTAGAACATGAGATTTCATGGTAAGTTTTGAAGATTTTGGCCTAAAAATTGGTACATAGAATCATCATAATGAGTACATGAAGGTTTTTGAGTACAAGAGGTCAAGGTCATTCTTTGACCTTTGACCCAGAAATTTCAAATTTTGACAATTTCAAACAATCTGCTCTAAAACCACTGGGCCAATCGAAACCAAATTTAATATAGAGCCTCGAGGGGTTGATGGAATGAAAATATTATCTAACGGTCCTGGACACATGACCAACATGGCCGCCACGCCCATATATGGTAAAAACCTTTAAAAATCTTCTGCTCCAGAACCAATTGACCGATGGCCTTGAGACTTTGTAAGTAGCATTGGGTACTTGAGTACTATCAAGATTGTTCAAATTATGACCTTGTGTTGACCTTGACCTTTTGCAGCAAGGTCAAATATGGGAAAATGGTAGAACATAAGATTTCATGGAAAGTTATGAAGATTTTGACCTAAAAAATTGGTATATACAGTGTCTTAATGAGTTCATGAAGAATTATGAGTACAAGAGGTCAAGGTCATTTTTTTACCTTTGATCCAGATTGCTCATATTTTGACATTTTCAACCATTTCCTCAAAAGCCAAAGGGCCAATTGTGAACACATTTCATATAGAGCCTCCAGGGGTTGATTGAATGAAAATTTGTTCAAAAGGTCCAGGTCACATGACCAACTTGGCCGCCATTACCACTTACCGGATAAATCTTTAATATTTTTCTTCCCCAGAACCAATACACCTATGGCCCTGAAACTTGGTAAATAGCATGGAGTACTAGAGTACCACCAAGACTGTTCAAATGGTGACCTTTGGTTTACCTTGACCTTTTTTGCGGCATGGTCAAATATGGGAAAATGCTAGAACATAAGAAATTATGGAAAGTTTTGGAGATTTTGGCCTAAAAATGGTATATATGGTTGTCTAATGAGTACATGAAGATTTATGAGTACAAGTGGTCATGGTCATTCTTTGACTTTTGACCCAAAACTCATATTTTGACAATTTCGGGCATGATAAGTATAAGCCACCTTGCCAATTGTTCAGGTGAGCGATTCAGGGCCTCATGGCCCTCTTGTTATCCAAGTTGTTGGAAAGCACTTATAAAACGGCAGGAAATAAGTTTCACAAAAAAGTGTAAATCAAAAAATCTTAGAAAAGTCTTTTGCAAGGGATTTCCTAACTCTGCTTCGCACACCACTTAGCGCTATTTCTAGTTTGCGCCAAAAATAGATAACGCAGCTGACGTCATGCTGCATTGCAATCCGGGATAGTTTTAACCCATCCGCCATGCCAGGACCTCTAGGAGAGCTCACGGCAAGAGAAAATTAACCGTTGGCAAATGACATCAGAAATTGTGCACTTATAGATATACATGTACATGTATAACATAATTATTTTCAGAACTGGAATTCCAAAGAAAGAAAATAAACCAAAGGGAAAACGATTATTTTTTACAACATCTGACGATTTTCTCAGTAGCAAAAGATTCAGAAAAATAAGAGAATTCAATACTAACCAGAAAAAGACGAAATTATTTTGTGAACATAATTGCTATCGCTAGTCCAGGAACCTACCTTTAACTGACCGTCCCGACATGACCTTAGCTGTTTACCATGGACGTTAAGCAACAAATCATAAATCATACCAGTATATTAAAACATAAATAAACTATAGCTCTGGGGTTCCTAACATACAGTTTGACGTCGTAAAAGTTTGGCATAAAGCTATCACTGCCATGGTTCTCAAATTCTCTAAAATCTTTGCTGTGCCCATGAAGGGTAGCTACATGTAAGGGTGTTGTAAGTTAGCTCCATGCCGACAGAAGAGACTCTGATCACACCGGGTGGATGCCCAGGCTGATCTGAGTCTTTGCTGGGCAGACATGTCACTTTGTTGGTTGCGTCTGTCATCTTGGGGCTCATTTCATGAAATAGGTATAATGTTTTTTTCTTCAATTTAGGTGTAGCAACAGGGAAAAGCATATCAGCCAGACCTGCCAAGATAGTGGCTGGACATGAGCCAGAGAAAACCAATGAATTCCTGCAGGCTTTAGCTGCAGCCATCAGTGCAAAGGTACAGTAATGTAACAAAGTTTAGCAAAATACTCAGTACTCCAGGGTAAGGTGTAAAGAAAGCTACGTCTGGGCCAGTTTTTTCTCCTTTAAGATTTGAGCCGTTACAAACAAAATAAAGTGGCACATGCACCCAGTGAAGGCTAAAATCGGCCGGACCGTGTAGCGCAATCGATAGGGCACCTGACTGACTCATAAGTCAGAGGTCCTGTGCTCGAAATATACTTTCCTTGCTCCTTCTGCTGATTCAAGAAGGGCAGTTGTCAGTTACTGGCGAAAGTATGTGCACTTAGTACTGGTTAACTGCTTAGGAGGTAGTGGTTAACTGCTTAGGAGGTCTAAGCCTGCCCAGGAATAGTGTGGTTAGGGTAACTGACCGTCCCGACATGACCATAGTTGTTTACCAAGGATGTTAAGCATCAAATCAATCAATCAAGTCAAAGGCTAAAATTAGCCTGGGCATCTGCAGAGCCTCTGTAGTGACTTCACTGTTAGCTGAAGGGTAGCTAAGGGTCTAAGCTACATGTAGCACCATGTTGACAGCAAAGACTCTGATCAGACAAGGGGAATGCTCAGGCTGATCTGAGTCCATGCTGGGCACACATGTCACTTTGTTGGTTTTGTTGTGTAGTGGCTCATTTATGGATGCACCTTCATGGGAAATCACTCTGATCTGAGAATATCTGTCTCCTTCTCACATGGGGCTATATGAAAAGGAGAATCTTTCTCTCAAAAAGAACAAGTTTTTCTTAAAAGCATACCCCCAGTTTGGGGAAATGGGTGGTCAGGTTGAGTAATGGTGCTGTGTAATTTGCAGTGCCTGGGCATCATACTAATTTGGATAATAGTAGTAGGGTTATTTGTCCAACTCTAGTGATTTGATTTTCTTTTTCTTTTTATTTGATTTTCTCTCTCACTTTGCACCCTCCATGCTGTTGAAAATTGATTATCAAACAGAAAATAGTGCTCCAAAATTTTAAATCGCTATACATGTACATGTACTTTAGATTTGCAAAAATGGGAATGCATATTTCAGTGCTTTAGGAAACAGTTTTTGTCATAATTTGCTGCAAGTACAGAAGATGGCCATTAACTGTCAGTATTTAGGTCAGGGAAAATAGAATTTGGCCAGTGAAAAATTGGGACTTTTTATATTCCAAATTGCTGGCAGTCCTGCTGAGTGAGTAGAGTTTCTGCTTTGTTTAATGGGAAAACATAATAACACCATGTAAGACTCATATTTTTACATGTCAGTATCCATTTCTAGGTTGACAATGAGGAATGTGTGAATAAAGTATTAAATAAAGGAAGTTCAGGAAAGTCAGAAGAGAAAAAGACTCGAGAGAGAGATTCGAGTGCTGATAAGAGACAAAGAGATGAGGTAAGTATCAAGGGCAATAACTCTGCTCAAGCAGTTAGTATACCTTAGTTATTTTAAATATCTTGACACTTTTAGGTGAATGGGCAAACTCTCAGGGGAAGCAACTCTGCAATTATCAGTTTTGCATCCCATCTGAATGGGGGTCAACTCTTAAAGGAAAGAATTTGCTCCCATTTGAAAATGGTGGAAAAACATCGAGCTGTGCCCATGCCCCTTAACGAGTTTAAGTTTCAATCACAAAATATGAACAAGAACAAGTTGATTTTCTTACTCAGTGATGTGTCGGAATATTGGTGAATGAATGGCAAACAGTGCAGATGCTGATCAGACTGCTGGCAATTATAGTGCCATGTCAGCTGTTCCAAGCCTAATCATAAGAGCTCTAGGTACCCCAGAATAATTGGATTGACTGAGATGAGCTTATTCTTTCAAGCAGTCCCATCCAAAGTAACGCATGTAGTCATCGAAAGTGAAGGGTCTAGTCTGAATGAACTGCCCGTAACTACAGGCAGATCGGAGTCTTAAGTTTGTTTTTGCACATAAGGTGCACAGAGGAGTGAAAAAGGTAAAGGTTTCTCATAGCCTAGTGGCCGCAGGAGCGGTGGCGGTAACAGGCCCACTCTATCTTGGGCACAGCATGAAAGGCGGAGCCCATCTCTCTTCTAATGCTGCTTTCTTCTTCCCTACTTCGATACACGTGCGAATGTGAACATGCGCGGACCCATATGAACCATGTAGGCGCGGGCGTTTAATCACAGAAGTCTGTAGAGAAAACATGTCACAGAGGTGTTCAAGTTGGTTACTTACCTGAGGGAAACAAGTAAGCGAAGTGTGCAGGGCAACACATATTAAGCAATATTAAACCATACAGTATATTTATGCAAGTTGTCTGTCATTACTGACAACTCAATCAATCATTTTATCCATTTTATCCATTTTTGGAATACCTGCTCGGGTACTATTCAATCTATCAGTGGGCTATCATTCTCTCAAAGTAGGGCAATGGTAACTTCAGGTTGCCATGACAACCTACATTCTGGTCGGTTCATAGACGACCAAGAAAAGAGAGGGGAAAATGGACAAAACCCTGCTTGTTTACACACTGAGCAGACAACCAAGCAGTTGCCTTGTTATCTCATGATCTAGGTTTTATGGACGGACAAATGGACAGAAAGACGGAGTGGCTGATGGATGAATAACAATAATACACCCTAATCTGGTCGAATATCTGTAGGACACTAATAATGGATTGCCTTGTTGGATTTATTCTAAAATTGTAGCTGACAAATATCATCAAAATTAGAGTAGGTAAGTATCCAGTATCCATTTTTGATGAGGGTCGGTTTGCAAAAGCTATAAAAATTTAATAAAAGTGATAAATCATCAATATATTATTTTTTTTTATTTTCGTTTTTTTTTTTTTGTTAATTCGTTCAATCTTATCCCATTAATGGCCTCAGCAGTGTATTAATTAAGGTATTAAGGTAGTCCCAAGTGAATTAAAAATTTTGTGGCATAAACATAACAAAATACTAAAACTAAATTGATTGATTTATTGCTTAACGTCCACGGTAAAAGTAAAAAGTATGCAAAGACCAGGAACTGAAACAATCAAGATCCAAATCCAGCCCTCAAACCATAGTTGGAAACAACTAAGATAACAAATAATCAAGATACAGAGAACATATGGCCAACCGAGTGAGCAGCTTGTTCCCAAAAGGTGGCCACTCAGCAACCCAAACCGAACCAAAAATAATAATAACATACATAAGGTAAAACATCACAGAAACTCTGACACCAAAAACAGGCAACAAAGAACCACAACAGAACTACCGCCTTGGAACGGTCAGTAATGAATTACTGGGGGGCTTAAATCGATTTTACAGGCCCAACCTCACCCTCAGTTTCTGAAGTGGTACAAAACATTTAGTTGGTTGTTCGGTTTGCATGATAACCCTCTAACTCGTCAATGAATCATCACGGTAAACACATAAATCAAATTTCAACACCATGAAGAAGCAAAGACGAGGACTCAACAGATACAACGGGCCGTCTGACAGGTGGAGATCCCTGTCCTGCAAAACAACCCCACTGGAAATCTGAAGCAAAAGAAGGTCACCAGTTGAGCCCCAGTGGACCAAGCAACAGACAAAAAGGCTCCGGTCCCAACCAACTAAAATATATATAGCTTTAGGTCGGGGCCATCATAGTGTCTGACGACCGATCCCCCGGTGTGCAATTAAAGAGTGCAGCAAAGCTATCAACTGTGATTGGGTTAATCACTAAGCATGCAGACTGTCACATAACATTTAAATTATAGCCAATACGTTTGTGACGTATTATTATTTTTCGGAATTGATCAGAAAAATCAGTCCTACCCTTAATCTTTTTGAATTTGTATACTAAGTCACCATAAAATTCTGGTTCCGATAGGCCTTGGTGTAAAAGAAATTTTAATCCGACATCAAATTTTGAAACCAATTCATGGTGTCTGCGATAGAATTTAGAAAAAGCCTTTCTAAGCTTATGATACAGATAGCCCTGTTGAAGAAGTTTAGCAGTTAAACATTTATTACGAGCGTTAAAGTCATCTACATGACTACACACTCTAGCAAATCTTATAAGCTGAGAAATATACACTCCATAAGAGGGACGACGTGGAACGTCACCATCCAAAAATGGAAAATTAACTATATCAAAGTCAAAGTCATCACGTTTATCATAAATTTTAGAAGATACAAAACCGTTAGAAATAGATAGATGTAAATCCAAAAAGGGGGCCTCGGTATCTGAAGTATTAGCTTTATTCAATTTAAGTTCAGGTGGGTAAATTTGGTTAACCATGCTTTCAAAATAAGGATTATCAATATTCAGAAGATTGTCTAAATATCTAGAGGTTGAGTTAAATGCCTCAATGATATCAGCTTGATTATCAACAGAAAGAGAAGTCATGAAATCTCTTTCATAACAAAATAAAAACAAATCGGCCACAAGAGGAGCACAATTTGTACCCATCGGAATACCAACAATTTGTCTGTATAACTTATTACCAAATCTGATGTAAATATTATCTAAGAGATATGATAAGGCGTCACATACATTCTGACATGACCAAAGACTATATCCTCTATATATTTTATGGTCAGTAGAAGTGAAAACGCTTTCTTATCGGTACAGGCAATATAAAGGGTATCTTCATTTTTGGAGAACTTTTTGAAGGCCCTCTCAATCAAATCAACAAGTTTTTCCTTTATTAAATTATGGGGTAATGTGGTATAAAGAGTAGAAAAATCATAAGTGGACAAACTAGTCGCACGGAACCCTCTTGAGTTCAGTTTACTAAGTACCTCACCAGAATTTTTTATAGACCAAAACATATTTTTCCCTGACCTCTCATACACTGTCTCATAGTACCAAATGACACGAGATTTCACAGCAGTGAGGCAAGAAGTTAATAATTTAGATAATTCTGTAGTAGTACAAGAGATAGAGTTGGCAATGAATCTAGCTTTATACGGTTTTTTATGAAGCTTAGGTAACCAATACATCGTAGGAAGTTTGTCTTGGCGTTCCTTAACGTTAACAGCAAACTTTAAAGGCAAATTATTTGAGTGGCTATTAACGACAGTCTTCTCATCTGTAAAAGTCTCTTCGTAAGCCGTGGTGCTGTTAAGTTCCTGCTTCAAAGTGTTAATATAGTGCATCCGACAAACAACAACAATGTTGTTTGCGGCCTTGTCAGCAGGAACCAAAACATACTTCCTATGAAAATCCTGGATACCCTGCTTCAAATATCTAAAGGAAGATTTAGGCTTAGGAGGTAAAAGATTAGTATTGTGTGAATAAAACTTTATACGTTTATCCACAATATTAAAGATACTTAGTTTCCATTTCTTTAAAGCGTTACTTTCAACACCCTCTCGTTTACACCAACTATTACCAAAATCATTTAACGCAGATGCAATTTCTTCCCTACATCTGTTGAAATCGATATGGGAAGGGAATCTATACTTAGGACCCTTAGAAACAATGTTACGAATTCTAGAATCCGGGATGATCTTCAAATTTCCAGTCACAACATGACCTGCTGATGGGTAAATAAATTTGGAATCTTTACAATCTCATGAATCAGGAGTATTAGCATCGATGTCAAGATCAGACACAAGTTTATTGAAATTAAATATGATACTTCTAATCGGTTTGTTATACTTATAACAAATAATAGGTGGTTCAGAATTTTGGAAATAATCAGGTATGGAAGATGTAACAGATTTATCCTGAAATATACTAGGTAAATCTATAAAGTCAATACCTTTGTTAATGAAAGGGATTTTAATGAAATTTCTTATATGATTGATTTCAGAATCAATTAGTGGACGGAGAGCGTGTTGAGTATAACATCTAGTTAGAAGTGCCGCTTCGTACATTTGGTGATTTCTATCGTAAAACCTATTAGCCTCTATATCCAATTTGCGTAAGACTGGAATGGGTAGGGAACTAAGAATTGAAAGCATAGCATGTCGGCCATGTTCCAATAATTTTGTTGATAAATCATTAAGAGAAGTGTTAGATTTTTTGGCAGCACATCTTTTACGTTTATCATTTCCTTTTTGTCTTATACCATGAGATCTGGATTTACGTTTTCGAATTTCTAAAAGAGAAAACACATCAAAATCTGGCATTTTAGAGATATTTCCCTCATGGTAGATGTTATCGTTAAAACCAAGTGGAGAAGCTGATTGCAATAATTTTATCCATTTTAATTCAGTTGCGAATCTTTTTATGTTATTGAATCGAGCAGAAGAATTATGATCATATGATAACTTCTCAGATATTTGTACTGAAACATTATCAGGAGAATGACCAGTACGCTTAAAATGTTGGTATAGAAAAGTATCTATCTTTTTAGCCTTGAAAATCTTACGATAGTGCTCACCAAATCTAGTCTTCAGCTATAAACAACTATGGTCATGTCGGGACGTTCAGTTAAACTAACCACACTATTCCTGGGCAGGCTTAGACCTCCTAAGCTGTTAACCAGTACTAAGTGCAAATACTTCGCCAGTAACTGACAACTGCCCTTCTTGAATCAGCGGAAGGAGAAACGAAAGTATGTGGCCAGACCGGGTTTCGAACCCAGGACCTCTGACTTATGAGTCAGGTGCCCTACCGTTTGCGCTAAGCGGCCCAGCTAAAAAAAATAATAATCTAAAAAAATGAGTAAGATTGAAAATATAAAGTGTAACTACACTTAAGGAACTGACTGAATCAGATCCCAAACCCTATCCCCAACATCAAAGGGAAAGTTGTTGCCATGGCAACGTCAATCATAACACATTAATATATTAAAACATATCTGTGACTATCACATGTAAACATCATATAACAGTTTAAACAAGTCAAATAAAGAATAAAATGCAGACATACTGCGAAATATGTTAAAAATGTTTTAGAAATGTGAAAGTTTTGAGGTGTTACCATGGCAACGGCAACTATAACGCGCTTTAGATATTATGTAAATTATATATTCTTTGAATACTTCCAATAATAGATGTTACAAATCAAATCAAGAAAATCCAGCAAGAAATACTGCCAAAAAAAGTTAATTAGATGCTTTAAAAATGTGTTATTAGAAGTTGTTGCCATGGCAACAACAAATATACCACGCTTATATTATTACTTTTTTTCAGTAATTATTACAGTCATACATCCTATAATAATTTAAACATTTATCTTTTATATGCTACAAAAGTTTTTATATTTGATTTACAATGTTTGACTATTTCTGTGTGTATTTTAGTTGTAAAAGGCTGAGTTATTGCCCTTTAGTACTCAGTAGTCTGACGTCATCATTGTCAAATATGCACGAGCATAAACACTAATTAATATTGTCATAGTTTAACTTCATAAAAACTCGATGCGTAGCCCAGTGGAAAAAAACGCAAATAAATGCTTCCCCACTCCCCTTTTTTACCAAAATCTCCTGCTTGCTACCACACATTACAAATGACAGATTTTCTCAAAAAATGAGCGTCAGTACAGGTATAAAAATTATACTTCTTTTAATTAGAGTTACCTAACTAACTTTTTATGACAACAAAATTCATTTCTGACATGGGGCCAAAATCGGCCCTTATTGCACCTCGTCCTTTCATATGTAGCCTCTAGGGGACTTAGGAACGAAAAGTTGTTCAAGCGGTCCTGGTCACATGACCAACATGGCCGCCACGCCCATTTATGGTAAAAACCTATAAAAATCTTCTTCTCCAGAACCAATAGGCTGATGGCCCTGAAACTTGGTATGTCGCATCAGGTACGCGAGTACTACCAAGATTGTTCAAATTATGACCTTGGGTTGACCTTGACCTTTTTTACGGCAAGGTCAAATTTGCTTTTTAGTGCTTTTATATGGGAAAATGCTAGAACATAAGATTTCTTGGAAACTGTTGAAGATTTTGACCTGAAAATTGATATATACAGTCAGCTTAATGAGTACATGAAAATTTATGTGTACAAGAGGTCAAGGTCATTCTTTGACCTTTGACCCTGGTCTCTTGTATTGCGAAAATTTCACACATCTCCTCAAAAGCCACTGGGCCAATTGTGACCAAATTTCATGTAGAAGGCTCTAGGAGGCAAGGGAATGAAAATTTGTTCAAACGGTCCTAGTCACATGACCAACATGGCCGCCATGCCCATATATGGTAAAAAACTTTAAAAATCTTATCCTCAAGAACCAATAGGCTGATGGACTTGAAACTTGGTATGTAGCATCAGGTACACAAATACTACTGAGATTGTTCAAATTATGACCTTGGGTTGACCTTGACCTTTTTTACAGCAAGGTCAAATTTGCTTTCTGGTGCTTTTATATCGGAAAATGCTAGAACATAAGATTTCTCGGAAACTGTTGAAGATTTTGACCTGAAAATTGGTATATACAGTCATCTTAATGAGTACATGAAAATTTATGCGTACAAGAGGTCAAGGTCATTTTTTGACCCTGGTCTCTCATATTGCGACAATTTCACACATCTACTCAAAAGCCATAGGGCAAATTGTAAACAAATTTCATGTAGAGGCTCTAGGGGGCAAGGAAACGAAAATTTGTTCAAACTGTCCTAGTCACATGACCAACATGGCCACCATGCCCATATATGGTAAAAACCTTTAAAAATCGTCTTCTCCAGAACCAATGGGCCAATGGCCTTGAAACTTGGTATGTAGCATCGGGTACGCAAGTACTACCAAGATTGCTCAAATTATGACCTTGGGTTGACCTTGACCTTTTGTAGGGCAAGGTCAGTTTGCTTTCTGGTGCTTTTTGAATGGGAAAATGCTAGAAGATAATGATTTCATGGAAATGTTGAAGATTTTGACCTGGAAATTGGTATATACAGTCATCATAATAAGTACCTGAAAATGTACACGTACAACAGGTCAAGGTCATTCTTTGACCTTTGACCCTGGTTTCTCTTATTACCTCTCCTCAAAAGCCACTTGGCAAGTTGTAACCAAATTTCATGTAGAGGCTCTAGGGGGCAAGGGAACGAAAATTTGTTCAAACGGCCCTAGTCAAACGAAAATTTATTCAAGCGGTCTAGGTCAGATGACCTACATGGCCACCATACTCAGGTGAGCGATTCAGGGCCTCATGGCCCTCTTGTTCTTATTTCTCATCAAAACCATATGTTGTTACCTCTCATCTGAACCGTATCGTCGAGACAGATTGGATTTGGGGTCACAACATATGTTTTTATGCAGTATTAACAAAAATTATCCCTAATTATCACTAGATACTCCCTCTTATCTAGGGCTCTGAAACTGCTTGAATTCACAAACTGCTCTGAGGCATCCATGCTTGCATATGATTTATATAACACTTAATTACTTGTAAATTGTTAGGACAGTTACTTGTATGCATGAGAAGTTTTGTCTGTTTAAGCAAATTTCACATGCTATTGCGTGAAACCATGCATAGTATGCCCTTACAGGTATTGGCGCCATCATAGTGACATAATGATACCATCAGTATGAGATATGAAATTGGGACATCATCATCAGGGTTTTCACTAAGCTTTAGAGTAACTGGCAAGATTTTCAAAGTAGCTGGCAGCCAGTGAGTGAGCACGCATATGTTCAAGGCCGGGATTGACTCTGGACTGAAATTTAAAACAGCAAGTGACTGACAGCGCTGGGCAAAGGCAAACAGTTTTACACTGGGCTATGTTGTGTGCATTTAATCTGTTCACCTGCCTCTTCCATCAGCTTTTGCTTTTTGCAAAAGCCAAAATCAAAAAGAGATTTTGTTGTTTCGCCATCCTGCTAGATCAATTTCCGGTCTTGGCCACACTCCACTTGTAAGGATGATTCTGATTGGTTCTTCCCAATTCAACTGAACTGGAACTGTATCGTAACAAGAAAAAACTTTTTAAAAAGGTGAATGACACAAAAATACGTTCTGGAAAAGTAGCCAGCGCAGATGCAGAGTAGGCGGTGATTTTTGCCAGCTGCTGGCTTTTAACGACAACCCTGATCATCATGATGTCATCAGTGTGAGTAATATTGGCATCACCATGATTTAATCAGTATGAGTCATGAAATAGTTACTTTCTCAAGTTATTATCAAAACTTATTAGAGGTAGTAACATCATAATGATGTCATGATGACATCATTATTTTGTAACTAGTACTATTGCCATCATGTCATAAAGGCACCTTTCTTCAGGTCCAGTCTCTTTTGTACAGTAAAAATACTTTGTATTGGGACATATAGTCTGAGCAAATTTTGCGGCCCAGAGCATCTGTTGGATGCATTATTGCATTGTAAAACCAAACTGTTCCATTTTTTGGGGCAATTATGGTAACTCATTTAGGTGTTCCAAATTTTAGAAGTATTTCGGTATTCTTTCATTTTATCAGGAAAAGAAATCTCGAGATAAAGGACGAGATGAGAGTAGGGAGAAAAGTCGGGATAGAGAAAGGGGTAAAGAAAAGGGTGATAAAGACAGAGAGAAAGAAGACAGACACAAAGACAGAGAAGAGAGACATAAAGACAAAGAGGATAGACAAAAGGATAAAGATAGAGATGAAAGACACAGGGACAGAGATAGAGAGAGGGAAGGGAGACATAAGTCAGGGAGAAGTCGGGTATGTATTTACTAGGGCTGTACGTAAAGAAGAGTATATAATAGACAGTGCTCCAGATAAGAAGGGGTAACAAAGTTAATTTAGGGATAATTATCCATATTTCTCCATAAAAAATATTTTGTAACCCATCACTAGAACCATCTAGTTGAGACGGTTCTAATGATGGGTCACAACATATGTTTTCATTGAAAATAAAAAAAATTATCTTCGAAAAATCCTCAATACCGGCTGTTATCTGGAACTCTGATAGACATATTTAAATGAATATTTTTATCCTCTGTAAACAAGTACTGGTTGTGTCACCCCAGTAAAATCCCTTTATAGAATTGATTCTGACTGCCCAGAAATAAGTCTAACAAAATGCTAAGGAGCTTGATTGTACTGAGTAATAAGAGAGTAAAAGAAAAATATCTTGAGGAATATCATCAGATACTGTAATTTCTGTAATCATATATACCATACTGATGCTAAATAATCGGGCAGGCAGGACTGAGCAAACAATGTAGACCCAGATCAAAATGCTCCTGAAGGAGCAATTTGATCAGAGTCTACAACGTTTGGTATTCACTATTAGCATCATTTGGATGCATTAACATGAGTAAAATTCATTTTCTAAGAGTTAATTGTCCGACTTTCAGGTGTCCAAAATTTTAGGGTCTTTACGGTAGGTGTGGATACTTATAAGGTGAATGGATATACTCTCAGGGCAAATAACTCTACCATTTTCATATTTGTCTGCCTTCTCAATAAGATCAGGAAAGGAAGCAGTTTCTTATCTCTAAGGCCCCGTTTTAGAATATCTACCTCACCCGTGGAACCAAACAGGAAGTCTATTTTTTTTTCTTTTTAGCTCACCTGAGCCAGCGGCTCCGGGGGAGCTTATAGGATGGTAAGGCTCCGTCGTCCGTCGTCCGTCCGTCGTCCGTCCGTCGTCCGTCCACACTTTCAAACAACTTCTCCTCTGAAACCGCTGGGCCGATTGTAACCAAATTTCATATAGAGCCTCCTGGGACCTTAGGAACGAAAAGTTGTTCAAACGGTCCTGGTCACATGACCAACATGGCCGCCATGCCCATATATGGTAAAAACCTGAAAAAATCTTCTTCTCCAGAACCAATAGGGCAATGGCCTTGAAACTTGGTATGTAGCATCGGGTACACCAGTACTACCAAGATTGTTCAAATTATGACCTTGGGTTGACCTTGACCTTTTTTACGGTAAGGTCAAATTTGCTTCCTTATGCTTTTATATGGCAAAATGCTGCAACATAAGATATCTTGGAAACTGTTGAATATTTTGGCCTAAAAATTGGTACATACAGTCATCTTAATGACTACATGAAGATTTATGAGTTCAAGAGGTCAAGGTCATTCTTTGACCTTTGACCCAGAACTCTCATATTTTGACAATATCAAACAATCTCCTCAAAAACAACTAGGCCAATTGTAATTAAATTGCATATAGATCCTCCAGGGGTTGAGGAATGAAAATTTGTTCATACGGTCCAGGTCACATGACCAACATGGCCACCACGCCCATATATGGTAAAAACCTTTAAAAACCTTCTTCTCCAGAACCAGTAGATCGATGGCCTTGAAACTCGGTATGTAGCATTGGGTACTCAAGTACTATCAAGATTGTTCAAATTATGACCCTGGGTTGACCTTGCCCTTTTTTACGGCAAGGTCAAATATCGGAAAATGCTAGTACATGAGATTTCATGGTAAGTTTTGAAGATTTTGGCCTAAAAATTGGTATATACAATCATCTTAATGAGTACATGAAGATATGTGAGTACAAGAGGTCAAGGTCATTCTTTGACCTCTGACCCAGAAATCTCAAATTTTGACAATTTCAAAGAATCTGCTCTAAAACCACTGGGCCAATTGAAACCAAATTTCATATAGAGCCTCCAGGGGCTGACGGAATGAATAATTTTTCTGATGGTCCTGGTCACATGACCAACATGGCCGCCATGCCCATATATGGTAAATGCCTTTATAAATCTTCTTCTCCAGAACCAATTGACCGATGGCCTTGAGACTTTGTATGTAGCATTGGGTACTTGAGTACTATCAAGATTGTTCAAATTATGACCTTGTGTTGACCTTGACCTTTTACAGCAAGGTCAAATATGGGAAAATGGTAGAACATAAGATTTCATGGAAAGTTTTGAAGATTTTGGCCTAAAAAATTTTGTATATACAGTTGTCTTAATGAGTTCATGAAGAATTATGAGTACAAGAGGTCAAGGTCATTTTTTTAACCTTTGATCCAGATTGCTCATATTTTGACATTTCCAACCATTTCCTCAAAAGCCAAAGGGCCAATTGTGAACACATTTCATATAGAGCCTCCAGGGGTTGATTGAATGAAAAATTTGTTCAAACGGTCCAGGTCACATGACCAGCTTGGCCGCCATTACCACTTATGGTATAAATCTTTAATATTTTTCTTCTCCAGAACCAATACACCTATGGCCTTGAAACTTGGTAAATAGCATGGAGTACTAGAGTACCATCAAGACTGTTCAAATGGTGACCTTGGGTTTACCTTGACCTTTTTTGCGGCATGGTCAAATATGGGAAAATGCTAGAACATAAGATTTCATGGAAAGTTTTGAAGATTTTGTCCTAAAAATGGTATATATGGTTGTCTTAATGAGTACATGAAGATTTATGAGTACAAGTGGTCATGGTCATTCTTTGACTTTTGACCAAAACTCATATTTTGACAATTTCAGACATGATAAGTAAAAGCCACCTTGCCAATTGTTCAGGTGAGCGATTCAGGGCCTCATGGCCCTCTTGTTTGTAAGAGTGGTGGAAAAATATAAAGATGTATCCATACACCTTAACAGAATCAACAATAACTGATCAATTTTAGCGCGCCTTTGCGGAAAAAAGGAGTGATTATGCTATACCCCGGGCACTGTAGTTTTAGCGTTAGTGTCTTTGTCCTCGTCAGCATCCATGATCAATTTTAAGAATTGTGTTTAACTCGTGTTCAACACTCTATATTACAAACTATTGCAGCTGCTATCATCGTAAAGGTAGGTATATACATGCATACATATTGTCAGAAACTAGGATTCTGCATGTCTGTTAATATACATATACAGTCAAACCTGTCTTAAGGGGTCACCCCATGGGACCCGCAAAAATTGGCTGCTTAAGACAGGTGACCCCTTAATACAGGTTCATTTGCACTGTATTTTGGTCTAAGGGACCCCCAAAAAGTGGCTGCTAAAAACAGGTAACCCCTTAATACAGTGACTCCTTAAGACAGGTTCGACTGTACATGAAAGAAAAAAACAGCTGCTAGATAACAATAATGCTATTCATCTGTTTATTTATTTGTGTTGCCACTGTCGGGTAAGGTGGCAGAAAGTAAACACTTCTGTAATATAACTTACAGACAGATTTTGTTGATGTAAGTTGTTTTCATGTTTTGTCTAGCCTACACTTAGCAGAAGGGAGAAATAGGTATTACTTTTCCATTGTCAGCTGCAGCTGTGTAAATTTTGTGTCGAGTTTTCTAGTTTAGCTCTGTTTTGTGACAAGACACCACATTCTGCGAAATTCTTGTTCCAAGTTATCTTGCATGCATATAGTAAGAATGAAGATAAGCATGTTACTGATGATATCAGTGGTCTTAAGGGAATAGATACACCTGCAAAATTTTGCTTCCATCTTTTCAAAGAGAGACAACTTTGCAGATGAGCTTTGCTTCATCAGTATTTGAATCTTTTCAAAAATGAGTATCTCTTTTGAAAAAATTATTCACTCCATCTGGCAGCAAATTTTGTCCTTTAAGAGCTGCCTCCAGTGAAAAGGGAGGCAGTGATTTGCATGTTAGAGTTATTCCCCATAAAGTTTCATCCATTCTCCTTAATATGGTTTACAGTCAGTCTCTTGACTAATTAGTTATTTAAGTAAAGTCTGTTTCTAATAAAAATCATAAGGTATAGCATTTTAAGGGTTTTAAGGTGAATGGGTACACCTTCAGGGTAAGCAGCTCTGCCATTTTTGTTTTTTTTCTTTCTTCATTTTCACATCCCTTATCAATAGGGGTCAACTCTAAAAAGAAAGAATTTGCTCCTGTAGGAGAAAATTCTTTCCTTTTAGATTAGACTCCTTTTTGGAAAGATTTGTCATCTAGGAAAGCAAGCAGGAAGTTATACAAAGCTGTAACCCCTGGTAAAATTGACACAAAAACATGGAAGTACACCCATACACCTTAAAAAATATTGTATATGTATAACTTGAAATGACTGTGATAAAATTGCTAAAGCTTAAAGCTTTAAAAAAATATAAATAAAACATTTATTTCATTCCTGATAGCAAGAACCAGAAGGTTTGGATGCAGATTTTAAGGATTATGATAATCTGGGTCCCACAGGTACATCTGATATTCCTAATGAGGATATGTTAGGTTCTGATGATGAATTTATCACCCCTTATAATACTCCTGTTGAAAACTTTGACGCTACATATGCTGTACATAAGATACCTCAAGAATTCGCTGATGATGAAAATATGGGTTCAGGTTTAGAATACAATGTCCCAAAGGTTGATTTGGAGGAAAGAGACATAGAAGAAATGGAAGAACTAAGAAGAAGACAGGGATCTAGAACCAGTAGAGCTAATAGGCCAAAAGCAGCAAGACCTCGACGGGGACTACAAGCTAAGAATGAGGAAAGCATTAGACATCCAGAAAAAGTAGATCAAATGATTGTTGATAGAGAAGAAGGAAGTGGGTCAGATGATTCTGAGTTGGAAAAAGTTACCATTCTAAAGAAAAGGAAGTCTGGAACTAAAAGTAGGCTGAGTAATAGAAAGAAAGCTGAACTTGAAGAATCTCTAGATAAATCTCCAGATAAAAAGGTTGAGACATCACAGCAGCCAGTGCTAAGAAGAGACAGTTTTAAAGGCCCTAGAACAAGTACTCCAAAAAATTCACCTGAGGGTTTGATTCCTGTTAAAGAATCCAGAATGAACTTGAAAAGGAGCCCACCACAAGCACGTGTGGATGGAAGAGGTGCTAGTAAGTCTAAGGTCTTGAGTTCACCTACAAAAATAACCTCTGGGTCTCGGAGACTTTCTTTGAAAGACCAAGCAGCTGTACCCTCTCCTGGTCTAAGCCCTGAAAAACAAGGTTCTGCTAAAGGCAAAGATAGAACTGTAGAGGGAAGGGACAGAAAAGTGTCAGGAACTCCGAAAAGTAAAGCTAAGGACAAATTAAGGGGTCCCTATGCAAGAGATGCAAGAGAAATTGACATATCCCCAAAAAAGCCTGGAAAACCAGTTGTGTCTCATGAAAAATCAAGGGATGTTTCCAAAACTGAACCTGATAGACATGATTCTGATGAGTTAAAACAAGAAATTACACCCAAAACTAGAAAAAGTCGTCTAAGACAGACAGACAGTGAAACAGACTATATTGATAGGACTAATAAAAAAGGACATATAAGTGGAAGTGAGAGAGCTGATCTGGATAATGTCACTCAGAAAACAGTTAACATTGCTGAAAAAAGACGCACTAGCAGTTTCACGATGATGTCAAAGAAACAGGTTACAGTGTTAACTGTTCGACTTATATTTGTTTGAGAACTTTATTGATCAACCACTTGCCCTAAGTCTTTGGACAGAAGTGCTTGAGCAAACTCTGTAGACTTTGATCAGACTGCTCCCAGGGAGCAGTCTGATCTGAGTCTACACTGTTTGCCATTTTGCATACAATGTTTAGACACATAACCAGATAGTAAAATCAGCCGATAAAAAATTTTGGGAAAATTGCCATATTTGTTTGGCTATAAGATGGGATTTTCCTTCTTCAAAATGGCCCAGATATCTCAATCAGTTTTATGAAATTTTGTTATAAGATGGGGTTTTCCTTATAAGATTGAAGATTTCCTTGCAAAACAATTCAAAAAAATGTAGACCTGTCAAAACAGCCACAAAATCTAGATCTGTTTTATAAGACAGATTTAGATATTTCGGGTTTTTGCGGAAAAGAAGTAACTGTCTTATAGCTGAATAATTATGGTACATTGACTTGTTAAGGTGTCCAGATATTTAGCATAATTATGGTTACCATAGTTACTGTTTCAGTTGTTTTATGTTAAATCTTTTGTTATATTGGCCAGAAATTAAGGTGCATTGATAAACACCAAAAGGAGATCAGTATTCTCATAGCAATATTTGCCCTCTTTCTCAGACAAAGAGCAAATTCTTTTAAGAGGAGCCTCAGAGAGAGGAAACTCTTTCAGAGGGAAACTCTTTCTCTGAAAGAATTGCTTGTTCACATTCCAAGGGAGTTAATACTCCAGTGCACAGGATTTGTTTCTCGTGTGAAAAAGTGGCTAAGCCGTTAAGTGTTGCCATTTACCTAAAGATACAAACTTAAAATGGTATAAAACATAATAAATAATCTATCTCCTCTTCAACCTGGAGATCAAGCTCATGGATTTAGGAATGGTATCTTTAACTTTGGGATCTTGGTTTAACCCAGTGATGATAAAGAGTACACAGTACCACCCAATCCCCATCAGTGACCTTGAGGTCAAGGTCATGTACTTTGACCTTTATTTTTGAACTTTGGAATATCGCATCAACCTCTTTGTTGCAAACTGTGTCTCCATGATGGGCAAGCTCCAAACCAGCAGAGCTACCCTATCCAATGACAGCTTTATGTCAAAATTATGTTTCTCAGGCTTTCACCATTTCATCAGCACCAAACTGTTTTTAGATACCTCCCACAAAACAAGGATACAGTGACCTACTTTTTTTTAAACATGACACCAAATCAAAGGCCTCCCAAAGTTCACTTTTCCCGAGCATCAGGCTTTCAAACTTATCAGTTAAATATGTTGTTGATCTCAAAAGCGAGAACTGATGTAGATTTTTGTGTGTAAGTTGTTATTAGCTCAGGGGAGCCATTTAGGCCCACTTTGGCCTCTTGTGTGTATAAAATTTGTTGTATTTTGACTGTTAGTGTTTGTTGAATTGGCAGTTCAGTAGTTTTGAAATGGTTTTGTGATGATAAATCAGAACTTGATTCTATTGCCATAAGACAGTATGTTGCGGCCCCTCATTGGAGCAATGAGATGCATAAATAGTGCAATTCAGTTGAGGGGACACTGAATAAAAAAATTCATGAGAGCCACTTCATGACAAAACCAACTAAGTGGCATGTGCACCCAGTGAAGACTCTGATCAGCCTGGGCATCTGCCCAATCTGATCAGAGTTGTCGCTGTCCGCATGGAACTTGTTTAGACCCTAGGCTATCTTTGAGGTGTACAGCAAAGACTCTGATCAGACTGGGTGGATGCCCAGGCTGATCGTTGTCTTTGCTGGGCTCACATGCCACTTTGTTGTTTTGTCGTGTTGCGGCTTATATATGATTGATGACTCGTGAAAACATACCTTATGACATAGATTTAGATTAAGTACATGTTATTGCAGTCAAACAGTGAGTTTGGACACAAGTTATTGCAACATTAAATAGTTCTCTCCCTTAACATAGACTGAAAGTAAATACATGTAAATAGAGAATACCATGTTAGTGTCTTTTGATATCAAGTTTATCAGGCGAGACCAGAAGCAGCATAGGAATGGCGAGGCTTGCCGAGCCAGTCCGACGTGTTTCTGGTCGAGCCTGATAAACTTGATGTCAAAAGACACTTACATGGGTTTCTATTTATCATGCATCATTAGAAAATTTTACAGCGTAAAGAGCGACAAACAAACGATAGACAAACGCAGTTTTGTTCGAACTTGCTGACGTCGCGAATGCGTTATGACGTAAGACGGTGACGTCAATTAACCAATCGAACGTTGATATCACGGCCTACGTCGGTATGTAGCCAGTCGTCTTCAGAGATCGCTTCTACAGACATGACCTGATAACATTCGTGCAAGCGCAGTTGTATAGTGACATGATATCACATTGTGATATCATACCCCTGTTATTAGTGGAATTTTGCAGCAGGTGCATGATAAATGGTAAAACTCAGATCAGCTTTGCATTCAGATTTGCATGTAGAGCCAACATATCCCATGGAATCTAAAAAGTCACCTGAAGACTATGACCAGTTTGCACAGATGTGCTGGCTGATTTGAGTATTTACAGTATACACATGGGTTACGGTCCCTGCTCATGGGATACCAGTCATACATACCAGAATTGGTATGTAAAATTGAGCTCAGGCTTATTTTTTGTCAGTGCACCAGGTAAGAAGGGCTAACAAGGATGATTTGGGATAATTTTCCGTATTTCTTGAAAAAAAAAAAATGAAAAAAATAAACAACAAAAAAACGAAACAAAAAAATAACAGACATTATGACCCCTATTCTTGCTGAGGGGGTTTCAATAAGGGGTCACAACACAGGTTTTTATTCAGAAATAAGAAAATTATCTCAGAATTATTTTCAAAATGCCACTGTATCCAGAGCTCTGATTTGTTGATACATGAGCTTCAAATGACATAAAGACCAAATGTTTTTTTGATGGAATTTTATGTTTGATTCACAGACTATTTTTGTGAGAATAGATATTTCCAATCTCTTTAATGTAGTGATTTTCAATTTTAATTTGGTGATTTCAAACTGGATATGATACCATGTTTAGTTGTTACGTGAAATTATCAAAAAACAGTATGTTTATAAGTTACCAAAAACTTTGAAATATTGGGACACCTAAAATAATTGCCATAATTGTCCTAAAATTGGGACAGTTTAGTTTAAGAATTAGTAAAGAGTCTAAGGGCCGATTTCACGTCAAACTTAGTACACAAATTAGCATTCGGAATACACAAATGTTACATTGGGCCTGACGGTAAAATAAACCATGTACTTGTTAATATGAGTTACAACTGTGACATGAAACTGGGTCTAAAAGATGCAGATGGAATGGCAAACAGTGTAGACCCTGATCAGACTGCTCTTTTAGAAGCCATGCCGTGTACATGCTCTTAGAGAACTGACCCCGACCGACCCGACTTACTGCTATATAAACTGGGGTTACTCGGG
Organism: Ctena decussata; assembly: GCA_963989385.1. Taxonomy (NCBI): domain Eukaryota; kingdom Metazoa; phylum Mollusca; class Bivalvia; order Lucinida; family Lucinidae; genus Ctena; species Ctena decussata. The sequence continues at coordinate 12,152,031 of OZ022504.1, forward strand.
GTATCGATTTCACATGTGTTTCTAATGAAACTGGTCGTATAATCCTCCGGTATACCAATAAATGATACAGAATTATGCAACTTGGCAGCAGTGCCCCAGGTGGTGAAGATAACGCTGTTAACCGATTTTCTCTAGTTAAAAGTAAAACATAAATATCCCGCATCCTAATCTTGATATAAACTAGAAAATCGAAATCCTCGTTAAAAGTTATGTTGTTTAAGCGTTTTGAACGGATTTCTACGTTAAAATTTAAGCGTTTTGTAAAATAACAATTTTGTAATGACACGGGAACCAGCGAAACAGTATTCCCTCTTTTACAGCCTTTATAAAAAAATAGTTCCAGTTATATTGCACACTTATTTTCGTGTGATACTTCAAAAATATGTCTTCAAACACACTGACTGTATTTAGAATAAAAGTAGACAAAACTTTATCATTTAATATGCGATATTCTAGAGTATTATATGAGAGCGTTCTTTAATCGGCGCACTATTACCGTGAATCAGGTTTCAGTAGCACCGCTGATAAAAATACTATATGCTTGAATTACCTGTATTATTAACCGGGAACCAGAGATAATGGCAACAGTAGTTCACAGAGCATGTTTAGCTGATACCTGCAGTGTCCAGATAATTAGGGGATGGCGAAAACATCTGGTCTGATTATCAGTTAGGCATAAATTTTAGGTTATTTTTCTCTAAGAGGATGTACACATCATGAGTCTGATCTGGGTCTGCACTGATTGCTCATATCTGTGTGTCCCAACTGTTAGAATTTTACAGTAAGTAACATGTTCAGTTATTACAGTTTATATGACCCTGCTTTCTTTTAGACCATACCCCTAATGTGCTTAAGTACAGTACACGCAACGTGAAGACTTGATCTGACACGCTCTCGCGTGACACTTAAAATCGCGAGGAAGGGATTAAAATCCACGAGATTCTCTCGCAACTCTCACGCATTTCACACTAAACTTCCTCGCGTGTTTGAAAATCGCCACGTTCCACGCAAGAAAATTCCTCGCATCTCGCGTGAAATTCATAGAGTGATGTATGCGAGAAACTTTCTCGCATCACGCGTGGAATTTTGTCCAGGTAGGTACAATGTACATGTACAGTAAATGCAAGTTTCTATACATATACCTTTATGATTCGCAATGCATTTTTTTCGACGCTGATAACGGTTCAATTAATACATTGTAAGCGTGCGTGAATAACCTAATTGATCGCATCCTCAACGCAAGTATTGTTTGACCGTTACGAATTAAGGATGTGTTGATAAACAATCATGATCAGCGTAATTTTGTTGCAATTACGCAGCGAGTTAATTAGAGAGGCTTATGTTTGAAAGAATATTGTTAATAGGTTACTTAGTAGCAAAATTCTAGAATGATGACACAGACATAAATTTTCGCTCAGCCGCCACCGATAATAGCCCAATCCATGTCAAAACAGTCACAAAGATCAAAGCGTTTCGATCAGCTTTTGAACTCAAAGCTATACCGCTAGTGGCACGTGCCGAAATGTTCACTTATTAACCAATATAAACTTTCTGATGTAAGAGCTGTCAAGTTTCCATTAAAAGCGCACGCGACAACAATGACTTGATTAGCAAATGGGCTGTCTCAGAGGTGATTGACGTCCGCTTAACCACTCGCTGAAATATGCAAATTTGTAAACCTGTTGGTTTGACAGCTAAAAAAAAAATACGTCACAGCTGCATCCTATTTTCAAGAAATATAGAAAATATGATTTTGCGTCGTGGATTAATAGTCAAAGTGTTTGGATTTTAAAAATGCATCAAAATGAATGAAAAATAAGAGGTGAGAAGTTTGTTTTTTATTCCGATCTCCGCGTTGCAAAATCACATTATCTATATGAAAAAAGAAACTGATTCTGCTGCGCGAAAAATTCTCAAAGTATTCGGACTAATAAACATAATATATATGTATTCATATTTAGAGGTGACTGAACGCATTCAGGGCCTTTGCCGTAATAAAATGTGAAGACGGTAGCATTTGTTGAAATACGTAAACACAGCACGTTTATAGGTCAGTCTCGTGCCTTGACATCAAAGGACGCCGCTCAGAGCACAAAATGGTGAAAGGAATCTTATTCCATACGCTGATAGTAAATATGAGGATCAGCCGGCGCAGTGTTGTATACTATGCGACAAACTGGTATGCTTTACGCGTCATAGCGTGAGCGGTTTATGCCGTCTATTTGTTCGGTTATTTCTGGAATGGCTGAAATTGCCGATCGTAATTTTTGCCGCTAAAAATTTTTTAGTTGGCGCCAAAAAAGACCAGTCGGTTGGAAACCGGAATCACAACTTTTTTAGGCCCAAAGTAAAAATATAAATGAATTACCTGTACAACATATAATGACCTGTGAAATTGATAGGAATCGTTAATCCTTTCCACTCGAAAACACGCGTCACGCGTGATTTAGTTTGACGCCGATGACTCACTTGAGCATACATGGAGTTAATCCTTTCTCTCGAAAGTTGCGTGTCTCGCGTGAAAAGAAATTGTTTTCTCGCGAGTTTAACGTCACGCATCTCGCGAGTGTCTCGCATCTCCCACGCATTTCACACGCAAAAACCCCACTAAACTTTCGTGGAAAAGATTAAAATTTCTCGCGAGAGCGTGTCAGATCAAGTCTCCACGTTGCGCGTACTGTATAAGGACACCTAAAACAATAAATTCTCCATTTGTCCCAAATGAAAAATTCATTATTTTAAGGTGTCCCAATATATATTCACATTACGGTATCTTAACATTATTTTATCCAACTCTTAAATTGCAAGCCAGATGATGTCATGATGAAGTCACTACTTCTGACCTATTGTGAGTACTGTAAATACTTAGAAAATGGGACACCTTGAATAATCACGGTAATAAGGTGATTAGCTGAGATAGGCCTGAGCAAAAAGTGCAGACCCAGATCAGACTGTTCCTCAAGGACCAGTCTGAACAGGGTCTACCCTGTTTGCCATTCCATCTAAATAATTTAGAAACATTACTGCATTGTAAAACCTAGTTTTCCCAATTTTTGGGACATTTGTGGTAATTGTTTTAGGTGTCCCAATTTTAGTCCTGTTACGGTATTGATTTTACTGATTGATGGATTGTTTGATTTCAGAGAAGAGAGGAAGAAGGTAAAGAGAATGATGCACCAGGAAACGAGATGGTGAATGGTGAAAAAGAACCAAAGGTACTACAATAGTCAGGCTCTAGATAAAGATCATTATTATCCCCCGCCGAAGGCGGAGGGATATAGGTTTCTCCATGTCTGTCCGTCTGTCAGTCCTTCCTTCTGTCCGTCATTCCATCCGTCCGTCTTTCCGTCCGGAGCCATAACTAAGTAACCACTGAACGAAATTTCATGAAACTTAAAATAAATATATATTACTATAACCCGCTGATGTGCATCAAGTTTCATCAGACTGGCTTCAGTAGTGCATGAGTTATTGCCCTTGACTTGTTTTAAAATCAGTACAATGAGTCATAACTAAGTAACCACTGAACGAAATTTCATGAAACTTAAAATAAATATATATTACTATACCTCGCTGATGCACATCAAGTTTCATCAGACTGGCTTCAGTAGTGCATGAGTTATTACCCTTGACTTGTTTTAAAATCAGTACAATGAGTCATAACTAAGTAACCACTGAACGAAATTTCATGAAACTTAAAATAAATATATATTACTATACCTCACTGATGCGTGTCAAATTTCATCAGATTGGCTTCAGTAATGCATGAGTTATTGCCCTTTAATTGTTAAAAAATCAATAAAATGAGCCATAAATGAGCAATAACAAGTAACCACTGGACCGAATTTCATGAAACTTAAACTAAATATATATCATTATAACCTGCTGATGCATGTCACGTTTCATCAGACTAGCTTCAGGAGTGCATGAGTTATCACCCTTGAATTGACTTAAAATTATTACAATGAGCCATAACTAAGTAACCAATTACCGAAATTTCATGAAACTTAAACTTAATATGTATCACCATAAGGAGGTTTTGCACATAAAGTTTCATCAGAATGGCATCAGAAATGCATGAGCTATTGCCCTTGAATCAATTTAAAATTGACAAATTTAGCCATAACAAGTAATCAGTGAATAGAATGTTATGAAACATTTACTAAATATGTATCACCATAACACATTGGTGCATCTTACGGTTTGTCCAATTTGCTTCAGGTAGCAATGAGTAATTGATCTTGACTTGGTTTAAAATCAACATATTGAGTCATAACTAAGTAACCAATGACCGGAATTTCATGAAACTTAAAATATTTATGTATTGTCTTGACATAGCAGTGCACATTAAGTTTGATCATAATCGCATCAGTAGTGCACGATTTAATGACCTTGAATTAACTTAAAATACTGAACAAACTATCTTGAAACTGAATTAAAAATGTATCATCATAGTGCAGTGATGCTTAGGCAAGTGTTTAAGAACAGCTTCAGCTCATGCCTCACTTATGCCAGAGTAATAGTCCATTCAGCCCAGTGAACCAAAATTATATAAAACTTAAAATAAACCATAATAATAAACAAATCAGGGTCACTTCGGCGGGGGATATAAATTCACAGAATTTGCTTGTTACATAACAGCAATGTAACACACCGTTTGGCTGATTTGACATCATGTGCATCAGTATTTTGCAATGTTGACCGGTCAGTCAGTCAGCACTACCTTTATACCTTGCAAGATAATTTATTTCATATCATTATGTGTCAACAGAAAAACTGCAATCGTAGTTAGACTTACTTAGAATTGTCATATAAAACATGGACCTTTGTTGAGGTGAATATGCAGTTTTATTGACCTGCAAACTTAGCATATTGATCTTTGCTTTGGCTTGGTCAGTATGTAGTTTGCAGGTCAATAAAAGTGCATATTCACCTCAACAAAGGTCAATAATTATTATGTTTACTGATTATTATGGGATAATGTTCTTATTTCTCCTGAAAACATTGAATGTAAAATCTCATTGTCCCCCAACTTGTGGAAGGGGCTATAGGAATTGGTTCTGTCTCTGAGTGTATAGACAAACATTGTGGCTACAAATCCTGCTTTGGTTTTCATAAGATTTTTGTTAAGTTTTCACCATCTGTTTTAGATCATATCTAATAGCGGTCATGATCAAACCTTTCTGTCAGAGTTATGGCCCTTGATCTGTAGATTGATGAACATTTTTTTTTCTCTCTGGAAAAACATCCAGTTTTTACTGTATCTTAACCACACTGGGTAGGTGGCAGTCAAAAATGCACATGCAGTTGACAAACATGGATCAAAAACCGTTAGAAACAGCATTTTCGATTGCAAATTGGCGACAATTTGCAATCAAAAACTCTGTTTCAAAAGATTTTTGATCCACGTTCATCAGTTGTTAAGAGCATTTTGGATTGCTGCCTACCTAGTGTGTTGAAGTTCAGCTGTGATAGGTGTGATTTTAAACACAGTAACATTTAGTCCGTCTGATTATCAGCTAAGTTAAATTAAAAATACGATGAACATCAACATGTTTGATGATAAATGCCTTGCTTTCACCTCCAGGATGCGGCCCCTCCCCGACTACAGAGGCCTTCCTCAGCAAAAGGTTCAAGGAGAAGAATGGAAGGTGAGATATATTTTTCTTTTAATATAATCATGGTTGAATATTTTTGATATTTCATTCTGTGGTGAGAAGTGTTATGTGTTCAAGCATGGTGACAATACTCGGGGGCCCAGCAAAAGATATCTTTGGAGTTATAACCAGCCAAGTCACCTTTCTTCCTCTGTTTCAAAACTTTTGGAAAAACCTAGATACTCACATGAGCGGCGACACGAGAAAACCAACAATGTGGTTGTGCACCCAGCGCAGACTCAGATCAGCCTGGGCATCTGCCCAGTCTAATCAGAGTCTTCCCTGTCTGGATGGAGGTAGCTTAGATCCTTAGCTACCCTTAAAGTGTTAAGCGAAGAATCTGGTCAGACTGGGTGGATGCCCAGGCTGATCTGAGTCTGTGCTGGGTGCACAACCTTTTTGTTGGTTTTCTAGTGTTGCGGCCTAATTATAAAGTCAACATTTTTGGGATTTTTTTTGAAGAGAAAAACCCATCTTATAGCAGAATTTCATAACACTGATTTAGGGGATATCTGTACTCAAAATTGTCATTTGGGGAGGTTAATCATTGGTTTTATGGTTGGAAATTTCGTCTTACGATGACGCACCAGCGGAGCTGTAAAACGAAATTTGTGACCATAAAACTGAAGTTTTACCTCCCTAAACAACAATTTTCAATACAGTTATCCCCATTCTAAGGCGCTTTTCACATTTTCACCTTAAAATGTGTGCTACTTTGCACCCATAGCAAACGCCGTCAGGGACGTAAAACTAGACTCAGTCAATGAGAAGTGACGTCGGGTTCCCGACAGTATATTGCAGGATATTCTGTCGCAAATTTTTGACGTTATCCAATCAAACGTAGTGTTACATACATAAGTGCATTAGAATTAGATATTAGGGGTCATTCTAGAGAATGGAATTGTCCATTTTATAGCCGAATAAATATGGTAAGATTCTGATGAATGAGCTGGGTCGGAGGTTATCAAACTTGAGTATAATCTCAAACTCAAAATAAAGCACTCTGATTGGCTGCTTCCGAGCATGTGCTCGGAAGCAGCCAATCACTGTGCTTTATTTTGAGTTTGAGAATGTACTCAAGTTTTATAACCTCCGGGCTTGGTCTGGATCTTTGCTGGTTGTATGAAAACCTGAGATTTCTTTTGCTGGATTTCTGGACCACTTTTTCATTGTGTGTTAATTTGTATGAAGATATTGTGAGGGTGTAGTGGAAAGCATTTGATGGTATTTTAGATTCTATGAGCAGTGCCCCAGATAAGGTGGGGTTTTGAGGATAACATAGAGATAATTTTCTTATATTTCAACATATTCATATGTTGTGACCCCATATTAGAAGTGTCCTAGAGAGACGATTCTAATGAGGGGTGCAGCTTATGTTTTATCGAAAAATATTGGACATTATCACTAGATTAGCCCTATTACCCCTGTTGCCCCTTCTTATCTGGAACACTGGATGAGGCTTGTGAAATTCCTTAGATGATGCATCTTATATCGCCTTAAAAGGTATACAGAGGCAAGATGGGTTCTCACATTAATGTTTGCTTGTTTTTTTTTTTTTTTTTTTTTTTTAAACAAAACAAAGAAGGCAAATCTAACAAGCAAGATTCTTTCCAGTTTTATTTGGACTTTAATGGGAATGGTTTGATTTGCACATGATGGTAAATCCCATAGGCATAACTGCCATGCACTATTTAAAACCAAAAAAAAAAAAAAAAAAATTTTTTTTTCAGTATATATGCTTAATAGGTCGTCTTTCGTAAAAGAAGAGTTCTAAGCATCTTTTAAGTTAATGAAGAGATGTAAGTAGGCTGCAGACCTCCTTGTTTTGAAGGGTCGTAAATAAATTTGGGTTTATTTGCAGCTCCTGTTCAGTTCACTGAAGGTAAAAATATGACCTAACTCCACTGACAACTTGCTTGAGTGTGTACCTTGTGAAATTACTAAACACAACTCTTGTTGTTTGTATAATATATGTCAGTTCAGAGCTGCCGATTGATAAAAAATTGGGGATTGGAATTGAATTTATTTTAATTTTCTTTTCATAAAATATATGTTGTGGCATCAATATATGCTTTCATTTGAAATATTTGCATTCTTGGTGTATTTACTGAAAAGCCCTATAGTAAACCATGGGAACGTAATGTGGTTTACATTCTAATACATTCAGACACGCGATGTCAATGACGTCAAAATAAACAATGGCTCTCTACAACTTGATTGGACTTCAGCATCGTCATGACGTTATGCATGCCGTTCCGCAGATAGCAAAAGAAACTGCGTGCACATGCTTTACTGCTTCAATTTTAGATTTTTCATGAAAAATTTGATTGAAACAAATGTAAATATAAGCAATGAACTTGATTTTTCTGATTTTTTTCGAAGTGTAAACTACATTGAGTCACTTTGATAAACCTCAGAAAAATGAAATTCATTCCTTAAATACAATTTAAATCAAGATTTTTACCCCAAAATTTGTTTACCTTTTCTTGAACTTTGTTAGCCACAGATATAATGATATTAAGGGTAAATACAAACAGATTTAAGTTTTTGGATTAATTGGTTTGAAGTTATAACAGTAAGATAGAGATTAAATTTAATTATACAATTTAATGACAAAAATTACCAAAAATGCAAAGAAAATATAAATAAATAAATTAATGAAAAATAAATAATAAAAAAGATACCAATATAAGTGTTAATTGTGTAAGGCCGATGAACGTTTGTTTTTGATTTAACACAATTTGTGTATCTCTATTAAAATGAGAGTGCTGTTCCAAAAGTAACCGGTGGCTCGGGAATCTTCCAATAAACTTTGATATCACTATATATTCTGTGTATCTATATTTAAAATAACTTTTTTGCATTTAGTGTGGGTGAGCTTGTATACTTAAAGTTTAAACACATTGCGGGATCTTGTCATAAATCGTCTTGGGTGTGTTAGCATATTATAGCATATAAGCAATGATAAACATTTGAAAGACTGTAATGTCAGTTGGAGTTTGGGAGTAAACCAGTTATCAAGTTATTGGTGGCCCTGGGTGTTACCTGCGTATCATGGTTGAGAAATGGCCTGTATTTATTGGTATACTAAACACATATAAAAACTTGAGACTTAAGTAACTTGATGTCTGACCAACCCAAAATAATCCATAGTTACATGAAGTATTTGCAGGCTTGTTATGAAATTAAAATTGTCAAGTTTTTATTTTTGTTCAGTATACTTGGTCCAGAAATGGCCCCTGTCATAGATAAAAAAGAATCTGTGTTTACTGTTGAATAGCAAAACTTAATAAATGTAAAAACAGTTTTCTTGGCTGCATTAATACTGAAAGTGAAGACTGACGCACAGCTGGGGCCTGATCCGGTTCCTTGCAGTTTCCTCATGGTAGTAGACACATTTTGTGATGTTGTAGCTAAAAAGGGAAGAGTTGATCATTGGTGAAAATGTTATAGAAACATATATACTAACTCTCTGATATCTGTTCAGAGCCACAGAAAAACTCCAAAATTTAAGAGCAAAAATTTGCTATTTTTCCATTTCTCTATTGAGGTAAACATAGTTGCTACCCCCTAGAAGTGTACCTGTGTGTTTTTTTTTGGCATCTGGGTGTGGGTGGTGTGTGTGTGGGGGGGGGGGAGGCGGGGGAAGGGACCCTTTGGAGCAAAAAAAATGAATAAGCTCCTAGATTTTCAGCAAAAATTAAAATATGAAAAAATGTAAGCACACTGGATTTGATTTTTATGTCATCGATCATAGACTAGCGTCTTTTTTAAGCTAGCAAATGCATGGAATAACTGGATCCAGAACTTCGGTCACCAGATTCTGATTTTGTTCTTGTTGGCTTCACAAGAACTAGGGCACAAAGTATGGGATTAGTTTTATTTGCTACAGTTCCCGACAGGCCAAATTTATGAACATGAAAAGCATTATACCATAATTTTCTAATTTCTGTATATAAACACATATGAGCCGTGACACAACAAAACCAACAATGTGGTTGTGCGCACAGCGCAGACTCAGATCAGCCTGGGCATCCACCCAGTCTGATCAGAGTCTTCACTGTCCTCTTGGCGGTAGCTTAGACCCTTAGCTATCCTTTGAGCACTTAACAATGAGTCTGACCAAACTGGGCAAATGCCCAGGCTGATCTGAGTCTGCGCTAGGCGCACAACCACATTGTTGGTTTTGTCGTGTCGCAGCTCATAGTCGGATCAAGGTTATTCTAATGGGATGCTGCAGTTTACGGTAAATTTTACAGTTTCTAGCTTTTGTATCTTTGGGGCAGTAACCTGAGCTTTTATATACATGATAAGGTAAAAATTTCAGTCTTTCAAATTATCATAAATGTCTTATTGTTTATATTGATAAAAGTTAAAGGCAAAGAGTCATCATTGAATTCCCTTTCAAAAGTTCAAGAGCCTTCACCAAATATGACTGCACGTGATAAGCAGTCCCTGCCAACAGTGACTGCAAAGGGTAAAATATCTACAGTCAGCAGGAAGATGGGTAGGGTACCACCACATAGGTTACCACCACATAAAAAGGGTAACTTTCATTCTCTGTCAATATGCAAATCATATATAAAAAGGCACGTTAAAAAATCATATACATGCATGCATTTTTTTTTTTTTTTTGTTATTTTGACTCCCCTTCATGTAATTTTCAAATGCCTGCTGATTTATTATGTTTGTTCACAGGTAAGCTAGTCAGCATTGACTTTTGATATGTAGAATTTTTTACATCTCTCATTTCCATCTTATAATACATATACCGTTTTCCATCTTATAATACATATACCGGATTTTTCTTCCAGATGACTTGAAAAAGCTAACTTTATCCTGAAGTAAATGGCATGGCTATAACATGAAAAAACAAACAAACCAAAAAAAAACCACCCAAAAATCAATAAGCAGGTTATCTTGGCAAAAAATAGATAAAAGTTTGATAGAGAAGCAGAGAAGTTCCAAACCAGCAAATACCTTTTCAGCAAAAATTGAATTAGGATGTCCTTGGTTAATTTTTATACGCCGTCGAAGATGGGTAGTATTATGTCGTGGCCACTGTCCGTCCTTCTGTCTGTCCGTCCGTAAAATTTTTGTTTCCGCTCCATATCTCCTCAACCCCTTGAAAGATTTTTGTCACACCTGCTTTAGCAAGGTGCGATATAGGCGTCCGGTTTTCCGTCAGTCCGTCCGTCCGTCTGCCCGTCCGTTCACAATTTACGTCGAGCCTAGCATTTTAGTCCATTCAAAAGACTTATTCTCTGAAACACTGCATCCATGGTTCTCAAATTTCACATGCAGCATGATCAGACAGCAGGGCTTTAGAGTGATAAAATTCAGGTGGGTCGAGAATCCAAGCTGGCCGCTGTTACTAAAAATAGCAAAACCAATAAAATCAAGTTTTTCTCCAGAATCGCGTGGTATATTTGCCCGAAAGTTTGTATGAAGCATAAGAGGGACCTTGGTATTCAGAATTATCAAAATGAAAAAAAAATCTATAGCGGAATTAGGTCACAGTGACCTTATGTCGACCCTAGAATAATTTATGTCGACCCTAGCTTTTAAATACATTCAAGTGACTTATTCTCTGAAACCACTGCATCCACGGTTTCTTAAATTTCACATGCAGCATGATCAGACTGCAGGGGTTCAGAATGATAAAATTCACGCGGGTCAAGAATCCAAGATGGTCGCCATTACTAAAAATAGCAAAACCAATAAAATCAAGTTTTTCTCCAGAACCACTTTGTATATTAGGCTGAAATTTTGTATGAAGCATAAGTGGGACCTTGGTATTCAGAATTATCAAAATGAAAAAAATCTGTAGTGGAATTAGATCACAGTGACCATACATAGATCCTAGAATAATTTACGTTGACCCTAGGATTTAAGTCCGTTCAAATGACTTATTCTCTGAAACCACTGCATCCACGGTTCTCAAATTTCACATGCAGCATGATCAGACTGCAGGGGTTCAGAATGGTGAAAGTCATGAATGGTCGAGAATCCAAGATGGTCACCATTACTAAAAATAGCAAAACCAATAAAATCAAGTTTTTCTCCAGAACCACTTTGTATATTAGGCTGAAATTTTGTATGAAGCATAAGTGGGACCTTGGTATTCAGAATTATCAAAATGAAAAAAATCTGTAGTGGAATTAGATCACAGTGACCATACATAGATCCTAGAATAATTTACGTTGACCCTAGGATTTAAGTCCGTTCAAATGACTTATTCTCTGAAACCACTGCATCCACGGTTCTCAAATTTCACATGCAGCATGATCAGACTGCAGGGGTTCAGAATGGTGAAAGTCATGAATGGTCGAGAATCCAAGATGGTCACCATTACTAAAAATAGCAAAACCAATAAAATCAACTTTTTTCTCCAGAACCACTTGGTATATTGTTTGAGTTCTTAATGTGAAGACACACAGCAGGTGCGACATAGCCTTCCGCGGAATTCTTGTTTTGAAACTTGGGTCAAATGTTTGCCTTAACGAGACGATGTGCAGAACGCATATTTCAACGATGTCCGACAAAGGTCAAGGTCACACTTAGAGGTCAAAGGTCAAAAGGTAACATTTCGTGTCCGCTCCATATCTAGAAAACCGTATAAGATTTCATCATGAAAGTTTGTACAAATATAAAGCACCATTCAGACGATGTTCAGAGAAAAAGAACCATTACCCTTCTTTCAGTTTTGACAGAATTATTTCCCTTTGTATTTTTCTTATAGTAATTTCATATAAGCTTCGTGTCCGCTCCATATCTCGAAAACTGTTTAAGATTTCTTCATGAAAGTTTGTATACATATAAAGCACCATCGAATGATATGCAGAGAAAAAGAAACATAACCTTATTTTCATTTTTAATAAAATTAGGCCCCTTTGTATTTCTAGTATTGTAATTTTGTATCAAATTTGTGTCCACTCCATGTCTCGTTAACCCTTTGAAAGATGTTTTGAAACTTGAGTCAAATGTTCACCTTATAGAGGCATCATGCAGAACTTGTATTCCAACAATGTTCGACAAAGGTCAAGGAGCATAAAGAAGCATAACCGAACTTCCATTTATGATGGAATTATGCCCCTTTCTAATTTTTGCCTAGGAATTTCATATTAGCTGCGTTTGTTTTGTAGTTTTATATCTGCCTTATTATTGAAGATTTAAGCTACTGACAAAGTTCTGTCATCTCTTGTTTTTTTTTTTCAACTTTAAGCCCCAACGGGCGTATATTCCCCCGCTCAGCGGAGCTCTTGTCAAGCATATAATAAGCAGATATATTGCCATTTTATTTTGCTGAAACTGTGTGTGAACTCTTGCAGTGCAAAATTTTTTAGGCCTTACAATGGCAATTTTACTTGTACCCTGATGTGCTTAAGTATTGGGACACCTAAAATAATTAATTTTCCATTTGTCCCAAATGGAAATTGCATTATTTTTAGATGTCCCAATATATATGCACATTACGGTATTTCAATAAAATTTGCCTGTAGACATAGTATTCAGTGTTACAGTAGCAACAAAGAGGTTTCTTCAGTCTTTAAAACTAAACAGGTTCTAACTTTTTCCCCCCCATTTAGATAGCAGTATATATGTAATTTGGCACACTTTGCAGTATAAAGCACATTTTGCTGACGTTTTTGACTTTGCAGTTTTGTAGAACTATATTCTCTAGAAGTTAGTCTGGGTAGTTATTTTCACCAATCATTTTATTTATTTAAAAAAAAATACAGCTACAGCATGTTTCTGGTAAAAACTATACAAAAACCCTGTTAATAATCCATAATTTCTATAGTCTCATAAAGGCTTATTGGAGTTATTGAACTCTCTTTATAGAAACCTTTGCATGTTTGACTGGTCTGGGAAAGTGACAGATATTTTTTGCATACCAAAAGAAAGATTCATGGTTCTCACTTGGGTTAAAGTATGAGGAATCAAAATTAGGGGCTTTTAAAAATGTTTGGAGAGGGAGCAAATTCTTCCTTTCAAAGTGTCTACTCTTGAAAGGAAGAATTCACTCCCAATGGGGGACAGTATTCACTTACTAGGGAAGGAGAGCCAGGATCCGAGGTTATTAAACTTAAGTATAATCTCAAACTCAAAATAAAGCACACTGATTGGTTGCTTCCGAGCATGTGTCCGAGCATGTGCTCGGAAGCAGCCAAGCAGTGTGCTTTATTTTGAGTTTGAGAATGTACTTAAGTTTTATAACCTCGGGGCCCGTATTGTTAAAGCTTTATGGGTACTGTACACCTTCATTTTCTGTCATTTTTACAAAGGGAGAGAAGTTTTGTGACTGTCTTTATGCCTTTCTGGACAACAGTGCACTTCCAATGGAGTCTGCTCTTAAAGGAAAGAATTTGGTTCAAGGGGAGCAGACTCTTTCCTTTAATAGTTGACCCCAGTTGAGGGAGGTAAAAATAAAAAATAGCAGCATTGCTTCCCTGGAAAGTGTAACCCTTTGCCTTAAGGTGTCTCCCTGTTAGGCAGTATGAGCAAGGTCTAAATTGTTCACATATTCCATTTTGTAAGGTTATAGGAGTTAAGGGTTAAAAAAGAATTCCCCATGTGGGGTTTAAAAGTATAATGACAGTTTATTTAGGGGATAACTGTCTTGAAAATTGTCATTTAGGGAGGTAAATCATCGGTTTTATGGTCGGAAATTTTGTTTTATGGCGACGCACCAGCGGAGCCGTAAAAGGCAATTTGCGACCATAAAACCAATGATTTACCTCCCCAAATGACAATTTTCAATACAGTTATCCCCATTCTAATGCACTTTCCTACATTTTCACTTTTCATAATGTACTAATTTGCACCCGTTTCAAGCGCTGTCAGCAACGTAAAACCAAACGCCAGCCAATGAGAAGCGAAGTTACTTAATGAGGTCGGGTTTGTGACAGTATATCCCAGAATATACTGTCGCAAATTTTTGACGTTATCCTATCAGACGTCGCATTATTTTCGTAAGTGCATTAGAATAATTCATTTGTGTAATGGTAGAGTAACTTATTAGTATGATGCTTGTAAATTTATCAGTGATACATTAAATAAGGTACATGGGTACACATCCATAGATTTCTGTCATTTTTTCAAAGGGAGATGACTTTTGTGACCATGGGCAAGGAATCTTTCCAAAATAGGGTCACCTCTGAAAAGTGAGAATTTGCTTCTAGTGAAGCAAATTCTCTCCTTTAAGAGTTGACTCCTTTGAAGAAGGAGGCAGAAAACAAAAATGACAGAGTTATGTCCCCTGAAAGTGTACCCATTAACCTTACTTCACTAGCAGTTGATTAATTCATATATAATGTTGTTGGACCAATTTTCAGGCCTTGAATCCAGTGACGAAGGTAATGGTATGAGTTGCGTCATGACGAAACATGTCTAATGGCATATGTTGAGTACAGTAAAAATTGTAAAAAATTAGGACACCTATAATAATTACTGCAGTTGGCCTAAAAATGGAACATTTTGGTTTCTACAGTGGTGTAATTAAGTACATCCAAAAGATGAAGTGGCAATCAGAGTAGACCCTGATCAGACTGCTCCTAAAAGAGCAGTCTGATCTGGGTCTGCACTGTTTGCTCAGCCCTGTCTGTTCCAATAGTTGATGTCATTCTCAAGATGGAATTTACACGGTTTTATAGCTGAATACATTTTCTCAGATGACAACTGAATCTTGGGAGTTTGAAAAGACATTACCTGATTTAACTTAGAGTAGTATGTGCATGCTCATCTTGTTAGGTAGACTGATATTCAGTCTCCTATTCAGCAATATGCCTCTCTGATCCTGTTTTAAGGGCAGCTTCTAGCCAATCTATAGCTGGAGCTTGAGAAAGATTGCAAATATTCAGAAACGTAAAATATGCTTTAAGTAGGAGACTTGTATAAGTCTACTTGACAGGCACAAGTATGCCTTGAGACAAGTTTCGTCAAAATGCAACTCACTGTCCTAAAAGATGAATCATGCATGTTCATATATTAGATTATAGCAACTAGCTTTAACACCAGGTGTCTAGAGCACTTTAGCAGACTTTAAATGTTGGTGGGTGGGGTTTAGGAAATGACCACAGAATTTTGCCATTTGTTTTTGGTTTGAAATCATTATTTTTTATCTGTGATGAGAAGGCTTTTTTTGATCTGCCTGGTAAGAATTATTTATAAATGAAACCTAAGGCATTGTATTCTTGCTAATTTGCTAATAAACTTGATGTGATTTATATTATGTTCTGAGAATTCTGTATTAAATATTGTTGTTTTCTAAAATGCTCAAGTTAAAGTGCTCATGACACCAATTATTAGTTATATAGAAGAACTACAAGTAGTTTCAAGATCCTCTGTGTCAGGCTTTGTCATGTATATTTGCTCTTCAGTACATGTATTTTGAAATTGAAAACTCCTGTGAAACTAAAAATAGTACATGCATAAATTCCTTTGTTAAAGGTATCATTTTCAATCTACCATACCTCATGATACCTGTTGATTTGAGATAAACATGAAACAAAAGTATACATTTAAATACCATTTTTTGTTGATCAGCCCTCATATAAGAGGTCAGTGAAATCAAACTTTTTTGACATGTCCGTTTTTCTTACAAAACAAATTTTTCAGGGACGCTTGAGTTTTACTACTTTTATGACTTCCTGGTTGCTTCCCTGGACAATGAAGCCCTTCCAAAATGGGGTCTGCCCTTAACAGGAACACCTAAAATAACTGCCACAGCTGTCCTAAAACTTGAACAGATTGGATTTGAGCCGCGACATGAGAAAACCAACAAAGTGGTTGTTTGCCCAGCGCAGACTCAGATCAGCCTGGGCATCCTCCATGTGGACAGTGAAGACTCTGATCTGAATGGGCAGATGTCCTGGCTGATCTGAGTCTGCGCTGGACACACAACCACTTTGTTGGTTTTCTCATGTCACGGTTCATTTACAATGCAGTTATGTGTCAAAAAAATGCAGATTGAAGGGCAAACAGTGTAGACCCTGATCAGACTCTCCTTCAGGAGCAGTGAATGAGAGCCTGATCTGGGACTTCACTGTTTGCTCAGACCTATCTATCCCAATATCTATTAAAGTTTTTGAGATATATTTCTTTTAAGTCTTCTGGCTTTTCTCCTTATGATGGTTTTACTTTTTGGCTTTTAGGTTTGTCATAGTTTCCTATGCAATTAAATAAATTTGATACTAAATATTCAAAACTGTTTACCATATTTCTTGTGATAAATGCCCCCCTTTTAAGCATAGGCAGGCTGTGTCATCTATCATCGTCGTCGTCCATCCGTTTACAATTTCAGACAACTTCTCCTCTGTTACCACTGGGCCAATTGTAACCAAATTTCATATGTAGCCTCCAGGGCTCATGGGAACGAAAGTTTGTTCAAATGGTCCTGGTCATATGACCAACATGGCGGCCACACCCATATATGGTAAAAACCTTTAAAAATATTCTCTAGAACCAATTGACAAACAGCCTTCAAACTTGGTATGTAGCTTTGGTAATACATTTTATATGAAGATTGTTCATATTATGACCTTGGATTGACCTTTACCTTTTTAGCTCGCCTGAGCACATAGTGCTCAGGGTGAGCTTTTAGGATACCGTGATGTCCGTCGTACGGACGTCCGTCAACTTTTGCTTGTGTACACTCTAGAGGGCACAGTTTCGATCCAATCTTCATGAAACTTTGTCAGAATGTTAGTCTTTATAAAATCTAGGCCAAGTTCGAAACTGGGTCATGTCGGGTCAAAAACTAGGTCACTAGGTCAAATCTTAGAAAAACCTTGTGTACGCTCTAGAGGGCACAGTTTTCATCCAAAGTTCATGAAACTTTGTCAGAATGTTTATCCTAATAATATCTAGGACAAGTTTGAAAGTGGGTCATGTCGGGTCTAAAACTAGGTCACTAGGTCAAATCATAGAAAAACCTTGTGTACGCTCTAGAGGACACAGTTTTGATCCAATCTTTATGAAACTTTGTCAGAATGTTTATCTCCATAAACTCTAGGCCAAGTTCGAAACTGGGTCATGTTGGGTCAAAAACTAGGTCACTAGGTCAAATCTTAGAAAAACCTTGTGTACGCTCTAGAAGGCACAGTTTTGATCCAAAGTTCATGAAACTTAATCAGAAAGTTTATCCTTATAATATGTCGGACAACTTTGAAACTGGGTCACGTTGGGTCAAAAACTAGGTCACTAGGTCAAATCATAGAAAAAACCTTGTGTATGCTCTAGAGGACACAGTTTTGATCCAATCTTTATGAAACATTGTCAGAATGTTTATCTCTATAAACTCTAGGCCAAGTTCGAAACTGGGTCTTGTTGGGTCAAAAACTAGGTCACTAGGTCAAATCTTAGAAAAACCTTGTGTACGCTTTAGAAGTCACAGTTTTGATCCAAAGTTCATGAAACTTTGTCAGAATGTTTATCTTTATAATATGTAAGACAAGTTTGAAACTGGGTCATGTCGGGTTGAAAACTAGGTCACTAGGTCAAATCATAGAAAAACCTTGTGTACACTCTAGAGGACACAGTTTTGATCTAATCTTTATGAAATTTTGTCAGAATGTTTACTTCCATAAACTCTCTTCCAAATTTGAAAGTAGGTCCTGTCGGGTCAAAAACTAGGTCAGTAGGTCAAATCTTAGAAAAACCTTGTGTAAGCTCTAGAAGGCACAGTTGTGATCCAAAGTTCATGAAACTTTGTCAGAATGTTTATCCTCATAATATGTAGGATAAGTTTGAAACTGGGTCATGTCGGGTCAAAAACTTGGTCACTAGGTCAAATCTTAGAAAAACCTTGTGTACGCTCTAGAAGGCACAGTTTTCATCTAAAGTTCATGAAACTTTGTCAGAATGTTTATCCTCATAATATGTAGGACAAGTTTGAAACTGGGTCATGTTGGGTCAAAAACTAGGTCACTAGGTCAAATCATAGAAAAACCTTGTGTACGCTCTAGAGGACACAGTTTTGATCCAATCTTTATGAAACATTGTCAGAATGTTTATTTTCATAAACTCTAGGCCAAGTTTGAAACTGGGTCATGTCGGGTCAAAAACTAGGTCACTAGGTCAAATCTTAGAAAAACCTTGTGTGCGCTCTAGAATGCACAGTTTTGATTCTAAGTTCATGAAACTTTGTCAGAATGTTTATCCTCATAATATGTAGGACAAGTTTGAAACTGGGTCATGTCGGGTCGAAAACTAGGTCTCTAGGTCAAATCATAGAAAAACCTTGTGTATGCTCTAGAGGACACAGTTTTGATCTAATCTTTATAAAACTTTGTCAGAATGTTTATCTCTATAAACTCTCAGCCAAGTTTGAAAGTAGGTCATGTTGGGTAAAAAAACTAGGTCACTAGGTTAAATCTTAGAAAAATGTTGTGTAAGCACTAGAAGGCATACATGTAGTTTTGATCCAATCTTCATGAAACTATGTCAAAATGTTTATTGTCCATATATCTAAGACCCCTATGAAACTGAGTCACGTCTGCTCAAGGTCAAATCTTAGAAAAACTTTGTATACACCCTAGAGGGCACAGTTTTGATCCAATCTTCATGAAACTCTGTCAGAATGTTTATCTTAATGAAATCTAGGTAAAATTTGAAACTGGGTTGTGTCGGGTCAAAAACTTGGTCACTAGGTCAAATATAAGAACGACCTTGTATATGCTCCAGAGGGCACAGTTTTGATCCAATCTCAATGAAACTGTGTCAGAATGTTTATTCTTACAATATCCAGGCCAAGTTTGAAACTGGGTCATGTCGGGTCAAAAACTAGGTCAAATGTTAGTATGGTAAAAACTCTTATAAATCTTCACCAGAGCCAGTGAACTGATTAATGCTCAGGTGAGCGATTCAGGGCCACCATGGCCCTCTTGTTTTACAACAAGGTCAAATTTGCTTTCTGGTGCTTTTAGATGGGAAAATGCTAGAACATAAGATTTCATAGAAATTACTGAAGCTTTTGGCCTAAAAAATTGGTCTATACAGTTGTCTTAATAAGGACTTTGGTTTGACCTTGACATTTACTATGGTTTTCTGGTGCTTGTATATGGAAAAATGTTTAAATGAAAGAGTTCATGGAATTTGTAGAAGATTTTGGTGCAAACTTTAATAAATGCAGTCAAGTAAATGAACAGAGGTCAAGGTCATTCTTTGACCTATAACTAGTGTCTCTCATATTTTGAAAGTTTCAGATTATTGGGTTTGTTCAAATGATGACCCTAGTTTGACGTTTTTACTCAGGTGAGCCATTCAGGGCCTCATGGCCCTCTTGTTAACAAGTGTCCCCACCACTTTTTTTCATGTGAAACAAAAAATGGCCAAAATAATTAAGACTGGCTTTATGTGTTGCCCTAATATGCTTTAATATTGGGACACCTAAAAGCTTTAGGTGTCCTATTATACTTAAACACTTAAGGGTATTTGTTGCCCAAAATTTGCCCCAGAATTACCATTTTTTCGCAAAGGCCCCCGGGGCATTTATTGAAAGAAATCTATGGTATTAGGATGAACAGCAGCATGATTTTTTGTAGACCATAGATCCTGTTCCTGTTGATGTCTTGATTCCTGTTTTAGGCTATTGATGTTGTCATTGAACTGGTGGTGGGTTTTATATATAGGACTTTTATATCATTCTTTCAGATAGAGCAGATTCTTTTCTTTAAGAGCAGATTCTTTTCTTTAAGAGTAGCCAAATAACCTCTGCAGGGAAGCAGATTCTATTTTGTTAAAATTTCCTTCCTCATAGATATGGCTGCCCAAACATGGAGGTGGATTCACACAATTTTAACCTTTAGCATACGACAGTTAGAGAGGCACCGTGGTTGAGTAGTTAGAGACACTCTCTTATGGTGCAGAAAGTCGCCGGAAGGTTGTGAGTTCCCGGCTTACCATCGCCATCCGACGACTGGAAAACTCTTTCTGTCAACCCAGCAGTAAATGGGTACCTTTTCCGAATCAGGAAAGGATAAAGCAACGAAAGGAGAGGGATGGGTTCCACCTTTCATCAGCTGTGCCCAAGATACAGTGGGTCTCTAACACCACTGCCCCTACGGCTATTAGGCTATGGGAAACCTTTAACTTCTATACGACAGTTTACATCTGCAGAATCAAAAAAAATGTTTTGCACAAGTTATATGATATTTAGAATTCAAAGAATAGATGGCAAATAGTGTAGATCCAGATGCCACCTCATCTGAATCTACCCTGTTTGTGAAATGAACAATTTTCATTTCTGGGGCCGTATTTATAAAGCCACTTAAGTCATTGCTATGCTGTTGCTAAGGCTAAATTTCTATGAAGGAGATTCCCTAGAACTATGAAATTTGCTCTGGAGGAACAGCTGTTGCTAAGGCTAAATTTCTATAAAGGAGATTCTCTACAACTATGAATCTTGTTCTGGAGGAACAGTCTTTTTCAGACTGTTCCTCCAGAGCAAATTTCATAGTTCGAGGGAATCTCCTCCATAGAAATTTAGCCTTAGCAACAGCATAGCAACCACTTCAGTTGTTTTATAAATACAGCCCCTGGTGTTTGAAGGAATAAGAAAAGGGTTAAGTTTACTAGACTTGGTTTTATCAATGGTGAAAATCATTAGGTTGACCCTTTACTTTCAAACAAGAATGACCCTTTAAGACAAATCAGTTCCGCTTGTTAGTGAAAGATTCGAGAAATACATATAATGTACTGAAAAATATCATTTCAGAAAGAACTACTTATAAGTACGGTATGCTATTTATTGTAACTATATATTTAGAAGAAAGTAAAATAAACAAATTTTGAGTAGCAAAGAATCTAGAATTTTATACACAATACCTGCTTTTTATTGCCTTATATTTCATATAACTCTTGTGTAGGATATTTTGCTGAAAAATTTTGCCAATTGTAGCAGCCCTTAACTTGTATATATACTGAACAAGAAAAGAAATGTTACATAGATAATTCATGAATTTTAAGCTAAAGAACACTATTTTCGAATAATGCTACATTATTCTCCCACGTGTCAGACGTCAGACAGCCTTATAAACTAATTGGTTTGCGATTTGCATAAATTGTTTCAGAATTAATCCACTTTGACTGAAAATATCATTGACAATGTGAGACGCTCGATGCGCATGCGCAAGAGCTTAAATTTTTGCACTTTCGGATTTGCCTTGTAACCGCCAATAAGAAACCCTATGAACCGTATGACACTTAACCAGCAGCTCAAAGAAATAAGATGTTAAAAATAATGTGTCTTTGAAATTGTCTCCCTTGCAATTAAAAGTATAGCAAATCATTTACTCCTATTTACCAGTACGTTTAATAATAAAATTTTCAAGTTTAATTCATGGATCTTATTCCAGCTTCTCCAGACAATGGTTCATGATGAAAAAGTTTGATCAAACTGGTTAATTGTCCATGGTATATCACCTTGCATTGTCTATGGGAGTTTCAATGCATAGCATGAAAGTCAGAGTCAAGTGACATGAAAAGCGATATTCCAAGCCTTGTGCTTCACTGAACAATCCTTTGGAAGCGGCGATGGGACCGTTTTCGTAACAACTAGTGCCTGATAAACGTCTCAGAAGTGACTTGCTCACATGGGCTGACAACTTGAGTGAAACACGGGTCTTCATAAGGCACCTAAAAATAGCAATTTCAAATTCTGACCCCTCATTGAATCAAACTGACCTTCAGACATTATTCTCGCAGCTTATGTTGTGATATTCATTTCCTTAAATACAGATACTTTTTGGCAGTTACATGTAAAATGAAATTGGAAAAGTCTTAATTCAGTTCAAAGACAACGTGCATTGAATGTGCATGTAACGTTTTTTTTTGTGTTCAGTATATTAGAAGCCTTTAGAGATCACAATGTTTGTAGTTTAGCTTCAGATGACAACACTCACATTATGAGAGCAGAGCTCCAGATTAGAGGAGTAATTGGGGAAAATGGAGAAATGTGGGATAATGTCTTATTTCTCAATGAAAACTTGTGTTGTGACCCCTCATCAGAACCATCTCGGTGAGATGGTTCTGATGAGGGGTCACAATATAGTTTTTATGGAGAAATATGGAAAATTATCCCTAAATTATCCCATTAACTCTTCTGATTTAGAGCACTGATGAGAGTCTGTGGTTGTGGAATTGACCGTGAGTCTCATTCATTTCAGATGCTCCACCAGCGAGACAGGAACCAGCTATGGGTGAGGATGATCTACCTCCACAGGTTGCTGCAGGGTAAATAAACTATTGAGCTGGGACACAGCAAAACCAACAAAGTGGCATGTGCACCCAGCAAAGACTCAGATCAGCCTGGGCATCCGCCCAGTCTGATCTGAGTCTTCACTCTGCACTTAAAGGGTAGCTAAGAGTCTAGGCCACGGAAGCCAGTGATCAGACTAGGTGGATGCCCAGGCTGATCTGAGTCCTCACTGGGCACACATGCCACCTCGTTGGTTTTGTTGTGATATGGTGGATTTATGTTGTTGTCATGCCTACAACTAGCAGAATGAGAGACATAGGTATTACATTTCTGGCAACGGCCGCATCATTGGCGTAAACTTTGGTCAAATTTTCTGGTGTCGCTCTGTTTGTGACAATTAATGCTTTGACAGACAAGACAGAGTGTTCTGTAGACTGACTCCAGACTCTAGTAAGGACAATAAGCGAGTTGAAAAAAAAAAATGCATAGTTGTTCTGTTCTAATAGGGGCCATCTTTGAATTAGCTATTGAGGATGTACAATTAGCATGATTGTTATTGTTTGTAAAATTTTGCATTTTTGTCGAGCCTGCTTGCGGTGAGCAAGACATAGTTGTTACAATGTCAGTTCGGTGAATGTCCGTGCGTGCGTTAGTGCGTGCAGGCATCTGTCCGGATTTGTCCGGGCCATAACTTCTACATTTATGGATGGATTTCAAAATAATTTGGCACAGTTGTTCTCCTTGATGAGTAGAAGTGCCATTTGAAACATTTGTTCATGTAGCTCCAAGGTCAAGGTCACACTTGAAGGTCAAATGATAAAATGGCTATAATTTGAGCTTGTCTGAGCCAGAACTTCAACATTTACGAATGGATTTCAAAATAATTTGCCACAATTGTTCTCTTTGATGAGTAGAAGTGCCATTTGGAACAATTGTTCAGGTAGGTCCAGGGACAAGGTCACACTTGAAGGTCAAATGATAAAATTGCCATAAATTGAGCTTGTCCGAGCCATTACTTCTACATTTATGGATGGATTTCAAAATAATTTGGCACAGTTGTTCTCCTTGATGTTTAAAAGTGCCATTTGGAAAATTTATTCAGGGAGGTCCAAGGTCAAGGTCACACTTGAAGGTCAAATGATAAAATGGCCATAATTTGAGCTTGTCTGAGCCATAACTTCAACATTTACGAATGGATTTCAAAATAATTTGGCACAATTGTTCTCTTTGATGAGTAGAAGTGCCATTTGGAACAATTGTTCAAGTAACTCCAAAGTCAAGGTCACACTTGAAGGTCAAATGATAAAATGGTCAAATTGAGCTTGTCCGAGCCATTACTTCTACATTTTCGGATAGATTTAAAAAGAATTTGGCACAATTGTTCTTCTTGATGAGTGGAAGTGTCAAGTGACATACGTATTTGGGTAGGTCCAAGGTCAAGGTCACACTTGAAGGTCAGATATTGTAATTGTCATACATTGAGCTTGTCTGGGTCATCACTTCTACTTATTTTCCTTTGTGAAAATTTGAGAAAAAAAAAGAAAATGCTGGCTAAGCATGATGTTGTTTGGCTTCTTTCTAGAGTGAAGCAGTTACTTAGTCTTGACATACTTATAGGCCACTATAGCAAACAGCGGGCTTGACCAGTTGTCCCTGGACAACCTTCTAGTTTTGTTTTTTTTGGTCACATTATTATTCATTCTAACATGACATTAACATTTGCCCCATTGAGCACATAGGAAGTGGCGTCATGTTAAAACTTGTGATAAATCATGTTGCTAATGGTGCAGTGTGTGCATTTCGCCCCTTGATGACATTGGATGTAAACATGTGCTTCTGTCGATGTTCACTTCAAAATAGTCCTTAGGAAAACGTCGCAGTATCCTTGCATTTTCATTCTATGCAATTTTAGAATGCAAATAATTTTCCTTACCAGTAAATTATCGCTAATTATCACATGCATTGTCGGGCAGATAGGAATATTAATTCACTCAGACTTTCAGCAGTCGTTAATTAATATTTTGTGATCTGCCCTCCAACAACATGTTTTAATTCACGTGTAGGGAAAAAATATTTCTTAATTAGACTGATGCCAGTCTAAGTGTTCTGCAGAATTCTTAGTAATGTTAGGGCCTGACTGTATGTCTAGGTCTTTAAGCCATATTATGCTTTCAATCAGATTACTATATTTATGTGACTATAAGGCCGGGGTTTGCCTTCCCCTCTATATCTGAATGATCAGAATTGTATAATTGTGCTGCAAGATGGGCCTTTTTCTTTCAAAACAATCCGAAAGAATCTAGATATGTCTTATGAGAGGGATCTAGATTTTTGGGGTTGTTTTGGAGGAAACACCCCCATTTTGTAGTTGAGTAAATATAGCAAGTAGCTAAAAGCAATGACTCCATTCTGGCTGGGTAGCTTGTGGAGATATTTTGATGGTGCAGATTGCAGATGAAATACATGCTGTCATAATGAACCTAAATAGATGTTTTGATGGTGCAGATTGCAGATAAAATATATGCTACCGTAATGACCCTAAATAGATGTTTTGATGGTTCAGATTGCAGATGAAATACATGCTACTGTAATGAACCTAAATAGATGTTTTGATGATGCAGATTGCAGATGAAATACATGCTACTGTAATGAACCTAAATAGATGTTTTGATGATGCAGATTGCAGATGAAATACATGCTACTGTAATGAACCTAAATAGATGTTTTGATGATGCAGATTGCAGATGAAATACATGCTACTGTAATGAACCTAAATAGATATTTTGATGGTGCAGATTGCAGATGAAATACATGCTACTGTAATGAATCTAAATAGATATTTTGATGGTGCAGATTGCAGATGAAATACATGCTATCATAATGACCCAAAATATTCCAACAGACAGGTCTGAGCAAACATTGGAGACCCAGATCAAACTGATCCTGAAGGAGCAGTTTGATCAGGGTCTACAATGTTTGCCTTTCACTAAGCATCATTTGCATGCATTAACCTGTGTAAAATCCACTTTCTAAGAATTTGCCACTAACAGCTGTCCGATTTTCAGGCGTCTGAAATTTTAGGGTCATCACGGTACCTTTTATGGTGTTATGAGTTCTGGCAAAACTAACATTGAGATTAATAAGCCATTTTTATTCATTGTAGGCGACTGGCTCGACCCAGCAGTGCTCGTCCAGCTCCTCCAAAGAGAAAAGAAGACACAATACAGAATGAACCTGCCATGAGGTACAGTCAACTCCCGATATCTCGAACGCTGATATCTCAACTTTATCTTCTGATATCAAAGAATGAATTTCGTATTTTTATTTACATTTCAACTCCTCTTATCTTAAAACACTAATATCTCAAAGTAAATTTTCTGTTACCAGAAAATTAACTTTGAGATATCAGTAGTTTGGGCTGAAGTTCAACTTCGAGATATCGAGAGCTAACGGTAGTCTGCCATGATCCTTTTCCTTCATACCACTAATGCACTATTTCTAAGATCCCCTTTATAACACTACACCATATAATTCAATTATGGATATAACATCATGTCATAGCTGTCATTTAATAATGCTCATTTGAGCCGCGACACGACAAAACCAACGATGTGGTTGTGCGCCCAGCGCAGACAGATCAGCCTGGGCATCCGCCAAGTTTAATCAGGCTCTTCGTTAAGTGCTCAAAGGGCGGCTAAGGGTCTAAGCTACCTCCATGCGGACAGCGAAGGCTCTGATCAGACTGGGCGGATGCCCAGGCTGATCTGAGTCTGCGCTGGGCGCACAACCAGGTTGTAGATTTTGTCGTGTCGCGGCTCATTTTTCCTTACATTCTGTCGAAGTTCAGTCTCGGTATAACTCAGTTCACTTATAATACTATATACCCTTCTATGCATCTGGAACATAACCTGATAAACAAAGGTTACTGTGCCTACTTTTCACTCAGATAATTATCCATCCACCTTGATTGTTCATTAACATGATATGAGCCGCGACAGGACAAAACCAA
The DNA here is from genome assembly GCA_963989385.1 of Ctena decussata. Taxonomy (NCBI): domain Eukaryota; kingdom Metazoa; phylum Mollusca; class Bivalvia; order Lucinida; family Lucinidae; genus Ctena; species Ctena decussata. The sequence continues at coordinate 12,178,897 of OZ022504.1, forward strand.
CAAAGTGATTGTGCGCCCGGCACAGACTCAGTTCAGCCTAGGCATCCAGAATGACCGCTTTTCTGCTACAGTTGTTTTCCCTTGGTTTTTGGAGCCCCAGTAGCTCAGTGGATTAAGTGCTGGCGTGTTGATCTTGTTGTCCCGGGTTCAAAGCTGGTTAGAGGCGGAAATCTGTAAATGGGGTTCCATGGCACCCTTCCATTGTCCTGATATGACTGAAAAACTATTTAAAAGAACGTAAAATGGCCAGTCAGCCATCCATCCCATTTGTTGTTTAATTTTCTTTTCGTATTCTGGCCCCAAACTTGATAGCCATAGAATATACCTTCGTGAGACTTTGAATACTTTATTGCTATCACACAGCAGAGCACAAGACTGACAGTTCTCCATAGCTTTTGAACCATTCCTCTTGCCTGCTGGCTTTGCATTTTTGTATCCTAACCTATAATTGTTGGAGATATTTTCCATCAAGCTTTGTATACCGTAAAATGTTCATGTATTGGGACAGATAGGTCTGAGCAAACAGTGCAGATCCAGTTCAGAGTCTGATTAGGATCTACTCTGTTTGCCATTCCATCTGCTTCTTTTGAGCCCATTACTGCATTGTAAAACCAAACTGTTTCATTTTTTCAAAATTTAAGGAAGTTATTCTCGGTGTCCCATTATTTAGATATTTTACTGTACTATCAACATGCATAGCACAAGGTATTTCTCCAGAGCACAAGAATTATGATAGTTACCTTTATACATTTTTGAGTTGTGTCCCCTGGATTGTTTTGCTTGCTTTCCTTCAATGACCCATAGCTTGAAAGCCATTGAATATAACTGAAATCTTACTTTTTATCCTAGTCCTTTACCCAAGACTGCTTTATTTGCATTTTCTTGTCCACACAATACCTGAAAAATTTTAAATTTGGGACACTTAACATAAATAATCAAGTTGTCCCCAAAAAGGGAACAAATTAGCTTTACAATGCAGTAATGGGTGTAAAAGATGCAGATGGGCTGGCAAACAGTGTAGACCCTGATCAGACTGCTGCTCAGGAGCAGTCTGAACTGGGTCTGCACTGTTTGCTTAGACCTATCTGTCCCCATATTTAGAATTTTTATGGTAAATGTGCTATTTTTAGATTGGGCAGTGGTAAACCACAGAATCTCATTATTGACGATGGAAAAGAATCAGACGAGGATGAAACCTTTGTCGTAGAAGAACCTGCAGCACCACCTATTGATCAGGAGCAGGTAACTTAAGAATTGTAGAACTCCAGATTGGTCAAGATTTTGAGGGGGAAATATAGATAATCTTTGCTTAAGGCGAGCTATTTAAGGAATGAATTTCATTTTTCTGGTGTTTATCGAAGTATAAACTACATTGGGTCGCGTGCAAAGTAAGTGAACCCCAAAGGGGTTCATGGAAACTACATTGGGTCGCGTGTAAAGTAAGTGAACCCCAAAGGGGTTCATGCAAACTTTGTTAGCGACCCAATGTAGTTTGTACTTCGATAAACACACCAGAAAAATTAAGTTCATTGTTTATATTTACATTCTTTTCTATCTTACCTGACCACAAATTTGCGTTGTTATTGAAATGTAAACTACAGTACATTTCTAATGGTTTACCAAAGGGCTTTTCAATAAATGCACTGAGAATGTAAATATTGCCATATATCACAATCTGTAATCCACCTATCCATCATCTGTACATCTGTCTACCATCTACCTTAGGAGCACAATAGAGACGACAGTTTTTGAGCAATCAAACTTGCACTGTATCATTCTTGGCCACAAGATCTTGGTCAAGTATGATAATGGGTGTAGTTGGTCTATCAATGCCAGTTATTGCTTACATAGTCAAAAATCTTGTATATTGTCTTGTGAACACTTCAGATGAGCGTTCATAACTTACTGTTTGAGTGAGAAATTTGAAAAAAAAAAATCCCTAACTCCCTCTTATCAAGAGCTCTCGTCCCGGTTGTTCAAAACTAATGACAATGTTAGTGAATGAGATGTTAAATTTTCAAACATATTATATGTAAAAGAGCTGCCGTTTTTCACTTTTCACTGGGAAAATGTGAGGAGCTTTTGCAGTGCTCCTCACAGTTTTCCAGCAAAAAATATTACCGCAGATAATTTTGTAAGTACTGAAAGACTTAACGAATTCTCAACCAACAACTTCATTAAGCTAAATCTGCTTTAAACAACTAGGCCCAGTTGTTCAAACCACTGTTAGCCTAACAAGCTCATTGAGAGGTCAGCTGGTTAAGTGTTTTAATCAAATAGCTTTATATTTTTTGTTGAAAAATGTGAGAAGCTTTTACAGTGCAAAAGCTTCTTACATATTTTTCAACAAAAATATTGATATTTGAGATATTAACGTCTTGTTAGCTAATGACATTGTTAGCTTTGAACAACGGGGCCCAGCTTCGAATAACTGGCCTGTGTATAATACTTTTCAGAGCATGATGAAGCCTCGAACAGAAGAAGATGATGATGATGAAGACCATGGGGGACTTGTGAAGAAAATTATGGAAACTAAGAAAGAATATGAACAAACCAGAAAAACTGAAATTGTAAGTGGAAACAGAGGGCTGTATGTGAAAGTTTCTTTTTCTATAGGGGGGAAACATACGCTTATCACAGTTCATTGATACACTTCCATAGAGAGACTACCATAGGTTTACGAGCGAGATTACTTTAACAGAACCATTTATCTCTTCCATGGTTTACCTAAGCAGAGGACCACAACTTCTCCCATTTTCACATTTACAAGATAGGCCTTCAGCTCATATAAGAAACTTCTTTCACCCACCTTTGCATATATAAGATAGGCACTCAGCTCATATAAGAAACTTCTATCTTACACCTGGCAACATCTTTCTTATATTAGCAACCAGACTTTTTCAAATTTTGACAAATATTTTTAATTTTAAATGAACAAAATGGACACACAAGCATCTCGGATGACGTTGAAAGAAGATCATATGTTTGTGATGTCACTAAATTTTAATGACGTCACTAAAACCGGTCTTAAACATCGCTAGCAAATGACCCGCATGACGTGAGAGGCTATTTGCCCTCTGAAAGAAAAAAATAGTCCACATATTGTGTTTTCCATCTGTTTTTTAGGTGCAAACTATGTATACACCCTATGAAGGACCCGATAAACACACTGGGCTGCTCAGAATTTACTTCAGATCACTGGTTAAAAAGTTGAAATTTTCCTGTTCTGAAGCTTAATCAGACCTGAGGTTTAAAGTCCGCTAAAAGTGGGAGAAAAATAATCCATCATGAGCCAGTCCATGTAGGATAGGTAAATCTCACCCTCGGGGTCTGAATTTCAACCAACGACTCGGCAAGCCTCGTCCCTGGTTGAAATGCCGACCCCTCGGGTGAGATTTCCCTATCCTACATGGACACTCATGATGGATTGTTATAATCTTTTTTTTAATAGCAACTGGAAATTTTCAATTTTTGCAAATATTCTAATTTCAAATAAACAGCATAGACATGCAATCAATTTAAACAAAGTTTGATAGCAGATCAGGTTTGTGGCAACTCCAAATTTTAATGACGTCACTAAAATCGGGTATGAAATGTCGCTAGCAACTTGAAGTGTGTGACTTGGGAGGCTTATCTGCATTTTGTTGTTGCCCTGTGGAAATTAAAATAGTCAACAAATTGTGATTTCTGTCTATTTTCTATGTGCAAATTATATTTACACCCATTTTAAGACTCTATAAACACACTGGGCTGCTCAAAATTTACTTCAGATCACTGGTTAAAACCATAGAATTTCCAGTTTTGAAGCTTAATCCGCATTGAGGTTTAAAGTTCACTGAAACTAGGAGAAAAATAATCCATCATGAGCCAGTCTCTGTAGGATAGGGTAAATCTCACTCTCATGGTCGGAATTTCAACCAGGGACTCAGCAAGTCTTGAAGTCTTGTCTCAGGTAGAAATTCCAGCACCTCAGGTGAGATTTACCTCTCCTAGATGGACACTCATGATGGATTGTTATATTCTGCATAAAATAGAACATTTATAACATTGACTGTACCCTTCCTTAACGGGAAGATTTTTGAAAGCAGTAACTTTAGCAAATTCTGAAAACTATAAGCGCACAATGTACAAATATGGCAAATACGGTAATTACACTAACTTTCATCTAAACAACAAAAAAATGTCCACCTTTTATTTCCAGGAAAGACCAACAGTTTCAGATGCTCAACGGCGAAAACAACGAGAGGCAGTACAGCGTGAAATTGACAAATTACGCACCAGTATACAAACTCTAACTCGTAGTGCTAATCCTTTAGGAAAAATAATGGATTATGTTCAAGAAGATTTAGACTCTATGCAGAAAGAGTTGGAAAAATGGAAGGCAGAAAATAAAGAACATGCTCTAGCATTGAAGAGAGAAAAAGCGTAAGTAAAGCTTTAGAGAATAGCATATTAAAGGTGGTTTTTGCTTAAGCAGGTGCGATATAGAGTTCACTTTTCCGTCCGTCCGTCAGTCCATCCGTCCGTCAGTCCATCCACAATTACGTCGACCCTAGCTTCGGGTGCATTATTCTCAATCTATGATACCTACGTTCATCAAACCTGGTATAAAGTTTCTTCGTAGAATGATCTCAAGGAACCTTGCACTTATTTTGACCTTTGACGTATTTTTCATGCTCTGATGACTTCATAAAATTCTATGCCAAAAATTATGTCAACCCTAGTGTTTAAGTCCATTTCTCTCCATCTATGATACCTGCAATCTTCAAACCTGGTATAAATTTTTTTCTTAGGATGGTCTAGAGGAGTGTTGCCTTTATTTTGACCTTTGACCTTTGACCTATATTTTATGCTCTGCTGACTTAGTAAAATTTTACGTCAAAAATTACGTCAACCCTAGCATATTGGTCCATTTCTCTCAATCTATGATACCTACAGTCATCAAACCTGGTATAAAGTTTCTATTTAGGTTGATCTAGAGGATTGTTGCACTTATTTTGACCCATATTTCATGCTCTGCTGACTTCGTAAAATTTTACTTACAAAATTAAATTGACCCTATCATTGAAATCCATTTCTCTCTGACAATATATGAGAGCTAGAATCATCAAACCTGGTATAAAGTTTCATCTTAGAATGAACTCGAGGATTAATGCACTTGTTTCAGCCCTTGATATATATTTCACGTGCTACTGATTTTTTAAAATTTCACATCCAAAATTGTGTCGACCTTAGGGTTTGAGTCCATCTCTCTTTAAATACAATGGGTCCTGAGATGCTGCTATTATTTGTACCCTTGACCTTTATATCATGCTCTATTAACCTTCTAAATTTTATGTCAACCTGACATCCATGATTATATGGACAAGAGCATTCAAGTCCGTTTCTCACTAACTATACCACCTACAATCATCAGACATGGCATAAAATGTTTTCTTAAGCTGGTGTCCTCTATTGTTTGACTGCTTTATACCTTTAACCTATCTTTTTAACTCTGTTGACTGTAGAGCTTTATGTATAGAACTGCATCTTTTCTAGTTTGTAAGTCCAATTTGCTCAAATTTCTACATAATTCATCAGACCTAGTGTACACTTTCCTCTAACCATGGTATGTACTACTTAGAAAGCATAAGGCAGGTGCAACATAGCATTCCGCGGAATTCTTGTCTACAAATATGAAATGTCAATATGTTAACAAAAATGCACAAGCAAACAGGATAAATCCAGATCGGAAGGAGCAACAGACAGTTGAGTTGGAACTATTTAGGAATGACTGATCAGCAGGTGTTTGCTATAGTCTTTGATGTTCTGTTAAGGAAGCTGTGATGTCACTGTATGACTAAAGCGAGGTTGTCTCCCTTCCACTGTTGTCTGTGTGCCAGTGGTTATTAAGAGTGGCTCAAGTTTTTTTGCAGATTTGCAAGTTAATTGAAAGCAAAACAACTTATAGGATTATATGACTTCTTTTTTTTTTTTTTTTTTGATTGATTTGATGCTTAACGTCCATGGTAAACAGCTATGGTCATGTAGGGATGGTCAGTTACCCTAACCACACTATTCCTGGGCAAGCTTTATAATAGACCTCCTAAGCGGTTAACCAGTACTAAGTGCACATACTTTCCCCAGTAACTGACAACTGCCCTTCTTGAATCAGCGGAAGGAGAAAAGAAAGTATGTGGCCAGACCGGGTTTCGAACCCAGGACCTCTTGACTTATGAGTCAGGTGCCCTACCGATTGAGCTACGCGGCCCGGCTGGATTATATGACAGTTTGTCAATATTTCGCATATTTTGCATTTCATTGATAACCAGAAGATGTAGAACAACAAGGGAAACAGGATCATGTGTGCTATGTAAACCAGCTTCCTTTTAGCATAGAGCTCTAGACAAGGGTTGACTTTTAACCCTTAAAGCGCCGAAAATTAAAATTGTTGAATTGGCAAAAAGTGTAGATTCAGATGAAGTGGCTCATTATGAGCCACCTCATCTGAATCTATACTGTTTGCCCTCTAGTGTTCGAATTCTCAATATGATATTGCTTGGAGGAAACATTTTTTGAAATTTTGCAGATGTAAATTTTGTTGTCTGCTTTTTGGGGGCATTAAGGGTTAAAATACACAATTCTGAAAGTATTTCTGCATAGTCTCCAAAAGAACAGTCTGTCCCTTCATTGGGAATCATTCTAAGAGTTTTAGACCAGATTTGATCTTGCCAATATTCTTGGTTTAATCTTCAGAATCGCACAAGTAAATCATCCCTATAAAGTATATTAAGACAATAGACTTGAAATGTTCTTGCTGCTTTTAGTTAAGGAATGAATGTTATTTTTTTAACGTTTACTGAAGTATAAACTACATCGGGTCACGAGCAAAGTAAGTGAACCCCGAAGGGGTTTACGTAACTTTTGCTCGTGACCCGATAAAGTTTATACTTCAGTAAAAGTTTAAAAAATAACATTCATTCCTTATATTTATATTATTAAACGATGCTTTTGATCAATAAAAAGATAAACAAAATTAAGAAATACATATATAAAGATTGTTTAGAAAAACTTTACCGGCCGAATTTAGCAATAGTTTGGAACAGCCGCATTGTCACTGCCTACCAGTAAATTCCACCTCCTGCTGTAGATTTCGCGTGCAAGTAGGCGTAGCGAGCTGTCACTCAATGTTTACTAGCCATTCAAGTACATGGAATGTTGTAGATTTCACGTGCTAGTTAGTGAGATGAGCTGTCACTCTGAAGCGCGTGATACAATGTAATTATTGACCTTTAAACAACATTGATGCTCGCATCACTTAATTGGGTTAACAGAGAGCTCTACACTGATAACGTAAATATTTAGTGATAATGTAAAAATGCTGGTTCAAAAACAACTGACATGTTTAGTTAACATGACATTATATTTTCAAACATAATGTAAGCCAAAACACTGCCATTCTTTGCCAAGAAAATGTGAGGAGCTTTTAGGCAAAAAAATATCAGCATGCTGCATTTGAGTCATGACATGACAAAATGTTATGTCGCAGCTCAAATGCCCAGGCTGATCTGAGTCTGCACTGACCACACAACCACTTTGTTGGTTTTCTTGTGTGCGGCTCATTTATCTTTATCTAAACTGTAAGACAACAAATCTGTGACTTAACAACTTTGTTAAGCTAACAATACTTTGAACCACCAGGCTCTCATGTTTTTCTTTTACGTTTTTCAGGATCACAGAGAGGGCTGTCGAACCACTAAAAGTGCAGCTGGGTGAAGTTGATCAAGCGATAAAAGATCAGTTAGACCTTATTGGCGCCGTCAAGTCAAATATTATAAGAAATGACATGAAAATAGAGAAAATGTTACGAACAATAGCTAAATCATGAGTTTAGGTGATTAACCTGGCCCAGAGGTTATAAAACTTGAGGTCATTCTCAAACTCCAAATGAAGCACTCTGATTGGCTGCTTCCGAGCACATGCTCAGAAGCAGCCAATCAGTTTGCTTTATTTTGAGTTTGAGATTATTCTCAAATTTTATAACCTTGAACCCTGTCCTAACTCAAAAGAGCTCTTAGGTATCTGAAATAGTGGGGTAAAGATTTTGATATTTTTCTTATTTCTTTACAAAATCATATTTTGGTGTATTTCATTAGAACTGACTCATTTAGTGGATCTTATAAAATCTCACAAAGATGCTTTTCTAGAGAAATAAGAAAAAAAGATCAAGATTTATTCCAAAATATAGGCTTAGTTGAGCTCAGCAGTTTTCTTAATCTCTGATACACTATAGATCTGATGATAGCCCAGCGATCAATTCTATTTGGGGTAACGCTACAAAAGTGGAATAGAACAGCGTCCCAGATGATAAGGGGTAACTTGAATTATTTAAAAATAATTGTTCATATTTTTCAATAAAGCGTATGCTGTAACCACTCATTAGAACCTTCCTGGCTAGATAGTTCTAATGAAGGGTCACAATATATGTTTACATTGAGAAAAAAACATCTCAGAATTATCCATATAACTTCACCTATTTGGAACGGTGTAAAGGAATTGTCAAGACGATATATGCATTAAGTACCATCAATAACTTGATATGAACAATATTATACATGTATGGCAGGTTGACTGCAGTCTGCAATGTAAAGAAAAAATCAACAAGAAGATATACATTTGACACATCACCTGTTATGCTATGATCAGTAACTTTGAAAACATGGTACATAAAGAATTTTGTTACTTTAACGTCTGCAGCTTCCAGAAAGTGAACGGCAAGGGATAAAACTTTACGGTACAAGATCAGTGTACAATACAAAGTACTGATATTTCTTGCTCAAATAGACTCATAAAAACGGCATTTGTATTTGATGTAGAACTGTCCAGTAATTGAAGTATTCATTGTTAAGTAGAGTTAGAAAACCTTAGTACAAGAGCAGGGAGCCAGAAAAGGAATGTATATGACTTCTCTGCAGATTCGGGGATTATTTAACAAAAATGAATGTGATAATCCCTTATTGGAACCATTGGTGAGGCAGTTCTAATGAGGGATCCCAGTACCTGGTACGTTTTTATGGGGAAGGTCTGAGCAAACAGCGCAGACCCAGATCAGACTGCTCCCAAAGGAGCAGTCTGATCAGGGTCTACACTGTTTGTCAGTCCATCTCCATCTTCTGTATCCATTACTGCATTGTAAAACCTAGATGTTCCATTTTCAGGACAACTACATTATTTAAGTGTCTAAAATTTTAGAATTTTTACGGTGACCATGCCATTACTTTCTATTTCTGGCTTCCAGTTTCTTGTCCTGTCTGCAACTAGCAGGAAGCAGAATATCTGTATTACCTTTCTGGTGTAGTTGTCAATGGCGGCATACACTTTTGCTGAGTTTTCAGGTTTAGATCCGTTTTATGACAATGCGCTGACAGGCGAGACACCACATTCCCCGGACTTTTTGAATGTATCTAGATGTAATTGGTTATTTTTCCTCATTTATAATCATCGGCAGCACTGTTTATATTTTACAAGGTTCTGTGGTTGAGAGAAACTACATGATGACTTTATGCAACAAGACTTTGCAGACCAATCTGCCCAGCGATGCAGTCTGATTGGGACTTTCACTGTTTCCTGTATACTTGTACTTTTCAAGACATTATCTCTAGTAACAGTGAGGGTTCTATCAAACCCTGCATTTATGAACAGGAAAGATGCAAATCAGGCTGCACATTTGTGCAGCCTGATTTGAGTCTTCCATATACGGTGGTCTGGTCCAGGTTGCACATGTTGTCTTGTACTTCTCCTCTCATGCAATACCTCACCTGTCTTATTTCATTAGTTTTACTTAGTCGTGTCAAGTGGAAGTGAGTGGTGGTACATGTACCTCATTTTGCAGTAGATGTGGGGCCAGTTGTTCAAAGCGTCTTTAGCTTAACAAGACATTAGCCAAGGATTAAAGTCTTCTAGTACCCATAAAATCAAGTATGCTAATTTTTTTGCTGAAAAAAATGTGAGGAGCTTTTGCACTGCAAAAGCTCTCACATTTTTTCGGCCACAAAGCAGTGTTTTGTCATACACTACGTTTGACAATATAACACATACTAAAGACATTACCTTTGAACAACGAGGCCCAGCACAAGTCTACGTTAACAGGAAAATACAGTCTGATCAGGAGCTTTTCTGATGATGAAGGTCAAATAAGCATTTTCAGTCTTGACAGGACTTTGTTATTATTTAGTCTGTGATATTTTAGTTTATTTATGTAATGTACATAGTCAAAGTTCCATGTAACAAATATTTGGGGCAGAAAATGTAGTTTTTTTTCTCTATTTTCCATAAAATATACATGAAAGTATTAAAAGCAATTTTAACATGGCATGAAAGCTTTCCCCAATAAGCATAGAGGAACCGGCATCATGTGAAATTTGTGGTAAATTGCTGTCAACTCTCAATATCTCAAAGTCAAAGTTCATCCCAAACTACTGATATCTCAAAGTAAATTTTCTGGTCCCAGAAAATTTACTTTGAGATATTAGTAGTTTGCGATAACAGGAGTTTAAATGTAAATAAAAGTAGGAAATTAGTCCAAACTGTATTCTTTGATATAAGAAGGTAGCCGGGCCGGGTAGCGCAATCGGTAGGGCACCTGACTCGTAAGTCAGAGGTCCTGGGTTCGAATCCCGGTCTGGCCACATACTTTCGTTTCTCCTTCCGCTGATTCAAGAAGGGTAGTTGTCAGTTACTGGCGAATGTATGTGCACTTAGTACTGGTTAACCGCTTAGGAGGTCTAAGCCTGCCCAGGAATAGTGTGGTTAGGTTAACTGACCGTCCCGACATGACCTTAGTTGTTTACCGTGGACGTTAAGCATCAAATCAACCAACCAATCAAAAATAAGAGGGTACTTTTAGATATCACTGTTAGAGATAGCAAGAGTTATAGTTTGGACATATAACCTATTTTTTGGTCATATCTCAAACTAATGGTATCTCAAAGAAAATTTTCTGGTCCAAATTTGCTTTGCGATGTCAGTAGTTTGGGATGAACTTTGAGTTTTAGAATTAAATTTAATTGTATTAGAATCAAAAGTAATTTTTCGGGACTGGCAAATTATTACTAGTGTTGTCAGGTAGATATGAATATTAGTCCACTCAGGCTTCGTGGTCGTGAATTGATGTTTCATGATCTGCCCTTTAACATCCTGCTTGTCAGGGAAAATTTACCAGTAAGGAAAAATTATTTCCTCCTTATGATAAGAGGCCACAATATGTGTATTTATGGAGACATGAGAAGAAAAAGAAATTTTTCCCCAAAAAGTTCACTTTGTTGGAGCTTACAAAGCTTAGTATGTGATGATAGGAGTGGTAGGTCAGTGATTATAAATATTTGTTCATTTTTTCATGAAACTTTTCTTTTTGCTTTGACCTCATTTGAAATGCCTACAATGGAGGAAATATATACACCAACAACAGATATGGCGGCCACCACACTGGAGAGAGTCAGTGAAAATTTTGCATATTTTGAATTCTTTGTTGCGCAGCCTGTAATAGGCATCTAATAAAAGCCCTTGGTGTTTATAAGAATTTTATGGTAAGTTATTCCCTTTGATTAGAACTGCCTCACTGAGACAGTTCTAATCAAGGGGCTCAACTTACGTTTTTATGAAGAAACTTGTGAAAATCCTGAAATTATCATCAAGATAATCCTCTGATTTAGAGCTATGTCTAAAATGTTAATAGAACATTAAACCATGACCATAATTTATCATTCTTTATGAGTGTTACTGTGCTGTGTTATAATTTAGCCGCAACACGAGAAAATCAACAAAGTGGTTGTATGCCCAGTGCAGACTCAGATCAGCCTGGGCATCCACCCACTCTGATCAGACACTTTGCTAAACCCTTAAAGGGTGGCTAAGGGTCCAAGCTACCTCCATGCGGACAGCGAAGACTAATCAGACTGGGTGGATGCCAAGGCTGATCAGAGTCTGAGCTGGGCACGCAACCATTTTGTTGGTTTTGTCGTGTTACTGCTGCCGACAATTATATTATAATTGTTGACAGATAATATTTGTTTTTGTGTTTCTTTAAGCTAATTTATTTATTTTTGTTACTTTTATATTTTGAATTAGCCTGTCTTAATTTCACAATTACAAACAAGTCGTGATTTCATCGTTTCATAACTCAAAAATATCAGATCCTAAAGAAGAGAGGAGCCCCCATTAGCTCAGTTAAGTGCTGGCCTGCTTAGCTAGGGGTTTGGGTTTGATTCCTGCAAGACGCGGCCATCTTTTCAGTGATAATTAGTTTTTCATTGCACACATCCTTTTATTATCACCCTCCTGTTGCTCTGATGTGTCTGAAATACTGTTGAAAAGGACTTAAAAGCACACAGTATCCATGTCAAAGGAGAGAAAGTAGTATTCATCAGGACAAGTGATGTTTTGTAGTACAGTAAAAATTCCAAATATTGGGGCACTAAAATAATTATGGTAATTGTCCTAAAATTGGAACAGTTTGGTTTTAAAGCACAGTAATGTGTTCAAAAAAATGCAAATGGGATGGCAAATAGTGTAAACGCTGATCAGACTGCTCCTTGAGGAGCAGTCTGATCTGGGTTTGCACTATTTGCTCAGACCTAACTGTCCCAATATATAGAATTTTTACGGTATACAGCTGGGCCCAGTTTCAAACTAACAAAGTCAACAGGATGACGTTAAAACTTTAAAAACATAATATGGCGAAACACTGATATGATATATTTTCCTTATTTCTGTCAGAAACTTTAATGCAAAAGTTTCTCACATTTTTTACAACAAAAAAATGATAGCATTCTTGATTTTACTGTATGTATACAAGTAGACTGAAGGAATTATTGACTGGCTTTAGCTTCCAGGGAAACAAATTGGAAGTTACAAAAATGTTCCCAGAGTTCCGGATAAGAAGGGGTAACAGGGATAATTTCTTAGGGATAATTTTCCACATTTCTCAACGAAAGCATATATTGTGACCCGTCATTAGAACCGTCTCGCCATGACGGTTCTAATGAGGGGTCACAACATATGTTTTCGTTGAGAAATAAGAAAAATTATCATTGAATTATCCTCAATATCCCCTCTTATCTGGAGCTTTGGAACTTCCCTTTATAATAGTTGCAGAAAAATATGGAATCTGCTTTATCTAGAATTTTGTATGTAGATGTTTCTGTATGGAGACAATCAGATAAAGAAACGGACTACTTGACTTGGATATTATTTGCTGTTTAGTACATCTTTGAAAAATGTAGTTTCATCAAAAATACTCTTTAATATGATCATTTTCATTTTTAGCTCGCCTGTACGAAAAGTTTTATGTTAAAGTTTTTTTTCTGTGATGGGCAAGGCACTGCAGGGGAGCTATCCTGTATGGGGACAGGTCTTGTTAGCTTGCCTGTACCAATGTTCAAGAAGAGCTATTGCACTACCCCCGGCGTCGATGGCATCGGTGTTAGCAAAATATGAAAGTAGTTTTACATTTAAGTTTTTCAGGTGATGGGCAAGGCCCTGTCCGGCAAGCTATCCTGTCCCACTGACAGGTCTTGTTGTTTACGTTCAGACTCCACGGGCAGACAAAGTGGCAAAGAAATCCCCATAATTTGCCAAGGGTTAAGTTTTCTTTAAAATGATTCCAGTAATTTCATTATTCCGTCCAGTTTGATTTTTCATGATATTCTGTGTAAATGAAAGCGGATGTAGATCTGAGTAATAAAAAGTATGCAAGGCTTGGTTGAGTATTTAAATAGTATATATGAAGGATTTCACTAGAAAACTGGTCTTGAGGCGTATGGGAACTTTGCATACTGAGAACTACCACTTTGCAGCACAAGCCAGCACATATGGACAGTCAGGTCTGGGGAAGCAGAGTTTTTTGACGGACACTCCGCGCCAGGTGTGTGCAAGTATAGTTACGTACTGCTGAGCCACTTGGGAAACGTCGTTAGGGAAATTGAACAGAACAGAACAAAACGGAATGCGGAGTTCCATTTTTAAAATTCAATACCGTGAAAACTTAGAGTATTGGGACACCCAAAATAATTGCCGTTCTTATCCAAAAATGGAACAGTTTGATTTTACAATGCAGTAATGCGTCCAACAGATGAAGATGGAATGGCAAACAGTGTAGACCCTGATCAGACTGCTCCATTAGGAGCAGTCTGATCTGGATCTGCACTGTTTGCTCAGAGTTATCTGTCCCAGTATGTAGAAATTTTTAAAGATTTCTAAGGAATGAATGTATGGAAGCTGATACATGTAATGTCACAATTATAGTATGCATGTGTTAAGAATGGTAAGCACTAAATGGGTAATGCTAGTGAGACTGGTGAAATAAAATAAATGATATTGATGAAAGTATTTGACTTGAATTTTTAGAGCCCCGGCAGCTCAGTAGGTTAAATGGTGGCCTTCTGATCTAGCAGTCGTTCGAGCCCTGTGTAGGCGGAAATCTTTCCAACTGTAAACTGGGTTCCATTGCACACCTTTCATTATCAACCTCCCATTGTCCTGATATGATGGGAATACTATTGTAAAGGATGTAAAATTGGAAGTCATCCATAGATCTATTTTGAATTTTTGGCTTCGCCGATACAAAAGTACAGGAAGAGTTGTTGTTGTCACCTTGGCATTGGCGTCCACGTCTTTGTCTAACTTGATGTGGTGGTTAAAGATTTTTATGTAATGGGCAAGGCTCTGTCAGGCAAGCTATTCTGAATGGGGACAGTTCTTGTTTTCCTACTGAAACAAGTATTGTTGCTCAATACTGCTTCAAACACTATGTTAGCCTCTTAATGGGAAAAATCGACTAGCTAGTTTGTGCAATAGTGAACTTCTAGATCAGCCTGTGCATTAAGGTAACTGTGTATCCTTCAAGGGGAACAGCTGTCATTTTCATTTGTTGTCTCCCTTCTCAATTGAAGCAAATTATTTGATTTAAGAGTAGACCCATTTTAAGTCAGTTGTCTCCCTTTGAAGCAAAAACAGAAAGTCAGTCGTCTCCTTTAATTAAAAATAGCAGAAAAAATGGTGGTGTTCCCATATACATTACAGGGTGGTCCAGGCCTTCACTGTTTGTTGTAGATTTGTTTGGCCAATAAGTAGCAGAAGGAAAACTTTAACTCTTAAAGTCCCAGTGACGAAATTAGCAAAATTTGCGAACAGCGTAGATCCTGATAATTAGCCGCCTCATCTAGATCTACACTGTTTGCCCTCTAGTCTTTGAATTCTCATTATTAAAATAAAATGTCTTGGATAAGTCATTTCTCTAATTTTTGCAGATGTAAATTTTGTCGTCTGCTTTTAGGTGCTTAAAGAGTTAATCAGACGGAACTTTAAACCCATTTATGACGAGTGGATTCTACCTGGCTCTTAAAATAAAAATGTCCATTTGCAATTTAAGGGGTGTCAGGTTAATTTTGTTTCACGTGATTTATCTTTAAAAAAAAATCCAATATTTGAAGCAAACAGTGTAGACACTGATCAGATGCCACAATTGTGGCATCTGATCAGAGTCTACACTGTTTGCCAATGTCTGCAGGCATGAATGGGTTAAGGTCATGTCATAAAGGTCTACTGCTCTGAGCCATCTTTATTTGGATATGATAACTTAAGCCTTTGCTGATAAAAAACCCCTGATATTTTCACATCTATGCCTTCGCTTATTCTGACCTCTTTCGAGAAAAGAGACAAAAATGAAATGTCTGATAGTGTACCCAATTACATGTACCTTAACTTGTCCTATGAGGTAATTACAATACATCTTCCTGGAGATGACCTTCCTTACAATATTTAACCACATTGTTACCATATCCAACCATATCCAACACTGGATGCTTAGAAGCAGGGGAAAACTGCATCAAAAATTGTCATTTAGGGAAGTAAAACATCAGCCTTATCAGGGGCGTAACTAGGGGCAATTTCATAATACGCACAACCATGTTTTATTCTCTACTTCTTGAAGGGAAAGCTAGTATTTCAGCCACTTTGGTAATTGATATTGATATCTTGTCTAATTTATAAATTTTCAGCATGCAAATTTGCAGGTGTGTTTTGAAATTTTGTCAATTTTGACAAAATTTCAATACGCACTTGCGTATTTGCCGTATACGTAGCTACGCCCTTGGCCTTATGGTTGCAGATTTCATTTTACATTGAAATATCAGCAGAGCATATATCACCCTGTTTGAATCATAAGGGCTCATCTACCTTCTAAATTCGAATGTAGATGAACCCTAATGGTTCCAATAGGGCAATATGCAATTGGCAACCATAACCACAGCGATTTACCTTCCTAAATGACAATTTTCACAATGGTTATCCCAATTTTAACACACTTATTTTACAGTTGCACATTTCAAAGTGTACTACTTTGCACCCAAACCAAGCCCTTTCAGCAACATAAAACCAGACATCAGCCAATGAGAAGCAACATTTTGCAATGGCTTCTGGTTTCGGATCACAGGATATACTGTCGAAAACTTTTGAAGTTAGCCAGTCATACGTAGCATTATAGACTACTCAGTTTGTCTTGCAAAAGTAGAAGAATACTAAATCCATAAAAATAAGTGCATTGTCTTGTTAGTACCAATGCGGAATCAAATTATGGCTAGGAAACAGACCATAATAAAAGCACAGAATATAAATGTCTGCCATTAAATGTAAATATGTCTGCTTCTGCATGTACATATATCAGAAGTGTCCTTACAGATGTTGATGCAAGTGGAATTGTATCAATTAAGCTACCATTAATTAAGGTGTATGGATACACTTTTAGTTGAAGCTACTAACTTTACATTTTTGCTTCTGCCACCCATCTAATAAGGTGGTGGGGAGAGGGGGTTGGTTAGTTGTTCTTTCGTGTGATACACGAGACCTGTGCTGTTGTGCATAGTTATGCAGATTAAATAGAAGTGTGTTTTGTAATATGTCTCTAGCTAAGAGTGTTGACAATAACTTGCATGAATATGACTCAAGTGAGCTATGTCTGTAGGCACCCGCAACCGTAATTTTGACACTGGTTAGCAATAATGACCTATCTCAAGATTGAGCTGTCCAATTCGGACTTCCAAAATGAACCACGGTCAATCTTAAGATTTGCCTGATTCCAAAACAGCTACCAACATGATGCAATGTTTGTTTGTGTGTTTTTAACCGAAAGTAGAAATTGAAAGTATATCTGCACTGAAAAAAAAGAAAGTTTTGAATGTTTGCTTTTGATAAAAATTCCATTGTAAATTTACGAACAAGAGAAACATTTTTGAATTAACTTCTGACAGAGTGCTAGCCTGGCTTCACGTAGTGGAGAACAACGGAAAAAACGAATATTTAATATTCATTGACCTCTGATATTACTGGCTAAATTTTGACATACCTGTTACTTGACCAATCAAGCTTTGTTAACAGTGGAACCAAAGTAAAATTATACTCGGCGCGAGAAAAAAGTTGAAGGGGCATATTCATGATATTGCTTCTGGTTTGTCAATCTGTGTGTCCGTTTGTCGCGGTTTTATTGCATACCATCTTTTAAGAACTGTGCATGCTAGAGTTTTGAAATTTCACAGAAAACATGGCTGACACATATTTTTTTCTTGTCCGAGTTGTCTCCCTATTTGGAGGTATGCCCCTTTGAAAAATCATAATGAAATCTTTTCAACAGGATATCTGGGAAAGTATTTTAGCTAGGGGCTTGAAACTTTGTCAGCTAATTAGAAAAACATGTAATGAGTAGATTAACCGATTAACTTTAGAAGGAATTCTGTCATTTTTTTTTGAGATTTGGAGTCATGCCCTTTTGAAAATTTCGGCATTTAATGCATACCATTTAATGCATACCATATCTTAAGAAGCTGCATGCTAGAGTTATAAAATTTCATATATGGATTCATCATGAAACATTGTCTGATGACCTGTATTGTTTTTCTTTTTCGAGTCCCCCTGTCATTTTTGTTTAGTTCTGGCCCTTTGAAAATCTTGTCAGCAAGATATTTAAGCAAGCGACTTGAAGCTGAGCTACTTTGGGAACGTCGTTACCACAGGGTATAATCGATTCCGCAAATTTTCGCTTCCTGCAGAGACTGTACATCATATTTGGCTTCCGCCGAGACTGTCCGCGAACTCTTGCTTCCTGCCGAGACTTTTGTACATGATAAATGGCTTCCTGCAGAGACTGTCCGCGTGATTCTGCTTCCTGCCGAGGCTCTCGGCAGGAAGCAGAATCACGCGGACAGTCTCGGCAGGAAGCCA